>CM060903.1:153064313-155564313 GCA_030737815.1 Allium fistulosum | reverse complement strand
TTGCCTTTACTTCTGAAAGTAGATTCTGTTCCATATGAAGATAGCGGTAACTGTGAAAGGCTGAAGCAAAAACTTCATGAACGCCTAAAATTAAACTTTGATGGAAATCCGACATAAAAACCAAATCAAGATCTTCTTGAAGAATTTGTTTTTAAATGACTCAAAAACCATGTTTAATTGTCCACGTGTCTAGAGAAACTATATCCATAGCTAAAGGGGAAAAACCCGCAGATAATAATTTTAAAGAAATATTAAAATAAAATTCAATTAACTGTTAACTTAAAAACTTATACCTAAAGCTACTACTGATAAATAAAAACCGATACCTAAAATATGGATATGTAAATTCCAATACTGTACACTAAAACATTTTAAAATTATGATGCCAAAAATTGATAATAAGCACTAATCCAATACACACCAAAGCCAAAACTACAACATTATAATATATCAGTTAATGAAACTAAAAATAATAAAAACTCAACTAAAACTAAAAATGATACAAACAAAAGGATACTATCAGAAACTGATATTGGTACTAACAAAAACTAGCAGAAACTGACATTGAACTAAAAATCATACTAAAAAAACTCAAAAATAACAGCTACTGAAACTTTAAAATGATACTAATAGAAACAGAAACTGATACTGGTTATTTTTCACAACATTGACACAACATCACCACATAGCTTAAAAACACAAAAAATAAAAGCGTTCCTTGATTACCATTTTTTGCAGTAGCACCCATCAAAACGCTTGGCTGTCCCCTTAAATGAGTAACATCTAAAAATATCATAGATCGACAATGCTTGAAACCAAGTAAACAAGCACTAGAACCAATAAACACTCTTTCAAATTGATTTGTACAAGAATTAACATCCATATCGACATAACTACTTAGACTATGCTTCTTCAATGCTTCTAAATATCAACTAAAATCATTGTAGGACATAACATCATTACCATGCAATTCCATCAAAGCAAGTTGTTTTCCAGAATAAGCAAAAGAGTAAGACAAGTCAAGATTGTATTCTCTTCTAAAATTATCTATTATATCTTTAGGCTTTTTACTAGGACAATCATGAATCTCATCAATAATCAATGATTTAACAAATGCACTAGAAAGATGTGGATTATTCAAATTTCTAAGGCCAGCTCCACAAGAATGATCGCTAACCAAACTTCTAATGAAAAACCTATTAAGTTATCCGAAATCACAAGAAGCATGCACTTTAAAAGGAAATCCATTCGTAGACGAAGAGCAAATAACAGTAATCTTTGTAGAACAATTCTTCAAAAATACTAATTCATATCTCTTTTGAATTTTGTATGCCATCAAAAGTTCCCTAAATCATTAGCTCCTCCAAAACAAAAATGAACAAAATCAGAAACGAATAATTTCAAACCTATATTCAACATATCCATCAAATAACTTTTACTATGAACAACAACATTTGAACACAAAGATTCACTAGAAAATGAATGCCTATGAAGATTAGATGAAATCGAAATAGAACCACCATCATCATTTTCCAATTGAGAACCCTTGACCTTAACGGTAAAAGGAAAGAATGCACTCTTCTTATATAATTGAAAACAAATTATACCTTGAAGATCAGAATCGGTTTCAACCACGGTAACTTTATTCTCAAGCATGTAAGAAATCTCAATGGACAAAGGAGTTAATTGAGACCAATGACGACAAATTTCATTCTTTAAATCATAAAAAGAACAATGAATAGACAATCGAGTGCTAAAAGTATTATCATTGAGTACAAACAAAACAAGAAGGCTATTGTTAGCACTGCAAAAAAATACACACTATTAGAAAAGGCTGAAATACCGGCAGCAGCTGGCGACGGCTTCCGACGGGCCGTCGGAAATCGTCGAAAATTCACGAATTTCAGACCTCAGTCGAACCTTTTCTTCCTTATTCATTTAGCATGAATTTTTTTTTCAAAACCCCCAAAATCCCAACTTCTTGCTTCCAATCCCCAAATTCAAGTTTCTGAATCCTCCATGACTACCTAATCACACTATATTGCTTTCAATCTCATGTATAATCTCTTATTTTCACAAAAAATCTATTTTTTACCCTATATCTAGGTTTGCATAAGTTGATAAATTATGGCTCATTAGTGATTCTAATTGTTTCTAATAGTCTAATAATGGTTTATAGTATCACATGATATATCTATTTCATTTGTTAGCGTGAAATTGTAAAGAGTATGTATAATTTGTGATTTTGTGTGTATGTGTAAAGCATTATATATGCGTTTTTTCTACCATTGTCTTGTGTTAATTGGAATAAGCTATAGAACTTGAAAACAAGTTAGTTATCGAAAAACAGAGATACATTCTACTTCGGTCAGAGTTAGAATCATCCATGTCCATTGCTTTTAAACATCTTAACTTGTATAAAAATGAATGCATGAGTCTCAAAAAGAAATTGACTGCATTGGAAAATGACAACAATATTGAAGCAACCTTATTCGATAAAATACGTGGAATAATATGGAAAATTAATAATTTTTTAAAATATATAAAATTAGTAAATTTTCAACCGTTTACAAACAATAATATATTACATAGTAAATAAGAAGACAAACTATAAAACTTCCACTTTTTGTATAAACTACTTTTTTATTACGTCCCTTAGAGAGTTTTGGCTCTGTCCGACAAGTGTTGTACAAGGTCATTATATAAGTATTCGTTTTTGTCACAAAACAGACATTTATATTCATCTGGTACAATACTTGTTGGATTTGTTCTTGTATTGGACAAGTTATAAACACAATAAACAATTACATTTCGTACATTATTTCGTTTTAAACGGTTCAAAAATTTCGCCATCGCCTTTCTTTTTTGTTTCACGTGTACATGCATTTATGTACAATGCAGGAAACAAAGGGAAAGTGCTGCCGAAATTTTGTTGAATCGTTCAAAATGAAATAATGTACGAAATGTAAGTGTTTACTGTGTTTGTAATGGGAAGTAAGATGACTGACCAGCAAAAAAGAAAACCATAGACCAACATTTCAACATTTTATTCTTAAGTGAGGTAAAATTGACGCGTATAAGTTTATGTATCGATACATTGAAAACTAAAATGTCAATTAGTAAAATGGCCAATATATATTTTTGAATTTGTGACATATTTTTTCAAATAGGAAAAATGATCGATTATTTTGTTGATCGGAGGAGATGGATGTATCAAAAAAGGAGATTGAGACACTACGCCATAAATGACCTTCTGCAACATTTTTGCAAGGTGTTGCCAGCTAAAATGTTGCGATAGCTATAGAATTTTGGTCCTACTGCAACGTTGTATTTTTGGTGTTACCTTAGCCATAGAAATGTGTTGCTCTAGCTAAACAAGTGTAACACGATGCAACATTTTTATATAGTGTTGCCATAGATGTTTTCAGATTAAAAAATTTAAAAAAAAATTACACCTCAGCGATCCACACCACCATTTAAAACAAAATCTCAACCGTCGATTCACACCATCGATCCACACCTTACCAATTTCCATTTCCCGCTTTACTTTTCACTCATCCGCTTTCGTTTCTCATCCCCAATTTTCCAATCCCTAATTTTTATTCCGCTCCTCCTTGTTTCTTCGATCTGGAGAATAACTGGCTTTGCTTTTATCCCTTGTCGGCCATATCAATTTCCGTTATTTTCTTTCGCCTCGCGTCAGTTTTCCTCACTACTTCCGGATTTGCGATTTTGTTCAGGTTTTTGGCGATTCTGGTGATTCGAGGTAAGGTTGTGGGATTGCGATGGTTCAGGGAGTTGCTGATTTGGTCGCAATTTCGTGGTTGGGGCCTGATGTCAGAGTGGCAGGGGGTAGTCGAATTGGTTTCGGTGAAAACTAGGGCACGCGATTCTAATTGCTTTGATGCTCTGATTGATCGAATCTAGTGTGAGAAACGTTCCTGGTAGCTTGCTCCTTCGTTCTCCTTGATTGATTGCTCGAATTGCTTTGACTTCGTCGTCGGGTGCGATGTGATATTATTTGGTATGTTTTCTGCCTTCAGGTTTACTTGAATATTCTTGATATTGGTTACACTCGCACGCTTTTGCCGATGATGAATTGGGATTTATTTATAGGCTTTATTTCCTATAATCTCGAGTTTAATCTTTCTGTTGGACTTTGAGAAATCTGGTATGTTGGATTGCAATGATGAATACAAACATATGTGTGTTGAGCTTTGTTGGTTTTGCTTGGTCTGGACTGAATTGGTACCATGCTAACCTTGTTCTTTAACATGAACTGATGCTCCAAGTCCTCTGTATATCATGTTACTACCTAGGTTTCTCTTGTACATGCCTGATGCATTCACTGTTTTTGCTTGATGGGCTGCCTATGTGTACTGCTGTGTTTCTTGCAATGGCTTGTCTATATTTTGCTGAACCTGGTTCTTGTTTGTTTTGTTGGTTGCTTGGCCCTGAGTTGAATCCAGTCGATGACTCGGGTTTGACCTTGTGCCGTGTCCGTTTTTTTGGCTTGTCTACATATCTGGCTGCACTTGAGTATGAACTTGCACTTGAGTAGTTGCACTTGAGTAGTTTCTTGTACCAAGCCTTATGATGCATGTATGTTCATCCATGTACATGCATTTCTTGGTCATGTTATGTTGCTTGCTGTGTTGAGTACTACTTTGTGCACTTGGCTTCTCCTTTGTGCATTTTTGCCTGAACTGTTGCTTGCTGTCTTCCATACTGCCTTGTATCCATGTGTTGCATTCATGTTTGGCTTATGCACTTATGAAAAGAAACAACCCAAATACCTGAGGCAAATAATATAACAAAAACATTTTCATTTTCTGTTCGAGTTAAATATTATTTTCCAGATTACTGCTTTTGAATTATATGTGACAGGTATTGAAGACTGGACAGCTGGATATAAGCTTGAAGACAGAGTCAAATCAAATGTGCATGAGCTTGAAGACAGGTTTCAAAGAAGGCTCGATCTTCCTAAATCGGATGAATCGGGCGGTGCCCACCGGGACTGCGGTGCCCCGGACCCCCGCCGGCGCTGCGCCCGGACCCGCTTCTCGGCTCGCCTTCGGCTCGGCACTCGGCTCGCCTTCGGCTCGGCATATATTTGTCAATGTCGGTGTCTGTATAAATTGAAACTGCATATGTAATGAGTGAACTGAGTGATGTAGTGAGGAATATCTGTATATGTGAATATCAGTGTTATATATCATTGAATTGTAAAATAGTGGAGTCTGGAATTTGTACTATTTCAAATGTTGAAATAAAATATTTATTTAAATAAATTACTGTTTAAATATCAAATTCTGTGCAATAGCATTTTATTAAATAAAATATTTATTTTTATTAAAAAATCAAATATGCTCTACATTGTGGGCCCCACAAATTCAAAAAGTTCATATCTATAGCAACATTTTGGAATGTTGCTATAGATACCTATGGGTGTTGCCATAGACCCAAATAGGGTTCTATTGCAACAATATTACTTATGTTGCCTTAGATAGTCAAAATGTTGCCTTTGAGGTCTAAGGCAACGGCAAAAATTGCATCACCCTAAAAGTGTTGCCATAGACCTATGGCAACATTTTTCGGGCCTGAGCCAACATTTTTTTTGTGTTGCAGTAGGTCATTTATGGCGTAGTGAGAGGCTCAATAAAGGAAGATTTTTATAATGGTATAAACGTATTTGTTGAATTCGCTTTAAGTAATAACGGAAACAATGTAGAAATTCGTTGTCCGTGTAGTAGGTGTAAACATTTGAAGTATTTGTTACCTGATATTGTGAAAGTCCATTTGTGCAAAAATGGTTTCGTGCCGGAGTATTATGTTTGGGATCGTCATGGAGAAGTTATAGCACATACTTCTGCAGAGTTTGAATTAGAGATTGCCGGCAATGAAATTGTTATGACGAACCGTATGAAAAATATGGTTGAAGATGCAGCATGATCAATGTTCCCTACGGATGAAGTTGATGACGACGACGTAAATGTTGAAGAACCAAATATTAAAGCAATTTTTAATTATGATTTATTGGATGCTTGTAAGAAACCTCTTTGGGATGGTTGTAAAAGCGACACTCGGTTATCAGTAACCGCAGAATACATTGCGATGAAGTCAAAATACAACATCACCGAAGCCGGATTTACAGCTGTTGTACAAGCTGCAAAATGACATATGCCGTCCGATAATTTAATGTGTGAAAATCACTATGAAGTTAAATAACTGATGTCGGCTTTTGGTTTACCTTATTAAAAAATAGATACATGTTTAAATAGCTGCATGTTGTTTTGGAAAGAGGACATTGTTCTTAGGAAGTGTAGAATATGTAACGAGGAAAGGTACAAACCAAGAAAAAAGAAGGGAAAGGAAGTTCTATACAAACGTATGCATTATTTGCCCATCACACCTAGGCTTCAAAGATTATATGCAACTTCTGTAACTGCACCTCATATGAGATGGCATAGTGTGAGAACAGAGGAAGAAGGTACGTTGACACATCCAGCCGATGGAGAAGCATGGAAGCATTTCGACAAAACTTATCACAATTTTCACTACGCCATAGATTGCATACTGCAACACCAAAGAAGTGATGCAGGATGTGCCAAAAAATGTTGCTGAAGGCTAAAAAAGGGCAAAGGCAACACTTTCTCGGTGTTGCATTTTGCCGCGTTGCCGCAGACCTCAAAGGCAACATTTTGACTATCTAAGGCAACATAAGAAATATTGTTGCAATAGAATCCTATTTGGGTCTATAGCAACATCCATAGGTGCATGTAGCAACATTCAAAAATGTTGCTATAGATATTAATTTTCTGAATTTGTGGGGCCCACAATGTAGAGCATATTTGATTTTTTAATAGAAATAAATATTTAATAAAATGCTATTGCACAGAATTTGATATTCAAACAGTAATTTATTTAAATAAATATTTTATTTCAACATTTAAAATAGTACAAATTCCCGACTCCACTATTTTACAATTCAATGATAAATAACACTGATATTCACATATACAGATATTCCTCACTACATCACTCAGTTCACTCATTACATATGCAGTTTCAATTTATACAGACACCGACACTGACAAATATATGACGAGCCGAGTGCCGAGCCGAAGGCGAGCCGAGTGCCGAGCCGAAGGCGAGCCGAGAAGCGGGTCCGGGCGCAGCGCCGGCGGGGGTCCGGGGCACCGCAGTCCCGGCGGGGCCCGATTCATCCGATTTTGGAAGATCGAGCCTTCTTTGAAACCTGTCTTCAACTCCATTTCAGATTGAATCCAACATCTGAGCAATCTGCAAAAATACACACTGACGCAGTAAAATTGAAAAGGAAATATTTTTGCAGTATAAAATAAAATGTAATTTTGAAAATATTATTTGCCTCAGTTATTTGGGTGACAATTTGGTCCAAGCAGTTGACAATGCACAAGAACAAAAATGAAACAGAAGCATGCTACAGAAATAAACAGCATGCTCAATGAATTGGTCAGAGCAAACTATACCAGACTTGTATGCCAAACATAAAACAACAGTGGACAGAGCTCAACAAAAGAACTCAAACTCACAATTAAACCAAAACTCCAACCATATTCAAAAATACAGACCAACAGAAGTGTCAAGTGAATGAGCTGCAGCAATTTCAAAAATGGCCGAAGTCAGATAATATAAGAAATATGAACTCGAGCAAGTCCAGCTACCATATGAAAGCAACCATACATATATACATGTGTGAAACAGCATGTATATATATAGGCAGTGCAAACAGGCTCAAAGGACCAGTGCATATATACATGTTCAAGTGCAACAACAAACACATATATACATACATGAATGCATATATATATACATGATAATGGAAAACATAAGTGACACAACAGTTTCAGTGAACAAGTGAAGCACAAAGAGAAAGGTACACAAGTGTGTGTGTGGCACCAATGGAAACAGTATGGTGAAGCAACTTGACTACAAAAACTCAAGTGAAATATATTACAAGTTCAAGCTACAGGATGTCAACCAGAAGATATATTACAAGTTCAAGCTACAGGATGAACAGACATAGCCAAAGTCAACCACGAACAGTAGCAAGTTCAACCAATTCAAATCAAGTTGCCGAAGTCTAGTTAAATGTCAAAGGCAAAGTCACGATGAACAATCAATTAAATGACCGATGTCAACAGATATATACGAACGTAAATCTAGGGGTTCGAACCCTATATAAACACATTAACATCATCGGCAGATAGTATCGAGTTCAAGCAAGCAATACAGTAAAGTAAAAGCAACAAATTACATACCCGAATACACAGTTGAACTCAAGCAAAATCGAAGGAGCTGTATTCGAAGCAAGGAGACGATCGATTGCCAAAGCAAATCAGAAGAACAGCAATTGTAATCGATCGACAATCAATCGGGTCCTTCGATATTAGACGAAGCCCTAATCGCACAAGGCCGAAGCCCTAGCTAATCTCACAGGAGCGAAGACAAGGTTGAAGCCCTAGCTAATCTCACAGGAGCGAAGACAAGGCCGAAGCCCTAGCTAATCTCATAGGAGCGAACACGAGGCCAAAGCCCTAATTTCAGAGCAAAAGAGGAACAAGATAGGAGCAGCCATTATCACATACGAGAAAAGGGGATCTACTCTAAACTAGTTCAGGTGGTAAAACGAAATTTTGGGGCAAATTGCAGTGGTGATCCATTTTAACAACCAGATTAAATGTAGACCGTTGGATCGTATTCACGCGGATTGCTAATTTTATTAATTTTTTAATTTGAATACATCTATAGCTACTGCAACATCTTGTTGATACCTATGCTAACACCTTGAAGCGAGTGTTGTAATAGACAAAAATCAGCATACCTATCGTTACATTATAGCTAGCAACACCTTGTAATTTCGTTGCAGTAGGCCATCTATGGCGTAGTGTTTGCAGCAGAGAGTCGTAATGTTAGACTTGGATTATGTACGGATGGTTTTTCACCATTTTCTCAATTTGGTGCTAAATATTCATCTTGGCCCATTATCATCACACTTTATAATTTACCTTCGTGGATGTGTATGGAAACGCAATATATGTTTCTTCCTGTTGTCGTTCCTGGCCCCGACGATCCGACACAAAATCAATGTTTATTTACAACTGTTGATTGAGGAGTTAAAAACACTGTGGAACGAAGGAGTAGAAACATACGACGTTTCAAAGAAAAAAATTCGTATGTTTCCTTCTTTGCTGTGGACTATAAGTGATTTTCCTGCCTATGCAATGCTTTCAGGATGAAGTACATCCGGTCACCTAGCTTGTCCTTATTGCATGGAAGAAACACAGGCATTTTCTTACCAAATGGTAAGAAATTTCATGGTTTGACTGCCATCGATGTTTTCTCCATGTCAATCATCCCTTCAAAGGAGATAGAAAAAACTTTTTAGCTAATAGAATAGAAAGCAGACAACCACCAACGATATGGTTAAGTGAAGACATACACGATTGTAAGGGACTATCCAAAGATATATGAAACTGAGTGCAAACAGAAATTGTAGGTAAATCGACTATTCATAATTAGTGCAAACAAAGTATATTTTGGGAGTTGCCTTATTGAAAAGATCTTTTGCTTCGTCATAATATTGATATGATGCACAACGAGAAAAATATATTTGATAATGTTTTTAACACAATTTTGAATGTCAAGGGGAAAACTAAAGATGATTTGAAATCTAAACGCGATATACAAGAATTATGCAAACGTCCCGAGCTTCATATGAAACCAAACGACAGTAAAAAACCCAAAGCGTGTTATGAGTTAGATAATAATCAAGTCAAAGTCATGTTAAAATGGGTGGAAGGATTAAGATTTTCAGATGGGATTTCATCAAATCTTCATAGATGTGTTGACTTTAAAAACGGTAGACTGAGTGGAATGAAAAGCCATGACTGTCACATAATGATGGAAAATTTATTACCCGTTGTATTCAAATAACTATTGCCCTTAAAAGTTTGGAAGGTAATAACGGAACTTAGTTTGTTTTACAAAGAGCTTTGTTCGACTACGTTAAAAGTGCAACGTTTATGTAAACTTGAAGAAGATATTCCTATATTGCTCTGCAAATTGAAGAAAATATTTCCACCATGTTTTTTTAATGTAATGGAACATTTACCTGTTCATCTCACATCTGAAGCACGAACCCGAGGTCCTGTGCAATATGGATGGATGTCATTTATTTAGCAACTTATGTTAAAAATGCAATGTATTCTGCTTATCGTCGGAATATGAGACCCAATCTGAATCTGGTATATTTTGCACTTTATGTCATTTAACTATAAAATATATTTCATTATTATGCTATTATTCTCTTTTAAAATAATGTGTTTGTGACAAGTATCATGTCGTCCAAAAGGAGGAGTTCTTTCCATTCTTCAGGAGGCGATGGCAGTGGTCCATCGCAGCCGCCACAGCGTCCCGCTGTGTATCTGGTACTTAGAATGGAGGGGTAAGTATTAAACTTTTTTCAGCATCTTAAATATTTTGTGTACGATAAATATGTATCATATTTAACACAGGAGGTTTGATCTACAACCGCAGCTGTAGTTCTATCAGTTTCGAGAGATTCGTACAAGAGTTGGATGACGGCTTGTTGGCCAAGTGGGTAATATCCCTTCCCACACCTGGAGTGTATATGACAGGATTTCATTGTATGTATAATCTTTTGTTTTCCATTCTTAATTTTTTGTCGCTTATTTATTGTTCACCTTTTATTGTTTAATTATCTATCGCTTGTTTATCATGAAATGCAGGCCGTAGTCGACGTACAATCTGATGACCCGCAGCTAGTATGACACTACTAGATGCAGAAGATGAGGAAGAATTACCGGGATTCTATGTCGACTGTGAAGCATAAAGGGTAGAAGCCGAACTGGATGAAAGCGAGTGTGTGGGAAGGGTGGCTGGCGCATTGGGATAGTGACGAAGCGAAGGCAAGTATACTAAACTTTTATTAATTACTTGATTGATACATAAATATCAAAAAATATTTGGTAAGTAAATAATGTATTGTTTATTTAAATGTACAGGCAGAGTCGAAAAGAAACTCTGCAAATAGGAACATAAATCTTGTCACTCATCGAGGAGGGTCCAAGTAGTTCCAACAATATCGCCAGGAGTTGATAAATTTATTAAATGTGAATTGTAAATAGTTATTGTGCTGTATAATTTTGAATATACAATAATAGTACATAATAATCAATTTCAGGAAGCAGAGGCGTAGGGTCCCGTATCGTACATGGATGTATTTACCCGTACTCATGCCATCGAGCGCATGTAAATCCAGACGGAACAGTTTCATTTACATGGCAAGACGATAAATCGAGAAAGAGCCACGTAATCATATTTTAGTATATATACTATAAGTAACTGTTTTAATTATTAAAGTATAATGAATTAAGATATTATGCTATTAATTTCAGCTGTATTTTTATTTATTCATACAGACAAGGTTTATGGAACAACGGCAGAAACTCCTGGAGGAAACTGGTCGAGAGCAGCTGACTACGGACGAGGAGGACGTCATTTTTGAGTCAATCATAGATCCACCTCCACGGAATAGGCGCTACGGCTTTGGCAATCAAGTGGTAATGAATAATATATTAAGATATAACAATTTAGTAATCTTTTAGTTCTAAAGAACTCCACATTGCTTTAGTTTCAGTAATAAGTTTATAGATATAACAATTAACATATTATGCTATAGGTTTAATAGTAAGATTATAGTAATTGAACTTTTACTAAATTAAATAAGTATTGCAGGCCGGTAGACAGAGGAGAGCCAGCCAAACCAGAGCTCAGATCGATCTAGCAGAGATCGAAGAGTTGAGAGCTAGGGTGGCGTAGCTGGAGGAGCAAAACCGTCGACAGACCATTGAGATGACACAGCTGCTGGACCTGCGTATTGCTGAGTACATGCAGCAGTATGGTGACCACTTTCCATCTTCAGTTGGTTCTGGAGGTTCTGGAGGTGATTGACAGGAGTAATATGTATGTTTTTTGTTTTACGTCGTTGTTTAGTAATTTTTGATGATACATTGAGTTGGTGGAGTTGGATACTTTGAAATGTTGTGTATATTGTTTGATGATACATTTGGTGATGATAATTTTGACAGTTGGGAGTTGATGGTGGGGAGTTGATGAATGATTGGTGTATATTTTGTACAATGAGATGCATGTACATTATGTTAACGAAGTGTTGGTTTGATTTTATACGAGTTATGTTTGGTTTATTTCTTTATGTGATTTGATTATGTTTATATGATTTGATATTATATTGAATATCTGAATTGGATATGTGCTTGTGTGTAGGAATATATTATGATTCTGGATTGTTTATAGTAGGAAAGAACGCAGCAGAAAATGCAAAAAAAGCTTCAAGTTATTCGACGGCTTTCGACGACTGACGACGGTCTGTGGGTCGAAATTTTCAGACGGCTTGCGACGGTAAAATTCCGACGGCTAACGATGGTTTATTTGCACTTCCGTGATCGTCCACGTGTCTTCGACGGCCGTCTGGAGCCGTCGGTATGTTCGTTGGTAGCCGTCGGAAATATTACGATAGACGTTGTTGGAAGCCGTCGGAAAAACTGTGCGGTGACGGATATTGTTGCGACGGCTATTTCCATCGACTTCCGACGGCTTCCGACGGCAGCCAGCCGTCGGAAATTGTACGTTTTCTTGTAGTGACATCAGCAAAAAACGATTTCGTTCAGATTGTCATTTTATTCTAGCACAGTAATTTTTTTTATAAAACAAAAAATATAACTGTTTTTACAAAAATGATACCTGCTAGTGTTACTAAAACTGGTACCTAAAAACCGATCCTCAAATTAATAGTAAAACTGATATTCAAACAGAATTCATTAAATATTTAATACTAACAAAACACTAATTCAACTCAATGATTATCATATTTACTCTGTAACAACTTCATTTTTATTATATATTTAAACAAACAAAAGAGTAAAAAATAACAAATATTTTTCAAAAATGATACCAACATACTCTAAAACTGATACCTAATATCTAACCTCAAATTGATAACAAAAATGATACTGAAACAGAGTTCATTGAATCTAAGATATACATCAGTGAACAAAAATCAAATAACATTCAATTTAAAACATGCACATAAGAAAATAGTGCTACATAAAAAAGATAACAAAGCACACATACTTGCAGCTAGTGCCCAAATTTGCCATAGAATATGAAAGAAGAAAATAGAGCAAAAAAACCAAAAAAAACAAGAGAATGTTAAAAATAATCAAATTAAAACTCTGATAGAAGAAAAAGGGAAGAAAAAAATAGAATAATGCATAAATTTGAAAATGTCTAGTGTCTAAAGGAAAAACACGAAAATCCAAAATCAGGATAACATGAATGAATCGCGACAAAAATAAAAAAGAATGAAGAAGCGAATTTAAATTTGAACGAGTCCGAAGAAGAAAACAAGATCGAAGTAGAATTAAAGAAGAAGAAGAACGAGATTGAAGAAGAAAAGAAGAAAGCGCGCGGCGGTAGTTAGGGTTTTTAAATTTTTTTAACATTTTTTGTCCCTGGAAATAAAGTATGGATAGGCTGTCCTACGCATCAAAAAAGCTTTGAATTTTGTCCTAGAAAATATTTTTAGGTACATTTAAATTCACAAAATTTTGATATACCATGTTCTTTGTGAGGTTTTCGGTAAAACCTGTATTGTTTACCATTTAAACAATTATCACAATGGTCAAGTAATGCACATCATTGGAGGTTAACGACTTCTTTGTTAAATCTTGCAAACCTATATCTCAGTTTTGTTGGCTTATTGCCTGTAGCAAATGTTTGATTAATCATCCATTTTATTTAGCTTCTATTTGTAAATCTTGCTTCATAGGTTTTGGTTAGAGGGACAAGTTTCTATTTGCACCTCCAAATACAGTAGAAACATTGTTATCAAACCGTTTTAATATTTGAAAATATAATGTCTCTGCTCTCTGCTCAACAACCACAACAGTTTGACGAGGCTTAGGATTCAAAAAATTTAGGTACAAACTGCTACTCGCAAATGTAAATAATATCGGTTAAGCTTTAACTCCAAATTGTTGGTATAACCTGCATGCACGTTCCTATATATTTTAGTCAGATTTCTCTAACAAACACATAACGTGTATGCCACAATTATTTTTTCAATGTCATAACCAAAACTATATATAGTTCGCACACAACGTCTCATTTAAGCATAACACACTCATGCAGCAATACAAACTTTAACTCAATCGTGTACCCATTAACTAAATAATATTGCAGAAACCATGGCTATTTCTTCCTGCTGCTTCAAGTTAATTACTGTGTTTCTGTCAGCATTGTCATTAGTGATGAATGTGGACGCCAGGTTTCAACCGAGCCCTTGGTCATACGCCCATGCTACTTTCTACGGGGATGAAACTGCTTCAGAAACCATGGGTATGTATATGATCAGAATCTCTGCATTGATTTTTATTTCTGTCTTACAAGTTTATTGCTATTATTATATAGCGGTTGTCATATGTTGCACTAAACTACTAAGTAATTTAGATGACTTAAACTGCCATTGATGCAGGTGGAGCATGTGGGTACGGTAACTTATATAGCAGCGGGTATGGGACAAGCACTGCAGCCCTGAGCACAACATTATTCAAGAACGGATTCGCTTGTGGTACCTGCTATCAAATAAGATGTGTTGGATCTCCACATTGCTACCGTGGTTCTCCTTTCACTACCATCACAGCCACCAACATCTGCCCTCCAAATTGGTCTGAAGACTCCAACAACGGTGGATGGTGCAACCCTCCACGAACTCATTTCGATATGTCAAAGCCCGCTTTCATGCAAATCGCAGAGTGGAAGGCTGGAATCGTACCTGTTATGTACCGCAGGTACCTGCAAATTGTCCCTTAAGGCCATTTATAAGGACATATATAGCGTATATAATATTACTATCTGACTCTGACTCTGTCTTTGATATGTAGGGTACCGTGCCTTAAGAAAGGAGGGATTAGGTTTAGTTTTCAAGGTAATGGGTATTGGTTGCTGGTGTATGTGATGAACGTAGGTGGAGGAGGAGATATAGGAAGCATGTACGTGAAAGGAAGCAAGACTGGGTGGATAAGCATGAGCCATAACTGGGGCGCATCGTATCAAGCGTTTGCGAGTTTGAAGGGTCAGGCTCTTTCTTTTAGGCTCACTTCTTTTACTACCAGGGAGACCATTATTGTTTGGAATGTTGCTCCTTCTAATTGGAATGTTGGGTTGACTTATGAGGCTTCGACTAATTTTGCTTGAGTTTTTTTTCTTCTCGAATATGTTTCAAGATTGTAATTTTTCTATTTTTTTTAATGCAAAATGTCATTGTTATTAAGTGGGCTAAGTTGCAATGAGATGATCGTCGATTTCTTACATATATGATTTGTGTTTTTTTATCCAAGCTTTAATGGGAATAAAGCAAAACTCTAGTGCAAAAGAATTATGACACAGAATACATTAATATAAACCGGGGATTTTCATGGCTTCTTAGTATAAAATAATAAACTTTAAGCACAACACTTTTAAAAAATTAGTTTTAAGGACAATTTACAAGAAAATGATAAACGAAGTTGTTATTTTCAGTTATACAGAAAAAATGATATGTAAATTTATCATTTTCCTATATAATTTAAAAAGATAAATGAATTTATTATTTTTATATAAATTGTCCTTGAAACTAATTATTTAGAAATGTTGTCCTTAAAACTTAATGAAAAGTCCTTCATCTTAATTTCCACAATATAAATTTATATTCAACGTTACCAGTTGCCCCACTCACTTCCAATAATGTCAAAAGTTTCAGCTTAATGGATGAGCAATGCAACAACGTAAGAATTTTAGTATCAATATTTATATCAGAATTTCTTTCTAAATAATTATCAAATTTTTTCGTAAAACAAAAACACATCTATCTATTACTTAAATACGTAAACACCACTATTCTCAAACGAACTTGTCGAAAATTGAGAAATATGCATCTCCCCACGAAATTGTGAAAAATTAAGGGCCTGTTTGTTTTATGTTTTTGCGTCTTCAACATTCGTAACAAAACATAAGGATAACGCAAGAAAAAATTAAAATTTTAAGTCATTACGACGCCGGGGAGAGACGGCGGAGAAAATGAAGCGACGACAAAGGGGATATATTGTTTTACATTCTTTTGTTATTTCTCAAAACACGAAAAACAAAATAAATCTGTTTTTCATTTTATACATGTTAGTGTCATTTTCTGAATTGGTTGTTTTTCAAAAATACATATGCCGTGTGTACGTTTTTCAAACCAAAACACAAAACTAAAAATAGCTACCCAAAATAGGGCCTAAACTCTTTCTTAAACATTTATTTCATCTTCACTTAGACGAGTCTCCTCTTTCGTCGAATGAATTTCTTATTCATCCATGAAAAAATTAAATTTTTTATTTTTGAATAACTATTGTCAGCGCCGAGCCACATACAATCACTATTATTGGTGACCGTGCCAGGAATTTATAATCTTTCTAACCATTAACAACTTCATGCTTCACAAAATGCAACCTTAACCCTAGCAAACTCGTCACCACTGCTTCCAAGCTCTGACTTTGTCATCGGATTCAACCGCCTCAAAGCTCCAATAGAGGTTGATGCCGTGATCTCTCTATGACTCCGTCTCTTTGGTTGGATCAATAGGTGATCCGGTATTTTTTCTTGAAATTGGGTAGTTTGTTTGATGAATTTGGGTTATTATTGTCAGTTTGATGAGTTTAATTTTCAGTTTGACAAAACTACAAAAACACAGCACGTTAGCGTTGTCAAATTGGCATCAGTAGGGCGTAAGTACGACTTATCAATGCCACGCCGACGCCATATAGGACGTTGGTAAATTTAAGGTCGGAAATTTTTTTGATGCCATGTAAACGTGTTGCATAGGGTATTTATCGACGCCTCACCGATGTCTTTTTTCGATGCCTTATCGACACCATGTTTTTGACGCCATTGCGACACCCTGCTGACTACAACTGAAATTATGTAACATGGATTTTCCAATGCCCTATCGACGCCTAGTTAAATTGTAAAATTCAGATTTTTTTGATGCTCTATCGACGTCTTACCAACACCACAGTCAAAATAATTTTGCAGCATTTTTTCTGCATTTCTAACCTCAATCACACATTCAAATATATACAATGTATATTCATTTCACTGTCATCACAATACCAACCAAATATCATCACAATATCATCTCAATATCATCATAATATAATACATATTACCCAACATAATAATATCATAAACATTATTCAGCATCATAATATCCAAAGAATATCATCACAATACAAACAAAATATCTAACTAATACCATCAAAGTACAAACCAAATATCCAAGCAGTATCATCACAATATATACAAACCAAACATCCAAACAATAACAACACAGATACTACCTATTCCCCCGAACTATGCCCACCATCACCAGAAATGTCCTCGTTCGGAAAGCGTCGCAAAAATGCTTCCGTAAGCAATCCGAGCTTCTTCTCTAGCTTACCGACGTGTGTCTTCAATCGTTGGTTTTCTTCTTCTATAACATTACTAACTGTAACAGCTCTATATAATGATTATCTCTACATTTTAACCAAATTTGATTGTTAATAACGAGCAATTTTTATTCAACTATTGTATTTATTGAAACAAAAATTTTAAATTTGTGTTAATCATATATTTATTTAATTAATTTAGTGGTTTTTTAATTTATTATGTGATTTAAAAATATCATTATCTCTTGTTTAATTTATTGAAACAAAATTTATAATTTAACTTAATTATATATACATTTATTTAATTAATTGAATGATTTAACTTATATATTTTTGTTTAATTCATTGTGTGATTTAAAAATATCTATAATTTAACTCGAATAAACTCTTGTATAATTTATTGAAACAAAATTCATAATTTAACCTAATTAAATATATATAATTTATTTAGTGATTTAACTTATACAAACATACTCTTGTTTAATTTATTAAAACAAAATTTAAAATTTAACTCAATTATATATACATTTGTTTAATTAATTGAGTGATTTAAGTTATATATTTGTTAAATTTTTATTATGTGATTTAAAAAAATCTATACCTCTTGTTTAGTTTATTGAAACAAAATACATAATTTAAGCTAATTATATATTTAATTAATTTATTAAGTGAATTAATTTATATATTTTAACTCAAACTCAATTTATTTTTAAAACGATGATTTTTGGGATAGATACAACATATATGTGGTTCTTGGAATTTAAAATAACTCAAACTTAGTTATACTAAGCATTCGTATAAAATACATATATGTACATGTGGTTCTTGAGATTTAAAACCAATGTATAAATACATATAGTATACTGTACACACACAGATATATATATATATATATATATGTATATGTATATTGTTTTATATACATATATAACTATTATCATATTATGTATATAACAAATGTTTAAGCTATTACGTACCCTCGAAATATTATCGTGGTTGGGCTTACAATCCGCCTTTTTTGCAACAGCTATAGTGAGTGCGCGAAATGCATTTTCATTCACTTCTCTTGTTATCTCTATACCTTGACTCCAAAGCTCCTCGATGCTAGTCCGGTATTTCGCCTATTTAGCATTTAATGTATTCATTAGAATTTTATACATGTATATATACATAAATATTATGTAAATACATGTATACATACAACAAACTCGGTGGAAGCATGATCTATCCATCTATTGATGGTGGACCCATCCGATGACTTAATCCTGTGAGTCTTACAAAAGAGTTGCCAAGATGAAGGATTACTATACTGCTCTTCGTACTGAAATTTGAATTAAGTACATAATCATATAATTCTATTTTAATTTATTTAAAATGCTAAATAAACTTAACAAATAAATATGTACCAGATCATTACGATGATCTACGTATGATCTGGAGCCATCGATATGCGATCTAGGGTTTCTGTTCCTGCTTTCGAAATTCTGTTTCGATATTCTCTTGAATTCTTCTATCTCCCAATGCCACAAGAACTGCTCGTATATCTCCTGGGCAAGGGTTGGATGCTTCTTGCCGCTCCTACGCATACCATACGTCCACTCACGGTATTTTTTGGATATTACCGCCGACCAAGCCCTATGGACTAGCTCTTCATAAACGCCTTCTTTTCAAGAGAAATTCCTCTACAAATGCAAATTGAATATATTATGCACAAAATAATATACATATTTATATAGTGTGTTATGTAATAAAATTATTTTACCATAAATTCTTCGAACATGACCTTCTTTACTTCATTGGGAATGTAACCAAATGTAGGCCAAAATCCCGTGATCCGTGCAAGCAAGCCAACACGGATGGCATCAGATGCGGCGCCGCTGCTGAAACCATATCTAAACACATATATGAATGTATGATTATTTGATTAGTAAATTATTGTATACATGTGTGTATGTGTGTGTGTGAGTGTGTATATGTACATGTATATGTATGTGTGTGTATGTGTATATGTATGTATCCGATATGTGTGTGTGAGTGTATATGTATGTATGTGTACATGTACGTGTGTGTATTTGAGTGTACATAATTACTCACCCTGATCCTCCTCTCTAAGAATGACATCTAGTCGAGACACGAATGTGGAAAAGTAAATCTCAGACACACGAGTGGATAGACCAGCACCATCCATAGGAGCATCAGGAACATCGACAGTCTGAATGAATGGTGACATCATATGTGCATCATCTTCGTCATGTTGTAATGAGCGGGAGCCATCATGACATGATGATGAGTCACAATGACCTAATGATAGGTCACCATGACTTGATGATGAGCCACCACAGTTGTGTTGGCATTGACTAGACATATCTATTATAATAATACATATATAGATGTATAAATATAATAAAGAATAATAAATCCATCTTCATATTATAGACTTGGCAACACAAATAGAGAAACAGTCTTTCAATAAATTATACATAAGTTACCAATTGTCGGCATCATTTACAATATCATCATCATACTCATGTTCATTTACTTTGACATCATCATCATCATCATCAACCTCGAGACATCTTCATCTAATTCAACTCCGTCAGATACTTCATTGTTAAGTGGTCCTATATCATCAGCATCTTCTGTTATTTCAAGTATTTCATTGTCCTCCGGATCATTTTGGTACGGTTGATCATCGGTTATAATTATATCCCCCTTAAATGACCATTTAGGTATTGTTTTAATGACAGCCCATCAATCATCCTTGTTGTTGTTTATGGCAAGATAAGACGCATAATAAACTTGCGTTACTTGCGTCGCTAGAACTTGCGTTGCTAGAACAAATGGGTTGTTTCCTTTATATTCTATTTTATGATTTACCTTAATAGTAGGATAATCTTTATGTATACGATGTACTCCTCATTGTTGTTGTTTATGTATACAATTTACAATACACACAATATATATATATATATATATATATATATATATATTTGTATGTATGTACGTACGTATATAATATATGTGTGTGTATACACATATATCAATTTTATGTATGTATATGTGTGTATGAGCGTGTATGTATATGTATTATATCAATAAAATATTAAAATATAAAAGACACACATTTTAAAATATAATATGGTACTATTTAACATGCAGATGGGATTCTAAATGATAATTAATAGTTTACACGAGTCTACTAAGATCCAGATAGGAATCGTTTTCTTTTAAATGAAGCCCACTTCATCCACTACCAAATGGGTCAGATCCAACAGTTCATTCCAAATCATCAATAACAGTGCTTGACTTTGCAATTGATAACTAGTTGAATCGCCTTGATGGTATCTATTTATGGAAACTTTTGTAAAACATCATCTTTAAGATTCAAAATATACAATCATCCATTCTCAAAAGCTTGTTTTATTAAACACCCACGTTGTAAGTTTTAGTTAGATTGGAAATATTTGCAGTTTCTTAAACATCAAAAATCACACTGCAAATATTTTCAATAAAAAATGTAAATATTTTCACTTTTGAAAACATAAAAATCATAGAAATAAGAAATAAATAATTTTTTGGTTATAGAAATGCGATTAAATTTAGATTTGGTTTTCAAAAGAAACGAAAAAAATGTGACGACATTTTTTTAGGGTTCTAATATAAAACATGTTCTTTAAGAAAGGTTTTTCGCATAATATGTTAAAAAAGAAGGGACGAATCCAAATTTCCACTTTATTTATGTATGATGAGCCACTTAAATACCCATTTGATAGAAATAGTCTTCATAGTGCATGATGCACTGTTGTTATTATGTGGAGTTCTCATGTCTTTGTTCTGATAAAGAGAAAACGAATGTATATGTTGTAGATAGAATAATTTTTTATACTCCAAATATTTCTACTTTGAACATGTGATCATGATGTTTTTTTGAATAAAGTAGGCCCATGGCCCAATACAAACCAGTTATAGTAGCTATACTCGTATTTTATAACTTTTACACTTATACACAAAACGAGCCGACTTTTCTCATTACATTCACTCGTATTCAGTTATAACCCTAAACAAAAAACCAGGTTTAGAGGAAATTAGGCGATTTGATGGAGATTTGTTTCAATTTCTAAATATATGCTTGTGATTACTTTCAAAAGGGATTTCAGATCCTTTCCTTGTTGTTTTCCACCATTTGAGACTTCGAATTTGAGATAAAATCTCTTACGATGTCTGTAGCTTCATGTATACTTGTGTTAAACTTTTCTTGGCCTTGAAGTTTGCTGCTTTCTCCATTATTCCTTTCAGAAAGTAGTTGATCTTTGTTGTTGTGCTTCGAATTTGGTATAATGTTGGGAGTTGCTTCGTATTTTCTTGCGAGTAACTCCTCTAGTGATCATGATGTTACACACACACGATGTATGTATAGAACAAATTTAACCCAATTTCAAATCTTCTACGGAAAATATATTATTTCTGATTTGCACTAATAAAGCTTCTTAAAAGCAGTATATTTTCTCATTTTCACCATGTCCTACAGAAATTGAAAGTAAATCATTTATGTATGTTTCTAATGTATGCAAATAAGCTTGAATGTGTTGTTAATGTAGCAAAATATAAATATAGTTTGGTTAAAATAATAATTTTTGGAAAAGGAAAAATAATAGCTACATGAATCCTAGTGTCTTGGACTAAATAACTCTTCATTGCTTTAGCATTCACCGATGTACTTGCTTTAGATTGTAATATATATCGCAGCTCAAAGCCGATCCTAGGGTTTATAATGCCAAGTGCGGATTTTTGAATAATGCCCTTTTTTAGAATATTGCTAACAGTATAAAATTAAATTCTTATTTATAAATCTTACATATCCTGTAATGATCTAGAATTTTAGTCATTTTAAATTGGAATATTTAATTAATTTTAAATATTGAAAGGTTAATTTTATAAGTTAAATAACTTGAATTTCAAATATAGTGATTTATTTAAAAATTAAATTGTTGAATTTAATATTGGAATTGTTTAAATAATTGAATCTTGGATTTAATATGAACGAAAATAATTTCAAAAGTTGATTTAAATTCTATTTGAATAAGAAGGTGGTTAGTGAACTTTTAAATTTGATTTAAAAGTGAATAAATTGATTTTGGGAATTACTCGTTTTAATTAACGTGTAAAAATAGCCTTCTGGGGCACTGTCTCGGATTTCAATGAAACTAGTTCCATTGGATCCATAATAGTGAGTTATTGTATGCCGTCAAATTTCGTGGCGATCGGACGTATTGTTTGGGCGTGCGAGATCGAAATGTGTAGAAGTTAATTTCAGAAATTTATATAAAATAATTGGGTTTGAAAAGCTATTTTTTGCATATGATCGAACTAGGCCTCGAGACTAGTTCCATTGTGTTCAGAATAGGGATATAACATATAGGACACCAGGCAGCACGCCTTGATAGGGGTTCGGAATTTTTGAGCGTTTAAAAGCACGATATTTTTAAATTTAAAACAATAAATAATATATATGCACCATACGCCTTGTCTCTGCCCATACCCATACCATCTATAACAAAACCTTCTGGTCGCTCCATGTAGATGTTTTCATCCAAGTCACCGTGCAAGAAGGCGGCTTTCACATCAAGTTGCTCCAACTCCAATTCGTGAATAACAACTATAGCAAATAATATCCGGATTGAAGTATGACGCACAACCGGTGCAAATATCTCATCATACTCCTTTCTTTTCCTTTGTGCAAACCCCTTAGCCACTATCCTAGCTTTGTATCTCCCATTGTCCATCACCTTGTATATCCATTTGCATCTAATAGCACGGTTTCCTTTAGGAAGTAGAACCAAATTCAAATTTTGATTCTTCAACAATGATTGCATCTCTTCCTCCATGGCACAAATCCACTTCGAGCTATCACTCGACTCCATGACATCATCAAGGTCCATCGGCTCATCTTGGACTACGTGAAGAGCATAGTCCAAATTATTACAAAAGCTAAGATAGTTCCAATCACCATATCTATCGGGTGGCTTTATAGCATGACGGCCCACCCATCAGCAATACCATCACCCAAACTCCTTTCGGCTCCACCTTGAACCGAATCCTTTCTAGAATCATGTACATCACCAACACTACTAGAGGTACCCTGTGGACTATGTGATGTTACATCAACCGCTTCCTCCTCACAAGCATCTCCAACTACTCTACTCCTTGGACAAAAGATGGAAATAACTTCCTTCTCCTTTGATTCACCATGAACCAAATCCAGAACATTCGATGAGCTCTCATTCTCCTTGAACAAAGCTGATTCATCAAAAGTAACATGACGAGAATTCATAACCTTCTTCGTTTCCGAATTCCATATCCGATAGCCTTTTATATCGTCCGTATAACCAAGCAAAATCTCATTTGAAAGCTCTAGGCTCAGCTTATCATTTCCTCGATCATGCACATAAACCAGACTACCAAACACACGAAGATAACTCAAGTCAATGCTTTTTCCCTTCCACACTTCCTACGGAATTTTATTACCAATAGCCGAGTATGGAATTCAATTAATAATATGCACCGCGGTTGACAAAGCTTCGGCCCAAAATCCCATAGACAAACCCGATGTCAATCTCAAGCATCGAGCTTTCTCAAGTAGAGTATGGTTCATCCTCTCCGCAACACCATTCAACTATACGGATCTCCCGGTGTAGTAAAATGCCTTCTAATATCATGATGCTAGCAAAACTCCAAGAATTCTCCAGAAACATACGCTCCACCATTGTCGGACCTTAGAACCTTCAAAGACTTGCTACTCTCATTCTCAACAAGAGCTTACTATGCTTTGAACTTTGCAAATACCACCGACTTGGCCTTCATTACATACACCCGTACCTTTCGAGAAAAGTCATCAATAAAAGAAATATAATAACGAGCTCCCCCCAAAGAATATACCGGTGTCGGTCCCCAAACATCCGTCTGAACATACTCAAGAACCCTTCTCGAATCATATTTTCCCTCACCGAATGAAACTTTTGTTTGCTTCCTCATGACACATTCCTCGCAAAACTCTAGTTTGTTGAAACTCTCTCCATCGATCATCTCACTCTTCCGAAGAATATCCAAACTCCTCTCCGTGACATGATCTAACCTTAAATGCCACAACCTAGTCGCATCCAAGCCACATGAATTATCAACTCCCACACAAGTTTCACCATCTGTAGTCATTCCTTGAAGCAAATAAACACCATGAGTCCTAGCACCCTTCATCACCACAAGCGCACCCTTCGAAACCCACAAGCCATCACTCATAATAGTGATCTTACAACCTAAAGAATCCAGCTGCCCCAAAGAGATAAGAGACTTCTGAAGTCCCGGAACATAGCGTACATTAGTGAGAGTACGAACCACTCCGTCAAATATCCAAATTTGCGTGGAACCAATGCCTTTCGACTTACAAATAGCACCATTACCATAACAATTGAATTTCCTTCTTTATCGATATAAGAAGAAAAACAATTCCTATTTGGCATCATATGATAAAACGCCCCCGAATCGAGCACCAATTTGCTAACCGAAACATTCGATGCTACCGCCGTCAACACATCTACGTCTCCCTCACCAACTCCACTCTTTACCGCTATGGATGAAGATGCTACTTCATTCTTTGCCTTCTCCTTGTCCGGACACTCATTCTTCCAATGACTAGGATTCTTACAAATATAGCACTTGCCTTTTCTTTCCTTCGACTTTCCTCTCTAACCGGGGTTCCTTGATTTAGAACGCCCACGGTTCTCCTTCTTCGCATAACTCTTCTTCTCCACAAATAAACCATGACCAATACAAGCACCAGTACTTCCATCACCCAACTCCTTCATTTGATTCCGCAAATTCTCGCTAAGAAGAACCGTTTTGACATCATCCAGAGTCAAAGTATCCTGGCTATAGATAAACTATTTGATAAACCAGTATAACTGTTTTGCAACGAACACAACAATATCATCGTCTTTTGCTCTTTCTTAATCTTCAAATCTACTGCCTTCATCTTCATTAGCAAATCATCAAAGCTATTCAAATGCGCCTTTAGCGAAGTGTCTTCCTTCATCTTATAGGTGAAGAATGATCGCAACAAGATCAAACGATTAATTAGTGACTTCTTCATATACAACTCCTCCAACTTGTCCCAAATACCCTTAGCGGTAGTCTCATGTAACGACCTGCCTTTTTGAACGTTTTAATCAGACACACATATCAGACTCAAACCATTCAAAAGGGCAGATTATTATGGGGTAAATAAGAAAAAGAGAAAGAAATAAAACAAATACAGAATCTCACAGCGGAATGACAAAATATAATAATCAAATAACAGTTCATGAAGCTGTTTTATAAATACATTTGATTATTCTTTTATAACAAAAATATCAGAGTTACATAAACATGAATAAATAAATAAATAAATGCAGCAGAACAACATGATGCAGTGGAATAAATATAATAAATAATAATAGTACAAATCTTCGTCTTCGTCCTTCAGAAATAAGGTCTTCAACCCTGAAATGCTCAAGCTGACCCGAGCGAATTGAAAAAACAAAACACTCGAGTCAGAACTAAAAGATCTTATGTAAGTTAAATCAACGGTAATATGAGTGCGACGGCGTCAGAGATGTTTACGGGGTTTGACATCTCCTATCCAGTGTCTAACGTAAGTGCAGTAACTTAAAAGATGTTCGGGATTCACATCTCCTAAGGATCTGTTAAACTATCTACTATGTAGTACAATACGCTATTATAATATGTCTACAGTAAAGTAAAAGTATTAAAATAGCATTAAGGCGTTATCCATATCCCCCTTAACACATTTTATATATTCCCATAGTCTATATAGTACCATACGCTCCTTCGTAAACTGGAGGTTTACAAAGAGGGCACCCCATAGGTATGGTACAAAACAAACTCGTAGAAGGCGCGATAGGGCATGCGACACGACACTCGAGGCAATGGCAGGGTAGATATACCATTTGCGTATCCGAACTGGTGGTAACGCATAGCAGCTACTACCGCCCACCTCGGAACACACTCCCAAATCAAAATCAAGGGTGGCCACCAAATCAATCACAAAGTCAGAATATAGTATCGAAGAAGTGTGTCCGATCGGAAGAATGACCTCACTTGGCCCGGCGTAGCTCCTGATTTTAGCCACATCAAGCTGACTCACGGGAGTCAGGGTCACGTAAATACCTCATACAGAAATCGTTCGCCAAACCGTCCTACTTCATTTCTGGAATCTCCACCACGTGCATAGTTGTTAAAGTGGTTTTCGGTATTGGCAGAGAGTATGACAATATCCGATCTCGGTCTCTTTAACAACCAAACGCTTATTTCACACCGGATGGTTCTTTTACATTTCAAAAGTCAATTCACAATTTATATCAAAATATCATATTCAATTTCAAAACATATCATTTCAAATCATATTCACTTTCAAATCATATTTACTTTCAAATCATTTATAAGTTATGTTAATTAGTTCTTTATTTCAAAATCATCTTATTCACTCAAATATGTCATTTCACAAAAAGATATCAATTTCCAATTCCAACTTCGGTTGTATCATTATCAAAGATTTAGATATAAATACTTCAACCTTTCATATTCTGAACTTTTTGAAAATAGTTTAGGTAATTATAAATAGTTTATATAGTTTTAAAATAGTTTACATAGTAGAATAGTTTAAATAGTAAAAATAGTTTAAATAGATTGAAATTTGATTTAATTGGTTTAAAATGATTTAAATAGATTAAATATAGAGTAAATAGATTTAAATTGTAGTAAGTAGATTTTTAAATAGATTAAATAAATTTTAAAATAGATTAAATAGATTAAATAGATTTAAATTATATTAAATGGATTTAAAATAGATTAAATAAGTTTAATTAGTTTAAAATAGGTAAAAATAGATTAAATTGTATTAAATAGGCTACGATAGATTAAAATAAATTAAAATAGTTTAAATTGATAAATTAGTTTAAATTAGTTAAAATAGATTTCAAAGTTATATCCAAACATTTCCAATCTCACTTCCGATATATTCATTTATATTCAACACTTCAACCTTGAAATTCCAATTTAAATTCTTTGAAAACTTTATTAAATCAAGTTCCCTTTCAGCATTAATACTTGGGTTATCGAAAACATTTCAGTTTATATAAATCAATTTCTTTTCAAAATAATCGTTAATTGAATTCAAAATTTTAAGGATTCAAAATCTCTTAATTTAACCAATCTGGTGTCCGTATATAATTTTCTACCATAGGGTCAAGTAATACGGATATTTATCATTTCAATTTGCAATTCCGAATTACATAAAAATCCATAAAATCGCTCAAGTCTATCATTTCAACCCATAACGATTTTTCCCTAATCTATAGATCATTCGGGTATGTATCATTTCAACCCATAGGGAACTTGCAATATTATAACAATATAAAATACAACATCCAGTCATCCAATATCAACGATCAAACATACATCACAATCATCATCCAAATAAATCAATAACATCAATAGATAACTGGTAATCAATACAGGTATCAAATTGACAAATTAAAATTCAATATTAAATTAAACGATTATTAAATGCAATAAAAGTCAAATTTAACCAGAATGACAATTTAACATACCAACAACAACAACAACAAGCCATTATTCTCAAACAAGTTGGGGTCGGCTAGAGATGGAACCCAAAACTAAATGAAAAAATCAATTTAAAAGTTATAATAATAACAATAGCAATAGCAATAATAAAATAAAGTCAAATAAGTAAATTAATAATAATAGCTAAGTAAAGTAAAATAAAATAAAAACATATATGTATGTATATATATAAGAGGAATGATAATAATACTACTAATAGCGATAATGATACTAATATTAATATTGGTCAAAGACCAAACCTACGTCTTAGGCTCATGTTTCCTAGTCCTATAATCTAAAACTTATAAAACTCAACACTCATGATTCTGGTACGTGAATCGCTAACTTCCACTCGCTCCGATCCGTCACCAGCTCTTCGGATATACCCCAATCCTTCAAATCTCTTTTTACTACTTCCTCCCATGTCAACCTTGGTCGACCTCTACCTCTCTTTGGGCATTCAACACGGCCTATAATTCCAACACGCACAGGTGCCTCGAGCGGCCTTCGTTGAAGATGTCCAAACCATCTTAAGCGATGTTGAATTAGTTTCTCCTCAATTGGTGCTACTCCAAGTTTATCACGTATATCATCATTTCTAATTCGGTCTCTTCTTGTATGACCGCAGATCCATCATAGCATACGCATCTCTGCTACGCTGATTTTTTTTGGGACGTGTTGGCTTTTAGTAGGCCAACATTATGCACCATACAACATCGCAGGCCTTATTGCCGTTTTGTAAAACTTTCCTTTAAGATTTTGTGGGACCTTCCTGTCACAGAGAATCCCAGACGCTTGTTGCCATTTCACCCATCCCGCTTGAATTCTAAAACTAACATCTTCATCAATCTCACCATTATACTGCAACATTGATCCTAAATATCGAAATGATTTCTTCTTGGGAACTATTTGTCCAGCCAGAGTGACATCTCCATCTTCCGACCTGATACCACTGAACCCGCACTTCATATACTCTGTTTTAGTTCTGCTAAGCCTAATACCCTTTGATTCTAAAGTCTGTCTCCCAGCTCCAGTTGTCTATCAACCCCAATCCTACTTTCATCAATTAGCACAACATCATCATCAAATAGCATACACCAAGGAATCTCACCTTGTATACCCTTCGTAACCTCATCCATCACTAGAGCAAAAATGTAGGGGCTCAAAGCTGACCCTTGATGTAATCCTATGTTAATGGGAAAGTCATCGGTTTCACCATCGCATGCTCTGACACTAGTCACAACATCATCGTACATATCCTTGATAAGTGTAATGTACTTTGTTGGGACTCTCTTCTTTTCCAGGGCCCACCACATCACCTTTCACGGTACCTTGTCATAAGCTTTCTCCAAATCGATAAATACCATGTGTAGATCCTTCTTTTGCTCCCTTAACCTCTCCATAAGTTGTCTTATCAAGAAAATCGCCTCTGTGGTCGACCTCCCGGGCATGAAGCCAAATTGGTTTTTTGAAACACTTGTCATTCTCCTTAGTCTATGCTCAATGACTCTCTCCCAAAGCTTCATTGTATGACTCATAAGCTTAATTCCTCTGTAGTTTGTGCAACTTTGGATATCTCCATTATTCTTAAAAATTGGAACTAGTATGCTTTTCCTCCACTCATCTGGCATCTTGTTTGATTTGAAAATATTATTTAACAACTTAGTTAGCCATGCTATCCCTGCATCTCCAAGGCATCTCCACACCTCAATGGGGATGTCATCAGACCCCAATGCCTTGCCTGCTTTCATCCATTTTAGTGCCTCCTTTACCTCGGATTCTTGAATTCTCCGAACAAAATGTCTACAAGTGTCATCAGAAGAGTCGTCTATCTCGATCGTAGTGCTATCACCTTCTTCATTAAATAGTTTGTCGAAATAATCTCTCCATCTATTTTTATCTCCTCGTCCTTCACCAAAAGTCTATTATTGTCATCTTTGATGCATTTAACTTGGTTGAAGTCTCTTGTCTTCCTCTTACAGAGCTTAGCTATCCTATAGACGTTTTTTTCACCCTCTTTCGTACTTAGGTTATGATATAGATCTTCATACGCCCGGCCTCTTGCTTCATTTACCGCTCTCTTTGCGTTCTTCTTTACCACTTTGTACTTTTGCATGTTGTCCTCGCTCCTGTGATGATGTAAGCACTTATAGCATACCTTCTTCTCTTTGATAGCATTTTGCACATCACTGTTCCACCACCAAGAATCTTTAGGTTCGCGTTTATTTCCATTTGTTATCCCAAACACCTCGGTAGCCACTTTCCGAATGGATCTTGCCATCTCATCCCACATGTGATTTGCTTCTCCTTCCATATTCCATGTCCCTTCTACCATCACTCTATCCTTAAACACCCGTGAGGCGTCTCCTTTGAGCTTCCACCATTTCGTTCGACTAGTCTTGGCTCCTTTACCCTGTTGAACACGTATTCAGAGACGAAACTCGGATATCAAAAGCTGATGCTGTGAGACGACACATTCTCCAGGTATGACTTTGCAATCTACACAAGCTCGTTTGTCGTCTCTTCTAGTAAGTACAAAGTCAATCTGGCTAAAGTGTTGACCACTACTAAAAGTAATTAAGTGTGACTGTCTCTTCCTAAAGAAGGTATTAGCTATCATGAGGTCATAAGCAATAGCGAAATTCAATAGTTCTTCTCCTTCTTGGTTCCTATCGTCATATCCAAAACCACCATGCACTCTCTCAAACCCCCTACTAGTTGTACCAACATGGCCATTGAAATCTCCTCCTATGAAAAGTTTTTCGCTACTAGGCACATCCCTAACCATGACATCTAGCTCTTCCCAGAAATTCCTCTTGACGGCTTCACTTAGACCTACTTGTGGGGTATAAGCACTAATGACGTTCAGAATCATATCACCCACTACCAGCTTAACTAGGATGATGTTGTCCCCTTGTCTCCTAACGTAGACCACTCCGTTTCTAAGGTTCTTGTCAATTAAAATACCTACCCCATTCTTTTTACGCTCTTTTCCCGTGTATCATAACTAGAAGCCTGTGTTCTCCACCTCCTTCGCCTATGGCCCATCCATTTGGTCTCCTGAACGCATAAGATATTTACACGTCTCCTAGTCATAGTATCAACTATCTCTCTTAGCTTTCCTGTTAATGATCCTACATTCCAACTACCTAACCGAATCCTACTTTCATCGACTAGCTTCCTTGCCCTTCGCACCCGCCGAGTAAAGTGCGAAGGCCCTTTCTCATTTATCACTACATCGGTACGTCGATGCAGCGCACCACTAAGGAAGTGACGACCCAGCCCTTGCATATTTTTCACCATACCCGAGCCTCGATATGGCGTGCCACTAAGGAAGTGGCGACCCAGCCCTTGCTCACTTTTCACCACAATTTAACATACTAAATAGCAATAAATTATTTCCTAATCACTCCATAAATTAAATTTAACTAACATAAGATAGTTTAGTAATTGTGAGTGGATTAAAATAACCACCTTCGATTTTAAATCGAATTAAAATCCAAATAAAAGCTCAAACTTCTAATATTAGAAATCACGTGTGAATCGAAGTTTATATGCAACAGATATTCATGTTATAAGAAATATTATTAAAATAATAATTGGTACACGTTTTAATAAAAAAATAAACAAAGTTTAATACTTACGTTTTTCTCAAGAAAAGGCTTCACGCAAAGATTGAAGAACAAACTAAGATGTAGGCATGACATGTAGGAAAAATGAAATAGGCCTTATATGAATGAATGGAAATTAAAGTTTTGTAAGTAATGAACGTGAATTAAAGAAAATCATTGTATGAAAAGAAGTAAAACGAACAATAAATGATGTGAAAAGATAAATAGAGTAAACTTAAAAATGTGTTGGATTCTTTGTTTGTATTGGCTTATGGATTGGTGGGGAAAGGATACTTCTATTTTGTATAAAGATGTATAAATAACCTATCAAGTTTTATCTACGATTGTTGAGTGTATGGTTTACTTAGTAGTTTATTTATCATTTTTATATGATTTGAAGTTCTGACCCCGAACAAACCATTTATTTTGGTTGATATGGATGAATGATTGTTTTCTTTGTTGAAATAATGTTTGTACTGTTTGTTTGCAAGCGATTGTTGTTATGTTGTAGTTACTTGTTTTGTTATTAGTTAAAAAAACTTTAAATGTTTCTCTTTTATACATAATTATTAACTCCTTTGGATTATATAAGTGAAATACAGGTATGGAAGCAATAGCTACTGCTTTTGGTTTCATAAATTAAGCGTTGTTTGCCCAACAAATAGGTACGTTCTCGGATTACGGTTTTATAGCGATATTATATTATTTTCCCACTATTGGGATATATTATTTTGAAAAATATGACATATTATTATTATTGATATTATTATTTCTCCCAGGCCTCTTCGTACAATGGAGACTCTGCCGAAATTTTTCGTGAATTTTGGACTTGGAAAATTTTGTGAAATGTTTTCCAAACTTTGTTAACTTGAATGTAAATGATTTAGTTGTTATAAATTGATATATTTTATTTATATTATTTAAGTATGTAAATTAGTTGTTTATAAATTTATGTTTTGAATAGGATATATTGATTACTTAATTTCTTCTTTTCCCTTCTTTTTCCTTTTCGAGGACGAAAATATTTGAGTGGTGGAGAGTGTAACGATCCGTAATTTTCGATAATTAAAAATAGTTAATTTAATAAGGTTTTGTGATTTAATGTTGCAAGAAATGAAATTTTATGATTAAATAATAAGAATGTAATTGGATTAAATGGTAATAGTATTAATTTAAGGTAATTTACAATTGCTTTGAATGTAATTCTAATTAATTGAAATGATTAAAAAGTTATAATTAGTTATAGTCTTATAGATGATAAAATTGATTGTATTAATGATGTGTGAATAATTTATAATTGGATTTAAAGAGCAATTGATAATTTAAATGTTGACTAATTAATAAAATAATGTGTGATAAATGGTGATTGGATAGAATTTGTATAGTATAAGTTGTTATAACAATTGGTGGTAAATAATGAACTTACAAATGTGTATTTTAATGACATTGTTTCAAATGTAATTAATGGATAGGAATACCAAAGGATAATTGTAATAAGGGATATAATTTAGGAATATTGGTGGTAGAAAAATAAAAATTTATGATTTTATTTCTGTTAACGTATATTAAGAGATATGTTTATGATATTAATTTGAATTTCTACTAATAACATGTATTACAGTAAGAAAAATAAATGATAACATACAATAGGTGTATTTAATGACATTGTTTGAATGTAATTAATAACGGTGATTACAATAATAAATGTTAATGAAGAATAAATGAATAAATTTATTAAAGGAGAAAACATATGATTATTTATTTGAAATGTGTTTTAGCATAGAGTAAGAAATTAATTATCTGTAATTAAATTTCCAACTCATGTTTATAACCAATAATGTTATCAGATATGTTTGAAATACAATTTAAAGGAAACAATTGGATTAACTATCTTCCCAGTAATCAGCGTATGTTTTGAAATTTAATTATTGGAATTAATAACAATTAAAATCTTTCCATTAATATAAAATAGAAGTGAATTGTAATTTATTAGTGATATGTGCAACTTACGTTTTTGTGTTAAAAATACAATAACTATTTTAAAGAGAACTATTAAGTTAATTGGTGTGTTCAATATTATTTATGGTGTGTAAAAAAAATATTGGTTAAATTAACATATATTTATGTGTATATTTGGAGTTAATGAAATATATTGAAGGAAATATACGTTTTAAAATTGAATTTCAAAAGTTGTTGCAGTATACTAATCCTTCCATCCTCATTAATTTATTAACTTACTTTATTCTGCTGTCATCTCACATTTCGTTGACTCCTCTCTTTTGCATATTTTATTCCATTTGTTCTCTCACTTCTTTCCATAAATTGAATTATTAATGAGGCATTACTTTCCATTTGAAATGAAATGTGTGTGTGCATTAATTCATGAATTCATTTGCATGCACTATTCACTCATGCATGCATTCATTTCCCTTCAAAAAAAAACTTTTCACCTAGCACGTTAGTCTAAACGGAATTAAATGCTCTGTTCTTTCTTTGTGTAATGAATAGTCTTAAATATATTAGAATTTCATATTCCACTATTCACGTTCGTTAATCTTTCCATTTATTTATCTTCTCAAATTTCCACCGCCCCTTTCGTTTATTTATTTTCGTTATTATTTTCTTTTACTAAATACTAGCCTCTTTTGGTTTTCCTGTAAGTTTCATTTATTTACATGTGAGCCTTGCCCTGAAACGTTTCCTATTAATGAAATTAATTGAGGTAGCACACGTTTTGAAATTTTATACCAAAAGTATTGCTTGCTTTGTAAACATATCTTTTAAAATTCAAACGTGTATTTTTCATTCTTCGTTTAATACCTGCCTCATTTCTTTCCTCATTTTTGTTTGTTTCTTCATTTTGGTTGTTCCTTCTTCTTTTTCCTGAAGCTGCATCTTCTCAAACGTTAGTTTCATTTTATATGTTTACATATATATTTTTTTAACCTTTCTTCACCTCTTTACACCATGTCCTACCTCCAATTCTATAAAAAAAATGAGAGTTCGTTGTTTTCTCCATCTCATTTCATATTTCTACTACAGCCACTTCAATTTTTTTATTTTGTTTTCCTGTAGCCTTCTTCCACAACCTCATTTTTTTGGTAGCCTATATTTCCTAAAGCCTTCACTTTAGAAACGTGACATTCATTTTGTCCCTCCACCTTCATTTCTTCATTATTGAACAATCTGCCACTTTATTTTTTCTTTTATGTTTTGTTTCTCCTGACACCTCATATTCATTTAGTTCAAATTATTCTTTGCTGAAGCTATAATCTCATCAGCAAATTATTCATGTTTTTAAATTGTTTCTTCATTTTTTTTGTCACCACTTCATTTCCTATGTTTAGATCTGCATTTCAAATCTTCCTGCCCGTGAATCATTTTAATGTGAACTTGCAAATTCAAAAGCTCTCGTTTTTGCAAATTCAAAAGCTTTCTTTTATGAAACATGGGTTTCATTTTTTTTTCATTTTTCCTACATGTCCTGCCTACATCTTAGTTTGTTCTTCAATCTTTGCGTGAAGCCTTATCTTGATAAAAACGTAAGTATTAAACTTTTTTTAATTTTTTATTAAAACGTGTGCCAATTATTATTTTAATAATATTTCTTATAACATGAATATCTTTTGCATATAAACTTCGATTCATGCGCGATTTCTTCTATTGGAAGTTTGGGCTTTTATTTGGATTTTAATTCGATTTAAAATCGAAGGTGAGTGTTTTAACCCACTCACAATTACTAAACTATCTTATGTTAGTTAAATTTAATTTATGGAGTGATTAGGAAATAATTTATTGCTGTTTGGTATGTTAAATTGTCATTCTGGTTAAATTTGACTTTTATTGCATTTAATGATCGTTTAATTTAATATTGAATTTTAATTTGTCAATTTAATACCTATATTGATTACTAGTTATCTATTGATGTTATTGATTTATTTGGATGATGATTGTGATGTATGTTTGACCATTGATATTGGATGGCTGGATGTTGTATTTTATATTGTTACAATATTGCAAATTCCCTATGGGTTGAAATGATACATACCCGAATGATCTATAGATTAGGGAAAAATCGTTATGGGTTGAAATGATAGACTCGAGCGATTTTATGGATTTTTATATAATTCGGGGTTGCGGATTGAAATGATAAATATCCGTATTACTTGACCCTACGGTAGAAAATTATATACGGACACCGGATTGGTTAAATTAAGAGATTTTTGAATCCTTGAAATTTTGAATTCAGTTAACGAGTATTTTGAAAAGAAATTGATTTATATGAACTGAAATATTTTCGATAACCCAAGTATTAATGCTGAAAGGGAAATTGATTTAATAAAGTTTTCAAAGAATTTAAATTGGAATTTCAAGGTTGATTGAATATAAATGAATACATCGGAAGTGAGATTGGAAATGTTTGGATATAACTTTGAAATCTATTTAACTAATTTAAACTATTTTATCAATTTAAACTATTTTAATTTATTTTAATCTATTATAACCTATTTAATACAATTTAATCTATTTTACCTATTTTAAACTAATTAAACTTATTTAATCTATTTTAAATCCATTTAATATAATTTAAATCTATTTAATCTATTTTAAAATTTATTTAATCTATTTAAAAATCTACTTACTATAATTTAAATCTATTTAATCTATATTTAATCTATTTAAATCATTTTAAACTAATTAAATCAAATTTCAATCTATTTAAACTATTTTTACTATTTAAACTATTCTACTATGTAAACTATTTTAAAACTATATAAACTATTTATAATTACCTAAACTATTTTTGAAAAGTTTAGAATATGAAAGGTTGAAGTATTTATATCTAAATCTTTGATGATGATACAACCGAAGTTGGAATTGGAAATTGATGTTTTTTTGTGAAATGACATATTTGAGTGAATAAGATGATTTTGAAATAAAGAACTAATTAACATAACTTATAAATGATTTGAAAGTAAATATGATTTGAAAGTGAATATGATTTGAAATGATATGTTTTGAAATTGAATATGATATTTTGATATAAATTGTGAATTGACTTTTGAAATGTAAAAGAACCATCCGGTGTGAAATAAGCATTTGGTTGTTAGAGAGACCGGGATCAGATATTGTCATACTCTCTGCCAATACCGAAAACCACTTTAACAACTATGCACGTGGTGAAGATTACAGAAATGAAGTAGGACGGTTTGGCAAACGATTTCTGTATGAGGTATTTACGTGACCCTGACTCCTGTGAGTCAGCTTGAAGTGGCTAAAATCAGGAGCTACGCCGGGCCAAGTGAGGTCATTTCTCTAATCAGACACACTTCTTCGACACTATATTCTGACTTTGTGATTGATTTGGTGGCCAGCCGTGATTTTGATTTGGGAGTGTGTTCCGAGGTGGGCGGTAGTAGCTGCTATGCGTTACCACCGGTCTGGATACGCAAATGGTATATCTACCCTGCCATTGCCTCAAGTGTCGTGTCGCATGCCCTATCGCACCTTCTATGAGTTTGTTTTATACCATACCTATGGGGTGCCCTCTGTGTAAACCTCATGTAATGACCCGATATTTTCAACCACTCGCACCCGCACATGTCGGACTTGAATTGCTCAAAATACCGAATTGTAAATATAAATTTGGCAAACTCAGAATATATAGTAAATAAATCACAAATCACAGACACAGAGTATTATAACAAAATAGTGATTTTTCAACATTTTCCATTTGTTAATTTCCAACACTTATAAATGTTATAGCCTACTGACAATAAAAAAGTGTCAGGATACCTAAAAAAGTGTTGGGAAATATAAATAATGTTTTTTATAAACTTTCCAACACATCAGTTATAATTTACAACACAAAAAAGTGTTAGAAAAGTTGGTAAATTTGTAAATAACTCGCTAAAAATTGGACCCTTATGTAATCTTGTATATGTATCATCTTTCTAATGCTTTCCCTTCCATCTCCACTATCGGCCGCCTAATTTTTAATTTAATTAGGGTTCCCGCATTCATCAGCATTTCTACCACTTTCCCAATCGCGCATCCTCCATTTCTTCTCCAGGTAACGATTTCCCATTCTACTAACGACTTAGGTTACAAAGTTACACATCGCGCATCATCTCCAGGTACATCGACTTAGGTTCCAAAGATAATTCCAGGTAATGATTTCTACCGATTTCCCAATCACGCGTCATCTCCAGGTACATCGACTTAGGTTCGATTTTGATTTTGAATTATCTTGTTGTTCTTTGAAGTATCTGTTCTTGTTCTTTGAAGTATCTGTTCTTGTTCTTTGAAGTATCTGTTCTTTGAAGTATTGTTCTTTGAATTATCTTGTTGTTCGATTTCCTTGCTCTAAATAATACATAGTAACATGTGTTTGCTTACTTAAATACATGCCTGTACATGTAGTCACCGCAGTGAGTTAGCATGCTTTTCTTGTTTAAACTCAAACAACAACATGTTTCCTTGTTTAGATTTAAAGTATAGCAGCATGTGTTCTTGTTCTAAATGAATTGTTGTGATATAATTACTGATGGACTTTGTGACCAAATTCCTTACCATGGTTGCTTGGTTATTTAGCTAAAATCTGAATCGATTAGAATTGTATTATATTTTCTAATTTGAAATAGTAGTAAAGATGTTTGTTTATAATCAAGTCAAATATTGAAGTCGATAATTTGGAAACAAATATCAATTATTAAATGGATTGTATGATATAGATTGGGGATAATACATGGTATATTTTTAAAAATGATGACCAACTTTCCACTGCAGGAACATGACACAACATACCATCACTTCAATAACATGACCCAATTCCCCACCTGGTCATAACGTTGCATTGTTAAGCTCAACAATTAAATTATGTCTCAGGGTCCTTCAGTGTTACTGTTAATACAACCCGGCAAGTTACAAAGTTACACATCAACTAAATTACATTCCAGGGTAATCGAGTTTAGAAATAAACACTACAGTCCAATTAAAGATGTAATTCGATGGTAAGTTCAACTCATTAAGTTTCTTTGTACAGAACCTGTACATAATCCATAGAAGAATATGTATAGGTTGTGGTTTCTATGCACACCATTCAATTAAGTTACCATACAATAAATCAAATCACAAAGCCAACATAGCAATTAAAATATACAAGGATTTATTTAATGTATGCTTTCTTTATTCAAGATGGAAAGTGAATGTTTTAAATCAGCTTATTCTCACCTTGAATAGTTTAGTAATTTGAAGTTTTCAATTAGTTTATCACCAATTTGAACTGTGCAGTAATTTACTTAAACTCAATCCATCAGCAACTTTATTCTAATAATTTTTTTATATAAATGATAATATATATATGAATGATATTTAAGATCATTTATGCATAAACCGATATGTTATTAGATTATCTAACATAATATTATATATTATTTTTCTTTGCAAATCTATATGGCACTAACGTAATATTATATATTATTTTAGTTATGATAGAACAAACGTCAAGAGGGTGGATTAAAAATCCATGTAGAAATGAGGATGAATATAAGTAAGGTGTTCAGAACTTCATCAACTTTGTAAAGCAACACTCACCATATGATATCCAGTTATATGTGTGTCCCTGTAAGAAGTGTAAAAACTCCAAAAAAATCTCAATAGAAACAGTTGAGAAACACTTGATAGTTTTTTGTATGCTTTCGACATATGATGTGTGGTTCTTTCATGGAGAGAGAAACAATGCTACAGTACAAATGACTCGTGCATCAGATTCCGCCCAAGAGTTACCTATTCAAGACCAAATGCAAGTAGAAGAGCCTATTGAGGGCGCTCTTGGAAATCTCGTTTATGATGCATTTAGAGTGCATGATATGCCACAGGCTAGCGGTGAAGTGAACTTTGAAGAGATACATGTTCAGAAAATGTACCATGAATACAGAAGCAAAGCAAATGAGAAAATATATCCTTCTTATGAAGATGGACTTACAACTTTAGGTGTAATGGTTGAGCTTCAGAACTTGAAAAAAGAATTTAACTGGTCAGGAAATAGCATGACGGAATTGTTGAAATTATTTAAAAAATGTCTTCCAAAAGACAATACATTACCCGACAAGTATCCCACCATGAAAAAAATGTTAAAAGATTTGGGAATGAAGGTAAAAAGCATTCATGCATGCGAAAACGATTGCATGTTATTTTGGAAAGAGAACGCCAACATAGTAGAATGTCCTCATTGTCATACACCAAGATTTAAAGATAAGGCAAATGCGTTAGGCATAAAAAAAATGACAACCCAGCCGAGGAAAGTTCTAAGACATTTCCCTATCACTACACCATAATCCCGATTTTGCAACTCCTTAATGCGGCAGCTTTGCAACAGCTTTGAGCCGTTGCTTATTAGAAACGGCTTATGGCCGTTGCAAAGGTCTTTAGAAAATTAACCTCCATCGTTTCCTTTTTTGCAACGGCTTTAGGCCGTTGCAAATTGAAATTGTACTTCCCTACCCCTTTAACCCAGTACGCTCCCATATCTATACGCTCATAAAAATAAAAAATAAAAAGAAAGCAGAAAACCCTAATCATCTCCTCCGCAGCACCTAAAACCACATCGCCAATCATCTCCTGCAATCTTCGAAACTACCCCGACCCTAATAGCGACCACCCCCTTTCCAAATTCGCAACCTAAACCATCAATCCCCCAATCCTCGCCTGAAACTCACCACAGCAATTCGCCCTCAACAGTTGAAGAAAGCAATTCCCCGAATTTCAATTCCAAATCGGAGAAGGCTGAAAACAGAAATCTGAATTGAAGATTGCGGATCGGTTCGAAGACCCTAATCTTGATTGAGTCAAGGTATGAAACTCGCAAATATTTTAGTTCGGCGTATGCTAAACGCTTTGATTAAAAACATGTATGAATAAAAAAACATCTGGTGTTACATTGACATATGTAACTTAGTTAAGAATATTTGTATGATGAACTGTTCTGCCTTAATTTTCATAGCCAAATTAAAAGCCTTTGAAAACTTGGCATCATCTTTTGCACCATTTTGATTCAAGTCTAACCAAAAAAACATTGAATTCCACCTGCTAAATATCGATTTGTAATTAAACTAAGTTAGAAGAGTAATAAAGTATGTAGCATCAGTACTATTATTGACTTTGGACTTCAAAATTGCTTAATATGGAAAATAGTTTCACCATCCAATTCATGTAGCATGGAGAATAATGTATACAAAGCATCTATCATTGAAGTTCACATTGTTGCACATTTAAATATTATATATTTCAGAAAAGTTTTATAGTTCCAAATAGAGCCAAAAAGAGTGTAGAAATCCTTGCACTATAGGTAGCCAAATTTAACAGAGAGCAACAATTTTTTTTATAACAAAATGTGGTTGAACTAAGTCTTGTTCTAGGTAATGGATAATGGTTTTAATTGTATAGCACTGTACATTTAGGCAGGCTACCGCAAATGAATAAACTGCATTAAGTAGGGAAAAACTATGATAAATATTTAGGACGTAGGAGTTTAATATTAAATTTTAGTATAGTGATCTGATAGGAATCAAAAATAAAAAAACAGTAGCACAAAATAGATGTACTTTTAATACATCTGTTCTTCTGTCAGCTGATGCCACATTACAGCTGCAATCTTGGTTTTATCAACAATGACTGCAAAATTTCAATACATAAGTTGTTTGTCTTGGTTTAAGAATAGTAACCAACATTTTTTTTAAAACGTATCAATATAGTCTCGCGTGACCATTAGAATCAAATATTTATTCTTCCTTCTGATTTGACTATAATACCATTATATTCTGAACCCGTTAAGGTCCCATTTTTGTCATTACACTTTGATTGATAATAATGAAATAAAAGAAGCTCCGAACAATATACACATGCATGGCTTTGTGGATTGGAATTTTGCCAAAGTCTTTGAATAATGAATTTGATTTTTGATTTTTGTTTTTGTTTATTATTATTATTATTATTATTAGTTGAAAAAAAAATGTTTTGGTAATCTGATCCTACCATTGAATGGTTTAATAATATGAAAGTATTTGCTAATCAAACGGGTCCCTGCGTAGATTTTGCCTGTTGCATGAACAATAAGCTTTATCAACCCAAATGCGGGAATACAAAAATCTTGCATCTATCTGCACACATAATTCGTCTCCGGTGGCACTTCTAAAAGGAACTTTTCACCTAGGTCCCTTGAAAAATTTAAATAAGCTTAGACTCCATGTTATCATAAAGTTGCTATAGCATATCTTGTTACATGCACATCATCAATTTTCATGCACAAATTTATATTTTTCCTCACTGAAATTTGGCTTCTCTTCATGTTGACTAGAATTAAACAAGTTTATATTTTTCCTTATCTCCTCCTGAACAACAACTATCAGCTTGTGAATAACAAATTTCTGTTTTATTTTCTTTTTGTGACGATTTATCTCAGCTATTGCAATATGTTTTATTACATTTGTCCAGTGCTGACTGAAATGTCATTATTCTATCACCTTTATTTTTTTCTTCATGTACGTCTATCATTATGTTTATCTTAATAAGAAAATGCTTATGTATTTTAAGTTTTTAACTCCAATTTTAAACAAGAACCATGGCACAAGCAGCATATAACTGAGAATATATGTATTTATCTTTTGTGAATAAATAAAGCTATTTACCTTTTGTGAAAATGATAAACATAAATCTTTTTGATAAAAAGATTTTTTTTTAATTTTTTGAGACAAAGATAAATGTAGTAATTATGTTAGTACCAATTAAATAAATTTTGTAATCCTTTTGACATAAAATATTGCTCTGTCTCTGATGGTATATTTGGCTATGATATACTTTTGGGAAAATAAATTTGGAGAACTTGAGCTGTGTAAACGTTTGATATATCCGACTCGTAGTATAAACGTTTCTTTAATATTTCATAACTTGGAAAGTAACCGAATCTCCCATCTTTAGGAAGGTGCTATTGGTAGTTCAAACAAAAATAATTCATGGCCTTTTATATTTGATATATCAGGTCGGTATGTCTTCTAGCGTGGACAAACAGTGGATGAAAGAATCCAATTGTAGAACTCCGCGATATCAGGAAGGAGTGCAGGAGTTTATTAATTTCGTTGAAAAAAATGGTGGTAATAAAGAAAAATATTCTTGTCCTTGCGCTAAATGTAAGAATGCGAAGGAAAAGATTAAATTAAAGGATATTCATTTTCATCTACTTAGAAGGGGAATTGATCCAACGTATACCATTTGGCATTTTCATGGAGAAGAATTGACGGAAAAGGGAAAACAACCCATCAGTCAAGCCATGCATGTTGATGATGTTGAATATCCCAAAATGGAAGATCTAATCAATGATGCCGATAAATTTCATAATTTTCAATCGACAAGTCAATTCCATGATAATTTTGACGAACCGCCTATCACTGAAGTTGACTGGCAGACCGATCAAAGTAAGAAGTATAAATCGCTTTTTGATAGTGCAAAAGAGCCATTGTATCCTTCTTGTCCAAAAGGCAAAACAAAATTGTACGCCATTGTGAAGCTGAATAGTTTGAAAACGCAATACGGTTTTTCCGACAATGGTGTGACCGCACTCCTAGAATTTATAAATGAGTTAATTCCTGAAGGTAACAGACTACCAGCAAAATATTCGGACATGAAGAAGATAATTAAACTAGTTGGGATGGATTATAAATCTTATGATGCTTGCATTAATGACTGCTTGGAAAGATGATGCAAACGGAGTTTCTTATAGAATTTGCAACAAACCAAGATATAAGACAACATTTAACGATGACAAAAAGGCCACCAAGGTAGCACAAAAGATTTTGAGACATTTCCCTTTAATTCCCAGATTGAGGAGACTTTATACAGTACCATGGATAGCAGAAGCTATGACTTGGCATAGTCGTGCAAAATCAGATCTAGCTGTTATGCGTCACCCATGCGACAGTTCGCAGTGGCGAAGTATAGATTCTTTTGATAAAACATTTGCCGTTGAACCACGAAATGTTACGCTGGGAATCTCAACGGATGGTTTCAATCCACATGCATCTCTAGGTACCCGCTATAGTTGTTGGCCAGTAATTGTAGTACCATATAATCTTCCTCCATCAATGTGCATGAAAAGAGAGTTTTCAATGTTGACATTGTTGATCGCTGGACCAAAACAACCAGGGAAGGATATTGATGTTTATCTGCAACCGTTGATAGACGAGTTAAAGCAGCTATGGGAAGGAGTAATGGCTTTTGACTCGTTTAACAAAAATGAGTTCACAATGAGAGCTAGGGTGTTGTGGGCAATTCACGATCATCCTGCGTTGGGCACATTATCGGGGTGTACAACTCATGGCTATTTTGCGTGTCCTACATGTGGAGAAGAAACATGTTCTTATTATCTTCCTGCTAGTAAGAAGATGTGTTACATGGATCATCGAAGGTTCCTTCCTTCCAAACACAAGTTTCGTGATGAAAAATCAAATTTTAATAATAAACTAGAGCATCGTCGTCCTCCAAGGTCACTAAACGGTTATCAAGTTGAAGAGAAGGTAGCGAATATCAAGATGAAAGTTGGTAAAGGCAAACCTGAAATTGGTCGAAAACGAAAAAAGAAAGCCGAAGAAGAAGAATATGAAAATATTCCTGCATGGTACAGGAGGTCCATCCTATTTGATTTGCCGTATTGGAAAGCAAATTTGGTCCGACACAATATTGATGTTATGCATACAGAAAAGAATGTCACTGAACATCTCATTAACACAATTTTAGGTCATAAAGACAAATCAAAAGATGGCTTCAATGCATGGAAGGATTTGAAAAACATGGGTATAAAACAGAAACTGTGGGTGATGGAAGATCCTGAAACAAATAAAACAGCTATGCCAAATGCTACTTTCGCCTTAAACAAGGAAGAAAAGTTACGATTTTGCACCATTTTGAGTAACTTGAAAGTACCTAACAAATTTTCTTCGAACTTCCACAATAATGTGAGCATCAATCCTATTGAACTGACAAATATGAAATCGCATGATTATCACGTCATAATGCAACTATTACTTCCTGTACTGCTTCAGCATTGTTATCCGCAACATAAGGATCTACGTAATGCTATACATCGAATTAGTCTATTCTTTTACATTTTATGCTCAAAGGTGATAAATAGGGAACATCTATTGAAAGCAAAGGCTAGTTTGGTAGAAGCCATTTGTGTGCTTGAGAAACATTTTCCACCTGCATTTTTCGATATCAGCATCCATCTTATGGTCCATTTAGCCGACGAAGCATTGACTTGCGGTCCCGTTAGATACAGGTGGATGTATCCTTTTGAACGGTAAATTACTAATTTCACTTTTATTAACCATCGCTCGATTTAAACAACTATTGATTATTTATAATTTATATCTTTCATAGGTTGATGAAAATATATAAAGGATATGTTCGCAACAAAAGATATATTGAAGGGTGTATTGCGGAAGGATATATTGTTCAAGAATCCAGTCTTTATTGCATGGAGTATATGACGAAAGGAGGCGACAACACTCATAAACATACCCGTGAGTTGTTTTTAGACGATGATGACGAGTTTGCTAGTGAGATGCCTATAGACAATGGTAAAGATATAATCTTAACCCAAGTGCAGTATGAACAAGTTCGTAGATGGGTCCTTAATAAGCACGATGGGTTGGAAGAATGGGAGAAGTAAGTTAAAAATTTGTCTTAAGTTTCCATTAGCATAAATCAATTTACTTGTACGTTTTAAAATTTATGCTTTGTAGGAGGTATGAAATCTATGTGAAAAAAACTAAATCACAATCTCGTGCTGGAGTTATTCCTACTGAAACTGATCAAAGTTTTATTCTATGGTTACGTGACGAGGTAAATATAACATCGTATTAAATATTTCACGTGCATTTAACTGATCTTACTCCTTCATGACCATACTTCCCACATATTATTTTTTGTTAGTTGGCGAGGATCGACGATGTTGATCCTACTCTTTGGCGGCTGGTGAACGGGCCGATGTTCAAGGCACGCAGTTATGTAAAGTACCAAGTAAACGGATTCAGATTTTCCCCGAAAAGTTACGAAGAGCGTTTGCTAACACAAGACAGTGGTGTATGTATGAGAGCAATTACCAAATTTAGAGCGAGCGGGAAGGACAAAAATTACAAGGAAGCAGAAACCAAGTATTACGGAGTTATTCAACAAATAATTGAGTTGGATTACATTGACTTTAAACAAACGGTTTTCTATTGTGATTGGGTAAAGGTTGAAGACAAGGTCAATGGTTGCAAGATTGATCCCATTTCAAACTTGATCATGGTTAACTTAGGAAAATTGAAGAGTAAAGACAAAGTGAACGATGAGCCGTTTATTCTTGCATCGGAAGCAACTCAAGTGTTCTACTCGAAAGATTTAAAAAATGACGGATGGTCTGTTGTTTTACACACGCCAAAACGGTTGCTTAGTAATGTGGATGACATTGAGTTTCCTACTATTTACCAATCAGCTTTTGACGATAATGACAAGTTAGAAGATCTTATAAAATGTGTTTGTTGATATTAAATGCATTTCTTTGATGTATGAAGTGACTAGAAATTGTGTGTAAAAAAATGTTGAATTCTATTGTTGGTTGCTTATCTATAATCGTGGTTTGCCCCGAGTAAATGGATATTGTTGGTTGCTTATCTATAATCATGAAAAAAACATTAAGTTTTGATAAATTTTTATTTTTCATAAATTTTTATTTGGAACACAAATTTCATTTTGTTTTGATAATGAACATTCCAAGAGCTAAAGTTAAAGTTTAAGCAAACATAAAACCAAAAAGTGGAATTCATACGCATGGGACACGTGCGGTTGTAATGTTTGGGTCTCCTTAATTGGCGCCGAGCTCACCAGCATTCATCCAAATTTAGTTACCAAACGTAGATTAGTTTACTATTTGTTTTTGCTCCTTTTCCTTTGGACGGTGGGAGTATTCTGCATGGTAGAATTCAGGTAACAATATTTGCATTCGTCTTCATCTTTTCTTACTTTTCCAATCAATCAAATAAGTGCAAACTGTCGTATTTACGGGATTGCTTAATTGGTCTTATAATTATTCATTGCTTTTATCACTTTGTTTAGCATTCCTGAATCAAACTTTAGTGTGGCATTAAATATCTTCTATCTTGATAATATCATGTGAATATTTACTTGCTTTGTTGTTTTACTAAAATTAAATATAACTTATTTGGATTTGTTTCAGCGACACTACTAGTACAGTTCATACGATATTATCACATTAATGTATTATGTACCTTATCCACTGTAATATCTGTTTGATTCTGTTTTGTCTTAATACAGTTTAATCTACGTGTAATAACAATAGAGTACTTATACTTTGTAAATCATTTACTGAAACAAATACAGATGTCAGAATCCCGAGAAGCTCCAACCCAGTCTACGCAATCATCAACAACAGAACCCGAGAAGGTTGACATAAATGCATATGGAGTTCCCGTTTCAAAAAATGCGGGAAAATTAGGCAGCCGCATTGGTAAACATGTGAGGATGCATGTGCCGATCTCCTACGAAAGCTGGGATAAAGTACCGCCAAAAATTAAAAATGACGCGTGGGTTGAATTGTTGGTAAGTACCGATCATTTATTGCATTACCATGTACCAACAATCTAATCTGTTTATGAATCGTTTAGAAGCATATTATACAAATTATACAGGCACACACAAATCTGTTTATGGAAATTGTGGTATACATGTACACTGCATATGCTACATGTATACATGTACACTGCATATGCTTCATGTATACATGTACACTGCATATGCTTCATGTATACATGTACACTGATATTTGCTTGATTCACTACCTTCCCTGTACTGCTACAACTCCATTTGCCTTGTTGGCTTCAGACTGTATGTGAGTTTGTGTTGAGACTATATCTTTGAAACCTCCAGTATATGCTGGTGACACATGCATCTGGTACCCCATCCCAGTTTTTATTATTCTTGTATATTAGCATTTTGTTTATAATTATGTACATTTCCTTTGCATTTGTGCGTGCCTTGCATGTAGCCTTTGAGTTCTGACCTGATCATATCTGTGCTACATCTTCATTCAGTATTTGAAAACATTGAACACCTGAACTGCCTTGATCTTGAACCTGTTGTCACTGGCCATGTCCATGCAGTGTTGATATTTCCTGTCCTGACCTTGCATTTGTGCTCATAAGTCCTCTGTACACATTCATGATGAGTCTCTGTTGTCTTTACTAATGTTGAGCTGCAGTGGTACTCTTGTTTCCACTATTGCACTGAGGTCTTCACTATCTTCACTTGATACTATGTGCACTTGGTCAGTTGCATACTGGTTGTTGTTCGTTTCATTTAGTTCATTTGCCAGTATGTCTTGAACTGATCTGGTCCATGCTTTTTATTTGCTTATGCTGAGTTTCCTGCAGCCAGTTCCTTGTGACTTTGTATTTCAGTTTTGGCCACTTGTTGTTCTCTGTCCTGATGTTACATTTGTTTATTTTGGAGTCTGCATATTATCTGCTAAGGACAGATGTTGAGTTAATCTTTGTGTTGGTATAAAATGAAAAGATAAGAGCTGATACTACACTTGAGCTATTACATCACCCTATTGGCTATTTAACTGATGTGAGCAGATATATACTTGACCATTTCAACTTGATGCACCTTGAGTCACTACCTTAGCTTGTGTATAACATTCCATGTTGGTATATTCGACCTGATCACTTATTTATTTGTGTGCAGTCTTCATTTGCAATACATACCATGTGCATCGCATATAGTTTTGTGCACATTTTCATATGTACCCTTGTGATAGACTGTCTTGAATTCTATGACCTGCTGATTGACTTTAGTTGCTGTCATGTTCTTGCTGAACTTGTTGAACCATTTTATTCAGTTCCAGTAAAAATTTAATTACTTTATCTATTTAATCATTAGCTGTTTAGTATTAACTATCAACAGATTTTGACCTTGACCTATCTTCATTTCTGCAGAAACGTTTTGACCTTGATCCAAATACAAAAGATTTTTATTTCAAAAGAATGTGTGAGTCTTTTAGGAGACATAAGACTGAGTTGAGGACAAAATACTATGACAAATTCAGCAATTACGATGAAAGGTTGAAAAATTGTCCGCCCACTGTTAGTCAAGATGACTGGGAGGGGTTTTTGAAGAACGAAGAGAAACCCGGTGTGAGCGAGCGAAGAGAGATAGGCAAAAAAACAGAAAAGGATATAACTATGGCCACCACACCGGTCGAACAAGTCATGCAGTCGTAGAACATGATATGGTATGTTTGATTTCATTTTCCAATAATTCCACAAGTACAGTATTGTTTTGATTTTTGCTATTATATGCTCCAGAAAATATATATGCATATGTACAAGTGCAAGTATTTATCCCAGAAAATATATATTGCTCCAGAAAATATATGGAGAAAATATATATTGCTCCAGAAAATGATGCGATGTACAGCTTGCTAAAAGATATATGGAGATACTTGCACTTAGATAAATATATTTATGGATGGATATTCTTATTTATAACTTGCATATGAAACAGGTCATCATTTAGTTATATCATACTGCACAGGTCAGCATGACCTTTCTTTTCTTTCAAGTAGTTTCCATGCTTGTATTTCTGATTTAATTTGTTGCAAATTGACTATAAATTTGTTTATATATTTGTCATCAACAAAAATGAACGTTTATATATTTTGGCTACATAAATTCCAAACAAATGGTACCTATATATCTTTCTATTTTAGTAATTGTTATGTTATAAATTCCAGGCCAGCTAGCCAACTTTAACCCAAAGTAATAAAAAATAGTAGCAATATTTTATTTTAATAAAGTAGTTCTAGTTCATTTGAATTCTTTGCTACTTGTAGTCAAGAATATATATGCATATATTTCTGGAGCAATATATATATATCTCCATATATTTTTGCTATTAAGTGCAAGTATGAAATATCAATAAACTGAAAATATATATGCATGCATTAATATTTATTTTGTAAGAAATAAGCGGTAGCAACAAGCTTATAAGCATAGCATCATTTACTGAACCATTTGCAAGTCTGTTTTATTTTATTAGTTCAATTGATAAGTGTTTCCAGTACCATCATTTACTGAACCATTTGCAGGCTATTGCAAATCCGGATAAAGAAATAACACGCCTTGAAGTATGGGAGACGGTTCATACAAAAAAGGATGGAAGCATAACCGATTCCACTTCTCCATACTTTGTAAGTTAGCGAAATAATTGCTTTTTTGAATTATTCACTAATTCAATTTATATATTTATGCTTCATGATTAGGATAAAATTAAAAAGGCAAAGGAAGCAATGAAGGACGGTGTGGAAGAGGAGTTGCCGTTGGATGAAGACATATTTTCACAAGTTTTTGGGAAGGATACAAGAGGCCGGACTCGTAGTATTGGAACCAAGATATCAAGGACCCAAGTTAAGGCCTCCAAAATTGCACGCAAGCAAATAAAAACTGCTCAAAACATGGATGATCGGATGACCAATGTAGAGGGTACATTGAAGACTTTAGTGGAATTGATTAAAGGAAATTATGAGAAGCAAATACCGGACAATGCTTCGAATGAAGGAGGAAGTAATGCATGTCACGATGCTACTGAAACACAGCCGGAAATTGACATTGGCAATCGACAGAATTCTTCCGAGTCGGTAAGTTTGAAGTGTGAAATCTTAAACTTTAATCTGGAGGTCATTGCGACAGGTACAGTATGCAGAGGTTCGTTGGGTTCAATTATTCATGGAAAAGCTGTACCGCCATCATTTGAGAAGTTGGTTGTGGATAGCATACTGCTGCCAGATGAAAGCACAACCAAGCAAAACCATGCTCTTGCTACGACCTTCGGAGAAGTTGGAGTCGGCGGTTTTGTGTGCCATCCGAAGAATCTTCTTCGATACCTGTAGACGCTGTAGCACATCAGGTAGTTACTTGCAAATTTATGCTTTACTTAAAACAGATGGATTGTCGATGATGCTTCATGGCTATTAAATTTATTCTCTGTTGCATTGCATTTTTTTTGTTTACATCTATGTTCATGGTTTCATTTACTCCTGCACACACCATATTACCAGAAACATTGCACACACCATATTACCACAGCATCCCATTTCATCACAACATTCATATAATCCCTTTGCATTTGCATATCCACCTCCATTGCATTCATACTGTTGCACCACCATCTTCCATCATCTACGGCAAGACAAAACTTTACAATTCCCTACTGTTACATTCATCTACCTGCAAAGCATCATACTTTCCAGACTTCCATTCCGGATAACTACCACTACCATACCCAATAGAAGTAGACACCATGTGTATTATACTTTAACATTTTGACATTTATCGTCACCTATGTTTATAAAGTATGGTAGTTCTTTGACTGATTTAAATTATATAAGGCATTTTTCCTGTTCAAAATATATGTCATATACAGTTTGCCATATACATATTCTGAACTGGGTTCTTCTTTGCAATATACAGATTCTTTGCTTTGTGATGATATAAGGAGGCTTCCTTTGCTTTGTGAACCTTTGACTGAAGATAAAAGCTTCCGCTCTTGGCGTTCCTCTCAAATAGTGTATTATATCTCTTGTAGTACGCTTGTAGTATGCTGGTAGTACTTTATTGTGTTCGTATTGTTTTGGTGAACTAAACTTTATGATGGTATTGTAGTACGCTTGTGTTGAAATTATCGTAACTTATGTGTTTTATGATGGTATTGTGGTATATATGCTTGTATTGAAATTATCGTAACTTATGTGTTTTATGATGGTATTGGGGTATGCTTGTATATCAAATATTCATAGATTTCTGCTGAATATGAAATGCAGTGAAAGCAGTAAAAAAACATTTTTTTAGAAAAATTTTAATATAGCAACGGCCAAAAACCGTTGCGAAAATAAATTTGCAACGGCCTTTACCCGTTGCTCCAAGGCAACTATTCTATTGTATCTTAACATGTAGCAACGGTTCTAAGCCGTTGCTAAATAATATTCCGCAACGGCTCATAACCGTTGCTTTTACAATAAACTGCAACGGCTTAGAGCCGTTGCGAAATCATATTTAGCAACGGCTTTGAACCGTTGCTAAATTTAGCAACGGGTCTTTTTGCAACGGTCCAAAGCCGTTGCTAAATTAATATGCAACGGCTTAAAACCGTTGCGAAATCGGGATTATGGTGTAGTGTATAATTCCAAGGCTAACTAGATTGTACACTATACCATGGATAGCTCGTAAAATGCAGTGGCATAAGCATGCCGATCCTTCTTGGAATTTCATGCGCCATCCCGTTGACTCGGTCGAATGGAGATCAATCAAATGTAAGTGGCCAGAATTTGCAAATGAAGGACGTAATATATGGCTTGGTATCGCTAGTGATGGATTTAATCCGAATGGGGTTCTCTCCAATAGTTACAGTTGTTGGCCCGTATATATGATTCCTTATAACCTACCCCCTTCGTTATGCATGAAATCACAATTTCAAATGCTAAGCTTATTAATTCCTGGACCGAAAGCACCAAGTCAAGACATTGATGTATACTTAGAACCTCTTGTTGATGAGTTGAAGAAACTTTGGACGGAAGGAGTGGCTTCTTTTGACATGGACAAGGGAGAAATGTTTACAATGAAGGCGATACTATTATGGGGAATCCATGACTTACTAGCATTTGGAAATTTATCTGGTTGTGTGACACATGGTTATAAAGCATGTCCAGTTTGTGCTATGGAGACTGAGTCAGAGTACATTGGTAACAAGGTTGTTTATCCAAAGTATAGAAGATTTTTGAAGGATGACCATCCATATAGATTAATAAAACATGGATGGTATAAGGATACCGAAGATAAAGAACCGCCAACAAGGTTAAGTGGACCATCCCTTTTGGAAAAGCTTAATTGTATAAAATATTTTCCTGGAAAATTACCAAAGAATAAGAAGCGAACGATATATGAAGCTACCGATAAAAGTTTCTTTACAGTAGGAGATGGTGACATAGAAAAATTGTCTTGGTATAAGAAGTCAATTTTCTATGACTTAATTTATTGGAGTAGTCATAAAGTGCGACATACTATTGATGTGATGCATACGGAGAAGAATGTTGCAGAGCATCTTATCAACTTAATGTTTGACAAGGGAAATCAATCATCTAAGTTTGCATGGGACAAGATTCATAAAATGAAATGTTGTCAAGTTCTAAAAGATGCCAAACTTCCATCGTGTCTTGGGATAAGATTTGGTAGCCTTGTTACTATTCAACCACCTACTTTGCACATAAAAAAAACTTATGAGTATCATATTTTTATGCAATACTTGCTTCCTATAATGGTTCAACATGCATATCCAAAGCTTCGTGAGTTACGACGAGCTATTTTACAAGTGAGTTTGTATTTTAACATAATATGCTCGAAAATTTTAGTTCGAGAACATGTTCAAGCCGCCAAAGATATGATTTCCGAGGAATTGTGTGTGCTAGCACATTATTTTCCTACAGACTTCTTTGATATAAGTGTTCATCTTATGGTGCATCTAGCTGACCAAGCTTTGCTATGCAGACCTACAAACCATATATGGATGTATCCATTTGAAAGGTGAGATATTATTTTTACAAGGTTTGTAAACATTATTTCAAAATGACAATTTCTAAATATATGTGCATGTGTACATGTGTGTAGGGCTATGAAAGAATGCAAAAATATACCTAGTAATAAACTCTATATAGAAGGATCAATCGCTGAAGCATATCTTGTTTCAGAATCAGTTAGATATGCAATGGAATATATGTCGAACCCACGTGATGGAAATCATAGTTCTACACAAGCATCCTTTTTAGATGATGGCGATGATATATATGAATGCCCCATCATTGAAGGAAAATATATTAAGCTAACTAGGATGCAACGTGTTCAAATTCGAAGGTGGATACTTTTTAGAATCGATGTTCCCGAGAGAGATGAATATTATAGGTATGAATTTTTCTCCATATTATGATAAATACCGATGACATAAAATAGCGAATGTATTCACATTATAATATCTAATTTGTAGTGCATATCGCTCCTCTTTAGAAGGTTTGTCTCGTGGTAAAAGAAAAGTTACCACAATGGCAGAAGTAGTTGTACAAACTGAATTTATTGATTGGTTGCACAAAAAAGTAAGTTATTTCAATATGAAAATTGTAGGTTTTGTTCCTTTTATGTTAGTCATGCAAATTTGTTTGTTCCTGACAGCTACTAGAAGAAAAATGCATGAACACAATGTTGTGGCAATATGTTAGTGGTCCAAAGTGGGAAGCTAAAAGCTATCTCAAGTATAGAGTGAATGGATATATATTCTCTCCTCAACATTATGACGACACTCTTTTGACCCAAGATAGCGGTGTTTGCATGGATGCAATCACCACATTTGTTGCAAGTGCAAAAGATATAAATCCTACAGACGATGACACTACTTGGTATGGTATCATTAAAGATATCATAGAAGTCGATTATTATGATTCTCAACATGTAGTATTCTATTGTGATTGGATAAACATCGTGGATAAGACAAATGGTTGTAAGATTTGTACCGATTCACATTTGTTGATGGTGAACTTGAAAAAGCTCAAAAATTCTAATGGAGAGTATGAGAGCCAACTATTCTAGCAACCGAAGCAGGTCAAGTTTTCTATGTAAAAGACACTCAAAATCCTGATTGGTCCGTTGTTCGACATTCTCCGAAGCGCATGACAGACAACATAGATGACTACACAGTACCGACCGATTTTCAGTTAGTTATGAAAGAACAAGCCAACTTAGGACCATTATTGAAATGTGTTTAAATGAAATAGATATCATTTTGAAATGAATATTTGTGTTGTTTGATATACTTGGTACTTGGTAAACTAGCATATGAGTTTATGAACGTACATGCTCATGTTATTTGATATATTTTTGGATGCTTTCAGATTGATTTGTGAGCATATGGGCATCTTTTCTTCTGTAGATTTATATAAATCAAATCTGGTATCCTAGATAGATTTTTAACATTATACACGTTCTACTTTTTTCCCTTTTTTTCCTATTTATTGTAGCATTCATTTACATTTTATTTTTCTTTCCTTAAATTGAATTTATTCACTTTAAAATTTATTCCTTAAAAAAATAAAAATCCTCTAAAGGTACAAATGCAGAGCTTGAAGCATGTTTTTTGAATGAATTCAACGAAGATGTCATGCCTGTACTTTGAAATGACATTTTAAGTTTCATTGTATACTAAAATCTTTTTTATGCAGGTCTAAATGTCGAACAATTGCAATGCTAGTGCATCTAAAGGTACAAATGCAGAGCTTGAAGCATATAATCCTCCTCATACAAGTGATAAAAAATACTTAATAAGTGTTGATCTTGAGGGTGTTAAAGGTAAAGATGAAGTTAAATGGAGCTCCAGATGCGGAGCCCTAATTCGTTGTCATATAACGATTGGCTATGACGAGTGGAGAAATGTAGATGATTATTACAAGAATATTTTGTGGCAAGAGCTATTGGTATGTCACGAATTCATCTTATTTAGTCATTTATGTTTTGCACAAGATTTATCCTTAGTACTAAAATTTCTTTGTTAAACAGAATGAATTTGACATGGATATAGATCCCTATCTAGCTCGGCCAATTTTAGAAAAAACTTTTCCATGATATTATCATACGGTAAAGTCTACTTTGCGGAATAAATTGCTTAGAGTCGGAGGAACCACCATACCCAAGAATATTGCTATTACTAAATGTCCCGTGGACATTGACAGAGTATGATGGGAAAAGTTAATAGATAATGAATATTCAGATAAAAAAAAGAGCAATGTAGGAAAAACGCCGAAGCCAAAGATAAAAATACTATCACTCATACACTAGGAAGAAAATCATACCGTAGAGTTTACGACGAAATGGTAAGAAATAGTATAAAAAATATTTCTTGTAAATATTAATAATGAATAGTTAATTAGTTTAAAAATATTTGTTCTTGCAGGTCAAGGAAAATCTGAAAGAGAAAGTTACGCGGACAATGGTTTGGAAGGCGGGACATATAAATAAGAAATCTGGACAAGTTCTTCCATCTGCGGCAAAAGCCTATGTAAGTATTTTTACTTTAGTACGAATTACGGATCAATTGTAAAAAATTCGGTAAAGCTTTATATGTATACATTGGCATCTTCTTTGCACTTAATTTATTCCATATAATAGAATGCCAGTCAACCACTTGATTAATCGAATTCCATAAAAATTACTATTTTTTGAAATAACTGTCGAAAGTTACTATTTCTATAAATTTATATGTATATATATAATTATATGATCAATTTTATCCATTATATGGTTTTCTTTTTTTGGAATTTAAGCAAGGTTTTAATGAGGTCTCTTGCCTCTCTAATAAAACAAAATAATAAAGGAAACAAAAGGATTGGGTTACATACAAAAACCCATCCATCTATGAAAAATTTTTCTACCACTATTCGTATATAAGTCATCCCTTTTCCTCCTTCTGATGCTAGCGGTGACTAATTTCATGCATTGCCATATTATGTCACCTTCCTTTCTCTTTTCTTTCTAGAAAATTCTCAGGTTTCTTTAATTCCATTATTCATGCATAACAATCTTCATGGATGATAGAAGAACATTAGATTGAAAACCTTTCACTCTCTTTTCTTTATATATCTTAATCCATTCATTCTCAGGGTTCACCAATAAGACTCCATATCCACCTAGCCTCAAGACTTCCCTCCAAATTCGCCTATTAATGGTACAATCAAAAAATAAATGGGTGTTCGTTTCATCAGCCGCTTCACACATCGGACACAGGGACATGTTTACGAATGCTGAGTGGCAAAATTTATCTTGGGTAAAGAGGGCATTTTTAAGGATCCTCCACATAAAAAAGTTTTGGTTTTGAGTACCCGAGTGTCCCATATCCTAGTGGCACATGGATCCGAGTGCTGAATACGCTCTTCTTCCATTAAATTGTAAATTCTTTTGATTGAATTGTTAAGCCACCTCATGACAACATTAAGCACCAAGTGTGTAGCATATAAGACTCGAACATTCAACAAATGTAAGAAGAGAATGGAATTCTGGAAATTGTATAAATGATTGCTACCACCTGCATGCTCATCATTTCCTCATGAGCACTTCACAAAATTCAATGCTACCTATGTGTTTCCAGGAAGAAATTAAAGCAAGCCTTGATCTAAAATCCTACTCTTATTTTACTTCTCTCTTTTATCACAGTCTCCAGACCTATTCAGACATCTTTAATTTGCTTTCTCCAGCAATCAACACCCAATCTTACATTCAAAAAAATAAATATAGTACTGTTCTGTTGGATCGCAGCTTTATTTCCATGAACACGCGAGCCAACGTAGAAGGCAAAAAGAGAAAGAAACTCTAAAGTAAAGCCAAAATTTGGGGAAAACAAAGGAAAAATAAGATTTTATATATTTGTATGTTTCTCTTATTCGTAGAACAACAACAAAGCTGAGGGGTCCAAAAAGATTTAAGTGTAACATTTTGGATTATGATAAAAAAAGGTCATCTAAACGTAGAGGTTTTCAACATTTGTTGGTATTATCATTTTATTTACATAAACTATTGAAAAACATGATGTGAGCAGAAAAAACTTTAAATCAAAACCTTTAAAATCCAAAATTTAGCTGAAAACCAAAATACACATGCACAAGTTCAAAAAAAATTGCTAGTTAAAATTGCCTTTGTGTTAGTTTGCATATGTTGTAGACGTTTAAGATTCTTCATCGACCTTGGGGGTAACGACAATTTGGGGATTTTTGATTATAGTGTGAAATCAAAGAGTGTACTGAGAGTAGTGTTTGAAATGAATGAAAAACAGCAAAAGATATATGTAGATTTAAAGTGGTTCAAATTTATTCATACCATATCAGCAGGTATCAATTTATTGTGTGCGCCCCCCCTCAAATTAATACAAACTTTTATGTCATTTGATATAATTCCAACGTGTCCAATTGTTTATTATTTATCTTGTTGCTTCTCAACCGCTAATCTTCTGTACGTATTGAATGCAGGCACTTGTGGAGGAAGAGGAAGAAAAACAGAAGTTGGAATGTAGCGGTAACGAGGAAACAAACACATACGACCTTGACAACAATCCCATATCTAAAGTTTTTGGGTCTGATAGAAAGAAAAACTATTTTCGTGCAATTAGCTCCACTTCCTCTGCAAAACAAGTAAAGTTGATGCAAGCTTCAAAAGCAATTGCCGATAAGAATAAAAAGGAAGATTTTCGTCAATGGTCATCGGAATTACAAAACCAAGTGGCAAATCAAGTTGCAAATCAAGTGGCGAATCAAGTGTCGAGCCAAATCAATGAGGCTCTTAAATCATTTGCTTCATCTTTCTTAACTATGGTACCGGGGTTACAACATAATCTTAATGGTGGTAATGTGACGCCTATGACTGAAACCGCTTCTAACTTGAATAAATCACCTTCGGATATTGAAGTTGCTAGTATTCCGTCAAATGATGTTGGATCATCTACAAGAGGTAAACAATTTGTAATGCTACTATCACAGGATACGAAGAAGGATGTAGCAAAAGCTTATGTTGGAACACAAACTATGTGTCATTTCAGAGAGATAGTTCCAAATATTGAGAAAGTTGTTTGGATAACAGAAGTTTTAGAACCGGAAGCACCAATTTAAGATGGTCCTCAAAATGGGCACCACAAGCTTTGTGAATTTTCAGATGGAGGCTTTGTGATATGGCCTGTGTTTCGTCTTCGCAGTATCTAAAATTCTATTTATTAGTAGCTCGTATTATATTGCATATTTAAAATTAGATATGAAATTGCTTTTTTGTAATTTGAATATGATATTGTGGTATTTTGAAATTGGAAAGTTTGTAGCTCATATTATAGTATTATCTAAATATGATATTGTTGCATTTGAGATATGGAAGCATTTTAGACTTCATATTGAATTGATATAATGAATTATATATGATATGGACATCATCATTTATGAGATATTATATTCATTTGTTTTAAGAATTTAATATTAATTGTGTATAAAATAGTGTAAAAACATAATTTCAATTGGTAACGCATATAAGTGTTACCAATATATTGGATAACAACACTTATCTACGTCACAAACCAAAATGATAAGCAAAGCATTTTATGTGTTACAACACATATATGTGTTGCTAAATAATCATTTTCCAACACTTATAAGTGTTACCGTATATTTTTGTACCAACACTTATAAGCGTTACCGTATATTTTTGTACCAACATTTATAAGTGTTAGTAATACGTATGTTCGTAACACTTATAAGTGTCACAAATTTGACCGCTTCATTCCTCGCAGTCCATTAGTAACACTTAAAAAGTGTTACTGAAATTATTTGTAACACTTATAAATGTTAGGATTTGCCTGTTTTGGTGTAGTGTAAATCAAATTTCAATCTATTTAAACTATTTTTACTATTTAAACTATTCTACTATGTAAACTATTTTAAAACTATATAAACTATTTATAATTACCTAAACTATTTTTGAAAAGTTCAGAATATGAAAGGTTGAAGTATTTATATCTAAATCTTTGATGATGATACAACCGAAGTTGGAATTGGAAATTGATGCTTTTTTGTGAAATGACATATTTGAGTGAATAAGATGATTTTGAAATAAAGAACTAATTAACATAACTTATAAATGATTTGAAAGTAAATATGATTTGAAAGTGAATATGATTTGAAATGATATGTTTTGAAATTGAATATGATATTTTGATATAAATTGTGAATTGACTTTTGAAATGTAAAAGAACCATCCGGTGTGAAATAAGCGTTTGGTTGTTAGAGAGACCGGGATCGGATATTGTCATACTCTCTGCCAATACCAAAAACCACTTTAACAACTATGCAGGTGGTGAAGATTACAGAAATGAAGTAGGACGGTTTGGCAAACGATTTCTGTATAAGGTATTTACATGACCCTGACTTCCGTGAGTCAGCTTGAAGTGGCTAAAATCAGGATCTACGTCGGGCCAAGTGAGGTCATTCCTCCGATCGGACACACTTCTTCGACACTATATTCTGACTTTGTGATTGATTTGGTGGCCAGCCTTGATTTTGATTTGGGAGTGTGTTCCGAGGTGGGTGGTAGTAGCTGCTATGCGTTACCACCAGTCTGGATACGCAAATGGTATATCTACCCTGCCATTGCCTCAAGTGTCGTGTCGCATGCCCTATCGCGCCTTCTACGAGTTTGTTTTGTACCATACCTATGGGGTGCCCTCTGTGTAAACCTCCTGTAATGACCCGATATTTTCAACCATTCGCATCCGCACATGTCGGACTAGAATTTCTCAAAATACTGGATTGTAAATATAAATTTGGCAAACTCAGAATATACAGTAAATAAATCACAGATCACAGACACAGAGTAATATAACAATGCAGCGGAAGCAAAGAAATAGTAGTTGATGAAGCTACTATATATATACATAGTTAAACAAGATACAACAGAATTTACGAATACAAAGATGTCTCAATACAATAGTCAAATACAAGATTGAATACATCACTGGAATCAACTGGATGACTGAAAGCAAAATCAATAGATGGATCCAAGCGAAGCTCCAACTCTAAAGGTGAGTCTCGAATACTGGTACAACTCAGTCTGACCCGAGCGTAAAGCAAAACACAGAACACTCGAGTCAGGACATACATACTTATACAATGTAAAGTGTAAACCAACTTAAGTGAACTGTAATAAATGCACAAGTAACTTAAAGAATGCTTGGGATCGCCAATCCTTTAAGGATCCGTTAAACTATATACTATGTAGTAGTATACGCTATTATAATAGTGTCTAATAGTAAAATAAACTTACTTTTAAATAGCGTTAAGGCTTTACATTTTCCACCTTAACACATATTAGTCCCAGTAGTCTATCCAGTATCAGCATACCTCCAGATCGGGAGGCTACCCTAAATACTCCACAGGCTACGGCACAAAACCAAGCTCGTAGTAAAGCTCGCTATGGTAGGTGACATGACACAATGAGGCAATGCCAGGGTAGATATACCAATTACGCACACGGGCTGGTGGAAACGCGTAGCAGCCACTACCGCTCACCTCGGAACACACTCCCAAATCAAAAATCGAAGGGTGGCCACCAAATCAATCACAAGTAATAGAATGGTATCGAAGAAATGTGTCTGATCAGAGGTGCTACCTCATTGGCCCGAGATCGCTCCTGTTTTAGCCACATTAAGCCAACTCACAGAAGTCGGGTCCACGTTCATACCTCAATAGGATCGTCGCCACCATCCTACTTCATTCTGAAATCTCCACCGCGTACACGGTTGTCAAAGTGGTTTTCGGTATCGATAGAGAGTATGCCCATATCTGATCTCAGTCTCTTTGCCAACCAATCGTTATTATAGCCCATGAATATTTATTTCGAAATAATTTATACCTCAAAACAAAATATCATATCCATTTCAAACTAGTTTATACTTCAAAGCCAAAATATCATATCCATTTCAAACTAGTTTATACTTCAAAACCAAAATATAATATCCATTTCAAAACTAGTTTATACTTCAAAACCAAAATATCATATTCAAAACTAGTTTATACTCCAAAACCAAAATATCATTTGAACAAACCCAAATTTCCAATCACTGAATATTTCTTTCAATTTATTTAAACTTGATATATTCCTTTTTAAATCATCTTAAACCAAAACCACTTTATAAAGTCATGTGTTGGAAGTTGTTACAAGTTTCAAAGTTTCAGTGCCGTTTTGTAATAGGTTCCATTAGGTTCCATTTGTCCAACCCACACCCCAAACCAACCCAACCTCCCCCCCGGTCCCTGTTGCATGCCCGCCCTCTTTACCGCACCTTTTTGTTGAACGAAAATTGTCAACAGAACATGATATCGGATGAGATATATTGAAACAAGAGCAGAAAACATTTTATGACAACATATACTGAAGAGGAGGCAGTTTTTATGTCAGAAATTGTGACACTGTGTAAGTAAGAATAATTTTTTGATACAGCAAACCTTCCTTGAAAAATATAAATTACAAATGCGAGTGTTGCCTCTTGCACCATCACTTGTTGTTAGCAAACTTATTTGTACCTTTTTTGTTTGTAAATACTAAAAATACCCTTTTTTCTAAACAAGAAAATAACGCATGCCATTTACATAACAGAACATACCATTTGATGCTAAAACCGTAGCACAAAGGGTGAAGGACGACTAGGGTGAGAAAATATACCATTTCACTGCAAATCACCTGATGCTACTAGGTTTCGGTTAATTAATAATCTCTACAAGTATATATGTTCATTTATTTCCCCATGCACATTCTTATGGGAATGTGCATGTAGCTAGATTGTTTTCTAAAGCGGAATTCAAGCTTTATGGTTTAGTCAAATCAATTTTAAGAACTATATACATGGCAGAGCACCTTTAAACTTGCTTTGGTTGTACTAATATATTGTTTTCTAAATCTATGATAACATGGAAATTATTTCCCAAGGATATGGCATTGCAACTACTAAAAAATAGCATAATGAAATCTAGAGTGAAAGTCTAGCTTTATATAGATAAAATGACAAGTGTACCTCGATAGGTACCCAGCTTTGTGCTAGTGGCCACCACGGTCGGTGACCAACCACCGAGTGACCCCTGCTTGCTTCAGCGGTCGTTCGCCGACTGTAGTTAAAAAAAATCATCAGGTGGCCTGCAGCAACTAGCTGGGTGCAGATAGTAACGCACAAATGACGAAGAGAGAATTCTCAAGAAAGAGATTGAGTTTACCTAAGATAGCAATCAAATCGACAAATTACAATGGGTAGTTTGAAAACCTATAGAATTTTCTCATAAGTTTAATAGTTCTTATTTGATAGATTATGAACAGAAAATTAGTTTATAAATTGTAGTTAGTTGAGCAAAGCTAATTAAATAACCACGTGTTTGAGTATCTCATTTGGAAAGAAGATTAGGTCTCATGTTATAATTCAATGAGCTTTAGAGAATTCTTGTCCGAAAATTTGATCTATAATAATTTCTTATATATTTTGCTTGAATAGCAAAAAGGGTGAAGAAGAATATACAGATCTAAAATAAAATAAAAATACCTAAATATTAAAGCATAATTGCTATGCATTTCATCACAATTTATGTTTTACAAGGACGAAGCCCAAAGTTTTCAGATGATTGAATATTCTGTTTATCATAATCTAGTTGCTATGCATTTGAATAATCTAGCACTATTACCCTTTACACCTCGTTTTGATTTACTCTACAAGATTGGATTTTTGATGCTTTTGTATTTGTCATGATAATATCATCGTACTAATTTCCGGTTTAGTGGATTTAATTAGTCTTTTTGTAAAATTTAGTAATTTGTTATACAAGTAATTTCAATTATAAAAGTTTTCCTGTTTAACCACTTAAACTGATATTTTGGTCCATGTATTTTTCTCTGTACAGCAGTATCAATTTTCTGCTTCTTAAACAATGATTGAAACATTCAGATTGATTCCAAAATTGTAATTTTCACAGTTAAACACCTCATTAACTTTTCAATAAAGGTCGCTATGCAGAATGTAGTGAGGGTATTTCCAACCAAGACACAGTTCTAAGAGCTGCCTTGACATAACAGAAGACTACGCGCGTTTCTGCAAACTTTACTTATGTGGGAGCAAAATGATAGAATCAAGAAAGCTGGAAACTTACCATAGGAATAGATAATGCAGGTACTATGCAATTCAATCTGTGTGTTTCTTTTAAAAATGATATATGAGATACGGAAAATCTTTTGCATTCATATCACTCAATGCGAACAGTTGACAAATGGATAATTTATGTTGGTCTGATAACATGAAGGTTTATAATTAAATGTTGACTTGTTACTATTAAAATGGCATGTAACTACCGTCCAAAACAGTTGACCTTATACAAGTCAACTGACCATGCTTATGGAGCTCGGTAGCATATATTTCGTTAGAAGACAACTAAATCCTTACTACATCAAATGCACAAGTGTTTGTAATTCATTAATCAAACTGTAATCTTGATCTATGTATGTGTCTTGCATCCCTTAATTACCTTAATTATCATTATACTATATTAAGGTTTGAGATGACAAAGATCCGACCATTTATAAGTTAGCAGTTTGTACCCACTATTGAATGTTGGTATCATGCAGATCCAAAACCCATTAGTTTACAGAGTCCGAATCCGTTACTGGGTGTTTAAAATGCTGACACTATACACTACAGCGTTCCATTTTGGTGTTAGACATAAATGTGCTGTCCTCATACTATATCTGACAAATTTAGGACATCCTTGTCTAGGTAAATACTTTTGTTACAACGCCACATGATCCTCAAAATAAGCACTGTATTCCTTGTACAATACAAAAGTAGTAATTAGGAAAACAAAAGATCTTTAGTTCTAAGCCATGTTTTGAAGACCGGACCCGACGTTCAACCACCGCTAACCGCTAGCCGATGGTGGCGACGGTCGGGAGCAGAGTTGAGCCGCTCTCTAGGTCGAGCCACAATTAAATCGATCAATACCCTAGTAAAAGGAATATGAGCTGGCAAATCATTCGATTTAACAAATTATTTAGGGGTTGGCAAAAAAAAATTAGGGATTTTTGAGTTTGTTGGAACATGGGAAGGAGGAGGAGACGATAAACAGCTGTAGGCATCTATTTTTGCTTAGTTTTTTGTTAATCTGTTAAGTTAGTTTTGCAATTTGCACATTTTGCATATAAATGCATATGGGTCTATAAATCAATTCCACCGAGAACCCACAGTCCGATCGGTTGGACCATTAAAGCCTTCGATCTTTGAGCATTACGGTTTGATTGACAGTCGGATCCTCAAAACTATGGTTCTAAGGTTTGTTAGGTTCTAAGTATTTTTGTTTACTTTAAGTATTTATAATGTTCATGGATGTTAAACCAATATGCATATCAGGTGGTAATTGGAATAAAGTAACTAGAAACATATTAAGTTTATTTCTATCATATTTTTTACCACTCTTTTAATCTGATTTAAGAGCTAAACATTCGTCAGTTTCAGTTCAATTCGAAGCACAAAAAGTTATGCTCAGTAATATTTATAACTCTTTTTTTTTCCAGTGATGTATATATTATTGATCTTTTATTAAGCATGAATTTCGGTGTTCCACAGTTCCATTAATTCAACTGTAAAAAAAAAAGTTGAGATCAAAGTGTTTGATAAGCACTGATATTCAATACAACTTGAACGGAATATATATATATATATATATATATATATATGTATGTATGTATGTATGTATGTATTTATATATATGTATATGTATATACACACACTACAAGAGAAACCGGTTATTCCAACGGCTTCAAGCCGTTGGGGGTCGTTGGAAAAGCCGTGGAATAGCGTTCACGCTTTCCAACGGAAGCAACGGGACTATTCCAACGGCTTCAAACGGCATTTAGCCGATGGAGGCCGTTGGAAGCCGTTTGTATAAAATGACCAAAGAGTCGTTGGTAGCCGTTGCTAATCTGGATGAAATTTTTTTTATAACAGCAAGTCATTCACCTTCCAGCCACACACAATCAATATATATCAATTTCCATTCCATTTCCATTCCATTTCCACTCCATTTCACATATATATCACATATCCAACACATTATACCACAAACAATATAAACAACCAAAAATCAACATCAAACATTACATTTTCAAACCAAACTCCAAGTCAATATGTACATAAACAACAAAACCCTCACCAACACCAACTCCATATTCAAGTCAATATATACAATGCAAACACTTAAACCTCACCACCTCAAAGTCGATATATACACAATAACCATCAAACACAATCCTCACCACCTCAAAGTCAATATATACAATAACCAACCACAAAGACAATAATCATCATACCTCTCAAGCATCATCATCACCTCCGGAAGCACCAGACGACGAAGGGAAGGAACCATGCCTCTGCGCGTACTCCGCTAAACGTTGATTCAGCTGCTCTATTTGTATAACGCGAAGACGGTCCTGCTCTTGCAACTGCTCAACCATGGCTCTAAGCTCTTTTATTTCAGCTTTGTCACACGCCTTTTGAGCTGCCCGAACCTACAAATAGAATGTGAGATGTTCACATTTGTATTATAATCATTTTCTTAAGCAATGCATATTTTAAAATATAGAAACGTAAATGACGTGATCTTAAGCAATGCATATACCACAAGGAAATGCATATTTTTAATACAATATATAGGTGTTAAAAGTATTCTTATATTATTTTTTTGGTTCATCCATTTTCATCACATATCTTTGTATATTTTTTCTTTTTTACTTATCTAATATTTATAAATCACGTATATGTTAGATTTAACTCAGGTAGAAATCATCATATGTATAGTGTATCTATAGGTTAATTTATTAAATATAATATTGCAATGTTTATAAGATTACCGCTTGGTTTCCATAGCCTTAGCGCCTATTCCGCTGCGTCGGATCCATAATAACGTCGAAAATATTATCTTGCTCCTCTACCGTCAACTCATCGCGATCCGATTCTGAAAGCAGCTCTGCCCGTGCCTCTTGAAACTTTGCCTAAAATAAAAAACAATTACAGGTTAAAATTAGTAGAATATGATTTAAACATATCGATATTAATAAAATAAGATTTAAAATATGCATACATATGCAGCCGTCGCCTTATCATCATCATCCCACTGATATGTAATATTGCCAGCATTGTCTGCTTGTCTTGATGCGTGGGTGCGGATAAATACCTCCATCATAGACACGAGACGACCAAGCGATCTTTGCTGCAATAAATAATTTATATATTTTAATTTTTCATAGCTAATTACTGAACTGATTAATATACAAAATGTAATAACGGTTTAGATTCGTAATTGATAAATTTACCAAGTCCTCACGGTGATGCTGAAAAGACTTGGATCCGCCACGATATGTTACAGGATTCCTACTTCTATTGGCAGAGTTCCTCTCCGACTCCATCTGCAATTTAAATTGAATATTATATTTACTAATTGTGAAATAATTAACTATATATTTGGTAGATTTACCTTGAACTCGTCGGTCTTCCACCAACTCATCCAAGAATCCCATACGGAAGCGCCCATCCAGTTCGGTTTCTTCCTCGATTCTTACTTTATTCATACAACGATCATATACAACACTTGTTAGACGGGGCCAAAAATTCACTAAGAGATTTAAATTTTGTTTATATGTTACCGTTTTATTAAATATATAAAATAAAGCATATTATTCATTATTTTATTTATATTCTACTATTTTATTAAATATATAGTAAATTATATGATTTTTACTATTTCGCAAAATATATAATTCATGTGTATATATATACTAAATTATATACTTATCTAATACTAATATATTTTGTAAAAGATATAATTCATGTTCGTAAAATATTCGACTAATTCATGTTTGTCTAATATTTTACAAAACATACACAAAATAGTTTAAATCAATCCTAACTAATCTAACTACTAGAAAGGCTTCGTATAGCGGCGGAGCTTAGCGACGGCTAGCGACGGCTAAAAAAAGCGGCCGTCGCTATACGCAATATACAGATCTGAGCCGAGAGCAACAGCTTCACTTCAATTCCTCCCCCAATTCCTTCCTCCTTCCCCCCATCCGTCGCCCTCCGTCACCGTAGCCGCCGCCCCAGCCTTCAACGCCTCCAAATCACATAAATTTGTGTCGGTATGCTCCTAATCTCTTGTTTGAATGTAAATTTGATGTTTTTAGGTTTAGTTTAAACCCTGATTCAATTATGATTTGTTGTAAGATTGAGATTTGTTGTTAAATTGGGTATTAGTAGTGTTGTTAAATTAGGTATTAGTAGTGTTGTATGTTGATTTGGTAGATTAATTAGTTTATTATCATGAACTTGAATTAAGCATTACATTAATTAGGTTATCATGATCAAGTTGAATAAATGGTTGATGTAGATGATTATTGTTGGCGATTAACATTGTTAGTTGTTTTAGGTGAAAAAATAGTGTATATTAATGATTAACTTGGTTATTGATAAATTTACATGAAAGTATTTCATAGTTTATGAAATTGATAAATTACAAATTTAAGTTGTTAAAATCTAAATTCTGCAAATATGAGTATTACAAATTACATTATTGTACAAAAATAAAGTTTATACAGTATTGTACAAATTTAAGTTTGATAAATTACAAATTACAGTATTGTACAAGGCTAAGAATGCAGGGAAAAAGCCGAACTGGATGGGTGAGGGTGTATGGAATGAATTTCTTCGGCTTTGGGACAGTCCGGCAGCAAAAGTAAGTTTCAGGAGCACAAGAGAGAGCTGGTAATTAAATTTATAAACTGTGTTTACAATATTTTATAATTAGATTAGCAATAATATTTACAGGAAAATAGGCACATGGAAGAAGTTTCAAAAAAATTTAGTCTCAGGGACAATAAGTTTGCTTTTTAGTCTGGATGACGCTTTTTAGTGTAAACAGAAAATGATAGTTACAACTATTATTCTGTGATTTACACTAGAAAGTGTCCTTCAACCTAAAAGGCAAACTTCTTGTCCCTAAAACTAAAGTTTTCTTCAACTTTTTCCTTAAGCCTAAAAACCCCTAATATTTATATATTTTCAGGCCGCGAGATACAACAGCGAGCCCACTATGGCCGAGCTATTCAAGGCCACGCATGCCGTGGAGAGGACTGACGAAGAGGGCAATGTTTTGTACGAGTGGACGGATGACAAATCACAATCCGAAATGGTAAATTAATTTATTGTTAATAACAATATTTCGTCTTATTTTATTTTCAAAATTTTGAAATTCGGTTTTTATCGTGTAAAACAATTGTTTGTAATCGCAGGAGAGGTACGAAGCAGAGCGGACTCGTGTAGCACAGTCCACTGGTCGGGAAGAGCTTACGTTAGAGGAGGAGAACCATATATGGGATGCTATTATTGACCTTCCTTCTCGGACCAGTCGACGGTATAGCTATGGAAATGTGGAGGTAAATTTTGATGGTATAGCTATGAGTAGTTAAATAATTTTAATAATATTATATATATACTAATATATAAATAATTATGAACTATTTTACAGGCGATGAGAATGCAGAGTGCATACAGGAGGTCGCAGCAAGACGCGGAGATTGCTCAGTTGAGGGCGACAGTGGAAGAAATAAATGATTGGAGGAAGAGTTTCTTTGAGCAACAGCTGGATGAGCGGATTGCGACTTATTTGCAACAGCATGTGAGGATGCCTGGAGAGGACGGCAACGATGGCGAGGAGTAGGTATGTTTGTTTGCTCGTGTTATAGTTTGGTATATACACATTTTGGTTGATTTGGTGTATATATATTTCAGGATATTATGTACATATTTTGACTGTAACAACCCGCAAATTCGTAGCAATTAATTATCGACACTAGGTGATTAAATCGTTCGCCAATTTTTATCGGAATTTTATCGAGTTGAAATTCTTTTATAAAAGTGGTTGAGAAATTGTTTTGGGCTTTAAATAAATATATTTCTTTGGCCCACTTCAATTATCTTCAGCTCTTCATCGACCCGATCCCTTTTCATTTTCATTTTTCCTAGCCCTAAATCAAACGCGATCGAACGAAATTGAAAATGGCGTCCACGATTTCTTTTCTTCGTTCGCTCGTCTTTGTGATGCTTGGCCGCTTGATGGTCTGACCAGACTTGATCATGTTGGCATAGTTTTGCTTTATGTTCACTTTGGTCAGGTTGCATTCATAGATTTCATTGTTGCATCTGATTCAGTGTGTATATAGTTAGTTGCACCTGAGTTGAACCTGTCTTGAGCAGTTGCATTTTGGTCTTGCTCGCATTATTCATTTCTCTGTTGCATGTAAGTTGACTTCAAGTTGAAAGCTCTATGACTTGTTTTAATGATGTATTCATTGTACATCACTTGTTGCCTCTTTTACTGGATGCACTGTTTCATTTCACTGTGCAGCCTTGCTTATTGATCCACTGTCACTTTGGCATTTCTTTGCTCTATTCGAACATTTTCTCTGTTCGAATACGTATGGTTGTTGTTGCTTGAGACTGCCATCCACCTGCATCGCTAAGTAGTCTTTTATGTTTGTTGTACATATGAAATTGATTCATATGTATACTAAACATTCCTTCTCAATGACATTTATTTGCAGTCTTATGCTTAGATGATTTAGTCGTTGCTGTGGCCTTATTTGGGTACACATACTCGTTATCTTTGGATGGCATCCCTTTGATGTAGATTCATGTTGCCATCTCAGTTGCTTTCACCACTTTGTACTGTGGTCTCTCTGACCAATATGGGTTAGATATTTTGATTTCTTCGACGTATTAATTATTATTAATACTCGGAATTGTGGTGACTTTATATTCTGTTGTGGCGAGGCAGTGCACGCGTGCGTGCACTGCAGCCACACCGAATTTACAGATTTTAATCGATATTTCTCTTCTTCTTGATTCATCGACCTGTTGCGTAATTCGAAGGCTATATTGGCGAGGCAGTACACGTTAGCGTGTACTGCAGCCAATTAGCATTGATGTTTTTAAATTGACATTTCTATTGTTTAAACTGCTTTGGATTTCTGTTTTGTGGATTAACACTGTTTAGTGTTATATCTGCCGTTATCCGGTTCTCTTATCGAGAAGTTGGGTATACGAGATTTCTGTGACTGTCGTCTTTTTGATATTTGATTATTATTGCTTCTGTGCATTAATAACTGAGTTTGAATTAGACTGACCCGGGTATTATTTTCTTTTGAATGTAATACTCGGGTCAGACCGAGTATTTACAGGTTGTAGATTTTTAGCTTTGGGTTGCTGCTAGAGCTATGAAGACTTTTTATATCATTTGAAGTGGTCTTCGTCTTGTTGTAGTAGTCAGTGTGTCTGTTTTAAGATAATAATGTATTCATGTATATTAGTCGATAATGTACTTGTATATATAACTTCTTGAGTCGACAGTTGTAGTTGTATCATTTGTATTGTGTCAAATGTATTGTAACTGATATCAGTTATTATATATATGAGACTTTTCGTTCCATCTTTATTCCACATTTATGTTATCTGTGTTATTTTTATATCTATTGTCCTAAACTATTATAGCCACTGTGTAGTAGCTTTGAGTGAGAATCGGTATGTCGGATTTCCTCTAAAAAATGAAATGCATCTTTTATTATCTGACATATCGGCGCTCGCACAAAGCAATTACATGGATGGTCGCTCCTCAACAGCCTTATTCTCCGTGCTAGTTGACAGCACTACACCGTAGTGTTCTTGGCAAGCGTGGGTATAGAGGTGGGGCGTCACAGCTTGGTATCGGAGCCTGGGGTTTAGGACAATTATAAAACATAACTTAGATGGAACATGTGTTACAACTATTTGTCGATGTTTTATCTCTCATCTTTACATATGACTATTTTTGACTGTTAGGTATGAATTCCTAACGCTTATGCTTGTGTTTTCGGCTTTGAATTGATTTAGCCGATGTTGATTTTGTTTTAATTTGGCAAATTAAAGCCATTTTGACTTTTGGACTTTGTTCCACTTTTGTTCTATGCTATGAGTGTCATTGTGTACCTGTTACACTGTGATGAAAAATAGCTGGACCAGTTGCAAATTGAGTGATTTTGATTTCTCATTCACATCTAGTTTGAATCTCAGCGATTTTGAACTTGATATTTTGTGTTTTCCTCATCTGGATTCCCCTTCGACTTCGGTCACTTTGTTTTTGAGAAATTGCTAATTTCTTGATTTTCAAGACTTTGATTTGTTTGCCGTTGGTTTCTTTGATAATGATGATTGATTCATTTTGTACTCGACTGCGGCTATTAATTGTTGGCTTCGACATTAACTTGATTCTTACTTTTGTTGAAGTCATTTATGCATTTCCGCTCGATTTGCTTTGTTTTTCCAGTTGATGATCGATTCTTCTTTTCTAATTAGTTGTTATCACCTTTGTCGATTTTGATAACTTCTATTTCTAGAATTTTTGGTATTCCTACTTTGATGAATTTGGAATCGAATTCTTTGGATTCTATTCACATCTTCGTATGTGAATTCTTGTGATTGATTGTTTCTACAATCATTTTTGTGATTTGTCACTTTAAAAATATAAAGGTTTTCTATACTAGTAGTAAATATTAAAATCCTTTTTCTCCAAACGATTTCAAAACTATTTTACTACAAAGCTCTTTTTCTTAAACCGTTTTCCAATCTATTAGTATATACAAGCCTTTATTTCACTCGTATGAGAAATTGAATTAAACGGCCTAGTAAAACAAGTGGTATGAAACGCTTGCGTTTACTTCGTCGGTTAACTCCTGGACTTGTTCGATTGAACCTTTTGTGACAATTTTCTAGTGTAGATTTACAGTTTGTTCGTAAATATTTAAGTTAAGCAAGTGGATATGGGACATGAAGCTAAACTTTTATATTTACTAGCTTAGTGTAATTGACACTTCTCGTTGATCATGACGATCATTTTATGATTTGGACTAGCAATTGTGCGATGTCTTTTTGTTTGCAAGGTTAGACTAGACACCACTTGTGTGATTCCATTCACACATACCTTTTTGCTTTTTGGTTAGTCTGGACCTTAATTTGTGTGATTCCACTCACACATATCTTTTTGTTTGTGAGGTTAGACTAGACACCACTTGTGTGATTCCATTCACACATACCTTTTTGCTTTTTGGTTAGTCTGGACCTTAATTAGTGTGATTCCGACTCACACATATCTTTTTGTTTGCAAGGTTAGACTAGACACCACTTGTGTGATTCCATTCACACATACCTTTTTGCTTTTTGGTTAGTCTGGACCTTAATTTGTGTGATTCCACTCACACATATCTTTTTGTTTGCGAGGTTAGACTAGACACCACTTGTGTGATTCCATTCACACATACCTTTTTGCTTTTTGGTTAGTCTGGACCTTAATTAGTATGATTCCGACTCACACATATCTTTTTGTTTGCAAGGTTAGACTAGACACCACTTGTGTGATTCCATTCACACATACCTTTTTGCTTTTTGGTTAGTCTGGACCTTAATTAGTGTGATTCCGACTCACACATATCTTTTTGTTTGCAAGGTTAGACTAGACACCACTTGTGTGATTCCATTCACACATACCTTTTTGCTTTTTGGTTAGTCTGGACCTTAATTTGTGTGATTCCACTCACCCATGTCTTTTTCTCTACGAGGTTAGCCTAGACCTCAATCTGTGTGATTCCGACTCACACGCGTGGGATAGCGACCCACGGTCTTCGGACCATTCCTGTGTGAAACTTTAATGGATGGCTTCCATGAGATAGCGTCTCATCTTGTGATACCGGTGTTTTGGAGTTTTCATGCTCCCATTTTGTGATAGGCATTTCCCTTTTCCTTTTTATGGTTTAGACTAGCAAATGTGCGATGTCTCTTTCTCTGCGAGGTTAGCCTAGACCTCAATCTGTGTGATTCCGACTCACACGCATGGGATAGCGACCCACGGTTTTCGGACCATTCCTGTGTGAAACTTTAATGGTTAGCCACCATGAGATAGCGTCTCGTCTTGTGATACCGGTGTTTTGGAGTTTTCATACTCCCGTTTTCTGATAGGCTTTCCCCCCCCCCCCTCTTTTTGTGATTTCTGGATTTCTTGTGATGATTTCTAGAATTTGTGCTTCACCAATTTTCGTGATTTCTATTGACAAGTTTTGTCAACTTTTGTGTATTGGTGAATTCATGTGTTATTGACTTGTTATGAATACAAGTTTAGGGTATGATATCCCTTTCTATCTTTGAGAAGATTCTTGTGACATTTTTGATGAATGAAAATTCATTGGTATTATACTTTGATGCCAGTTATTTTCATGAAATTTTGACGTGTTAACTTCAGTAACCGTCAATTTTAAAATGGATTTACAAGCGGTTCTCCCGCAATGTTGAATTTGTTGTCCGTTTTTACTGTACTTTGATAAGTGCAATTTCCTTATCTAAGTTGCTACTGATATTGCTAATTTAATCACGTGTTTTCAAAATTCTTTATTTTTAAAAGTTGTTTCAAAAATATAAATTAAAATTGTTTTCAAAATTTTTACAGTTTACATTTTCAAAAGAACGAGGAAGCGATTTAAACGTTTCAGAAAAATCGAGGACTATGACCCCTTTCTTTTACTGATTCGCTTAATTCCGGACTTGTCCGTTTGAGAATGTGAAATGTTATTTTTTTTAAAACATACAATTCTGCACTTTCAAGGAAACGATAAAGAGATTTAAACGATTTAGCAAAAGTAAGGAGTATGGAACCATACTTTTACTACTTCGGTTAATTCCGGACTCGTTAATTGAATATTTACGACTTCTGATTATCGTTTTTGATAATCAGATATTTGTGAAATTTGATTATCATTTGTGATAATTAAATATTTTCCAATTTAGTTATCGTCTGAGATAATTAAATATTTTTCGATTTGATTAATCGAATATTTGTGTTTCTGATTATCGTTTTTGATAATCAGATATTTGTGAAATTTGATTATCATTTGTGATAATTAAATATTTTCCAATTTAATTATCGTCTGAGATAATTAAATATTTTTTTCGATTTGATTAATCGAATATTTGTGTTTCTGATTATCGTTTTTGATAATCAGATATTTGTGAAATTTGATTATCATTTGTGATAATTAAATATTTTCCAATTTAATTTTCGTCTGAGATAATTAAATATTTTTCGATTTGATTAATCGAATATTTGTGTTTCTGATTATCGTTTTTGATAATCAGATATTTATGAAATTTGATTATCATTTGTGATAATTAAATATTTTCCAATTTAATTATCGTCTGAGATAATTAAATATTTTTTGATTTGATTAATCGAATGTTTGTGTTTTTGATTATCGTTTTTGATAATCAGATATTTGTGAAATTCGATTATCGTTTTTGATGATTGAATATTTGCGATTTTGAGATTTGAGCTTCGTCTTTTTCTCTGGCAATTCAGGTGAGTAATCTGATTTACTCACATTCAATTCGTGCAGTACGAGATTTCTACTCTGTTTTTCCTTTTCTTTTAAATGCTGGAACTCGATTGATTCTTGCTTTTGATAGTCGTCTGATTTTGATTCCTTGATCCCCTCGATGTTGATTCTTTTGATTTTAAGCAATCGAACCTTTTGATTTTTATCTGATACTTCCATAATTCTAATGCTTCCCTGTGGCATTTGCTTTGCTTATGCATTCGACATTGCCATGCTCTTATGGTTGTTACCTTTTGTCCATTTATTCCTTATGATTGCGAGGATGCAATTTCTTTAAGGAGGGGAGTCTGTAACAACCCGCAAATTCGTAGCAATTAATTATCGACACTAGGTGATTAAATCGTTCGCCAATTTTTATCGGAATTTTATCGAGTTGAAATTCTTTTATAAAAGTGGTTGAGAAATTGTTTTGGGCTTTAAATAAATATATTTCTTTGGCCCACTTCAATTATCTTCAGCTCTTCATCGACCCGATCCCTTTTCATTTTCATTTTTCCTAGCCCTAAATCAAACGCGATCGAACGAAATTGGAAATGGCGTCCACGATTTCTTTTCTTCGTTCGCTCGTCTCTGTGATGCTTGGCCGCTTGATGGTCTGACCAGACTTGATCATGTTGGCATAGTTTTGCTTTATGTTCACTTTGGTCAGGTTGCATTCATAGATTTCATTGTTGCATCTGATTCAGTGTGTATATAGTTAGTTGCACCTGAGTTGAACCTGTCTTGAGCAGTTGCATTTTGGTCTTGCTCGCATTATTCATTTCTCTGTTGCATGTAAGTTGACTTCAAGTTGAAAGCTCTATGACTTGTTTTAATGATGTATTCATTGTACATCACTTGTTGCCTCTTTTACTGGATGCACTGTTTCATTTCACTGTGCAGCCTTGCTTATTGATCCACTGTCACTTTGGCATTTCTTTGCTCTATTCGAACATTTTCTCTGTTCGAATACGTATGGTTGTTGTTGCTTGAGACTGCCATCCACCTGCATCGCTAAGTAGTCTTTTATGTTTGTTGTACATATGAAATTGATTCATATGTATACTAAACATTCCTTCTCAATGACATTTATTTGCATTCTTATGCTTAGATGATTTAGTCGTTACTGTGGCCTTATTTGGGTACACATACTCGTTATCTTTGGATGGCATCCCTTTGATGTAGATTCATGTTGCCATCTCAGTTGCTTTCACCACTTTGTACTGTGGTCTCTCTGACCAATATGGGTTAGATATTTTGATTTCTTCGACGTATTAATTACTATTAATACTCGGAATTGTGGTGACTTTATATTCTGTTGTGGCGAGGCAGTGCACGCGTGCGTGCACTGCAGCCACACCGAATTTACAGATTTTAATCGATATTTCTCTTCTTCTTGATTCATCGACCTGTTGCGTAATTCGAAGGCTATATTGGCGAGGCAGTACACGTTAGCGTGTACTGCAGCCAATTAGCATTGATGTTTTTAAATTGACATTTCTATTGTTTAAACTGCTTTGGATTTCTGTTTTGTGGATTAACACTGTTTAGTGTTATATCTGCCGTTATCCGGTTCTCTTATCGAGAAGTTGGGTATACGAGATTTCTGTGACTGTCGTCTTTTTGATATTTGATTATTATTGCTTCTGTGCATTAATAACTGAGTTTGAATTAGACTGACCCGGGTATTATTTTCTTTTGAATGTAATACTCGGGTCAGACCGAGTATTTACAGGTTGTAGATTTTTAGCTTTGGGTTGCTGCTAGAGCTATGAAGACTTTTTATATCATTTGAAGTGGTCTTCGTCTTGTTGTAGTAGTCAGTGTGTCTGTTTTAAGATGATAATGTATTCATGTATATTAGTCGATAATGTACTTGTATATATAACTTCTTGAGTCGACAGTTGTAGTTGTATCATTTGTATTGTGTCAAATGTATTGTAACTGATATCAGTTATTATATATATGAGACTTTTCGTTCCATCTTTATTCCGCATTTATGTTATCTGTGTTATTTTTATATCTATTGTCCTAAACTATTATAGCCACTGTGTAGTAGCTTTGAGTGAGAATCGGTATGTCGGATTTCCTCTAAAAAATGAAATGCATCTTTTATTATCTGACATATCGGCGCTCGCACAAAGCAATTACATGGATGGTCGCTCCTCAACAGCCTTATTCTCCGTGCTAGTTGACAGCACTACACCGTAGTGTTCTTGGCTAGCGTGGGTATAGAGGTGGGGCGTCACATATTTTGATAACTTCTAGTTGATGGATTTGGTTGACTATTATGTATATATATGTCGGGATATTATGTATAAATTTCGGGTTACTATGTACATATTCTGGTTAATGGATTTGGTTGGATTTTATATTGTTTGATTTGGTTGGATTTGTAAATGATATTTGGTTGGATTTTATATTGTTTGAATGTATAGTGATGTTATATGATGGATATATGATGGTTATAGTTGATGAATATAGTGTATATTGGCTGTGATGATGATATTTGATGGTTGTTGTTGGAAGTGTGAATGAGTTGTGAAACTGTAAAAATTTTGCTTCAGATTAGCGATGGCTAGCGACGGCGTGTAGGTTGCAGAATAGCGACGGCTAGTAACGCCATTTAGTCGTTGGAAAATTTCTACGTGGCACATTTGCAGTCGCGAGCCGTCGCTATTCTGGTGACGGAGCCGTCGCTAAAGCCGTCGCGATACTATTGGACGACGAGGTAAATAGCGACGGCTAGCGACGGCCTGCGACGGCCGGCGACAGCTAAAAGCCGTCGCTATCTGCTGTCGTCCTTGTAGTTAGCAATTAGTTTGGTATAATAAACAATCAATAGGCCATTAGATACAACTATAACAACAAATTAAACACAAAATTAGCAAAATTTAAATTTTTAGGGTTTTAGGCAAAACCTGATTTTGGAGTGGAATTGGATGGAGAGAGGCCGCTGGTTTTGATTGATGGGGTCGGAGTGGCTGCCGGTTGCGTGGAGAGGCTGTGAGCAAGAAAAGAGGAGGAGTGGAGGAAGAGGGTGGAGGATTTGGGGATTTTTGTTGGAGTAGAGGAGAATGATTGTTGCTCTCGATTTGCTGCAGGTTTACACGAATATTTCCAACGGCCACAAACGGCATTTTTACAACGGTTACCAACGGCTTGTTAAAAAATAACGAGCCGTTGGAAATTACCATTGGCGGCCGTTGAAACCCTGTCGTGGCTATATACTATAGTTCTAGTAGTGAAATATATATATATATATATATATATATATATATATATATATATATATTGTTTCCATCCATGTAAATAGCTGAGTACAATAATCACATGAAGTCATAGTATTATCGAGCAGCGATCGTCTTAAATATATAATTAAGATTCATAAACCGTTATTATGAACTATGTACGGAGGAAACATAGAGTAAAAAAAAACCAAGAAAGAAATCTTAAAAGTTATGTTGATTGTGGTATGCTTCGCTTTTTGAGATGAAGTACAACGTGGATAGATATGTTGACTGCACTACCATAAATAAGACTTGTTGAACTGTGCAAAAGATAATTGGTTTGTTCACAATAGTATTAAGCTAAGGCCTTAAACATCCCTCCTCATTATCTACAAGGGGTAGATATATTTGTATTAAACCCTGATACTAACTCTGATTTCAATTTTTCTAAATAGTAATACAAGTTTGATTAGAAAGAAAAATGTACTTCCCCATGTTCAGGCCACTCCTATGTCATTCCAGGCCATGTGCAAGAAATTAAGCAAATGCTCTTTTAAATTATCCATTTTGAAAAATACTAAAATAAATAATAACAATAATTAGGTCATTGTCATGGAAATATGTATTTTTTTATTTTATATTTTAAAAAACAATATACACAGTAAATTCAGAAAAAAAATGTCCGAGCCGTCATTTTTATCAAATTTTGAAATGAAAATATCATTATATAAATCGCCAAAAATTGAGTCCTAGGTTTGTAACTAGAAATTGAAACGCAACCATGAATGGATGTTGAGAGTTAGAGTTAGGCTGCGTTTGTTTTTAATAAGAAGTTCTGAATCCAAGTTCTGATTTAAAAATCAGAACTTCTATGTTGTCTGTTTTTTATCAATGTTCTATTCAGACAAAATAATTTAAAAAATTTTTAGTGCTTATTTTTTGTTCTGAATTCTGAATGTTGTTTTTTATTCTGAATGCTGAATGAAAAAAACAAGTAAGTGATTATTCAGAATTCAGAATTCAGCATTCAGCGATCAGCATTCAGAATTCAGCAATCAGAATTCACCATTTTAAACAAACGGGGCCTAAGCATGAGTAATTTAAGTTGCTATTTTACTTAAGTTAGTAATCGAAGTTGCTATTTACACGTGAAATTCAATTTCACGAAGGCAGAAATCGACTGGTCTACTCTATGCGTTGGTTCGTTTTCTACGGAGTGCTAGTTTGAGTATTTTAGGTTAGGCTTCTAGGAATCTAACAATGATGATTATATGGCTCTAATCTCATGATTGAGGGTTATTTGAGTAGTTGTATAATCACCATAGCCTATATATCTTAATGAATGAGTGAATCCACAATTATCCTCATGTACACAAACCATAATTTCTATAATTAAATCGAGTTAGGATTTTTAGTGCAAAGCGCAATTTGCTTATAATCTCTCTATTCTGTATTGTAATATCTGATTGAAAGAAAGAAAAGTATAGCTATTAGATCTGCAGACGTTGGCAATTCGCTGAATCATGTTAAATCTTTGTTCCCTCCTATACTTTCTCTGGTGTTAATTGTTCATATCATTGCATGTAATATAAATTGCTGTTGGTTGGATTGGTTGTTTGTTTCCAGTCAACAAACTAGATCATCCGGATAGCTTTAAATCTTTCACAAGAGGTCTTTGTATGTAGGTTTTATTGTTGCACATGAGGCACATTGTCAGGCTTACCACTATCCGCTATTAACAGTGTCTCCTTCAGTTCTGCTTTTTGGTTGCTCTATTCTATCCATTTCAATTTTATCATAATGTTTACATAGAAACCTAATCAATAAATCACTAAGACATCCCGACCAGAACTAGTGCTAGTAGCACTAGACATTAAGAGGAATAAATATTCAAGTAATTTTGTTTTGCGGAGCCGCCCATTACTTTTTTGTTGAAGTGGAAGAGCATTCTGATTTGTATATTATTAACAAGCATTAAAATTAGAGTGCTAACAAAGCAAAACTTGTCCTAGGATAGATAATGCATGCACCTCCTTAATTTCTGCAATTATTCTATATATAATTTTTTTATAAATAATGACTAATTTAGAGCTAGTCTATACATCTACTGTAATTAACGTTTGTTTATGTTGCTTAAAAGCTTCTTTAGATATAGATTAAGGTAGTTTAATTGCTTAACAATTTTGATTCTTTTGGTTTAAGGTCAACTTGTTTGTTGAACTTTAATTTGTTTGCCTTTTTATCTGTACTAGTGCAACTAGACGGTTCTTTTAATTAACTTGTGTGCATTCTGGGTGTACACGTACCAATTGTAATATGACTGAAAGACTAGTAATTAGACCTGGTGATCAAATATGAATTACTAACACTGATCATAAAATCAACCTTCATGATTCATCGCTTTTTGAATCCATTAGATGTTCTTCAAATATCAGATGGTGCAATATGTCCTCTGTGCGTGCAAGTGTTGGATTTGAAAACATAATAATTGACCTATATGAAGCTAATTTTTTTTATTAGAGTTCCTTGTTATGTCTAAAGTAAAGTATGCTATGTCATTATGTATTTTGTAATAAAACTCATATGCATTTTTACAGATTATTTTCCTTCTTCTAAAACTGAACCCAGTTGACATTAGTACTACAACTTTCAAGTTTCAACCCTTGTATCACACTCTAGCCAAATATATAAATATGAACCAAGTCAAATGCCATAGAATTAGTGGTCGGTAGCAAAAAAATTCACAACCGTCCAAATCCTTAAATGTACACAATGCACATGGGTTAATGTCAACCCTTCTTTTTCCTCCTATATATACTCCTAGATCACTATATTTCTCCATTCATTCTACTTTTTATTTCATACATTTTCATTACATACACAAATAAACAAAACCATGGGGTTTCCTTCTATGTGCTATATTTTCATGCTTCCAAGGCCTTTTGCAATCATATTTAACTTGTTAGAGTATGTAAAATCCGCGATCTCAATCATATATTTATATCTCGGCTTATCTTATTCCTTGGAGGACAACATTGATCATTCTTCAATTCCATATGTCTTTGTCCCGCCTTCCTCGATCAAAAAAAAGTTACCAGTTACAAAATTTGAAAATTTTGTAGCCAATTCGAAAAATGTAGGAAATGAATGTGTTGTGTGCATGGAAAAAGTACAGGCGGAGCATGAGATCAGAGAACTTGGTAACTGCTGTCATGTATTTCATATAGAGTGCATAGATGAATGGATTGATATAGGGCAGCTTACTTGCCCTATGTGTAGGGCTGACTTGTTGCCTAATCAAATGAATGATATGCAACAAGTTTGCCAAATCAAATGAGTGATATGCAACAAGTTTGCCTAAGTAAAAGCTTGCAATCAAGTTGAAGACCGAAGAGTCTGGTTGATTTACTTGGGTGGAGAAATCACTGCTGCAAAATGATTGATGAGGCAAGATTTGATCAGGAAAGGCTTTGGTATTTTTAGGCTGGAACGCTGTAGGATTCATGTAGTAATTAGTTTATCTTGTTCATGGTACATGATATATGTAAATAATTCTTTTATTATAATGGAAATGATTCAGATTACAATATATTACATTTACATGTTTTATACCTTTATTTCAAAACTTCATTTACTGAAAATGTTGACAGACTTGTGTAGAATGTAAAAATTAAGAGAAAGTTGGAATCCATAGAGAAGATTAGCACGACCCATGTATAAGAATGATATGCAAAAATGGAGAAATGACTGCAAAGATACATGGTTGAAGAACTGTTTATAAAAATCAGCCGTTCTTGTAATTTGTCTATGATTTAACTTTGAAATAAATTTAGAAGGATAGTGCTGCATCAGTAAATAATGTGTTTAGTTTCTTTTTCAAATGACTTGTTTCAGCCAGGTTATATTTATTTTCTTAACTTAATACAATGTTCAAATACAGAAGCATAAATAAATAATACACACTCATATATTTTTTAGAACTTGGTGACAATGAGAGAAGAAAATGTGGTTTTGAGGAAGATTTAGTGGAAAAAATTAGATATTTTCTCTTGGGTTAATTCTATTCTATACATACAGAGAATATAACATCATGATGGCATGCTCAAATAAGAATATGTTGCTCATAAAAAATTATTCTGTACATACAGCATACATAAAAAATATTCTGTGCACACAGCATACATACACATTCATTTCTTCTTCTAAACAAAGACATGAGAACCTCTATATACCAACAACAGTGGATTATGCACTAAGAAGACTATTTTTGTCAAATGTGTACTTAAGTGGCTCTTCGTGAATACATAAAAGTCCATTAAGATGATTCAACTAATTATTTATTTGTAAAGTCAAGCACTATTATTGATGATTTGGCATGAAGTTTATTATAAAACTTGTTTCTCCATTATTCGAATTATAAAAAAAAGTACAAATGAAAGATAAAAGAATTATGATTTGAAATGTTGTCAAAAGTCGTTATACTACTATTAGTTTATCATCTTAATAATGAATATGATATTATGATTAGTTTTAAGCATAACTTCCAATTATATTGTATATCAGAGGCTTACTATTTAGTATTTACATATACTATCGTGATTATTTTCATAAACATGCTTACCATCTAAATTCGTCCATATAGCCAACAACTCTCTTTTACTCAGATTCACTAAATCAGAATTGAGAAGTAATAACAATTATTACAAGATTTTACAGTAGTTGAGAAATTTGACGAATAATCTTAGTGTAGAAGCTAATATCTAGAAGAGAACACACTGTCGTTTTAATTAGTTTTTTGGGTTTTCGTCCATATAAAAATGCGCACGACGTTATTGTGAAAAACAACCAATTCAAAAAACGAAACTAGCATACAAAATAGAAAACAACCTTTTGTATTTTTTGTGTTTTGAGAAATAACGGAAGCAAGTGAAACAATTCATCCTTTTGCCGTCCCCTCCATCTTTCCTCCACCCATCCGTCGTCTCTCTAATCTTCTTATATTTTGTAATTAATGTTGAAAACCCAAAATACAAAATACAAAATAAACCAAACGGACCTTTAGATTTTCTTCCTTTTGGATTTCTATATGATTGTGCATTTGATTTCATCCGAACGAGAATTCTACATTCAATGAACAGAGAGTGCTTAGAATTTATAAGCTCAATCTGAAGGCTTAGAATTCTTATTCAAACAACTGGTCGGCTAGTAAAATTGATCAACCAACTAAGTTTTGAATTACCTTTTAAATTGGATTTTTGATTTGAGAGATGTTTTAAAGATTGCAAAGTCCTCTTGGATTAACATGAAAAATTGCATTATTTCAGCAATTCAAATCAATGTAACTCATCTTCAAACTCTAAATACTATACTTGTATGAATTATCTTTTATCAAGCTACTTTTAAAAAAAAAAGTTTTTTAGGAAACCTAAGTTTCGCTTGTACACTATACCGAAGTATGTTTATGTCAAACATATGCTCCGGATACTTGTTACGGAGTTGTTAGTTTCGAGGTTCGAACTTGTGATCTTTGGTCTCGCAGTCCGAACAATCAACAACTGCACCAACCCTGTAGGCCAGTTTACATTTATGTGTTTATTAGCTTTACACAGAAATATAGATCAATAAATGTCTTTCATTTTTTTAGTGGAAATGATAAAAGAAATTGTTTTTAGGAAATTTTATTTGTGGAAATCAGAAAATATCTATTTTCGTTACTTTTATTCTATCATACAGAGTATGTAACATAATGATGGCATGCTTTAGAATATTCAGCTCATAAAAAATTACTCTGCACTTACAGCATACATACACATTATTTGTCTTCTCCTGAACAAAGACATGAGAACCTCTATATACCTACAACAATGGATCATGCACTATGAAGACTATTTTTGTCAAATGTGTACTTAATGGCTCTTCATGCATAAATAAAAACCCATCTATATGATTCAACTAGTTATTTAATTGTAAAGTCAAGCACTACTATTGATGATTTGGCATGAAAGTATATTATCAAAATTGTTCCCGGATTATTTAATTTATGATTCGAAACATTGTCAGCTGAAAGTCATCATCACTATCATTAGTTTACCGTCCTAACAATAAATACGATCTATATTTTAAGCACCTATGCGGCTACGCCAGTTATATCCAGTTATATCGGAGGCTTACTATGTACACAACAGGTTGATATGAGAGAATCAACATTTGGTATGAAATTCATTTGTTGATTTAAAAAGAGAATTTGCTTGCTTTTTAGCAGTATTAGCATATCAATGAAGCATTTCATTATTGAACCAACCCTATCATATAGAAGCAAAGAACTAAAGGAGACTAGTATACAAGTCCAGTGATTAATTGAATGAGAGATGAATTACGATTCTATGTCTTAGAACGCAGACCGAGAAGAACGATATCAGACTAGTGGAGGGGAGGTATTATTATTCCATATATGACCCTTATATAACATTGGCTGCAAAGTTAATAGTGAATTAGTTCGAAGAAAAAATGTTGAAAAGTATGTGTATATGTGTGTCGAGGGTTCTTTTGTAAAATCCTTCTAGGCTCCCGCTTAAGCCCCACTTAAGTGCTAGACTAGCCTTACCGCCTAGCTATTTGTCTAGTCCGCCTAAATGAGACTTACGAATTATCTAAGCATATAAATGGGTTTATAGACACCTCTTGTGTACCAATTTAGACTCGATGCCTCTTATAAGCATCAAAATGTTCGTTCCAAGCAGTTTTACTTCCATGGTTGCTTCCAAGTCCATCCAAATCCATAAAATCTCATTTTGGATCAGTTAATACAAAATAAAATACTAAAATTTTACCTAAAATACATGAGTATATCAAAAATGTCTAACTTCGATTAATCTATGCCTATGCGATTAATCACTAATCCACGCTTATCGCTTAATGCCCATCAAACGATTTTTAACATCTTGGTGTGAGACTATTCGAACACAATAAAACATAATTTGTGACATAAAAAATCTAAACCGTTAAACAATTTTGTCCTTATATGAAAAGTGAAAATCATGGACTATAAAATAGTGCTAAATAAAGAAGGCTATTGATCTTACACAAACATACCATGCCTTAGCCGTTAATAGTTGATAACCATCCCTCATTTCATAAAGCTGCGACAGGGCCGGCTTAGGCCCAATGCCCACAGTGCCCACGCATGGGGTATCAAAAGCAAAAGGACAGCAAATTTTCATCGCACTAAGCAAGAAAACAAAACGACGGGAAAAAAGCGAAGAAAGAAAAAGAAAAGCGCAAGCAGCGGGGCAACACATGTCATAGGCGGCTCAACACACATCGTAAGCAGCGACACAACACACGTCAGAGGCGACCAACACACGTCAGAGGCGGCCCCGCAATATATGCTTAAAACCCTAACCCTAATCCCGAAATAGTCTAATTTGCAAAATAGTTGATTTTTTTCGGTGCCACTAGATTTTCGTTAGATTTTAATTCGAAATTTGCCTAATTTTTCGTTATATTAGTTATGCAGCCTAGTTGTTTGCAGAATTGTCCAATACAACAATGTCAATTTTCCCTTCTTCTGTCACATTTTGTTCTCATGGCTATTCATCTCTTCCAAGTCTGTTGTGTTTTCTTTCACTTTTGCTCTAGGCGTACAACTATATATTTCATAGTGATCGTATGGTACGTGAATCAGAAACACTGATAAGAAAGTTTCTATTATTTGCTTACCGCTACCTTTTTCTGTGCTATTTTTATATTTAATACTTTCAGTTTGGTAAATAATATGCTGAATGGAAAATCATTTCTATGGATTTTATATTCAAGGAATGACTGTCTAGTCCCCAGAATTGAAAGATGATGGAAAAAAAGTCCCTCCCGAAAAAGTTATGAAAATTAAGTCTCTATTTTTTGTTTTTAGCTAATTTATTCTACTTTTGCCCCTGATTTCGATGCTGGACCGATTTTCTGGTTGGGGACAATTTAGTAAAAAATAACAAAATAAAAACCTAATTTACATGGGTTTATGAGTAGGGATTTTCTGGTTATGGACTTTTTATATTTCTATATTATAGGTAGCTACGATCGGTTTCCATAACTAATTTCTCGCAGATTTTACAGTTGATTATTTCGTTACTTTCTACGATGTAACTGTGAACACGAACAAATGGTAGTACCACCAATAAGCCATGTGTTTTGGGTTTTGCATATCTAATTATACAATGCTAGACTACATTGCAACAATTTTTTATAGAAAATGTATTAAAACTTTCTTTAAACTCAAATTACTTTTTGTCATTTAATTTTCCAAATCAATAGAAATTTAATTCGTGTGAAATTTTTAAATAAACACTATTCTAAATTACAATGTTTCACATAAAAAACACTAATATTTTAGGTAACTAAATATTTTTGTTTGTTTGAGGGATAAATATATTAAAAATTTATTTGCTTATTTTAAAAATATATTTGATAGACAACAATGAAATGAAGACGTAAATCTCGAAGGATGAAGATGTACAATTTCACTTCTTCACAGTTGATTCTTTTTTATTATTAGATTGTTCTTTGCTTCTTAGGTTTGAATAATTTCCTAAATTGAATTAATATTTTTTGTATATCTTATAGTTGAAAATTTGCTGGTTCTTCTGTGATTGAATCTTTTTCAAACTGTTTGTCTTACTTATTTTTTTCTTTTTTCTTCATTGTCTTTGCTGTATTTTGTTGGTTTTAAATTCTTTTCAAATGTATTAACAATGCAAAATGTGCAACTACCATTAGATTTTATATTTTAACAATTAGATATATACTTTATTATGTATTTCTTAATAATAAAAAAATGTTGGCTTCTCTTTTGCTTATACTTTGGTTTGAGATTAATTTTTATAATGAATAATATAATCGATTTTCTATTAGGAATTTGGAGAAATAAATTAATTTAGCTAATAGGACTTTTAAACGCAATTTTTTTTTAAAAGTTACAATTTGGATAAGAAAATGATTGAGCTACAAATTTACAAACTTATGCTAACCTAACTTTGGAAATGATGGTTTTTAAGCAAACAAATTATATTTTAATTCAACTTATAGTTAAATGTGTTTAGTAAATCTTACGATTTATATTACTTTAAATAAAAAATTGTTTTGCACGAATCGTATTTTCAAATTGAGAAATTTAACAACCCGCTTTTCCATACAATTCAAGCTGACAATAAACCACTCATGTCCAACCCAAATTGAACGGAAAGACGGATAGTTAAGAGAAAGAAAGAAGAAAGAAGAAGAGAAGAGAAGAAGAAGAAGAGAAAAGAAACTAAAACAACACAGAATCTCACAATCGCAGTGGAACAATGTATAATATAATATCAATGATCTTTACAAAAGAGAAACTGTTATATACATACATCCATCAGAGTACAACAACAATCATAAATATCAGCCTGGACAGTTATAACATCATGTCCTCACAATTGCTGATAATTTCAATAACAAAACAGCGGAAATAAACATATACGTGAATACGTCTCGGGCCTCCAACTCGTCTCCTGAGCTTCAATGCATCCAAAGAAATCTGTAAATATGTTCGGTCTGACCCGAGCATTATAATAAAACTAGTGCAAACCCGTGCTTCACACACGGGTTGGTGAAAGCAATTGTATATTAATATGAAGTCGGTAATAGTTGAAAAGTAGTTTAAGGGATTGACTCATCAAACAATAAACAACAGCCAACTTTGAGCACCAATGCAGTGTTGCAGGGAGTTACCACATCAAACTTATAAAATAAGTGTAGTAGAAAAAAGCATTCCATCAAAACTTTTACCACTTTAAAACATTAAATAATCTTAATCCATAGAATAAAACTCTTTAAATCTTCATTATCAGGCTTTGTTTTTAAAAGCAGCTTGTGTTACTTGTTCTTGTAAGCCATACAGTGCTAGGTTGGAATGCAAAGCTGTTATTGATTTTAACATTAAAACTCAAGTACATTGAATAATCATAAAAAATTTGGTATTGTGTGTCATCTTGTCGGTCTTCATGTAATGCCATAGGTTGTAAAAGAAAGCTTGGTAAATATCAATTTGCACTGCTCTAACCCAGAATTCCATTTTAAATCTAATACCCTATGATTTAGGATTTTGTTTTAGAGACAAAATATAGAAAACATTTTGTTCTTATTCAAACGCCTCTAGGTAAAAAGATATAATAAGTCGAATGTTGTATAGACACCATTTCTTAACTACGAAAAGATAAATAAACTTCTAATAACAATTCAAATTATTGCTTCAATGCAAAGCCTATAAAGATTTTTTTTCCCTTTTCTTACTTTCTTTATAGTATGCACCAATAGATAAGTGAAATTTTTTCCTTATCTTCTTATCGTATGAAACCAGTGGCTAAATTATTAAAACAGATGAACATATAACAAACTAAACACTACTTGTATCATGTGTTTTTATTATTCAAAAGAAACACAGGATAATAAAATGGACTCAGTGCAAAGCCATGAATTCAGTATTCAGCTGTTTATATCATTGAATATCCACCAACTGATAGGAAATTATTTTCCAACATTTCATACCCTAGATAGATTTTGATATTGTTGATCCATACGTAAATGCAAATTTCCCAGAAATGAATCTTCTCCTGCTATCATCAAAAGTTCGCCAGGAACTTTTCCTGATAATTTGTTATTAGAAACATCCAAAGAACTTAGCAATTGTATGACTTTAGGAATTGAACAAGCAAGCAGGTTATGTGATAAATTAAGCGAATTGAGTGAAGCAAGCCTTGATAAATTGCCAGGAATTTCACCATATAATGAATTATTATATGCAAGATTGAACTCTACCAAGCTACTGCAACTAAAACATTCTATTGGAACCATTCCAGTAAAATTATTGATTTCCAAATGCAAGGATGATAGCAACATCAAATCACCAACTTGTGATATAATTTGTCCTGAGAACAAATTATTAAAGGCGGAAAAAGTTCTCAACTGAGAAAGCTTTTCGATTTCTACAGGTAATTTTCCAAACAATGTGTTATTCTGCACATATAACTGTGTCTGACTGCTCGATATGCTAATGTCTGCAGTAATTTTGCCAATAAAAGAATTATCAGCTATATCAACAATTACTGCAAAAGGTAGTCCCCATACTCAAGCTTAAAATGAAAACATCAATATTAAATTAGTATCACATAGTGTAGATATCAAAAGAATTTAAAAACCCAAAACTAAAAAAAAAACATACCCAAAAACACATGCTCTTCATCTTCCTCTACCGTTTGGAATTCAACATCCACAGTAAACTGCACAAATCGAGTGGAATTCATATTATTCAACACGATTGAAAATAACTTTGCTAACTCTTACTGATTCTATTTTTGGACGATATTATTGATGCGATTCTATGTTTCGATCTGCTGATTCTTAGGAGATGATGGTGGCAGAGCAGAAATGCCACAAATCGAGGGGAACCTGAGTATTTAGGATGGAAAAAAGGATGGAAGGGGAGAAGCGGTATGTTGGAAGAAGAACAGAAAAAAATTGCGAGGCTAGGGAAAAAGGAGGAAGGGGACGTACGTGAAAGAAGAAGAGTAAAATTAAGATCGCAACTGTTGAGTTTGAAAAATGCGACGTTTGATTTCACAATTTCCGTGGAGGCTTCTGTGAGCTTGAAATAGAACCCAGTAATAATATAATAGTATAGATAACACCCGAGTCAGTCTAGAAAACTAGCGTGAGAAATCACACCCAACTTGATTTTTAAGTTATAGAAACCTTTCGAAACAAAGGAATCTCGTAAGACCACACCGCACATAAACATGGACGGATTTTTACCTTACGATTACCAAAACATTTCATATGAAATCCTCTGATATTATAATAATGTCTATTATACAAATACTTATTAATCATAACCAAAATTGTTACATTAATTAAATTCTAGCATACTAGGTTCTACAACCAAACCGAAGGCTCGTATTGGAGAATGGATTCCAACTATAAAAGGGTAAGGGTCTACCCATCGAATCCGTACACCTTTAGATAAAATATACGGGAGGCTACAACATGTTGCACCTCTGCTACTCAGGACCGGCACTGCCCCCTTCTCGAGTAGCACCGAATATGATCACCCCTCGGTTGCAATCAACAACCACACAATGAGATCCCGAAGCATACATGAATATCGCTTTAGACTTGGGATGATCATATACTACTTGGGTGCGACCTACTTAGCCCTACCGCATGTCTCTGCTTTATTCATTTCCCGGGTGTAAGGCTCGAAGAGGCCACGCTCTTACCATTTATATAGCACTTCCCACTTTAAATGCTAACACTGTCATCCAGACAACAATGCAATATCAACATTCATCCATATAAGTTCGTTCTGGGACTGAACGAAACGATTGAGAGCACCATCTCCAATTCCATCATCTTCAAGATGTCTTCACTTCGAACGCTTAAGTTGGATCAAAGTGGTTTCGGATAACATATCTGATCCCGGTCTCTTCGAAACAACATTCGATAATTTTCGATAAACTCAATCCCGGTTCTTTAGGAAATAAACAGTCAAAGATAAGATCGAAGATCACCTCCTAACCGTTAGTGGACGAATTTCCTTATCATTGTCCTAGGAGAACGAAAGGAGATTTACATGCATAGCACAACATCATCGGAGATGACCGTGCCACATAAATCACATGTTTCTTCTAGATATTTCCAAAGTAATTTTGGGTCCAAATTCGATAGTTGGTTATTTAACTATCGAATAACAAACATTCAATCGGGGATTTAATTCCATAGGAAAAACCAACATTTGGTTAAGCACCAAGCAACACTAAGCCTCCTTAATTAATCTTTCATTAATTAAAATCGTCTTGTAAATGCTTGTATCAAAATACTTTTACAAAGATATATTCACAAACCCATCAATTTTTAATACTTAGAAAATATCCATATACTTATCTCATCGATATAAGTATATTTACCAAACTCTGAGGAAGGTCTCCCTTTTGCCAAATTCGAAAATCATTTATAAACTCCATTATAAATTTCTAAAACCATTTAATTATTCCTCAAGTCATTTCTAACCCTTATAAAACCATGCAATTATTTATAATTTCCATCTTATGAATCTATAAATCTATTTCTAAAACTCGTTTATAAATATCCATTTATTTATAAACCTCTTTATCTTGTAAAAGTCTCCCTTTAAATCTGCAAACCATTTTATAAGCTCTTCTTATAAAAATCCAAGTCTATTTGCAAAACTCTATTTATAAATCTCGAAAATATCATAAATAAATGATTATTATTAACTTTTAACCTCTTAAAAATAATAATTAATAATTCAAACCATTATGGATATAGTTAGTCTTTACCATATATGTAATAATAATAAGTATCCAAAATATTATTAATAATCATTATTATTAATTTCAAACCATATTAATAATTTAAATAATTAACCTTTAAGAATTATTTAATTATTTATAAACAACTTTAAGCAATATTAACATGGATAACCAACTTCATAATATATTCCTTTGATAAATATCCATTCTTAAATCTTCAACCCGGTCATTTCTATATTTATAAAACTACATTTAAAAAAAACCTCTTTCCATTTTATAAAAATTTCCTTTCACAAAACCCATTTATTTATGAAATCCATTTATAACTTATTTTCTTATGAATCTCACTTATTCATAAATCACATTTAAAACGTCAATCTCCATCCGTTTTAACGTTACTTCCATATGGATAAATTTCTTTTATAAATTCCTTCCTATTTATAAAAATATCGTTTAATATTCCAAATTTATCCTCGCCTTCAATTTCCAAATAGAGTCAACTATTTCTAAATATCAGTCCGTATCTTATAATAAATCCACCATTTTATTTATTTCTCCAATTTATTAAATGAAAATAATTTCCTTTAATTTATAAACCCCGTTTATAAATTCATACTTTTATTAACAAAATACGACTTTACAAATCTTCCCTTCATTTGTAGAATATTACTTTTATAAATTATCACATTACAAAATCTCACATTTGTAATTAATCTTTCACATATGTACACATATACATATTAATGTAAAATTATTTCTAATTTCCTTTTAACCATATCCCTTCATTATAAAAGACGGACTTATTTTAAGATTTTCAAAAATCTTTAATTTACAGTTCGAAAATCCCTATTTAAAATATTTTATAAATCTATCGGTTTATAATATCCAAAAATCATACCTTTGGTTTTTAAATAAATTACTCCTTCAAATAATTCAAGACTAATTATTTAAAACATATATAATTTCCAAAATCGCTTTGAAATCCCCTTAAATCAATTCACTGTTTTATAGTATTTTAAAATACCCAAAAATAAGCTCGGGTGCTACTTAAAGCACTAATTAAGTGAATCTTATCAATGTCATCAATATGTCATTCAGCCAGTCATATATCACTATATATATATATATATATATGAAAATAAAATCAACATTGTGAGAAATCCTGTTGGATCCCTCCAACCTGTCCCCCTGCATCACGTATAGTATATAATCATAAAAATATAAATCAACCGCTTCAAGGCGGGATTCGTATACAAAGGGTTATCCGCTCTTACACGAGAACGTAATAGGGTCTCATCCGCTCCAATAGGCGGGAATATATTCAATTCAACTAATAATAATTAGTAAATTATCCAAACAATCAATAACGATCAGAAAAAAATATCCAGACATCCAGTAAATAATATTTATTGGCTATATAAATTTTCTGATTAACCAAAAAGGTGAGATTAACTCACTTTGATTTCAATAATCGCCAAAACGTTTTTTTTGAATTAAAATTGAACCGGCGTTCAATTTTAACCCAAAATTCCAACTAGCTCCGAATTCATCCAATCCAACTCCATAACGTAATGCTCGCTGATACGAACATAGCGCAATTTGCCACGCTCGAAACGGACCTCGTACGAGAAAGTTACAGATTATTAAACATACGAGATAATTAATTATAATTAACTTAATTAATATAATTTAAAACTTAACTTAACCTTCCCTCACGCACGCTTCTTCCATCTACAGGCCACGCGCACGAATTTTCTTCTTCTACTATTCATTTAACGTCTATCGCTCCACCGCAGCCATCCACGAATCGCCGCCGAGCCGCTGCGCCACCACGCCGTCCTCCACCTCACCGGCAGCACACCTAGGCGCGTGCGAATGCGCAAAAAAATCGTGTCTATCCCATAAAACGCTGCTGTGAACCCAACTCAATTGCCACCGCCTCGCTCCACTTTGACTCCATCAACCTATCCATCCCCTTCTATTCGTCGAGACGAACGTTTCTCCAATTGGTCGCCTCGCCTAAAATTACTCGAGGAGGCTCCGATTAATACAGGTCGTTGGATTTGAAGGAGGGAACTTGAAAATTTTGGGCGAATTCTCTGGTACACACTGTTTTAAAGAGGATGGGAAGGTATGGGTTTGAACAAGATATGGGTATGGGCAGAGACAAGGCAGTATAGTGCATATATATTATTTATTGTTTTAAATTTAAAAATATCCTGCTTTTAAACGTTCAAAAATTCCGAACCCCTATCGAGGCGTGCCGTCTGGCATTCTATATGTTATACCTCTATTCCAGACACAATGGAACTAGTCTCGAGGCCTAATTCGATCATATGCAAAAAATAGCCTTTCAAACCCAATTATTTTATATAAATTTCTGAAATTAACTTCTACGCGTTTCGATCTCGCACGCCCAAACATACATCTGATCGCCACGAAATTCGACGGCATACAATAACTCACTATTACGGATTCAATGGAACTGGTATTGTCGAAATTCGAGACAGTGCCCCGACAGGCTATTTTTACACGTTAATTAAAATGAGCAATTCCCAAAATCAATTTATTCACTTTTAAATCAAATTTAAAAGTTCACTAACCTCCTTCTTATTCAAATAGAATTTAAATCAACATAATAAATTGGGCATTAAATAATTGATCGTTATACATATAGCCTAAAAGAAAGATTGAAAAGTGTGGAAAAGTAATTAGTTCTTCTCTCTTTTTCAATCTTTGTTCTTCTTCTCTAAACACTAAAAAGTCATTCCCATAGAAATCAAGACTCCGTTTTCAATATCGATTTTTTTACTTTTATTTAGTAGATTAATTATAAACAATTATTTTTATGAATCAATACAAATGGTGATTGGATGGAATCTTGTGGTTCGTTCTTTTCTTCTTCTTTGTGTATGGGAACTATTATCACCGTTGTTTTTGTTCAATTATCATTATTTATATTCAATATTATCCCTTTGTGATTTGGATGATATAAGAAGGCTTCCGCAACAATTTTATCCTTTGTTAATTTTGCGCAACAAAAATCCTAACAAATTGGTATCAGAGCTAGATCATCGCAAGGCTAAAGGTAATCTTGAATTTGATAATTATTGAGATGTCAAATATAATTTCATTCTTGATTACTCTGTTGAATGAATAAAATTAGGGTATTTGGAAGCCTAAAATGGTGGATGTTTTATACCTCAACAAATTTTATAAGCTGACTGATTGTGATGGGAAGAGACCCTCAAATATAAGAGGGTAAATGGAAAAGATGGACAAAAAGACGATTGCATTGATTCATCGGTATCTTGATGATTTAGTTTTGGCTAGTTGTAAATCGGCAAAGCTCAATGGGATAAGTTGGTATCTTTATATAAGTCGAAAAGTGCTACCAGTAAAGTTTTTCTTGTTCAAAAATTGGTTCAGTTGTGGCTAGATGGAGACAAGGTTTTAAATCTTGGATTTCGATCACATTTATTCTCGGAGATTTTAGGGACCTAATCCCATATCGGGTGAGATCTCGAACAAGATAAATGTATATTGGGTGTTTATCTCAAAATTACATCTCAGACCCTAAAGTACATCTCGAAGCAATCTCAGACTATTTAATATTTTCAATATTGGATTGAATACATGTATGCAACTAAAATTTTAAATACTAATTAAAAAATTATTTAACTTATTTGATTTTCAATCTCGGACTATTTGATATTTTTAATATAGTTTACATTCAAGCAAGCAAGCAAACTCTTTTAAATAAAAATATATAAAACTGAAATGTTGAATCCATTACTTGATTTCTTTTAATATAGAATATATAAATTAGTAAACTATTTTAACCAAACTAACATCGCTGATATCATTCTTCTAAACAAGAATATATATATCAACAAATATATAATATATTGGCTGATAAACTATGCTGAACAAAAATATAAAATAACCTAACAGCAAGACCTTTCAACGTCCCTCAAAATGAATGATTTGAATTAGCAAGAGACGTTGGTATTTCAAGTTAATTGCGAAATAAACAAATTCACAGTAAGAAATATAAATTTAAGTAGAACATACCAAGGCCTGTAACAAGCCGTCTTTTCGACCCTCGAAAGTCGACACTTAATACATCCACGGTATTCAAATGTCGAGTATCTATGTACTGGAAAGGCAGATTATTAGGGCAAAGAGAAAAAGAATAGGGAAACGGAACCTCATAGTAGAACGACACCATATAATATAACAAAGACAGTAAAATCTATCACTCTAAAATACATGGTATGTCAGAGTTAAAAACAAACCACATCACCCTAGACAGTTATAACTTCCCGACCTTACAATTGTTGATGAGTATACATAATAATACAACTTAAAATAAAAATATTACGGTAGGTAGACATCCAGCTCCACTCTATGAGCTCCATGTCCCACCAATGACAACCTGAAAAAAACTCAGTCTGACCCGAGCATCATAATAAAATAACACCCAGATCAGTCTGGAAAATCAGTGTGAGAAAACTGAGGAAATATGATGAACATATAATAATTCTGTGAGACCATGGCGTTAAAACACGGAACGAGATTTACGTCACAAGAACAACATCCATAGATGAAAGAATGGAAAACAAGTCGGAATAAAATCGGACTTGAAAGAATGGAATCAAATAATTAAACATCGAGAAGAGCTCCAGGCACTTCTCAATGCAATTAAGAAAAGGCTTTAAAGATTTGAATCAAATAAGGAAAATAAATTTTCCCAACAATGACTAGGAGGGTGAACCTCTTTACCAAAAGTATACCTCTAGAAAATATACTTGAGAACTACGATGGCTCTCGAACATGTCTAAGCCGGACCCCGTCAACCTTACCGAGAATCTGAGTATTTCACATCTTAGTGTGCATAAAACCAAAATCAATCTAGAGTAGATGTGAAGAAACCATAATGGAAGAAACCCCAAATAAGTTGGCTTCCACTTGCTCTTTGGTTTTAGTCATTTACAAAGGATATCAATGCTCAAATGTGCAACAAATCATCTTAGATTGACGATACACAAAGAAAATAGCAGAATCGATAGTCACGTAATCTACTATCGGGAATAAATTAAATTATCGTATATGGAAATTAAATCTCTTAAAACATCTCACTTATACTTGTGCTTGATTTTTACATCATAAATATTTGTAAAACACTGTAATAACACTCTTAAAAATATTCTTTTTAAAGAGAATTTATATTTCTAAGTGTATTAAAAAGAAGGGTGAAAACAAATGTCATTAAAACATCGTCTACTATAAACCCCAAAACAGTTTACACTTAGCTTTATTTTTAAACATTCCTTTTTAAAGATTTTCTCGTTTATAAACGATCATTTATAACTTTCAAAACAACATTTATTATCCCGAAAGATAATAAATAAATTTAAAATGCTTTATAAATTTTAAAACAAAGTTAATCATCCCAAAAGATAATTAATATAACTCTTTTATAAATTAAAAACTACATTCATTATTCCAAAAGAAAATTAATCCAATTTATAATATTTCTATAAATTTAAAATAACATTAATTATCCCGATAGATAATTAATTAAATTTATAATATTTTTATAAAATTTAAAACAACGTTAATTATTCCAAAGGAAAATAAATCAAATTTATAAATTTTTATAAATTTTAAACAACGTTAATTATTCTAAAAGATAATTAATCAAATGTATAATTCCTTTTATAAATTTTAAAAAACACGTATCCTTTATTTCAAAATTCTCAAAGATACTAAAAAGTTATATTTTAAACAACTTTCAAAGTGCAGAAACACGACCAAACATTTATTTCGTAAAATTACAAGCACTAGTTTGACACACACAAAGATTTATGAAGATGATATGTCATAAGTGACGGTATAGCGATAATCACTATAACGACAGTCACGTAAATCAAACAGTATGTCACAAATATTTGAACCAAACATCAATATAAGCAACATAAAAATATAAGTAAAATGCATATAACCATAAATTGATAATGGCGAGAAACCCCTTAGGGTTTCTCTACAAAAGTCCTCTATAAAATAATGCTTATTTATGCAATTCGCTTTCCAAGCGGGAATTCAAATCCAAGCAAACAATCAAACAACAATAACAAACATATTATTATCAACGATCAACAATCAATAGCTAACATATCGTTTATTAATTAATCCACATATTAATTAACTTCAAAAACAATCTTTTTACTTTGCAAGCATGGAATGTTGATTTATTCTGCTCGATAGATGTCTAAAATAATATATTTAATTTAGGGGCATTTCATTAGAAGGACAAACTTTGCAGTCCAATTAGTTTCTAGGACACACATTCAAAAAAATTACTTTCAAGGCCAAAGGCAATAGAATAATTACTTTCAAGGACAAATTCACCGGTCCAATTACTTTCAAGGACATAATTTCATAGGTTTTAAGGCCTTAGAAACTAATTATTTTACGTTTTGTCCTTGAAAGTAATTATTTCAATTGTGTGTCCTAGAAACTAATTCCACTTGCTAAAGAGGCCCTTGTGGCTAATTTCCACTTTAATTTAATTATAGTAGAACAATGTTTTATTCTGCTAAATAGATGTTACAAACGAAGTATAACTAATTTAACTACGTTAAACGTAATTAAATTAAATCACTATGATTTTATCATTATTTTATACTTCACTAAAACTATTAACTATCATCCAGTCATTCAATAATAATCAATAACAACACAGATATCATATAGTTTATTTTGAGGTGAGTAAATTCATCGAAATTCCAGTTGACGCTTTCACGTTTTGGTTTGATCTAAAATCGAACAATGTTCGATTTTTAGCCCGAAATTTATACGAGCTCCAAATTCAAAGAATTTAACTTAAATGTGTAGATAACATCAATATGAGTCCAATGCAAAAGACCACGCCCAAATTTGACCTCGTATGGAGAAGATATCGATTTTATAAGATTTGGAATTAAATAATATAATTAATTCACTTAACGCTTAATTAACCTTTAATTACCCATTATTAAAACCCAAATCCATCTTCCCTCTCACTAATCCACCCTTGTACACGTGCACAGTGATGCATCATGGCCGAACTTTCCTTCATCAATATCTCCCTCTCCGCTCCAGGAAATAGACTTCCATAAATTGCTACGAATCACTCTTCGCATGCTCTCCGCCACCATACCAAAAACACGCAGCTCGATGGCCTCTGGAAGAATTTGGCATGAAGGTCGACATCCCAAACCCTAATCAATGCAATCCAGAGAAGATGATCAGACAAGATTAAAAATTGTAGGGAGGTGCACCGCGACAAGAGAAATACAATGATGACCTTCGATTCCACCATCGACGTATAAATCACCCTTGATTCAAAATCCTAGCACCACAACAACATGTCGACCTCAGCCACCCATCATCACACACGACTTCGAGTATATAGATTTAAAGCTAACCTTCATACGAGTTCAATGGATCTAGTATTTTGATTTTTAGTGGCCTAAATCTCAAGATTTTAATTTTTAAAAGGTAGAAAGCTATTTTCGTTCACCGTAAAAGAACAAGGAGGGAAAGAAAAAAAATGAAAGAGGGAAAGATTGAAATGAAGAAAAGTGTAAGTATTGAAGTGTACTTGTAACCCAAAATAATTTCATTACTTCATACACAAGTAAACCAAAATCTACAATCCAAGCCAACCATCCTATTCAACTCAAATCAACATTAAAGTTTGACCAAAAATTTGAATTTTGATTTGATTTATAAAGTTATGAAAAGAAAGATTTACGGTATTGCGCTACACAATATTCCATTCGCGTACGAACCGCAAACGAAAGTAGTAGAAATACGATCGTGCATCAAAATGCGGCATGATCACAAATTAACAATAAAATACACAGATTATTTTATTTTGTGAAATTCCAAAAATACCATCGTTTGACGTATTTTCAAAAATACCATCGTTTGTCGTAAAATACGTCGAACAAAAATTTAAATATTTTCCAAATTAAAAATTATGGAAAAATCCAATAAATTTAATTAAAAACACGTCATTAAAAATCAAATCATTTTATTAACAATTGATGTCCTTGTTATTTATTCAAACTACTTATTATCGTAAATAAATTTACAAAATGAGTTCATCATTATTATTTATTAATTAAAAGGAGTTAAAAAGGCTATTAAATCTATTTAATTCAAAATTCAAATATTTAAATAATACCCATATTTGAATATAAGTTATTTATAATTTAAAAATCAATTATTTAAATATTTAAAATTAATAATTCACAATTAAAACGATAAAGTTCCAAGATGTTACATTCTCTCCCTTAAAAGAATTTCGTCCCAACAATTCCTAAAGGAAGGGAATATCCCCAAACCCTTCAGATTTTAAAACTATTAATTAAAATGAGTTATTAAACCTTTTAAGTCCCCTATGTTACAGAAAATTTCGATAGCAACTCCTTTGCGGCTAGATTCGTAAAAACTACAATTTGTCACAACTGGTCCAAATCAACAAAGAAAACAAAAGCTAAGTGGCCTCCTATATCTGGGACATACAATAATCAATCAATCATCAATTTCTAAATCTACTGCATACCCCTTTTGTGTTTGATTTTTATTTTTGCAAGCAACTCACTATCTCCATGCAAATGCAGGTGCGCAAGAAACCAAATAGAAATCTTTTGCATCCCTGTACCTATCTTGTACTTACATAATTCAAAAGAGAATCATGCTACACAAGAGCAATATATTAGTGTTATAAACAATAACAATCACAATCACATGCGATACGACACTATGATGTAACTTATAATAATGATGCAACTCTAGTGTTATATAAAGCCACATGCAACAAAAAGCAATATAACAACCATATGCAATAAAAGTGTAGAGAATACTCTGTAATAAAATACCGAGCATCTAATCTTTTCCAAATGATAAATTTAGAACTAAATGTCTGGGTTTTTATATTCAAAATATATTTTCAAATTTCTTCAAAGAGAAATATATCAAACCAAAATCAATCATGACAAGGAAAGGGCTTCTCCTACCGAAGCATGGTATGACTCTAGAATCAAAACAACACGGAGCATATAGTGGTATTCTGGTTCCTTCTAAACAATAACTAGAGTAAACAAATATACCCGGCAAGTCTTGCAAATAAAAAAAACCCCAGTCGCCCAACTTTAGTCATAACCAAAAACATTTGAAAAACCACTTCACAAAAACTCCTTCCAAATATCTAGAAATAATAATACTTCACCAAAGTTTCCAAAATAATGATATTATTATTATTTTCACAAATTCTTTCGAAATCACTTTCTCAAAAGCACCGGGATTTAAGTCCTAATAAACAACAATTTTATAAACCATAGTCTATAAAATCACAGTATCAATCAAATCAAATTCCATAAAGGAATAAAATAACATTTAACATTATTCTAAATGTTAAATGACTGGTAAAAGAGATTTAAAAAATTTCTTGGGTTTACAACTTTCTCAATCGTCCAAGGATATAGATAATTTTCTAAGCGTACCACAACGCTCATCAGCCTTTGGTTATTCCTTAGAAGATTATCTAAGCTTCCTCAAACAAAATTGAAAGTCACTCCCCAAACTTTCCTAATTCACACAACAAAGCATACAAATATACTTAAGCCCATATGATGTACATAAATCATCCGTACGCAATATCTGATCCGACCACTTGCTTGGGTACATAAACTTTACTTCCAAATTAGTATCACTCACTCGGCCTTCCTAGTGCGGACTCCAATCAAGTTCCTTGATTATAAACCTCTGTTCTCCTTACATAGCCATATACCATGATAGAAAATCTCAGTACCATATCAAGAATCCGAATCAAGTGTTCACTGACAAGAATCAAGTGAGAAATCCTTTTTCAGACTAGTCTAAATCACCTCTAAGTTATGTACTCGTATCCTAGATCAGAAACCATGCGAATAAAATGATCTGCGTATAACTTATGTACTTAATCTTATTGGTTTCTTAACTACACAAAAACTTTTCTAAATCAGTTTCATTTTCATATATAGTATTTTATTTAATACTAAAATTATTTATGAATTACTTCATAAGTTTTCACTTAAGTTTATAAACATTTTATAAAAACACATCTTTATAAAACATTAAATTGAAAACTTACTCCACTTTTATTTACTTGTATAATACCCTTCTACCTCCTAAATGTCAAATTTTATTTTAGTTATTTTTTATTTTCATTTTAAATTCAAATGGAGGCCCAAAAAAAATACGAGTCTTAAAATTGAGCCGACTACTTCGACTTCTTTACCTATCCGGTCCAATAAGTAGCTAGGAAGATTAGGATGCTGGTATCCGTACTTAGTCCTAGAGTCTACTTTCCTTAGACGTCCCCAAGGTAAAGATGTTTATTAGTCGGCTCAATAACATCAAATGGTTTATGAGACTTAGATATTTAAATAAAAATCAAGGTTTTAATAAAACAATGTTTATTAAAACCTTCTTATCAATTTTAACCCATTTAAAAACTTGAGTTTAATGATCTCTTCTCTATCCAAGAGTTTAAAATTTCATTTATCAAAACATTCTTTTATCAAAATACCTTTTATTTTAAATCAATTTCCTTTAAGGAAATTTAAGAACCAAATACCCGGTTTTTATTTTCAAAACCCTTTCTAGAAATCATACTACATCTATTTTTGTATATAATTAAAATAACTTTAACAATTTATTCGCTAACACTCACTTTGGGTTCGTTCGGATTTGAACTCATTTCAATCTCACAATGATAGAGAGAATAATTTACTAAGTTCACTACAACATTCGCCTAAGCCACATTCGATCATCACTTAGAAGATTATTCAGATTACCATAGAACCAATCGAGATGTTTTTCTCGAACTATCCAAAGAAATTGCATCTTTCTTCAAAATTCTCTTTGAAATATTTATACTTATCAATACTTCCAAGTAATACCATTATTATTTTTCTCTAAATCTTTGCAAAATCAATTCAAGCAATACCGGGATTAAATTCTCAAAAACTCTTTTTTAGTTATGAAAGACTTTTATAAATCATATAAATCATTTTATATGCCATACTCATATAAAATGTACCTTTTAAAATCATCTTATATTATAATAACTTTTCCTTTATTATAATAAACTTTTCTCAAATATTTATCCTCTAAATGGGTTAAATGTCCTATCTTCCCATTTAGATTATATTAAACAACTTTATTAGAAGGTGACGTTTAACTTAACATTTTCATCAGAGAACTTACAATCAAATTGTGAAACTCAATTCACACGGGTTTTGTTTTAATATACACATAATTATCAAAACAATAATTGCCCATAAACTGGTCGAGCATAAATCAACACTCAACAAACAATGGTTAATGCTCCAAAATTATCCAAGCATGACAAATCAAACAATAATGATAATGAATAAATGTTATCATTTCAAACAAACATATACAACGTAAGTTACAATATCAATTTGAAAATTGTTTCTTTATATATATAAAATATATAATCTTATGTAAAATATTTCATTTACATAATTTTCAAAAATCAATATCGTATTTGTTTGCCTTGTTCAAGTATTTAGAAATCTCTATCGATACCGTGGTGTCCCACATCTCGATCAAAGTTCATAAACAACTCAATAGACCAATCGACATAATACGTTTGTTTAGCAATAACAAATACGCTCTCATATATATAATACTCTCAACTCATTCTAGGGTGTCACTCACCCTTTCTCAAATGAGTTTACTCCACCAAAGCCAAGGTTCTTGCTTAACCTTCAGCTCTGATACTAAATTATAATGACTCGCCTTTTTTATCCTCGAAAGTCGGTACTTAATATATCCACGGTATTCAAATGTCGAGCATCCAAGTGCCAGAAAGGCAAATTGTTAGGGTAAATGAAAATGAATAGGGAAACATAGTCTTACAGCGGAACAAACACATATGATATAATAAAGACAGTAAAAGCCGTAATGACCCGTATATTACGTATTGGATGATTGTAAAATATTATTATTAAATTCATATGAGGTCGTATGACTCTATAACTTTGGAAAATGCCTATTAGAGACATTTCCTATATTTAGAATTTTTCTGGATGATTTCACCCTTGGAAAATTGTATAGGCTATAACTTTTCATATGAGCCGAATTAGCATGTAAAACCACTTTCATTGGAAAGATATGATGGTTTCCCTTTCCGTAGAGTGGTCATAATAACAATTTGGACTTTTTGGCAGGGAGATATGTCCGTTTGAAAATTATTAGTTTTTGGAGTAGCTTAGTGGGTAATTAGTGAGTTTAGAGGAAAGCCCACTAACCCATTCGAGTTTGGAGATCTTATATGGCTGAACCATCATTCCCAAATCACTTTTACACCCTCTCCCTTTGATCTAAGCCTCCACTAACACATCATCTACCCAAAACCTCATCTTTTCTCCTCCAAATCAAGTCTAAATCATAGATTAGGGCTAGACAACAAGGAGATTTATTAGAGATCATTAAATCTACATTTTCGAAGAGGGAAAACCTAGTCTTTGCTATTGATTCTTGGATTTTCCTAGATTTGTGTACAAATCTCTACTTTTTGGGGTTTTGGTGTGCGACTTTTCATCTCTCACCTTACTATATATGTATATCTAGGTTTTAACATGTTTTGGATTCATTTTAAAGTCAAATTAAGTTATAATGCTATTTTAAAACCTAACCTGCAATAAAAACGTGAAAAAATGGATTTTTGGCGTTTTGGACATGTTATTTGGATATGGGATTGCCTTGATAGATGTTAGGATATATTCTATACACCTTGTGTGATGATTGCTATGATTGATTATGTGATTTACATGTTTGAATGTTGTTTGGTACATGTATGGTGTTTGTTTATATGCTTATATGGTTAAAAACGCTCATTGAAGCGACTTAGAGTTAGAAACCATGAAACTGGACTTCGATGGATTGGCTCTAGTGTGTTTGGAGTCATATTGTTGCATAGGCGATGCATGATAGTTGAACTGTTAAGGGTGGCGTTGAAATTGGCATGATTTAGAGTGCTGGAAGTGATACAAGGTTTCAGGTCGATCGATGGATAGGTCGGCGACCAGTCTTGGAGTCTTGTCGGTTGGTGAATGTGTTGGCGACCGGTCTTCGAATATGGGTTGGCATGTGGGGTGGCTCGGTGACCGGTGCTGAAACATGATCTATGATCGGGCGTTGGAACAGGGTCGGCGGGCGAGTGGTGGAACATGGTCGATGGTTTGGCATGGAGCATGGTTCGGCATTGGTAGTAGATGCTTGGCTCAACTATTGTGTTCCGCTTGGTTCGCTCGTAGGTTGGACCGACGGGAGTGGAGCTTGGAGTTCATTGTGGGCTTCGAAATAGGACCTGGGGTTGCTTGGTAGTCTGGGGAATGGTTCGGGGTAAGGACGAACGACCCCAGGATGGCTCTAGATGACTTTGGGATGACAACCAACGAAGTACGACGACTTCGATGACTCGATGTGGCGAGTGACTATGACATCTAGTGATGGACCGAAAGGACGAGTTCTGCATAATAGCTCGCAGAGTAGAATGTGAAGTTGGGATGCTCGTGAGTAGGACAGGGCAGTCTATGTGTACCCTTGTATTGGATGTCTACGGGTGTCCAATCCTTAGCCGTCTTTGTAGGACATAGTCGAGGATCCACGGGCAGTTTTACTATTGGTATGTGTGCTAAGGGATGGGTGGATTACTCTGTGGTTGTGATGCTCATTAAGGAGACACGTAATCTATGTATACCCAGGGTAGTCTATGTGTATCCATGTATTAGACGTCTGTGTGTGTCCAGTCCCTAGTCATCTGTATGGGCAATGAGTTGAGCATCTGAGAGAGTTATTGTATACCTGGAGCACTTGAGTTAGAGATGCAAGGTTGTGTGATGGATGTTATGTTTACTGTGTGCTTGATATGCTGTGTGATACCCTTATACCCTATATCTTCCATTTGTGATAGTAGTGTAGCGTATATTTGTGTTTATGTGCTAACTCTTTGGATGTAGGGGCAGCTTAGGTATGATTGTTCATAGGCTATACTCTATTTACTATATATGAGTTTTATAGTATTTTGAGATGATATATCGCACACACCAGACTGTTGTCTGACCGGAGGTTTTATGCTTTGCTTCTTATTATCTCGGGTACTCTTAAATGAGTATATTAGTGATAACAGGTCTGGATAGCACATGAAGCTGTACGGGGTACGAGCAGAAGGCTGCATTTTCATATATCTATACTTGAAGCTTACTATCACTTATATTCCGCTATGCAGTACTGTGGAGCTATGTCAGTACATGTATTATTTGAGATAGTTATAGAGTTTATTATGGAGATTTAGAATGTATAAACTCTTTATTTCATTTTTTGTATGGTCTATAAACCTGGTGCACTCTGATGTTCTTATTTATGGTTCATTTGATTATATCATGGTCCTACATGTTTTACATACATGTTGTAATATTATTTTTTATATGTGCGCTAAGAGATGTTCTATAAGTTCTATGCTTAGATTTTTGGCTACCATCTTGCATCGGCCGGGTACCTCCATAATGCATCACTTAGATATATTGGGTACTGGAGATGTAGGTCAGTCGTCACATTTGGTATCAGAGCTTAGGTTGTGTGGATGACCTAAGTTGATACTTGGATCCATTAAAGATTAGGAAGGAGCTATCGTCTTAGAATGGATCCGCGATATATGAGAGATTATACTTGTTATATTTTGGTTTTCAAAACTATGCAGTAGTATATATAGTATATAGGTCACATTGCATTCATGGACACCATTTATTCCTTTCAGAGAGACTGGTTATTCTTATTACAGCTTGTAAGAATGAGCCAGCTAATAAGGAATGATGTTAGGAACACCACTTCTGGAGTTGAGGAGGGGTCGGGATTAGGGGCTGCTAACCCCCACTTGCAGAACATGTTCACTAATATGGTACGAAACATGGTTCAGAATGGCCAAGTTGCTCTTGCTGCAGCTGTTGGTGGTGGTGCTCCAGTGCAAGTGTCGAGGGCTGACTTCGCCAAATTAAGCAATGATTTCTCTACTCTGGGTGGCAAACTGTTTCTTGGAATGGAATTAGCCATCGAAGTGCAAGATTGGTTGGATACCTACGAACACATCTTTGAGGATACAGAGTTAGAGGATGCGATGAAGAGGAAGCTGGCTTGTAGACAGCTTCAAGGAAGGGCTATGGGGTATGGAACACCATCAAGGTTACTACTCCCGAGGACCAGACTACTTGGGAGCAGTTCAAGGTGAGATTTAAAGAGAAGTATATGCCGATCACTCAAAAGTCAAAGCTCTTTTGAAAGTTTTTGACTTTAGACAAACGAATATGGCCATGTCAGAGTACGTGGCTGAATTAGACACACTATCAAAGTACGACCTGTCTTTTATTGATACTCTACTTAGAAGAATGAGAAGTTCATCAGAGGCTTAGATGATTACTTTGGAGAGAAGCTTGTAGGGCATATTGATGAGCCATTTGAGAGGCTGGTGGAGAAGGCTCCTCGACATGAGAATCTGTACCTAAGCCTAAGTTGGTTGTTGCTCCTGAGGATGAGTCGAAGCTGCAAGCTAGCGAAGGAGGCAAAAGGAAGTGAGACAATAACAAGAAAAAGAAGCAGCTTTAGAAGGATGGCCGGGAGAAGGGTAAGTGGGACTGTGGGAGCCTACATGATATAACTGTGGACAGAGGGGCCATCTTAGCGAAGATTGTAGGAACGAGAAGAAAGAATGTTTCAACTGCAACAAGCTAGGGCATATCAAGAAGGATTGCCCAGAACTTCCAAGAAATAACCAAGTTGTGTCAGCTTATGCTTTGAACGTTGTTCTAGCTTCGTCAAGTGATCCATCAACAAAGAAGAAGGGGAAGAGCATTGTTATACAGGGTATGCTTTCTATTTCTGATATACCCGTACGTGTTTCATTCGATACCAGGGCTTCACATTCCTTCATATCTAGTGATTTGGTAGATAGACTGGGATTGAAACCTGAAATTATTGATCAACCCTTGTTTGTGACGAACCCTGTTGGAGGATCGACTAGCCTGTGCATGGTTTGTCGAGACATAGCCTTATCGAGTCATGGATGTTTTCTACTTGTGATTGCTTTGTTTTGGGTTATGTGGGGTTTAGTATTATACTAGGGATGAACCGGTTGAGGAAGTATGCAGTAATTGTGGATTGTGAGAGACTGTTGGTGACGATTGGGGCTGTGGAGGGACGGACGATACTGATTGGCTGCCTGCCAGAGGTTGGAGTTATGGTTAGCTTTCTATATTCGCTTGAGACTCCACAAGGTGATTTTCCATCTATGCCTATAGTGAGAGAGTATCCAGACTATTCGAGGAGGTGACCGGATTACCGCCACACCAAGAGAGTGAGTTCTGCATAGACATAGCGAAGGATGCTAGACCGATAGTTATGCCTTTGAGGTGTATGACGCCCAGGGAGAAGGAGTTGGAGGTGCAAGTGAACGACCTATGGAGGAAAGTGTTCATTCGTAGGAGCATATCTGAGTGTGGCTCCCCTGTAGTGTTTGCCACTAAGGCTGTTGGCTCTCTGAGGTTGTGTGTAGAATACTGTGAGCTGTTTAAGGTGACGATGAAAAAAGTATCCACTCCCGCGTATTGATGACTTGTTCGATTAGCTACATGGTGCTAGGTTTTCTCTCAGTTGGACCTTGTGATGGGGTTTCATCATCTAAGAGTGGCGAAGGAGAGTGTGCCGATTACGGCGTTCCATACGCCATCGGGATTCTATGAGTGGTTGGTTATGCCGTTCGGGCTAACCAATGCGCCGTCATACTTTGTTAATCTTATGAAGCGTTTTTTCAAGGATAAGCTAAACAAGTTTGTACTTGTGTTCATGGATGATATCCTTGTTTATTTGAGGATGGAGGAAGAATACATGAAGCATTTGAGGATTGTGCTTGAGGTGTTGAGGAAGCATCGATTGAAGGCGAAGTTTTCGAAGTGTCACTTCTGGAGGAGAAAAGTGCGATTCTTGGGTTATGCTGTTTCTGGGTAGGGTATTGATGTAGATCCTACGAAGGTGGTGACAGTACGGGATTGGGATCGACCCAAGACCGCTATAGATGTGAGAAGCTTTCTTAGACTGGCGGAATACTATAGACGTTTTATCCAGGACTTCTCTAAGGTAGCAGCACCGTTAACCAACTTGACGAAGAAGAATCAGACTTTTATTTGGGACGGGAGGTGCGAGCATGCGTTTATGAGTCTGAAGGAGAGGTTGACGAGCGCACCGGTGTCAGTTATTCTGAGTGGGAATAAGGAGCTGGTAGTATACATGGATGCATGTGGTACTGGACTTGGTGCAGTGTTGATGCAGAGGGGAAAGGTTGTCGCCTATGCTAGTCGATACCTAAAATCGCACAAGATGAAGTATCCAATTCACGATTTGGAGTTTGGCAGCGATAGTGTTTGCTTTGAAGATATGGATGCATTATTTGCTTGGGGAGAGATTCGAGTTGTATATGGACCACATGTCGTTGAAGTATCTATTCTCCCAAGAGGATCTTAACCTTTGACAAAAGCGATGGTTAGAGTTTTTGTCCTCCTAGGACTTTGGCATTTCCTATATGCCTGGTAAGGGAAAAGCGATCGCTGATTCATTGAGTAGAAGACATGCTATCTTGAAATTGATGTTCTTGGAGTGGAAGTAGTTGTAGTTTATCGCTGGTTATGATTTTAGACCTAGATGTGGGCTGGAGCCGAAAGTGTTGGCTAGCTTGACGATCAGACCTACCTTGATTGAGCGGATCAGTGCTAATTAGAGGCGAGATTCTAGGCTAGTGTAGACCATGGCGAAGATAAAGAAAGGGGTAAAGTCTAAGAAGATGAAGAAGTACAAGATCAACTGTGATGGTTGGCTCCATAAGGATAAGAGATTGTTTGTTCCAGACGTTGATGGATTGAGGGATGAGGTACTACACAAGTGCCATCATTCAAGATTGACTATACATCCTAGTGGCAATAAAATGTACCGTGACATGAGGCAGACATTTTATTGGTAAGGAATGAAGAAGGATGTTGGTACATTCATCTCAAAGTGCATGAACTATCGGTTGGTAAAGGCAGAGCGGAAGAAGCTGAGTGGTTTGCTACAATCGCTCGAGGTTCTCGAATGGAAATGGGAACAAGTTTTGATGGACTTCATCGATGGTTTGACGAGGACCAAAGGAGGGTACGATAGCATTTGGGTCATAGTCGATAGATTGACAAAGAGTGCCCAATTCATACCCATCAAGCCAGGTAGAACGACATCCAAATTAGCCGAGTTGTATATGAAGTAGGTCGTGCGATTCCATGGTGTGCCAAAGAGCATCTTTAGCGACCGAGACCCTTTGTTCACTAGTGGGTTTTGGAAGAGCTTACAAGAGGCATTGGGGACGGAGTTGCATCTCAATACATCCTATCACCCACAAATAGATGAGCAGACAAGTGGGTGAATCGTATTCTGGAGGATCTCTTACGAGCCTGCATTCTCGATTTCGGTGGCTCGTGGGACGATCATTTGCATTTAGTAGAGTTCACATATAACAATAGTTATCAGTCTAGCACCGGTTTGGCACCATTTGAAGCGTTATATGGTCGACCGTGCAATGCACCTTCATGTTGGTGGGAAGCGGGCGAGAAACTGATACTTGGGCTAGATATGATTTGAGAGACTTCGGAGAAGATCGAGATCATTTGGCAGCAATTGAGAAAATGATTTAAAGATTTGAATCAAATCAGGAAAAATAATTTTTCCAACAATGGCTAGGAGGGTGCGCCCCTCCTATTGAAAGTATACCTCTAGAAAATATACTTGAGAACTACGATGGCTCTCGAATACGTCCAAACCGGACCCCGCCAACCTTACCGAGAATCCGAGTATTTTACATCTTAGTGCGCATATAATCGAAATCAATCCTGAGTAGATGTGAAGATATCCTAATGGGAGCAACCCCACATAGCTTGGATTTCACTAGCTCTTTGATTTTAGTCATTTCCGACAAAGGATGTCAACGCTCAAACGAGCTACAAATCGTCTTAGATTGACAATACACAAAGAAAATAGCGGAATCGATAGTCACTTAATCAACTATCGGGAATAATTAAAATGATCTTATATGAAAATTGAATCTCTTAAAACGTTTGACTCACACTTATGCTTGATTTTCACATCACAAATATTTGTAAAACACTTTAATAACACTCTTTTAAAATATTCTTTTTAAAGAGCAAATTTATATTTCTAAGTGTATTGAAGAAGGGTAAAAAACAAATGTCATTAAAACCTCATTTACTATAAACCCCAAAACAATTTACATTTAGCTTTATTTTTAAACATTCCTTTTTAAAGTTTTCTTTCATTTATAAACTATCATTTATGACTTTTAAAATAACATTTATTATCTTGGAAGATAATAAACCAACTTAAAATGCTTTTATAAATTTTAAAATAATGTTAATCATCCTGAAAGGTAAGTAATATAACTCTTTTATAAATTTAAAACCATATCCATTATCCCAAAAGAAAATTAATCCAATTTATAATCTTTTTATATATTTAAAACAACATTAATTATCCCGATAGATAATTAATCAAGTTTATAATCTTTTTATAAAATTTAAAACAACATTAATTATCCCGAAGGAAAATAAATCAAATTTATAATATTTTATAAATTTTAAACTACGTTAATTATCCTGAAAGATAATTAGTTAAATTTATAGCTTCCTTTTATAAATTTTAATCAACACTTATCATTCATTTCAGATTTCTAAAAAATACTTGGAAATATAGTTTATATAACTTTCAAAGTGCAAAAACGCAACCAAACATTTATTTTGTAAAAATACAAGCACTAATTCAACACACATAAAGATTTATGGAGATGATATTTCATAAGTAATAGTATAGCGATAATCGTTATAGCGACACTCACATAAATCAAATAGTATGTCACAAATATTTCAACCAAACATCAATATAAGCAACATAAGATTATAAGTAAGATGCATATAATAGTAAATTGATAATGGCAAAAAACCCCTTAGGGTCTCTCTACAAAAGTCTCATGCAAAACAATGGTTATTTATGCAATCCACTTTTCAAGCGGGAATTCAATCCAAACGAAGAATTAAACAACAATAACAAACATATTATTATCAACGATTAATAGTCAATACTAACATATCATTTATTAATTAATCCACATATTATTAACCTCAAAAATGATCTTTTTACTTTGCAAACACAGAACGATGATTTATTCTACTCGATGGATGTTCAAAATAATCTATTCAATTTAATTATACCAGAACGGTGTTTTATTCTGCTAAATACATATCACAAACAAAGTATAACTAATTTAACTACGTTAAATGTAATTAAATTAAATCATTATAATTTTATCATTAATTTATACTTTATTAAAACTACCAACTATCATCTAAGAATTCAACAATAATGTATAGCAACACAGCTATTATATGGTTTATTTAGAGGTGAGTAAACTCACCGAAATTCAAGTTGATGCCTTTGCATTCCGATTTGATCTAAAATCGAATGACATTCGGTTTTTAATTTAAAATTTCTACCAGCTCAAAATTCAACAAATCCAATTCGAATGCATAGATTATGTCGATACGAGTCCAACGCAAAAGACCACGTCCAAATCCGACCTCGTATGGAGAAGATATCGATTTTATAAGATTTGGAATTAAATAATAAATTCACTTAACACTTAATTAATCTTTAACTACCCATTATTAAAACCCAAATCCATCTTCCCTCTCGCTAATCCACCTTTGTATGCGAGCATAGTGACATGGACCATGACCAAACTTTCCTTCATTAATATCTCCCTTGCGCTCCACAAAATCGACTTTCGAAAGTTGCTGCGAACCCCCTCCCTTCACGTGCTCTCAGCCACAATACTAAAAACACATAGCTCAATGGCCTCTAAAAGAATGCGACATGAAGGTCGACGTCCCAAACCCTAAACTACATGATCCAGAGGAGATGATCATATAAGATGAAAAATTGTAGGGAGATGGACTACGACAAAAGAAATACAATGATGACCTTTCAATTCCACCATTGATGCTTAAATCACCTTAGATACGAAACCTTAGCACCACGGCGACACATCGACCTTAGCCACCCATCACTGGACACAACTTCGAGCATATAGGTTTGAAGCTAAACTTCATACGAGTTCAACGGATCTAGTATTTTGATTTTTAATGGCCTAAATCACAAAAAATATAGAAATTTGAATGGAAGAGGAACTAGAGAAGGAAATAGTACAAAATAATTAGGGTTTTGAAAATTTTTGCATAAAGAAAATAACTTAACATGAAAGCTTATTGGATTTGAAGATGAATAACCGCATTTTAGGAAGTTAACCGACATTTCAAATAAGAAAGAAAAACCCTAGACCTGTATTTGCGACTTGAGAGTAGAAAAAATGAATGGTTGGAAATGAAATTGATAGTCCAATTTGTTTATTGAAATAAAACATGAATTTTGGGCCTAGCCAACAACGCATATATTACCGGCCTAGCCCATTAAAAACCTAAAATTCAAAAAACATATAATTTTGGACGAGATCTCGTAAATTAATTTCGGACGAGATCTTGGTCTAGATTTGAATATCTCACCCGAGATTCAATTTGCAGCGAGATGTATTCGATTTTTCATTTTTTGAATCGCTTGACCTTGAAAACGGGATCTCGACCGAGATTGCCAATATTTAAAACCTTGGATGGAGAGAAGTCTATGCCAGAGCATTTAAACAAATTTCAAGATGTAATAAATCAGTCGACGAGTATGGATATCAAATTTAATGATGAATTACAAACTCTTTTGTTGATGAGTTCACCTCCTATGAGTTATAAAACATTGCACGTATCATTAAGTAAATTCAATGCTAATGAAGCCATCTCATAAGATAATGTCTAGAGTAGTCCACTGAATGATGAGCTTAGAAAGAAAGAGTCAATCCTGAAATCAGTTTAAGATAAGGCTATGGTAGCAAATGACTCAAAGTAGGATACAAAATTGAAGAAAAATGCGGCTAATGGTAAAAGTATGTCAAAAAGTATTGTTTGTTATTATTGTCATAGAAAAGGTCATATTCGCAATATGTGTGAAGTGTATAAGAGGGATAAAAAGAAGGCTATTATTTGAGCCAAAAATGGCATAAACACCCAATAGATTGAGTAGTGAACAAAAAGTGAAGAAAAGTAAATTAAAAAAAGCAAGTAAAGAACACACAACATTTTATAGTGGTTCAGCTAATCTTAACATATGTCCACTTAACTTTGTTGATGGTTTAGTGTTGTTTACACTTCTGGTCTTACGAATCGGTATAAATCCATGAGTGATTACAAGAAATTAGAGTAAGAGAGCAAGAGAGCTGAAAAGGATCCTTAAAAATAAGCCCTTCCCTCCTATTTATAGCAGTAGATGGCCTGAAAACTCGCCTCCATGATCTCCACCTTGTTCTCCATGCCCAAGAGCCATTCTCCAGAAAAAGTGGTGGACGCCTCATCAAAATTCATGGTTCAGTACTAATCCATGGTCTTGGGTTGGTACTGATCCATAAAATTGTCATATGGACTATTTTGAATGCTTTGTCCTGGCTTGACTCGTGGTTAGCTTCATGATTCCAAACTTGTTTGCATCATTATTAGCTTGTTACCGAGTCCAAATGATGGATCGGTGGAAGAATGGAGTTGCAGTTTTCTGGAGTTTGAAGCGATCGGCCTTTGGTGCATGAAAACGATCATAGGAGGCCAGAAATGGGTTGTATGCAACATGGTTTTGGAGTGTAGAAAGTTGGAGGTGATTTGGTCAAGATCTTGTGGATCGGTACCAATCCATTTGGATGGATTGGTACTAATCCATCATTTTGATGGATCTTGGTCCATGGATTTTTGAGGTGACTCGTATTTTCTTTGTGATCTTGGTTGTACTTGAGTTTTGGGCTTCACAGTCATCTCAAGTAAAAATACCGAAGTCGACTGAACATTAGTAATTGAATCTTCTAATTATCAGCCGGGCAGGTTGTTGCAAATAGTCTTGTCCCTTTGGATTCACTTGTAAATCAAGGTTCGTTCCAGACCGTGCTAGCTATGGATTCAAATACTTGCTTGACTATCGGTCATAGATAATCATTCTGTGTTCCTCGGAACTGCTATTTTGTTCATTGTACCGTAAATCAGAATCATCCCGTGTTCATTCGGGAGTTAGCATTCGTACGTTGAAATCTCGATCTCTCTGGATCGATAGTGAATTCGTGGTCATTCAGGGCTGATAGTTAATTCCATGGTCTCTCCAGACCGTACTTCAAATCCATGGCCGTTCAGGGCTGATAATCAAACTCATGGTCTCTCTGGACTATTAACCAAATTCATGGTTGTTTAGGGCCGATAATAAAATCCATGGTCTCTCTGGACTGTTAATCAAATTCATGGCTGTTCAGGACCGATAATCAAATCCATGGTCTCTTTGGACCCTTGTTGAGCCCGATCCGCTCGCTCTTCGGCAAGGGGATTCAATGACAAGCAAGCCCATCCGCTTACACTCTAGTAAGGTGACTTACTTCCTGCATTTTTGGCCTCTTCTCTCCAGATAGGAGATAAAGCAATCAATATCGTACAAGTCCATATGCTCGCTCTCCGGCGAGGGGACTTGCACCTTGCAGTCCGGTCTTGAATCTCCGGTCGGGACTTACCGCGAGCAATATCGTACAAACCCATCCACTCGATCTCCGGTAAGAGGACTTGCACCTTGCACTTTGTCCCTGTCTCTCCGAACGGGACTTATACTAATCGATGTCAATAATCACATTCAATGTGGATTTCAATAATTAGGGATTAATCTAATGGAATCAAATTCAAACATTATAAAACATAAAATCTAACACCACGATAATTGCCTCACCAGGCACTATAGCCTAGCATCCATCTTAGAGCGTGCCTAGGAACCGATCGAGATCCCGTACATGAGTAAGTGGGTTGACTGTAATGTTGCATCATTCATTGAAAGTAAAGATAGGATATGAAAACCAAATCCGATTCCCTGCCATTCCGATCAAGAGATGACTATCCTCGACCTTGATCCAAGGCCGTTTCCATTTGCTACGGTTGATGGCAGCTCTTGTTTCATCACCGTAGTTCGACTTCTCACATATTTTTGTAATTGGTTGTTTCTGACCTGGTCTTTGATCAGATCGTGCAAGTGTATGTAGTCATTGCGTTATGCCCATCCAGCTCATGGAATAAACAATATTTTCTAGATGTCCTCTCATGATCCGTAGGCTCTCTCCTTGTCGGCTTTCGGTAGGGGATCTATCCCTTGGTATCCAAGTAAATCTGCTTTGAGGTATCATTCAAATATGTGTATGAAGAGAATTTTGGTTCCGTTCTTTGCCGCTTTAATCCTTCAAAGCCATCATATGTCTTTCGTTTTCCTTTACCTTTGTTGGATCCTTCTCTAGGCGGTCCTTCGCCATCCACGACTTTAGCTTCTTCCTGATCAGCTTTAGCATCCTCCTGATGCAAGTATCTCTTGGCTTCATGATAAAATTCTACGATATCCATCGAAGTATACGTTCCAAAAAAACCTTGACATCCGTCTTAGTGGATATTCCTGAAACCTCCGCTATCAAAACCATTGATGGGTCTCACTTATCGCCTGGGGCAGCTACCGCATTGAACTTTGTCAAAAAACTTCTGAGGGTCTCTCCGGCCCTCTTCTTCATACTTGATAGTGTTATTACATTTTTGGGTCATGAAATTTGGACCCAGAAATGTTTCCCGAATCTGTTCACTAACTCGGCCTATGTGCTAATGGAACCGTTCTCCGGCCGTTTAAATCATAATGCCGCCAAATCTGTCATATATAAATGGAAACACCATCCCATGACCACTTCAGACGCTCCCATCACCTCTATATGCTGGATGTACCTTATTAAATGAACTATTAGACAAGTCTTTCCATCATACGTTTCCAACGTGGGAAGCTTGAAATCAAGCAGATTCCTAGCGTACCGAATATTCAAAGTGAATGGACTCATGTTTACATCCTCCAGGCTCTGGTTAGGCAGTCCACCTCTTATAGGTCGTCTCACTATTTCAGCAAGTCAGTCGTTGTCATCCAAATGAACTTCCAAGTTTTCATTCTCAGCCTGCCCCTCTGACTCCGCAAGGGAATTCTGACACGAATTCCTCCTGCCGTGCATCAACTTCTGGTTCACATTCACACGCCCCGCACAGTTCCCTGGATGTGCACCATTTCCAGCCAAGTCATGATTACCCATGCTCACATGTTCTTATGGTTCGGTAATGATCCATGCATGGGGATTGGTAATGATCCTACGGTTGGCACAAGGTTCACTCCAGCTTATTCCATTGCTCTCTAGCATGCCTACTTTAGATCTTTGATTTTGGTTTGCTGCAAGTCTGGTCATTCCTATCAGTCCCATTCTTCTGAAGAAACTCTCCATCATCTCTTCCTGGCGACTAATCATCCTTTCTTGCAATCCATTCATCATGGTTCTATCTCATCCCTGATTATATAGATGGATGACGGGTAGCTCCTAAGGATGCCTCTTAGCCGCCCCCTTGTTGATTTCCTCCAACGACGGTCTTCCTAGTTGATTGCCTTGTCATTTTGAATCTTTCCAAGTCTCATATTAGCGAATTCAAGTGGTTCTCAGTGAAAGCACTAATGTTTGAACCAAAAATGGCATAGACACCCAATAGATTGAGTAGAGAATAAAAAGTGAAGAAAAGTAAATTAAAAAGAGCAAGTAAAGAGCACACAACATTTTATAGTGGTTTGGCTAACCTTGGCCTACATCCACTTAACTTTGTTGATGGTTTATAGTGCTATTTGCACTTCTGTTCTTACGGATCGGTATATATCTGTTACGAATCGACATAAGTCCATGAGTGATTACAAAAAATTAGAGTAAGAGTGCAAGAGAGCTAAAAAATATCCTTAAAAATGAGAGCCACCCTCCTATTCAAAGCAGTAAATGGCATAAAAACTCGCCTTCATGATCTCCACCTTTTTCTCCATGCCCAAGACCTATTCTCCAGAAAAATTGGTGGACACCTAATCAAAATTCTTGGATATGTACTGATCCATGGTCTTGGATCAGCACCGATCCATAAAATGGTCATATGGACTATTTTGAATGCTTTGTCCTGGCTTGATTTGTGGTTAGCTTCATGATTCCAAACTTATTTATATCATTATTAGCTTGTTCCTAAGTCCAAATGATGGATCGATGGAAGAATGGAGTTGCAGTATTCTGGAGTTTGAAGCAATCGAGCTTAGGTGCAAGTGAACAATGATAGGAGGCTAGAAATGGGTTGTAGGCAACATGGTTTTGGAGTGTAGAAAGTTGGAGGTGATTTGGCCAAGATCCTATGGATCTGTACTGATCCATGGGGATGGATCCACATGGATCAATACCGATCCATCACTTTGATGGATCTTAGTCCATGGTTTTTTGAGGTGACTCGTATTTTCTTTGCGATCTTGGTTGTACTTGAGCTTTAGGCTTTACAGTCATCCCTCCAGGCTTCTTACCGTGATAACTTTGAAGTTTGACTCGTTAAGTTAGTCCGTATACTACCTGGTTAAAAGACTGGATAACAGCTATACATAGCGACAGCGAAAGAGATAAACGGGTCTGCATAGTAGAAGGTAGTGACAATAATACTTCTTATTATATCCCCATTAGTGATGTTAAGCCTTAGAAGATAGATTTGGGTGCTACTTTGCATGTATGCAGTGATATGAGGTGATTTTCTTCTTATGAGAAGACCATCGATATGATTAGAATAGCCAATGGGGCATATCGACTAGTTTGTGGTATTGGACTTATAAGGTTTCATATGCATGATGGTGTGGTTAGAAATGTCTCTCCAGCGTGAGACATGTACCTATTAGTTTGCATAATCTCATTTCTCTTGATCAGTTGAATCATCGTGTTTGCACTTATAAGACTTGAGGTGAAGTTTTGGGAGTGATAAAGGGTGGTCATATTATGATGGAAGGAGTATTAAATGATAGTAACTTTTATAGATTGGTTGGTCGTGTGGTCGATAATATGAAGCAAGTGATAGTTGTAGATCCTAGTCTACAGATAGGTGGAGAAGTGAATGTATGCGCTTCTTTTGGTAGTCGTGTTAGTGATCATACATTCGATAGGGGTCATTATGTTGATAATGCTTAGGGCATCAATGATGATTGTGTGGAGAGCTCGGGTAAAGTGGTAGACGAGTACAGAGTAAAAAATCCATGATGACTTTATGGAGGTCTTTATGGTATTACAAAAGTTTTCTGAGACCTAGTGCTATGATGTATCTCATGGTGGGAGAAGCATCACTTGTAGGTAGTAGTAGTAGCAGATTGTGATTTGGTATGATTGGGAAAAAGGAATTAACGATTGGTCTGAAGATGGTATGTTTGTATATTTTATTCAATGGGGTCGCTTTCTTATTTTTCACTATGAGAAAGCAATTTGGTTGAAGGTTGTAACAACCCATACCTTAATGGGCCTAAATTTCGACAAAAATTGAAACTCAAGTCCATCAAAGCACAGATCGTTGGATTTGGTAACTGCAAATAGGGTTATCAATTTCCAACATGACCCGAAGATTACACGGAAATTAGCAGGTTAACCCGATACGTTTAAGTGGGTGGGTCATTTTCGGGTAAACTGGAATTTAACCCGTTTATAAACGGGTGGGTTTCGGCTTGACCCGTGAACCCGAATTTGACCCGTTTATAACACGCCTATACTTATATGGGTTGACCTGACCCTATTATAACCCAACCCGACCCGTGAACCCGAATTTGACCCGTTTATAACCCGTTTACGGCCCGTTTATAACCCATTTATACCTTATATGGGTTGACCCGACCTGTTTACAACCCGACCTGATCCAACTCGTTTATAATCGGGTTACACGGGTCAGGTCGGGTCAACCCATTTATAATCGGGTCAGGTTCGGGTTTAGCTATTTCTGGCTTGTTTAATAAACGAGTTGACCCGACCCATTAAAATCAACCCGAACCTGACTTGACTCGACCCGAACCCGACCCGACCCGACCCATTGACAACCCTACCTACAAATAAGCATGAGAATTATCAGAGATTGATAGAAATCTAAACTCATAGCGAAAACAATAATAGGATAAGAATATCAAATATGACTACTACCTTGGAATTAATGGTATTCCTTGGATAACAGATTGTTACATCAGAATTGAGCATTAGAGAAAAGAAAACTACTCCAACAACAAAGCACCTCCAGCTCCAGTGACATGTCCCTCTAAATCTATTATGTGGGTTATAATGAGGAGGGTGTTAGAACAATATTCTAGTGATTGGAAAATCTATAAAATATCCATAACATAAATTTTTACTAATTGGTTTCCGTTTAATTGTTACATCCATTAAGGTTAGCAATTCTAATCTAACCTTGCATTGCACATACGATTACTTACTTACCCCTTCCCAAGGTACAAAATCCCGATGAAGCTTTATCAACCACCCAATACTTCCAAACCCATTTTCTACTTAATACTTCTAAATATGAAGTGGGCTTCTATAATAACCATAAAATACCTTTAAAAGAAAAATAGGCAGACTCCACCATTTAAGACCTCAATCAAGGTAGACCCCATCATTTAAGACCTATTCCCAAGGTGGTTTTCTAACAATGTTGTCAAAGGTTGGGGTTCCTAGCTACAAAGACCTCTAACCACTATTTAAGGCTTTTGACATTTAATGTCCAACTATTACCACGTCTATCGCTAATAAAATCGTAGCTATGTAAGAGACGGTACCCAAGCCACTTAATACCGTTAAAAGGACTAAGGGACTTCTAACCATTTAATACCTATATTCTAGGCAGGTCCTACATCAGTTAATACCTATCCCCAGGCGGATTCCTCACTGGTACTATTGTTGTTACGGTCTTACCAATATAGGAGACTGTACCTAAGCCACTTAATACCACACTAATAAGGACTAGGCAGACCCCTGACCATTTAACACCTATTTATAGGTAGGCCTTTGTTATTTAATACCTAACCCCAAGGTGGCATCCTCACTGGTACTATCCAGCCACCATCGCTCAAAACTCACTAGGTTACTTAATACTCCTTTTTAGAAGAGAGGCGAACCCTTAGATTGGTCACTTAATACCTCAAACCCAAAGCGAACCCTTCCTGAGATATCCATTATCACTCTTAATTATAAATATAGAATCTCATTAGGATGCTTCTTTCGGTAGGGAGGCGAGCCCTAAAGTAGCCACTTAATACCTTAATACTGAAGTAAACCCTTTTAGAGACATCCTTATTTATTTGGAATCTCACTAGGTTACGTAATACTTCCTTTTAGAAGAGAGGTGGACCCTACATCACTTAATAAATCAAACCAGATGCGAACCCCTATGGAGATATTCCTCACCGCTCCTAATTCAAAATTTGGACCATTTAATACTTTTCAATTAAGAAAGCAGGTCCAATCTCTCACGCCGTCGCGGGTCCTAGGATTAGTGATATCTCACATCAGTAGTAAGTGCACCCGACTGCTGATAACCTCAAAGTGAAGGGCAGTCTTCCTTCGAGTGACTCTACTGATATCGCATCACTAACCTACTAAGTCCAATTAACCATCCTAAGTCTTCTTATATTATCTTAGGTGGACATTGGACTTAACTTACTAATTCCCTTTTTATTTAAGGCAATAAGATTTACCTTAAATATTTATCTACCCATAAATCCCTTTTTTATGCTCATAAATGTCAATTTGCCTATAAAATTCTAACGGATACTTCCTAAGACATTTATGTATGATTACTAATTTCAAATTAGTAACTTTTTATATCTATTCCATTTTTATCAGTCTCTTTTTACCCATTTCTCCTTATTAATTGTAACTTCCAAATTAACTTTCATTAATTGCCTATTAATTAGGGTTACAATCCTTTATTTCCTATTAATTATTGGCAATTCCTAATTTATTGCCCATTAGTAAAAATTACTACGTTTCCAAATTCTACCTATTTGTTTTCCTAAATATAATAATAACTAACGAGCGTTACGCATAAATAACGCATGAATAAACGCTGTTCTCCTTTATTAACACAATAAATACATATAAACTACTTATTCTTATCCAAATATATTCTAGTCATAAATATGTAACAAGAATATGTTTTCCATATATAATTTGCTAGAATTAAATTCCTTAGAAAGATTTCCCGCTATGATTTCCATAAATTGGTTTTAACACAAAAGAAAAGATTTACTACATTTCAAATTACAAACAATGAGTAATTTTTTTTATTTGGATTAAAAAGTGTAAACTACGGAAAATAAATCTGTACTTTACACATCACTTCCCTTTTTTTTGCAAGGCAAGCGGGGTTGGCTAGTTCCCTACCAGTTTATTCCAAACAAAAAGGGAAAAAGTTATAAACAAGCTCATAACCAAAAAGAAAAACAGCAAAGGGACAAAGAGAATGTGAAGAACACAAAAAAAAGAAAGGAAAAAAAAAGAAAAAACACAACAGGAAACACCAGACAGAACTACATCCAAGTGTCAATATTCTGATCAGTGAATGGATAAATGCTTGTCCTCATGCCATGCACAATTTCACGCTCGAGACTGGACCATAGGACTGCATAACTCCTTCTCTTGTTATCAAACAACGCAAATTCCTTTCCTCCTAAACCATCTTCAAATATTTCTTTATGATGAAAAATAATACAGCTCTATCATCACTTCTCCATTTTGTTGCCTTGCTAATCAAATCCCACTCAGTAGTAGAAACCCCAAACACATGGCTCCTGCCAAGCTTGTTCATGAGGCTGCTCCATAAGATATGCAGTTTAGAACACTCAAAGTAGAGATGTTCAATACACTCTTCATGAAAATTAAAAAATACACACAGTGGATCAACATTCATGCCATAATACTTCATTTTGCTTTTAGTCAGTAGGGCATTCATTCTAACCTTCCACATCAGCAGATTGTCCCTGGCAGGAGAGGATCTACTCCATATAACTTTGTGCCACACAAACTTTGGTAAGCTGCTTATGTTTGATAGGAGATCATAAACCACAGAGATAATATGTGACTTACCAAACCAAAGAAGGGAGTCAGTGTGAACTGTTGGGTAAGTATTGCACCGTGCTCTATTCCAAACAGCCCTGATTTCTTGGTTACTGGTATAAGGGAGGAGAAAGCTACCATCGGCAATATGATCAGAGGCCAAAGCATTCCTACTAATACCAGATTGTATTATATAGTGGGGAGCAAAAATTTTACGTAAAATAATGCCATAGTCTATCCAGGGATCATTCCAAAAATTCTTGTTACTGAATTGAGAGAGAGTGAATTTTAAGAATTGTAAGAAAGTGGATCTCAAATCAAGTACCCAACTGTAGTTTTGGGGGACATCCATTGTCCAGAAGTCCTTCCCGCCAATATTGTGTCTTGCAGTCCATTCAACCCACAAATTGACATATCCACAAAGCAGTGCAATAAAATGAACACTGAAGGCAGCCTTGTTCCAGATCACAATATTAAAAACTCCAAGCCCTTCTCTGTTCTTTGGCAATTCAAATTTTGCAAATGAGCATGGGACAGTTTTCTTAGAGTGTATAGTTCTTGTCCAAAAAAAATCTCAGCATTACACTTCTAACCATCCTCAGCAGTTTGGTGGGCAGAATGAAAGCTCTGGCCCAATACACCATCATAGAAGAGATGACTGATTTGATTAAAACTAGTCTGCCATCTTGTGAGAGAAAACTGTTGGCCCAGCAGTTCATAAATGTACATATTTTGTCAAACAAAGGTAAGCAGTTAGAAGTTGTTATTCTAGAGGTACATAGAGGGAGACCAAGATATGTCATGTCATTGTGCATTGATTGCAATCCAAATAAGGAAATTAGCTGATCAGTTGCTTGTGAAGGAATTACAGAAGTTAAGATTTGTGATTTAGCTGAATTCAACTTCAACCCGGAGAATTTGTGAAATTTATCAAGAGTGGTTATTAAGCAAGCAATTGAATCTATATCAGGTTTGCAAAATATCAATATATCATCAGCAAATAAAAGAGATGAAATGTGAGGGGATTTACATTTAGAATGGAACAGTATTTCTTTGTTCAAAAATTTACTTGATATCATTGATGTAAATACTTCCATCACAAGAATAAATAGATAAGATGAGATGGGATCACCCTATCTAATTCCTTGTTTACTTCTAAAAAATTTAGAGGTATAGCCATTGTATTTGATAGAGAATGAGGGAGTTGATATGCAACAGTAGATCCAAGCAACCAACTCCTTAGGAAATCTCATCACTGACATAATTCTGACAATTGTAGACTGGTGGACACTGTCAAAGGCTTTCCTTAAATCCAGCTTCAGCATAGCTATGGGGGTGGCTTGGGTACGGCCATAACCCTTGAGCAACTCATGGGCCAGCATGACATTGTCAAGTATACTTCTTTTGTGCAGAAATGCAGATTGGTTAATAGATATAATTCTGCTCGGAACTTTAACTAGCTCTAAAGCTAAGATTTTTGAAATACACTTATACATCACATTACAACAGGAAATAGGTCAAATTATGTAACAGAAGATGTATTGTTAGATTTTGGAATGAGCATAAGGTCAGTGGCATTTACCTCCCCAAGCAATTTAAATTTCTCAAAGAAGTTGTGAACAACTTTTAGAAAGGCAGACTTTATAGTGTCCCAACTATGGACAAAGAACATGACATTGAAACTATCGGGACCACCGCTTGATTTATTATTCATGGAGAAAAGGGTGTCAGTTCTTCAAGAAGGGAAGCCTCAGCAGGTAGGATTTTAGGTAGCTGAATGTGTGTCAGTTCTTCAAGATTAGGCTTGAAGTTATCTGTGTTTCCAAACAAGCCCTTGTAGTAGTTGAGAAGAGCATTGTCAACTTCATGAGGAGTAGAATGCAGGACTCCAAATTCATCATATATAGTGCATATTTGTTCGTTTGTTTGCTTTACCTTTATTGCTGCATGAAAAAAGGCAGTATTGTTGTCCCCTTCACAGTCCCATTTCTGACAGAGTTGTTGTTTCTTCATTTTCTCTTCAATGTTCAATGCTTCATTTAGGTCATCAAAAATCTTTTATTCCTTGTTAAATCAAGCTTCGCCTTTTTGAATCAAAAGTAGAAAAAATAAACAAATTTATAAAAATCAAACGGATGTTCTTCCCACAAATTAAACTATGGAAAATCTACAACTTAACACAAATTTGGGCAATAATCCAAAAATCCTACTTTACACCCAAGCATAAATCTGGAATAAAAATATACAACATTCAAATTCTATAATCTTTGGGACTGATTTCCAGGTCTAGGTGTAAACATATTTCAAATTAAGTCTAAAACAAGAATATGTAGGCAATAGTTTTGTATGCTAATTTAAGCATACAATTCAAAAATAAAATTGATTTAGGCATAAAAATAAAATGTATGCCAGATGGATAGATTTAAAATCATAAACAGTATATTTAATTTCCACTCACCTTTTAAAAGCAATCCAAATCTCTAGATCTAGAGTAGAACCTTAAATTCATCTCCAAATCTCCTCTAATCCAAGAAATATGTATGAAAGGGTATATACATACATTAGAATTACATATCAGAGAAAAGATTTACAATTGGAAGAGAAAATAGATACAAATATATAAATACATATAAATTACCTCAAATAAGTGTATAGTTGATTCACTTCTCTTCTCCTTTTATAAGATTTCTATTCTTCTCCATTTTATATGAGTATAGATATAAACATCATATTTTTATAATTTAGAAAGAAAGTAGATAAGAATAAATGGTAGAGCTTTGCTACGCCCCTATAAAAATATGAGAAGAGAAGGGAGGGTTAGGCTTGAATTTATAGGCGTAAGAATCAAACTCAAACGTTCGATTTAAAATTTTAAATCCGGGCCGTTTTTACCAAGGTTTTTTGCGCCCGCGGTTACCCAACCAGTTGACCACCTCATATGCACCGGTCGACAGCTACATGTCGACCAGTCGTAGTGAATCGTCAGCCTGTAGGCCTGGGTGAATAATTATAAACGTTGATTAATTATACTCGAATTATTTCCGTTCCGAATTCATTTTTCATGCGTAACTTCTTCGTTTGGACTCCGATTGCAAAACTCCAAATAGGAAAGTTTCTTAGAATTTAATCACGAACGAAATGATGCAAGTTTTGTGGCCAAATTCCATCATTTGGACAAATTCCCTTTTTGAAGCCTTAACTGACTAATTAAATAACTAACGCCAAATTATGGGGTGTTACATTCTTCCCCAGTTGAAATGAATTTCGTCCCCGAAATTTCACCAATGACTAAGTCATGGTTTTGGCTTCTTATTGTCCTAAACTCCATAACCAATGAGTGTACAACCAATTTTGCAACCAACATGCACAAGTGCATAGTGTATTATCGTATCACCACACAGAAAATATGTATGCAAAATGATTTTAAATTGGACCCTCCTATATGAATGCATTTCTTTTGAAAACATTTTTGAAAACATGATGCAAGCAACCTATATATATATTGACAGTTCTATATGTATGCAGCTTTTTGAAAAATATTTTTAAACAAAACCCCCATACTCCTATGAGTATGAAACAGTCAATTTTGCATCAACTTCCTCTTATCCAGTAATCTAACGCATCGAAAAATCGATTTCTAAACTTTAATCCTATGCCCAAAAAAGGAATTTAAGTGGAGAATTTAACATTCTTACCACTTTATAATCTTCCTATTCCCGTAGTACAATGGAAATTTTACCCGTTGCCCCAGATTTACACCAAATTTTCCACACACAAAAAGCATATGGAGGCTTATTTCAAGCTCTAAAACGGAATTAAGCCAAAAAATAGACTCGTGCGCTTCATCGACAAGGTATGGAAATAGAAATTCCATGGCTAAAATAGCTATTCCCTTATTATCGCTAGCATTTATCGCATCGTCGATCCTAATGTACCGCTAAATTCACAAATTCTAACTCTATTTGCCTTCCCTACGCCTAACATGTAGCCATCAAAATCAAAGATTTCACAAAAATCTTTCTCACTTTTCAAATTTGTGCATCAAAATAAGTTTAGATGCACATCTTCCCTTGAAATCAAATTTTTGGGCAAAAACTCTAAAAATAATTTAAAAGTCAAAATAACTAAATCTAAAACTTTTTTTTCTTTTTCAAAAGAGAAGCTTCAAATCAAGGGGAAACTTTTCAAAATATTTTCCTTCTGAAAAATCAAGCCACAATTTCAACGTAGTCAGAAGTCAGTTATGCGCTAAATGCATAAACCAAATTCTAAAATCTACAAGTAACCTTTACCCATAAACTTGACATTTTATATAAAGATAAATGTCAACGCATCTATTATTCAAAGAATTTAGCTTTTAAGAGACATACGCAATGATCCATGATATCAAAACAACTTTATCATGTCCTTTGCTAAAAATTTCCAACTATTCTAAACTTCATGTCTTATATTGCATTTACTGTTAGTCAAGCGTCTTTATGAGATTCCCATATTTATAATACTTCTTTACTATGCATATATAGGAGTAGTTCGCATTGACCAGAAACAATAACACAGTAGATAAATGGAAACTCGTAATATCGTGCTTGCCTTTACAAGAGACAACTAACATCTACAACCCAAACAAGCTAGAAGAAAAGAAAAAATGCTGGAAGGAAAAAGACAACAACTCCATACTCCTAAAATAATGCCTACAGACTACAAGATGTCTTTCTCTATGGCTGAAGCTCGATCCATTGCTGCGACCCTTAAATAGACATAACATGGCGGCTATGCACCCAATCTCATATTGTTGGCGCTGTGGTGTTGCTAACGGCTTCTGAATTGTCATCTTCCTAAGGAAGGGTCTAATGATGGCAAAAGGAACCTTCTACTAAACTGCCTCTCCATGGAGGTTCACCTATATTACCTAAAGACGATAGTGGATATGTGAAAACATGGCAATTTATTCTATAGAGTACTAATCCTTGATAAACAAATTGCATCAAAAGGTTGCGGGTCCAATTGACGACGATCCCGCCAATAATAGCATAGGTGGTCTTCCGCACTAAGGGATAAATCCGATCGTAACTTCCCATATTAAGGATGATGTTGTGTCAATGATGCACATAATCAGACGGGCAGTCGGATGTAGATTATCCATCTTCTAAACACCAACATCCTGGGAAAAGATCTGCTGCAAAATATTTGAGTCGGTCACTACAAAATCATCCAAATCCACGTCCTTTCTGGAGGCCTCCAAAATCTCAACGAGATCATCATTAGTCAGCTCAATCAAGACACCCTTTACCTTCGAACGAATCAAACTGTTGCCTCTATCAAAATTCGATGCTAATAGAACATCGAAAATGTAGATGCAGCATGGGTAACATTCCTGCTCAAAAGTCTTGAAGTAGAGGATCAGTGCAAATCCTACCGCAACGCATAGCTCTTCTAGCCCAAAAGCGACGAAACCTTCTGCTCATTCAAGTTCAGCCAAGTAGCCTCTTGAGGATTGAGGTAATAATGGTGCAAGAAAAAACTAGTAGTGCAGAAATGTATCTTAGGCTAAGAAGTGGTCGGAGAGAGGAAATAGGGTTTAGATCTGGAGTGATGGTGGGGCGAGATCTAACATGCAAAACCAACACGAGGAAGAGGCGAGGCTACTGCACCTAGTGAAAAGGGGCATTGCCTAAGGGAGGAATGAAAGAGAGAGGCTGATACTTGGATGAGGAGGAGAATGGAAATTGGGTTTGGCTTGTTGAGGAAGGAGGAATAAAAGAAGGCAACTGGAGAAATTCGAATGCGACTTTTATAGTCCCATTCCAGGTTCGAGTTGTGCCAAAACTCATTAACTGATAGACCACTCTGGTCTACAGCTAAGTGGTCTTTGGACGTTAATTGAACCTAGACCCAATTAGGGTTGGATTAAATAATAATAATCGTTTTGCGCCGTCTCCTTCGATTCGACACGATCCAAAAAATTCTTGTCCTCATCACGGTGGTTTTAAAGCATACCGCCTAGTTCCGAACCATGCTCCGACAATTCAAAGTAGTCCCAACAAAACTATTGCGACCAATAACAATTCCAAAAATCCAACAATATTCCAGCTGCTATTTCCTACCTACTTCACATAGAAATATTTCTTCAAATAACTACTGGTACAACAACACTCAAACAACATACCCCAATAAAATTGAATGTCATTCCTATTTTGTCCATACCTTAAAGGGAGAAAAATTAAAAACCTTGATTTTATACATTGAAAAAATACTGAGCTAAATATATGCTTATTTATACTTGTTTCTAAATAATATAAACTGTTTCATACCAAAACTTCCCTTAAAATTCAAACTTATATATATAAATATTTCAGAGTTTCCAAAAACACTTTTTAAAATACAAAATCCCAAATTGGAAAACTATTTCCTTGCCAAAAATCAAAATCAAGCCTTTACTGATATATATAAATTGGAAATAATTTCGTAACATGACCAACTTAGTGGTACACGTGTTTCTTTAAGAATTAGAATTTCAAAACTTTCACAAAACAAAATATTCAAAATAAATCCTTGGAAAAAGAAATCCTTTGTGTTTTCAAAATCTAAGGTATTTCCAAAATATACTTTATAAAAATTCTCTCACAAGTTTTAGACTAAGGAATTGACATTAATTATTCAAATAAAAATCCGGTTTGCCATCAAAGATATGATCAATGAATGCACCCTAGCAAAAACTTGCCTTCAAACAATTGCGACATACAGAATCTAATTTCTCGCCTTTTTGGAATAAATGTGTATCTCCGAGTGGAACTCATCATCAATGTAACGACCCGTAAATTTATCACTTGGATAAATTATATTTATTTTTAAAATATTTAGATATGGGTTTAAAAGTAAGAAATAATCATGTTCTAAGTGGTAAATAATAATGATTTTTTTGTTTGGGAAAAATATTTGTGAACAAATTACCTAGGTAAAATATTGAAAATTTGTAAATATCGTCCTAGGTAAAATATCGATAAAACAGCCGGAAATCATTTTATAAATAAAACTGCTTTTAAACAATAAGGATCATGCATGGCTTTGGATTCATACACTAATATATGTATTCAAAACAGAATATTAAATAAAATAGTTTATTTTATTTTTGGAAAATAAAATGTATTTATGACATCGATAGTTGATATCATCGGTTTTATATATTTCTTCGGAAATTCAAGTTAAGTTTATATATTAAATAAACGGGTTTTTATTTACAAATAAACCTATTTTAATTATTCAACAATGATGGTAAAATAGTTTTTAAATTTTTTTACCAAAATAGATAGTTCGTAGAAAAATAGAAAATGTGTCCGAAGAACGTTTTACGGAATTTCGACTTTTCGGCACCGGAAAGTTGTCGGGAACGTTGTTCGTCTTTATGCACTATACACACACATATATAAGAGTTAATTAACCAAATAATAATATCACATTAATAGTATATTATCTTATGTTAACTATGGTTAGGAAGCGATGTGACAAGTCATGGTTTAAAAAAATAACATATATATACACATATTTATATATATACAAAGTACATACCCATTACCTTTTGTCTTTTCCTTTCCATCACCATAATCATCAAAGCCTAAGCCTAGAGGGTAAATAAGGGGGGATGTGACAAGAGAGGGAGGGTAGGTAGGTGATGTGGCCTTACACATTATGACATGTTATGTATTGTTAAATCCAAGGGTAATTTAGTAAATTCTCTAATTCTTTGCCTATAAATACATGTCCATACTCACATAAATTCATTAACATTCCTATTTCCATCTTATCTAACTTCCTCCACTAAAATTTCATGGCTTCTTATGTTAGTTATAAGTTTTTTTAAAATCAAAAAATTTAAATTGTTTTGAAGATGCAAACCTGTTTTTAAACTCTTTCTTCTCCATTTTTCCCTCACTTTATTCGGCCATAAATTCCTCTATTTTATACCAAATCAAGATTTTATTTATTTAAAATCATATAAAATTTCAGTAGCTGCAATTTTATTTTTTACCACTTTTTCTAATTTCAAGCTTAGGTTTGTCAAAATCTCATTTCTTTGTAGTGTACTTTTAAACTTAGAAATTCAGGTCCGAAAATAGCTCTCCTTCTTTTGACCATATTTACCTCAAAAAAATCTGATTTGAGAGATTATTTTTTTAAATTATAGAAAAAAGAATTTTCTAAAACTTTTCTTTTGATCACTTTTTCAAAACCCGGGAGTAAAATGTCCAAAAATCAAGTGGAAGGTGACATATTTTTGGGGTGATTTTTGGTGCATCTAAGACATTTCAGGTTTCAAAGATTTTAAGAGAGTATACTACTTTATTTTGGAATGGTTTTTGACTTTACTATGATGTGTTATTTCGGTGATAATATGATGAAAAAATTGAATGGTTATTATTTTGGTCGATGGTGATTTGATGGATGTTTGCGTTTGTGTTGAATTTGAGATTTGAATGTGATGTTGTCGAGTTGATAAGCGTATAACCTTATGTTTATATATGTGTTTTATTGTGATGTTAAAAGTATTGTAGTATGGATGTATGGTTGTGATCTAAGAACCAAAGTATTTTGAGTTGAAACAAAGTCACGGCTTTGTGTGTTGCGACGGACGTGAGATCCGATTCGAACTAAAAAAAATATGTTTTCCCATTTTAAAGCTTGGAAATTGTTTCAAAATTTCTATCTTTGTTTCTAAGTCTCAAAAACTTTAAAAGTTATGTTGCTAAACATGAAATAGGAAATAATAAGCAAGTGTTTTCGCTTAAAGTATGTTTAAGCAAACTGCGCCTATAGCTACAATCGTTATGGATGCAGTTCGACAAGATTATCGATTTTCATTATAAAGCGATTTCTTTTGAAATGATTTTGCAAAATTTTAGAGTTAAGTTTAGATAATTTCATAATTTATTTATTTAATAAATAAATTAAAAGTAATTTGCACTTAATTAGTAATTAAGTAAGTGATTAAGGTTTAAGTAACACTTAAGGAAGGTTAATGATTAATTGGTGGTTAATAAAGTTTTTAATTAGTGATTTTTGAAGTTAAGAAGTAATTTAATGATTAATTATTATTTAATTAATTTAATTAGTTGATTAATTATTATTTAATTAAGTGATTATTTAATTGACTTTTAATTAATTAGAGTTTAACTAATAATGAATTGTTTTAACCTTAACTAAGATGCATTAAGAAGTTAATTAGGACTTAACCAAGTTCATTAAGTTAATTAAAGTTTAATTATGAATTAATCTTGATTTAATTAAGTTATAATTAGGGTTAGCTAACTAAAAATATTTTTATCTTTTCAAAGCTATTTTAAGACTTAATCGATTATTTTTAAATAAATATTCTTTTCAAGTTAATTGAATTTAAATCAAAGGATCTCTCGTTTGGACCATTAAGTAGCCAAATGAATTAAAGTAGTGATTATAAAACGTTGACACGTTTTATGGTTATTAAGTAACTTGTATTTAGCACAAATGTTGAATATCAGTAACGTGATAGACACAAAGAAATTAATTTCAATAAGCGGGTCATGGTAGCTTAAGCATATAGATATACTTTTATATGTACACTTTTCACCTGATTATGGATTTACCTATATTTATAACCTAGACATCTACCTATGATTGATTGTATGTTATGTGTGAATCCCTTACATATTTGATGTTTGGCAGTATCTATGATATAACCTAGATAAGTTACACCCAATTTAATGATCCATTGTAGTCGTTAAGCCTCCGTTTGGTTTTTGAAAGTTAATATTTTATTTTCCTTTTAAATTGTCTTCAAGGTTATTCTATTTTGAACAAGGTATTTGAATAATGATTTGACAATTATTTTGAATATTATATAATGAATTTATGACTAATTTTGGGCATTCATAAAAGGGGTTTTAAAAATGGTTTTGAATGTTTATACAATGATTTTATAAATGGATTTGAATGCCTATAAAGGGAAGTTTTATACGAGGTTTGAAAGTTTATAAAGAAGTTATATAACCGGGTTTGAATAATTATAAGGAGTTCATAAATGAGTATGGAAGTTGATAAATGTTTGTAAACGGGTTTGGGTTAAAGCAAAGAGGATTTCATGGATAAAGAAAATTTATAAAAGAATTTATTAAAGAGAAATAAAACGGGAATTTAAGGTTTGGGTTTCTCGAGGCTGACCTTTTAAAAATGGTGGTATGGGATATCCGTTCCACACATTACACCGAAGGAATAGTGCAAAGAGTTATCCTTTTATCCAATCTAAATAATGTAGTTAAATCCGTTTAAGTGATTTGGAAATGGGAAATCTTATAAATGTTTTGTGAATATGCTTATGTAAAGGAGATAAGTATATGAATGTTGATAAATGTTTAGGAAAAAAGATTTAATAAATGAAAATGGTTATTGAGGCTTAGTGATTGCTTTGGGTAATTAAATCTCTAGATTTTGTTGTTGTTATTTGATAGTTAAATAACCGACTATCAAATTTGTCCTAATTTGAATTAGGAAGTATGAATGTAAAATTTGAGTTTTCGATAAGGACTCGAATACTTACTTCTAAAAGAACCGGGAATGAGTCAATCGGAAATTATCGGTTGTTGGTACGGAGAGACCGGGATCAGATTTATATATCTGAAAACCACTCCGAACCAACATGTACGTTCGAGTGGAATACATCTTGATGATGATTGAAGATGGTGCTCTTTGAAGTGCAAGGGCTACTGCTACTAATCCCGAGAGTGATTCCAAAATGAATGTAGTAGAGTTAGTGCCTTCAGTTTCGTTTAGACCCAGAACGAACATGTATGGCCGAATGCTGGAATTGCATTGGCGCTTGGAGGGCAGTCTTAGCATTCCAAGATGGACTACTATTCAGAAAGGTAAAACGTAGCCTCAAACCTCACAATCGGGAGGAATGGCAAAAACAGGGCATGCAGCTGAGCTATGTGGTTAACTACCATTAGGAGCGGTCACCCCGTTCTAGATGTCCCTTTCAGAGTTGGTTTGGGCGCAAACACCGTGGTGTCAAGGGGGTGAGGTAATCTGGTCTGCCATGTTAAAGGGGCATCCGGCTCTGTGTTAGCATAAGTGCATTTTCTAGAGGTGTATCATTGGAAGGTAGTCCCTTACCTTGCCATTGTTGGGATCCAATCTCCAATACGTGCCTTACGGTTTTGATTGTAGAGCCTAGTATGTTGGAATGTGAGATGCAAGCATTTCAGCTATTTTATCTATTTACTTTAAACATAGACACTATGATAATATCACTGGATTTTTATATAAAATGTTTTGGTTATCGTATGGTAAAACCCATCCATTTTATTTGCGGTGTGGTCTTATGAGATAACCTTTGTTTGAAAAGTTTTCAAATGTAGAAATCAGTTTAGTTGTTACATGTTATCGAGTTTTACTCACGTTGGTTTACCAGACTGACCCGGACGTTATTCCATGTAATGCTCAAGTCAGACCGAGCATGTTTTCCCAGGTTTAGCTGGATACTTTGGAGTTGGAGAGGAGATGGATGGTCAAGACGTATTTACGTATATTATTATTCCATTGTATTATCGAGTCTGTATGTTTGTCAATGTAAGGACAGATTTCTATAACTATCCAAATTTAGGATAAGTCTAGTGTACTATGATGTTATATAAATAAAGATGTTTCCTTTATGTAAAGATCATTGTTGTATTATATATTATTCGCTGCGTTGTGAGATTCTGTGTGGTTTAGTTTTCTATCTTCTACCTTCTTCTTTCGCCTTGACAAATCGGTATTTCTGGCACTTGAATGTTCGACATGTAATATAGTGGAAGTTTAGTGTCGATTTCCGAGGGTCGAAAATCCGGTTCATTACATTTCGTATCAGAGCCGAAGGTTAAGCGAGAACCTTGATCCTAGAGGGGTAAACTCATCTGGAATTGGGTATGTGAGACCCTAGAATGAGCTTGAGTGTATTTTAAACATGAGTGCGTAGTTGTTAATGAGTAAAAATGTTTTATATTGTGTTGTTTGATCTGTTGAGTGGCTTAAGAATTCCGGTCGATGCGTTTGGCCAAAGTTATCGATAGGGATTTCCTAAACACTTGAACAAGTCCAATTAACATAATATTTTTTTAAAATTGGTAAATGAAATAATATTAACTAGGATATATATTATATATAAAGGAATGATTTTCAAAAGTCTATATTGTTATCAATGAGATGTAGGGTTATAATTGGATTTAGAATAGAATGTTTTAGTTAAAAGAAAATCTTTAGATGACCTTATAAAAATGAAAAGGATTACGAGAATATTAAATCTTGGTGGCTTTGATAAAGATTTAAATGATTTTGGAAAAGTTGTACTAATTGTACTTAAAGAGATTTTAGGATATAAATATTTCAAAATGGACTGAAAATAAATCTTTCTTTGGACAGTTCGGGAAGGAGTTTCGATCTATTTTGTGATAATCGGAATAATCTTTTAAGTGACAATCGAATTTTTGCTTAGGCAAATATGATAATGCACTTAGTAAATTATCATCTTTGTCATTATACAATCGAAACGAGTTCGAATTCGAATGAATCCAAGGCTAGTGGATGATTTTATTAAAGAACTATTTATCTATAAATAGTATTGTTTCAAAAGGGAATTTGTGAAGAAAGAAATATTTTTATGATTAACTAGATCGAGTGTCTTGGAAATGACTAAAAATGGGTAAGAGATGTGTTCGGATGGTAAACACTTCTCTTGATTATTTCCTTACTTAGTAAAAGGGATATATAATACTATTTGGTAGCGCCTGGTTCCTTGATATCATTTTAAAGTTACTCGGGATATATATTATGTTTTTAAAAGGGTTAAATATAAAGTATCATTTCAAAAGTTTTTTGAAATAAAACCCGAGTATCGTGTTCTCGGATCCCTTAAAAGAGTAGAATTTCCAAAATAAAAAGATGTCTTGATTAAGAGCGGTTTAATAAATAAAGTTTTAATTTTTTTGAAAATCCTAGGTTAAATAAAACCAATTTAAGATTTGAAATTGTATATACTCTTTTTTTTTTTTGGCAAAGCCAGCGGGGTTAAATGGACCCCTACCATACTTATTATTAACAAAAGGATAATAACAAGATATTACAACAAGGAAATCACCAAAAACAAAGGGTCAATACAAAGGACCAGAAAAGGTTATAAAGAACTAATAATAGAGAGGACCAATACATGTTTAGAGGTAGCTTGCCCTTTAAACACCCTAGTGTTCCTCTCCATCCATATGAAGTATAAAGCCTTCTTAAAGATTCTTAGTAATAAGCAACCTCTTTCAGTCTTCCATCTTGTAGCCTTGAAAATATTGTACCATTCCATGGTGGAAATACATACAGGCCTTTGAAATCCAAAATGAAGTAGCAGGTTACTCCAAATATGAAAACAGAAATCACATTCAAAAAACAAATGTGACACAGTCTCAACTCCAGTACCACAGAATAAGCATATATCACTTTGAATAATACCATAGGATTTAAGTTTATGTAAAGTAAGGATACCATTCTTCAGCACTTTCCACATGAAAATGTTTTCCTTTGGCACAGAAAGAGAGTCCCAAGTTCTGGAAGACCATAAAAAGGAAGGATGCTCATCAGTGGAGGTAAGAGCAGCATACACAGAATGTAAATTATGAGCCTTGTCATTCCAGGAAACATGATGATTGCAAACATTATATTGCTGAGTCTGAATAATATTCCAAGCATTCCTAATCACAGAAGAACTGCAGTAGGGTAAAGAGACAATCCCATCAGCCCAGTATCTTTCAACAGATGCATTATCATTAATGCCAGAGAGGAGTTTAGATTCATACTCAATTTCAGTAGCCAGAATGATACCTCTAGTAGACCATGGGTCATACCAAAAGGATATGTTAGCAATGTCTTTCATTTTCCTTTGGACCATGGGAAGGAAAAACTCTCTGCTTCTCAAGATATTCCTCCAAGCCCAACTACAGTCAGATGGAGTAGGTATAGTCCAGAAATTATTATCACGAATGAGATAGTTCCTACACCAAGCAGCCCACAAATTATTATCACACCTCTGAATTTTGTCAATTCTAGAAGATAGGGTAGCAAAGTTCCATTTCTTGATATTTATAATTCCAAGACCACCTTTATCAAAAGAACAGCATATATGTCGAAAGGCAATTGGAATCAATTTCTTAGCAAAAGGGTTAGCATGCCAAAGAAACTGATTCAAGGCAGAGTTAATCATGCTAATAAGTTTGGCTGGAAGGATGAATATTCTGGCATAATAAACACACATGGATATTGCAACAGACTTAACAATAACAAGCCTACCTGCCATAGAGAACTTAGAACTTTTCCAACTAGATAACTTAGTAGTAACTTTTTCAAACAGTTGAAGGCATTGATAAGTTCTTATTCTAGAAGTACACAGGGGAATACCAAGATATGATTCATTGTCACTAAAAGGGGAGAGACCTGTCATTGCATACAATATTACTTTTTCTTCATCAGGCAAGCCAGCAATGAACAATCTAGATTTACTTCTATTAATGGTAAGACCAGTCAGAACCTGGAAGGAAGCTAGAACATTTAATACCCCACTAATAGAGTTATAAGTTGGCTTGGTGAAAAGGAGAAGGTCATCAGCAAACAACAGAGTGGAAATACCATTTTTCTTGCACAAAGGATGATAATCAAAAAACTTATTACACACAGCAGAAGTACACAGAGAAGTGAGCAATTCCATGACACATATAAATAGGTAGGGAGAGATTGGATCACCTTGTCTAATTCCTTGAGTAGCTCCAAAGTATCCAAAAGTGAAGCCATTAATACTAAGGGAGTAGTTTACTGTAGAGATGCAAGTATATATCCAAGACAGGAAGGGGACTGGGAAGTGCATCTTATGAAGAATGTAAATAATAGATTTCCACTGAACAGAATCATAGGCCTTTTGAATGTCTAATTTAAGAACACATCTAGGGGATATGTGATTCCTGCTGTAGCCCCTCAGAAGCTCAGAAGCAAGAAGGATATTGTCAGTGATGTCACGACCAGGAAGAAAAGCACTTTGATTAGCAGAGATTAAAACATCCATAGTGATTTTCATTCTAGCAGTCAATATACGAGATATGCATTTGTAGATCACATTACAACAAGCAATAGGTCTAAATTGGTTAACTGATGTAGGATGGCCAGTTTTAGGAATCAGGGCTAACTTGGTAGCATTAATGCCAGATAATAATTTACTATGCTTGAAAAAATTCCTTATTGCTTTAGAAACATCATTACCAATAATATCCCAAGTAACTTTAAAAAAATGAGCATTGAAACCATCCGGACCCGGAGAACTATTAGAATTCATACCAAAAATAGACTGCTTAATTTCATCCTCAGTGATTTCCTTGATTAAGTCAGATCCCATGGCATCAGAGATGGAAGGAAAGTGATGGGAAGAAAATTGATCCAGAGAAATGGAAGGAGTTATAGGATTACCAAGATTAAACTGAAGGTAATCCAAAAAGGCTCCATGAACAGATTCATGAGTATCACAAGGTAAGCCATGCATATCTAGGATGGAAGAGATGTTTTCAGAAGACTGCTGAATTTTTAAAGATTTGTGAAATGAGGATGTGTTTTTATCACCATTCAGAAGCCAATCATGTTTAGATTTTTGCTTTGCCATGATATTTTCTTCAACAAGAGCTTTAGAGAGGTCTTTCAGTAATGAAGTCTCAAGAGCAGTCAGATGAGGCTGATCATTATTTCTTTGGATAAGAAGTTGAGTTTGGAATAACTTTTCACGAATTGCAGCTGACATACTATTACCATTGCCAAAAGTCTGCTGAGCCCATGTCTTTAAAATAAACTTTAGATGCTTGAGCCTAGCCTGCAAAATAAACATAGGGTTTCCAAAAAAATGAGACTTCCAGTTATCTTTAACAATACTTAAAAAATCAGGGTGTTTAGACCAGTTATTAAAAAATGAAAAAGAGGAACGCCTTCTCACAGGATCCTTGCCCCATTCAATAATAAGAGGAGAATGATCAGATAAGGATGGAGGGGGAATATTGGTGGAAAGATTAGGCCATTCAAGTATAGCAGAGTAGTTCATATAAACTCTATCAAGTTTACAGAAGGTTCTTTTTCCAGTTCTACTCGAGTTATTCCAAGTGAAAAAAGCTCCTCTTGTAGGGGAGGGAATAAGGTTAGCATCATAGATGGCTTTGTTGAGGGGACGAGTTTGATTATAGGATAAAGGAGTACCACCAGTTTTCTCAGAAGATAATTGCATACAGTTCCAGTCACCAAGACAGAGCCAAGGTAGATTAGACTGTTGAAGAGAAGGAAGGATATCAAGAAAAGATTGTCTCAGAGAAGCATTGTTATCAGCATAAACAGTAGTAAGAAGGAAGGAAGTGGAGGAAGGGATGTGAAAAATCTCAGAATGGATGAATTGCCTATGAACGGTGATTGGAGAAAGATTGAATATTGATGGATTCCATATGATTAATAGCCTACCAAAAGGAGCTTGAGAAAGATTATGGATTAAGCTCCAGCCATGTCTAATAATGGAGGCAGCATTGATAGTAGAATTATGATTGAGTTTTGTTTCAGCAATAGCCATAAGATTGATTTTGTGAGAAGAAATAAGATTAGATATTTCCAGTTGCTTGACAATGGAGTTAGCACCCCTAATGTTCCAAAAGCCTATATTTCCAGTCATTATGATATTAGTGTTGAAGATGCTCTGGTTTTAACCCCAGAAGAAGGTATTGCCATGGAATGTGGAGATAACATATTCAAACCAATTTGGTCAATGGAAAACTCCATCCCATTATCTAAGTCAGTCGAGGAAGTAATATTGGATTTCTTTGGTCTACCTTTCTTTCTTTTAGATGAGGAGACCGGAATTGAGGAATGGAGAATATTTGGATTAGCTGAGGAAACTGAATTAAGTAAGTCTTTGAAAATTGGACTAGGAAGAGAAAGGGAGGAGTATGGAGATGCTTGTGATATAGAAGAAGTAAGAGGCTGAGTAGAACGAGCAATAGGAGAAGTGCAGGTAATATCTGGAAATAAGGTGTGCATGTCAGGGCTTGGTGTATCATTGTGCATGTCAGAAGAGTGAACATTGAGATGCACATCTTCACCATCTTCAGAAATTTCCTGAAGCACTGAGAAGGCATTATGGGTAGGCACCAATTCAAATTCAGACTGCATATCACCAATATTACCATGCAGAACCTCATTTTTATCAGAGCAAATTGTTTCCATTTGAATAACTCCAGAATTATTTAAAATATTACACTTATCAGCTAACAGGGAAGGAGCAGGTTGATTTATACCATCATTTTGAATAATCATTTGTTGACTTGTGGAAGCATTTTCATTATCATTATTTCCAGTTATGTTACCTTCCAACAAAGTCACAGCCATTATTTCATTTTGTTCAATATCAATTTGACCAGCAACTTCGTCATTCGTTAAATTTGCACGAGCCTCATCAGAAAGGTTATCATCAACAATTTTTTCCATCTGAATATTATTACTCATCTCCCTGTCTACTTTTCTCCAGACCTTTAGCCCTGTTTTAACTCTCTTTTTGCCTCTCACATAAAACACCCTTTTATCTTTATCATCTTGTATCTCCTCTTTATCCTTGATTATCTCACCAGAAGATTCATTTCTTTTATCAGAATTCACATGTGTTCCTCCATCAGGCAGATCCTTGTTCTTCTCACACTGTTCTGTTGCATGACCAAAAACTTTACATGTAACACAGATTAGAGGTTTCCATGAATATTCAATCAAAATATTAGGGCAAGATTCATCACCAACTGCTATAAATTCAGGAAGTTCTTTGTCAGGCGATACTTCAATTAAACATTTTGCATATTCAAATCTTTTCATTCTTTCAGTATTCTCATCATAGCAAACAAGTCTTCCAAGATGACAGGCAATCCAGTTGATGCCTAGCAGGGACCATAACATTATTGGAATTCTATAGAGGTGAACCCAGATTGGCACAGATTTAACTGCAGCCTGAGCTGAGGAGAGGGACGGATTCCATTTAGAAATAATGAACATTTGACCTCTAATAAACATGGGATCTCTACGAAGAACCATGATTTTATCTTCCTCCGAGGCAAATTTAAAAAAGTAATTTTGTTTATCAAAGAAGATTTCATAGGAGCCTTTGAGCTTCCAAACCTTTTGAAGATGAGATTTAACAGCCATATAATTCACATTACCAGCTAAGAAGGATCCAACCAGACATTCCGACCAAGCTTTAATTCCTTCAGACAGCACTTCTTGAGGTGGAGTAATGGGAGTTCCAGTGTAAGCAATATCAAAGTGAGTAGGGACATACAAACCAGCATTTCTTGGCTTCGAATTGAAAAGAGAGGACCATGACACAGATGGAGAAGCAGAAGAATTTGAGCCAAGGGAGGGAAAGTGATCAAGTGGAGGAGATGATGGAGGAGGAGGAATAGGCAGAACAGGGATTAGAGGAAAAGGAAGAGGAGGAGGAGGGTCATCAGGCAATGGAGGAGGAGGAGGGACCGGAGGAGAAGGAACTGACAATTGGACAGGTGATGGACAAGAGGGAATGGCAGGGGCAGAAGGAATGGTTGAGGCAGAAAAAGGTACAGGGGGGGATGGGGGAAGGACACCATGAGAAGACATGGAATCTTCAGTATTACTTTTTTTTGAAAACTTTGGATATATAAGAGTATCATACTAAAATGAATTTGAGTTATAGAATGTTAATAAACTTAGGTAATGTCCTTAAGTAAAATGGTGATTCTTCAAAAAGAGTAATTAAAATCTTGGGAAGTAAGAGCCAATGGGATTAGTATGTACGTTGTACGTAGATCATTTCTCCTTTTCACATAGCTCTCGATCCAAGGTTCGAGTACATGACTCAAGTTGTCTCACACCATTCCGAATAGGGATTTATCGCCTGATTTTTGACGGTGAGCGTTGACGAGTGTTCTTATATGGAACGAAAGGTTGTCTATTATAGTTTATGGCTATGCAAGGAGAACGGCGGTTTCTAACTAAGAAGCCTGATCAAAGTCCGCACTAGGAAGTCGAGTGAGCGATACTTGTTCAGAAGGAAAATTATGTGTTCAAATGAGTGATCGAAACAGATTTTTACATAGGAATGATCTATGTACATCATAAATATTGATGAATAGTTCTAAGTATTTCTAGAAAGAGGGTTGTGGTATAATTTCGAGGACGAAATTCTTTTAAAGGGAGGAAAATGTAACAACCCGCAAATTTATCACTTGGATAAATTATATTTATTTTTAAAATATTTAGACATGGGTTTAAAAGTAAGAAATAATCATGTTTTAAGTGGTAAATAATAATAGTTATTTTTTTTGGAAAAAATATTTGTGAACAAATTACCTAGGTAAAATATTGAAAATTTGTAAATATCGTCCTAGGTAAAATATCGATAAAATAGCCGGAAATTGTTTTATCAATAAAACTACTTTTAAACAATAAGGATCATGCATAGCTTTGGATTCACAAACTAATATATGTATTCAAACTAGAATATGAAATGAAATAATTTATTTTATTTTTGGAAAATAAAATGTATTTATGACATCGACAGTTGATATCATCGGTTTTATATATTTCTTCGGAAATTCAAGTTAAGTTTAATTATTAAATAAATGGGGTTTTATTTAAAAATAAACCTATTTTAATTATTTTATAGTGATAGTAAAATAGCTTTTAATTTTTTTTTACCAAAATAGATAGTTCGTAGAAAAATAGAAAATGTGATCGAAGAACTATTTCCGGAATTTTGACTTTTCGGCACCGGAAAGTTGTCGGGAACGTTGTTCGTCTTTGTGCACTGTATATACACATATATAAGAGTTAATTAAACAAATAATAATACTACACTAATAGTATATTATCTTATGTTAACTATGGTTAGAAAGCGATGTGACAATTCATGGTTTAAAAATAAAATAACACACACACACTCTTATATTTACATACAAAGTACATACCCATTACCTCTTATCTTTTCCTTTCCATCACCATAGTAATCAAAGTCTAAGCCTAGGGGAGTAGATAAGGGAAGACGTGACAAGAGAGGGAGGGTAGGTAGGTGATGTGACCTTACACATCATGACATTATGTATTGTTAAATCTAAGGGTAATTTAGTAAATTCACTAATTCTTTGCCAATAAATACATGTCCATACTCACACAAATTCATTGACACTCTCATCTCCATCTTCTATAACTTTCTCCACTAAAATTTCATGGCTTCTTATTTTAGTTTTATGTTTTTTAAAAATAAAAAAATTTAAATTGTTTTAAAGATGCAAACTTGTTTTTAAACTCTTTCTTCTCAATTTTTCCTCCACTTTATTCGGCCATAACTTCCTCTATTTTACACCAAATCCAGATTTTATTTCGTTAAAACCGTATAAAATTTCAGTAGCTACAACGTTCTTTTTTACCACTTTTTCTAATTTCAAGCTTAGGTTTATCAAAATCTCATTTCTTTGTAGTGTACTTTTAAACTCAGAAATTCAGGTCCGAAAATAGCTCTCCTTCTTTTGACCATACCTACCTCAAAAAAAATCTGGTTTGAGTGATTATTTTTCTAAATTGTAGAAAAAATAATTTTCTAAAACTTTTCTTTTGATCACTTTTTCAAAATCTGGGAGTAAAATGTCCAAAAATCAAGTGGAAGATGACATATTTTGGGGTGATTTTTGGTGCATCTAAGACATTTCAGGTTTCAAAGATTTTCGGTGAGTAAACTACTTTATTTTGGAAATTTTTTTGACTTTACTATGATGTGTTATTGTGGTGATAATATGATGAGAAAATTTAATGATTATTATGTTGGTCGATGGTGATTTTATGGATGTTTGTGTTTGGTGTTGAATTTGAGATTTAAATGTGATGTTGTCGAGTTAATAAGCGTACAGCCTTATGTTTATATATGTGTTTTATTGTGATATTTAAAGTATGGTAGTATGGATGTATGGTTGTGATCTAAGAACCAAAGTATGTTGAGTTGAAACAAAGTTAACAACTTTGTGTGTTGCGACGGACGTGAGATCCGAATCGAAATAAACAAAAAACTATGTTTTCTTATTTTAAAGTTTGGAAATTGTTTCAAAATTTATATCTTTGTTTCTAAGTCTCAAAACCTTAAAATTTATGTTTCTATATATGAAATAGGAAAGAATAAGCAAGCGTTCTCGCTTAAAGTATGTTTAAGCAAACCGCGCTCATAGCGATAGTCACTATGGACGCAGTTCGACGAAATTGTCGAATTTCGTTTTAAAGCGATTTCTTTTGAAATGATTTTGAAAAAGTTTCTAAACTTGATTAGTAACATTAAAAGAGTAAAGTTTAGATAATTTCATAATTTATTTATTTAATAAATTAATTAAAAGTATTTAGTACTTAATTGGTAATTAAGTAAGTGATTAAAGTTTAAGTAACACTTAAGGAAGGTTAATAATTAATTAGCGATTAATAAAAAATTTAATTAGTGATTTATGAAGTTAAGAAGTAATTTAATGATTAATAATTATTTGATTAAGTTAATTAGTTGATTAGTTATTATTTAATTAAGTGATTATTTAATTGACTATTAATTAATTAGGGTTTAACTAATAATGAATTGTTTTAACCTTAACTAAGATGCATTAAGAAGTCAATTAGGACTTAACCAAGTTCATTAAGTTAATTAAAGTTTAATTATAAATTAATCTTGATTTAATTAATATATAATTAGGGTTTAAGCTAATTAAAAATATTTTTATCTTTCAAAGCTATTTTAAGACACAATCAATTATTTTTAAATCAATCTTCTTTTCAATTAATTGATTTTAAATCAAAGGATCTCTCGTCTGTACCATTAAGTAACCAAATGAATTAAAGCAGTGAATATAAAACGTTGACACGTTTTATGGGAAGTAAGTGACTTGTAATTAGCACAAATGCTGAATATCAGTACCGTGATAGACACAAAGAAGTTAATTTTAATAAGAGGGTCATGATAGCTTAAGCATATAGATATACTTTTATATGTACACATTTCACCCGATTATAGATTTACCTATATTTATAACCTGGACATCTACCTATGATTGATTGTATGTTATGTTTGAATCCCTTACATATCTGATGTTTGGCAGTATCTATGATATAACTTAGATAAGTTAAACCCAAATTTAATGATCCATTGTAGTCATTAAGCCTCCGTTTGGTTTTGGAAAGTTAACATTTCATTTTCTTTTAAAATGGTCTTCAAGGTTATTCTATTTTGAACAAGATATTTGAAGAATGATTTGACAATTGTTTTGAATATTATATAAATAATTTATGAATAATTTTGGGTATTCATAAAAGGAGTTTTAGAAATGGTTTTGATTGTGTTATTCGGGTTTTTAACCCAGAAGGATCCAAGAGAAGACGGAACAACTTAATGAAGTCAGAATGGTTCGGAACTCAACCAAAAGGGCTAAAGCAACATGTTAAAGAGAGCCAAGTCATATTACAAATGCAACAATGAGTTTGACTAAACCAAGGGACAAGCATCCGTCCAGTCCAATCAGCGGTTAAATACAACTAGCAAGTAAATCGTCATCAAAACAAAGCAACATACGACAAGGTGCACGAATAATGTCGACACAAGGCAATAAAAGCATTCCAGACATCAAAGTCCAGAAATAATCTAAGTGTATGGATCACGAGCGATCCATACACTATGGATCGCCAGCGATCCATACGTCATCATTGGGCTGCTATGGCACATGGGGATCAAAGAAAGATTAAAGGAAAAAGTGCAAAAATATGTTAAGTGTATGGATCGCTAGCGATCCATACACCATGGAAACGTTGCGGCCTAAACTAAGCGAAGAAGAAAATGGGACTAAGTGATTAGCTCACACTCGAGCTATTGCTGGATTGCTAGCGATCCATAGACCATGGATCGCCAGCGATTCATGATTTTGGCTCGGGTTTCCAACTAAGCTCTACTGGATCCTCCTATGTCCATCTGCAAGCAATTGGCGAACAGGCCTGGTCCAGAAGCTCTCTGATCTCTATAAATACCACCCTACCTCCAACATAAACGAGATCTTCTCCGGACTGGTGGCTGAAGCTCTGCCGGAAGCTTTCTTCACTCTTCACCTCCCTCACAACAATTTCCAATGGGGTTCACTGTGATTCTCCAGTGGATTCCAACCTTGGAGGTTCAATCTAGCTAAGGACAATCAAGGGCTTTGTAATCAAACACTTCTTGTAACGACAATCAGTCTATAATAAAAACTATAAAGTGGACGTAGGCTTCGTTAACAACCGAACCACTATAAAAATCTTCTTGTCTTCTTTCTCTTACTGCTTTTTTCTATATCTTTATCTATATAATTGCTCTGTAAAAACAGGGCTGGTGCTTTCACACTCAATGCTTCGTTAACAACCGAACCACTATAAAAATCTTCTTGTCTTCTTTCTCTTACTGCTTTTTCTATATCTTTTATCTATATAATTTCTTTGTAAGAACAAGGCTGGTGCTTTCACACTCAAACTAGGGTGTTGATCCATTTTTTGGGTTAACATTTTGGTGCTTTCACTGAGAACCCAACTCAGGATCCAGATCTAGCTGTCTACTTTGGATCAGATAGGTCCAGAAGGTAGATCCTCGATATTTGCTTGAAAAATCTACCGCTTGGAATCAATGGCTCCTTGAAGAAGGAGAACTGCCTCTGGAAGGTCCATAGGGGCAGTAATAGTTGGAATATGTTAACCCTCAACAAACTAAAGTAAATGGTGCTAACTTTGGAAATCGGGCGCCAATATCCTGCAGTCGACACAAAGTTGTTACTAGGGATGATTTGAATAAGATGGTTGACAAAATCAACCAAAAAATGGAAAGTAGCCAGAAGGCTATGATGGATAAGCTTAACGCTCCCTTAACTTTGCAGACAAATCCTGCTCCAAGAACTATGCCTGAACCCGCGGCTGTTGTAGAACAAGAAAATTCTATTGTTTCTGGTCTAAACAAAAGAAACGGAAAACAACTACAAAAAGGGGTGACAACGGGAACCATGGGACTCAATGTGGAAGGGAATACGAGTACCCCGCTTATGGCACGACAACCAATTCTGAACTTGAATCAAGGGGAAAAGACCCCGCAAGAAGATATAGCTATGGACCTCTCCGACTTGGAAGATGGAGAGCAAGACAACCAGTTGGAAGAGAATGTCAACACATTTGATGATGCTAGGAACGTCCAAACTGCCCCCAATCAGGCCAACGAGATCCTGCGGGGGTGGCTCTCCCAAAGACAGGAGAGCCTAGGCTTCAACCCACTCGTCAAGATCATTTGCAAAGTCAAGCACTTGGTGTAGTGATTGACTGCCGCCTCTAGGATTACTGGACATCCGAGGCATAGATAGCAGACTTGGTCAAGCGATTAATGGACGAGAGTAAAAACAGGAGAGATGATGAATGGGTATCTGCACCAAGTCGGTCTCCCTTTACCGATGAAATCTTGAATGAGAAAAATCAGAAAAAATTCACTATGCCAACTATTTCGTCCTACGACGGGACAAAGGATCCAAAACCCTATTTATAAAAGTACAGTTGGTACATGGATGGAGCTAATGCCTCTGAAGTTATTCGGTGTAGGTGTTTTCCCATCTTTCTTGAAGGAATTGCATCTATGTGGTTCACTAGGCTTCCGCCAAGATCTGTCTCTAATTTTGACCAATTAGCAACAAGATTCCTTTATCAGTTCAGACTCCATACCGCACAACCAAAATATGTCATGTTCTTATCCAGACTATTCCAGGGACGCGACAAATCGCTGAAATCCTTTTTGAACCGGTTCAATACCACAGTGACGGAAGTAAACAACCCCAACGAGGACATGGTTTTTATGGCGTTAGTTCGTGCCATTCACCCGGAGATTGAATTTGGAAAGTGGATTAAGATAAAGCAACCTACCACAAGGAAAGACTTCAATCATAAAGCAAGTCAATACTTAAGGTTAGAGGAAGTGTAGGAGCTGGAGAGGAAGTCTACTAGTGTGCAACCGACGAATATCGGACAGAGCGATGTAGCAATAAATCAAAACGTGCATGCTTCTGGAACTGCTGAAGGAATCACAGGGAAAGATGGAAATCAAAACTCCAATAAAAGAAATGCTAACAGCAACAATAAAAGGCTTAAAGGATTTAGGCCCGAAGACTATATCCCTATAAACGACACTCCGAAAAATATTTATCTTGCAACATAGGAGACTGAAGAATACAAAAACGGTTAGAACCTCTATTGTTAGATTTTAATGAGAACAACTATATAATTATGCCAAAGAATCTCTAAGCTAATTTGTAGGTACATGAGCATAAAAAAGAGACAAACAAATACATTCAAAATGAAGATACAAAGTACAAAAAAAGGATGAAAGTATGTATATGGAGATACAAGAAGAGATATACACGATAGAGACAAGATGAAGGTGACAAATAAAGTATTATTAGTCATTGAGTGTCGTGTCTAGAGTTTACAAATGTTAAAATCTCTCCTAAATTGATATATATATATAATCGTATACACACATGCACAACTATGCGCAGCAGGTTGAATGCATTAATTCAGCCGGCTGAATGTTGAAACAAAATTTTTGTTTCACAATATTCAGCCGGCTGAATGACTTTATTCAACCGGCTGAATGAGGCCAGAAATAGCCTAATTCCTTGCTATTTGCGTTTTAATTTGATTCAGAAGGCTGAATTATTTTATTCAGCCAGTTGAATATTTTCAACAGCTATCTTCATGAATAGACACTTCCCTTCATCGAAGAGTAACGTCTTCAAAATCAACGGTTGCGCATGTTTTCTTTCAATTAGACTTTTCTTCTATGGTTGCAACCTTTTAAACACTATAAATAGATTACAGAATTCAACAAACAATTCACCGAAACTGATTTTAATATTCTTGAATTCTTATCTCTTATTTTCTATTTTCAAACTGCACTCAAACTGCTTACATTCTCTGATCGTTGATCACTCTATCTTCCACAATTCTCAAGCACATTACACTACATATCATAAAGGAGAAGATTATAGGAAGATTGTACTTAATTGACTTATCAGTGCTATTCAAAGAGCACACTACAGTTAGATACTTTTGTTATTTGTAAAGAAGTCCTATTCGGTTGCTCAGGCAGTAGAAGTCCTATTCGGTTGCTTAGGCGGTAGAAGTCCTGTTCGGTTGCTCAGGCGGTGTAAACCTATTCCTCCGAGTCAAGTGAGGGTTGCTAGTTTAAATCCAGAAGGAGTCTGGGACTGGATGTAGAACGGGAGTTCGAACCAGTATAAAAATCTCTGGTGTCATTTACTTTACTGCTTTTACTATTTACTTACTTATTCCGCACAAATAGTTTATCCATATTACACGATCTTATAACATAGTCACTATCATTTGGTATCCGAGCCTGGGATTCTAGAGATTGTAACAACATCCTAGAATAAATGGCTATAAAGAGATCTAGTCAAGGCAATAGGAAGAGGAAGAGCAATAAAGAAGAATCAAAGGAGAAAACAAACAAATGCTTCATGGCTAAACTCAGATCACAATCGGCATGCTTAGATTCTTTATATAAAGATCTTCATTTATCATATAATGAATTATTAAAAGATTGTAAAACCTTGAATAAAGTTAATACAATTGCTTTAGCTAAGTTAAAAGATTGTGAGCAAGAAATTTTCAGTTTAAAAGAGGAAAATAAATTTTTGATAAAACAAACTAAATGTTTTGAAAATACCGTAGAAGAACTTGTTTCACAAAAAAATTCCTACAAAAAGAAAATGAGCAGTTAGAAGATAAAAACAATGATCTTTTGGAGGAAATCGATGTTTTGCAAAATAAAAATACTATGTTTGAAAAAGAAAAGGAATTTTTTTCAAAAGAAATTACGGATTTGAAAAGACAAAATGATTTATTACAATCATCTTTAGATAATTCAGAATCTCAAATTTTTCTTCTTGAAAATGAGAACTGTACGATAAAAAGGGAGAATTCTGAATTAAACAAGCTAATTGATATTTTGAAAAACAGTAATATTTCTTTTGAAAATAATAATTTTGACTTCAAAGCTAAATTTGATAAACTTAACACTAAAATCACAAAATTTAATAAAGGTCAAAATGATTTAAACATGATTTTATCTAGTTCAAGACCTTTACATGATAAAATTAGTTTAGGATATAATAATATTGATCATAGAAATTGCACTAGATACGCTTTCATGTATAGTAAAAATGCTAGTGCTAGTACTAGATTTCGAGTAAAGTCTAAATCTAATTTTTATAGAAATTCAAATACTGCTATGAACAATAATGTTTATAATTTTTCTAGAAGTACAAACTCATTGACCGGAAATACGAATAAAAATTATCTAAGTATTTGGGCTCCTGTTAATTGGAAAAATAGAGAAAAATACATTGATGATTATTTTGATATGGTAGTTAATAATGAAAATTATACTTATAAAGGTTTAACCACACCCAAAGGGTATGGTTTCCCAAGACCTAACCCCCCGGACCCTAACATAGTAAGTGGGTACCAAAAATGATTATCATTTATTGTAGGTACTCGGAGAAACAAAAGGAAAATGATAGATTTTGGAATTTTAAAGGACGTTCCATACGTTTAATAGAATTACGTGCTTACAATGAAATATGGACTTCAGAAAATATGGTAAAATCTATTTTATTTTTCTCCATAATTAATATTGAGTTTATCCCACTATTTACAAGATATTTTATAAATTTTATTATATTCCCTCATTCTTTTTGATAATGACAAAGGGGGGGGGGGGGAAATTCATATGCATATTGATAGAGGGAGATATTATACTTAGGGGGAGATGTTATACTTAGGGTGAGCTTTAAACATATTAATATTATTTTATATATAGAATGAATATATTTTTAAAAAATTGTTTAGTTGTCATCATCAGAAAGGGGGAGAATGTTAGAACCTCTATTATTGGATTTTAATGAGAACAACTATACAATTATGCCAAAGAATCTCTAAGCTAATTTGCAGGTACATGAGCATCAAAAAGAGACAAACAAATACATTCAAAATGAAGATACACAGTACAAAAAAAGGATGAAAGTATGTATATGGAGATACAAGAAGAGATATACATGATAGAGACAAGACGAAGGTGACAAACAAAGTATTATTAGTCATAGAGTGTCGTGTCTAGAGTTTACAAATGTTAAAATCCCTCCTGAATTGATATATATATATATATAAATCATATACACACATGCACAACTATGCACAGCAGGCTGAAAACAGCCGGCTGAATGCATTAATTCAGCGGTTGAATGCTAAAACAAAATTTTTGTTTCACAATATTCAGCCGGCTGAATAAGGCCAGAAATAGCCTAATTCCTTGCTGTTTGCATTTTAATTTGATTCAGAAGGCTGAATTATTTTATTCAACCGGCTGAATATTTTCAACAGCTATTTTCATGAATAGACACTTCTCTTCATCAAAGAGTAACGTCTTCAAAATCAACGGTTGCGCCTGTTTTCTTTCAATTAGACTTTTCTTCTATGGTTGCAACCTTTTAAACACTATAAATAGATTACAGAATTCAACAAACAATTCACTAAAACTGATTTTAATATTCTTGAATTCTTACCTCTTATTTTCTATTTTCAAACTGCGCTCAAACTGCTTACATTCTCTGATCGTTGATCACTCTATCTTCGTCAATTCTCAAGCACATTACACTACATATCATAAAGGAGAAGATTATAGGAAGGTTGTACTTAATTGACTTATCAGTGTTATTCAAAGAGCACACTACAGTCATATATTTTTGTTATTTGTAAAGAAGTCATGTTCGGTTGCTCGGGCGGTAGAAGTCCTATTCGATTGCTTAGGCGGTAGAAGTCTTGTTTGGTTGCTCAGGCGGTGTAAACCTATTCCTCCAGATCAAGTGAGGGTTGCTAGTTTAAATCCAGAAGGAGTCTGGGACTGGACGTAGAACGGGAGTTCGAACAGTATAAAAATCTCTGGTGTCATTTACTTTACTGCTTTTACTATTTACTTACTTATTCCGCACAAGTAGTTTATCCATATTACACGATCTTATAGCATAGTCACTTTCAAAAACCCCTTAGGAAGGATGCAACCGAGCAGCAAAAACGCTCAGGAAAGTTCTGTCGCTTCCGCGAGACTCATGGTCATAACACAAACGAATGCCGCCATCTGAAAAATCATTGAAGAATTGATCCGGGAAAACAAACTCCAGCAGTACGCGAGAAAGTCACAGAACCCTGATCAACCCGCGGTTCCTCAGCCTCCTAGAGAACGAAGGAATTAAGCCGGAACTAGTGAAGAGGGGTCCAAACGAACTGACCAAAGACTTATTATTGGAACAATATTTGGGGACCACACCCCGTGCAAAGAATCTGGGGGTAGACGGAGCGGTATGCAAGTTCTTTGAAGCATGCTCCAAAGGAATCATGTCTTGCAATTGAAGATGAAACTCCAGCCAAGCTGTAGAAAGTTATGGGAGACGATATAGTGTTCTGAAATTGGGACACTGAAGGGATCGAAGCCCCAAATCTCGATCCAATGGTGGTAACAGTGGGAATCAGTCCCGCTATTGTTCGATGAGTGTTGGTCGATAGTAGCAGCTTTGTTAATATGCTTTTCAAACGTACTTTTGACCAAATGAAGATCGGCATGAAAAGCATGTCTGCATGCCAAACGAAGATCCAAGGGTTCACTAGCGAACCCAAGCGGCCTGTGGGAACAATCGACCTGCCAATGGAACTTGGAGAGGGTGATTAAAGAGTCACCCTCATTCAGACTTTCATAGTCATGGATGAAATGTTCGCATATAACGCCTTCTTGGGACGACCCGCTCTAGTAGATTTCAGAATAGCTCTAGCCCAATGGTGCATAACCATGAAGTTCCCTACTGCAAATGGAATCGGAGTGGTGAAAAGAGATCAGTGCGTCGCTAGAGAATGTTACATTGCAGAGCTACGTGAACCTAGAAGAAAGGAAAAAGGGAAGGATGCAGGGAGAACTCTCCACATCTATGAACCTTCTAAATAGCAACTACAGAGCCGCCCCTGGCTTGGGGACCATAACCGATTCGACAATGCTTTGGACCCTAGAAAGAAGAGTTCAGGGAAGGAACAGGCAGCACCGGAAGAATTGACGGTGTTTGTCCCAGTCGATATGGATGACCCAACTAAAGTTTTGAAAATTGGATCGCACCTTGGAAACAAGATGCGGTTAGAACTTATTAAGTTTCATTGCGCCAACTTGGATGTGTTCGCTTGGACACACTCTGATATGTGTGGGGTATCACCATAAATTGCATGCCACGCGCTCAACATTGACCCCAAGTTCACACCAATAAAGAAAAAGAGGCGCAGCCTGGGTCCTGAACGGTCCAAGGCGTTAAGAGAAGAGGTGGACAAGTTAATTGCCAATAGTTTTATCTATGATGCAAGTTATCCTAAATGGTTATCTAACTCGGTCTTAGTCAAAAAGTCCAATGGGAAGTGACGAACTTGTATCGATTACCCAGACTTAAACAAAGCTTGCCCGAAGGATAGCTTCCCTCTCCCCAGAATAGACCAGCTTGTGGACGGAACGGCAGAACATGTGCTGCTATCATTTATGGATGCATACTCTGGGTACAACCAAATCCTGATGCATGAATCTAATCAAGAAAACACTACCTTCATCACCGACCTGGGCCTATATTGCTACAGGGTAATGCCATTCAGTTTAAAGAATGCCGGGGAAACTTATCAAAGGTTGGTAAACACCATGTTCAAGCGCCAAATCGGGAAAAATATGGAGGTTTATGCGGACGACATGTTGGTCAAATCACGAGCGGCTGCCAACCACCTAGATAATCTTGCCGATATGTTTGAAATACTCCAAAAGTACGGAATGAAACTCAATCCACTCAAATGTCACTTCGTAGTAGCTTCTGGAAAATTCTTTGGATTCATCGTAAGTGCCAGGGGCGTTGAAGAAAATCCAAAACAAATAATAGCACTACGAGAAGTCCAAGCTTTGAAAAATAAGAAGGAACTACAAAGCCTGAATGGAAAGGTCGCAGCACTAAGTCGATTCATCTTGAAAGCTATCGACAAGTATATACCATTCTTCGATGCATTGAAGAAGAAAAAAAGAACTTCGAATGGAGTGAAGCTTGTCAAACAGCATTCGAAGAATTGCTGCGGCACATGGAAGCCCCGATAATCCTATCAAAGCCTGGATGGGGAAGACTTGTTCATTTACTTAACCATCTTACCTCATGCATTGAGCGCCACTCTTGTGCGTGAAGAAGCGAAAATCCAGCGACCCATGTATTACATTAGCAAGCGGTTTACTGGAGCCGAGAAAAATTACTCGAAACTGGAAAAACTAGCGTATTGCCTCTTGATCGCATCTAGGAAGTTACGACCGTACTTTCAAGCTCATCCAATCAAAGTATTGACTAATCAGCCCCTGAAGTAAGTGTTGTATCGACCTTAAACTTCCGGACGACTTCTCAAGTGGAATATAGAATTGAGTCAATATGACATCACATACCACCCGAGAAAGGCCATCAATGGGTAAGCATTAGCAGACTTCATCGTCGAATTTACTATACGAGATGGCGAGGAAGAAACACAGGTGGAAGTGGACACGCAATGGAGACTCTTTGTCGATGGTGCATCTAACAACCTCTGTTCGGGGGCAGGAGTAGTGCTCGAAACCCCCGAAGGACGGGCCATTTGCTCCGCTTTGCGCTTGGAATTCTCTGCTACAAATAACGAAGCGGAATACAAAGTGTTGATAGTAGGAATAAAAGTTGTGAAGGAGCTTAAGATAAAATCCGTTCACATCTACAGCGACTCCCAACTAGTCATCTTCCATATAAAAGGGGAATACCAAGCTCAAGGGGAGAATCTTGCCCCGTACCTGTCTAAAGTGCAAGAGCTGCTAAGCGACATCAAATATTACACCATAACTCACATTCCACGGGAGCAAAACACCAAGGCGGATTGTTTGGCCAAACTGGCAAGCTCCGGAGAAGCTCAGTCATTGAGGTTAGTCCTAGTTGAAGCTCTAACCACCCCAAGCACAGACGAAATGGACGTCGACTGGATCCTCGAGATCACCGTCGAACCAGAGACGTGGATGACACTGATAAAGGACTATTTACTTGCAGGGACCCTTCCAATTGACCGAAATCAACGGAAAAAGCTTCTCCGAATGGCACCGTAATTCATGATACAAGACGAAATACTCTATCGAAAGGGATTCTCAAACCCCCTTCTTAGATGTGTGTCTGATGATGAAGCCCGACGAATCCTAAAGGAAGTACACGAAGACGAATGCGGAGACCACACTAGGGGGCAGACTCTAGCAAAGAAAGTCCTCCAGTACGGATACTTCTGGCAAACAATAAATCACGACGCTGCAGACTACGCCAGAAGTTGTGATCGCTGCCAAAGATTCAGCAAAATTAAAAGAACTCCTTCAACAGAGCCAACACAGATGGTCAGTCCGTGGCCATTTGCAATATGGGGAATTGATTTGATCGGTGTCCTACCAATAGCAAAAGGAGGGGCCAAATATGTTATAGTTGCCGTTGATTATTTCATGAAATGGGCCGAAGCGGAACCATTGGCCACCATAACCATAAAGAAATTCATTAATTTTGTTACTAAAAACATTATTTGCAGGTTTGGCGTGCCATAGAAAATCATCACTGACAATGGAACTCAATTCGAAAGCACCAAGTTCAAAGACTTGTGCAAACGCTTCCGAATTGAGAAGAGCTTCTCCACGGTAGCTCATCCGCAAGCAAACGGGCAAGTGGAAGCAATAAACAAAATCATCAAGTCCACTATCAAAAAGCGACTAACTAAAGCAAAAGGAAACTGTTTGTACCAAAATTGGGCACAACACTCTACGGAAGTTTTTGAAGAGATAAAGTGAAGAAATTAAATGGAAAAAGAGGATTATCTAACAAAAACTACAAATTTCAGAAATGAGAATAATTAAAATGCAAGGAGACACAAGAATTTAGAGTGGTTCGGCGTATCGCCTACGTCCACTATGAAGTTGATAGCTTTATTGATCTTTCTTTGAAGATTACAAGTGAATTCAATGAATTACAGCATATAATTATGATTTGCAGCAGTGAATTTCGTTGCTGGCAGCAGCAATGGATTTCAAATCTGGATCCGGCAGAGTCTGGGCATTGGAGAATTCAAAGAAGAAGGAGCCCCCTTTTCTGTATGCCCTGGGGCTCTATTTATAGGTGTAGGAGGCTGGTATTTTGCTCAGATCTCGGGAGACCCTCTCTGGCACGTGACCAGGCCCACGCGCGCAAGCCAAGATTTCGTCCAATGGAGTCGAAATTTGGCGTGGACATTCTTTAGCATGCTCGTAGGCTTCTGTGAAAATTTCATAGCATTTGGACTTGTAGATTAGGAGATATGATTGATACGAAATGGGATTCTTGGTTGGCTGTTTCGTTCGACTCCCTTATTTTGACTCGCTCTTGTTCGACTCGCTCTCGTTCGCATCGCTGTTCGACTCGGTCTTGTTTGAGTCACTGCTCGACTCGATGACATGGCGTTCGAACCTTCGGATCACTCTGCCTTTGATGCCGGTTTGATCGAGTCGTTCTTGGACCTTGCCTTGCTCGTATCGATAGAAACTCAACTTCGGTTGATTGATTCGAATATGGAAACTCGATGGATTCGATCAGAAGATCCACGATGGATACGAACTGCATAGGAGACGGAGTCGAAGGTGGTCGATACGAACTGTGGCTTCGTATCGATGGAGTCGAACTGTTGTTTTCTGAAGGATGCGGAGCGAGTCGAACAGAGGCTCTGAGATGGAGTCGAAGTGGAGCGAGTCGAAGTGGAGCGAGTCGAAGTGGAGCTTCCATGATGGGTTCGAACTGAGCGAGTCGAAGTAGGCTTCCCAGATGGATTCGAGCTGAGCGAGTCGAAGTGTAGTTGGTTTTCATCCACTTTTGTATCGTTCGTAACTTGAGCATACGAACTCGGATTGACTTGAGATTTGGAATGTTGGCTCTCATAGCTTCGATTGTCGTGTCAAACCAGTTTTAGCTCGATCTGGACTCGGACAAAATTCGTCGATATCCATAGTGACCCTGTGTATAACCGATCTCTAGGATGGACCGTCATTGTTTCACTAGTCAATTCCTTAGGGTTACAGCCTTGCCAAAAGGCGGGATAACATTTTCCCCCCAAAGTACGTCTTGTGGAAACATGATGTGCTTTGAAATGCTGCAATCTTTATTCTGAATAGTTATCGTCTTTTCGATGAAAGCTGTAATCTTCGACTGATTTTCTTGATAATGTAAACCGTTGGCTATCAACTGTTGTACCCTGTATTGTTGCAACTGATTGATGTATGCTAGTGATTAACCGTTTGTTGTTGTAATTTTTATCAAACGAGTTTCCAATTCCTGTAAACCTAACTCTCGCTGACGTTCACGAGTCATTGTCAGTTTATCATATATTGAATTCTGTATCGATCCTCTCCTGAATCGACGTGAAATTCATTGTAACAATGCTCGATGGTTATTTTTGAATGCTCTTTCGTATCGATCCTCTCCTGAATCGATGTATAAGGTTAAAACATTGTTTTTGCATCAGTATTCGTTGCATTGATGGATACGAAATGGTCGTTTGTATTGATAGAGTTCAACGCCTTCTGAACAATCCCTGTTGCGCACTTCGAATCGATTGATTTGGAGTCATTGGATACGAACAGTCAATTCGTATCGATGGAGTTGGCTTCTGAGAGCCGTGATTTGATGGAGTCGAACTGCATAGGGGACGGAGTCGAAGGTGATCGATACGAAGTGTGGTTTCGTATCGATGGAGTTGAACTGATTGCTCGTATTATTGCACCGGAGATGGAGTCGAAGATGAACGATACGAAGAGGAGCTTCGCATTGATGCACTGGAGACGAAGTCGAAAAGCTTGTTTGAATCAATCCCGGGGTGATGTCTCGTAACCGGTCGAATCCACCGGGATGCGAATCGTTTATTTCTTTTGCTTTCGAGTCCATATAAATACTCCGTACTTAGCCATTTTTTCACTTTTTACCTTTTGCCTTCCTGCCTTGCTTTCGTATCGTTCAGAGACTCGAGAAAAAAAAGAAGAAAACATTCTTGTCTTCGAACCAATTCAGATCCTTAATCACTCGAACTAACTACCATTTTTAGGTAATCCACTAAGCGAATCCAACGCGTAAACGATGAGACTCGATCTTTAACACCAAATCAACCAGAGTCGTGATCGATCGAAGATTCCTTGGCCTTAGTTTCGCGTCGATCTGGAGTAGGGGCTTCGAGATGATGAGACGGAGGCCTTCGTATCGATCGATGGTTAAACTTTGCATCGAATCGAGTGCTTTGAATACGTAGATGGATAGAAGGTGTTGCGTCTGATCGATTCGAAATGATGGCCTTCGATCGAGTCGAAGCGGCGGCCTTGGATCGAGTCGAAGCGGCGGCCTTGGATCGAGTCGAAGCGGCGGCCTTGGATCGAGTCGAAGTGGAGGCCTTGGACTGATTCAAACTGCATAGCCCTTGGGTCGAGTTGAAGTGGGTGGCTTTGGATCGAGTCGAACTGGAGGCTTTGAATCGAGTCGAACTGTACAGCCCTGGGACCGATATGAACGTGTCCCTGAGCGATCGATTCGATCTTGAACCTTAGCGAACAATTCGAACTTGAACCTGAGCGATCGACTCGAACTTGAATCTTTGATGATTGAAAATGAACCTAACTTCGATGATATTGAAAAAAACTTGTGCATCTGAACATCTAACTCCGACGAGCTTCATTTTTGGCATAATTAGACTTGACCTTCGGACTGCATATTTGATTTTCCTTCAAAGCTCGTCGATGGAACTGCAACTCTGACAAACTTTCACCAAACTTTAACACAGTACCGCACTGCACAACACACTCACACACTTTACACTGGGGGATGCACGAGCATTATTGTCTGTTTAACAATGATTTTTCATAAGCTAACTAGCCATGGAACCTTCAAGTTCTTAGCAGTAGGAACTCCCGAGTTCAATTCCTTCAACCATCGAGATACCGGTTATTGAAGCCGAAGTTATAGACCCAGCTCCGGACGAGCGTCTAGGGGCTCGGTTTATTTGTCGTCCACAAGATTTTTTGCCGTCGGGTATCTCCGAGGATATGCTAGGACGAATTTGTTTAAGGCACGGTTTGTCGCTTGACGACGTGTTACTGCCTGAGCCAAATGACAGGCCACATGATCCCCCGGAGGGGTTTACTGCTTTCAACCATCACGCTTGCACAGCGGGGACACTTCCTCCCTTCAATCAATATATAAAGGAGATGTTATATTCCTTGGAATAGCTCCATCCCAGCTACATCCCAACGGGTATGCTCTGTTGAACAACACCTTCATTCTATTTATGGAGATCCTCTTTCGACCACCAAAGCCGATCGAGATCAGATATTTATTTAACGTTAAGAGCCATGGAGACAGCCCTTCTTTCACCTTCTTGGAAGCGATCAGAAACTATCACATTGTAATGGGCTCCTGGGGAAGGCTAAGTTACTTTAAAACCGAATGGTTCTACGTTCGGTGCCTCCCTGGATTTTCTAGGCGGTGGTTGGATAGACGTAAGCCTTTCCATTTTTCTCTTGAATCATCGAGATATTAGTAACTGACTTCAAAACTGACATACTTCTCCTCTTTTATAGCTGCAAGCTCTCGACCTGACGGTGCATACTTCAGAGAGCTAGTTCAGATCCTCCAAGCATTTCCGGGCGAACAGAGGCATATCTACTTGGTTCTGACCGACAGAAATTTGAGGACTGTCGGGCTGATAGAACGGAGATAGAGCATACGGTTGGAAGGGAAACTTAGAGTGGTTGTTACTCACAAGCGTTCTAAATCCGAGAGATTTAAATCCATGGTTGTGTCCTTGCCCGTCCCGGGGATTAGAATTTTGAAGGCTCCTCCCCCGCCGATAGAGAATCCTTTTAAAGGGCTTGCTAATATTCCGATTCCGGATTTTGTGTCGTTTCAACACGACACCGGGATGGAGGAGCTTGATAGTGCTCTTGAACTGAGCGGGTCGCTGGCTATGAGTGCGGCCGACATTTCCGGTTGGTCGGGGGGTTGCACGTGCATACACTTCACTACACCGCATAATCCATAACTGTAAATCATCCAACTTAGGAAATCACTAACTCTTCCTTCTTTTCTCATTTTCAGGTACTATGTCCGGAAAAGGATCGATGCTCGGGAATCTTCGCTCGGCCCGAAAGGCTTCTTCTTATTATGATTCCCGTAGGAGGGATTCAGATAGAGATCGCGATCGCGAGTACTCTAACCAGGACAGGTACGGGTATGATAGAGAGTACAGACATCGATCTAGATCACGCTCTCCTCCTCTTAGACTTCCATCTCCACCTCCCATTTTTGTTCCACACCCGCCAGAACCTCCTCGTCACAGGCCATCTTCTCATACTTCTAGATCTGAGACTCATCTTCAAAGAGTCGAGACCACGGCCTCCATAATTACAGAGAAGGTCCCAGCTGAGCCCATAGGAGAAGGGGCTATTAAACTGGCTCAGATGAGGAAGGATTTTCAGAACATTTGTTTCGATGGTTATGTCTTCCCACCACACTTAAAGAGAATTCCATCAGGGGTTGAAGGCACGATGCATGATTATGTCCATGACATCTACACCCAGTACAGAGAGTGGGTTAAGGCTGCAGAGAAAGCTTCTAAGGTGGCCTTTGAGCAAGCCAAAGCACTTGAGAAAATGGAGACCGAACTCGCCCATAGGGATCAGATCATTTAAGTGCTCACTGCTGAAGCCGAGTCTTCTCGGAAATCGGAGATTGAGGCCACCAAAAAAGCTGACAAAGCAAAGGTGGAAATGGTGAGGTTGGGGCAGACTCATGTTGCCTTGGTGAAGGAGATGGGCCACCGGAACACTACAGTCACCGCCGAGCGGGATGCGGCGGTCAAGGAACTCAATGAACTCAAGGCCAAATTCGCCGACATGGCCAAGGAAAAAGACGATGCGAACAACACAGCCCAAGAAGCGTGCGAACAAACTATTCTACTCAGGGGTGAACGGGATGCGGCTGTGGCTAAAGTCTGCAAGGTGGAGGCTGAGGTTGAGGAGAAAGTGAAGTCGGCCGAGTCCAGGCTAGACGCTGACATTGAAGACCTTCTCGTTGTTTACAACGCTAACGTGCTAAGGCATAGGGGTCTAGCCTGGCTCGATGATTATCCAATGCATCTTTATAACGCTTGGGGCCGACTGGTTGAGGAAGAGAAGGAGGCGCATCAGGGCGAGTCTGTGGATGAATTTGAACTCGAGAATCGCATTCTGACTGAAGATGGAAAGACGATTCTTCAAGAGTCAATGATTCTGCACGAGAAGGAAAGACTTGGCGCCCAGCACTTTGAAGTAGGAGAGGGTTCAAGAGTTGACCACCATGAAGCAAGTCTTGAAGTTCCCGCGTCAACCCAGCCCAAATCCTCATCTGCGGTCGATCCCCAAGCTGTTCCTGCTTACAATCAAGATCAGCCGCAGATGTCTCCGGCTACAGCGCAAGTCACTGATGCCGCTCTGCCGCCTACGAGTCAAACTGAGAAAGGTATTCTGGACATTCCACATATCTTTCTTAAGTCGAAATCTTCGATTGAGTTAAGTTCTAACAGTTCTCTTATTCTTTGTCCAGTGATCGATGCTGCACATGTCGGGCCTCCTGTTACTCAAGAATCACATCAGACACAGGAGGCCATCATTACCGAAGCGATCACCGTGACTACAACTGCCCCGCTTGATGATATGCAGGGGAGTACGATTGTGTTTGATGAGCAGCTGATGGATGAACTCTTTCGCCGTCACGGCGATCCCCTTGCCGACTTGTCATCTGTCATGAGTGGAAGTGATCCTGCTACAAGTTCTTCAATGCTGACTACTGATGCCCCCGGCGGGGTTCGAGCAGTTATTGAAGAGGAGATGTTTGCTCAAATCGACGCTGAAATGGCAGCGGCGGCTCATGGTGGTAGTTTTGGAGGTGGGATGGTAGCACCGGGACCTGCTCCGCTTAGAATGATATCTCATGGTGGTACTGTTTTCATCACCAGCGTGCCCATTCCACCTTCTGTACTTGATCATGTTCCTCCGACTCTGCCCGCAGGGAGCATTCCTATCCACTCGAGCTTGGAGGAGGATGTTGATATCATGCCTTCGCCTGAAGACCAACCACCTAAAAGCAAGGGCTCAAAGAGGAAGGATAGTGGCGGCTCCAGTGGGCCCGCACCGAAAAGGAAGCCGCGGAAGAAGAAAGATTAGACATGCTTCCTTGATGTAATTTTGACTTTCATTTTGCTAGCCGTGTATAGATGCGGGTTTGGCCCCTGCTAGTAGGAATTTTTTGGAACAAACTTGTATACGAATTTCTTTTATGAATAGTAGAAATGAAACTTTTCTTTTTGAGCTTCTTTGTGCCTTTGTTTTAAGTGTCTCAATGTTTGAAATGCACTTGTAAAGTTTCAGCTTTCGAGTCAAGTTTGTCCTTTCGTACCAAGTCTGGAAATTGCGGACCTGGTTCGCGATTGGGAAGCGAGTTGGATTTTGACGTCGCACTGTTTCAGTCAATGGTCGATGCTTAAGTCTTGCCCCCCAGTCTTAAGGGGTGAGTGGTTGGACATCAGTCAGCGGTTGCTTCCCATATTCATCATGTTGAGTCTAGTGCCGCTGAACGGATGTTTGAGTCAAGTGGAGACCGAGTGGTTTTTCCACGTTTGTCTGATTGTCGATGATCATATCCGCACTCCAGGGATTCTCATTTGTTTACTGGCGGTTGGTCACGCCGGCTTAAGTTTTAATCATATGTCCGCGATCTGGGGACTTGGAATTGACATTTGTACTCCGACTCGCGCTCTGGGAGTTGGGAGTTGACATTTATACTTCGATTCATGCTTCGGGAACTTGAAGTTGGTGTTTACGTTCCATTACGCACTCTGGGAATGCAGAGTCGATGTTTATACTCCGACTTGCACTCTGGGAGTTCAGAGTTGTTGTTTATACTCCAATTCGCCCTCTAGGAACTTAGAGTTGATGTTTATACTCCGCTTCGCGCTCTGGGAACTCGGAGTTGATGTTTGTACTCTGACTCGCACTCTGGGAGTTCGGAGTTGTTGTTTATACTCCAATTCGCGCTCTGGGAATCCAGAGTCGAAGTTTATACTCCGCTTCACACTCTGGGAACTCAGAGTTGATGTTTATACTCCGACTCGTGCTCTGGGAGTTCGGAGTTGATGTTTATACTCCGTTTCGCACTCTGGGAATCCAGAGTTGATGTTTATTCTCCGACTCGCGCTCTGGGAGTTCGGAGTTGATGTTTATACTCCAATTCGCGCTCTGGGAATTTGAAGTTGATGTTTATACTCCGTTTCGCAATCTGGGAACTCAGAGTTGATGTTTATACTCCGACTCGCGCTCTGGGAGTTCGGAGTTGATGTTTATACTCCATTTCGCACTCTGGGAATCCGGAGTTGATGTTTATTCTCCGACTCGCGCTCTGGGAGTTCGGAGTTGATGTTTATACTCCGACTCGCGCTCTGGGAGTTCGGAGTTGATGTCTATACTCCGTTTCGCACTCTGGGAATCCGGAGTTGATGTTTATTCTCCGACTCGCGCTCTGGGAGTTCGGAGTTGATGTTTATACTCCAATTCGCGCTCTGGGAATTTGGAGTTGATGTTTATACTCCGCTTCACACTCTGGGAACTCGGAGTTGATGTTTATACTCCGACTCGCACTCTAGGAGTTCAAAGTTGTTGTTTATACTCCAATTCGCGCTCTGGGAATTTGGAGTTGATGTTTATACTCCGACTCGCACTCTGGGAGTTCGGAGTTGATGTTTATACTCCGCTTCGCACTCTGGGAACTCGGAGTTGATGTTTATACTCTGACTCGTGCTCTGGGAGTTCGGAGTTGAATGAAGGATTGTCGTGTATCAATCCTTTCTTGATTTTGACATGATGCCTTGTCCCCGAGCTCGGGTTTCACGTAGCAAGTGATTGGTTGCATCACAGTCACTCCTTATTTGAATAATTCCACCGTATGGTGAAACTTAGCTCTCCGTGCATAGTGATGATCATATGAAGCATTTCAAGTAAATCACAGCTCTGGGTCGAAGAGATTGCATTTTATTGCTGAAATAAGAAAATATGGCAAAGTCAGTTGCCTTATTACAAATTCTAATTTCGAAATGCAGAAACAAATTGCAAAATGGAAAGTAATATAAATGGATAAAGATAGCCTGTCATGTGTAATAGCGGCGAAGGCTCTTGCTATTCTAGGCTCTTGGCAGAGTAAGACCGTCGACGGTCGATAATTTGAATGTGCCATCTCTGAGCCTTCGTTTAATAACATACGGTCCTTCCCATGTCGGCTTCATATGCGAAGGAACCAGATAGACTCTTTTCAAGACGAGATCGCCTAGTTTTGTAATGACCCTGAATTTTTGACATTTGAAATGTGAATATTTAATTGAGTTTAAATATTCGAGTGATAATTTAATTTGAAATTCAAATACCAGAATGGATTTGGCGATTAAATTATTGAATTTAATTTTTGAAACTGGGTAAAATTTTGAATTTTCAGTTTTAAGCTGATTAAAAATATTTTCAAGGCTTCGAAAATTTATAGTGATGATACTGAAGATAACGGAAGCTTCAGAATTGAATTTGAAACTGTTTTGTTCAGTTTTGAATTTTATCATTTAAATCGATATTTGAAAATAGCGTTCCGGGGCACAGTCTCGGAATTCGACGAAACCAATTCCATTGGATCCGTAATATTGTATTATTATCGGATTTCAATTTTCATAGTGATCAGAGTTATGGTGTGATCGTACGATAAGCAAACGCGTTGATATAATATAATGAGATATTTTTGAATATAAAAATATAAATTTTAATCAACAGCCACCCTTAAAACTTTTCAATGCCGACCTACTCTCTGCTTAATCACGCTCTCTTGTCTCCTTCGTACCCTTCCTTCTCTGTTAAAATAGAAGAAGGTTTAGGGTATGTCATTTCCTTCTGGAAAAGGGTGGTATCAAGTATGGAGCCCTGGTATTTAACCTATGTGGATACTCCGATCTCATTTATTGTGTGATTGTGTGTTTATCGAGGCGCCTTGGATAAAGGTCCAAAAGGACCGGGGGGTGGCATATTCGTGAGTTACCTAGTTACAAGGGTAACCCGGCCTTGTGTTGGTAGAGAGCAGTTGTCTCTCGGGACGTCCAGCCAGAGGCGATCCCATGTGGCCGTAGGAAAGGAAGTTCCTTAGCCTGACCATTTGTTGGAAATCCATTTCCCAATACGGAACTTGTACGGTTTTAGTTGTAGAACCTGCCATTTACTTATGGTGGCGCCCCACTGTTTAGATGGTAGCTATAGTAGGCATAGTTCGAAATATCTATGCTGGCTAAGATTAATATTATACTTTCGAAATGTTTTCTACACTAGACATTAATAATAATATACAATGATTGGCTTAGTAAGCATCTTTGACTATCATAAGAAGAAATCTCTTCCAATTCTGCGTTTGCATTGTGTGTGTGGCGGGAGGTCTTATGGTAGTTTCATTTTCCAAAAGCATTGCGAATTAATTTTATTTTCTTTATGAAAATAACTGTTTTACGATCTCACACCAGTCACCATGACTGACTCGGAGTTTATTGTTTCCTTTCTAAACTCTGGGTGCCCATAATTTTCCACACGGGCAGCCTAGAGTTATATTATCAGGATATTCTAGATATTCTGGAGCTTTGGAAGCAAACTGGATGGCGAGACGTACATCCGTACTTGTTTATTTATTCCGTTGTGTATTCTGTATGAGGACAAGTTATATAACTGTCCATTGTTGTATTGAGTTGTATATTGACTCTGATTGATGTATGTATAAAATGATGTAGTCTTTTGTTTAAAGATTATTGATTTATCTATTATATATTGTTCCACTGCGAATGTGAGATTCTGTTGTTGTTTTTTGTTTCTGTTTTTCTGTTCTATTTTTCTTCTATTTTCTTCTACCTCTTTTTTTCTCCATAACAATTCAGTTTTCCGGCATTCGATTGCTCGGTAGTTGATACAGTGGACGTATTAATGTCGATTTTCAAGCGATGAAAAGTCGAGTCGTTACAAGTTCGAAGGTTCGCGGACGGACCTTGGCGTTGTACAATCGGGCGACTCGACTTCGATGTGCAGCTGCCCTCAAATCAGCTTCTTCATGCTTTTCATCAAGTAGATCGAGAGATTCAGCAAGTAATATAGCGTTTGTCTTCGGATCATAGTATGTCACACGATGAGAAGGTACTTCTAGCTCGACTGGAATAACGGCTTCTGAACCGTAAGAGAGAGAGAATGGAGTGTGACCGGTCGCAGTCTTCTGGGTTGTTCGGTAAGCCCATAAAGCCATAGGAAGTTCATCGACCCACTTGCCACCGACCTTTTCTAGTCGTTTTTTCAGGATAGACTTTATAACTTTATTAACCGCTTCGACCTGTCCATTCGCCTGAGGGTGTGCAACTGCGGAGAATTTCTTTTGGATGTGAAATCGTTCGTAGAAATCTTTAAATTCAACACTGTCGAATTAGGTTCCATTGTCCGTAATGATAGTGTGTGGGATACCAAATCGACAGATGATGTTGCGGACTACAAAGTTGATTACTTTCTTCGTCGTTATAGTAGCAAGAGCTTCGGCTTCAGCCCACTTTGTAAAGTAATCAACTGCGATGATGGCGTATTTCGCACCACCCTTTGCCAGAGGTAAAGCACCAATGATATCGATGCCCCACATTGCAAACGGCCAAGGGCTGACCATTTGTGTTATCTCGGTAGGCGGGGCTCTAGGAATTCGAGCATGCTTCTGACACCTATCACATTTCTTTGCGTAATCTGACGCGTCACGATTCACGGTAGGCCAGTAATATCCGTACCGGAGTATTTTTTTGGCAAGTGCTTGCCTCCCGGTGTGATCGCCACATTCTCCCTCGTGCACATCATGTAATACTCGTTTAATTTCATCGTGAGCGATACACCGGAGTAGAGGGACTGAGTACCCTCTTTTGTACATGATTCCATTCTGAATGGTAAATCGTGAGGCCTTCAGAAGGATTTGTCTCTTTTCACTCCTGCGCTCCGGTAGGGTTCCGTGCTCAATGTAGTTTCTAAGTGGAGTCATCCATGAATCCTTTTTAAGGACGGTTTCACATACCCAGTCTATTTCTGCCCGGTCAATGCTTGGAGAGGAAAACGTTTCTACGGGAATGACTCCCATTTGCTGAGCTTCGCCTGTGCTGGCTAGCTTTGCCAATGAATCGGCTTTTTGGTTGCGTTCTCGAGGTATACAATAAATGGCATAATAATCAAACTGATTTAGTACTTCCTGAACTCGAGCTAAGTAAGCAGCCAGTCTTCGATCTCTTGCTTGATATTCTCCCCGTACTTGACACACAACTAACTGTGAATCGCAATAAATTTCCACAGCGATAATTCTCAAATCTCTAGCAAGCTTCAAGCCAGCTAGGAGGGCTTCATATTCAGCTTCATTATTGGTTGCATGAAAGTCTAACTTCAAAGCGTAACATATGGATCGGCCTTCGGGAGTTTCAAGTACAACACCAGCGCCCGAACACCGGTCGTTTGATGCACCTTCGGTATAAAGCTTCCAGACGTATTCGGGGGATTCAGTGGTTTCGGGCAAGTCCTCTGGAATGGTAAATTCAGCTATGAAATTGGCTAGGACTTGTCCTTGTATGGCCCGTCTCGGAGCGTAAGTAATGTCAAACTGGCTCAGTTCGATGTTCCACTTGAGTAACCTACCAAACGTCTCAGGCCGCGAAAGGACCTGTCGTAACGGCTGGTTGGTATAAACAATAATGGAATGTGCCTGGAAATACGGTCGGAGTTTTCTTGATGCAATAACAAGGCAGTAAGCCAACTTCTCCAATTTCGGATAGTTCCTTTCAGCCCCGGTCAATCGCTTGCTGACATAATATACTGGCTTCTGTATCTTGTCTTCTTCTCGAATTAATGCAGCGCTGATAGCGTTTTCTGATATCGCCAAATATACGAACAACTTCTCATGATCAATAGGCTTTGACAGGATAGGCGGTGTAGATAGATGTTGTACTAATGCTTGGAAAGCGCCCTCGCACTCCGTGGTCCATTCAAAGTTGCGTTTTCCTTTTCGGATCAGATCGAAGAAGGGAATGCATTTGTCAGTGGACTTTGAAATGAACCTGCTCAATGCTGCTACTTTCCCATTGAGACTTTGGACTTGCTTTATAGTCTTTAGAGTTTCAAGATTTCTGATTGCCCAAATCTTTTCAGGATTAGCTTCGATTCCTCGGGCGTTGACAATGAACCCAAGGAATTTTCCGGATGCAACTCCAAAGTGACATTTCAGTGGATTTGGCTTCATTTTATATTCTCGAAGTATGTTGAACATGGTTTCCAGGTCTTTGACATGGTCAGTGGAGAATCGTGACTTCACAAGCATGTCGTCCATATATACTTCCATGGTTTTCCCGATTTGGTTGGCAAACATCTGATTGACCAATCGTTGAAAAGTAGCCCCAGCATTCTTGAGTCCGAATGGCATAACTTTGTAACAGTAAAGTCCCAGATTGGTTACGAAGCTGGTATGTTCTTCATCGAGTAAATGCATCGGTATCTGATTGTAGCCAGAATACGCGTCCATGAAGGATAAGAGTTCATGAAGTTTCGGTCCGATCCGTGACCAGGCCAGCGCGCGCAAGCCCGTGAAGTTCATGAAGACCCTCTCTGGCACGTGACCAGGCCAGCGCGCGCAAGCCCGTGAAGTTTCGGTCCGATCCGTGAACGATACGAACGGATTTCGTATCGATCAAGATTTCGTTCAATGGAGTCGAAATTTGGCGTGGACATTCTTTAGCATGCTCGTAGGCTTCTGTGAAAATTTCATAGCATTTGGACTTGTAGATTAGGAGATGATCGATACGAAATGGGATTCTCGGTAGGCTGTTTCATTCGACTCCCTTATTTCGACTCGCTCTTGTTTGACTCGCTCTCGTTCGCATTGCTGTTCGACTCGGTCTTGTTCGAGTCACTGCTCGACTCGATGACGTGGCGTTCGAACCTTCGGATCACTCTGCCTTTGATGCCGCTTTGATCGAGTCGTTCTTGGACCTTGCCTTGCTCGTATCGATAGAAACTCAACTTCGGTCGATTGGTTTGAATATGGTAACTCAATGGATTCAATCAGAAGATCCACGATGGATATGAACTGCATAGGAGACAGAGTCGAAGGTGGTCGATACGAACTGTGGCTTCGTATCGATGGAGTCGAACTGTTGTTTTCTGAAGGATGCGGAGCGAGTCGAACAGAGACTCTGAGATGGAGTCAAAGTGGAGCTTCCATGATGGGTTCGAACTGAGCGAGTCGAAGTAGGCTTCCCAGATGGATTCGAGCTGAGCGAGTCGAAGTGTAGGTGGTTTTCATCCACTTTTTTATCGTTCGTAACTTGAGCATACGAACTCGGATTGACTTGAGATTTGGAACGTTAGCTCTCATAGCTTCGCTTGTTGTGTCAAACCAGTTTTAGCTCGATCCGGACTCGGACAAAATTCGTCGATATCCATAGTGAGCCTGTGTATAACCGATCTCTGGGATGGACCGTCATTGTTTCACTATCAATTCCTTAGTGTTACGGCCTTGCCAAAAGGCGGGATAACAGAAACTGAGTTGATGAACTTTCGCTCGCACTATGGGCTTACAGAACCACCCACAAAGCGGCAACCGGCCACACTCCGTTCGCTCTGGCATATGGCTCAGAAGCAATGATTCATGTTGAATTAGAAGTCCCCTCGCACCGAAGGAATTTTTTTAATCAAAAGCAAAACGAGCAGCTCCTACTCGAATCGTTGGATATGATTGACGAAAGAAGGGAAGAAGCCGAGTTGAGAACCGCTGCCCACCAAAAAAGGGTTACACGATACTTCAACTACAAAGTTCATAACCAAACCTTCGAAGTGGGAGATCTCATACTCAAGCGAGTCTAACCCGTCCCGGAGGCCTTCGGACCGAACTGGGAAGGACCATATGTCATCAATCAAAAGCTAAGGGATGAAAATTTCAAGCTAACAACCGTCGATGGAATCCAAATTCCTAGGGCATGGAATAGCGAATCGCTCCGCCGCTACTTCGTCTGAAAACTACCTTATCTATTTTCCAACAAATAAGTCATCCCGGGATGCCGGGGGCATTGTAAATAGGCAAAATATGCCCTACTTTCCTTAATAATATTGATTCGCTTTTCGAACCAACAAAACTGTGTTCATAATAACTACCCCCCGGATCGACGGAAGCAAATCGACACAAACCATTGGATCGGCGGAACCCGATCTCCGTCTTCTATGAAGCGGTGTTTCCCCGACAACACCGGGAAGGTCCGAACATGAACTTCTCATGTTGCCCGAAGATAGGCAACACCGAGGAGTACGAAAAGCCGCCCATCCCATAAGCCATGCACTAACTTTTAAAAATTATACTCCTCACGTTGCCCGAAGATAGGTACCGAGGAGTAAGAAAAGCCGTGCACCCCATAAGCCGCGCACCAACTTTTAAAACTTAAACTCCTCGCGTTGCCCGAAGATAGGCAACACCGAGGAGTACAAAATGTCGCGCATCTCATAAGCCGCGCACTAACTTTTAAAAATTACACTCCTCACGTTGCCCGAAGAAAGGCAACACCGAGGAGTATGAGAAGACGTGCACCCCATAAGCCATGCACCAACTTTTAAAACATAAACTCCTCGCGTTGCCCGAAGATAGGCAACACTAAGGAGTACGAAAAGCAGCGCATCCTATAAACCGCGCACTAAATTTTAAAAATTACACTCCTCAGGTTGTCCGAAGATAGGCAACATCGAGGAGTACGAAAAGCCGTGCACCCTATAAGCCGCGCATCAACTTTTAAAACTTAAACTCCTCGCGTTGCCCGAAGATAGGCAACACCGAGGAGTACGAAAAGCCACACATCCTATAGGCTGTGCATTAACTTTTAAATTTTAAAATCCCTGCATTGCCCGAAGATAGGCAACACCGAGGAGTACGAAAAGCCGCACATCCCATAAGCCGCACACTAACTTTTAAAAATTAAACTCCTGGCGTTTTCCAAAGATAGGCAACACCGAGGAGTACAAAAAAGCCGCGCATCTCATAAGCCATGTACTAACTTTTAAAATTTACACACCTCACGTTGCCCGAAGATATGCAACACCAAGGAGTATGAGAAGATGCGCACCCCATAAGCCGCACACCAACTTTTAAAACTTAAACTCCTCGGGTTGCCAAAAGATAGGCAACACCGAGGAGTACGAAAAGCCGTGCAACCCATAAGCCACGCACTAACTTTTAAAAATTACACTCCTCACGTTGCCCGAAGGTAGGAAACACCGAGGAGTATAAAAAGCCGCGCACCCCATAAGCCGTGCACCAACTTTTAAAACTTAAACTCCTCGCGTTGCCTGAAGATAGGCAACACCGAGGAGTACGAAAAACCATGCATCCCATAAGCCATGCACTAACCTTTAAAACTTAAACTCCCCGCGTTGCCCGAAGATAGGCAACACCAAGGAGTACGAAAAGCCGCGCATCCCATATTTCGCGCACTAACTTTTAAAAATTACACTCCTCACGTTGCTTGAAGATAGGCAACACCGAAGAGTACAAGAAGACGCACACCCCATAAGCCGCACACCAAATTTCCAACATAAACTCCTCACATTGCCCGAAGGTATGCAACATCAAGGAGTATTAAAACCATTCTGGATCGACGTGTCGTACCAATCCCAAAAGTCGCTCATTTCATAAGCCGCGCATCAATTCTCAGAACCGCGAAGTCACGCTCCTAAAACCTAAACTCCTCACCTTGCCCGAAGATAGGCAACGCCGAGGAGCATCAGAACCATCCGAATTGACGGGTCATATCGATCCTGAAATCCACGCATCCCATAAACCACGCGCACTTTCAAGTCCTGGAATTGCGCCGGTAATACAGGGAAACTTATCCATATAGGAATAACAAGAATTAACCCACTTCCATTGTTGGAGCAATGGACGCGAGTGTAACAAAATCGGAATGCTACAAACTAGCGAAAAAATTTCAATTGCTGACACTCAATGACTAACTACAACATTTAACGTTGACAATGTGTAACTGCCTACAGTTGACTCATACAATGTGCAAAAAACTTGGACTACAGGCTGAAGTTACAAAACTTCTGAAAGAAGAAAATCCAAGTTGTGACTAAGTCAAATTTCAAGTTTTAATATGCAAACTATTTAAATCATAAGTTACCGGTCATTTGTCAATTGTTTGAAGTAAACAGCCCTTTGAACTGGGGGGCATACACCGACACTTAAATAAAAATGCTTAAAACAATAATTTCACAAATTCTGTTACTCCAAACAAAATTTTTTGGCGGTAATCACAAGACTAGATAAAGTGAAGTGAAAATATAAAGAGTAAATGCAAGTGCACAGAATATACATAAGCAAATAAGTGTAAACAAAACGAGCATAAGTGGATAGAACACATATGAATAGACAAGTAAGAGTACAGCCAAAATATCAACAATGTATTACTTATAACTTTCTTTTATACAAGGTCAAAACGTGGGGGTCGTACCTACACAATGCCGGCCAACAAAAGAAAAATACAGACACCACAACAAAAACACTATGTGCAGAATCTTCACTTGGACAAAACTACACAAAAAGAATCAAAATCAAATCAATCACCACCCAAGCTTCTCAACGCTTCTTTCCACCACTCCCCTTTCCGCCTCTTGTTCGGAGTTTCGGCTTCGCCTTGGGAGTGGTGTCACTGCCAATAATGTCAACAGTATCCTCAGCACTAGTATCCTCCTTCTACTCGGCAACCTTCTCAGAAGATTCACCCTTCGTTTTACGCTTTCGGACTTGCGGGAACTCTTGGAGGCCTTGATTGCTTCAACCTTCTCCTTTTTGACGGCAACCAGTTGTCTTGAGTCTTGCGTGGCTGCTTAGTTTGAACTTCATGCTCCCTAACTTCGACCGTGGTTATTTCACCTTCCAAAGATACAGAAGGGTCATCCAAGCCATGAAGTGCGCTTATCTTCTCGGACTCCGACCCCGGCTACAAGCCAGACGCAGACATGGAGACCGGTGCAGGAACGGAAATGAGCACGGAAGCAGTGGAAATAACAATAGGTCCAGGCGCCGAGGAAGCTGGCAGATCAACAAATAAGGTAGACGGACCTATAAGATCAAAAATGTAAGCATTAAATTCTTCCCGCTTTTGCGGCATAAGCTGAAGGCTCCCGAACTCATGGGAAACAAGAGGATTACCTGCATCGAAGAATGACCAAGAATGTCAACTTCGTACTCACCGCCTTCACCCTCCTTCGACGGCTCTGTAATCCAAGGGGAAGCCTCAAGCCCAGAACTTGTTGGCAGATTACAGGGATGCTTTGATGGCTCGCCGGCACCAAAAATGAAAGGCTCCGTAAGCGCTTCGGCAGCCGCAGTCATAAAAGCATCGGCAACTTCTTTCTCCCTCTCGATCCGCAAAATCTCTTAGCCCTCCAACAACGCCTTCTTTGATTCTTCATTAAGGTAGGCATTTTATAACTCTCGCTCGGTATAAATGTCACCGCTGTCACGAAAGCAGGTCAAGATTTCTTCCCAGACCACAACGAGAGTGCGTAGAAATTTCGGGCCTAAGTTGCTTAGGCTCCCCTGAGGTAGTAGAGAATTGACATAAAAATTCAAGATGGTCTCGTCCATCTTTTCCATATTCCTTTCAAAAGCATTTTGAAGCCCCAGATAATCCGCCGTAATAGCGGCCTTTTCAACGTCGATGCGAGACTTATGGCGCTAAGCTGCGCAACTTAATCCTATAGTCGGGCGATTGTCTTAGCCTGGTCGTAGATGGTCTTATTATGCCCCTAAACGATAAGGTCGTGATCGAAGATGGTTTTTGTCTGGGCTTCAATTGTCATGCTACAAGCAGCTAACTCCTCTTTTAGTTTGGCCTCTTCGGCATGACCTTCTTTATTTTGTCCTTATAGACGATCTCAATTCTCTCGTGGGCCTCTTTTACTCCCTTCAACAAGTCGGCGTTCCTTTTGCTTTCTCAAAGCACCTCTTCTTTCTTCTCCTCCAGCTGTTTGATCCTAGCATCGTGCTCCATTAACGCCCTTTCAAAATCATCCTTCTCTTATTCAAAAGAAAGGATTTCCTGATAATTGTTGCGGTTCATATCTGCTAGTTGCTTGCATAATTTCTCCCACCCTTCGGCTTGTTCTAAATTATTCTGGATAGCTTGAAGAAGTGACATGTAAGAATCCCTACGAACCAGACGGAGATCATGATCAAACTTAACTTCCCTTAGAAACCACCCGAGGAGCGCCGCCTCAAGCATGGGAGGACCGAATGGAAGAATGTATGCGGGTATCCAATAGGGACATGAAGCACCAGGGGCAAGAGCAGCAGAAGATAATGGAATGTAAGTTGAAGGCGGAACGGGGACCGAAGTAATGAGGATTTCCTGACCCGCTGAAGAGAGCGTCGGAACGAAAGCTTGTTGTTTCGAAGAATGGGAACCACGATTGAATTTAGACCTCTTCGACGGCTCCTCTCTCTTGTCGAAAGTCTTCCTCTTTTCATATCCTTCTTTATGTACTGGGCCCTGCTCTCTCTCGTCTCGGCGATGAGTTTTGGCCTTTAGATCTTTTCTTCTTTTATACTCTTCCTCCATCTCTCGGGGCTGGTGACGGCCGAATGAATGCTTTGGCCGGTGCTGGGAGTCGGTAAATTCCTCGAAATCATCATAAAGGCTGCATCCTCTCGTCATACCCGACACGAAGCATAAATAAAAGGTTTTAGAAATAGAAAATAAACATGAAAAGTGTGTGTATAAGTGAGTGTGACCCTAGTGAAGCGTGTGATATGTTTGGGAGGAGAGCCTAAAATGATGTCACAAACCGGATCGGGAAGGCACTACGGAAGGAATAGGACTAACTTCGGATGCGACATGGCCAGAACGAAGGGGCACCTCCTCAAATTTCAAATCTTCCTCCATGAGTGTGTTGAAATCGACGTAAACATCACTCAAATCTACAAACTCTACGCCAGCATCTTTGCTCGAAGAATCCTGACGTCCTCCGATTTCTGGGGCATCGTCTTTATCACTCATGTCTGGAGGAGGTGAGCTAAGAATAACGGGGCTCATCCCCAGAGTCTCATCGCACGATTCAGAATCCCCATCAAATTCTGCATAGAAATCATCGCTATAAGTGGACATCGTTACTACTCCCGATTTCCCCCTCCTCTTTTTCTAAGTCCATCGCGGCTTTGCCTTCCCTTTGTTTGAACTCCTCTTCTCCTTCTTTCGAAATCGAAGGCATTCTGGTCGGGCGGCTAATTCTGGTCGCAGCAACATCTCTTCCATCGCGGGCCTCTTCGGCTGATTCTCCAAACAAGCCCTCTCTCTCTTAGGAAGCGCCTTCTTCAGAACCGTGAGAAGAGAAAGTGGATCGCATGCGAACCCTGGATCAAGAAGGAGAGGGGACTTCGACTGGAACGGTGGATCTCCTCGGATGGAATAATCCATATCGGAGTAAGTTTTCGTCGGTCGGTAGGACTTTATCGGATCTTTCCTCAACATGATAGCCTTCAGGGTTCAGAAAACTTCATCGAGAGACGAGTCCCTATGCGGCCTCGGGATAACTGCGAGAAATATTCGACCTATTAGAAACTCCATAGTGGCACATCGGAACCCGGTAAGTAAGGAAAATAACTTACCCCCCATCGTCGAAAGACGGTTAAACCCCTAGGGGCATCTAACGAAGAAATACTGGGTCTTGAACTGGGATAGGTTGCTCTGCAGTCGTAATATGATTTTTCATACATCTGAGCTTCAATCATGACCAAGGATGGACGCTCATCTCTCCTTTGAATGAAAGAAAGTATCACAACTCGTCAAAGCTCGAAGCTCGATTGAATGTTCGCATGAAAAGGACATGCAAACAGGTTAAGATGGCATAACTGTTAGGATAAATCTGGAATGGGGCAATGCCTAAATTCGAGAGAGTCTCGTGTAGAAAGTCGTTAAAAGGGGGCACAGCTCCATTTAGACACATATACCGATGACAGGCGGTGTACCCCGGAGGAGGCATGTGAGCAAACTCGTTCTTCTCTGGAAGGCGTATGTCTTCCTTTGGTATGCCATGTTGCATGCATATATTATGCAGGACCTTAGCGGAAACCATAGAAGAAGCTCTTTCTGGTGGGTTGAGAAGAACTCTAAATTAGAGGGATTTCGATCCAAGACTGGACCTACTGGAAACAACTGGCCATATTCATCCTGTGAGGTGGAAGGAGAAAGGGCGATGGACGATGACTCAGCTTCCGAAAGTGCCAGGCCTCCTCCGCTTCACTTACGGCGCGAAGTTGGATACTTCATTCTAAACAACAGAACTCGCATCCAAAACGGTCAGGTAATTCTATTCTAAGCTAATACTTTCCCCTATAACACTTGAATTCTGGAGAGACATTGATTCGTGTCGACACATCGGATTTCAAGTATGTACTTGGGCAAGTGCAATGTGCAGTCTATAGGGGGTGAGCTCGGTGTCCGAAACACTATAAATGCTCTATCCCGTGTAGATAGTTCGCTCGTAGTGGAAAAAGAAAAAGACTTCCCATAACGTTTCCTTTTGTTTTTACTTCCTCTACACTTACCCGTTATCGTTCAACGATCGATAATGGATCCGTTATCCGAAGCGATGCGGAAAATTCTCTTCAGTACAGGGACACCGAGCGTACAAAAGAAAATAAGATAAGTCCAAATTCTTCAGAAGTTCTAGGACCAATTCGCGATGTCTCATGCAATATCAGCTACGGGACTTGGCACAAGTCAATTCTGGCTCAATGGATGAAGACAGCAAAACATGCCAAGCACTGAGGCAAGGCCCAGATGTCGTTCTGGGAGGAAATCAAGACTCGATTTACTATCTTCCTCCATTAAGCCGTAATCAACTCAGACTCCTCATGACAAACATCACGAATACAACCCCACCATCAAATCGTTAAACGAACATTGTAATTAGCAAACCCACCTCAAACTAAACTCTAAACACAGAACTAGTTGAAGACTTAGGATCAGTAAGCCAAGAACAGGTCGACGGCGATCTAAGGATGGGTTGGCGGTGATCCAAAGCGCAAGAAAAACTAGGGTTTTGGTCGGTGGCGATTTTGAGAAGGCGTAGTTAGTAGCGTAGGAGAAATCATGACAAAAGATTAGGCAATGTCGAATCTCAGAAGGTGATGGATCGAGTCGATCAAACAAAAGCTCGAATCACTAAAAGAGGATTGGATCGCAGGAAGAAGGAATGGCTCGAATGGTTGAATAGGTTGGCTCGACTGGTTATATAGGCAAATAAAATAAAAATGCCGAAAACTCTCTAAGTGATCAGATCACTAGCGATCCATAATTAAGGTGCCAAAATTCTCTTATCAGGTCGCTAGCGATCCATCATTTATGGATCGCTAGCGATCCATGAAGTTGCATGGACTTTTCCCCAAACGTGCACTGCGACATCTACCTACTATTTCAGGATATACTGAGAAGCTATGAAGGAAAATTTGATCCGTTATGGCAAGCAACAGTGGTCAAGACCCGAACTAAGTAAGCAGCAGCATAACCTGCTTCATACCCTCAAGACTCTAACATGATTACTTGGAATTCAACAAGTAGAGATTAAAAGCGATAACTTCCCGAGCATGCCTTGTTTCTAACGAAGACGTACTTTGGGAGGCAAATGTTATCCGGGTTTTTAACCCAGCAGGATCCAAGAGAAGACGGAACAACTTGATGAAGTCAGAATGGCTCGAAATTCAATCAAATGGGCTAAAGCAACAAGTTAAAGAGAGCGAAGTCATATTACAAATGCAACGACTGAGTTTGACTAAACCAAGGGACAAGTATCTCTCCAGTCCAACCAGCGGCTAAATACAACTACCAAGTAAATCGTCAACAAAACAAAGCAACATACAATGAGGCTTCACGAACAACATCGACACAAGGCAACAAAAGCATTCTAGACATCAAAGTCCAGAAATGGTCTAAGTGTATGGATCGCCAGCGATCCATACACTATGGATCGCCAGCGATCCATATGTCATCATTGGGTCGTTATGGCACATGGGGAGCAAAGAAAGATTAAAGGACAAAGTGCAAAAATATGTTAAGTGTATGGATTGCTAGCGATCCGTACACCATAGATCGCCAACGATCCATACTTGATCATGGAAACGTTGTGGCCTAAACTAAGCAAAGAAGAAAATGGGACTAAGTGATTAGCTCGCACTTGAGATACTGCTATGGATTGCTAGCAATCCATAGACCAAGGATCACCAGCCATCCATGCTTTTGGCTCAGGTCGCGAGCTAAGCTCTACTGGATCCTCCTGTGTCCATATGCAAACAATTGGCGAACAGGCCTGGCCTAGAAGCTCTCCGATCTCTATAAATACCACCCTACCTGCAACATAAATGGGATCTTCTCCGGACTGGTGGCTGAAGCTCTGCTGGAAGTTTCTTCACTCTTCACCTCCCTCACAAGTCACAACAATCTCCATTAGGGTTCACTGTGATTCTCCAGTGGATTCCAACCTTGGAGATTCAATCTAGCTAAGGACAATCAAGAGCTTTGTAATCAAACACTTCTTGTAATAGCAATCAGTCCATAATAAAAACTATAAAATGGACGTAGGCTTCATTAACATCCGAACCACTATAAAAATCTTCTTGTCTTCTTTCTCTTACTGCTTTTTTCTATATCTTTTATCTATATAATTGCTTTGTAAGAACATGGATGGTGCTTTCACACTCAAACCAAGGTGTTGATCCATTTTTTGGGTTAACGGAATGTTTATACAAAGATTTTATAAATGGATTTGAATGCCTATAAAGGGAAGTTTTATACGAGGTTTGAACGCTTATAAAGAAGTTATATATAACCGGGTTTAAATAATTATAAAGAGTTCATAAATGAGTATGGAAGTTGATAAATGTTTGTAAACGGGTTTGGGTTAAAGCAAAGAGGATTTTATGGGTAATTTTTTTTATAAAAGATAAATAAAACGGGAATTTGAGGTTTGGGTTTCTCGAGGCTGACCTTTTAAAAATGGTGGTATGGGATATCCGTTCCACACTTTACACCGAAGGAATGGTGCTTAGAGTTATCATTTTCTCCAATCTAAATAATGTAGTTAAATCCGTTAAAAGATTTGGAAATGTGAAATCTTATAAATGTTTTGTGAATATACTTATGTAAAGGAGATAAGTATATGAATGTTGATAAATGTTTGGGAAAAAAGATTTAATGAATGAAAATGGTTTTTGAGGCTGCTTAGGGTAATTAAATATGTAGATTTTGTTGTTGTTATTTGATAGTTAAATAACCGACTATTAAATTTAGCCTAATTTGACTTAGGAAGTATGTATGTAAAATCCGAGTTTTCGACAAGGACTCGAATACTTACTTCCAAAAGAACTGGGAATGAGTCAACCGGAAATTATCGGTTGCTGTTACGAAGAGACCGGGATCTAATTTATATATCCAAAAACCACTCTGAACCAACATGTACGTTCGAGTGGAAAACATCTTGATGATTATTGAAGATGGTGCTCTTTGAAGTGCAAGGGCTACTACTAGTAATCCTGAGGGTGATTCCAAAATGGATGTAGCAGAGTTAGTGCCTTCAGTTTCTTTCAGACCCAGAACGAACTTGTATGGATGAATGTTGGCACTGCATTGACGCATGGAGGGTAGTCTTAGCATTCCAATATGGATTTCTATTCAGAAAGGTAAAATGTAGCCTTAAACCTCACAACCGAGAGGAATGGAAAAAACAGGGTATGCAGTAGAGCTATGTGGTTAGCTACCATTAGGAGTAGTCACCCCATTCTAGATGTCTCTTTCAGAGTTGGTTTGGGCGCAAACACCATGGTAGTATAAGGCCTCGATGTCAAGGGGGTGAGGTAATCTAGTCTGCCATGTTAAACGGGCATCCAGCTCTGTGTTAGCATCAGTGCATTTTCTAGAGGTGTATCATCTGAAGGTAGTCCCTTACCTTGACATTGTTGGGATCCAATCACCAATACGTTCCTTACGGTTTTGATTGTAGAGCCTTGTACGTTGGAATGTGAGATGCAAGCATTTCAGTTATTTTATCTATTTACTTTAAACCTAGACACTATGATAATATCACTGGATTTTTATATAAAATGTTTTGGTTATCGTAAGGTAAAACCCATCCGTTTTTATATGCGGTATGGTCTTACGAGATAACCTTTGTTTGAAAAGTTTTCAAATGTAGAAATCGGTTTAGTTGTTACATGTTATCGAGTTTTACTCATGCTGGTTTAACAGACTGACCCGGGCGTTATTCCATGTAATTCTCGGGTCAGACCGAACATATTTTCCCAGGTTTAGCTAGATACTTTGGAGTTAGAGAGGAGCTGGATGGTCAAGACATATTCGCGTATATTTTTCTTCCACTGTATTATAGGGTCTGTATGTTTGTCGATGTAAGGACAGGTTTCTATAACTGTCCAAATTTAGGATAAATCTAGTGTACTCTGATGTTATATGAATAAAGATGTTTTCTTTTTGTAAAGATCATTGTTGTATTATATATTATTCGCTGCGTTGTGAGATTCTGTGTGGTTTAGTTTTCTATCTTCTAGCTTCTTCTTTCGCCTTAATAAATTGATATTTCCGCCACTTGAATGTTCGGCATGTGATACAGTGGACGTATTAGTGTTGATTTTTGAGGCTTGAAAATACAGTTCGTTACAATCAAAATCCAAAAAAATAAGGTAGTTAGAATCTCAACCATCAAGTTGAACACCTCCATTGTCCGGGATTCTGCCATATGTCGTACTCATGCTCTTTATCAATAGCGCCTTATGCATCGCCTGCACTATGTGGCCTACTTCGAAGTCGACGTGAAAATCTTAGCTCTAAGATGTTTTCAACCCATAGTTAATTTTCCATTCCCTTGGAGTGGAACTAAAACTACTTCTATAGTCATAATTCTTAGAATCTAACGTAAAAATATAATATTACTATATAGGAAAGTACGAATACGTTCTCTCAATTTATCCTAATTCCAATGATCTACTAACCTAGGCTTTGATACCAAATGTAACAACCCATACCTTAATGGGCCTAAATTTCGACAAAAATCGAAACCCAAGTCTATCAAAGCACAGATCGTTGGATTTGGTACCTGCAAATAAGCATGAGCATTACCAGAGACTGATAGAAATCTAAATGCACAGCGAAATAATAATAAGATAAGAATACCGACTATGACTACTACCTTAGAATCAATGATATTCCTTGGATAGAAGATTGTCACATCAGCATCGAATATGAGAGAAAAGAGGACTTCTCCAATAACAAAGCACCTCCAGCTCTAGTGACATGTTCCTCTAAATCTATCATGTGGGTTGTAATGAAGGGCTCAGAACAATGTTCTAGTGACTGGAAAATCTATAAACTGTTCATAACATAAATTTATACCGATTGGTTTCCTTTTAATTGTTATGTCCATTAAGATTAGCAATTCTAATCTAACCTTGCATTGCACACACGATTACTTACTTACCCCTTCCCAAGGTACAAAATACCGATGAAGCCTTATCAACCACCCAATACTTTCAAACCCATTTGCCACTTAACACTTCTAAATATGAAGCGGGCTTCTATAATCACCATAAAATACTTTTAAAAGAGAAATAGGCAGACTGCGCCATTTAAGTCCTCAATCAAGGTAGTATCTGCCATTTAAGACCTATTCCCAATGTGGTTTTCTAACAATGTTGTCAATGTTCGTTGGGTCCTAGCTACAAAGACCTCTAACCATTATTTAAGGCTTCCAACATTTAATGTCCAACCATTACCGCGTCTATCGCCAATAACGTAGCCATGTAAGAGACAGTACCCAAGCCACTTAATACCATTAAAAGGACTAGGTGGACTTCTAACCATTTAATAACTATATTCTAGGCAGGTCCTACATCACTTAATATCTATCCCCGGATGGACTTCTCACTGGTACTATTTGTTGTTACGACCGTAGCAATATAAGAGACAGTATCCAAGCCACTTAATACCTCATTAATAAGGAGCAGGTAGACCTCTAACCATTTGAAACCTATTTATAGGTAGGCCTTTGTCATTTAATATCTAACCCCAAGGCGGACTCCTTACTGGGACTATCTAGCTGACATCGCTTGGATTCTCACTAGGTTACTTAATATTTCTTTTTAGGAGAGAGGCGAACCCTTAGATCCGTCACTTAATACCTTAAACCCGAAGCAAACCCTTCCCAAGATATCCACTATCACTCTTAATTATAAATATGGAATTCATTAGGTCAGTATGGAGGCGGGCCTAAAATTAGACACTTAATACCTCAACACTAGAGTAAACCCTTTTAGAGGCATCCTTATTTATTTGGAATCTCACTAGGTTACATAATACTTCCTTTTAGAAGAGAGGCGGACCCTACAGCCACTTAATACCTCAAACTAGAAGCGAACGCCTATGGAGATATCCCTCATCGCTCCTAATTCCAAATTTGGACCATTTAATACTTTTCAATTAAGAAAGCAGGCCCAATCTCTCACGTCGTCACGGGTCCTAGGATTAGTGATATCTCAAATCAATAGTAAGTGCACTCGACTGCTGGTAGCCTCAAAGTGAAGAGCAGTCTTCCGTCGAGTGACTCTACTAACCTCGCATCACTAACCTACTAAGTCCAATTAACCATTCTAAGTCTTTACTTATATTATCTTAAGTGGACATTGGACTTAGCTTACTATTCCCTTTTTATTTAAGGCAATAAGATTTACCATAAATACTTATCTACCCATGAATCCCTTTTTATGCTCATAAATGTCAGTTTGCCCATAAAATCCTAACGGACATTTCCTAAGATATTTATGTATGATACTAATTTCAAATTAGTAACCTTTTATATCTATTCCATATTTATCATTCCCTTTTTATCCATTTGTCCTTATTAATTGTAACTCCCAAATTCATTTCCATTAACTGCCCATTAATTAGGGTACAACCCTTTATTACCTATTAATTATTGGAAATTCCTAATTTATTGCCCATTAATAGGAATTATTACATTTCTAAATTCTACCTATTCGCTTTTCTAAATATAATAATAACTAACGAAATTTACGGATAAATAACACACAAATAAACCCTGTTCTCCTTTATTAACGCAATAAATACGTATAAATTACTTAATCTTATCCAAATATATTCTAGTCATAAATATGTAACTAGAATATGTTTTTCATATTAAATTTCCTAGAATTAAATCCTTAGGAATATTTTTGGCTATGATTTCCATAAATTGGTTTTAACACAAAAGGAAAGATTTACTATGTTTGAAACTACGAGGAACGGGGAATTTCGTTTATTTGAAATAAACAGTGTAAACTACAGAGAATAAATATGTACTTCACACAACTCTTCCCTTTTTATTTTATTCCTTGTTAAATCAAGCGTCGCCTTTTTGAATCAGAAGTGGAAAAGGTAAACAAATTTATAAAAATCAAACGGATGTTCTTCCCACAAATTAAACTATGGAAAATCTACAACGTAACATAAATTTCGGCAATAATCCAAAAATCCTATTTTACACCGAAGTATAGATCTAGAATAAAACTATATAACATTCAAATTCTAAAATCTTTGGGACTGATTTCCAAATCTAGGTGTAAACATATTTCAAATTAAGTCTAAAACAAGAATATGTAGGCGATAGTTTTCTATACTAATTTAAGCCTACAATTCACAAATAAAATTGATTTAGGCATAAAATCAAATGTATGCAACCGAAATAGATTTAAAATCATTAACAATATATATATTTTCCCACTCACCTTTTAAAAGCGATTCAAATCTCCAGATCTGAAGTAGAACCTTTGATCCATCTCCGAATCCTTTTTAATCCAAGAAATATGTATAAATGGGTATATACATACATAAGAATCACAGATTTGAGAAGATATTTGGGATTGGGAGAGAAAATAGATATAAATATATATAAATTACCTCAAATACACATATAGTTGATTCTCTTCTCTTCTCCTTTTTATTAGATTTCTATTCTTCTCCAATCTGTATAAATATAGATATAAACATCATATTTTTATAATTTAGAAAGAAAGTGGAGAAGAAGAAATGGTAGAGCTTCACTCCTGCCTTCAAAAAAACATGAGAAGAGAAGGGAGGGTTGGGCCTGAATTTATAGGCGTAAGAATCAACCTCAGCCGTTCGATTTAAAATATTAAATCCAAGCCATTATAGCCTAGGTTAATAGCACCCACAGTTACCCAACCGGTTGACTACCACATATGCACCGATCGATCGGTCACAGTGAATGGTCGGCCTGTAGGCCCAGATGAATAATTGTAAATGTAAATTAATTATACTCGAATCATTTCCGTTCCGAATTCGTTTTTCATTCGTAACTTCTTTGTTTGGACTCCAATCACAAAACTCCAAATATGAAAGTTTCATGGTCAAATTCCATTGTTTGCACAAATTCCATTTTTGGAGCTTAATTACTTAACTAACTAACTAACTAATTAAATAACTAACGCCAAATTATGGGGTGTTACAAAGGTGGAGATCAAGTGTATGTTGGAGATATGTGATTTTGCATCAAGGTGGAGTGTTAAATTTTGGTTGAACAAAATCACATTGAGAAGTGGAAATAAATATACAAAATAAGAAAAGAGTAAATTTTTATTTATCCTAATTAATGGACATGTATGGATATTTTTATTTCCCTCTCTAATTGGATATTCAATTTTTTTCCATACACGTATTAACTTAGACATTAAGTAATTGATTGTTATAAACATAGCTTAAAAGAGAGTGTGGAAAGGTATGGAAAAGAATTTAGTATTTCTCTCTTTTTTTCATCCTTGTTCTTCTTCTCCAAACACTAAAAGGTTATTGCTATATAGATCAAGATCCATTCTGACTTGGGTTATTGATTCTATTTTTTTTGTATACATTTATTAGGTAGATTAATTGTAAAAAAAAATTTTAGAATCAATATACAGTTTGGTTGGGTGGAATCTTATGAGTTGGTTTTTTTTATTCTTTGTTTTTTGAAACTATAATCATCATTGTTTATGTTCAAATCTCATTATTTTTATCCAATATTTTCCCTTTGTGATTTGGATGATATAAAATCCTGGTATAAGCTTCCGCAAAATTTTATCCTTTGTTAGGTTTTACGCTACAAAAATCCTATATGATGACGATGACGATGACGTTGAGGATAACTATACTGATAAATTATAATCTAATACGATAATTTAAGTTTTATATTAATTTAATTGGTTGGTTCGATTTTCAAATATTGAAATTCGAAACCAACCAATAAACCGAAGAAATTTTTAAACAACAATCATAATCTGTTAGAACCTTGAATTTTGATGTTTTGATTATGACAACTTTATAAGTATATATTATATGAACTAACCATATTTGCAGGAGAAGTAATGTTTTTCACAAGAAATAATCTAACAGACTGCAGACCAGATTCCAGATAAGAAGCTTCGGTAATATATTTAGTCTATGATCTGAGTCTTGTAGTAAATTTATGTTAGTATTAAATTCATGTTAAAATCTCTCTAAAGTGGTATATGCGCACACACGCAATTTAAAGATTTTCAAAACACTGTTTTATATGCGAAAGTTTTCAAAATAAATAGCCCATATGCTAAAGTTTTTTAAAACAATCTTTATATACCAGAAAACACTCATTTCAGCCGGCTGAAGGGCTACAGTCAGTCGACTGAAATCCGTGCATGCGCACAATTTTATTTGAACATTCAGACGGCTGACCTTGCAAGTTCAGTCGACTGAATTAACCCTTTTTTGCACTGTTTCTTGCTGGTTCGATTTTTTGATTGATTCAGCTGGCTGATTTGTTCTACTCAGACGGCTGAATCTTCATAACGGCTACATTTTGAACAAACACTTCATTTCAGTGATTAGAAACAACACTTGATTCAAGAGTTGCTTCCATATTCTTTCATGGCTACTTTTCACGAATGAATGCATCTCTTAATTCATATATATAACCATGAAATTCATTGTTTTAAGAACTTAATTCTGATTCTATTTCTCATTCTTATTGTCTAAACAATATTGCCATTTGCATTCAATACTTTCATTCTAATCACTTTTTCATTCAAGCAAATTTCATTAGTGACTAAATAAACTTCCTATCTTCACGAATCACACAATATACCACAAAGGAGAAGATTATAGGAAGGGTGTACGTTATTGACTTATCAGTGCTACTCAAGAGCATGCTCAGTCAGAAGCAATTTAACCGGTTGTATTAGAAGTCTTGCTCGGTTTCTCAGGCGGTTGAACCCTATTCTGTTACTTAGGCGGTAGAAGTCATGTTCGGTTGCTCAGGCGGTGTAATACCTGTTCCTCTGTGTCAAGTGAGGGTTTATAGTTGAATTCCAGAAGGAGTCTGGGACTAGACGTAGAACGGGAAGTTCGAACCAGTATAAAAATCTCTGGTGTCATTTACTTTATTATTTACTTTTATATTTATATTCCACACTAGTAAGATAACTTAGTTAATGTTCCATATTATACAATCCTTAGTAACTTTCATTTGGTATCAGAGCTTGGAATTCTATCGATCGTTACAACATCATAGAATAATGGCCAGAAAAAGACCAAATCGAAATACAACAAGCAATCCCTGTCAAAGCCACAAATGAGGACTACATGAAGGTACTTTCTGATTTACAAATTTCAGTAAATGATAATAATGAATTAGTTAGTATAAGCGGTAAGATCTCAAAGCTTAGTTTTATTATTTTAGAAAAGATGAAATATGTTGAACTTAAAACTGAGAAATTGAAAAATGGGAAATTAAATTTAGAAAATCAACTTGGTGTTTTAAAAAATAATTTTGAGGCTCTTAAAGATTTTCTAGATGAACAAAATACTATGTTTGAAAAGAGATATATGCTTGCGAGGGAGGCTATCCAGTGGGGTCGAAAGCAAGGTTTCGAATGTTTCGAAGGTATAGTTTTCAAAAGAAATAACCCAATCTTATTTAAAAGCAAAACCATGGCATATTAATAAACAAAGTATTTGAAATGGAACTTATGAAGAAGTCTAAATGGGTTAAAGAAACTAACCAAGTTATATTGTTTGCTTTTTCATATATGTATATATTAACATTGTAATGAACCCAAAATGGTACCATAGGGAAGGACCGAATAACCAGTTAGGTTGAACCAGTAGTGAATATAAATAAAGATATTGGCAGGGGCCAACAGGTTTAAAGTAAGCCCATGAAAACTGTGTAAGGGAAAAGATATTGGCAGGGGCCTATAGGTTCATAGTTAGCCAATGAAAACTATGTATAATTAAAGATGTCAGTTAGACAGGTTTATGGTTAGCCCATGAAAACTATATCCGGATAAGAAAATGAAATATTGATAGATAATCAATAGGTTCCTAGTTAGCCCATGAAAATTAGGGTAAAAGAAAGATATTGAATGTTAGTCAATAGGTTCTTGTTTGTACCAAAATTGGGCACAACACTCTTCGGAAGTTTTTGAAGAGAAAGTGAAGAACATAAATGGAAAAGGAGGGTTATCTAACAAAAACTCCAAATTTCATATATGAAAATAATTAAAATGCAAGGAGACACAAGAATTTAGAGTGGTTCGGCGTATCGCCTACGTCCACTATGAAGTTGATAGCTTTATTGATCTTTCTTTGAAGATTATAAGTGAATTCAGTGAGTCACAGCAGATAATTATGATTTGCAGTAGTGAATTTCGTTGGTAGCAGCAGCAATGGAGTTTAGATTTGGATCCGGCAGAGTCTGGGCGTTTGAGAATTCCAAGAAGAAGAAGCCCCTTTTCTGTATGCCCTGGGGCTCTATTTATAGGTGTAGTAGGCTGGTATTTCGCTCAGATCTCGGGAGACCCTCTCTGACACGTGACCAGGCCCGCGCGCCCTAGCCCGTGAAGTTTTGGCCTGATCCATGATCGATACGAACAGATTTCGTATCGATCAAGATTTCATCCAATGGAGTCAAAATTTGGCGTGGGCATTATTTAGCATGTACGTAAGCTTCTGTGAAAATTTCATAGCATTTGGACTTGTAGATTAGGAGATATGATCGATGCGAAATAGGACTTTCGGTTGGGTGTTTCGTTCGACTCCATCACTTCGACTCGCTCTCGTTTGACTCGATAGCTGGGCGTGACTGTCAGATGACGTGGCAAGCATTCCTCATGTTGATCCACTTCCTTTGCCGAGCTGGCCGAGTCATTCTTGAATCTCACTTTGTTTGTATCGATGGTGATGATTCTGTTCGTACTGATGGAGGTAGACTTCGTTCGTATCGGCGGTTGTGCTTTGCTTCGCTTCGGTGGATACGAAGTAGAAGTCTTCGGATGGATGCGTAGTTGATATTGGATGATCGAGTCGAACTGTGCATTGATCGATCGAGTCGAACAAATCTTTCCCTGATGGATGCGAAGCTGATCGAGTCGAAGTGTGCATTGATCGATCGAGTCGAACAAAGCTTTCCCTGATGGATGCGAAGCTGATCGAGTCGAAGTGGAGCGTCCTGATGGATTCGAACAAAGGCTCCGTGATGGACACGAAGTGGCCATTGTTCGATCGATTCGAACAGTGGCTTCACCGATGGAGTTGAACAGTGGTTCTGCGATGGACTTGAACTCGATTGAGTCGAACAGTGGTTCTGTGATGGATGCGAAGAGGAGCGAGTCGAAGTAGGCATTCCTGATGGATTCGAACTGAGCGATTCGAACAGTGGTTGGTTTTCATCCTATTTTGTATCGATCGTAACTTGAACATACGAACTCGGATTGACTTGAGATTTGGAACAGTGACTCTCATAGCCTCGCTTGTCGTGTCAAACCAGTTTTAGCTCAATCCGGACTCGGACAAAATTCATTGATATCCATAGTGAACCTGTGTATAACCGATCTTTAAGACGAACCGTCACTGGTTACTAGTCAGTTCCTTGGTGTCACGGCCTTGCCAAAAGGCGGGATAACATTTGCCCCCCAAAGTTCGTCTTGTGGAAACATGATGTGCTTTGAAATGCTGCAATCTTCATTCTGAATAGTTATCGTCTTTTCGATGAAAGCTGTAGTCTTCGACTGATTTTCATGAAAATGTAAACTGTTGACTGTTAACCGCTGTACCTTGTATTGTTGCAACTGATTGTTGTATGCTAGTGATTAGCCGTTTATTGTTGTAATCGCTATTAAATGAGTTCCCAATTCATGTAAATCTAGAATATTGAATATTAGTCCATCATGTATGCACATATGTTAATCTGACTCTCGCTGACGTTCAAGAGTCGTTGTCAGATTATCTTATATTGAATTCCGCATCGATCCTCTCCTGAACCGATGTGAAATTCGAATTTTAACAACGCTCGATGGTCGTTTTTGAATGTTCCTTCGTATCGATCCTCTCCTGAATCGGTGTAGAAGGGTTGAAACATTGTTTTTGTATTGATTTTTACTGCATTGATGGATACGTAATTAACTTTCGTATTGATGGTTACGAACTTTGGTGGAACTCATTTTCAAATTGGCACAAGCCACTAAAATGGATACGAAACGTGCCTTCGTATCGATGAATATTGATCCCTGGATGCCGCGGTTAGATGGATTTGAAATGCACATTTCGTATCGCTAAAGCTGGAGATGGAGTCGAAAGTGGTCGATACGAAGAAGGGCTTCGCATCGATGGATTTGGTGAAGACTTCGTATCGGTACAGACTCGAGTTCACGAATTCGAACAGTTGTTTCAATTCGATGCGGAGGCGACACATTGCAACCGGTCGTGTTTACTAGAATGCGTATCGTTTTTTCCCTTCACCTTCGAATCCATATAAATACTGTGGACTTAGCCATTTTTTCACTTTTTACTTTTCTATTCTTGCTCTTTTGCTTTCGTATCGTTCAGAGACTCGGGAAAAGAAGAAACTGTTCTTGCCTTTGAACCGATTTAGATCCTCAATTACTCGAACTAACTGCCAGATTTAGGTAATCCACTAAGCGAAGCCAACGCGTAAACGATGAGACTCGATCATTAACATCAAATCACCCAAAGTCGTGGTCGATCGAAGATTCCTCGGCCTTAGCTTCGCGTCGATCTGGAGTAGGGACTTCGAGATGATGAGACGGAGGCCTTCGTATCGATCGATGGCTGAGCTTTGCATCGAATCGAGTGCTTCGAATATGTGGATTGATACGAAGGGGTTGCGTCTGATTGATTCGAAATGGTGGCCTTGGATCGATTCGAAGTGGCGACCTTGGATCGATTGAAGTGGAGGCCTTGGACCGATTCGAACTGCGCAACCCTTGGATCGATTCAAAGTGGAGGCCTTGGACCGATTCGAACTGCGCTGCCCTTGGATCGATACGAAAGTGTCCCTGAGCGATCGATACCAAATCGAACCTGATCGATGCAAACTTGAACCTCAGCGATCGATTCGAACTTGAACTTTTGATGATTGACAATGAACCTAACTTCGATGATATCGAAAACTGTTGTGCATTTGAACACCTAACTCCGACGAGCTTCATTTTGGCATAATTAGACTTGACCTTTGGACTGTATATTTTATTTCCCTTCGAAGCTCGTCGATGGAACTGCAACTTTAACAAAATTTTAACAAACTTTGACTTGAATCGATTGCTAATATCCGGATGGCACGGTTGTGACGGTCAGCGATGACAGTCCTTCCGACTGAATTTCGAAGTCTCGTTGTTTACATGCTTTCTCCAATTCTATAGAGCTTCTCAAATGATACACAGTACTACACTGCACAACACACTCACACACTTTACATGGGGGGATGCACGAGCGTTATTGTCTGTTTAACAATGATTTTTCATAAGCTAGTTAGTCATGGAACCTTCAAGTTCTCAGCAGCAGGAACTCCCGAGTTCAATTCCTTCAACCATCGAGATACCGGTTATTGAAGCCGAAGTTATAGACCCAGCTCCGGACGAGCGTCCAGGTGCCCGGTTCATTTGTCATCCACAAGATTATGTGCCGTCCGGTATCTCCGAAGATATGCTGGGACGGATTTGTTTAAGGCACGACTTGTTGCTTGACGACGTGTTACTGCCTGGGCCAAATGACAGGCCACACGATCCCCTGGAGGGGTTTACTACTTTCAATCGTCACGCTTGCACAGCGGGGACACTTCTTCCTTTCAATCAATATATAAGGGAGATGTTATCATTCCTTGGAATAGCTCCATCCCAGCTACACCCCAACGGATATGCCCTATTGAATAGCACCTTCATTCTGTTTATGGAGATTCACTTTCGACCACTAAAGCTGATCGAGATCAGATATCTATTTAACGTTAAGAGTCGTGGAGACATCCCTTCTTTCACTTTCTTGGAAGCAGTCAGGAACTACCACATTGTAATGGGCTCCTGGGGAAGGCTAAGTTACTTTAAAACTAAATGGTTCTACGTTCGGTGCCCCCCTGGATTTGCTAGGCGATGGTTGGATAGAGGTAAGTGTTATAACTCTTTCCCTTGAATCATCAAGATAGTAATGATCGACTTCAAAACTGACATACTTCTCTTCCTTTATAGCTGCAATCTCTCGACCTGACGGTGCATACTTCAGAGAGCTAGTTCAGATTCTCCAAACGGTTCCGGGTGAAGAGAGGCACATTGACTTAGTTCTAACCGACAGAAACTTGAGAACTGTCGGGCTGATTGAACGTAAGCAAAGCATACGGCTGGAAAGGACGTTTAGAACGGTCTCGAAGGAGCGGTTGAAACGCAAGGCGCCCGGAGTCGTAATAGCCGAAGAAGTTGATCCGAAGAGAACGCCTACTGATAATGAGATCCAAGCTGGGCCTTCTTCTGATGTCCAGGATTCAGGAGGAAGGAGAAAAGGCAAGGCCGTTGCTCACAAGCGTTCTAAATCAATGAGACTGAAATCTGTGGTTATGTCTTTGCCGGTTCAGGGGATTAGAATTTCAGAGGCTCCTCCCCCGCAAGTAGAGAATCCTTTTGAAGGGCTTGCTGATATTCCAATTTCGGATTATGTGTCGTTTCAACACGACACCGGGATAGAGGAGCTTGATAGTGCTCTTGAACTGAGCGGGTCGCTTGCTATAAGTGCGGCCGACATTTCCGGTTGGTCGGGGGGTTGCACATGCATACACTTCACTACACTACATGGTTCATAACCGTAAATCGTCCAACTTAAGAAATCACTAACTCTTCCTTCGTTTCTCTTTTTCACGTACTATGTCGAGGAAAGGATCGATGTTGGGGAACCTTCGCTCTGCCCGAAAAGCTTCTACTTATTATGATTCCCGCAGGAGGTATTCAGATAGAGATCGCGATCGCGAGTACTCTAACCAGGACAGGTATGGGCGTGACAGAGAATACAGACATCGATCAAGATCACGCTCTCCTCCTCTTAGACTTCCATCTCCACCTCCTGTTCTTGTTCCACATCCACCGAAGCCTCCTCATCACAGGCCATCTTCTCATACTTCTAGATCCGAGACTCATCTCCAGAGGGTCGAAACCACGGCCTCCATAATTGCAGAGCAGGTCCCAACTGAGCCCACAGGAGAAGGAGCCCTTAAATTGGCTCAGATGAGGAAGGATTTTCCGAACATATGCTTTGATGGCTACGTCTTCCCACCTCACTTAAAGAGAATCCCATCTGCAGTGGAAAACACGATGCATGATTACGTTCATGACATCTACACCCAGTACAAAGAGTGGGTAAAGGCTGTAGAGAAAGCTTCCAAGGTGGCCTTTGAGCGAGCCAAAGCGCTTGAGAAAATAGAGACCGAACTCGCTCAAAGGGACCGGATCATTCAAGTGCTCACTACTGAGGCCGAGTCTTCTCGGAAATCTGAAATTGCGGCCACCAAAAAAGCTGACGAAGCGAATGTGGCCATGGAGAGGTTGAGGCAGACACACGTTGCCTTGGTGGAGGAGATGGGCCATCGGAATACTACTGTTACCACCGAATGGGATGCGGTGGTCAAGGAACTTAACGAGCTTAAAGCTAAATTTTCCGATATGGCCAAGGAAAAGGACGATGCAAACAACGCAGCAAAGGAGGCGTGCGAACAAGCTGTTCTGCTTAGGGGTGAGCGGGATGCGGCTATGGCTAAAGTCCGCAAGGTGGAGACTTAGGTTGAGGATAAAGTGAAGTCGGCCGAGTCCAGGTTAGAGGCTGACATCGAAGACCTTCTCATTGTTTACAATGCTAATGTGCTAAGGCACAGGGGGCTAGCCTGGCTCGATGATTATCCGGCACGTCTTTACAATGCATGAGGTCGACTGGTTGAAGAAGAGAAGGAGGCGCATCAGGGTGAGTATGTGGATGAATTTGAACTCGAGAATCGCATTCTGACTGAAGATGAAAGGAAGATTTTTCATGAGTCAATGATTCTGCATGAGAAGGAAAGACTTGGCGCCCAGTTCTTCGAAGTAGGAGAGGGTTCAGGGGTTGACCGTCATGAAGCGAGTCTTGAAGTTCCCGCGTCAACCCAGCCCGAATCCTCGTCTGCAGTCGATCCCCAAGCTGTTCCTGCCTACAATCTGGATTAGCCGCAGATGTCTCCGGCTGCAATGCAAGTTACTGAAGCCGCCCCGTCGCTTACAAGTCAAACTGAGGAAGGTACTCTGAACATTCCACGTATCTTTCTTAAGTCAAAATCTTCGATCGAGTTAAGTTCTAACAGTTCTCTTATTCTTTGTCCAGTGATTGACGCTGCATATGTCGCACCTCCTGCCACTCAAGAATCGTATCAGACGCAGGGGTTATCGTTACTGAAGCGACCGCCATGACTACTGCTGCGTCTCTTGACGATATGCAGGGAGGCTCACTTGTTTTTGTCGAGCAGCTGATGGAGGAACTCTTCCGCTGTCATGGTGACCCTTTAGCAGACTTACCATTTGTCATGGGCGGAGGCATTCCTGCTACGAGCTTCTCGATGCCGACTGTTGATGCTCCCAGCGTGGCCCGAGCGGTTAATGAAGAGGAAACCTTGGCACAAATTGCCACTGAAATGGATGCGGCAGCACATGGTGGCAGTTTTGGAGGTGGAACGGCGGCACTTGGTCCAGCTCCGCTTAGAATGATATCGCTTGGCGATACATTTTCTGACACTAGTGCGGCCATTCCATCTTCCACATCTGATCCTATCTCTCCAACTCCGCCGGCAGGAAGCATTCCTATCCACTCAAGTTTGGAGGAGGATGTTGATATCATGCCCCTGCCTGGAGACCGACCACCGAAAGGCAAAGGTTCGAAGAGGAAAGATAGTGGCGGCTCCAGCGGGCCTGCTCCGAAGAGGAAGCCAAGGAAGAAGAAAGATTAGACATGCTTTCCTGGTTTATTTTGACTTGCATTTTGTTGGCCGTGTACAGATGCGGGTTCGGCCCCTGCTAGTAGGAATTTTTTGGAACAAACTTGTACACGAATTTCTTTTATAAAATGTAGAAACGAAACTTTTCCTTTTTTAGCTCCTTGTGTATTTGTTTAAGTGTTTCAGTGTTTGAGATGCACTTGTAGAGTTTCAGCTTTCGAGTCAAGTTTGTCCTTCTACACCAAGTCTGGAAACTGTGGACATGGTTCGCGATTGGGACGCGAGTTGAATTTTGACGTCGCCTCGTTTTAGTCAATGGTCGACGCTTAAGTCCTGCCCCCAGTCTTAAGGGGTGAGTAGTTGAACATCAGTCAGCGGTTTCTTCTCGCTTACATTATGTTGAGTCTAGTGCCACTGAACGGATGTTTGAGTCAAGTAGAGACCGAGCGGTTTTTCCGTGCTTGTCTGATTGTCGATGATCATATCCACACTCCGGGGACTCTCATTTGTTTACTGGCGGTTGGTCACGCCGGCTTAAGTTTTGATCATATGTCCGCGATCTGGGGACTTGGAATCAACATTTATACTTCGACTCGCACTCTGGGAGTTCGGAGTTGATATTTATATTCCAATTCGCGCTCTGGGAATTCGGAGTTGATGCTTGTACTTCGACTCGCGCTCTGGGAGTTCGGAGTTGATGTTTATACTCTGACTCACGCTCTAGGAGTTCGGAGTTGATGTTTATACTCGGAGTTGATGTTTATACTCCGACTCGTGCTCTGGGAGTTCGGAGTTGATGTTTATACTCCGACTCATGCTTTGGGAGCTCGGAGTTGATGTTTATACTCCGACTCGCGCTCTGGGAGCTCGGAGTTGATGTTTATACTCCGACTCGCGCTCTGGGAGTTCGGAGCTGATGTTTATACTCTGACTCGCGCTTTGGGAGTTCGAAGCTGATGTTTATACTCCGACTTGCACTCTGGGAGTTCGGAGCTGATGTTTATACTCCGTTTCGCACTCTGGGAATTCAGAGTCTGTTGTTTATACTCCGTTTCGCACTTTGGGAATCCGGAGTTTGTTGTTTATACTCCGTTTTGCACTCTGGGAATCCGGAGTTGAATGAAGGATTGTCGTGTATCAATCCTTTTTTGCTTTTGATGTGATGGCTGGTCCCCGAGCTCGGGTTTCACTTAGCGGGTGATTGGTTGCATCGCAGTCACTCCCTATTTGAATAAATTCTACCGTATGGTGAAACTTAGCTCTCCGTGCATAGTGATGATCATATGAAGCATTTCAAGTAAATCACAGCTCTGGCTCGAAGAGATTGCATTTTATTGATGAAATAAGAAAGTATGGCAAAGTCAGTTGCCTTATTACAGATTCTAATTTCGAAATGCAGAAACAAATTGCAAAATGGAAAATAAACTAAATGGATAAAAATAGCCTATCATGTGTAGTAGCGGCGAAGAATCTCGCTATTCCAGGCTCTTGGCAAAGTAAGACCATCAACGGTCGATAATTTGAATGTGCCATCTCCGAGCCTTCGTTCAATAACATACGGTCATTCCCATGTCGGCTTCATATGCGAAGGAATCGGATAAATTCTTTTTAAGATGAGATCGCCTAGTTCAAAGGTTCGCGGGCAAACCTTGGCGTTGTACAATCGGGAGACTCAACTCCGATGCGCATCTGCCCTCAAATCAGGCTCTTCATGCTTCTCATCTAGTAGATCGAGAGATTCAGCAAGTAATATAGCATTTGTCTTTTGATCATAGTATGTCACACGATGAGAAGGTACTTCTAGCTCGATCGGAATAACAGCTTCTGAACCATAAGAGAGAGAGAATGGAGTGTGACCGGTCGCGGTCTTGTGGGTTGTTCGGTAAGCCCACAAAGCCATAGGAAGTTCATCGACCCACTTGCCTCCGACCTTTTCTAGTCGTTTTTTCAGAATGGATTCTATAACTTTATTAACTGCTTCGACCTGTCCGTTTGCCTGAGGGTGTGCAACTGCAGAGAATTTCTTTTGGATGAGAAATCGTTTGTAGAAATCTTTAAATTCAGCACTGTCGAATTGGGTTCCGTTGTCCATAATAATGGTGTGTGGAAGACCGAATCGACAGATGATGTTGCGAACTACAAAGTTGATTACTTTCTTCGTCGTTATGGTAGCAAGAGCTTCGGCTTCAGCCCACTTTGTAAAGTAATCAACTGTGACAATGGCGTATTTCGCACCACCTTTTGCCAGAGGAAGAGCACCAATGATATCGATACCCCACATTGCAAATGGCCATGGGTTGACCATTTGCGTTATCTCGGTAGGAGGAGCTCTAGGAATTCGGGCATACTTTTGGCACCTATCACATTTCTTTGCATAATCCGACGCGTCGCGATTCACGGTCGACCAGTAATATCTGTATCGAAGTATTTCCTTGGCAAGAGCTTGCCTCCCGGTGTGATCGCCACATTCTCCCTCGTGCACATCATGTAATACTCGTTTAACTTCATCGTGAGCGATACACCGGAGTAAAGGAACAGAGTACCCTCTTCTATACATGACTCCATTCTGAATGATGAATCGTGAAGCCTTTCGAAGAACTTGTCTCTTTTCACTCCTGCGTTCCGGCAGGGTTCCGTGCTCAATGTAGTTTCTGAGTGGAGTCATCCATGAATCTTTTTCCTGGACGGTTTCGCATACCCAGTCTATTTCTGCCCGGTCAATGCTTGGGGAAGATAACGTCTCTACGGGAACGAGTCTCATTTGCCGAGCTTCACCTGTGCTGGCTAGCTTTGCCAATGAATCGGCTTTTTGGTTGCGTTCCCGAGGTATACAATAGATGGTGTAATAATCAAACTGATTTAGTACTTCTTGAACTCGAGCTAAGTAAGCAGCCAGCCTTCGATCTCTTGCTTGATACTCTCCCCGTACTTGACACACAACTAATTGCGAATCACAATAAATTTCCACAGCGATAATTCTTAAATCTCTAGCAAGTTTCAAGCTGGCTAAGAGGGCTTCATATTCTGCTTCATTATTAGTCGCATGAAAATTGAACTTCACAGCATAACATATGGATCGGCCTTCGGGAGTTTCAAGTACAACACCAGCGCCCGAATACCGGTCGTTTGATGCCGTCGGTATAAAGCTTTCAGACGCACTCGGGGGATTCACTGGTTTCGGGCAAGTCCTCTAGAACGGTAAATTCAGCTATGAAATCGGCTAGGACTTGCCCCTGAATGGCTCGCCTTGGAGTATAAGTAATATCAAACTGGCTCAGTTCGATGTTCCACTTGAGTAACCTACCAGACGTCTCAGGCCGCGAAAGGACCTGTCGTAATGGCTGGTCGGTGTAAACAATAATCGGATGTGCCTAGAAATATGGTCGGAGTGTTCTTGATGCAATAACGAGGCAATAAGTCAACTTCTCTAATTTTGGATAATTCCTTTCAGCCCCAGTCAATCGCTTGCTGACGTAGTATACCGGCTTTTGTATCCTGTCTTCTTCTCGAATTAATGCAGCGCTGATAGCGTTTTCTGATATCGCCAAATATACATACAACTTCTCATGATCAATAGGCTTCGACATGATAGGTGGTGTGGATAGATGTTGAACTACTGCTTGGAAAGCGCTTTCACACTCCGTGGTCCATTCAAAGTTTCGCTTTCCCTTTCGGATCAAACCGAAGAAGGGAATGCATTTGTCAGTGGACTTTGAAATGAACCTGCTCAATGCTGCTACTTTCCCATTGAGACTCTGGACTTACTTTATAGTTTTCGGAGTTTCAAGATTTCTGATAACCCATATCTTTTCAGGATTAACTTCGATCCCTCGGGCGTTGACGATGAATCTAAGGAACTTTCCGGATGCAACTCCGAAGTGACATTTTAGTGGGTTAAGTTTCATTTTGTATTCTCGAAGTATGTTGAACATAGTTTCCAGGTCTTTAACATGGTCGGTGGAGAGTCGTGACTTTACAAGCATGTCATCTACATATACTTCCATGGTTTTCTCGATTTGGTTAGCAAACATCCGATTGACCAATCGTTGATAAGTAGCCCCGGCATTCTTGAGTCTGAATGGCATAACCTTGTAGCAATAAAGTCCCGGATTGGTTACGAAGCTGGTATGTTCTTGATCGGGTAAATGCATCGGTATCTGATTGTAGCCAGAATACGCGTCCATGAAGGATAAGAGTTCATGCCCAGCTGTTGAATCTACTAGTTGGTCAATTCTGGGAAGTGGGAAACTGTCTTTGGGACAAGCTTTATTCAGATCGGAATAGTCGACACATGTTCTCCAATTTCCGTTCGTCTTTCGGACGAGTACAGAATTTGACACCCATTCAGGATATAGCACATCTCGAATGAATCTGTTCGCTTTAAGCTTTCCTACTTCTTCTTTAAGGGCGGCAGATCTCTCTGGATCCATACCATGCCCTTTCTGTTTGACCGGGACATGCCGCGGGTCAATATTCAGGGTGTTGCTCGCGATGTCCGGCGAGATCCCACGCATATCAGAATGTGTCCAAGCAAATACGTCAAGATTCGCCCGTAGAAATTCAACCAATTCCTCTTGAGTTTGCTGGCTTAGCTGAGACCCAATCTTTATCATTTACGAATCATCGTCATCGTCAATTGGGACATCAATCGTCAGTTCGGCTGGGGATGCTTGACTTTTTTTAGATTCTTCTTCATCTTCAGTTTCTCTTGGGTCAAGATCCCTTTGGAATTGGCTGGGGTGCCTGGGCCTAGGCCCGGGCGTTAATTGTCAATTATCAGCAAAGCGGACGCGGAGAGATCCCTCTACGCCCTTTCCTTTCTCCTTTCACTGCGCCTCCCGCAGCTCTGCGACATAACAGGCTCTTCCAGCAGCCTGATCTCCCTGAATGATTCCCACTCCATGATCAGTGGGAAATTTTAAAGTCAAACACCACGGGGCAATGGCTGCCCTGAATTCAGCGAGGGCCGGTCAGCCCAGAAAAGCATTATAAGGGGAGTCTATGTCCAAAACGATGAACTGTAACATCCGTACTCTCCGACGTTCTCCAACTCCCAACTCTACTGGCAGTTCCACCATTCCAGTAGGTATAGTAGCACTTCCGTTGAAACCATGGATTCGGGATTGAAAATGTTTCAAGTCCATGGCTTCCATTCTCATTTGATCATAAGCTCGCTCAAACAAAATATTCACAGAGCTTCCACTATCAACTAAGATCCTCTTCATCCAAGCGGGACCTACTTGAGCTGAGATGACCAGTGGATCGATAGTGGGGGCTTCGACTTTATCAGCGTCTCTGTTCCTGAACACGATGTCATCTGTCATCGTCTTCTGTTGCTTGGCCGGAGCCCCTTCATCAAAACTACTATAACACTCGAAGTCTGCATGCCTGATAGAGCTGGCATACGACTCCATTTCCTTCCAGCTTCGATCTGCTAGGTGAGGACCACCACTTATTGTATTGATAACCAACCTCCCGCCTATACGGACGGGTTCCTCCTGTCTTTCCTGATTCGGCGCACGATTCTGATTTGATGGTCCCGCACCATCAGACTGCGGTGCCCGCACATACTGATCCAACTTCCGTTCACGTATCAGTTTTTCAATGAGGTCTTGTAAGTGACGACACTCATTGGTATTGTGGCCATAACTCTCATGGAATCTACAAAATTTTCCTATCTGGATTTGCCTTTCAGTTGGTAGTTTCGGGGCAGGTTTCTTGTATTGCATGGTGTTGCAGGTCTGCAAATACACATTTTCCAACGACGTGTCCAATGGAGTGTAATTATCGTACATGGAAGCTCTGCGCCATGGACCACAATTCTGATCGTGTTTTTTGCTTTGATTTCCATTGTCCCTCTGTTGATTCTGTTTATTTTGTACGTTCAACTGAACTTTTCTAGAACTATGTCCGAACTGTTTAACGGCGATGTTACTTTGGACTTCTTTGATGTTGGGCCCTGCGTCATCCTGGTTCCTAGACTGTTTTGCATCCTCCCTTCTCAAGAATTGGGCGGCCTTGGAATAGAAACGGTCCAATGACGCAGGTGGTTTCCCAACTAACCAGTTTCCGAACTCGGAATCAGCATCAATCCTCTTAGTTAATGCCAGCAGGATAGAGTTGTCGTTGGGATTGCTTATTTCTGCACACGCAGCATGAAATCGCTCCAAGTAACGTCTAAGTGTTTCTCCGGGAGCTTGTGTAACACTAGGCAGAGTGTTAACATCTTTAGGCCTCGCTACGTGCATACGGAATTGTTCAACAAACTTGGTGGCCATCTGGTCAAAGTTAGAGATGGATCATGGTGGCAAACGAGTAAACCACATGGTTGCAATGCCCCCAGGGAAATGGGGAAACTACGGCACTTTACAGCATCATCAGCTCTCGCGGCATTCATTAGACATTCATACTTCAGGATGTGTTGGTTAGGATCAGAACTTCCTTCATAGACTGGAAAGGTTGGCATCCTGAAGCGCCGAGGTGGTTCAGCATACAATATGTCATCGGTGAAAGGGGTATGACTCCGGGAGATTCCCCAGTCGTCATTAGAGAGACCTTGACTTTCACGGATCATTTGACGAATCATCATTGGTATATCCGGCATCCGGATACTAGGAGCATGCTGGGCCAAGGTGTAGTCGGGTTCCATAGCGTGAGTCTGGACCGGACGCGGTCGACGGTCCGTGCCTCGCCTCCTTGGTTCAACATTTTCTGGGACATAAGGCTCTGGAGTCTGCTCTCGTTGATTACGCTGAGGATCAACTTGGTTTCTAGCATCAACCCCTTATTCGGTAGCGATGGTAGTAGCAATGTTGCATGTGACATGATAAGGAGTAGCACCTCCTCGGGATGAAGGTCCTGTGTGATGACTAGCAGATGGCCCAGTTCTGGGTTGTCCTAGCCTTTGGCGATTTAGCTGGTTGGACAACTCTGTGTTGGCGCGTAGTTGTTCAGTTAGCTGTTGGCGACTTTGGGTCAATTCTTGAAGCAGCATCTGAAACTCTTGTCTGGTAACTGGGCCTGTTGGATCTGAAGGTCCGACGGCATCCTGGTTTGATGGAGGCTTGCGCGGGATTATGCCTGTCCCGTCCTCCCTGATCAGCAGCTGTGGAGGTAGTTCACGTACTTACCATGGCGAATTGATGAAAGTCCTTTCCTAGATCTGATGCAAATCTGAATAGAATGGAAGGGCTTCAAAGTTATAGATCTGGATCTTCTTCTTGGATTTATGCAAACCGGTATCGATAGGAGATCCAAAGAGCAGGAGAAAAATTGAGTTTTTTCTCAGTGAAAGCACTAAAGTGTTTGTACCAAAATTGGGCACAACACTCTTCGGAAGTTTTTGAATAGATAAAGTGAAGAAATTAAATGGAAAAGGAGGGTTATCTAACAAAAACTCTAAATTTTAGAGTGGTTCGGCGTATCGCCTACGTCCACTATGAAATTGATATCTTTATTGATCTTTCTTTGAAGATTACAAGTGAATTCATTGAGTCACAGTAGATAATTATGATTTGCAGCAGTGAATTTTGTTGGTAGCAGCAGCAATAGAGTTTAGATCTGGATCCGACAGAGTCTGGGCGTTTGAGAATTCCAAGAAGAAGAAGCCCCTTTTCTGTATGCCCTGGGGCTCTATTTATAGGTGTAGGAGGCTGGTATTTCGCTCAGATCTCGGGAGACCCTCTCTGGCACGTGACCAGGCCCGCGCGCCCAAGCCCGTGAAGTTTCGGCCTGATCCGTGATCGATACGAACAAATTTCGTATCGATCAAGATTTCATCCAATGGAGTCAAAATTTGGCATGGGAATTCTTTAGCATGTACGTAAGCTTCTGTGAAAATTTCATAGCATTTGTACTTGTAGATTAGGAGATATGATCGATGCGAAATAGGACTTTCAGTTGGCTGTTTCGTTCGACTCCATCACTTCAACTCGCTCTCGTTCAACTCGATAGCTAGGCGTGACTGTCAGATGACATGGTGAGCATTCCTCATGTTGATCCACTTTCTTTGCCGAGCTAGCCGAGTCATTCTTGAATTTCACCTTGTTTGTATCGATGGTGATGATTCTGTTCGTACCGATGGAGGTAGACTTCATTCGTATCGGCTGTTGTGCTTTGCTTCTCTTCGGTGGATACGAAGTAGAAGTCTTCGGATGGATGCGTAGTTGATATTGGATGATCGAGTCGAACTGTGCATTGACCGATCGAATCGAAGTGTGCATTGATCGATCGAGTCGAAGTGTGCATTGATCGATCGAGTCGAACAAAGCTTTCCCTGATGGATGCGAAGCTGATCGAGTCGAAGTGGCGCGTGCTGATGGATTCGAACAAAGGCTCCGTGATGGACACGAAGTGGTCATTGTTCGATCGATTCGAACAGTGGCTTCGCCGATGGAGTCGAACTCGATGGAGTCGAACAGTGGTTCTGCGATGGACTTGAACTCGATCGAGTCGAACAGTGGTTCTGTGATGGATGTGGAGCGAGTCAAAGTAGGCATTCCTGATGGATTCGAACTGAGCGATTCGATCGTAACTTGAACATACGAACTCAGATTGACTTGAGATTTGGAATGGTGATTCTCATAGCCTCGCTTGTCGTGTCAAACCGGTTTTAGCTCGATCCAGACTCAGACAAAATTCGTTGATATCCATAGTGAACCTGTGTATAACCGATCTCTAAGTCAAACCGTCACTGGTTACTAGTCAGTTCCTTGGTGTCACGACCTTGCCAAAAGGCGGGATAACAGTTCCTAGTCGGCCCATGAAAACTAGGATAAAAGAAATGATATTGGAGTTACTAATAGGTTCATAGTAATCCCATAAAAACTATATAATTGGACAGGGAGTCCTTAAAAGTTTAACCGGTTATTAGTATGCCCATGAAAACTATTAGGTTAATAGTAATCCTATAAACAATAATTATGATAAATAGTCAAAATGTATTGGGGATGGGTAATCCAGAATTGATTCAATTGTTTTGCATATCATCACATAATAATGTTTGAATTGAATTAACCATTGTGGATGCAGCGGCATAGAAAATGGTTTATAAAGGTTTTAAGATACTAGTGAGGGGAAACCAGTTCCGCTAAGCGGCGTGGTCTCACTAGATATCTAAATGATTTGAGATGGTATATTATTATTCGTACCAGGCTTTATTTCTGACTCGAAGTTTATGTTTTCCTCTTAAACTCTCGGGTAATCAATTGATTTTGAGTAGTTTGAGATTTGAGGTTTTCAGGTACCTCTTAAGACGAAAAAGCTTCCAGAGTCATCCAGAAGGCATGTAGTTATTTAAGTTCTCTCATGTGATTTCGCTGTGTTGTTTTGTTAAGGCGAAGTTGTTTGTTGCCCATTATACACTTTGATCACCAAGGGGCATCTTCATATGTCACTACTGGAGTATATTGTAATAATTATATTTTTCTGAACGTGGTTAACATTGTGGGATTATGTAAAGAATGTTGAAATGAGTTTGGAATGGAATGTGAAAGTTGTTTTGAAATTTTAAACTTTTTCCATATCCATGTGTTTCTGGTATATCAATTTATCTAACATTACCGTATTTGGTCGACGAGGATTAATAACTATGGATGACTGCAGCATCCGTAGCCGTTAGTTTTGGGCCTCCAAGTGGGGGATGTTAAAGATGAGATGTATTTCGAATAACAAATGTTTCGTACATACAATGGAGAACGAGAATTTATATATAATGAAACTGCAGCAAATTTGATACATCTAACTCATTTTTTTAAGATTAGTTCGGGGTAGGTATTTTTTATCAAGAAATATTTTTAATATTTCTCTTATCTATTAAGTTTTTCCTTTTTGTCGATGACAAAGGGGGAGAATATGATTGATAGGGGGAGTATTCAGTCAGGGGGAGTAATATTGCTTTTATATATTTACAAAACTTACACAGTTGTCATCGTCAAAAAGGGGGAGAAAGTTAGAACCTTGAATTTTGATGTTTTGATTGTGACAACTATATAAGAATATTTTATATGTGCTAACCATATTTGCAGGAGAAGATGATGTTAAACTCGAGAAATAATCTAACAGATTGCAGACCAAATTCCATATAAGAAGGTTCGGTAATATATTTAGTCTATGGTCTGAGTCTAGTAGTAAATTCATGTTATTGGTAAATTCATATTAAAATCTCTCTGAAGTGGTATATGCACACACACGCAATTTAAAGATTTTTAAAACATTGTTTTATATGCTAAAGTTTTCAAAAAAATAGCCCATATGCTAAAGTTTTTTAAAAACAATCTTTATATGCCAGAAAACACTCATTTCAGCCGGCTGAATGGCTATAGTCAGCCGACTGAAATATGTGCATGTGCATAATTTTATTTGAACGTTCAGATGATTGACCTTGTAAGTTCAACCGGCTGAATTAACCCTTTTGCACTGTTTTCTTGCTAGTTCGATTTTTTGATCGATTCAGCTGGCTGATTTGTTCTACTAAGATAGCTGAATCTTTAAAACGGCTATATTTTAAACAGACACTTCATTTCAGTGAATAGAAACAACTCTTGATTCAAGAGTTGCTTTCATATTCTTTTATGGCTACTCTTCACAAATGATTGCAACTCTTAATTCATATATATAGCCGTGAAATTCATTGTTTTAAGAACTTAATTATGATTCTATATCTCATTCTTATTGTCTAAACAATCTTGCCATTTGCATTCAATACTCTCATTCTAATCACTTGTTCATTCAAGCAAATTTCATTGGTGACTAAATAAACTTCCTATCTTCACGAATCACACTATATACCACAAAGGAGAAGATTATAGGAAGGGTGTACGTTATTGACTTATTAGTGCTACTCAAGAGCATGCTCAATCAGAAGCAATTTAACCGGTTGTATTAGAAGTCTTGTTCGGTTACTCAGGCGGTTGAATCATATTCTATTGCTTAGGCGGTAGAAGTCCTGTTCGGTTGCTCAAGCGATGTAACACCTGTTCCTCTAGGTCAAGTGAGGGTTTATAGTTGAATTCCAGAAGGAGTCTGGGACTAGACGTAGAACGGGAAGTTCAAACCAGTATAAAAATCTCTGGTGTCATTTACTTTATTATTTACCTTTATATTTATATTCCGCACTAGTAAGATAACTTAGTTAATATTCCATATTATATGATCCTTAGTCACTTTCATTTGGTATCAGAGCCTGGAATTCTATTGATCATTACAACATCATAGAATAATGGCCAGAAAAAGACCAAATCGAAATACAACAAGCAAAATCCCTGTCAAAGCCATAAATGAGGACTACAAAAAGGTACTTTCTGATTTACAAATTTCAGTAAATGATAATAATGAATTAGTTAGTATAAGCAGTAAGATCTCAAAGCTTAGTTTTATTATTTTAGAAAGGATGAAATCTGTTGAACTTGAAACTGAGAAATTGAAAAATGAGAAATTAAATTTAGAAAATCAACTTGGTGTTTTAAAAAATAATTTTGAGGCTCTTAAAGATTTTCTAGATGAACAAAATACTATGTTTGAAAAGAGATATATGCTTTCGAAGGAGGCTACCCAGTGGGGTTGAAAGCAAGGTTTCAAAGGTTTCGAAAGTATAGTTTTTAAACCAAATAACCCAATCTTATTTAAAAGAAAAACCATGGCATATTAATAAACAAAGTATTTAAAATGGAACTTATGAAGAAGTCTAAATGGGTTAAAGAAATTAACCAAGTTATATTGTTCGCTTCTTCATATATGTATATATTCACATTGTAATGAACCCAAAATGGTACCATGGGGTAGGGCCGAATAACCAGTAAGGTTGACCCAGTAGTGAATATAAATTAAAGAGAGTGGCAGGGGCCAATATGTTTATAGTAAGCCCATGAAAACTATGTAAGGGAAAAGGTATTAGCAGGGGCCAATAGGTTCATAGTTAACCCATGAAAACTATGTATAATTAAAGATGTCAATTAGACAGGTTTATAATTAGCCCATGAAAACTATATCCGGATAAGAAAATGAAATATTGATAGATAGTCAATAGGTTTCTAGTTAGCCCATGAAAACTAGGGTAAAAGAAAGATATTGACTGTTAGTCAATAGGTTCCTTGTCAGCCCATGAAAACAAGGCTAAAAGAAATGATATTGGCGTTACCAATAGGTTCATAGTAATCCCATAAAAACTATATAATTGGAAAGGGAGTCCTTAAAAGTTTAACCGGTTATTAGTATGCCCATGAAAACTATTAGGTTAATAGTAATCCTATAAACTATAATTATGATAAATAGTCAAAATGAATTGGGGATGGGTAATTCAGAATTGATTCAATTGTTTTGCATATCATCACATAATAATGTTTGAATTGAATTAACCATTATGGATGCAGCAGCACAAAAATTGGTTTATAAATTTTTTAAGATAGTAGTGATAAACCCATTCCAATAAGCGGTGTGGTCTCACTAGATACCTAAATGATTTGAGATGGTATATTATTATTCATACCAAGCTTTATGTCTGACTTGAAGTTTATGTTTTCCTCTTAAACTCTCGGGTATTCAATTGATTTTGAGTAGTTTGAGATTTGAGGTTTTTAGGTACCTCTTAAGATGAAAAAGCTTTCGGAGTCATGCAGAAGGCGTGTAGTTATTTAAATTCTTTCTCATGTAATTCCGCTGTATTGTTTTGTTAAGGCAAAGTTTTTTATTTCCTATTATACACTCTAATCACCAAGGGGGCATCTTCATATGAGTATATTGTAATAATTGTATTTTTTTGAACGCAGTTAACGTTGTGGGATTATGTAAAGAAAGTTGAAATGAGTTTGGAATAGAATGTGAAAGTTGTTCTGAAATTTTAAACTTATTCCATATCCATGTTTTTTAGGTATATCAATTTATCTAACATTACCGTATTTGGTCGTCGAGGATTAATAACTATGGATGACTACATCTGTAGCCGTTAGTTTTGTAGAATACAATAGCCTATGATTTTTGTTTGATGATAATAAACATATATATATTCGTTTAAATGTATTTGTTATTGTACTATTTTATTTTTCACATAATTAAATAAATATTTGTTGAATAAAATAAATAACACAGAATTCATATTCAAACAAATATTTTATTCAAACAAATATTTTATTACAAATTCAAATAGTACAAATTTGAGCTCTCACTACATTTCAATTACAATTTCAATTACAAAACTTTTACAATTTTCATACATGGTTCACCTCACTACATAATTCACTCAACACTCGTATTTGGTCTTCAACTATAATCCAGCTTGTATCCCGTATCTGAATTATCTGCAAAATAAACACTAACACAGTAAAATTGAAAAAGAAATATTTTGCAGTTAAAAATGAAGTGGGTGTTTTGAAAATATTATTTTCCTCAATTATTTGGGTTGTTCGTCATCATTTCTTTTGAATTCATCTACATGAACAACTTGTAACATGCATAGTGTATCACTATACATGTCACAAGACCGTGCACACCGATATACACTTGCATGTTAGAACTGCAGGGACAGGTGAGCACAAGGTCAAACCCAACCAAATGGGGGATTCAAATTAGGTGACTCAAAGAAATCAGACCAATACAACCAGAGTCAATATCAAACCACCATACATATATACACATATGTACACACACATGTATACATATATATGCAGTGACACACAACTGCACAGTAAGGCAACCATGTATAAAGCAACTGAAAACAAGTGCACAACAACTAAACATGAAGACATATATACATGTATGTTCACATATGTATATACACAGTGCATACATACGAAACAGAGACTCGAATATACATGAAGACTCAACCCAGATTAGTCACAGTGCAATATGAACACAAGGAACAAGACCACTTCAAGTAACAGTGGGAACCAAACAAGAATGAGACCAGACCAGCTTTCCAGTGAATCAATGTACAAGCCAGTGAAACAAGGTCAGAAAAGGTCATCAAGGCAACCCATTTCAAATAAATGCAAATGAAAATGTACACAACGACTTAATGCAAATCAGACTCCATCAAGCTACAGCATGGAATGTACAACATTTCAACCTAACATGATAATATGAATGCAAAACATGAATCATAGGAAACAACAAGTCTAGACTACAAATGTACAAAGCTCGACCAGGACAACAACAACTAACCCAGTTCAATGAAATACTCGAATGCACCACACAAGGGATGCAATAAGGACTGACTCAAGTGAAACCACCATTGTGACATGAAACAAGACCAAGCTACAATACAAACAAACACCAGCAATACCAAAGACTTAGTCAACAAGTGAAGACTGAGATAAAAATCAACAAGGGTCAAAAATATTTGAGGATATTTCAAAGAAATTATTATATTCGTACATATATCGAACGATGCCAAAGTCGTAGAAGTTGAACAAGTCGAAGTCAATTTTTATCTCAAAGTCGGCAAATTCAAATTCCAAAATCAATGGAGCAAAAGAAGGAACCAACTTCAAACGTATTCAACTGATAATATTATGATCAAGTCAGAATTCATCTCGGTCATTAAATTTAAAATCAACACCGAAGCACAGAAACATGAAATATTCAAATGAAAAATATACGAACTAAAATTTAGGGTTTTAATCCCTTTAAATTACCCATTAACAATATCGGCTTGGTATTGGAGTTCGAAATAGAAAATCCAGAAAGCATACTTTGAACAAAAACCCAAAAATCCAATCAAGTTCTAAAGTAATTCGAGTTCAAGCAAAACAAAAGTGCAAGCATCAAAATAAAATCATGAATATATTTATAACTCGAATCAAAGTCGAGAATAAAAAGGGTGAAAATCGCATACCAATTTATCAACATCCCACTCGACTTATTGAAGCGACCGCATGTACACAAGAAAATTGAAGAAGCATCGAAGTGAATTGATGATCGATAGCATACCAGCAAGCAATTTCAGTGTCTAAATCCAAGGCGGCGACTTCAACCCAGAAACCCTAAATTGTGGAAGAGAAATAAAAAAGGATCGGACGAAGTTTTGCATAGAAGAAAAAATAAAGGGGAACGCTTCTTCTTTTATTTACAAATTGGACCGGCCTATATAAATTTTATTGTTGGGCTTAAGTTTTATTAAATAGGGTTTTGGTTTTATTTTGTTTAGTTTATTTTATTTGTAATTTCTTTTAAAATTCAAGTCAAACTCTAGTTGTGTAACTAGGTTACGAACTACGTTGGTGTAATTCGCAACTCAGTGGCTGAGTTGTGGCAGAGTTTTGAGCGTAGAGTTAGGTTAGTCATAGCGGGTGTCACAAGTTTACATGTATAAGCGTCTGACTACTTAATTTTTAGTAGAAACCTTGGGGCAGCACGTGGGCAGGGTTTTGCCGAAGCTGGGTAAATTTGTGTGTGATCTCTTCTGCATTAGTTTCTATGATTGTTTTTTATTTCTGCATTAATTTTTATTATTCACCCCCCCTCTAGGGTGAAAACGATCCCACAATTGGTATCAGAGCAAGGTTAATAACATAGATGTCTAACCCTAGTTGCAAATCTAGCGAGAGTCGGTCCAGTATTATTCCCCCTATTTTTGACGGAAAAGATTTTTAAAATTGGAAATTAAAAATGGAATTTTATTTAAAATCTGTTAATTTTAAATGTTGGGATATTATTGAAAATGGGTGTGATATAGTAGATAAGAAAAATACTTCGATTAATGCACTTACTATGCATATACTATATTCTCATATTAATCGAGATAATTTTAACTATATCTAGCATTGTGAAAGTGCACATGAAATCTGGAATACTTTTGAAGCAATATATGGTGCAAAAGTCAACAACGGTGAGAAATCCTCCACAATCGACTCAGTTGAAGAAACGTGCTTGACAGGATTTGCAAAAGACAGCAGTGATGAAGATTCAATAGCCGATGAGATTAGTGATCTTTCATTCAATGATTTAGTTCTCTTGTGCCGAAAATTAATTGAAAATAATGAAGCTCTTGAGATGAAAAATAATAAGTGGAAAATGGAACGATCTAAACTGCATCAGAAAAAATAATGATTTGGAAAATGAGCTTAAAGGTATTAAGAAAAATAAAAATTCTAACCGCAAAAGGTGTTTGAACTATGAAAAAGAATTTTCCTGTTTTCATGAAAACTTTCAAAAGTTAGAAAACGAAATTTTAATTCGGGAGAAGAACAAAACTGAGTCGATTTGTAAAAATAATATTTTGCAAAAAGAGTTGGATAGTTTTAGGAGGTCGGAAAGTTCTAAATGTGCGATTTTTGAAAAGAAATTGAATGAGGTCAACGAAAATTTCAAAACCCTTGAAAAAGAAAACGTGATTTTGAGCAAACCTGAAATTATTTGATTAAATCACGAGTTTGAAAAGGAGATTGAAAAAATCAAGGATTTTGAAAAAATTGAATTTAAAAAACTCCAACTCTTTGAAACTGAGATGCTAGAAATTGAGACTAAAATTAGAGAGCTTGAAAATGAATAATTTTGAAAAGAGAGATAGTACCATTAGTTGTTGTTTGAAGCTAATAAATGAAAACAAAATTTTAAAATCCAAAGTTAATAAACTAGAGTTGATTACTCGGAAAATTTTCACTACAGAAAAATCATTTAATATGCTCTTAGAAAATCAACTCTTCGTGAATAAAAGGAAAGGATTTGGATTTGCGAAAGTGTCAAAATATAAACAAACGACTAATAACACTGTTAAAGGGAAAAGTATGATACCCAAATGCGTAAAGTGTGGAAATATTGGACATTGCAAGAATAATTGTCAAAATATATACAAACACAAAACCGTTAAACCAATATGGATTCCAAAAGGTACGAATATAAATGGTTGTTTTGAACGACTTAGGGAGAAGTACGCTAAACTTGAATCACAAAACGATAGTTTGATAGAACTAAATAAACAGCTTGATCAATTGGTTAAAAACTATCGAAACAAGAGCCCTAAGTGTGATAAGTGTCCATCATTTGAAAAAGAAATAAAAAAATCAAAAATTAAAATTAAATCGCTTGAAAATGAAAGTGAAAATACTATGAGAGAAAATTCTATCAAAAAGTGCACTTTGTTATTGAATGAAAATGAATCTCTCAAAAAACAAGTCCAACAATTGTCTACAACTTTAGGGAAATTCGCTAAAGGAGAAAAATCACTAAATATGTTATTAGGGAAATAAACTGTTAATCCTATTAGACAAGGACTTGGATATACTCAATCTGAATGTGTTAGAAGCGAAATTAATTAAGTCAATTCCAAGTGCATGATTTGTGGAAAAATTGGACACAATCACAATAATTGTTGGTATAGACCCAAACATGTGAAAACCATACCAATATGGGTTCCAAAAGGCACGAATATAAAATCCCTTAAAGTCAAACAAATCCGGGTGCCGAAAGGAACAAATATAGATTGTCTTGGGTCTACACAAACATATTTTTCAAAATCATTTGTGACTAAAAATCATGGACCTATAAAAACAAATAGGTCACAAATATCTTTCCTTGTGTAGGTGTGGTGGCAGGATAAGGAACAACAAGAGTGATACTTGGATTCTGGCTATTCCAGGCACACGACGGGAGACAAATCAAAGTTCCTTAGCCTGGCACAATGGTGGCAGAATCACAATGGGCAATAACGAAAAATTATTGGTAAACGTAAAATAGGTAACAGTATATTTATCTTGAACGATATATTAAATGTTGAAAATCTGCACCATAATCTGATGTAAATCAGCCAGTTATGCGATAAGGAAATGAAGATTGATTTTGATTCTGACTTATGCAAAAATGTTGACCAATCATCTTTTCATCCTTGAACTAGTTCATATAGATTTGTTTGTACTAACGATATTGCAAGTTTAGGTGGTAAGAGATGTTGTTTTGTATTGATTGATGATTACTCTAGATACACATGGATATATTTGTTTATCTTACTGCTTTAAGATCTGACACTATGTTCAATAGTTGTTAATGTGCACGTTTTCAATCACATCCTTAAGGAATCACATTTTAAAAGCTGTAAAATGATTTTAAGGTATTTATCGCAACTTCACGGTCTGGTCTATGATATCCAATTTATGATAACAGTGATTTAAAGGGGTATTCAGATGCAGATTCTACTGGTAGTCTAGTTGATATAAAAATTACTAGTGGAATGTGTTTTATGTAGGGACACTCATAAGTTGCATCACATTTCCAAATAAAATATCTGTATAATTTTCATTTTAACTGATTTTCAATTTGCAGACATTTTTTCATAAAACCCCTTCCAGAAAATAGTTTTTGTTGACTTCGTTTCAGATTAGACATTTTAGAAATTTGATTTTATATTTATTTTTGGGTTTGATCTTAAATGAATACATTAACTAATCTAACTCCCTACAGATTATCGAAAAGGAAACTAGTGACTGAAAAAATGTGATGAGTGTTGATATTAATCATACATTATGACTTGAGACAGTATATGTAGTAAATTTCTTTAAAAATTTAAACAAAATTTGTAATAACTTTGATTGGTAAAAATTCCATGACCATCTCTATTTCTATCATATTTCTAACGACCATCACTCATCAAAATCCAATATAGTATTTCAAAATGTGGTATTTTAAACAGGAAATTATTCATTTAAAAAAATTAATTAGTATTCACTCTCATTTAAAAGTCCTCACGGTTATGCATGGGTGAATTACGTGGGATCTTTGATTATGTGCTTTCATGCTCATTTAAAAGTCCTCACGGTTATGCATGTATGGAACACATATCAAAATTGATTATTAAATAGACAACTTGATTCTAATCCCATTTAAAAGTCCTCTCGGTTATGCGTGGTTAGAAGATACTTGAAATTCAATTTTTTAAAAAAAATGGAAACACTACTAATCTCATTTAAAAGTCCTAACGGTTAAGCATGGTTAGTAGATATCCAAATTCCTGTAATAAATATACCACAAATAGATACAACTATATGGTTTTCTATATTGACATCACCCCTATCACTCTAAAGTGGAATATGAGCCTAACAGAGTATTTATGATTTTTGTTTGGTTTTTTTGTTAAAATTTAATATTTATACTCGATTAGGTATTAATGTTGTATTAATGTCTATCACTTAATCTCTATTTTTCTAACACTATTACTCTTCTACTGATAACAAAATGGGGAAAGAAAAGTTAAGATTTTGGCAAATAAGTCAAGTCATTTTTTTATTTGCATATTCCCATCTAGGTTCATTGGCATATTTTTTTTTATTTTCATGCATATGTCAAGAGGGAGCATTGTTATAGGGGGAGCATTCAAGTAGGGGGGAAAATGGAATTCATCAAAATCAAATACATTTAATAGAGTCAAAATCTTAATATATGTTTGTTATCATCAAAAGGGGGAGATTGTAGATCAATACAATAGCCTATGATTTTTGTTTGATGATAATAAACATATATATATTCGTTTAAATGTATTTGTTATTGTACTATTTTATTTTTCACATAATTAAATAAATATTTGTTGAATAAAATAAATAACACAGAATTCATATTCAAACAAATATTTTATTCAAACAAATATTTTATTACAAATTCAAATAGTACAAATTTGAGCTCTCACTATATTTCAATTACAAAACAATTTTCACCCTATAATTTTCATACATGGTTCACCTCATTACATAATTCACTCAACACTCGAATTTGATCTTCAACTCTAATCCAGCTTGTATCCTAAAATAAACACTAACGCGGTAAAATTGAAAATGAAATATTTTGCAGTTCAAAATGAAGTGGGTGTTTTGAAAGTATTATTTGCCTCAGTTATTTGGGTTGTTCGTCATCATTTCTTTTGAATTCATCTACACGAACAACTTGTAACATGCACAGTGTATCACTGTACATGTCACAAAGCCGTGCACACCGATATACACTTGCGCGTTAGAACTGCAGGGACAGTTGAGCATAAGGTCAAACCCAACCAAATGGTGGATTCAACTCAGGTGACTCAAAGAAATCAGACCAATACAACCAGAGTCAATATCATACCACCATACATATATATACATATGTATACACACATGTATACATATGTATGCAGTGACATACAACTGAACAGTAAGGCAACTATGTACAAAGCAACTGAAAACAAGTGCATAGCAACTAAACATGAAGACATATATACATGTATGTTCACACATGTATATACATAGTGCATACATACGAAACAGAGACTCGAATATATATGAAGACTCAACCCAAATCAGTCACAGTGCAATATGAACATAAGGAACAATACCACTTCAAGTAACAGTGGGAACAAAACAAGAATGAGACCAGACCAGATTTCCAGTGAATCAATGTACAAGCCAATGAAACAAGGTCAGAAAAGGTCATCAAGCAATGGGTCATCAAGGCAACCCAGTTCAAATAAATGCAAATGAAAATGTACACAATGACTCAATGCAAATCAGACTCCATCAAGCTACAGCATGGCATGTACAACATTTCAACCCAACATGATAATATGAATGCAAATGGAATGCAAAACATGAATCAGAGGTACGTATGTAGTCTTTTTCTACACAAAAGCCATCAGATCCCTTGAGTGGGTTGGAGTGTATAGATTCAATTATGGTCCAAAAACAAGTTGAAACCTTTTTTTCTTCCCTATTTGGATTAATATGCATATCAATGGTGTATATGTAGAGATTTCTCATGTTTATAGGTAAAGGCAAAGGGAATGGAATGGATTAAGTCTATGACACAAGCTTTCAGGCTGCACACTTCTTTACATTTACATTGAGTACTTATTGTTATGTTTCTTGTGATAAAGATACTAGTACTATATCATTGATGTAGACAAAAAGTGCAATGACCCTCTCTTTACTGCCTTAATTTTGTAAGGATTTTTTTTTTACAAAGTGATATATATATATATCATTCATTAACAAATATATTTTCCAGGGTCATTTTCCTTTTTCCAATTAAACAAACTTTATCCAGGATCAAAAGTTTTACTAATATAGATATATCAGTGCAACCACAAGGATATGCACACACATATGAAGATGCATGTGCCCCTCTAGTTAGATCAGGTTATGGCAACACGAGGTTATATTGATTGATTAAATTTTAATCAATCCCCACATAGCTAAATTTCATTCACGTAATAAAATTGTTTGTTCAAATAGGTAACAACATGATTTTTATTCTTGGATAGCTTGTTGGATCCTCTATGAAATATGATCCATAGAACCCAGATAATTATATTAGGATTATCTGTAAAATTAATAGTAGAGTTTCTGTGCTTTGAAAATGATATAAGCTTCTATCATTTCCTATGTTTGCTTTCCTATAAAATCTACCTTATATGCAAACTCATATCTGGGGTATTTTTAAATGAATTATCATATTCCAGAGGCTTGATTCCTTGATGCCATGACACTAAGCTAAATGAAATGCAATCCAGGTATAGACAATGGCATGATGCAAATGGCAATTCTGAAAACATGCAGACTCCTAATTCTCTTACCATATGCCTTTATGTTCTGGATACATTTTTCACTAAGTAAGATTATCTATGTTGATCTTCAAGACCCAACTGTTTCTACTTTTTCAATCCTTAAAATTATTCATAGACTTCAAGATTTGACTAATACATTTATAAAATGTAATTCTACTATTTGCTTACATTCTTACTCAGTTTACTTACAAAATTATAGATAAAACCTTTCAACCTTCCAGATAATGAAACTCAGATAATTTAAATTCCAGTTACAAGTTAAATTCTTAACAAAATATTTAACCAAATATCCAACATCACTCAGTACTTGCTACAATGGAAATTTCAAAATATCAATACATGCAGATTTCATCTTTTAAGCTCTTATCTATCTAATTCTAGCATGCTATAATCTTCTTCTCAATGCCTCGCTTCTACTCCTACCTAGAGGCTGCTGTTCCTGAAAAAGCATTTGAAGCTGCCTCATTTTAAATGAGACACCCCAGATGCCATTAGCACACTAGGGTCAGACACATGTCTGGTATGAGAAAATCCACTAAAGCAGTTAGTTAACCAGGTTAAAATGGAATTAAGTACATATACATTTAGTTCTGCCCTTTGAAAACAAGTAATACTTGTGTGCATGTTCTGTGTCATTGTGCATGTGCACACTTTAATCTTTCTTTCCAGAGACATTATATATAGATATGGCACATACATTCAGGCATTCAATTCAGGCATTCAATTCAGTCATAAATCCAATAATCATTCACACCAAAACAGAAAGATAACCAACATGAGTTAAATCATATATTCCCTCCTCATATTTCATTTCTGGGAAAACTCTAGTTCCTCATCAGGTCAAATATTCTTCCCTTGTTATATTTATCTATCCTGGTCTCATCTGCAATTTTATGAATCAATGGACACACTATAATGAACTAATTCACTCCATTACACAAAGATCTCAGGACTTAAACAAGCCATGTGTCAACTTGCATTACTCAAGAACACAAGTCATTCCTGCAGTAATCTTGACCCCATTCCCTAATCAGGTTCTCAAATACTTTCTCTTTTAAATTTTTCAAGGCAACCTAATCAGTGGGTCATTTTACTGAAACAAGCATTCATCTCATAGCATTCCTCATCATTCATATAACAAACAGAGGCAACCAAGCAATTTAAGTATTGGTACTTATTAAAACATGTTCTTGCAATTTTAAAGAGATATAGACAACTAACATTGGTTTATGGCTCTATGGGAAGATTTTATTGCAAACATCTGTGCTTTAGTTAACTCAGATTGACCAAGCTTCCTAAATCATAAAATCTATTTGCTGGGTGGGTATTGTATATTTTCTTTGAATCAGGAGTGTCAGCACATAGGCAAGCCTATTGCACTCCTAATTCCTTTTCATTTTAAGCCTCAGCACATATACATATGTATATTGCAGCCCATATGCTTATCAGTCCTTCTGGTTTGAGCCAAAACCAACACTACTTGCTTATATTCAACATTTTATTTTCTGGGTATTTATTTATATTTCTATCCAATATCATATCAGAAAGAGATCTAGGTTTTTAAATTACTTATTCATGCATACTGATCATATTAAGAATATTCACAAAATAAAACAATCAGAACAACCATCAAGCATTAAAGCATTCTCAATTTCTAAAAAAAAACAATCACATACTCTTTTGAGAAAAATTAATTTATAACAGGCTGCCTTCTTTAGGACTTAGTGCCTTAAGTTTTTGAGTGAGTTTTCTCACCTAGATCTCTTCTTTGCTTCCTTAATTAATTGATAAACCTCTGCCTTTAGCCTCAAGCTCTTTTCCTTCACTTGCCTTATGTTTTTATATGGTGTTTTTTTTTCAAAGTTCTTTTTGAGAAGGAGAGGAGGCTGCTGCTTATAAATATACAGAGTTCTCCTTAGGGTTTTGGGTATTGGCTAAAGCCATTTTTGCCCACCAGAAAATTATGTTATCTGCATTTTATTTGAACCCAAGATTCTACCCTCCCCGGCTTAATTTGGTGAAGAGAAAAGTGGTTATCTACTTTAGTTATTTTCAGAAATCCTACTTTTCCATAAAATGCTTTTTCTCTTGCCTATTTGCATGCTAAATGTGTGATCTGATTTCCAGCAATATTATATACATATTTCTTTCTTTCTTAATTCAGCCCATACAAAATACATTTTTGTTTTCCTCCCATTTTCTATTTTTAGCCTTTACTTTATTATCTGGTGTTTCCTTCTTATTTATCCCCCAGAGAAAAACATATTTGTGTGTTTCATCTTACTAGTTTAAATTCTAATACTTAGTTAGTATACTTACATATATGTTTTACAAACAATAACATATATATATATATATGTTATTTTATTCTGATACACATATGCACATGTATACTTAATTACATTTTGTATATTTCTGCATATAGCACAATTGAGGGTTTCTTTATTTATCTGTAAATATATATACATATATATATATATATATACATATATACATTTTCCATACATAGCATCATGTACTCATTCATAGTATCCAGGGATCTAGCTTTACTCATGTGTATTTTCTGTGTACAAATGCACATCATTTTATTACACCATATCAAGCTATCTCATCTTTCCCTTAAACAGGGTTTTAAAAACTACTTAAAAATTATTTTAAGCTTATTTATATTTTCCAAGATAAATTCCTAAAATCTTGGGTCATTACATACACCCCACCTTTTAGGAATTGTGTCCCATAATTTTTCCAAGCTTAGATCAGAATACAAGTATTCTTTAACTACTTAGATTTCTAGTTCTATGATAATAACTAAAAATACATGCATCCAAAAGGAAAAACAAATTAAAAGTTAGGTTTACCTCTAATCTGAAAATAGCTTAGGGTAGTTCATCCTAACCTTGTCCTCTAATTTCCAGGTGCAATCACTGGGATCAAGCCTCCATTGGACTTTCACAAGTTTCAGTGATTTATTTCTTAATCTCTTCACATCCTTTGCCAAAATCCCTACTGGATCTTTTTCATAAATCAAATTAGGATTTATCTGCACTTGGGTTGGGGTCTCCAGAATTTCTGCCTTGTCATGTACCCACCTTCTCAGTTGTGATACATGAAAAACATCATGCATCCCTTGCATGTTTTCTGGTAATTCCAGCTTGTATGCCAAGGAACCAATTCTTTCCAGAATTTTGTATGGTCCAATATATCTCGGGGTTAACTTGCCTTGTTTCCCAAACCTCAGCACATTTTTCATAGGTGAGATTTTGATGAAAACAAAATTTCCCACTTCATATTCTACCTACCTCCTTCTCATATCTGCAAATTTCTTTTGCCTACCTTGAGTTGCTGCCATTCTTCTTCTTATCAACTCAATTTTTTCCTTAGTTTCTTGTATATACTCAGGCCCTAAAATAGCCCTTTCTCCTGCTTCTACCCAACAAACAGGTGACAAACAAGGCTTACCATATAAGGCTTCAAATGGAGCCATTCCTATGGTGCTTTGATAGCTGTTGTTGTATGTGAATTCAACTAGATGAAGACAATCTTCCCAGTTGCCCCCAAAGTCCAGTACACATGCTCTCAACATGTCCTCCAAAACCTTGTTTACTACCTCAGTCTGCCCATCTGATTGAGGATGGTAGGCAGTACTTAGGCATAGTTCACTTCCCATTGCTTCTTGAAAGCTTCTCCAGAATTTTGAGGTGAAGATAGTATCCCTATCACTCACAATGGTTTTGGGAATGCCATGTAACTTTACCACTTCCTTTATAAAAATTTGAGCTAATTTTGGTGCTGTCCTTTCTGACTTGACTGGGATGAAGTGTGCTACCTTGGTTAGCCTATCAACTATCACCCATATGCTTGTATTGCCTCTCTTAGATCTAGGCAGCCCATCTATGAAATCCATAGATATATCTTCCCACTTCCACTGTGGTACACTAAGAGGCTGCATCAACCCTGATGGCCTTTGGGTTTCAGCCTTGACTTGTTGGCAAGTCATACATTTGGCAATGTATTTAGCTACATCAGATTTCATCCCCTTCCACTAGAAGTCTCTTTTCAAATTTTGGTACATTTTTGTGTTGCCTGGGTGTATGGAGTATTTACTTCTGTGATATTCATTCAATATCTCTTTCTTCAATTCTGTGTCCTCTGGCACACACATCCTATTTTGGTATCTCATATAACCATTTTTATCAATATGGTGATTCATCACTTCCTCCCCTTTTGAGAGGAGCATTTTCTTCTCTAATAAGTTGGCATCTTGTTCTTGCATTTTTCCTACCTTCAGAATTAAATCTGGTTGAAGTGTCATTAAGCTTAACTTCCCTTTATCTTCTTGTGCACCATGCATCTGCTCATCAATGTGCACACAACCATTCTCCCCAATTTCTAACTCAGTTAGCAAAGACAAGTCCTTAAATTCTTCTATCATCATCATAGCCAATTTAGCATGTTGTCTACTTAGAGCATCTGCAACTTTGTTTGCTTTGCCTGGTGTATAGAATATGTCAAAGTCATAGGCAGCTAAGAACTCCACCCATCTATGTTGCCTCATATTCAAATCCTTTTGTGAAAATAAATATTTTAGAGACTTGTGGTCAGTGTAAAGTTCAAACTTAGTGCCTAACAAATAATGTCTCCATAGTTTCAAAGCATAGATCACAGCTGCTAATTCAAGATCATGTGTGGCATACCTTACTTCATGGAGTTTAAGTTGTCTGGATGCATATGCAATGACTTGGCCTTGTTGCATCAACACTGCACCCAAGCCAAATCCACTAGCATCAGTGTATACAACTAATTCTTCATTTCCATTAGGTACTTTTAAGATTGGAGCATTCACCAATGCCTCCTTCAACTGTTCAAAAGACTTTTCACATTTTTCTGACCAAGCAAAAGCTTGGTTCTTCCTGGTTAGGTTAGTAAGTGGTGTAGAAATTTTTGAAAAATCTTTTATAAATCTCCTATAATACCCTGCCATCCCCATAAATGACCTCACTTCACTCATAGTGCTTGGCCTCTTCCATGCTTGGATAGCCACTACTTTATTGGGGTTCACAGAAATTCCTTGGGCAGATATAACATGGCCAAGAAAATGCACTTCCTCTTTCCAAAATTCACATTTTGAGTATTTGGCCTTTAAGTCTTTTTCCCTTAGTCTAGACAAAACCATGTGCAGATGGCTTTCATGCTCTTCCACTGTTTTGGAATAAATTTTATGTCATCTATAAAAATGAGCACAAATTTGTCTAAACAATCTCTAAAGGTTCTGTTCATTAAATCTACAAAGTATGATGGTGCATTGGTCAAACCAAATGGCATGACCAAAAATTCATACAACCCATATCTAGTGTTAAAGGCAGTGTACTTGATGCTTGATTCTTCCACCTTCATTTGATGAAAACCAGATGCTAAATCTAGCCTAGAGAATACTCTTGCTCCAGCCAATTGATCAAAAAGATCATCTATTCTTGGCAGTGGGTATTTATTTTTAATGGTTACCTTGTTTAATTCCCTATAATCTATGCAGAGTCTCAAAGTACCATCTTGTTTCTTAACAAACACCACTGGTGCCCCCCCAGCAAGAATTACTGGGTCTTATAAAACCCTTATTTTCTAATTCCTCTAATTGTTTCTTTAATTCTTTTAGTTCATTTGGCCCCATCCTTGTTGGCTTTTTAATCACTGGGCTTGCTCCTGGGACTAAATGAATTTGGAATTCCACTGGCCTATGGTTTGGAACACCATTAACCTCCTCAAAAACATCCAAGTATTCATTGACTATGGGAATTTCCTCAATAATATGTTTACTGGAATCTTTACCCAAATCAATCAAATGACACAATTTTCTTCCCTTGGATACTTCACACAAAATTGTGATCCTCTGGCTTCCATGGTTTTGCAATGATATGGTGGATGAGTCTAAGTTAATTATGGCCTTGAATTGCTTTAACCAGTCTACTCCCAAAATAACACCTATATTTGGGTAATTTAAAACATATAAATTGGAAATAAAAGTATCTCCTCCTATGTTTAATCCCACATCCACACAGATCATGTTTAAAACACTAGAACTTCCCAGTGGACTTTGTATATGTGTAAAGGGGTTTCAACCAATATGCAACTTAATTTCAGCATTTTAACTAATTCATAGGAAATTAAAGAATGAGTTGCTCCAGTATCATATACTACTGCTATGGGTACATTACAAATAAATAGTGTACCTTCCACTTGACTGTGCTTCTCAGCATTGATCCCCACTGTTTTGCCTTTTTCTTCCAAGTTTGCTAATTTTCCTTGCTGCCTATTCTCAGGACAATTTCTTTTCATGTGCCCTTCTTTACCACATAAATAACACTTGAAAGCTCCTCCTTTCAATTCTGGACATCTTGGTTTGATATGTCCTTCTTTTCCACATTGATGGCACACAATCTTCTTGGTTTCTTTAGCTTTTATATCCCCAGTAGACTTAGTACTGGCCTCTTCTTTCTTCTTATCATAAGGATGATATCTCCCCTTACCCTTCTTACTACTATTATTCTTGACATTTCTGAATTTTTCCCTTTCCTTGTCATGCTGCTCCAACCTCAATGCCAAGTCAATTACTTGATCAAATGTCCTGTAAGCATAAGGTAACATGGCTCTGCTAAGTCCTGGGTTCAGACCTTTGATGTACCTATCATTCTTGGATGCTTCATCTGCCACAAGCATTGCTCCATACGTGGAAAGCCCCTCAAACTTTTGAGTGTATTCTGTGACACTTAAATTTCCTTGCCTAAGTATAATAAATTCTTCTAGTAAGGTGGTCTTAGCTGATGCTGGTACAAATCTTGTTTCCAACATCTCCTTGAATTGATTCTAAGTTATTTCATTCTCACCTTTCCCTGCAATGATTACTTCCCACCAGCTTAAAGCTACTCCTTTCAGCTGTCTTGAAGCCACTTGCCTCTTCCTTTGATCATCAAGCTGCATGTCATTGAAAATCCTATCCAATGTTCTCAACCATGCTTGAATTTCCATAATACTTTCTGTCCCTTCAAAGTTTTTGCCTCCTAAATGAGTATAAGTCTTGAGTAATTTGGAGAGCTCTTCATGGGGATTTTCTTGCCTTTGTCCTGCCCCATCTCTAATTGCTCTCACCAAATCTTGCAGATTGACCATTGGTGGTGCATTGGAAGATCCTGCTCCTTGATTTGGTGGTCTTCCTACCATAATTTGCTAATAATAATTTACATAGCTGGTTAGTTTGATTGGTAATTTTATTATTTCAGTGGTTCTATTTACACTGAAAACACTGTTAAATTTTTTTTTAGTCTCTTTAAATTTTATTCTTATCAGAGAACTTGATATTTATTTCTGCTATGTTTAATAACATAGCTCTGATACCAAATGAAATGACCCTCTCTTTACTGCCTTAATTTTGTAAGGATTTTTTTTTTTACAAAGTGATATATATATATCATTCATTAACAAATATATTTTCCAGGGTCATTTTCCTTTTTCCAATTAAACAAACTTTATCCAGGATCAAAAGTTTTACTAATATAGATATATCAGTGCAACCACAAGGATATGCACACACATATGAAGATGCATGTGCCCCTCTTGTTAGATCAGGTTATGACAACAAGAGGTTATATTGATTGATTAAATTTTAATCAATCCCCACATAGCTAAATTTCATTCACGTAATAAAATTGTTTGTTCAAATAGGTAACAACATGATTTTTATTCTTGGATAGCTTGCTGGATCCTCTATGAAATATGATCCATAGAACCCAGATAATTATATTAGGATTATCTGTAAAATTAATAGTAGAGTTTCTGTGCTTTGAAAATGATATAAGCTTCTATCATTTCCTATGTTTGCTTTCCTATAAAATCTACCTTATATGCAAACTCATATCTGGGGTATTTTTAAATGAATTATCATATTCCAGAGGCTTGATTCCTTGATGCCATGACACTAAGCTAAATGAAATGCAATCCAGGTATAGACAATGGCATGATGCAAATGGCAATTCTGAAAACATGCAGACTCCTAATTCTCTTACCATATGCCTTTTTTCACTAAGTAAGATTATCTATGTTGATCTTCAAGACCCAACTGTTTCTACTTTTTCAATCCTTAAAATTATTCATAGACTTCAAGATTTGACTAATACATTTATAAAATGTAATTCTACTATTTGCTTACATTCTTACTCAGTTTACTTACAAAATTATAGATAAAACCTTTCAACCTTCCAGATAATGAAACTCAGATAATTTAAATTCCAGTTACAAGTTAAATTCTTAACAAAATATTTAACCAAATATCCAACATCACTCAGTACTTGCTACAATGGAAATTTCAAAATATCAATACATGCAGATTTCATCTTTTAAACTCTTATCTATCTAATTCTAGCATGCTATAATCTTCTTCTCAATGCCTCGCTTCTACTCCTACCTAGAGGCTGCTGTTCCTGAAAAAGCATTTGAAGCTGCCTCATTTTAAATGAGACACCCCAGATGCCATTAGCACACTAGGGTCAGACACATGTCTGGTATGAGAAAATCCACTAAAGCGGTTAGTTAATCAGGTTAAAATGGAATTAAGTACATATACATTTAGTTCTGCCCTTTGAAAACAAGTAATACTTGTGTGCATGTTCTGCGTCATTGTGCATGTGCACACTTTAATCTTTCTTTCCAGAGACATTATATATAGATATGGCACATACATTCAGGCATTCAATTCAGTCATAAATCCAATAATCATTCACACCAAAACAGAAAGATAACCAACATGAGTTAAATCATATATTCCCTCCTCATATTTCATTTCTGGGAAAACTCTAGTTCCTCATCAGGTCAAATATTCTTCCCTTGTTATATTTATCTATCCTGGTCTCATCTGCAATTTTATGAATCAATGGACACACTATAATGAACTAATTCACTCCATTACACAAAGATCTCAGGACTTAAACAAGCCATGTGTCAACTTGCATTACTCAAGAACACAAGTCATTCCTGCAGTAATCTTGACCCCATTCCCTAATCAGGTTCTCAAATACTTTCTCTTTTAAATTTTTCAAGGCAACCTAATCAGTGGGTCATTTTACTGAAACAAGCATTCATCTCATAGCATTCCTCATCATTCATATAACAAACAGAGGCAACCAAGCAATTTAAGTATTGGTACTTATTAAAACATGTTCTTGCAATTTTAAAGAGATATAGACAACTAACATTGGTTTATGGCTCTATGGGAAGATTTTATTGCAAACATCTGTGCTTTAGTTAACTAAGATTGACCAAGCTTCCTAAATCACAAAATCTATTTGCTGGGTGGGTATTGTATATTTTCTTTGAATCAGGAGTGTCAGCACATAGGCAAGCCTATTGCACTCCTAATTCCTTTTCATTTTAAGCCTCAGCACATATACATATGTATATTGCAGCCCATATGCTTATCAGTCCTTCTGGTTTGAGCCAAAACCAACACTACTTGCTTATATTCAACATTTTATTTTCTGGGTATTTATTTATATTTCTATCCAATATCATATCAGAAAGAGATCTGGGTTTTTAAATTACTTATTCATGCATACTGATCATATTAAGAATATTCACAGAATAAAACAATCAGAACAACCATCAAGCATTAAAGCATTCTCAATTTCTAAAAAAAACAATCACATACTCTTTTGAGAAAAATTAATTTATAACAGGCTGCCTTCTTTAGGACTTAGTGCCTTAAGTTTTTGAGTGAGTTTTCTCACCTAGATCTCTTCTTTGCTTCCTTAATTAATTGATAAACCTCTGCCTTTAGCCTCAAGCTCTTTTCCTTCACTTGCCTTATGTTTTTATATGGTATTTTTTTTTCAAAGTTCTTTTTGAGAAGGAGAGGAGGCTGCTGCTTATAAATATACAGAGTTCTCCTTAGGGTTTTGGGTATTGGCTAAAGCCATTTTTGCCCACCAGAAAATTATGTTATCTGCATTTTATTTGAACCCAAGATTCTACCCTCCCCGGCTTAATTTGGTGAAGAGAAAAGTGGTTATCTACTTTGGTTATTTTCAGAAATCCTACTTTTCCATAAAATGTTTTTTCTCTTGCCTATTTGCATGCTAAATGTGTGATCTGATTTCCAGCAATATTATATACATATTTCTTTCTTTCTTAATTCAGCCCATACAAAATACATTTTTGTTTTCCTCCCATTTTCTGTTTTTAGCCTTTACTTTATTATCTGGTGTTTCCTTCTTATTTATCCCCCAGAGAAAAACATATTTGTGTGTTTCATCTTACTAGTTTAAATTCTAATACTTAGTTAGTATACTTACATATATGTTTTACAGACAATAACATATATATATATATATATATCTATATTATTTTATTCTGATACACATATGCACATGTATACTTAATTACATTTTGTGTATTTCTGCATATAGCACAATTGAGGGTTTCTTTATTTATCTGTAAATATATATACATATATATATATACATATATACATTTTCCATACATAGCATCATGTACTCATTCATAGTATCCAGGGATCTAGCTTTACTCATGTGTATTTTCTGTGTACAAATGCACATCATTTTATTACACCATATCAAGCTATCTCATCTTTCCCTTAAACAGGGTTTTAAAAACTACTTAAAAATTATTTTAAGCTTATTTATATTTTCCAAGATAAATTCCTAAAATCTTGGGTCATTACAAAAAGTAGAAGTGTTTGTTGAAACATTGGCTCTTGTATGATATATGTGTTCGTTGAAGTAACATTTTATTGTTTAATTCCGCTTTGAGTAAATGTAAATGTAAGCATAGACGATGTTTGACACTTTGACACTAATTTTAGGCATAAAGAATAGTTGGATGTTTCAAATTGTAACAAATATTTTGAATATTAAAATAGCCATTGCCGGCTTTAACACATTTCTAGAAGGTCAGTCTACTACACGACTACCACTTTTCACTTGTTCAAACTATGTATAGTGTTCTAGTATGATGAGAGTCTATATGTAAGCCAATGGTTTCGGGATTTTTAAAAGGAATCAATTTCAATATGAGTAAATGACTATTGATTTGGAGACATAGTCCAATGTACAGAAAATGATGGCTGAAAATAACTCCAAAAACATGAATAAATTATTTTATGCACTGGACAGAAATAAACTTAATAGAGTCATCATCTGTAAAACTGTATATGACATATGACACATTTTACAAATTACATGTGAAGGGAACCAAAATTTATATTCTTAAAAACCAAACGTAAATCTTTATAATGAAACCAAATAAGAGTATCGTTGAAATTTATTCTAGATTATCCAACAAGTTGTCATGGCACTTGGTGAAACATTTACTAATTTCAATATTGTTTCTAAAATTATGAAATCTATAACCTATGAATGGGAGAGAAAGGTCCTCACAATTGAAAAGCCCAATAATCTCTCTATACTTAAGGTTGAAGGGTTAGTTGGTACTCTAATGTACTATGAAGTGAATTTGCTGACTAGGAAGGAATAAGCTCGAGAAACGACAACCGTAGATTTCTAAGTCGAAGAGAATTCAGACTTTGATAAAGATGGCCTTGTTTTTATTTCCTAAACTATAAGGAAACTAAAATAAACAAACATGAAATTTGGCATTAACAGTAATTCACCTTCAGTCAAAATTTTCGAATGTAATCAAATCAGACACATGAAGAAGGATTGTCCCAAGCTAAATAAAGAAAAAATAGCTTCAAAGATAACACGAATGAATTTTCAAGAAAAAGAAGCAAGACTTTCAAGTTACTTGGGATCATTCAGACTCGTCTTTTGATAGTGATAATGATGGTGACTCTGAGCAAACAAATGTTTTTCCAATCGTAACTAGATCTATTTTTGTCTTGTATAAGCTAAGATTAAAGCCAAATAGCTAGAAAATGGTAGTTTTGGTTTACTAGAACCATCAGCATATTATTTTAGCTCGGTGGAAACTAAATAAAATTCTTTTCCTCAGGATCCCTCGAGTGGAAATATGGAACAAAGTAACTAGATTAGACGGATTTGGGATAATAGAATCCCCCTTGCTTCATGGCAAATGATGCGGTAAATTATGAACTCACTTGTGAAGAATTATTTAAAATTTCCTTTGAATTAGATGATAAATATATAAATACTAGAAATGAAGTTAAGGAACTTAAATCAAAACTATCTAAAGTAGAACTAGAAATCAAAATGTTAAAAGATGAGAAATGATTCTCAAAAAAGAATTTCAAAAATCTCAAAATTCTTATGAAATTTTAATTTCTCACGACATGGGATTAAATAATGAAATTATGGAATATCGTGATGATAACCTATAACTTTCAAAAGAAATTTGTGATTTAAAATCATTCTTTTATATTTCTCTGTGAACAGTAAATGAGTAAAAATTAAATTAGAAAATTTATCGAATAATATTTCAAATTTTAATAAACAAAAAGAAATTTTACCAAAGTTAATAAATATTTCTAAACTTGGTTTAATAAAAATAGCTTGGGTTCTAAAAATCAGTAAGCAATAAGGATTGTCCAAAGAAATATAGTTCATTTTAAACAAATTTTTAGAAATCTAAAATTAACTCTGCAAAACCAATTGTTAATAATACTATCTAAACTTGGGTACCAAAAACAAATAATTATTAGAAAGAAATATATAGATATTCAGAAAATGATCACAAAAATAACAATTTTGTTTTCAAAGGTTCTGCTAGACCCACTCGGGTATGGTTACCTTCAACTTAACCCCAGAACCATAAGTAGGAAGTGGGCACCAATAAAATTTTGTATTTCTTGCAGGTATCCAATAATCATAATAAAATGGAAAGATGGATGTTGAGCAGTGGATGTTCCAAGTACATGATGAGAAATGCAAAAATGTTAACAAATACCACCTATATAGATGAAGTACTGTCACCTTTAGTAATAACTCAAAAGGATTCGACATTGATGCAAAAGGTCACAAGTTCAAAACTTGCTTAGCATGATTCGAATATATATTGACATGTGATTTGTGTTATGTTGTCCCAGCGACATGTTGTATCTAAGTACCATTTCAAAAAAAATAACTCAAATGGATATGTAATTGGACATGTGGATGTGATGTCAGCAATGTCAATATAAGTAACTCTCATATAATTAAAAATGTTTTACTTGTACAAATTTAAAACGTAATTTATTAAGTATAAGTTAATTGTACGATAAGTGTTTTCTATATTATTTGAAAAAGAGAAATGCAATATTTTTTATAAAAATAAGGATTTGGTTTTTGAAGACTTAAGAAAAAGATATATTTATAATTTGAATACAAAAGTAAATCACGATAGTGATATGTGCCTAAACGGAAATCTTAATGATTCATGGTTATGTAAGAGACAATTTTGCCACATCAACTTTAAATATATAAATAAATTATCGAAAAATGAAATTGTTAAATGAATACTAAAAATAAATTTTAAAGTAGATAATTTATGTCATGCATGTCAAATAGGAAAACTTAAAAGGGCATCTTCAAAATCTAAAACTGAATTTTTTTTTCAAAATAAACACTAGAATTATTACATCCTGGACCAACGCAAGTTCGATCTATAAATAATAATAAATATGTTTTTGTAATAATAGAAGACTTTTCAAGATTTACCTAGACCTTTTTCTATAGCACAAAAGTGATACTTTCAAAATGTTCAAAAGTTTTACAAAACAAATACAAAATTAAAGGATTTAAAAATAAAGAATATTTTACGCAATTATAGACGAGACTTTGATAATAAACTATTTGAAAGTTTTGTGATAAAATTTTAATAAAGCATACCTTTTCTATTCCGTGAACACCACAACAAAATAGCATGGTGGAACATAAAAATAGAACTTTACAAGAATGTGCTAAAACATCGTTAAACAGCAGTACTTCACCTAAAAACTATGGGCTAAAACTGTTTCTACTGCTTATTATGTCCTAACGTGTCATTATAAGACCTTTAACAAAGAATACACCTTATGAACTATTTTATGGTCGAAAACCAAAAGTCTCAAATTTTCATATTTTTTGGCTCGGAATTCTTTATATTAAATACAAAAGAACAATTGGGTAAGTTTGATCCAAAAGTTGATGAAGGAATCTTTGTTAGCTATTTGGAAAGAAGCAAAGCCTGTAGAATTTTTAATATATGAACTAATACAATTGAAGAAACACTACATGTATTTTTTATGAGAATTTTAAAACAATTAATTATGATACCATTGATATTCCTGAAATAAACCAACCAACAACTTCTGAACAAAATTCTTCAAAAAAAATAGTAATGTTGAAAATACTACTCAAGGTAAAATTTTGAAGTCACCCACAACCCTCTTCCCTCGGGCATAATAAAAAATCGTCCTACGGACAGTGTACTAGGAGATATTAATATTAAAGCAATGATTAGAAGATAAATAAACAAAATGGGACACACTGCTTTTATTTCAAATATGAAACCTAAAAATTATATATATAAAGTCGATAGAGAAGATAACTGGATTTTCACTATGTAGAAAGAACTAACTAATTTCAACGTAATAACGTTTGGGAATTAGTTTTAAGACCCACAGATCAATCTATAATCAAAACAAAACAAGCTTACAAAAATAAGGTAGATGAAATGGGACGTAAACGTAATAAGGCACGACTGGTTGCACAGGGATACCACCAAGAGGAAGGAATCGACTATGATGAAACTTTTGCCCATATAGCAAGATTAGAAGTCATGAGACTATTATTCGCATTTGCATGTCATCACAATTTCATACTTTATCAAATGGATGTAAAAAGTGAGTTTTAAAATGGATTTATTAAATAAAATGTTTACATCGAACAACCCTCATTATTTGAACATGAAAAATTCCCAGACCATGTTTCTAAACTTAAAAATGCACTCTAAGACCTTAAATAAGCACCATAAGCTTGATATGACATGCTAAAAAGTTATCTTTTAAATTAAGATTTTGAAATTTGGAAAGTTGATTATACATTGTCTATTAAGAAGGAAAATATGATTTATTAGTGGTACAAATTTATGTAGATGATAATATCTCTGGTTCAACAAAAGAAAAATTATGCAATAAGGTTTTAAATATAATGAAAAGTGAATTTAAAATGTCTCATATAGGTGAATTAAAATTTATTCTTAGGATCGGAAATTAAACAATTGAATAATGGATTTTTCATATATCAAGAAAAATATTGTAAAGATCTACTTAAATGTTTTAATATGAAAATTATAACTTCCAAACCAACACTAATGAGCATAATGTTACATCTTGATAGAGATTAAAAGGGTTAAGAAGTTGATTAGAAATTATATCGAATATGGTTGGTTTACTTCTTTACCTAACCGTTAATCCTCCGGATATTATGATAACTGTTTGTTTTTATCTAAATTTCAATCAATTCCAAAAGAACCACGGACTTGAGTGATTAAATGATTTCTATGTTACTTAACCAATACTAAAGATTATGGAATTTTCCATCTGAGAGGCTTCCCATTCGAATTAGTATTATATAGTAACGCTGACTTCGGAGACTGCAAAACAAACTAGAAAAGCGCAAGTGGCACATGTCACTTTTTGGGTCGATCTTTTGTATCCTGGTTTGGTAAAAAGCAAAAACATGTTACCTTATCCACATGCGAAGCTGAATAAATTTCAACTGCATTGGCTTGTGCTCAGGTAGTATATATGCAACAAGCGCTACAAGATTTTTGTGTATATATAAGTAAATTGCATATTTATTATGATAATACAAGTCTGATTAACATTTCCAAAAACTAAAATCATGCCAGAATAAAACACATTGAGATACATCATCATTTTTTATGAGATCACATCGCAAAAGAAACAATCACTTTAGATTTTATACACACTAGAAATCAAATTGCTAATACATTTACAAAAAATTTCTTTAAAATGCATTTTTTAATTACGAAGAGAACTTGATATTTGCTTGTTCATTGAATTAAAACAATTACTCATTTACTCTATAAATAAATCTATTTTTAAAAAAATCATTTTAAAATACAAAATAATTTTAGATAAAATATTTTATCTCCAACAAAATGACTCCTTTGTGCGTTAATAGATACAATAATAAAGTGAGACTTTCTGGGTCTGTCATCGGATCACAAAATCGACTGACTAATTCAAGAAGATAAAAAATTCTTGTTAAATTTTTTAAACTTTATATTCTTAGTTTCTACCAAAAGTTGATATAAAATACTATTATTTTTCAGCTAACGGATAAGATTGCTAACCAGTTGACTAAATGGTAGTCGATTGGTAGCTAAAGAAAAATAATCTTCTAAAACATTTCCAAAAAATAATAAATAGATTATAAAAATAATTTTTTTAAGTCAAAATATACAATTTTTAGATGTCAAATCTTATAAAATAAACATAACAAAAATATAGGAGAAGGCATCATCAAGCTAAGGTGGTATAGAATATGGTATTACACAACAGTATTCAATACCACTAGGAGGCATTAGAAATCATTTAAGGGAAGAGTCAAATAAAGCAAATTGAGAAGAAAACAATGCATTCCAACTATCAAGAAGTCGACCACTTGTATAATAACCGATCGATCGGCTAGTTCATCAATTACAAAGTCTAGACCATAAAAAAATCGAATGGATGACGATAACAGAGTAAAAATGTATCATTTAGCCTAGACCTTCCCTTCACTCTACTAGATCCAATTTCGAAACCAAAATATTTCAAAAATTAAATCCATGGCACCAAAAAGGACTCAAGAAGAGTCTTCTCAAAATTCCCTCCCACTTCCATAAGTCAAAACATGGCTAAAAATCAAAGAAATATTTGAATTCGAAGGTATAACGAACATCCTAAGTTATTATTTATTGGAACAAAAGGTATATCCTCAATGTGTTGCACTCTTTTTACTAAATGGAGATATAATTGACCATGAGTTTGTAATTTTAGAATCTAAAGCAAAAGTGGTTAGAATTAGATTAACAACAGCATTTCGTGGTGAAATTTTATTTATTGCTACAACTGGAGTTGAGCTTGATGACATTTAAATGACTGATCCAAGGACCCTATATCACATCTTTGAAAATAACAAGGGGTTATGGAATTTTGGAAATTTGAGAGACAAAGCTAAATTAATGGTAAGGATTTTTCAGAATAACATTGTTCCAAAAACAGACAATTTAGACCAGATATACCCATGGGTTCAAAAGGCTACCTACGCCTTGATTGGAGGAATTAGAATTAATTGGGCTTTAATGATATTGACTAATATACTTAATGTTAACCCAAAAAATGGACTAATGCTCATGATACTATGTCAACCCAAGGAGTGATTTACTATCCTTGATTGTTATGTAGTGTGTTGTTGAAATAAAAGTTGTTCTATCATTTATGATGCAATGCCAAACCAAAATTTAGTCCGACATTCTCAATATCATGATGGCATTGAAAAATCAAGTATCAATTTAAGAATCAACATGCAATGATATCATTCGAAACAGATCTACAATGCCTATGGATTTTTGGTTAGGTATCAGAATTGTTAAAGAGTTTAATCTGTAAGTCCAAAGGCAAGATAGGTAGTGTTAAACTAGAAATTGGTATAACATTCATAATACAATAATGAGCCAAGAATTGGTTATGTCGTTATAAAATGATATGGTTGGTGAATTTCATAAGGTGCCCTTATACAAATGGTTGGCTCATGCAGGTCATGACTTTAGTACAAGATGTTACTATGTCGAAAATGGACCCATAATTCCCATAAGCTTATGATTGTTTTGTTCAATGACTCACGATATATGTTCAAAAATAGGTAAATAGCATAAATAGGCAATAACCCATCAGGCATTCGATAAAGGATAAATTAAGGAATCCACATAAATCATAGTTCATTGTCCATGTGTCATTTGGCAAAATAGTCATCATGCATAATAAACACTAAATTAGGCCAAAACTTATGTGGCCTTGGATGGGTAGAAGTCCAAAGTCAAGTTCAAGTCCAAATGGTGTTCGAAAGCATGTCCATGTTCAATAATAGTCTAATTTTGCACGTTCAAAGTAAATAGGCTATGTTGGATATTGTTCCAGTCCATGTTCATATAAATCACAATGTTCACTATCAATGCAAGATTTCCCCAATTTTATTTAGGGTTCAGAAAGTGAGAGAGAGGAAGAAAAGGTTCGCCCCTTTTTGAATGACCCTGGAGTCTATTTATAAGGGTGGAGATGATCAGCCTAGCTGCCACATGTCATCTTCGGAATGTCGGACTTTCGGCATCATCGGTTATCTCGATGGTGCTCGTCATCATGTTTTGTTTTGAAGACTTTCAACATTCCTTTGAGTGTTGATAGCTTTCCACATCACCTCAAGAAGTAAAGGCATACGACATCCTTTAAAGGCTGGTAGCTTATGATATTCCTTATTGAATTAGTAATGTGTGACAAGTCTTTGCGTATTGTCGGGAGGAGGCAACCTCCTCTTGATGACTTTCAGTATCATACTACTGACATCTCTATGATCTGCGACATCTGCTTTCTACTAGTGGTTTACGAAACCTACCTTATATATTGCTTTAGGAAGTTTAAGACCCCTCCATTTGCTAACATTCAACATCCGCCTTTATTGATGGGGTGCAGCATTGATGATATATGATATCCCTAGTTATATTGATAGCTTACGAATGATTCTTTACACAGCTATCATGCGAGATTATCCACTTACTAATGTTCGACATCAGCTTTTGTATTGATGAGACATGGCATCCTGCTTTGTAGGCATTTCCCGACATCAAGACTCATGTCGATGGTATTCGACATCATTGTTTTTCCTCATGTTTGATAATCTATGCAATTCGATATCTTTAGGTGTTGATATCCTTCTAAGACGCGTTGAGAGGCGATATCCTTTGTTGTATCTCTTTTGCTTTATCTTCAACATCATGGACTTCAGCGTACTGTGCCCATGCTTTCGATATCAGATATCTCTTCTTGTATGTTTTATTGCTTCCTTTTCAATGTCTCCATTGTTGTCGTACTTTCTTATCTTCAGCATCATGGTCTATAGTAACATATTTATATAATTTGACATCACGTTCCCTTGTTTTCTTTAGAAAATATGTGGATGACATTTGCCTCCCTCCTTGTATAAAAGAAGTTTTTTACACTTTAGTGTAAAACCAAGAATTTTCTCGCTATCCTAATTCTTTGCAAGGTTTTCTTTCTAACCTTGTTTTCCTATAAAACACAAAGTAAGTGGTAAATTCATTATGAATTTTAAATTTTATTTTGAGCAAACTTTCTAGGATTTGATAGGGTCATGAATTAACTTATCCTCTTTTTCTATAAAAGAGGCTTTTAAATTTCAAAGTCAAATTTGATTAAGAAGACCAGAAATTTGTTCAATAGAAAATCTAAAAATTTAATCTGGCAATAGTATCATAGCTTCATTTGAATAGGAAAATAGAAATTGTTTGGTAATAATTATGTAAGTAGAAGACCAGAAATCCATAATAATATTTTGAATAGAAGGCTAGAAAATTATCTGGTAATAATATCACTTGAATAAAAGACCAGAAAAACATCTGGCATTAATGGAAGACAGGAAGACCAAACTAATGTTAATAGAAGACCAGAAAACCAATCTAGTAATAATATCTAAATAGAAAACTGGAAACTCATATGGTGATAATATTTTAATAGAAGATTAGAAAACCGATTTGGCGGCAATAGAAGACCAGAGAACCGATAAAGCATTAATAAATCTTTTGAATAGAAAACCAATTCTAGCACTAATAAGAAATCAAATTATAAGAAGACCAGAAATCCATCTGCTTATTAACAGAGATTCCCGTTGTTTGACAATTCAAATTCCAATCTAGGAATCAAGGATTGAAAAATAATTCCATATTTCGAAGAACAGAGCTTTTGAGTCCAGCTAATAAATTAGGATTTTTCAGACATTCTTATCTGTTATTAAAATTTCCGACTATAGGCAATATATAACTCTTGACCCTTTCTCCGAGGGTTTCTCTTAACTTTATCTTGATGCATAACTGAATGTGTTAGATAGTTCTTCCTCTATGAGATGGCTCTTGGTCCATTCTTTAGGATAAAGTTAGGTTTGCTATCGCATTTGGTTGACCTTCCTCTTGAAGATTGCCTCGATCCCTTTTATAGGATAGAGTTTGGTTTGCTTTTGTATTTGATTGATCTTCCTCTAGAAGATTGCCCCTTACTACTCTTTAGGTAGTGATTTAGGCATTGATTGATTTCTTTATTACCATCTTTAGGTAATGATCTTAACTTGGATCAAATCCCTTATCACTCTCTTAGGTGATGATTTAATTCTTTTATCTGGTACATTTGGTTAGCTATCTTAAGAAGAATCAAAGTCTTACCTGACCTCCCTCTAGGTGGTGCTTCAGCCAGGCCTTATAGACGGGACTGAAGGCTTGTTCCATGCTCTGGCCAAGCCATTTTAAGCGGGACCAAAGGCTTACTCTATCTCCCTCTAGAAGGCACTCCAAACAGGACTTATTGCAGGGCTGAAGGCTGATCGTTCTCTGGACAGGCCATCTTAGGAGGGTCTAAAGGCTTACTATGTCCTCCCTTTAAGAGGCGCTCCGGCCAGGCCACATAGGCGGGACCGAAGGCTTGCAGTGCTCTGGCCAGGCCATATAGGCAGGACCGAAGGCTTACTTTAACCTCCATTTAGGAGGTGCTTTGACCAGGCCCTTGTGACGGGATCAAGGCTTTCTTTGTCCCTTATTACCTTATAGGTAATGATTAAGGATTTTCCTTTTAATTCTTTCCTTTCATTGGATTGCCAATTACATAGATATACTTGGCCTAATTTCTTTATTCATCCATTTTAGGAAAATATGACCTTAAATGTTTGGTGTTCCAAGTTCTTTCTATGATGTTACCATTCGGACGGTATAGTAGATTGGTCCCTTATGGGATACTTCGTGGATGATGAGGGGTCCTTCCCAATTTGGCCCAAGCGGTCCATCCATTAGATTTTTAGTATTTTCCATTACTTTTTGGAGTACCAATTATCCTTTTCGATGTGATCTTTCCCTAAATTTGGAATTGTAATATTTGGTTATTCTTCATTGATATTTAACTGTTCGTACGGACGCTTCATCTCGTAGCTCATTAATTAGATTCAAAGATTCCCTTTTTAGTTCTTGATTAGGATTGAAAGCATATGCGATTCTTCAATGGGATGGTACTTTGACCTCAATTGGAAGCATTACTTCACATCCATATGTTAAAGAAAATGGGGTATGTCCTATTGTCATTTTAGCAGAAGTCTTATATGCCCATAGCACAAGAGATAATTCTTCTACCTAATTTCCATTTGCTTTATCTAGTCGCTTCTTAAGAATAGTTTTAATAGTTTTTTTGGCAGCTTCAACTGCTCCATTAGCCTTTGGATAAGCTACAGATGAAAAGCTTTTGATAATTCCATTTTTATTACAGAATTTGGTTAATCCTTCACTTTCAAATTGAGTTCCATTATCGGATATGATCTTGTATGGTATTCCAAATCTGGTGACTACATTCTTGATCACAAACTTTAGCACCTTTTCGGACGTTATGTTTGGCAACAGCTCTACCTCTACCCATTTAGTGAAGTAATCAATAGCTACTACTGCATATTTAACTCCTCGTTTAGATATAGCTAATGGTCCGATCAAATCGTCCCCCCACACATCAAAAGGCCATGGACTTGATATTGAGATCAACTCGCTTGGGCAAACATATCTTAAATAAGGTAGTGAGTATCCTTTCTTATAAAATATTCGATTCATAATAATAATGGTTGTAGCTTGGTGTTTTATTCTCCTAGCTTCCTTTTTATCCATTGGCAATTTTCCTTTCATTAAATATTCAACTATTGGTGTCATCCAATTGTTTTCATATTGGTTGCTTATTTTTGTAAGAGTGCATCTTCCTTAGTTTTTATCATTACTGACATTTGGATCATTTCCCTCTTCCGCTTGCGTGAGAGCTTGGGATCTAGTTAGAACCAATGTCTCACTTTTTGTCTCGGACGCTTTTTCTTCTATGCTAGGACTTAGTTGGGAGCCAACTGGCACAATTCGAGTTTCAGGTGCTCCTCATGAGCTAGCCAATTTGGCCAAAGAATCAGCTTGAGAATTCTTCCCTCTCAGTACTTGATGTATTGAAAAATCATAGAATTGGGTCAATATTTTAGTACCTTCTTAACATAAAGGGTCAATTTAGCATCTACGTTTGGTACTTTTGATGTAGTTAGTTTGCCATCGGTTGGGAGTCACTAAAGATCTCAATTCTTGCAATTTTCAACTATAGGGCTAAGGTGAGTCATGTCACCATTGATTAATATTCCACCACATTATTGGTGGCGGGGAAACCTAACTCCATCGCGTAATGTAAGCGATGTCCATCGGGGTAATAATCATGTATCCTGCACCAGCTCCTTGTTCATTTGAAGCTCCATCAACGAATAATTGCCATTTGGATTTCAAATCTCTTTCCTTTTATGATTGTTCCTTTAATAAATCATGTGCATTCATTTATGAAATCGACTAAAGCTTGCCCTTTTATTTCTACTCGAGGTTGAAATTCAATATCATATCGGGTGAGTTCTATTCCCCACTTTACTCATCTTCCTGACGCCACAAGTTTACTGAAGACTTGTTTGAGCAGAAAGCTAGTGAATACTTTAATTGGGTATGCTTGAAAATAGGCCATGAGCTTTTGGGCGGTGAGCATTAAGCGGAATGTCAAATTTTCTATAACTGGATATCTAATTTCCGCATCTTTGAGCCTTTTGCTAACATAGTATATCAGAAGCTGAATTTTGTTATCTTCCCTTAATAAACAGAGCTTACGGCATTCTCGAAAACTGTCACATAAAGATAAAGACTCTCCCCTTCTACTGGGCTAGATATATTAGAGGCTTTTCTAAATGATCTTTTAGCTCTTTAAAGGTCTTTGGCAATCTTCCGCCCATTCGAAGTTTTTCTTCTTCTTAATTACGTCGAAGAATGGTATGCATTTATCGGTGACTTTAGAAATAGATCTATTCAACGTTGTCGTTCTTCCATTCAAGCTTATCACATCTTTGCTTGTTTTTGGCTTTGCCATGTTCTTAATAGCTTGAATTTAGTCAGCCTTGGCTTCGATTCCTCAAGCACTATAATGTATCCTAGAAATTTTCTGGATTGAATTCCGAAGGAGCACTTTTGCGGGTTAAGCTTTATTTGATATTTCCTTAATACCCCAAACATTTCTTCAAGATCGCTTAGATGGTTGTTCTCTTCTTTGGATTTTACTTGCATATCATCTACGTATACTTCCATGTTTTGCTTAATCTGCTTTCTTAATATTCTATTTACTAACCTTTGGTGTGTTGCTCCGGCATTCTTTAGTCCAAAAGGAATTACTTTGTAGCAGTATGTTCCCTAATCTGTTATAAAACTTGTATTTTCCTCATTTGGTTTGAACATCGGAATTTGGTTATACCCTGAATATGCGTCCATAAAGAATAAGAGTTTATGTCTGCTCGTCGCATCAACTAATTGATCTATTCTCGAAAGGGGGTATCACTCTTTGGGATAAGCTCTGTTCAAGTCTGTGTAATCAACACATGTTCTCCACTTTCCATTAGGCTTCTTGACTAATACTGGATTTGCCAACCATTTTGGATAGAACACTTCTCTAATGAATCCATTTTCAAGTAACCTTTGACCTCCTCTTTCAAAGTGTTAGCTCGGACCTTATCAAATTGTCTTTTCTTCTACCAGACGGATGTAATATTCGAATTTATGTTCAGTGCATGGCTCATGACTATTAGATCTATTCCGACCATATCCGAATGAGTCCAAGCAAATACATCTTTGCTGGATCGAAAGAATAGAATGATCCTTTGAGTTTTCCAATTAGCTCCTTCCCAACTTTTACTATCTTCGTGAATTAATCGGATCCAAACATATCTCCTCCATATTTTCATTGGGCGTTGTCCTTTCTTGCTCACCTCTATAGTCTAATTCAGTGACGATTTCTTCACCGCCTATTTCTTCGTCTATCATATTTCCTTCCTTTCTCTTTCTCTTTCTTTCGAAAAAGTTAAATATTCTCAACACTTTCTTCTTATTTGCCTTGGATTGTTGACCTGGAGAACAATCATCTAAGGGCTTTTTAACTTTAATTTTGGCTATTTTGTCTTTCTCTGCATCATAACAATAAAGATTATCTCATTTTCATTGATCGAGAGTTGAAAAATACAATTCTCGAGAGCTAAATTGCTCTCCCCTTATCGTTCCCCATCCATTTTTAGTTAAAAATTTCACCATCGGGTATTTTGGTAACACAGAAGCATCTACTTCGTCCAGGGCCAGCGCCCCAAAGAAGGCATTATGGTGGAAGGTTGGTCCATTATGAAAAAAAGTTTCGAAAGTTCTTAAGAAGGAAGGAATCCTCATTTGCACTAGATAATTTGCCCCACCGAAGTGGACCCTTTGTTATTGAACTTGAAGATGGGCTCGAAGCTTGGCTCTAACTTCTCTTTTGGGATCCCCATTTGATTGAAAGCATGTTTAAAGATAACATTTACCGTGCTTTTAGTATTCACTGGAATTGGTCACTATAGATAGCTTGATCTGTGCAGTTATCATTAGCGGGTCATTGTGTTGATGGCAAACTCCTCTCGGTTCCTATGGAGTTATAGTCAAGTTGTGCATCTTAAGTTAGAATTTCTGACTTTTAAGTGGTGGTTCTTCTTGAATAGAGAAAATTTCATCCCTTGCTTCTCTTATATATCTAATTCTGGCCCCCTTGCTATTCCCTGCTAGATGAGGGCCTCCATGGATAACATATATCTGATCGATTGGTGGAATAAAATCTGGCTGAGAATCGTTCTACACAAGGTTTGCAGTGTTGCTTGGGAGCCCTTGGTTACTTCCCTCGGGATAAGCAGGCTTTTGACTTTCCTTAACGAATTCTTTCAGAAGTCTAAACCAAATCATATTTTGAATTACTCCTGCCAATACACGACATTCATCGGTCTTTTTTCCATTGGCCTTGTGATAGGTACAATAATCTCCCTCTCTTCTTGGTTCAGGGTTGTTTCTTGCTTTATAAGGGATCGGGATGTTGCCACTGTCTTTAGTTGTAGCGAAAATGTAGGAGATCAGTTTATCTGAAGGCTGCATAATTGGACTTCGGGATCTCTTCCTATCTTCCCTTCCTATTCTCATCCCACCTCGATCTCTTGTTGGGATGGTTGAAGCCAAATGTTTCTATTTCTTCCTTTGGTTGAGGTTTCTTCCTTGCATGGTACATTTCATCCATACGAATGAACTTGTCAGCTTGAAAGTGGAAGTCCTGCAAATCTCTACATCATGAATGTAGAGTTCCTTCCAAAATGGAGTTTTCTCGATTAGTCATGCTCGTATAGCCATCAATTTCTCCCGGTCAGTATATTTTCAGCTTTTGATGCTTCCGTGTTAAACCTCTTCAAGTATTTACCAAGCAACTTCCCCGGCCTCTTTTTAACATTGCTAACACATTGGAACCGATAGTGGAGTCTTTGCAGATACAAAATTGTGTTGAGAATTCATAGGAAAATTGCTCCCAAGAATAGATAGTTCTTCCCCAATACTATCCGTACCATTTAGTTGTGGCTCCTTGAAAAGTAGTGGGAAAAATCCTACAACGAGCTGCTCCTGATGCATTATGTAGATCCATCTGGCTTTCAAAAGCCAGCAAGTGATCATCTGGATCAGTGCTTCCGTTGTACTTTAGCGTGGGAACCTTAATGTGAGATGGGATTCTGACAGTCGTTATTCCTTCCGTGAACTGGGTCTCATGTGTTAAATCTTTGATTTTGGCTTCGCTATCCGTTGGCCTAAGCAATTCTGAAGGTTGTCTTGTTTTCAAGTTTTCTGGATTGAAAGTAGGAATAACGTTATTCTTCGATATTGTGTGTTGCACTATTTCCTTGTTTGGAACATTGATTCTCCTAGTTTTCACCATTTCCCTATAAAGAAAAATAAATCACATAATTCGACTTAAATAAGGAAATAATAAGTCGGAGGTTCGTGCCCTCCTTCTAGCGTCAAAATGTTAACCCAAAAATTGGACTAATGCTCATGATACTATGTCGAAGCAAGAAGTGATTTAGCATCCTTGATTGTTATGTAGTGTGTTGTTGAACTAAAAGTTGTTCTACCATTTATAATGCAATGCCAAACCAAAATTTAGTCCAACATTATCGATATCATGATGGCATTGATAAATCAAGTATCAATTTAAGAATCAACATGTAATGATGTCATTCGAAATAGATCTATAATGCCTATAGATTTTCGGTTAGGTATCGGAATTGTTAAAGAGTTTAATCCGTAAGTCCAAAGGCAAGATAGGTAGTATTAGACTAGAAATTGGTATAACATTCATAATACCATAATGAGCCAAGAATTGGTTATGTCGTTATAAAACGACATGGTTGGTGAATTTCATAAGGTGCCCTTATACCAATGGTTGGCCCATGCAGGTCATGGCTTTAGTACAAGATGTTATTATTTTGAAAATGGACCCATAATGCCCATAAGCTTATGATTGTTTTATTCAATGGCTCATGACATATGTTCAAAAATTGGTAAATTGCATAAATAGGCGATAATCCATCAGGCATTCGATAATGGATAAATTAAGAAATCCACATAAATCATAGTACATTGTCCATATGTCATTTGGAAAAATAGTCATTAGGCATAATATACACTAATTTGGGCCAAAACTTATGTGTCCTTATTTGGGTTGAAGTCCAAAGTCAAGCTCAAGTCCAAAAGGTGTTCATATGCGTATCCATGTTCAATAATAATCTGATTTTGCATGTTCAAAGTAAAAAGGTTATCCTAGATATTGTTCTAGTCCATGTTCATATAAATCAAAACGTTTACAATCAACGCAAGATTTCCCCCAATTTGATTTAGAGTTACAACTCTTTGATTTTCAAAAAGTGAGAGAGAGATAGAGAGAGAAAAGATTCGCCCTTTTTGATGACCCTAGGGTTCTATTTATGAGGGTGAAGATGAGTTGTCTAGCTGTCACGTGTCACCTTCGGAATGGTAGACTTTCGTCATCATCAGCTATCTCGATGGTGCTTGTCATCATGTTTTGTTCTGAAAACTTTCAACGTTTTTTAAGTGTTGATAGCTTTCGTCATCACCTCAGGAAGTAAAGGCATACGATATCCTTTAAAGGCTGATAGCTTACGATATCCCTTATTGAATTAGTAACGTGTGACAAGTCATTGCGTATTGTCGGGATGCGGCAACCTTCTCTTGATGACTTTCAATATCATACTACAGACATCTCTACGATATGCGACATCTGCTTTCTGCTGATGGTTTACATCACCCACCTTGTATATTGCTTTCGAAAGTTTAAGACCCCTCCATTTGCTAACATTCAACATCTGCCTTTATTGATGCGGTGCGGCATCGATGATATACGATATCCCCAGTTATATTGATGGCTTACGATATGATTTTTTGCACAGCTACCATGCGAGATTCTCCACTTGCTAATGTTCGACATCAGCTTTTGTATTGATAAGACGTGGCATCCTGCTTTGTTGGCATTTCACAACATCAAGACTCATGTTGATGGTATTTGACATCATTGTTTCCTCATGTTTGATAATCTGCGCAGTTCGATATCTTTAGGTGTTGATATCCTTCTAAGACGCTTTGAGAGATGACATCCTTTGTCGTATCTCTTTTGCTTTATCTTCAACATCATGGACTTCAACATACTGTGCCCATGCTTTCAATATCAGATATCTCTTCTTGTATGTTTTCTTGCTTCCCTTTCGACGTCTCTATTGTTGTCGTGCTTTCTTATCTTCGGCATCATGGTCTATAGTAATAGATTTATGTAATTCGATATCACATTCTCTTGATTATATTGAGTCTATACCAGATGATATGGATCAAATAAAAATATGGCTGGTAGAATTTTAGAGAAACGATAACGGATTATAGCTGGACAAAAGGACCAAAGAAAAGAACTAGGTGCCATAAAAAGGCTACTTCACTTCCTATGTGGCATTCATGACACTGGAGAGAGTAATGTTGGAGCTAATGTAGAATGCAACAATCTCCATTCTTATTTCTGATGATACAATGCATATGGATACACCTTTTAGATGAAAGTCGGCACATACACACTCTAGTAGGCCTAGACCTTCCAGAGAGGAGCAGCTTGCATTACATCTAAGAAAAATCCCACTAACCCCCTCTGGCTATCATCGCGCTCGATCTCCTTATGGTGACGGGTAGTCGAGATGACTTTAGTTAGTATTCTATCATTTCAGACATATTTATGTATTGGATTTCATCCTATTTGCATCATGACATTTAAATTGGATTGTAAATTTGTGATATTGTATTTGCGTTGTGACACTTTCACATGTATTGTATTGGTTGCATTTGTTGACATTTTGTTCTGTGTATGACATTCTAATGTTATGTCTATGTAATTTCATCTTGTGTTCCGAAATGATACGATACTTCTATATGTTGTATTATCGGTCTGTTGTATATGGTTGTATATTTATCTCCTTTTTGTTGATAACAAAGGAAAAGAAAAGGAATCATAGCACATCGATAGAGAGAGCTATAGGCGCGCACGCGCAGAATCATAAAATATTGACATGAATAATATCAATAAGGGAAGCTATTATTTTCGCTTGTTTGTAAATACTTATCATTGAAATTGAGGAGAATGATAAAGCCTATGTTTGGACGATGACAATAAAATACACAATATTTATAAGTGTCGCAGGTTCGGCATACTTATTCCTTCATCTCAGGGAGCCGTCAATGAAAATTCTTTAGAAAAGCTTCGAAATTGAACATAGAATGAAAATCCAAAATAGCATAAAAAGTCTGATGTGATTTATTTTACCAGACTTGGATTATTATCATTCAATTTAATAATCATACGTTTCAACTTAGGTGATACCATCTAATACATTTATATGTACCAATCCACTTCTTTAACAAAGATTTTCAACCAAGTGAAATAAATGAATAAATGGTATAAGTGAACATTAGAATCGTCATAATATTAAGAAGAGAAAATTGTGATGGTATTAGCAACACACATTCTTTATTATGCATCAATAACAATTTACCATGAGTCAATACAAATTTGTGTCACATACAAGGAACATTTTTGTCGCTCATATAGAGTTGAAAAGATACAAATTTGAAAGAAAAACAATGTATAGGAGAAACACAGATCCATCTTTTTTGGAGCAATATCCAAGATTTTGCATACAGCTGACTGTATAATGAAAGCAACTTCATAGCAAATACACCCCAGTTTCTAAAATACTGCAAGAAAATGCATAACAAACCTACTTTAAATAATATTGCATATATTAGAAGATTTTACTAAAAAAATTCAACTGCTTTGCATTAGAATGGTATTAAAAGGTGGAATTGGACTTCTTGTGGGTAGCTTAAAAAGGACTTACCACTTTAACTATAAATTTTCAGAAGGCAAGTAATGTATAACTCTTGCAGAAAAGTGATGAAGATATGAAGCCTATTTAGACTATCAGCACTCAAGACAACTCTGGAAAAATCTGGCTTCCTTCATATTCTGGCAAAATAACAGTATTTTATCCATAAATCAAGTATGTCACTGACCTAAGCACAATAATCAAAATTATGATATATATATATATATATATATATATATATATATATATATATATATATTCCAAACCTTGAAAGCAAACATGACATCTGCACTATTAATTTGTAATGTCACTCTCCTTAATCTGTCTTCCTTATGTTTTCCAAGTGTGATTAGCCCCTGCACAATAAAATAGCATGCATTACTACTGTATCTTATATCACATGTAAATAGCAGTTTGTAATTCCAACCTGATCATTGAGCACTCCACACATGCTTGTGAACTCGAGAGTTCCAACTGCAGGAATTTGTGTAGATTTACAGATTTCAATATAAGACTTGTTCAGCTGTATTATTGAAAAACAGCAGGAAAATTAATTCATTATCAGCTGCATATGAAAAATAAAGAATCATCGCATATCGACAAGGGTAATTTGTTATCAATTAGCATCCCAAGAATCAAGAGTATATTTCAGTCGATAAACTATATAAACAAATAAAAATTGTTTAACTGCATATGCACAAGTGCAATTGTTAAGGATCTATTTTTCAATCAAAAGGTGATGTTCCTTGTATAGAAGTGATTTGATAAACTTACACTTATATTTTTAGTTCACACATGTAGCTGGAATAAGTAGTTAAGTACACTATCATATTGTTATATAAAGATGGACCTTTAAATTAGAAAGGAATGTAGATTAAAAATTACCTCCCCAATGGTTGTGGTATTCTTCTTGCTCTGACGGAAAAGCTTTGCTACAGTGCACAAAATTATCTGAGAAAACCACACAAATTAGCAAAAGAAATGAACATTAATGAATGCAGTATTTGTAGTTTTTGAAAGGCCAAATAGAAAAATGTCCATTCTTCCATGTCTAATTTATCTAATCTTACAAAAAAGAGCACGTGGGTAAGCAACTATTTAGAACATGATATCATTTTATCAATGTAAACAACCGGACAGTGATCAATGCTGGGAAAATTAGGGCTATAAAATACAACAAGCATATATAGTCAGTGTTTACCTGCTGATGTCGTGGAAGAGACTGTATGGTATCAATTACTGCTGACTTGAATGCTTTAGATACAGCAACATTCATATGATGGAAGCTCACCTGAAATATTAAGCCCATTTCATTTTGTCTAATAAAGCTGGATTAATCGAACTTTAAAATAATTGATACAGTAGATCTGCACAAGGCTTGGCTGTAGTAACTTAAACCCAAAAAAAAAACAAAAAACAAAAACAAAAGATATCTCAACTTTTTAATTGCTGTCCAGCAAAAATGTTGAATAACTTACCTTGTCATATTCCTCAGAGGCAGTTCCATCCCTTAGCTCTGCCTCAAGAACCTCAACTGCACACCTGAAATGCATCAAAAGCACATATGATGCATGTACTTTAACATGTAAGCTTAAAAAATGGGAAAAGGACAGTAGCGGCGACAAGACAGATGAATACAGCATGTACAATTAGAAATTATTTTCCAGCACTGTCAACATGGATGTAAAAGGCATATGAACCCATGATGGTGTTGAAGAATAAACACATAAGAAGCGACCATTATTTTGAAAAGCATTATTTTAGAAAGAAAAAGAATGCAAGCGGCATAAGAACCAACAACTGCACCATCATAGTTGTACAAAAAAAGGGTCCTAGATGAGTAAAGGACTGCAGATATGTTTAGTGGAATCAAGGCAGCGGTAGCTTTGGTATTATTAATCTCAAAATGAAGTCGACTAATATGAGTGAAAACTAAAAAACATTTGAGATATGCATATACTCTTTTATCAATCTAAACATGTTGAATGAAGATCGTTTTAAATTTGGTCAATAAGTACCACAACAGTTTATACACAGTGCAAGCTATGGGTCTGACATAATAATAATAATAATATCCATACACAGTTTACAAAAGAAAGTTATGCAAGTATTATTCCATAATATTCTTACTTAAGAATATTAAATGTACTAAATAATCAAAACCTAAAGATACGTTTTCATATTGCCATGGTCCTATGAATAGTCTAACATTGACATTGTAAGTGCAAAGACGAAAATTTATACCATCACTGATAAGTTGATTTTCTAAATTTGGAGAATCATTATGGTTGTTCACTAGCTAAGAAGAAGAAAAATCATTAATCCTATATCTTACCGACAAACACCAAGTGCCTTCCTCATATCACCTGACGCAGCAGCAACTTTCTGTTAAATTTCAAGCACCTTCAGTAATGGCTCAAGGTACTGAGGTATCAACAAGTATTAACTACAATACAAGAAAATGAAAGAATGTCAAATTGAACTTACTCCAGCACAGAATTGTAATGCTGCAGGTTGGAAGACGTCATAGTCAAGAACCTATCAAATGCATGATTTGTTAGATGTTTGACAAGTTATTTTGTTGCATCAGAATTGCACCAAGTGACTGGAAATAATAACCAGTAATGGATGCAAGTATTACCCTGAGCCTTTGCTGAATAATTTTAAGTATTTGGTCTTTGGAATAAGGATGAAAAGTTACGATGGACGGTACACCTGAAGTAGATATGTTTCAGAATTATGAATCAGATTAATTTCAGAGAACGAGACAATAAAAAACAATGCACACTATACTATATTGTAATGTAAACGAAGAATATTAGACAGATGGCAGCACTTACAATTCAATGATTGAAGTTTAGGGAGAAAACGGTAAGCAAGATCAATCGCATTTGCAATTCCTGCACAAAATAAACTTTTACTTCTCTACCACTCCAGAATGCTGAAATGCAACAAATCCAAACTATATCCACAATCATAAGTAGATACCAACCTACTAATATACATCTTGAAAACGGGAAAGTTGTAAGCATGAAAAGATCATGAAGCACTTCACGATCTTTAGTTATTAAGTAGTCCATCTCATCAACGATAAGCAATCTATTACAGTGCAACAATTTAATTAAAAAATTAGCAGCAAAGAGAAACCACAATCCAAGAAATAGACATACAGTTACAATAGCAACACTTACAACATCTTCCGACATTTGGGTTGCTTCTGTTGAGTAAATAACTTCTGAAGTTGCAGAAGAGGTGAGCAAGTACCAGTCATCTTCTTGGTGGGGTGGATCTTTTCCAGTATCTGCCAAAGTAATAATTTTTGTTTTGAAATGATACTAACTTCATATAAAAAAAGACCACGTTTTGTTTGAATAATACCTTGCTGAAGATTTCAGATGCTTTGGTAAGAGAGGTACAATTTATTGACATCATCTCTGGTGTTTGATGACAAACCTAAATTTATAATATGCAAACAACAATTTATAAAGCTTCTAATGCGATACAGTGAGTGAATTTAGAAGGTTGAGAGATTATAATACCTCTTTAGACCATTGAACTAGAAGCTCGTTTACTCTCCCAAGAGACATTGTTTTACCAGTCCCTGGACACCCACATACATACAAACTATCAGCTTTGTCTTCTTCTATGCATGCCTTGCAGAAGTCTAAAACTTTTTTTTGTTCTTCTTCCCGGCATACAATACTACTCGGTGAAGTAGCAACATGCAGTGCTTCTTTCACTGCTTTCATCTGCATGGGATCTGCAAACATGCATTCATATAATTTAGTAGTTTATGGTATTACCGACTATACAAAGACAAATAATTCTCAGTTGGTATCTATTTATTGTGCATCCTGGACTATCCACAAGGTAGTCATTACAAAATAGCGCAAGACTTGCACTACGGGCAATTTTGCGCTATGCGCTATAGAACGCGCTATTTTGTCTATTTTTGTAAATTTGGTATTTTTATATGTTATACTGAATGAGACTAAAGTAGCCAGAATCCATGTTTACATAAACAGCAAATCACTCATTTATGATTATCGCTACTATTTTATTAAATTTTACATTGTAACTTAATTATGGATTGGAATTTATATTTTAATTTACACTATAAATTGTTAGTTGGTACCTCTTATTCAAATTAAAAACCCTAGAACCATGTTTTAAAATTCTTAATACTATATCCTAAAGTGAATCCATTTTACAATTATTGGTTGTTTCCAAGGATCTCGTCTTTATTTTTATTTTTCCTAATTGAGATCAACTATTTAAATTGTTGTTGTTTATAAATCTCTATGTTGAATTACAATTTTGTTAAATTTATTATATCTTTAGATTATTTTTAATATAACTTTTCGATGTTGATTCCATTTTTTTCATTTTTTAATGTAAATTTGGTATGGAAAAAGAGACTTGAGTTATATATGAATCTATAAGATAGCATTATAATATTTGGTAGTGGTAGATTATAAATTAAAACATGTATTACTATGTTGAATAACTAGTTTTTCATGGAAAATAAATTAGAAAATAACTTAATTGATTATGGACAAAAAATTTGGTATCCTGTAACAAATAATTTGATTTTTTGTACAACCAAAAACTTGTCTATAAGGTAATTTTGAGTATGACACGCCTACTGATTTAAACAATTTAATTTTTTGTACAACCAAAATAACATCACTAGCAAATTTAAAATAAATTATTAAGAGTATAAAGTTTCTACCTACTAATATAGCCGGAGAAAAACAAAAGTATTAACTTTTCCAAATAGATGTTTTGAGTATGATATGCCTACAAATCACCTACATTCAATTTTGAAGGAATCATGGTCGTTCTTCGTTGAAGAGTTTGATTTATTATTGAAGATACATGATTGGCTAGTGTATCATGTTCTAGTTTGTCATTCAATTTTATTTGGGATTTATAAATGTACATACCTAAAATAAATAAGTAAACAAAATAGCACGCTATGATAACTCTACTATAGTGCCTGTACATTTCAAAAACTTTTGTATTGATTGTTCGTAACTTAACATTTATAAAAATATGCTATGAGAATTTTGTGGAATGCACTGACAGCTTGTCTGGATAACACAAGTTGATTGTAATTGATGGTTCCCCTTCATTCTTTTACTGATTATCCAACTTTTTAAGGTCCACACTTAATAGATGTATCGCTGTACATAACTGGCTATGAAAAGCAATGATCTGATTTTATGATATGTAGGTTCCTTCTAATACAAAACTCTGACTGAGCGAACATATTTCAGTTTTTACATAATCCATTGGGCTAAATGATATATAACACTTATAAAGGTCTTTCGATTAACTGAAGGCATTGTATAAAGACTGCATGTTGTTGGGGGATTAGATACAGTCGGAACATGATTATCAGAAGTCAACAATCATACATTTTCAAATAATTGTAATTGTTTAGAAATGAATTATCACATCATTTTGTTAAATCATAATTAACCTAACTTGTAAAATTCAGTAATTGCAAACAAAATGTATGATAAAATTTCAAATATCTTCATTATCTTCCTTGAATCAAAATCCAGTGTTCTTTTGGTTTAATCCATGAACCACAACTTGAATCAGACAATTCTTCATTGTGTTCTAATAGTGATTTTTGGGTGAAAGGGGATTATTATGATTGTGAGGGAAACATCTTCTTCGAAAGACATGGCAAGTGATCGTCTATGGAAGTTCTGTAATCATAATTGCCAAAACCACATCTTCAACATGAACAACGTAACAAAATTAAATATTTTAGACAAAAACATGTACCTCAACAAATTCATCATGCATCCCATAACAAATTGTATTCTTAACAATATTTATAAATTTGTACATTGTCTTCTACGATAATGCTGTGCGTCAATATGCTAGTTCACAGTTAAATTAAACATACAACTCTTCATCAATCAACATTAAGTTACCGTTACACTTAAAAGCATGTGGTAATTTCATTAGTTACCTCGTGGATCCCATTTAAGTTTCTGAGATAACTGATTCAAAAGTCTTTTTCTCGGTGTTTTCTTTGGCGACGTTGTAGTCAACAACTGCTTCGTAACAAAATTATTGATCAGCCTCGTTCAAATATAGAAATGAATAACCCAATCGAGCAAAGAAATCAGACCAAAATAAATTCTTACCTTGTCATCGAACTTTTGGCATTTGCGAGGCGAAGTCCACTTAGTCGGAGTTCGATTCTTGACTGGAGTTGAATCTTGATCGGAGTCAGATCTGAGTCGCTTTCGAGAGGGAGTAGAATCGATGACCGCGTTTTCCTGAGTTTCTTTTATGATTCTACTCCCAGGCATTTTCCTTATTGATTTGTTTACGAGTAACTATTAATTAATTTTGATTCTGAATAATGAATTCATTTGGGGATACAGTGGAATGTTAAAAAGAGTTGCTTCTGGCGCTAGTTTTCCGAATTTAGACTATTTTCCCGCCCATTTACAATTGAATGTAAGCTGTTATTTTACTAGGCTTTTATTCACTAATTTCTAACTTCTTAATATTTTACACGACTGTTATTTTAACATGTGCTGTTGATTAATGATTAGCCATCCAATAGACAAAAAATAGGTAGACAAAAATATAATGAATCACTTGCCTCAATGCACAATAATCCTTCCATTAAAAGTAATTATTTATATTTGTAATATTGGTAAATAGGTAGGGATGAAACATTATCATGTGTTTAGTGACCATACATTAACATGCCACTTTACATATAATTACTTATTTTCACAAATGAAGAAATGGTAGGAGAAGGTCTAGAGAGCAAGTAGGAAGCAAGAGGGGAGAAGGTTTATTGATTTGAGTCGACGAAGGCGTAAAAGATGGGCGATTTGATTGATTTATGTTTTATAAGTTGATTAGACAATGATGTCATCTAATTTGGGGATACAGTGAAATAAAAGGGTATTAAAAGCAAAAATATTCCTTAAAAAAATAGGATTGCATATGCAACGAAAAAGGATGCGTTCTTAAACAGCAAACTGTCCGATTCAAACATTTTATGCCGATAACATACCCAAGAAAAAATGAATAATTTTATTTGTGTGATCTGCGAACACCGGATGAATAAATCTCGATCGAAAATCGAAACACTACTGCAAGCCTAAATTCAACGATGAATACACGCGGTGCAGATTTTACTGAGTCGTCTTCATCATATATCGCTCTTGTTAGTCGTATGAAGATGATTGGACAAATTGACATTGACGAAGCATTAACAAGTCCGATGGAAAAAGATAAAAGAGAATTGTTCTCTATTATGGACGATGAAATTTCATGAAACCGGTTGAAGATTGACATATAACAGATGAGGATCAACATTCAGTACCAGCAATATTTGATCAACAAATCCGCCCTTAATCCGTAGAATTTGTAATTTTTTTCATGTGTTCCTGTTATGTCCATTGTATTTCTTTTTAATTCCGTTGTACCAAATTTCTTTTGTGTGTTTGTTATTTTATTTCGCGTTAATTTATAATTTAATATGAAATTAATACAAACAATAATTCCCCTTATGCTACCATGTTCGCAGCACAGAAACGTTCCCCTTTTGCTAAACGTTCTCCGTTCGTGCCATGTTCAGAATAGCTCGTTAGGATACCTCATTCACTTTGCATAAGAATGCACCCAAAGAGTTTTATAAAACAATAATATTAAAGGAGTTGGAACGAAGGGAAGGAAGTGAACAAAAAATGCGTTTTGGGGGTTTGAATGGAGTTGGGAAATGGTTAAAATATAAAGTTAATGTTATTAATTGAATTAAAATTCTTATTAAGATAAAATTTGAAATTTAATCAAATTTTATCTTAATACATAACACGGAAAGGAAAAAATGAAAAATGAAATTAAAAAAACGATAAATGCGTAAAAACAGCAGATGCAATCGAAAAACAAGAAATATAATGTTGTATTCATTTTTCGCATAAAATATTCTCAACAGCCCAGATATCCAACCGATGAAAGTCCATGGGCCTCTGCTCCTATGTTGTTAGTTTCAGGAAAATTGGATGAAATTTCGACAAACGACATTTTTTTAACATTTTCATCCAAAATCAAACTTCTTTTTTCGAAAATGTGGTGAAATACCAGTTCATTTTCCAACATAAGCAATGCTGGAACATATAGATATTGACAAATCAAATTATTCATATTCCAACAAAATAAACAACGAACGACCTACTTTTATCGTAAGGTGGTTGTTTAACTAGACAAAAATTGTGAAAATCCTACTTTATTTTTTGCTCCTTTTTTATATTTTCAAATCTAAAATGCAAATTTTATTCCTAGATGGATTATGGGATACAACAACATATAATGCACTTTGCATATTTTTATCGTAATTTTTGCTTTCATCGACACATTTGTTGTTTTGTTGGCATTATCCGATATTATTCTAATATTTTGAATATCACATACTGTTATTACTTGATTATTATACAACCGAGACTGACGATATAACATACTCGATGTTTTGCCGATATTATTTTGATATTTTTAAATATCGTGTATCGATATGTACCCGATACTGGTATTAACAACATGGCTTTGCTCCCAACCTCTTCGCATCTATTTACCTTTGAGAAAGCTTGAATGTCTCATTTATTGTGGTCAAAGATGTCTACGCCAACATCCGGTAAGTGCACATGATCCTTGTAACATCCTCCACTTGGAGGCCCAAAACTAAAGGTCACGGATGCTGCAGTCATCCATAGTTAATAATCCTCGGTGACCAAATACGGTAATATTAGATACATTGGTATAACAGAAACACATGGATATAGAAAAAATTTAAGATCATTAAACAACTTTCACATTCCATTTCAAAACATTTCAAATTTATTACAAAATCCCAGATCCGAGAACCACGTTAAGAGAAAATATAATTATTACAACATACGTCAAGAGCGACATATGAAGATGTTCCCTTGAATAATCAGAGTCTAAACATAGGCAAGTAATAAACTTTGCAGTTGCATCAAAACACAGCGGAACAAAAAAAGAACTCCCACTAGCTAGCTTGCCTCCTGCACATCTCCGGAAGCTTATTCGTCTAAGAAGAACCTGAAAACCTCAACTATTAAAGTACTCAAAATTAATTAAGCACCCAAGAGTTTAAGAGGAAAATATAAACTTCAAGTCAGACATAAAGCCTGGTATGAATAACAACATACCATCTCGAATCATTTAGATATCTGGTAAGACAATGCCACTTAGCGGAACGGGTTTTCCCCTGACTAGTATCCTATCGAAAACTTATAATAACCATATATTGTGCTCCTGGATCCACAATGGTTAAAAACATAGCAATTTAAAATATCATTATGATATGCAAACAAGCAAATCATTCTGTATTTCTCATCCCCATTCATTTGACTATCTGTCATAGTTATAATTTCTAGGGTTACTATTAACCTATTGGTTTTCATGGACTGACTAATAACCTGTTTAAAACTTATGGACTATCTGTCCGGTTTCATAGTTTTCATGGGATCACTAAGAACCTATTGGCCCCTGCCAACAACTTCATTATTCATGGGTTCTCCCTGAACCTATTGACATCTCCAATAACTTCTCTTATATCATAATTTTCATGGATTGACTATGAACCTATTGGCTTATGTCAATAACTTAATCCGGATATAGTTTTCATGGGTTCACTACAAACCTATTGGCCCCTGCCAATAACTCTTTATAAACATAGTTTTCATGGGTTTACTATGAACCTGTCTATTTGACAACTTCTTTAATCAGTATTTAGGCATCCTATATTCCGGTCTTCCTAACCTCTTGGATGCGATTCTACTCATTCAGGAATTAGCTCAATTTATATTCACTACTGGGTCAACCTAACTAGTTATTCTGCTATTTCTCCCCAAAATACAGTCATGGGTCCATTTTACAGTGAATATGTATATTAGAAGAAGCAAACATAATAACATAATAACACCAACATCTATGGTTTAAATCCTTGAAACCGTTTTCATATGAACATAACATATTACTTTATCAAGGAAAGCTTCTTCAAAAACTCCATACTTAAAAGCCATTTCAAAACTCATTTATTTTGCCATGAGTTTTCCTTTATAAATGAGATTGAGTTCTTTGTTTTGAAAACCAAGGCTTTCGAAACCTTTGACCCTTACTTTCGAAACCATTGAAAAACCTCTTTCGAAAGCATTCAAATTTTCCTTTCAAAACACTTAGCATATGCCTTTTGAAACACTTTAAAACATATCTTTCAAAACCATCAAAACAGACCTTACGAAAGTATTAAAGCGTCACTTGTTTATTTATAAAAGCAAAGCTTCGAAACCAATTGAAAGTACCCATTTCGAAACCAGTGGGTTTAATCTTAAACATATTACTTGGGTCAAAGTGAATACAAACGAAAGTACCCCTTTCGAAACTATTAACCTTCATATAAAAGAGTTTGGGGAAAACTGATGGCTTCGGAACCAACCTTTTCGAAAGCTTAAATCATTTAAGTAAAACATTTGGAAGGATAGCTTCAAACCCCCTTTCGAAGCCATTGCCTTCGAAACCCTTATGTGGCTACTGGAGCCCTTTCGAAAGCTTTGAGGAATGGCTTATTATATTTATAAAACAAAAGCTACCTTTCGAACTAGTTGATGACTTCAATTCAATCGAAAGGTATAAGGTCGGCCGCATGGTTTCGACTGTGTTCAGACTACCCTTTCGAAAGCATTCATTTAAAAATAGGGTAACTCATTTGAAAGACTTTAACAAAAAGACGGCAACCTAATCGAAAGCTATTTTAAACCCTTTCGAAATCATTCTTTCGAAAACAAGGCAAGTGGTATCTTCAAAAGCTATTTAAATGGGTTTCGACCCCTTCGAAAGCATGGTTTCGACTCCATACCTACCGCCATTCTCCAATCCACTACGTACCAATGCATTGATATCTTATGTATTGGTTTCGACTTAGTTGAGGCGAAAGTATAGGGTCGAAAGGTACTATTGGAAGTGGTGAAACTATATTTCTGTACAAAAACTATTTTATTGTCTTTTCAAGTATTTGCTTTTTAACTAACATGCCTATTTGTAAAAATTTAATTAGTTGCCATAAACTTTTCAAATTCTTTACTAAAAACTGCCGCATTCATTTCAGGTCTAAATAAAGGTAATTAGCAAAGAAGCCCTTCCCTTAAGCAAAACAGTTAAAACATTTAAATTCTCCAAATAGATTAATTTAATTTCCATAGTAAATTACTTAGGAAAAATCTCCAAAAATCATAGAAATTCACTTTTAATATGTTATCTAACATATAAAAATTTCTGACCCAAATTCCTTCATTTAACAGCCGAAATAAAATTTAAACCCAAATATTCCTTATTTCCTTCAAAAATTCATAATAAATTTTCCATAGCTTGGAAAATTATAAAAATTAAACCCATCTCCAAAATAATATTTACATAACATATTAAATCCTCATGGTATTTGAAATCCAATATAAATGATTTTAGCCTTAAAATCGATTAAAACATATATCAAACAAACTTGTTTGAATATAACATACCATGAAATCCAAGCATATCATCATCAAAAATCACCATAATGGATTTAAACTTAAACCCGAAATCAAATGCTCTTAAAAAAAAATAGAGATGGTTTTGATTATTATTCACCTTGCTTAGGATAAGGAACTTGAGATTTGATATTTGATTGATTCCCCTTGCTTGATTGCTTATCTCTAATTGATTTTCCCCTTTTTCCTTCCCAAGGTTATGGTCGGCTTGCTCTTCTTTGATTTACGTTTTTGAGTTTTGAAAAATGAAATTGCAAAGAAATGGTAACGAGATTTTAAGGGTAATGGGATTATGGGTGCGGCTATTACCCATAATGCCCTTGTTTTATTCTATTATTAATTATCTAATAAACCATTTCGATAGACTCAATCTTTATGTTTATTTAAGCACGACCTCTAAATAAATTTTCAAATCTCAATCCCCTTATCACAGTAATATTTACATTATTATATTTAATTTATCTAACTAAATCTCTTGAATAATGTTATTAAAAATTAGGGGTGTTATAATCCTTGGCTTTGAAGATGATTTAAAGGATCCCAACGCTTGATACAGGCACCAACCCATAAACATTCACATACTTTACTGGCTCCACCCTAATATTTACGTCCCTCGAAGCTCTTTTAGACTACAACCAAAACGCACAAACATGTATGCACCCCTTACACTACTTGCTTCAACACGAAAGTTTAAGCCATACCATCATTTGTCCCACATGATATCTAATATTATTCTTCCTTATAACACTCAAACAGATTAAGTATTAGTAATCATCTTGACAGCAGTTGTGGTCCCATAAAAGACAATAACTCAACTATTACACCCCTTTCAATGGCCAACTAGACCATTAACTCTCCAAAATAACATATAATTCAGATTAAAATTGGTTACTTCTCATTTACACCTACCATAACCCCTCTTTATTTCCCAAGTAACGGTGGTTGTCAAATATCAACTATAACGGCCTGAAATTTCGAACACTTCGTATGTAAATATCTAAATTGTTGAAATATTTGAATATTGGATTTAATGTGACTAAATTAATTTAATAACCTTGTTAACCCCTTTTAATTAATAACTAACGATGGTAAACTTGTCTTTGAAAAATGTTTACAAAAATAAATACTTCGAAAAAATATCGATAATGTTACTGAAAATCGTTTTATCAATAAACAGCTTTTTATTCAACAAAAGTTGTTTAAACTTTTTCTACATACACTAAAACACTTAGAAAATTATTAATAGGTAATAAAAATAATTTGCATCACACCACTTTTGGGAAGCTTCTAGAAGGGAAGTAATGTTGTAACGACCCGCCATTTTGGACCATTCGCATCCATTATAAGTGTATAGGTAGACACTCATGCCGGAATTGAATTGCTCAAAATACCGCGTTGTTAATTTAAATTGGCAAAACTGAACATATACAGTAAATAAAATAATCACAGATCACAGACACAGAGTAATAATTGCAGCGGAAATAAAAGAGATAGTAGTCTTACATTAATTCCAAAATATCACATTTTCATTTCTTGTTAAAGAAATTCCATTTCGCTTATTTACTTTCTTAAATAATTTTCCAAAACTTAATTAATAAAGAAACTCAATTTCAATTATTACGAAGTAAAATTCACTTATTCAAAAATTCAATTTAATTTAATCATTAAATAATTCAATCTTATTTAATTATTAAATAATTCAAAACTTAATTATTAAATAATTTCAAAGTTTAATAATTCCAACTTAATTATAATTTCAAACTTAATTATTAAATCATTTCAAAGTTAATTCAATCATTTCTCAAATTTAACAACGTTCTTTCATCAATTACATTTGTTAATATTTTGTTTCAGATTATTAAATATCAACATTTTCCTTTCATTAAAAATTCAAATTTCAACTTCATTTCAAAACCATATTATTTATTCAAATAAAATATTCAATTTATTTTCAAATCAAATTATTGACCAATCGGGTTTTATTTAATTTTCTATCCTAGGTAAAAATTCAATTTGGGTATTTATCATTTCAACCCGATTCCAATTCAATTCAAAATCAAAACATATCAAAGGGAACTTGCAGTGTGATAACTGGGATGGTGTCAAAATAAATAAACAAGCAATAACAACAATCAATATCAATCCAATAATCAATTCAAATAATCCTGAAATAACCGTATTAATTCACATTGTTGTTTGTGCGAATTAACATAATTATTTCTAGAATCTACACTATCATTTCATGTAGATTAAAGATTATTACATTACGGTTTTTCACTTGTCATCTATTTACAATTTCATACATCATCAATTTAACAACATACATTCAGTGATTCAAAATGTAATTAAACAAATCCTACGTGTCAATAAATTCAACAGTTAAAGGGGTCATATTATACAAATGTCAGTTAATCAAATTTTTACATTTAATTATCCTATATCAAGTTCAATTTCATACTATTTATCATTTTAACATTAACAATTTAACGTCCAATACAAACATCAACAATCAATCAATTATCAGCCAAACTGTGTTATCATCGCATAAATAATTAACAGATAATGGTGTCAGATGTCACAGGTGAACTGATACAGGTAATAGCATATATAACAGTGTAATTAACTAACAGCAGCATATTTCAATTGTCGTTTCAATTGAAATCAAATTTAATAAATAAAAGAACGTTAATCGTGAGTGAGTGCTCACCTTTCGAGGCTAGAGAGGTTTGATAATGGACTGAATTGCAAACTCGAGTAACAAATTCCAAAGCAAGTTAGATTGGCGCGAATTCGACGATCCAAGCTGATAATAGGAATCGATGAAACGAATCAGAATCGGATTGATGAAGATAGATGGTATAAATGTATTTACATGTATAACTATATATATAGCTATTTATTAAAATCATAGTTTAAATTTCAACCACATATTGAATTAAATATATATAAACTAATATGTATAAGATTTACAAAATCTAACATATATACTAGCAATTCATACGGGCATTAGTAAGATAACCTTTGCAATATACCAAACTAAACTTTAAGTGTATATAAACTGATATATATTATATATTACTAACATATTATTTAATTTACATAAACTAACATATGCACTAGCATTTGTATATTATATTAGTTGTCAAAACAAACAATAGATTAGAAAATATAACTCATCTACAAACTGCCCTACAATATATATATATATATATATATATATTCAAACTAACAAAATATAATAAATATAATATCTAAATTTCATTCGGTTGGAGATATACAACAAGGTTCTCAACTCTTATACTTTTAAAATAAAATACCATATATATTCTAGATGTACCAATAAAAAAAAAACAAAAAAAAAACAACAACAAAACATGTACTACTGTATAAAATAAAGTGAATACCAGATACACGGGAACAAAACAAAGTATATGCGTTAGCACACTTTAAAGGAAATGGGAGAACAAGAAAGACTACACAAATATATGCAGGCCTACGTACATGCATTCTCAAGATAACACGCACACCTAAGCTAATATATATGTATAACATTTAACAATATAAATACAAGTATACAAAGTTGCTAGCTACAGATTAATATATACTACATAAATCATAAACTAGCATGTACATATATTTTGAGAAAATCTAACAGTAAACAAAATACACTTTATAACCTTTATTTATTTTTGACATTCTATGTATACATATATATACGCAAGAACAATAATAAAAAAAAAATAACTAGAGAAGCTGCTTCACTCATGTATAAAAAATATAACACTGGAAAGATGCAAAGTAAAGAACAGAACAGCATTCAAGTTGAAAGAATATATGCACCGCCTCATATGTAAAATATTATAGACAGCCCTATACATTGTAATATAGCATATTACTCACTGCAAAACACAATACTTAGACATATATACATAAGTAATATAAACAGTTTATATACTTTTTTTTTATATAATACCGCTTATGCGAAACAATGAAGCCCAGGTTACAACTATATTTCAAATACTATTAGAAGCTTATGCATGCATCACATCTAATATATGCAGGTACGAATATACGTAGCAACTGACACACTATTAACTATGTACATCAAATACAATATAAACTTACATACCAATATATAAGTTGCGACTAAATATATATATATAAATAAAACAACTATTTTATAAAATATACGTATACTAACCTATATATACAGTTTGAAATGATGGAGGCTCGACCGCATGATTGTTGCTGCGCTGCTGCGCGGTGACGGGGTCGCTCGGCACTTGGTGAACGGGTCGGATCTGGAGCAGTGGCGATCAGAGCGAAGGGAAAGGGAAGCGGTTGTTGAAGCTAGCCGCGACGGAAGTTAGTGATGTGGGAAGGAGCTTCGGCCATGGCGAGAGTTGGTGGCGGCAACTAGTGAAGGCGTGAGGTTGTAGAAGAGAGAGAAGAAGGGCAGACAGTGTTAATGAAAATAAGATATGTAGCCTGCAATCTAAAACTTTAAAAAAATAACAGAGGGGTGAAGGTGGGGAGACGTGGCCAAAAGGTGGGAAGATGAGTAGGCTTTAATTAAATGAGTTAGAAATGTACAGAGAAAAAGGAATGAGAAGGAACCGGAGGAAATCATGAATGAATAGTAAAGGCCAAGTACGTTTGAATTCAAGGAAAAATAATAAAGGCTAAAGGCTATTGGGTTTTACACGGTGTATAACCAATGTATAAGGAATTCCAAAAGATTCAAAAATGCAGAACCGATATGGTCCAGCGTTTTACAGATTTCGTCGTCCAACGGACGTCGAAACACACATACGAATATACCGCGGAGATCAGTACGACGGTACGGTCACAACGGTACAAAGATATCAGTGGTATGATTTAATTTTAAAATTTCGAATTTTCAACTGGCGGAAAATGCAAGAAAACTGCTGAAAAATAAGATCGACGAAGCCAAAGATGTCCGAATTTGGAAAAACGACAAACTGACGTCTTGCTCAGAAGATGGTTTAGAATTTTTCTATGTAAAAATATTTAGGTTTCGGAAACATTTTATTTTCATTACTTTTTAACTGATTGAATCGAAGTGAATTTACGCGCGAAATAAACTTTCATATTTTCGGACGAAAATTTACCAGTTGCTATGTTTAACTAGACGTATTCCAAATATCAAATTTATATTTCGAAATTTTATCGTTTCAGATTTCACAAAATTTCAACTAATTACGTTATTAAAATAGTTGAAATTTACGGGTCGTTACACTCTCCCCCACTCAAAACTTTTCGTCCCCGAAAAGGAACGAGGTAGGAGAATAGAAACAACCAGAAAGAAAACAGATTTTGAAATACAAATAACAATTAATTTAAACCTTATAAATTCAAATTTCAATTAATTGATATTCAATAATTTATTTAATCCATCTGATTTTACTAAAATCAATCTCAACTATTTCTAAATTCATTATCTATTATCCAATTATCTTTAATTTCTAATTTCTAAAACCATAAATTTAAATAGTCTTTTATTATAATCATATTTTTTTTAGCAATTTAAATTCCTCTTTATTCCAAATTATTGTTAACTTTATTCTACTTAATATATTTAATCCCCTATATTTAACCCTATCTAAATTAATTTAAACCATAAAAGTTTCGATTTAAATAAATTTATATTCACTAATTGCTTTTAAATTCAAGGTATTTTCATAGGTTGATCAAATTTCAATTTATTAATTCTTTCAAAACAAATTTATTAATTCTTTCAAAACAAATTTATTAATTCTTTCAAAACAAATTTATTTCATTATTAACTGAGTTTACTTATTATCCTATCTAACTCTATTAACATCTTTATAATCAAAATTTTGTGTATAACATTTATTATAAACACTCAAATTTTATTTATAAATTCAATTTATCTTATATATTATCCAATTACATATTCAACTTCTGAATGATTTAGGTAAGTTGTATTAGAATGCAGTTGAACAATATACAAATAAAATTTTCCCAATTCAATTATTTCAAGTTTAAATATTTATCCCAAATTTTGGTTTTATTTATAATTAAATCATCCTTTAACAAAATTGAAGAATTAGATTTCCGATTAATCTTTAAACAATTTAGAGATATATATAATATATTTATATCAAATCAAATTAAATTTTAAAATAAGATACCTATATATATATAAATCAAATTATCCTGAAGAAATTTAAATCAAAATATTTTTCCAAAACAAAACCGTAGCAAAGCTACAGAATGGTTTCTCCACTTCGAAACTCGAAAATGAACGTCGATGATGCGGCCGCCATCACCGAAATTATTTTCCAGCGACAAAGAGAAGAGCACTGATTTCAACATTTTAAAATTCTTTGGAAACAATTTCTATTCGAAAATACTTCCAATAATATACTTTAAAATTATAAAATCAAAGTTCGAGATCACCGGAAACTAAATTCTCAAATTTCTGAATCAAATTCATTTCAAATTTCAAATCAATTTATAACCAAGTTTATGAATTCATTTATTTATATTATGCAATGGTCAATGGTTTACAAAACAATAAATGAAAATCAAATATTATTATTTCAGACAACAAATTCATTAAAAAATTTATTTCAGAAAACTTATATTTATATATAATATAATCATTCAAAACTATTTTGTTTATCAAATTTGAAAACAACATTTTAATATAAATTTAGAAATACATTTCTTTGCTCGACGATACAGGAATGGATTTTCAAAATATGGATAGGGATTCAAATTTGATGGACTTAAATCAAAGAGAAATTTGATTCGAAGCTAGGTTTGAAACCAAGACGAGATAATTAAATAACAAAATAAGGCGATGGATAAATTTATATAAGTCGCGGGCAACCTTAACCGGGTCAACCGTGACTTCAGGAATAAGATCGATGCTGGATTTCGAGGTAAATCGACATTCGATCTCAAGAAATAGAATTCAGGTATAGCAGGAGGTAGACAACATCGTAAACCGAGGATACGGAAATCTCCGGTAAATCAATGCCTATTGTAAAGGAGTTTCACCCCTTTACAAATCATTCGAAGTTTGGCGAGACCGCCGATCCATTATAAAGATCATTCAAAGTGGAGTTATGGGATGCTCCAGAATTGAAAGAAGACGAATAGTGAGGGGCACGAATGAATTTCGAAACCGAGAGGACATTTCAAAATTCAAAGGGATCGAGTCAAAAGAAAGAGTTTGAAACTCGAGTGAGAGTGATTCTGTAAATACATTTACCATATATGTTGAGTTTTGCCTAGAGCTACCAAAGCTCTGATACCAACTGTAACGACCCGCCATTTTGGACCATTCGCATCCATTATAAGTGTATAGGTAGACACTCATGCCGGAATTGAATTGCTCAAAATACCGCGTTGTTAATTTAAATTGGCAAAACTGAACATATACAGTAAATAAAATAATCACAGATCACAGACACAGAGTAATAATTGCAGCGGAAATAAAAGAGATAGTAGTTCATGAAGCTACTATATGAATATATAAAATACATCAGAGTTTACAACAGAAGAGTACACGATACATCAGATACAAATCAGAATACATCACTGAAATCATCGAATACTGAAAGCAGAATAGATGGCTAGATCTTCAAGCAAAGCTCCAACTTCAAAGGTGAGTCTCGAATACTGGTACACTCAGTCTGACCCGAGCGTAAAGCAAAAACACAAGACACTCGAGTCAGGATTAACATTCTTATATTAATAAATCCAACTCAAGTGAAATAGCAATTGAAAATACAAGTAACTTAAAGGATGTTTGGAATAACCATCCTTTAAGGATCCGTTAAACTATCTACTAGGTAGTAATATACGCTAAGTAGATAATGTCTATCAGTAATAATAAAGATATCAAAATAGCGTTAAGTCATGGCCCATTCCACCCTTAACACATTTTTATTCCCAAAAGTATATACAAGACCGTAGTTTCCCCAAAACCGGAAGTCACCAGAGGGCAATCCATATACTAAAGGTACAAATCAAAAATCGTAGTGGTCGCGCATAAATGGAATACAAGTATGACAAGGCACATGAGGCTATACCCAAGGTAGTGATACTACCGTTCGCCTGATCCGGACTGGTGAGAACGCAACGCCGCAACGCCCGCAACACCGTGAAACAACACTCCCAAAATCAAGGGTGCACCAATCGACAACAAGTAATAAGTAGTTCGAAGAAGTGTGTCCACTTGAGGTATCAATCCTCCATTGGCCCGGCACAGCTCCTGTTTTAGTCATTTCCAATTTGACACAAGTGTCAAGGCTATCCATCATCGTTCACTTTCTTCAGTCAACACGTACACCATTCCAACCACTTCATTCTGGATCATCACTCCGCGTTATAGTTATTAAAGTGGTTTTCGGTTTAGATAGAGAGTATATCCATAACCGAATTCCGGTCTCTTTAATAACTTCCGTAATTATTACACCGATTGGTCATTTAATATATTTCAAAACCAAATCAATTTAAATTTCAATTTCAATTTAGAAACCAACAGTTCATTTGTCTTTCCAAACAAATTTCCAAAATTTACGTTTCAAAACTTTCAAATTCATACTTTCAAAATCTTATAATTCAATTTCAATCTTTATTTAAAACAATTCAAATATCAATTTAAATTCGTATATAAAATTCATTCCGAAATTATTCAAATCAATTTAATTTAACATTCAACTCAGTTTAAATTCATTTATCGATTTCATTCAATATTCGTTAAATTAATTTATCATTAAACAATTTCAATTAAATTTCCAATTCATTAAATCAATTTCCTAAGTTCAACTTCATTAAATCAGAACTTACAATTTTGAATTAAATTAAATTCGTCAAATCAATTCTTTCAATTACAAGTCTTACATTAATTCCAAAATATCACATTTTCATTTCTTGTTAAAGAAATTCCATTTCGCTTATTTACTTTCTTAAATAATTTTCCAAAACTTAATTAATAAAGAAACTCAATTTCAATTATTACGAAGTAAAATTCACTTATTCAAAAATTCAATTTAATTTAATCATTAAATAATTCAATCTTATTTAATTATTAAATAATTCAAAACTTAATTATTAAATAATTTCAAAGTTTAATAATTCCAACTTAATTATAATTTCAAACTTAATTATTAAATCATTTCAAAGTTAATTCAATCATTTCTCAAATTTAACAACGTTCTTTCATCAATTACATTTGTTAATATTTTGTTTCAGATTATTAAATATCAACATTTTCCTTTCATTAAAAATTCAAATTTCAACTTCATTTCAAAACCATATTATTTATTCAAATAAAATATTCAATTTATTTTCAAATCAAATTATTGACCAATCGGGTTTTATTTAATTTTCTATCCTAGGTAAAAATTCAATTTGGGTATTTATCATTTCAACCCGATTCCAATTCAATTCAAAATCAAAACATATCAAAGGGAACTTGCAGTGTGATAACTGGGATGGTGTCAAAATAAATAAACAAGCAATAACAACAATCAATATCAATCCAATAATCAATTCAAATAATCCCGAAATAACCGTATTAATTCACATTGTTGTTTGTGCGAATTAACATAATTATTTCTAGAATCTACACTATCATTTCATGTAGATTAAAGATTATTACATTACGGTTTTTCACTTGTCATCTATTTACAATTTCATACATCATCAATTTAACAACATACATTCAGTGATTCAAAATGTAATTAAACAAATCCTACGTGTCAATAAATTCAACAGTTAAAGGGGTCATATTATACAAATGTCGGTTAATCAAATTTTTACATTTAATTATCCTATATCAAGTTCAATTTCATACTATTTATCATTTTAACATTAACAATTTAACGTCCAATACAAACATCAACAATCAATCAATTATCAGCCAAACTGTGTTATCATCGCATAAATAATTAACAGATAATGGTGTCAGATGTCACAGGTGAACTGATACAGGTAATAGCATATATAACAGTGTAATTAACTAACAGCAGCATATTTCAATTGTCGTTTCAATTGAAATCAAATTTAATAAATAAAAGAACGTTAATCGTGAGTGAGTGCTCACCTTTCGAGGCTAGAGAGGTTTGATAATGGACTGAATTGCAAACTCGAGTAACAAATTCCAAAGCAAGTTAGATTGGCGCGAATTCGACGATCCAAGCTGATAATAGGAATCGATGAAACGAATCAGAATCGGATTGATGAAGATAGATGGTATAAATGTATTTACATGTATAACTATATATATAGCTATTTATTAAAATCATAGTTTAAATTTCAACCACATATTGAATTAAATATATATAAACTAATATGTATAAGATTTACAAAATCTAACATATATACTAGCAATTCATACGGGCATTAGTAAGATAACCTTTGCAATATACCAAACTAAACTTTAAGTGTATATAAACTGATATATATTATATATTACTAACATATTATTTAATTTACATAAACTAACATATGCACTAGCATTTGTATATTATATTAGTTGTCAAAACAAACAATAGATTAGAAAATATAACTCATCTACAAACTGCCCTACAATATATATATATATATATATATATATTCAAACTAACAAAATATAATAAATATAATATCTAAATTTCATTCGGCTGGAGATATACAACAAGGTTCTCAACTCTTATACTTTTAAAATAAAATACCATATATATTCTAGATGTACCAATAAAAAAAAACAAAAAAAAACAACAACAAAACATGTACTACTGTATAAAATAAAGTGAATACCAGATACACGGGAACAAAACAAAGTATATGCGTTAGCACACTTTAAAGGAAATGGGAGAACAAGAAAGACTACACAAATATATGCAGGCATACGTACATGCATTCTCAAGATAACACGCACACCTAAGCTAATATATATGTATAACATTTAACAATATAAATACAAGTATACAAAGTTGCTAGCTACAGATTAATATATACTACATAAATCATAAACTAGCATGTACATATATTTTGAGAAAATCTAACAGTAAACAAAATACACTTTATAACCTTTATTTATTTTTGACATTCTATGTATACATATATATACGCAAGAACAATAATAAAAAAAATAACTAGAGAAGCTGCTTCACTCATGTATAAAAAATATAACACTGGAAAGATGCAAAGTAAAGAACAGAACAACATTCAAGTTGAAAGAATATATGCACCGCCTCATATGTAAAATATTATAGACAGCCCTATACATTGTAATATAGCATATTACTCACTGCAAAACACAATACTTAGACATATATACATAAGTAATATAAACAGTTTATATACTTTTTTTTTATATAATACCGCTTATGCGAAACAATGAAGCCCAGGTTACAACTATATTTCAAATACTATTAGAAGCTTATGCATGCATCACATCTAATATATGCAGGTACGAATATACGTAGCAACTGACACACTATTAACTATGTACATCAAATACAATATAAACTTACATACCAATATATAAGTTGCGACTAAATATATATATATATAAATAAAACAACTATTTTATAAAATATACGTATACTAACCTATATATACAGTTTGAAATGATGGAGGCTCGACCGCATGATTGTTGCTGCGCTGCTGCGCGGTGACGGGGTCGCTCGGCACTTGGTGAACGGGTCGGATCTGGAGCAGTGGCGGTCAGAGCGAAGGGAAAGGGAAGTGGTTGTTGAAGCTAGCCGCGGCGGAAGTTAGTGATGTGGGAAGGAGCTTCGGCCATGGCGAGAGTTGGTGGCGGCAACTAGTGAAGGCGTGAGGTTGTAGAAGAGAGAGAAGAAGGGCAGACAGTGTTAATGAAAATAAGATATGTAGCCTGCAATCTAAAACTTTAAAAAAATAACAGAGGGGTGAAGGTGGGGAGACGTGGCCAAAAGGTGGGAAGATGAGTAGGCTTTAATTAAATGAGTTAGAAATGTACAGAGAAAAAGGAATGAGAAGGAACCGGAGGAAATCATGAATGAATAGTAAAGGCCAAGTACGTTTGAATTCAAGGAAAAATAATAAAGGCTAAAGGCTATTGGGTTTTACACGGTGTATAACCAATGTATAAGGAATTCCAAAAGATTCAAAAATGCAGAACCGATATGGTCCAGCGTTTTACAGATTTCGTCGTCCAACGGACGTCGAAACACACATACGAATATACCGCGGAGATCAGTACGACGGTACGGTCACAACGGTACAAAGATACCAGTGGTATGATTTAATTTTAAAATTTCGAATTTTCAACTGGCGGAAAATGCAAGAAAACTGCTGAAAAATAAGATCGACGAAGCCAAAGATGTCCGAATTTGGAAAAACGACAAACTGACATCTTGCTCAGAAGATGGTTTAGAATTTTTCTATGTAAAAATATTTAGGTTTCGAAAACATTTTATTTTCATTACTTTTTAACTGATTGAATTGAAGTGAATCTACGCGCGAAATAAACTTTCATATTTTCGGATGAAAATTTACCAGTTGCTATGTTTAACTAGACGTATTCCAAATATCAAATTTATATTTCGAAATTTTATCGTTTCAGATTTCACAAAATTTCAACTAATTACGTTATTAAAACAGTTGAAATTTACGGGTCGTTACAAATGTAGTAATGGGCTAAGGGGAGGAGGGGATATTTTCTCTTAACTTTTGAGGTGTAAAGCATCACATGGGAGCACTTGGAGGGGTGAGTCTTCCTTGGCAAGAAATGGGGGTGGGTGGGAGCTTAGGCAACACCACTTGAAGCTTATATAAGTGTGTGCATACCCCTTAAAATCATTTTCACCATTTTACAAAATTAAAACTAGCTCTCTTTGCTCTCTTCTTTTCACAAATTCCTAAGCTTTAAACAACTCAAATCAACTCCAAAGCAATCCAAACTTGGCCAAAGACCTTAGGACAACATTGCAACAACTACCATCTACTTGGATCTTGAAGGAATGGAGCACAAAAACCAAGAGGAGCTTGGGCCGTGAGCATTTATAAGGCTTTTTTAGCCTAGGCAAGTGCAAAGCAAGGTGAAGGTAGGAAGTTTGGTATTTGCAAAGTTGAGGTAGTAAGTGGAAGCTTGTGCTTGGTTGTAACTTGGTTTTAGGTGAGCTAACTCACCATTTAAAAAGTGTATGAAGTGTATAATGCTTTTTTATGTGATAGTATTTTTTTGACTATATACTATTGCCTATTTTCTTATGAATCTTGCTTTGAAAAGCAAATGACAAAGGTAAACGATGTGTTTGGACCTGTACAACTTTGTTTCACTTATGGCATAGCCTTGTAATAAAGCAAATATGGTTTGGTTGGACTTTTACTGGAATTGGACTTGATTTGGTTATGGTTATGTAGCGATAGTAGTTATAAACACATTTGAAAATGTATTGTGTTCGGCATTTTCTATAATTTTTTATAGAGTGATCCTTAGGTGTTTCTCACCATGGTTATAATATATTATGTGTATATGTGTTACTGTAAAAAGATTGAATGATAAAAATATTATTTGCATATCGAAAATTGAGCAAGCTTTTAACTATAAAAAATTGTCCCAGGTCGCAATATTTTATAGTGCCCGACTGTAGCACTTAAAAAAGGCTGTGTTTTCCTCTATACCACGTTTTAGCATTCTGAATATGTTGTCGTTTCTATGAGAGTTTAAATCGCATTGAAATGACTTTAAATTTAAGTATTTCACTTAGATATTTTTAAACATGTTTTTAACTTATATTATAGTATTATAACAGTGGTTTGGAATTTTTATGATTTTTTAATAATTAATTTTAAAATTTTAAAGTAAGAGGCTTATTTTTATGAAAGGAAAATATCTCTTTTTGAAGTTTTGAATAAATCATAAAATAAGTATTTTTAAGTAATATTTTAACTAAATATTTTAAAGCGTATTATAAGTATTTTTAATTATATATAGTTTTTATAAAATTAGCTAATTGTTTTGTTGAAGTGTTTAAAAGCTTTTGTAATATAATATCTTTTAAATTGTTTTTTTTTGAACTTTATTAAATATCTTAGGTTTATAAATAAATCAGTGTGTGTATATATATCATTTTTAAAGGATTTTATTAAAGATATAAGTTTGGAAAAGTAAGCTATGTATATTACAAAAGAATAAAAGATTGTTTTGGATTATAATACTTGTGTTATAATAAATGGCTTTGTAAAGTTAATTAAAAGTATATTACCTTGTTTAATAAGTGTAGATATACTTGAATCTTTAAATGAATGTTTTTAAAGACAGTGACAAGTATAAAATGGTTTTAGTTTGTTGTGACAATGTGTTAATAACATTGTCATTAACCCTTTTTTGATTTTACTTGGTAATATAATTTGATCTTTAAAAGAATGTTTTAAAGATAATTATAAGTGATTGGTTTTTGGTTTGTAGTAACAATTTTTTAATGGCATTATTTTAACCCATTGAAGTTTACTTGTACAAATGTGAAATCTTGTTTAAGATTTGTGAATATTCTTATACCATTTGGAATAAGAATATGGATACATTTTCTAAGTATTGAAAGGAGTATAAATGAATAGTGAAAGGGTAGAAACGAAAAGTGAAATAGTAGTAAACATGTATATGTCTTTTGTAAAGGTATTTTAAATATATATAATTATTTACAAAAAGGAGTTTTAATTAATAAAAGGATTAATTAAATAAAAAAGGATTAGGAGTTGCTCAAGTGACTTAATCATGCTTTGTATGACTTAATCGTGCTTTGTGAGACTTAATCGTGCTTAATTTGTTTGCTTATTTATGTAAAGTATTTAGTCGTATACTTAGCACTAAAAACCGATATAGTAGGCTTGTCTGTCTGTAAGAGTTAAGAATGATGTTCGAGTAGGGTTTAGAAGTAAGTGCTCTAACCTATCGGCTTCACCCTTAACTGATGGATAATGTAAGTTGAAAAGATCGAAAACGTGATAAGTTTATGAGACTTAGTTTCCATTTTTAATTGTCTATTTTTTACTTCATAGTCGACTATCGATATTGACCAAATTAGCTTAGGAAGTATTTAAAAGCTTCATGGCTTCGGATGATTTGAGATCCCCCAGGGAGGAGCATTAGTATGAAACATCTCTAGCTTTAAGAACATATATACATACGAGATCCCCCAGAGAGGACTCCTCTTTATATATTGTTGGCTTCTTTCTAAAAGATTGGAATTGAGTTAACCGAAAATTCATCGATTTTGTTTTGAAGAGTCCGGGATCGGTAAGTGTTTTACTTACTGAATACCACTTCACAACTAGTATACGGGTCTATGTTTTGGAAGTGGTTGTGAAGTGGAATGTTATAGAGTTGAACTGTCTATCCCAGGGTTAAGTCCAAGGGAGAGGTCGACGTTAACATTTCAGACAGATCTTATAGAGTTGAACTGTCCATCCTAAGGTTAAGTCCAAGGGAGAGGTCAGCATAGCATTCGTCAGATGACTTATGCTGGAATCCTTGTAGAGGTTCGTGGATTGTTCGAGATGTTGGAATCTGAAGAGAGATTTAAGATTTGTTCGAGTGATGAAGACTTATGTGTTGAGATGCTAAACATGACCTCACCACTGGTAATGGTAGAAAATAGAGTGGGACATATAGCCTAGGGTTAAGGTAACCCATAACAGGGTATGTCAACTCCATATCTAGAGAAGCTTATCGATGTTGTGCACAGGAGTTGATGGTACTTGGTTCCACGTGGTTCATACCAATGTTCATGCATGAGCTAGTTGTGTTTACCTTAACGGTATATTTTATCTGGAGATATACAACACTCAAAAGGTACTTTCTCACCCTTGTCAGGAGGCTGGTCTCAGTATATCTGGGGATGTCTCCAATGAAAATCCATATACGTGCATACCTTAGCAGTTTTGATTGTACTTCTAATATTGTTGTGTCATGAGATGTAAGAGGCACATCTATTTTCTAATTTATATTCTTCACCATATACATTATCTATTATATCACCTTATGTACTTGTTAGATGAGTGGTTCTCTTGAGGAGATAATCATTTTCGAACGACCTCAAAAGTACTATTATATGTTGTACACATATTTACTGAGTTTCTCACACCACACTTATGTCTGAATCATGGCTATATATTTTCCTAATTTCCATTTGTACTCTTTCGAGTAGTCGTGAAAAGGTAGGTTTTCATGGATGTTCTTTGGAGCTTTATGCTTCAGTTGTACAATTAAAGCAACATGTTAAGGTCTGTTGCGTCGTCTTCATTTGCTTCGGTTGTACAACTGAAGCAACAGGGGTAAACAACCAAAGCAAATGACCTATTTTATAGTAGTGAAACACAAGGAGTAGTCCCTATCAATCCACCTGTCATAGACTTTGTTAAGCTCATAAAGATTTTCAGAGCATGGGTCGAAAGCCGTATGTGGGGACAGGGCCTTTTATGGACACAAAGATATGGTTACGCACATGTAAGCAAATCTTTTGAAAGATGGGATTAGATGATGCAAGTAATAGACAACTTTCTTCTTGACACTTGCAAGGAGAGGCTTTGGACTGGTGGGATAAACTGGTAGATGAAATCAATGAGGAGAAAATAACTTAGGGCAATTTCAAAAAGCGTATTGAAGCTAAGTTCTTGTCAGTGCACGAGGAAGGAGTTTGGTTAGAGTAGTTTATTCATCTATAACAAGGAGAAATGTCTATGAAAGAGTATGTGAATCAAATCAATGAACTTACTAAATTTGGATTCGATCTCGTAAACCCTTCGACGAAAAAAGCTTTAAAGTTTGCTAAGGAGCTAAGACAACAACTTCAGGATTTGGCTCTTAGTCAAATTTCCGTAGGTGCTATATATGAGTGTTTAGTGGAGATGACATTATTAAATACTATTTCCAATGAAATTGTTAAGGAAAAGCCAAAGAAAGAAGGAGATAGTGAGAGTCGGCCTGGAAAACGCAAAGAAGGGGGTCAAGATAGAGCAAGGAAAGTTTAAAAAGCAAAAGATAACTTGTAGAGAATGCCAAGAAGGGACATATAGCCAATAATTTTAGAGCGATCATAAGAAAGATAAAGTGCTACAACTACAACCAGTTCAGACATATGAAGCGTCAGTGCTCAGCTTTAGGTAAGGGTGGACATGTAGTACAAGCTTATGCACTCGAGATTATTCCTAGTGCTAGCAGACTACTAGTAGAGGCGATAAGGAAAAGAAAGTCATTATGGAAGACATACTATTTATTCTTATTTACTTATTTGATATAGGCGCATCATATGCCTTTATATCTAGTAGCTTGGTTGATAGTTTGCAGTTGGAGACTCATATTGTACTTGATTCTATAGCAGTGTCAAATACTATTGGGGATGGACCTACCTATCTATGATTTTTCATGGGTTGAAATTATTTATATTTAGTGTGGAATTCCTTTTCTATGCTTACATACTTGGTTTTCGGGGTATGGACTGATATTGGCAATGGGTTTGATCTCCTGTTATAGAGCAGTGTTGTATTATGATAGTATAGTGATTTTGATGAGGAGTGGTGGAGGGTGTGACTTAAGTGTATATTATGAGCCTGGTAGCTCTATGATATTGAGTTACTTGTATTCGCTATGCTTATCACATGACGATTTAGCTTCTGTCCCAATTGTTTAGGAATTCCCAGATGTAAGGAAGTTTCTGGTTTACTGCCCTGAAGAGAAATTAAATTTCATATTGATCTCAAGAAGGATGTTAGGCCTGCTGTTATGCCACTTAGGGAGATAGCTTCAAAAGAAATAAGAGAGTTAGATAAACATGTTTCTAAATTATTATAGAAAGGTTTTATTCATAAAGTATTTTAGAGTGGGGAGCATCCGTGGTTTTTGCCACTAAGTCAAATGGTTTTTTTCGTTTGTGCATCGATTATCGAGGGTTGAATAATCCAACGAAACAAAATCTCTACCCATTGCCTCACATGGATGATTTATTTGATCAGTTAGTAGGATTAAAGATATTTTCCTAGCTTGACTTGGCCATTGGTTTTCATTAGTTGAGAGTGGCAAGTGATGGTACTGCTAAGGCTGCTTTTCGTATACCAAATGGACCAATCGAGTGGTTGGGCGTGCCATTTGGACTGACCAATGCTCCAACTTATTTTGTTGATTTGACAAGTAGAGTTTTCAAGGAGTAGTGAAATAAGTTCGTGATTGTTTCTATCACATTCTTGTTTATTCAAAGAGCGAGGAAGAGCATAAAAAACACTTAAGGATTGTACTTGATGTATGGAGGAGACATCAATTAAAGGTGAAATTCTCCAAGTGTCATTTTCGAAGAAGAGAGATTTTCTTTCTTGGGTATGTAGTTTTCGAGCATGGACTGTCTATTGATCTGATCAAAGTGGCGACAGTGCAAGATTGGTGTGTAATGAAGAATGCTATGAAGGTTTAGAGCTTTCTAGGTTTGGGAGGCTATTATAGGAAGTTCATTACCATTGGATCAACATATCAAGAAGAATTAGGTTTACTCGTAGAATGTGAATGTGAGCTTGCATTTGTTAGATTGAAAGAGTTATTGATTAGTGCACCTATATTGATGATTCCAGATAGCACTAAGCCTTTCACACTTTATATCAGTGCTTGGGAGCAGTATTGATGTGGGAAGGCAAAGTAATAACATATGTAAGTGGACAGTTGAAAGCCCATGAGAAGAATTATCCAACTTATAATCTTAGGGTGACAACGATTGTTTTTGCACTTACGTCTTGGTGACATTATCTATTAGGGGTGTAATACCCAGGATTTTAAATAAAATAATTAGTTAAATTAAAAAGGGAATTTTGGTTTCATAAAACATAAAAACATAATTTTTACAAATGAAGGAATTTGGAAAATTCGACTTTTCCATTCCATCAAGTAGATTTCCTATCTAAATGCATATAAAACGTCAGAAATGGACACCGAATGAAGGATATACGGATTGTTTGCCGTATTCGAGGCAAAACGAGTTTGAAACCCGAATGGGCTAAGGGGTGTTTCGGGATATTTTTTCCAATATAAGGACAAGTTATAACCCTAATTCACTCCAACCTCATCCTTCTTTATTTTGTAGCCATCACTAAGCCCTAGACCTAAAAACTCCATTCGTTCTCTTCTTCTTATTCTTCAAATGTAAACAAAATATTCTATAATAAAGTATAAAATCAAATACTAAAGAAAAGAGAATCTAATTAAAACCTTAGGAAAACGAATAGAGGAAGAGTGGTGCTAAATTCACATCAAATCGGAGATGGGAAATTGGAGATTTCTACCAAAAATCAACCAAAACAACGAATTGAGATGAGCGGGATTATCTATAAAATGGTTATGTTTTTATATAAGCATTAAATCTTATTTATGCATTTATTAGGGTTTTGGAATATGATTTAGAAACTAATTTAATATGTTTAGTTAATGATTTATATGAATTGGATAGTTTGGAAAACCTTAGAGCATGACATTGGTTATAGAAATTGGTATGAGTCGGGGGGAGGTAGATTGAATGATAAATTCACCTTAAAACCATATATACATGATTTTATGTGATAGAATGGATTTATTTAAGATGAATAAAAGTGAATTTCATATATGCATATATCAAAGAATAGTTTATATGGTCAAGGTTGTAAATTACACCAAAACTGAGTTATAATTAGAATAAATGAAGTCGATCGTTTGAACATATTATAAGGTGTTGTTGGATATGAATAAATGTTACAAATGCATCTTTTACAAAATTATAGTTTATATTCAAAGTCCAAAGGAGATTTAGTGATAAATGATCAAAATCGGATAAAAATAACAAGTAAAAATGCTAAAAAAACTCAATCTCAACCAAACGCTCATCTAACCATGTTTGAACGGTCGACTAGTTGACCTCTAAAAAACCCTAAGAAATGTCGAGTCTAAGGCTAGGAAAACTTGTACTTTTCCAGGGTTAAACAATCGGTTGGTAAAGGTCATCGGTCGATTGTATGACCAAACAGTTGACTAATTAGAAGTCATCAATCGACTGAACGTTCAAGAAGTCGAATGATGATGTTTATACCACCGACTTGTGTGCTGTTGAAAAAGTCATTAATCAACAAATGGTCAACATATTGAGTTTGACTAGTCTATAGACCGCTTGTAGGTTGTGCTTGTTGACCTTGAACGTTCTAAAGTTCACGTAGCATTTCGATGTTGTATAACATGGCACTTAATGCAAGGTGCGATTGTATCACAATTAAATTACTCCTATTATTACTATTAGCACCACGGTTGCACATTTCAGACTTTTATTATGTGAATCATTGGGAGAATGGGGGTATCATATTCGTAGGATCTATGTTGTTCAGCTGATGTACCTATGGAGTAATCAATTAGTTATTCGATCTTTGTATGTTGTTAATTGAATGATATGGAGCGTAGGATACGTTAACCATCGAGATTGCATATTCGATATTTTGATATGCAGTTTGTTAGTTAGATTGTATACTTAGTTATGATTTAGGCGGTTCACCATTGAAATTGTCTTCTCGATGTATCGTTAGGTAGTATACCATCGGGATTGTATACTTGATGTATTGTATTGTATGGATGGTATAAAAAAATTCAAGACTGTATACATGATGTATTATTAGGTTTATCCTATTTCGGGATGCCCGACCTTTTGGTGGAGTCCATGTGCGTTGTTGTCAAATTTTATGTGTATTATAGGTTATTACCCTATATTTCATTGGTTGGTCAATGTGTTAGATGGTGTACATGTGTAGATAAACACCATTGGTTTGTGTATATATAAATGATAATCTATTTGCCTATTAGAACCATTCCAATAGCGATACTTCTTACTCACCAGACATAAGCCTGACCCTCTTTATTTTTCCCTCTTTATACCTACTTACAGGTTAGTAGGATAATAAGACGGTGTGGCAGAAGGAATAAAATATAAATAATCAAAATAAAACAAAATATCTCTGCTTGAATAACAACGTTATACAAACTATCTCAAACTAATGATCTGTCCTTCTTGGCATGACACAAGTTCTCTTTTAGACATTAAATTGGTATGTTTGGAAGTGTGGATTGTTACACTTGGTATCAAAGCTTAGGTTTAGAGTTCCTTGGAGATTAGGTGCAAATGAAGAGTGCACATATAAAATGCTAGTAATATTTATTATTGTCCGAGGAAAGCTGTTAATGTTTCATGTTTACAAATAAGTGAAAATGAGCAATCAAACTAGAAATAGTTCTGGTAAGATGGTAGTTGAGATTCCAAGCATGAACGTTCCAGTATAGTTCCATCGGTATCTTCAGGCAAGTGGCCAGACTGAAATTAACACCAATGAAGGACCCACATCTCAAGCACCCGAGGTAGTTTTTGCTCCTCCGCCTACTTTGGATTTTCCCAAATTGTGTTAGGATTTCTAGAATTTAGATGAAAATAATTATTTGGAGACTGAATCATTTGTTGAGACTCAGGCATGGTTAGAGAATTATAATAGAGTATTTGCTATGATGGGCATAGCATGAAAAGGCAGTTGGTTTCATGGCAGTTACAAGAGGAGGCCTTGAACTAATGGGATATTGTCACTGAGATAAAGGAGATCGAGATCACTTAGAATGATTTTAGAAGGCATTTTGAAGTTAAGTTTATATGTGAGGCTGAATGGGGAGTGGAACTGGAGAAGTTCATTCATTTTTAGCAAGGAGACCATAATGTCAAAGAGTATGACAATGAGTTCAACCAGCTAGCGAAGTATGGCGTAAACCTCATTAATACACCAGTGAAGCAGGTAACAAAATTTGCTAAGGGGTTGAACAAATCTTTGAGGAGTATTGCTTTGAGCTATGTACTTACTGGATCTACTTTTGAGAGCTTGGTAGAGATGGTGTTGCTGAATTCAGTTGCTAAAGAAGAGTCTAAGAAGGTAGAAAGAAAGTTGGTTCAACGGAATAAATGCAAGGGTGAAGTAGGAGCTCAAGGCAGAATAAAGAAATAAGGATTTAAGTGTAGAAGGCACAATATGAGGGGATACATGGTGTAACGACCCCTCGCTATACCCATGTATATATATTTATATATTATTAAGAACATTATAAATAATGTCGTCTAACAACATGGAGAATATAGCTTGTTAAGGGCGACCAAATGTGAATATATCTTTAAACTAATACCGACACATCATACTTAATGTTTTACTGAATCTCTGGAACAAAATTTGACGTGTACAGTCTCAGTCTAAAGTAATAAACACATCGATTTCTCTAAATCAGAAATAGCATATAAAACAATAGTCACAGTTCACAGCGGAATAATAAACATCATATACATATACAAACCGTGAGTCTACAAAATATAATACAAAACCTACATAATATACATCTCGTACAAGTCGCTATCTCAAAATATACATCTCATATACATACACATAATCCTACATGAGATAAACTAAAAAGTTAAAATGGTTTATCTCCCTGCTAGCACACCCATCTAAAAGTCTACATGTCTTGTAACCAGAAAAGTCTCGGTCTGACCTGAGTATTATAAAATAAAAGGGTCAGACTATCTCTAAATATCCAAAGGGTGAGAATAAGATAACACAAAAATATATGACATATAAATAAATACAGATGTCATATTTATAAACAAGTCACTGGAATTATTTAACTCGAAATACATCACAAGACACAAGAATACTTAAATCACAAAACATAGAATAAGTCACAAAGCCTCAGAATCCATCTCAAGACATAGGAATGTCACAAAACACAGAATAGTCACAAAGCCAAGAATTCCAAAAAATAATAATATCTCAAAAATCCAAGAAAAACCAAATCCATACCGATCACAATGATCGTACTCATACCAATCGCACTGATTGTACTCATATCAATCATAATCATACTCATACTGATCATAAGGATCGTGGAAAACATAACTCAAAATAATCCATACCAATCACAATAATCATGCTCATACCAATCACAATGATCGTACTCATACCGATCACAATGATCGTACTCATACCGATCACAATGATCATGGAAAAATTCAGGAGTATACCTCTTAAGGATCCATCGGCCTGAATTTCGAACATCAAAATAGAACACACTCTAAAGTGCCAAATACTATCACTTTTAGTAATAACGAGAGCTTAACCGAAACGTCCCATACGTTTCGTGAAATTCAAGTATTTACTAGAAGCTAGTAAGTCTCACTCATTATGGGTATCACCAGAGAACCTGAACTATATATCTCTTAAGGATCTATCAGCCTACATAAATGTCGAACACCAAAAGGGAATACAACCCTAAAGTGTTAAATACTTTCCCAAAGACAATCACAAGAATTTAACCAAAGCATCCAATACTACCCGGTGAAATTCAAGTATTCGCAAATGGATTAGTAAATTCTACTCAAACATTCTATTCAATGAGTTATACCATATTCGATGAAGCGATACTTGAGAGCATTTTAACCAATCAGTAACACAAAGTTGATTATTAGGTACTCCTCATATTATAAAATTAAGACTCTCAAAATTTATTCTCAAGATTTAAAAACCAAAAGTAAACATTGGAAATCATTAGAAAATAGGCATCAAAATCATACACCAAAATATCGAAATTCAATCGAGCAATCAATAAGAAAAACAAGAGCAAAAGGAGGGTTTACTGGCACAACCTGAAACATTCCCAAGCCAGCGACAAAATGTGCAGTTTCAACCCTTTACTCCTAAAAATTTGCAAAACTCGAAACATGAAAGTTGTAGATAAAAGTTTAAGCTTTCCAACTAGAAAACGATCATCAAATTTGGACTTACGGTTTAAAAGTTATGGCCAAAACAATTTTCAAGTTTTAAATTAATTATCTCTGTTGTTTATTCTTAGGCTAGCGACAATGAAATGCTATTTCGACCATATAAACCACAAAATTTTACAAAACTCAAAACATAAATGTTATAGATAAATATTTAACCTTTCCAAAAGGGAAATAATCATCAAATTTAGACTTACGGTTCAAAAGTTATGGCTGAAACAATTCTCGGGTTTTAAATTAATTATCTCTGTCGTTTATTCTCATGCCAGCGATAAAGAAATACTATTTCAACCTTATAAACCACAAAATTTTACAAAACTTAAAACATGATGATTATAGATAAAATTCTAAGCTTTCCAACAAGAAAAAGATCATCGAATTTGGACTTATGGTTTATAATTTATGGCTGAAACAATTCTCAGGTTTTAAATTAATTATCTCCGTCATTTATTCTCAGGTGAGCGACAAAGAAATGTTATTTCGACCATACAAACCACAAAATATTGCAAAACTCAAAATATGAAAGTTGTAATGAAAAGTCTATGATTTTCAAAACATAAAAAACTATCGAATTCCGATCAATAATGAAAAAGATATGGCCAAATCAATTTCAGGTTTAAAACTTAGAAAATTATACTAAAGACAGAATTGTGATTGTACTTTCAATTCTATTTCATGTCAAGTAAACGGCAAAATATCAAAAAGTAACCAAAAGAGATTTTTCTTTTCCATCGAATCTATACCTAAATAGATTGACCCCAAATGGGTTCGAAACTTGCAGGTTCTCGCTGTTTTACTTCAACACATTTTCTTAATACATTTTCAGCAACCATAGAAACATAAAATCATCATCTTAATTCAATATCATTCATTGCAAAATCAACACAAGCTATCAGAAATTAGAGATAGATCTTGTGAGATTCAACTCTTCTTATATCTTGGCCCTTTAACTGGAATTAACACCAAACCGCTGCAGTTGCTTTCTCAATTCAACAAAAACCCTTGAATTTTAGAATTTCTAGGAATTTCCATTAATTGATTCTTGGATATTTAGTCTAGGTTTTGAACCAAGAACTTAGCATTTTTCTTATTTTTGCTTTCTGAGTTTACTGCTCTAGTTCATGAATGTGCAAAATAAAGAGAAGAGAGAAATTCTCTTTTTCTTATTTACAAATGGGCTTAGACCCAACAAGAAATAATTATAAATTTTTTAAGTAAAACAAGCATTATGTTCTTTTAGTTATTTTCAAAAGCCTCTTAATCTTTTTTTAAAACTTTTCCATGAATTAGAGAAATAATACCAGTACAACCGAATTCTAAAATACATGCATCTTATCTAAAAAACCATTTTAAATACTAATCATATTTTTTAATTGGTTGTTCAACTAAAAATCCACATTTTCTTATCAATTTAAAATTCTAAATTCTACAAATTCCAATGCTATGCAAATACTATTTTTTTCTCAATTCTATAATGATTTAGAATTAATCATTCTAAAATAGATTAACTTTTATAAAAGAATACAAACTCCAAACTAATGATTTAAATTCTCCAAATTAATTCAATATTTATTTTATTTAATTAACTCAAAAATATGGGTTGTTACATATGGCGAAGAAATTTAGAGTAAATGTTGTGAAGATTAAATGCTTCAACTATAACCATCCTGCACAGAGGAAGAGGGAGTGTCTAACCTTGCCAAGACTTCTATTTAACCGGTTCTATCTTATGCACTTGATGTCGTCCATTGCTCAAGCGCAGCCAATACTGTGGATAAGGGGAAGAAAGTCATCGTGGAATGTGTGCTATCTCTTTTAGTTTATCTATTCGATCTTTATTGTACAGTGGAGCATCTAACTCATTTATTTTAAGTAAGCTAGTAAACGAATTACATTTAGAGACCAGTATACTCATATAGCTATTATAGTGTCGAATCCTAAAAGGGAAAAGACCCATTTATAGTTGATTTGTAAGGTTTGAGGGTATATATTTCTCGTGTCAAATTTGATTGCGATGCATTTATATTAGGGTTTTTCGGGTTTTGGTTTAATTATGGGAATGGACTGGATGTCTATTATGGAGAAGTGTTGGATTGTGATACGAAGGTTGTTTGTTTAGGTAGTTTAGTAGGTGCATCCCTGATGTTTACCGCGATCCGAATAGCTCTATATAGTTCTATTATGCCGAGTTATTTGTATTCCCTAGACATGTCATACATGAGTTCACTACAGTCCCTATAGTTCTGAACTTTTCAGATGTTTTTTCTAAAATTTATGGTCTTCCTCTTCATAGGGATTTCGAATTTCATATTTATTTAGAAAAGGATGCTAGACCTGTTACCTTTCCACCGAGGCATATTGCTCCTAAAGAAAGACGCGAGCATATAAAACAGGTGACTTAAATATTGGAAAAGGAATTTATTTGAAGCAGTGTTTGAAATTAGGAGCACCTGTTGTCTTTGCAACTAAAGCAGATGTCTCTTTAAGGCTTTGTGTCGCTTTCATGAACAGAAGAAGGCGATGAATAAGAATCATTATCCACTACCATGTATCGATGATTTGTTTGATCAGTTAGTCAGAGCAAGGATATTTTCTCAGTTGACTTAGCTACCGTATTCCATCAGTTGTGTATGTCTAAGGACGTTATTCAAAAGATCACTTTTTGTACCCCATGAAGGACTTTACGAGTGGTTAGTTATTCCATTTGAAGCGACCATGTCGTCTGGACTTTATGAGTGGTTAGTATGCCCAAAGTGCAAGTGGGAGATTGATAGAGTTAAGGGTATGCCCAAGGGGCATTATGCTATTTTTATATATATATATATATCTAAATTTGTGACCAATCTTGTTCAAATTAAATGTGTTTTTCTTTCTATCATGTACTTGTTATACGGTGATATAGATAATTAAGTAATTAATTTAAAGTATATAGATGGAAAATCCTTAAATGATATGTTATGTGATAATAGTTAAAAAGTGGTGTAATCGTGAGAATTTTACCACAATGAAAATAACATATTGTTTTAAATATTCATAGTCTAAATGTTCCGAGAAAGAATATCAATTCATCTATTGAGACTAGAGTACGTAATGCTCTCCAAATATTAGGTAGTGTATTTCTCATGGCTGTCGGAAAGGGCACAAAGGGGTGACTTATTGATAATTATTGGATAACTATGGAATGAATCACTCGAGAGTTCTCTATTGGGTAATATAACTAAGGTCAAACAGCCAACCTTGAAGTGATGATGTTACACAATTCTCTCGATTTGAGAATACTGTGGGATTCAATGTGGATACTCCACTTTGATTATAGTTAAATCGTGGCATGACGTCTATCGAATGACTATAGTTGGGTATGAGTTGAAGTGTTGGAAGTAAAACAGTATTCAATAGGGAATCTGTCTCCTAAGTTATATGGACTTAGTATCATAGTCAATAGTAGTTAACTCAAAATCAAAATCTCCGTTCGAGGCAGTATGGTTAATAATGATTATTATTGTTGAATCGAGGATTTTGTGTTTGGAATTACAAAGTTGAATGTGAACAATGTTGGAGTTTTGACCAAAACCAAATTCCATAAGTCATAGTGTGATATAGTTTTTATAACAACTTGCCCTTTGGTAGAACCCAAAAGTCGTCTCACAACAACGACGGACTCCTAAATACTACAAAAGACAGATCGTCGGGGTAAAATTAAAAAATACTAAACCAAGACATCGATAGGATCTCACAATGGAATGACAATGTATAATATACCGAATATACATGGATAGAATAGAACAATATATAAGAGACCACACTAGCGGAAGCAACTGACAAATAAGTATGAGTACAAAAAGTCAAAATACACCAACTCCAAAAAAACGGAGTTCTGAATAAATATCTAATACAATAGTTTCATATACAAATAACGGGTATGCCATGTACTACTAAAATACCAAGTATAATATCATAAACATCGATGCCACGCCTCCAAAATGCTCCAATTGTGCATCCTGATAGCGTATCCCCAAAGCACCCAACTCTCAAACTACTCAATCGAGTACCCGAGAGTTGTCATGACAGAAGCAGACAAAGAAAAAACGCAGATCAAACTTAAAGCCAGATGTGAAGGGAACTATACCAAAATACTGTATATGAAAATTATATACAAATAAGTAGGAACTATTAAGGTGCAACCGGTCCTCTCCACAATCGTGGCTCTAGAGTAATCCAAACTGTCCATAAACAAGTAAAATAAACAAATCCAAAAGATAGGAAATCATACCATTACCTGCTCTTCTCCTATAATAAACAAGTCAACACAACTAACATAATGTGACTGAAATGTAACAATCATGCCATGATACGGGTAACCCAACATCCTAAAGTAGGGTAATCATATAATAAGTCTATCACGAAATACAAAATGATGATAAGTGTAACCATAACAACAACAAACACACAACATAACAAATGAAATATAACTAAAGAATACAAATAATTGTCCATCATTCCCTAGGGGTGGAGTCAAAAATGAAATAAAAGGGTCGATATAATTTTTCTAACTACACAGACCCCGGGGTCAACCACCGAAGGTACGAAATTACTCAATTCAATCATACACACTTGTTGGATGTGATCGTACGACCAATCATTGTACCGACCGTACCCGGTCGTTATGGATTCCAAATCCAGATTCACTTAAGATTCGTATTCGAATCACGAGCTTCGCCTTGCATCCCCTCTCCCCAAGAAGCCCATAGCCTTCCCAAAGTCATGCCAGAACACCATGAAGAACCAAGCTTGAACGGGGAAGTGATTCCTCAAAGTTTAGTCGCCTGCCGGTATTCGGTAAACCGGGGAAAATTCCAGTCGGCTGTGAATTATCCCCAGTCTTCTGTTTTGGGGCTTTCCCCTCGACCGTCATTTTTACACACATTTTAGTCGACTGAAGCATTCCCTCAGTCAACTAAACCCTACTGTTCCCAAGCAGTGAACCTGGGACAGGGAGAAATCTACCCTTCGATCGTCGATTCGTGTGTCGTTTCTTCCGATGCTTCGCATGATGAGTCACCTTGCTTCCAAAGTTTGACTCTACCCATTAGACTTCCAATGAAGTTTATTTGTTGATGTTTTGGAAGTGAATTCCATAAGTATTCGAAAACCAGTTTCGACACTAAAATCCACTCTTTGCACGAGTAGAGTTCAATGGCGATTATAGCGACCCGACTTTCTCTAACACACCAAAACGACATACCCGGCATCCTTGCCCTGTGCGTAGCTTATACGTGTGTCGATACACTCATTCGTGCATATTTATGCACATACTTTCACGCAAACACACAATAACTTCATAAGTCGCATTTCGGACTTCATCGAAGCGATTGCTCGATCCGGTGTACTCTCATGCAACTTAGCGCACACGATAGTCCCTATGGCTACATGGAATGCCCACAACAAAATTGTATTCAATAGTGTTTCTATATAATCAAACAATTGCAAATGCATATAAACAACCAACCATGCAACAGTTCTAATTATATTCATACAACGTTTTGATTGTTATATATCTTCAAATACACGTATACGTATACTTGCCCATACTCATATACGTACACGTATATTTAAGTAAGTAATTCATTTATTACTTAATCAATTCTTACTTTTATTTACTAAATCTTTTCAATAAAAGTCTAATATGGTTTCTAACCATTTTATAAAATCTTACATCTATTTTATAAAATATATCATTGGCTTATATATCAATTTTAAGCCTTTAATACTTAATTGCCTAACTTGTAATTAAGTATAATTCATATTACTATTTTATAAAATCTCATTTCCATTTTAAAAAATCTATACTTCATTTATAAAATCATCTAACCATTTTATAAGTACTAATTGAACTTTATTTGCTATTTTACAAAATATCATATCACTTTATGAAATACCTTCTTTAAATATAAAATCATTTTTTATTTAAACGATATTTATAAATACTAATCTAGATTCATTTACCCTCTAATCACTTAAATAATAAGTGTAGAGTTCAAAACTTGTTAAATTAGCTTACTAACCAATTTCAAAATCATTTGAATTAGTTTAATTATAGCTAACTAATGATATGCCCTTAGTTATAGCAGGTAATTAGTCTCCACTTACTAATAACATCATATATAATTATTCAGTTAACCCTAATTTCAATTCTAGGCTTATTAACTTTCTAAATCGCTAACATAAGCTTTCAAGTTAACTTTTTTGTGTTCAATCAAGTGGAATATGCTTATATAAGCTTAATGAAGTTACATACAACTTCCTAATCAATTCTAAATTAATCTCATAAATCACATAATCGGGATAAATAGAAATAAATTCTATAATATATGGAGAAACATTCCCACCCACCTTACTAACAAGAGGAAGTAACAAGAATCATCAAAATCCTACTTTTGCTTCTCTTGACAATTTGGATGAAGCTCTCTACATTGAATCGAGCTCCAATACTTTGAGAGATGGTGAGTCTTCCTCTAATTAGAACTGTAGTAATTTTTCCATGAATTTAGGAATTCTCTACAAAGAGATTTGGTCGGATTTAGGGCTTAGGTTTAAGGTGAGATTAGGAAAGTGATTAGGAGATAGAAAAAGAAATGAACTTGGAAATGAAGTGAATGAGGATTATGAAGGGCATAGTTACATGTAAGCGAAGTTAGAGGCAAGTTAGTGGGCTAAGCTCAATTCTGTTCATCAGACACTATTCATTCCAAAATTCACCGACTCCGAACATGGTCAAGTTTATACTCATTTTATTCGCATCGAAAAAGCAAACTCAACTACGGGTGTATCGAGTCCCAATTTGCTCGTACGTAAAAATCGAGTATAAGGGGTGTTCTGTTACTTAACGATTAAATATTTAAATTAATCGTTTACATGTTCAATCGTTAAAAAATTTGAGGTGTTTATTTCTCCCTTCCTTAAATGAATTTCATCCCCAAAACACCCATGAATACTAGAAAGTATCAGGATTGACCAAACTTTCCAAATCTCTGTTTTCGAACATTCCAGCAGGACATACCCTTATGCTATCAGCATCATAGAAACTCCTAAATTAGAAGGCATCATACTCTTGGAAATATGCGATGACCTATGTCATCCCACATTCCCAAAAATTCATACATCTCTTAAGAAAGCTTCTCACTATTTAAATGCCAATCTAAGAAAATAAGCATTTAAATAGCTATCTATTAGTTCTCGAGTACCTAATTGTACTACACAAAGAGGATTGTGCACTAACACAGAATTCAAACATGTATAACCTCGGTATTTTAACTAATACTACTACAGTCATACATGACAATTAATTGGAGAGTAAGATCAATTGAGTTAGTATTAAAATATGTCACCGACTTTAAGTCAAAACAAAAGGCAGTGGACTCGTATAAATCCCACCTCGATCCCACAGTGTGCATTGATGATATGCGATCTATGCCAGATAGCATCGCTATCACTCTCTGAATCTAATTTTAAATTATGAAATTTTAACTACTATACCAGCAATCAAATACAGAAGGCAGGCAATAATCAAACAATAGCAAACAATAACAAGCAACAATCAGACAACAAGCAACCAACAAATCATAGCAAGCAAGGATAAGCAACAATAACTAGCAATGCAAGAAAGAACCCAAAAAAAATCAACAATAATAAAAACCAAACAATAGCAAAATCAAACAACAGCACACAATAAAAAACAGTAGCAAGCAAACAGAAGCAGTAGCAAACAACAACGAGCAACAACAAGCAACAAGCAATAATAAATCATCAAGCAATAACAGGCAATAAACGATAAAGTGATGATTAAATCATAGCAAGCAAAAATAACAAATCAACAAGCAATAGTAAGCATACAAAACAATGAAATATTTATAAGGAGTCTATAACAACATGCAGGGTAACCCTCAAGAGTCAAACATGCATGTCAAACCATAAACTCCAATGAGTTCGTTCGACATTCAAAAGCAATAAACGCCTAAATGGTGCAACCTCTTTCGTGAATATAATGCATGAAAGACTATTACACCTTTCGGTACGAAAAGGAAAACTTATACGATATGCATGATCATTGAGTCTCAAAACTCTTGAATGAATCCAGCAATCAATTCCTTAACTCAAATTTTCTTCCGAATAGATATCATTCTCCAAAGGAGAAAATTATATTAATTAAATCATCATTAAATGAAGATTTACAACTGCCTAGATTTGCTCGGATACAAACCCAACTCAACCGCACAATGTTAATAAGGACAATATACTAAGTGCACTACGATGCTCGCCTAGGTAAGTATCCTCTCGTCACTTAGAAGATTATCTGATCGCCATAAAACTAGTTAAGAAATTTTTCCTTGAACTATCCAATGTAATTATAATTATACTACACTAAAAATTTAAAATAACTAATGATTGTCCTAAATGACAGGATGCCCGTTCTAATCCTTGGTTTGTTCGCAAGATTTCTTTGTTAAATTAGAGTCGACCATCTAACTCCATCCATGCGAACTCCAATCCGGTTTCTTGATCCGACTGCCAAAATCTCCTTGCATAATAAAGATTATGCTTCAAAAATCTCTAGATCATCCCAAGAATATGACTCAAGTTCTCATCCATCAGAATCAAGTGAAAAACCCTTTCCTAACCGATGCAAATCAGCTAAAAACTCTCCACTTAAACTATAGGTTAAGAACTGATACTTGAATGGACCAATGTTTAGAAAATGTCCCTTTTGGCACATGAGATTACTCGCACCATCCGAGGTTTACTAACATAAAGAAAAAAAAATTATAACATGAACGACTCTAGGTATACGCTTATAAGTCATTCGCTCGATCTCTGCTCATTACCGGGCATCCACTGAACCCTACTTGGATATAAATCCAGGCCACACTTCATCAACCAAACCCACTCAACTTGAAAGCTCATGCATCAAGTTCGAATGGTAGCACGTTTGGTCGCTTTACCTCAGCTTTGCAACTAAGCTGACTCATACAAGGTTCATCTCTACTGAAAAATTTACCCACCATGAAAGGTGTAAAATTTAGCATATCTACCAATTAACTAGCAACATATAAAATATACCACTATATTGTTGGAAGGAACAGAAGTGAGTTTCCAAAAATAGAGCATACCTCACTACGTAAGCCCATTCTGATTCTCCTGAGCTGTGAACCTGCTAGGACCTGGTAATGCCTGAAAGACACGAGTCATCACTTACACATACTTTAAAAATTATGGGATAGTCTTTCTTCAAGTGATCATACCAATCGCAATTGAAGCACTTATGCTTCGCTTTAGTTGGATGACATTTCATAGCAAAATGTCCCCATATGCCACGAGGGTGACATATTAGGCTAGCTTCTTCTTTGCATAAGCTCGGTCTTTCTTATATCATGGCCTTTACACTTCGATTGGAGTTTTGGTTGCTTTTCATTTTCATTAACTTAACGGTATCTCATGGGAATACTCACTGAGGAGAACCATCCCAACAAGGTATCCAAAAGTGGACCTAATAGGGATAAGGCTAAGCAATGAACCCCCAACTAATGCTTTAAGACCCAAGGCAAATCTCTTTGCCCACAACAACGAAGTACCGACCACGTCAACTCCACAAACAAAAGGTTATATTTATCAACACTCCTTCACTGACAAGCTGCCCTACTCAAGATGGATGGAATGCTCAAGCTACATGCTCTTCTCGAGCTCAAAAATGAAATGAGAACCAAAGTGATGCCTGAATAAATTCTGAATCACAAGTCTACTTATGAGCCACATAAACACTGCATCCTACCCAGCCAAAGTCTCCCTTCTCAAAATGCCAAGAATAAAAATCTTCCTTACAAGAACATTCCCAAGACTTGTATCGATGGGAGCCTTCTTATGCATGTGTCCAAGATCGTGCCTCGATATTAGTCTCATGACTCAAATATGGCTCCATTCCAAGGCTAAGGAAATTCGGGCATTGCTTGGAAGGGTATAAAGCTGGTGGAGCTAGAAATACTGATGCTCAAAGGGCCACACCACTTCTGACGCTGACCACAATCTACTGGAAATGTTCATGAGTGGCGGAACCTCTTTTGCGGTAGCTAAATAGTCTCTAAACTAATCAGGGATCATAGACTGCCTGTCCGCAGTCGCCCATGCACTTCGTCCACTCATACTAATAGCCTAACGAAGATACCTTAGCAATTAGTGATAGAAACAAACCAAGTCGAGAAGACAAGCGTTGTATATAGTATAATATAGTAGAAAAATACAAGTATGCTCTCTCTACGTATGTCCTTCTACTAGATTGACTAACTCAAATTGGTCTACTTGGTTTGAGTGTTGAGCCTAAGCTCTGACACCAACTGTAACAAACTGCCCTTTAGTAGAGCCCAAAAAGTCATTGTCTCATAACAATGACGGACTCCCGAATACCACAAAAGACATATCATCGGGGTAAAAATTAAACAAAACACTAAACCAAGACATCGATAGAATCTCACAATGGAAAAAGAATATATAGTATACTGAATATACATGGACAGAATAGAATAACAATATATAAGAGACCGCACTAGTGGAAGCAACTGATAAATAAGTATCAGTACAGAAATTCAGAATACATCAACTTCAAAAAGAACGGAGTTTTGAATAAATATTTGACATAATAATCTCATATATAAATAACGGGTCAGTCATGTACTACTAAAATATCAAGTATGCATATCCTAAACATCGATGCCACGCCTCCAAAATGCACTAATTGCACATCCTGCTAGCGTATCCCCAAAGCACCTGATTCTCAAACTACTCAATTGAGTACCCGAGAGTTGTTATGACATAAGCAGACAAAGACAAAATGCGGGTCAGACTTAAGGCCTAGTGTAAGGGGAACTATATCAAAATATTGTATATGAAAACTATATACAAATAAGCATGAACTACTAAGGTACAGCCGGTCCTCTCTACAATCGTGGCTCAGGGGTAACCCAAACTGCCCATAAACAAGTAAAATAAACCTATCCAAAAGATAGAAATATCATACCATAACCTGCTCTTATCCTATAATAAACGAGTCAGTACAACTAATACAATGTGACTAAAATGTAACAATCAACTATGATACGGGTAGCCCAACATCCAAAAGTAGGGTAATCTTATAATTAGTCTATCGTGAAATACAAAATGATGGTAAGTGCAGCCATAACAACAACAAACACACAAAACATAACAAATGAAATATAACAAAGCAATACAAGTAATTGCCTATCATTACCGAGGGGTGGAGTCAACAATGGACACTTATTGCTATCCAACAATTCAAGTCAAACAGAGCCAGTACACTAACGTACTCAGGCATTTGACATAATCCAATAATAAATAGAGTCGGCACTCTAACGAACCTAGACATCTATCTCAATCTTATAATAAGTAGAGTCAGCATACTAACGTACCCAGGCATCTACCATGATCCAATATTAAATAGAGTTAGCATACCAATGTACCCAGACATCTATTAGGATTAAATAATAAATAGAGTCAGCACACCAACGTACCAAGACATCTATCTCGATCGTATGATAAATAGTGTCAGCATACTAACGTACCCAGACATCTATCTCGACCTTATAATAAGTATAATCACAACACTAACGTACCCAGACATCTACCATGATCCCATAATAAATAGAGCTAGCACACTAATGTACCCATGCATCTACCATGATCTAATAATAAATAAAGCCATGACGCTAATGTACTCAGGCGTCTACCAGGATCCAATAATAGACATAGCCACTAATATATAACCAATACGATGTATGATCACCAATATAAGATCACTATTGTGCACAGTCACTAATATAAGACCGACACAGTTTATCTAACTACACATACCCCAGGGTCAACCACTGAAGGTACAAATTTAGTCCTTTCGATCGTACATACTTATCGGACATGATCGTATGACCAATGGTCGTACCGACCCCGTGCTTAATCGTTATGGATTCCAAATGATTCACTTAACATTCGTATCCGAATCATGAGCTTTTCCTTGCATCCCACCTCCTCTAGTAGCCTAGAGCCTTCCCGAAGTCGTGCCAGAACACCACGAAGAACCATGCTTGAACGGGGAAGAGATTCCCTGAAGTTTAGTCGCTGCCCATTATTCAGTCAATTGGGGAAAATTTCAGTCGACCGAACTCGGTCGATTGAGAATTATCCCCCAGTCTTCTATTTTGGGGCTTTCCCCCTCGACCATCACTTTTTCTCACGTTCAGTCGACTGAACCTTGCTGTTCCCAGGCAGTGAACCTGGGACAGGGAAAAATCTCCCCTCCGACCGTTGATTCGCATGTTGTTTCTTCCGATGCTTCCAATGCCTGACTCTACCCCATCAGACTTCCACCGGGGTTCACATGTTGATGTTTTGGAAGTGAATTCCATAAGTATTTGAAAATCGGTTTCGACACCAAAATACACTCTTTGCGCGAGTGGAGTTTAACGGGCAATTATAGCAATCCATCTTCCTCTAATAGGCCAAAACGACATACCCGGCTTTCTTGCCTTATACGTAGCTTATATGTGTGTGTGTCGATACACTCATTCGTGCATACTTATGCACACATGTTCATGAAAACACACCACAATTTCACAAGTCACATTTCAGACTTCACCGGAGCGATTCCTCGACCCAGTGTACTCTCACGCAACTTAGTGCACACGATAGTCGCTATGGCTATGTGAAATGCCCGCAACAAACTTGTATTCGATAATATTTCTATATAATCAAACAATTGCATACGTATAAACAACCAAGCACACAACAATTCTAAATACATTTCATATAGTGTTTTGATTGTTATATATCTTCAAATACACGTATACGTATACTTGCCCATACTCATATACATACACGTATTTTTAAATAAGTAATTCATTTATTACTTAATCAATTCTTACTTTTATTTACTAAATCTTTTCAATAAAAGCTAATATGGTTTCTTACTATTTTACAAAATCTTACATCTATTTTATAAAATATATCATTGGCTTATATATCAATTTTAAGCCTTTAAATACTTAATTTCCTAACTTGAAATTAAGTATACTTCATATTACTATTTTATAAAATCTCATTTCCATTTTATAAAATCTATACTTCATTTATAAAATCATCTAACAATTTTATAAATACTAATTGAACTTCATTTGCTATTTTACAAAATATCAAGTCATTTTATAAAATACCTTCTTTACCTATAAAGATCATTCTTTTATTCAAATGATATTTATAAATACTAATCTAGCTTCATTTACCATCTAATCACTTTAATAATAAGTGTAGAGTTAACAACTTGTTAAATTAGCTTACTTCAAAATCATTTGAATTAGTTTAATTATAGCTAACTAATGACATGCCCTTAGTTACAACATGTAATTAGTCTCCAATTATTAATAACATCACATATAATTATTCAATTAACCCCAATTCCAACTCTAGGCTTACCAACTTCCTTAAATCACTAACATAAGCTTTCAATTTAACTCTTTTAGTGTTTATTTAAGTGGAATATGCTCATATAAGCTTAATGAAGTCACACACAACTTCCTAATCAATTCAAAATTCATCTCATAAATCACATAATTGGGATAAATAGAATAAATTCGATAATATATGGAGAAACATTCCTACTTGTCTTACTAACAAGAGGAAGTAACAAGAATCGTCAAAATCCTACTTTTGCTTCTCTAGAAAATTTGGATGAAGCTCTCTACTTCGAATCGAGCTCCAAAAGATGGTGAGTCTTCCCCTAATTAGAAGTGCAGTGATTTTTCCATGAATTTAGGAATTTTCTATAAAGAGATTTGGTCGGATTTAGAGCAAGGTTTAAGGTGAGATTAGGAAAGTGATTAGAAGATAGAAAAAGAAATGAATGTGGAAATGAAAGCGAATCAGGATTATGAAGGGCTTAGCTACATATAAGCTAAGTTAGAGGCAAGCTAGTGGGCTTAGCCCAATTCTCTTCATCTGACGCTATTCATCCTCGAAATTCACCGACTCCAAACATAGTCAAGTTTATACTCATTTTACTCACGTCGAAAAAGCGAACTTAACTACGTGTGGATCGAGTCCTAATTCACTCATTTGTAAAAATCGAGTATAAGAGACATTCCATTACATAATGATTAAATATTTAAGTTAATCATTTAAATGTTCGATCATTAAAATTTTAGGGTGCTACAGTTTTAACGAGGAGAACTGGTGTAAATAATTATTACTACTTGGTACCGCTTATAATAAGTGAAATTGGATTTTACCAAAAGATGTGTAAGCGATAAATTCAGCCAAAATGTCACATCATTAGCTAACGTGACGTGTGAACGTTAGCCAAAATGTCACACCATTAGCTAACGTGATGTGTGAACGTTATTCGAATTGTTCGATATTAATCACTGATTGAATTTATACCTTTGTGTCATGCAACCATAATGATTGAATTTGTACCTTTGAGTCAAGCAACATAATGAATAAAGAATTTTCAGATATAATGACTAAAGAAATGAGTCATATGGGAGAACTAAGCTTCTTCTTAGGACTTCAAATCAAACAATTAGATAAAGGAATTTTCATTAGTCAAGAAAAATATGCTAAGGATTTAATTAATAAATTTGGATTGACCACTTCTAGTGGAAAACCAACTCCAATGATAACTAATGTAGCTTTAAGTAAAGAAGATAATTCAAAAGATGTTGATCAAAAATTATATAGGGGAATGATTGGTTCGCTGCTTTATATAACGTCAAGTCGTCCTGACATCATGCATAGTGTCTGTCTTTGTGCAAGATATTAATCTCAACCTAAAGAAACTCACTTAAAAGCTTTTAAAGAAATTTTAAGATATGTAAAACATACTTTAGATTATGGTTTATTTTACCCTAAAAATGATGTATTTGATTTAATTTCATATTGTGATGCTGATTACGCTGGTTGTAAATCAGACCGAAAAAGTACAAGTGGAACTTGTCACTTTCTAGGACATTCTCTGGTTTCCTAGTTTAGTAAGAAGCAAAACACTGTATCCTTTTTCAACAACTGAAGCAGAATATATATCTACTGCTTTGGCTTGTTCTCAAGTTATATATACGCAACAAACTTTAAAAGTTTTTGGATTAACTATAACTAAATCACCAATTTATTGTGATAATACTAGTGCAATAAACTTATCTAAAATCCAACTCATCATGCTAGAACAAAACATATTGATATTAGACATCATTTTCTTAGAGATAATATAAGTAAAGAAGTCATAACTCTTGAATATATTAATACTGAAAAACAAATTGCTGATATATTAACCAAACCATTAAATGAACAAAACTTTACTAAATTTAGAAGAGAATTAGGTATATGTTCATTAACTGAAATATAAATTATAAATAATACAAGTATAGTTAATAATTAATATAAATAAAAATTCTTAAAAAATTGAACTGGGCATGTCGACATGACTCATCCCCCTATGTCGACATACGGGTTAAGATTTTCAAATTTAAATTTCCCTCTAAAATTAGTTATTTGGTTATATATTTATATATTTCGACTTTTACTCCTTTTCTCTGTTCTATTCTCTGTAATAAACTTCTAAAACAGTAAATTAATGGCTTCCTCTTCTAATAATGAACCTTCTTCACCCACTTCTCCTCATTCTAGCCCTTTTCAATGTTCCACACACGTACGAGTCATCAAATTACAAGAGAAGATGAAAGATTTGCTTCAAATGATGACGGAAATTCAAGTGAGTCAACTGCGAATGGCTAGAGAACAAGATAGGCAAGGCAGAATTCTTAGGAATTTGCAAAAATTCCTTATGGATAACCATGCCAATCCCATTGTCATCGAAGAATCATCAAAAGCCATGGATTCTGAAGAAGAAGAGTCTATGGAAGAACCACAAGAGGATAAAGAAGAAGAACATCCTCTACCGAATCCAGATGTTCATATGGACAAAGACGATGGCGTGATTTGCGTTGGAGAGGTCCTTTTTGACGCTAATGGAAACTTGGTCGAACAACGTGGAAACTTTTGTCTCCATTATCCAAATTGTTCGGTCCATAAATCACCAATAGTTAAAGGTCCTCGTTAAGTGTTTTTTGTTTTTGTTTTTCTCTTTCTTGATTATATATTGGTTTGTTAGTTTGTATATAAAGTGTTATCTTAATTAATGTTATTCTAAAAACAATCTTTGGTGTATAAAATCTTGAATTCCATTTAACTTAGGATGCTATATTTCACTCATACATAGTTGTTATTCTTATATCATATGTTTGTTTATCTCATTTTCTATTAAGTTCAAGGTTTATAGGTTATTGTTTTGTTGATGACAAAGGGGGAGTTATATAAAATAGTAGGCTTGGAGTAAGGGGGAGTTGTTGGTGTAAGGGGGAGTTATGGTATGATCGAAGTGGTAAGTATATTTTATAAGGTTGTCATCATCAAAAACGGGGAGATTGTTAGGAACTGGAGATAGTGGTTTTGATGACAACAACCTTTGTAACTTATTTTATTATAACTTATATACTAACACTATTGTCTAGATACATATGAATGTTATTATGCAGGATATATATAAGGCAGGTATTGATTACTGAAGACTGATCAGTATAAAGACTCAAGATTCAAGATTGAAGACTCTAGAGTATCAAGATCAAGATTTCAAGATATGTGTCTAGTTTACTGTTAAAACTTCATAATAGCACATAAATTTTCATTCCAAATTTCATTTGGGATGGAACCCATTTCTATCTTCTTAGTGACTTACAAACCCACAACAAGTAGCTTACAAACCTACGACAAGTGGCTTACAAACCCACGAACATCCTGGTTTTATACAAGTTCCCGAGTCCTGATGTGAAGAGATATTCTGCAGGAAGAAGCTTGCAAAACTATTTCAAAATGGTTTTTCAAAATGATTTTCAAAATCGCTTTTCAAAATGTTATCCCGCCTTTTGGCAAGGCCGTGACACCAAGAACTTGACTAGAGATCAAAGACAGTTCGTCTAGAAAATCGGTTATGAGCAGGTTCGGTATGGATATCGATGAATTTTGTCCAAGTCCGGATCGAGCCAAAATTGATATGACACGACAAGGTAAGCCATGAGAGCCAACGTTTCAAATCTCAAGTCAATCTGAGTTCGTATGCTCAAGTTATGAGCGATACAAGATTGGATGAAAATCAACTACCGGTCGACTCGCTCCTTCGACTCGCTTCGCAACATTTAGAAGTGACAACTTCGACTCGCACTTCTTCGACTCCATCCCAGAACCTCTACTTCGACTCGCTCCACGTCCCTCAGAAAGCAACAATTCGACTCCATCGATACGAAGCTACAGTTCGTATCGATCACCCTCGACCCCGTCTCCTATATAGTTCGTATCCATCATGGATCTTCTGATTGAATCCATCGAGTTGCCATCAATCGACCGAAGTTGAGTTTCTATCAATACGAACGAGGCAATGTCCAAGAGCGACTCGATCAAAGCGGCATCAAAGGCGGAGTGCTCCAAGGGTTCAAACGCCACATCATCAAGTCAAGCAGCGACTCGAACGAGACCGAGTCGAACAGCAATGCGAACGAGAGCGAGTCGAACAAGAGCGAGTCGAACGAAACAGCCAACCGAGAACCCTATTTCGTATCGATCATAACTCCTAATCTACAAGTCCAAATGCTATGAAATTTTCACAGAAGGCTACGTGCATGCTAAAGAATGTCCACGCCAAATTTCGACTCCATTGGATGAAATATTGATCGAGTCAAAATCTGTTCGTGTCGATCACGGATCGGACCGAAACTTCACGGGCTTGGACGTACGGGCCTGGTCACGTGCCAGAGAGGGTCTCCCAAGATCTGAGCGAAATACCAGCCTCCTATACCTATAAATAGACCCCCAAAGCCAACAGAAAAGGGGTTCTTCTTCTTCTTTGAGATCTACAACGCCCAGACTCTGTCGGATCCAGATCTGAACTCCATTGCTGCTGCAAACGAATCTCACTGCTGTTGTACTCGAGTTTCAGAACTATAACTTATTGCAATCCATTGTAATCACTTGTAATCGGCAAATGAACATCAATAAAGTCATCAACTTCAAAGTGGACGTAGGCAAGATCGCCGAACCACTATAAATCTTGTGTCTCTGTCTATTTCTTTCTGTTTTAAGTTTATTATTTTTCATTTTTATCCTCTACAATACTTAGATCTGAGATCTGTGATTATATATATTGTTGATTTGTGTTCATACACTGGTGCTTTCACGACATTTGGGGTTTGTGACCATTTTTGGCGCAAACACTTTGGTGCTTTCACTGAGAAGAACCAGCACCCGCTATACCAGATTTAAAAGCTCGAAGAATTCAGATCTACAAGAGCAATGACAAGGCAATTAAATAGAAGACAAAGGCCAGAGAGAAGTTAGCATGAAGGGAGTCAAGAGGCTTCTTCCGGTGCAAATCAGACATCAATCTTCATCACCAGGAATGAGATGGAGACAATGATGAAAAGACAAGAGGAAATGATCCAGAATTTGCTTCTTCAGATCGGGCAACTTGGAGCGCAAAATCAAGGAGCAACCAGAGTTCAGAGCGGAGCAGGACCATCTGGCACAGCGCCAGAGCTAGGGGCAATAACCCAGAGCATGTTGACCCAATCCTGGGCGGAATACCAGGTGGAGCTGCGCAACGCGACATTAATAGAGAAGCAAATGCTCGTTCAGGAGAGCAGACTCCAGGAATCCCTCGTGAACTCGGGGAGAAAATCGGAAGCAACAAACAAGGACTACAACTTGGAAATAATGACAGATTGGCGGAGATGGTCAGACGAGCCATGAGAGGCGGACTAGTGAATATAGATCTGGAGGATGTGAATAGGAGTCCCTTTGCTCCTACGATCAGGCAAGCCAGGAATCCACCAGAGTTCAAGCTACCAACATTGGAGGTGTATGATGGAAGGACAGACCCTGCTGTTCATTTGACAAGGTATATGTGACACATGGAGGTACTAGGGGCATCAGAGGAAGTCATGGCCAGGTGTTTCCCGTTGTATCTGACAGACATAGCAGCATTGTGGTTCAGACAATTGGAGAGCGGTTCCATAGGAACATGGACCGATCTGACTGAGAGGTTTATGAGGCAATTCAGGGTCCACATTTCAAGACCCAAGAATGTGATGAGTTTGGCAGCGCTAAAACAAAGAACCGGGGAACCTTTGAGGAACTTTCTGACACGATTCAATGCAGCGGCAGCATCGGTGGATCGACCCGATCCATCCATGGTTTTGATGGCGGCTGTATCTGGCATAGCTGATGGCACAGAGTTCAATAATTCGTTAACAAGGGATCCTCCTATGGATCACTACACCAGAAAAGACTTTTAGTAGCGTTGAAAAAACGCTACCATAACTTATGGTAGCGTTTTAGAGAACGCTGCTATACGACATGCAACTAAAAGTCTAAAACTTTTTGTTGCGTTGTAGTAAACGCTACCAAAAGTCACTTTTAAATGAAACTATAGGTATTTTTTGTAGGATTTAAAAAACGCTACCAAAAGTCACTTTTAAATTCAGCTATAGGTTTTTTTGTAGGGTTACATTTGTTTCTATAGCATTTCTGAAACGCTACTAAAAGTTATTGGTTGTTTGGTAGCATATTTTAAATGCTACTATTTACGGTTGATGGTTTATACCATTTCCAGCAATCGCTTATATACTATTCATATTAAAACGAACGATCAATCGCATAATTTTCATATATTCAAACAAACAATTAAATCACATAATTAGCATATACAAACAATCAATCATATGTTCATCATATTCAAATAATTGCAAAAACATGCTAATCTCACAATCAAATATAATATCCATAATCAATTCGATAGTAGTTTTTCAACAAAATAAGTCACATACTACAATCATTCACAGACAAGTTTCCACAAATGATACTAACAAAATACGACAACATATATAACAATTAAATTCATGTTCGTTGCTTGATTACCAGTTCTTTGTTATCGACAGTCTTCGCTTCGAAATAGCTAATTACCTGCAAACGAGTTTAACAATCAACAATATATATATATATATGTATATATATATATATATGTGTGTGTGTATATATATGTATATATGAAAATCATGTAATCTATAACTCGATATTCTATATTAACACATATTAACAATGCGTCATTAACTCTCACAAAGTTTACCCAAACTTTTACCGCATCTTTTCCCAGCGGAACACAATGAACCATCGTTGTTGGATCAGTTGAAGCAATAGTTCCTTCAGCCACTACTTGTCCCGTTTCACCCGCATCAATCAGCTTACATCTACTATTTGGTACCAGATTTGCACCCTGTTGGATAAGCAAATAAATAAATACTCATCAAATATGTCGTAATCATCAAATAAATAAGCAAAAGGATTAACCGTTTAAAAAAAAGGATTAACATGTTATCATTGCAATCACAGCTAACTAGTAATCAAATAATCATCAAATATTTGGTACCAGATTAACGTCAGTAGCATACAGTCAGTATGAAATAATCCACAATAGTAAACTCTACCCTTGACACTGTTACTAACTAATTTAGTAGTGACATAAGAATTCTAGAATACTGACCAAAAGTAGTGACATACCTAACTAATTTAGACCTTTTACCTCCACCATTTATTAGCTCTACATGAAAACCTTGTTGAAAAGCACATCACATCCATTGAGATGCATTATACTCTTCATAAGAGTGCATATCCACCTACTTTCTGTCCGAGTCACCAATTACCATTTTGAAGCATAAACTAATTAAAAAAGGAAAGAACAGTCTTCAAGAACCGCAATTCTTACCTCTAACTCAACATCTTCATAAATCATTGGATTATTTTCAGCTTGATTGCTTTATGGCAAGTAAAAACATTGTCCCTTTTGCAAGTTAAACTAATAAATTACAACGATAATATGTTAACCTATAAACTCTGAATATAAATACAGGCTCTAATTCATGATTTGACTGGCTTAACTGTTAATAGATATGTAATATTTTTTATTATTGTCAATCAATATTTTTTGATATGTATCATAGTCTTTTAGTTGCTTAAAGCAATATATTATAAATGAATTGTTTTCAAATATTTGGTAATTTGGCTTCAGTACAATCATTAAATTTATCATAATTGCCTAGTTGCTGTCTGGTTTCCTTTTCTGATCTATTCCCCAGAAAAAGTAAAGAGTGAAACTACTATTGAGGCTGAAACAGAGCATCTTCAAAACATGTTAGAATTAAAATTTTAGAAAGGGTGCACACTTCATCAAGGACTCGGATAAGTATGTAAAAACGTCAGCATATTGAAAACGAGTTTATAACAAAGACGAGAAAGATGAAGCTATACCATATTCATTTCTTAATGTAATTAACTTTCGAATGTTTCAGCACAATAGTGCAAGAAGAGCTTGAAAGTATGAAACGTTAGAGAACTGCAAATAAAAAGCTAGAGAAAGTTGAAAAAGAAGCGAAATGGGTTATGGATAGAGAATGAATAAGAAACTGCTTGAACGTGAAGTATATTTGGTGCATATACGTATATACATACTTTAAACCGTAATTATAAAATTTTCTTTCGGGCTTCCTTGTGATACTCAAATCACCAAATATTTGTTGCTTCGTGCAATAGAATGAACATAAAAAACATACCTTACTTGTAAGGGCTAAATGACCGTGATCTATAGTGGTCAGTACATTAATAACTTGGATTCCAAATTGTTTAGCCCAAATATAATTCTCAAAGTTACTTCATCAAGCCATCTACAAATCAAACTCAAGGATAAATAATAAAATTAGTTAGAAATTGTAAATATGTCTGTAAATAAAAGACACACACATTTGGTTTACAATTTTCATAATCAGGCTCTTTCAAGTATAAGTTGGAACACTCATGCCACTCATGCACTAACAGTTGCTACCTTCACTTACTTAACAATAAACATAGCCTGCTAACATATGTTACACCAACACATGCAAAAACATAGTACCATAGTGCACCAGTAAACTCAATATACAGCTGAACTTAGTGCAATAACTCATCACACAACTATGAACACATGTTCCCATGCACCTACCTACACAACCTGTACATAGAAACTTATATATACACTCAAGAACACACATAACACAGACTCACACAACTCAAACACTGTCGCTACACAAAACACACACTAGGCTTTACACAACAACATGCATGCACTTGACTCCACTTAACACGTACAACCCACTTGCATATTTATGTATATATGCTGCTAATTCACGCAATCCCTCATGTATAAAATTTTTCTTCCACATTCACTCATCTAAGAATTGCAAAAATTACAAAGTAACTCTGCTTTTATCATTTCAGTTCCACAGGCAAATATATATATAAGGTTTAAAATAATTATTTTCACTTCATTGTAGAGTTTAAAGGTGCTCACATTTACTCAAAATTGCAAACACATAACACGCACATATGTCAGTGATTGGGTTGCTCTTCTACCAACAAAAATACATAGCATGGTAATTACAAGTCTAAATTATTTAGTTATAAGTTTTGCTTGTGTGCTTACTACATGCTTGCAGTGTATGCATCAGTGAAAGTGTGTACAGTGTGAGAGTTATGTGTGTGTGTGTTTTAGTGGAAAGCTGCTATGATTGCATACATGTATATATGTATACATATATGTGTGTGTGTATATGGGGTTGTTGCATGTGTGTTAACTAGGAGAAGTTGTTGTCATTTGCAGGGTACAAGTGTGTGTGATAGCATACTATATTGGCTGTGTTTTTTTATGTGCGTGAGTTAGGAGTTGCTGTGAACATGTTGTGTGTGTTTTCTTTATGTATGTGTCTTTTCCTTTCTTTGACCATATAAACTATACCATTTTGCAAAGTAAGTTGCTGTTATTTTATCTTCTGTTTATCTTCGTTGTTTTATTAATAATGAATATCCTCCAGTCTAAATCATTTATATACAAGTTTTGTTCACTGGATGAAACTAACTTGGTTTCATTTCTTGTAGAGTAAGCCACATGTATACTTATATTCACCATTAAAAATAAATTAAATCAAATTATTTCATTATTGGAAATAAACTTGATTTTGGTTTAACTTAATTATTTTGGGAAACAAATTACTTAGGGTAATATTAATCTTCAAGGCAGATCGGATTCCTCTCTTAAATCATCCAATGACTTTAGGCAGTCAAAACAGTTAGAAGTAACTAACTCAAAACTCCAACTTTGCAAGATTTAGCTATGAACTTTTTGTTAAGAACATGAACAAAACCTTTATTCGTCTCACGCAATTGAATTGCATAACCAATATCACACTTAGAATTGATTGCACATCTAGAATCAAACACTGTATCATCAGTTTCCAGCGAATGATATGTCGATCTATATTGCAAAACGATTGGATCTAATAACATGGGATCATACAACTCCTCCCTACTAACATCAATAGGGACATATGAAGCTTCATTAACACCTACAACATCACCCAAGACCACAATTCACCTATTAGAACCTAGCATTTCATCAATAGTCGATTCATCTTTATCAAAAGAAAGACTACACATGCAGCAATATTAAGAATATGCACTAGATGTCACCTCAAGAAATATTTTTTTCACCTCTCCTTGTTCTGATCCAAAATTTCAAGCTGCACCAACAGATTCCACTTCTACATTCTTCTTTTGTTTAGCAACATGCCTTGCCGCACCCTGAATTTTACAGATATGCATGCTTATTACTACAAATCTAAAATTGGCAAAAATTATCAAATCTGGATTTCAAGACATACACTTACAGCTGCCGAGGCATCTCGATTGAGTTCCGCAAGCTAAACATCAAGGCTTTGATGCATTGACATGAATTGTCCAGCACTGGTACGATTCTGGTTTGTTGAAACTGCTTTCCCGTTCAATGCAGGCCTAAACATACTTTGTTTGGCTACCTTGAAACCTTGTAATTTGCAATTCAGCAAGTTAATTTACAATCAATTATTATAAAAGGATAGGTATCAAATATTGATCTCTACAACATTATAAACCAGTTATACCTATTATATTTTATATTTGCATGGTTGCAATGATAGGTTAATTTTGATAAGAAATACATAAAATAAAACAAGAATTAGGAACATAAGCTCAGTAAATTGTGGTTTGTCTTAGTGTGTTTGGGTTAGTGGCATCCGATGCATTTTATTCATGAGGTTTCCTAACATGTTCGAGTATTAAGACAATTCATTACTTACCTTCAATTTGTTTTGCTAAAATACTACTATACAATTGTAAGTTAACCCAAGAACTCTTCAAGACTATTTATCTATATCTAGTTAAAAGTTTTTGGACAAAGTATATCATAGTCTCAGTATTGGTTATCCTTCAAACTTAATGGTAATATGTTCATGTGCAGTAAAAACACCACTGAAGCAGGCATTACAGATCCCATGTTTCTAATAAAGTGACCAAAACCAACAACCGTCATTTTAGATTGTGCTAGTGTATTTTGATCAAGCTTGCAAAAACTGATCTAATTTTGTAAATAATTTTTAAATGAGTCTGATATTATTAACTAACGCTAAAAAATGATCCAAAATGATTTAAAAAATATATTCACCACTCCCTCTTCACCTCATCTGCATTCTACACTTTCGAAAATTTAAAGCTATATGATCTGAATGGAATCATATAATATCATTAAAGGTCACCTTTACAAGGATTTTGTCCGTGTTGATAGTCCAAATATACTTAAAATAGTATTTGTGAAGATGATGCTCGTAGTGTAGAACAAGCATCTTGAAGTTTGGTTTCATTTTAAATAAATTGCATTGACATTAACATGTATAAAAAGTGGAAGTGAGTTAAACGTCGTGAATGGCATATACATCAATAACATATGATTGTGATCGTAGGGAATTTGAGTATGAAGAAATAATGCAACTATGCGAAGTACTATGGACTCACTACCTATCGGAGCACTTCCACTTATACAAGTGCGTCGCAATACTAAAGAAAAGATACCATTGTTAAATAACTAGAGAACAAATGAACTTCCACACACTACTAAAATTCATCAATGATCTGAGCGGCTGCATAAACTTCGATTAAATAATAGAGGACGCAGAGGCACTATGCGTACGTATGTGCAGGAGAGAATGGAGCAACATATATATTTGTTCACAAACACCGTTGAAGCAAGACATTAGGTTTAAATGGTGATATAAAATTTTAACAAACCTCATGTTTCCTAACTTTTTTTCTAAGTATCTGAACCAACATATTTATTCTTAAATCCATTTAAAACCTGATTGTAAACAAAGCAAGCTCATTAATCCCTACAGACGTAACCACTGTGATTCATTGCAACACTAAGGTACTCCACATCTCCCTTTTTTCATTTCTTATTCCTCGTTGCAAAATTGCAATTTCAACTTTTATGAGGTAAACATTAGCTTAAACTTGACCATTCTATGATTGACTGTGAAATCCTTACTCCTGAAATTTCACTTATTAATTACTCTAGAAAATTGGTTTTCCAATTATTATTATAGCAAGCACTCATAACTAAAATCGATTACACCACAGTCGTTAGTATTGCTCTAGAAAATTAGCGATCATTACAGAAGGCACTCATCAAATTCACTTCATATGAAATTAAAACAACATGATAAAATTACTAAAATTGATTGCCATACTCACGGTAAATTCCAAAGAGGTAATACTCACCATCATCGTTGTTAAAACTTGCTACTGGCATTCAAACTTCACATCAGCTACCCATAGTCGTGCAGCCTTCTCCTTACATCACATACTTCTGTTGCTGTCCCTACTTGCTCGTGCGCCTCTTTAAGATTTGTGTTTCTTTCTTTCATAATCGCGTGCCTCCTTCAGATTTGCGTTTCTCTTAACATAATCGCTACACCATAGTCTCTCCCCTCTTTCATCTGCGTTTCTTTTTTTTAATTTTAATGTAGACTTGGTTAGGGATTTAGGGAAAAAGTTTAAGTGTAACGAGGGAGAAAGAAAAAAGAGCGGTCGACCTAAAATTTTATCAAAATTTCAAGAATGGCTGGCGGGATAGTTGGTTGCGTTTATTTATTTGTTTTTATTTTTACTAAATAACTATTAGTTGCATTTAGCATTAAACGCCACTAATTAATGCAACCAATAACAATTTTTCTTGTAGTGGATCTAGGAGAATTTTATCATGAAGCTTAAGGATTTTTACGATTAGAGGATGCAAACACCGAGAGAGAAGAAGGAGAAGGAGTTGATGTTTATGCCGTCAAGGGTGAAAATCTTCCTAAAGCGGATTCAGGAACTAACCGAGGGAAACGAAAGGCTAAGGATAATAGTGATGGACCGATGCGACCACGAAAGGAACCAAGATTCACCTCTTATACGGAGTTGAACGAGACTTTGGAGCGAATCTACCAGGATACCAGGGGGCAGATTCCCTATCGAAGGCCAATGAGAAGGGATCCAACCAACAATGAAAGAAGATCTGACAAGTATTGCCTATTCCACGAGCTGAACGGTCATAACACGAATGACTGCAGACACTTGAAGGATGAGGTTGAGGGTCATATCCGGAATGGTATGCTATCACAGTATATAAGAAGGCAAACGACAACGGTGGAACGGGAGCGACCACCACCCGCACCTGCAGGGGACGGCTCAGGATCGCGGCGTCAGCTTATCATCAATTGATTGGGGTAATGACGAATAAGTAGCAAACTCCACACCAACGCGATTAAGTCATTTACACATGTACATGACCGCGAACGATCCTCAGGCATGCTCTGATACGACTACTAATCGTAACGGTGTAAGTGTTTGCACTTTGACGTCCCTGTTTTACTTTTATTTTCCATTTCTAATATTTGAACCTGATTTTGTTGAACATTTCTATTGAAAAACTCGTTTTGAATAAAAGCATGCCATTTGTGATACCATGACGGCTAAGCCACTTACACATGTAAGGGATCGCGAACGGTCCTCAGGCATGCTCTGAGACGGCGATAAACCGCCACCACAAACAACTTAGAAACTCACTCGAACGTGAAATCTGACATTGTTAACACTAAGCCCCCCCCTGGGCACACAAAAATCGCCGCGAACGGCACCCGACCGCGAACGGTCACAAATCGCCTCGAACGGCACCCGACCGCGAACGGTCACAAATCGCCTCGAACGGCACCCGACCGCGAACGGTCACAAATCGCCTCGAACGGCACCCGACCGCGAACGGTCACAATTCGCCTCGAACGGCACCTGATCGCGCCTCAAACGACACCCCGACCGCGAACGGTCATCATTCGCCGCGAACGGCACCCGACCGCGAACGGTCACATATCACCTCGAATGACATACGATCCCGAACGATCGTCATTCTTGGTCAAATAAAACTATCAATTTCTTTGCAGGTCATCAACAGGATATGAACATCCAGCTTATGGCATTACAAAACACACCTTCTTATCACAAGGCATGTTTTGGAGGGAAAATGTTATCCCGCCTTTTGGCAAGGCCGTGACACCAAGAACTTGACTAGAGATCAAAGACAGTTCGTCTAGAAAATCGGTTATGCGCAAGTTCAGTATGGATATCGATGAATTTTGTCCGAGTCTGGATCGAGCCAAAATTGATATGACATGACAAGCTAAGCCATAAAAGCCAACGTTTCAAATCTCAAGTCAATCCGAGTTCGTATGCTCAAGTTATGAGCGATACAAGATTGGATGAAAATCAACTACCGGTCGACTCGCTCCTTCGACTCGTTCCTTCGACTCGCTCCTTCGACTCGCTCCTTCGACTCGCTTCGCAACATTTAGAAGTGACAACTTTGACTCGCTCTTCTTCGACTCCATCCCAGAACCTCTACTTCGACTCGCTCCACATCCCTCGGAAAGCAACAATTCGACTCCATCGATACGAAGCTACAGTTCGTATCGATCACCCTCAACCCCGTCTCCTATATAGTTCGTATCCATCATGGATCTTCTAATTGAATCCATCGAGTTGCCATCAATCGACCGAAGTTGAGTTTCTATCAATACGAACGAGGCAATGTCCAAGAGCGACTCGATCAAAGCAGCATCAAAGGCGGAGTGCTCCAAGGGTTCAAACGCCACGTCATCAAGTCAAGCAGCGACTCAAACGAGACCGAGTCGAACAGCGATGCGAACGAGAGCGAGTCGAACAAGAGCGAGTCGAACGAAACAGCTAACCGAGAACCCTATTTCGTATCGATCATAACTCCTAATCTACAAGTCCAAATGCTATGAAATTTTCACAGAAGGCTACGTGCATGCTAAAGAATGTCCACGCCAAATTTCGACTCCATTGGATGAAATCTTGATCGAGTCGAAATCTGTTCGTGTCGATCACGGATCGGACCAAAACTTCACGGGCTTGGACGTACGGGCCTGGTCACGTGCCAGAGAGGGTCTCCCGAGATCTGAGCGAAATACCAGCCTCCTACCTACACCTATAAATAGACCCCCAAAGCCAACAGAAAATGGGTTCTTCTTCTTCTTTGAGATCTACAAAGCCCAGACTCTGCCGGATCCAGATCTGAACTCCATTGCTGCTGCAAACGAATCTCACTGCTGTTGTACTCGAGTTTCAGAACTATAACTTATTGCAATCCATTGTAATCACTTGTAATCGGCAAATGAACATCAATAAAGTCATCAACTTCAAAGTGGACGTAGGTAAGATCGCCGAACCACTATAAATCTTGTGTCTCTGTCTATTTCTTTCTGTTTTAAGTTTATTATTCTTCATTTTTATCCTCTACAATACTTAGATCTGAGATCTGTGATTATATATATTGTTGATTTGTGTTCATACACTGGTGCTTTCACGACATTTGGGGTTTGTGACCATTTTTGACGCAAACAATTTAGCCTTAAAAATTATCTTTTCAAATGATTTTCAAAAAATATATTTTAGCCTTAAAATATTATTTGTTTTTGTTTTTAAATAAACTTTTGTTTTAAACTTCATTTGTTTTTAAAACTATCTTCTGAGTTTTTAAATATTCTTTTATAATATATATACTTGAGATTAAAAATCAAATATATATATATACATTCTAAAAATATATTTTTCTACTCTTCTTTATTTTAAAACATAGGAAAATTAGTTTATTTTACACTAGAATCATTTCATCTAGTTTTCCGTTCAATACCATTTTCAAAACAAATTTTACATTATTTTTAACTTAGGGATGTCGACATCATGGGATACCCCATGTCGACATAGTGGCCGTTAAATTCAAAAGTTTCAATTTTCAAAAGAAGTGTCTATTCGTTTAAATCTCTTCATGAATGGTTATGACCGTTACCGGTCTATAAATAGCCTTCACAAATGAATTTGTTTAACTAACTACTTTCTTATTTTCTTTACTCCTTCTTCTCCACAAATCCATATTCTAAAATTTTCATATTTTAAGATCGTGTCGAAATTCTGCCGAATTCTTAAGTGAATCAAATTAGAATCTCATTCTTATTTGGTTCTCTACCCTCTTTCGAAGATCAAAGTGCTATTCAGAGTTATAGGATCAATTTGTAATCAAAAGTTTATCGAGTCTCTCTATAAGGTGTGGTTGTGCCTGAAAATCAATTGGGTAATCTTGTGGCCCATATATCAAGAGAGTTTGCCCCGGACTCGTGAGACAGGAGGGTACCTCAAGGCCTTTAGAAACCGAGGATTGTAATCTCGACTTTGGTATAATAAAAATCTGTATAAGGTGTTTTGCCTTGGTACAGGACTAGATGTAGGGTAACTCCGAACCAGTATAAAATCAGGCGTGTTCTTTCCTTTTACTGATTTTTATTTATTTTTTGCATCTGTGTTAGATTCTGTGATTAAGTTCTGCATTTGTTTGTGTCATAATTTTAATTTAGTCCATATAAGTCTTAGAATCCATTAAACACTATTCACCCCCCTCTAGCGTTAAATTATCCTTAAGATCCTTAATCCGCACTCCCTTTCAATTGGTATCAGAGCATAGGTTTTCATAGTTTTCATAATGTGAAACTTGAAAAGTTAAAAATGGCATTTTTAGGGAATTTTGTTAATACTAGTTTGAATTTATGCATTTCATCAAAGTATCATAAGTCTGCATATAGTTTTTATGAAAAATCAAGTTATCTACCGAATTGGTTTGTTATGCAGGAACATACATGTTACATGGCTTTTGAAGAATCAACAACCAATGGACAAACTGTGCAAATTGAGAAAGATAAATGGATACTTGATAGTGGCTGTTCAAGGCATATGACTGGAAATCCCGAGATACTCAATGCCATTATATATCAAGATGGTGGATTGGTCAACTTTGGAGACAACTCAAAAGGATATGTGATTGGCATCGACAATGTCGGTAATTCTAAAACTCCTCTTATTTCTGATATTTTGCTAGTTAGAAATTTAAAACATAATCTACTTAGTATAAGTCAACTATGTGATAAAGGATTTAAAATTAAATTTGGAAAAGATAAGTGTCACATCGAAGATAATAAGTCAAATATTATCTTTGAAGGAATTAGGAAGAAAAACATTTACATCCTTAGTATGAAAGTTTCAAATGATAACTTATGTCTTTTGGCTAATACAAGTGACCCTTGGATTTGGCATAAAAGATTTGGTCATTTAAATTTCAAACTGTTATCTAGGTTATCAAAACTTGACTTAGTTAGAGATCTTCCCAAGTTAAACTTTAAAGTAGATAATATATGAGATGCTTGTCAATTAGGAAAACTTAAGAAAAGTTCATTTAAATTAAAAGATATGATTTCTACTTCTAAACCTCTAGAATTAATTCATTTAGATTTATTTGGTCCATCTCAAGTTCAATCAATTAATCACAATAAATATGTTTTTGTAATTGTAGATGATTATTCTAGATATACTTGGACAATTTTTCTTAAACTTAAAAGTGATGCTTTTGAATTATTTAAGAATTTTGGTAAAAGAATTCAAAATCAATTTTCTTTAAAAATAAAATTATTCGTAGTGATCACGGTGGAGAATTTGAAAATGAAAATTTTGAGAATTTCTGTAATAAAAAAGGAATCACTCATAATTTCTCTTTTCCAAGAACTCCACAACAAAACGGAGTGGTAGAACATAAGAATAGAACGATTCAAGAGTGTGCTAGAACAATACTTTCTGATAGTAACTTACCTAAAAACTTTTGGGCTGAAGCAGTCGCTATAGCTTGTTATATATTAAATAGGATTTTAATTAGACCATTAACTAATAAAACACCATATGTATTGTTTTTGTAATTATAGATGATTATTCTGGATATACTTGGACAATTTTTCTTAAACTTAAAAGTGATGCTTTTGAAGTATTTAAGAATTTTGCCAAAAGAATTCAAAATCAATTTTCTTTAAAAATAAAAAATATTTGTAGTGATCACAGTGGAGAATTTGAAAATGAAAATTTTGCGAATTTCTGTAATAAAATAGGAATCCTCATAATTTCTCTTTTCCAAGAACTCCACAACAAAACGGAGTGGTAGAACATAAGAATAGAACGATTCAAGAGTGTGCTAGAACAATACTTTCTGATAGTAACTTACCTAAAAACTTTTGGGCTGAAGCAGTCGTTATAGCTTGTTATATATTAAATAGGATTTTAATTAGACCATTAACTAATAAAACACCATATGTATTGTTTTTGTAATTATAGATGATTATTCTGGATATACTTGGACAATTTTTCTTAAACTTAAAAGTGATGCTTTTGAAGTATTTAAGAATTTTGCCAAAAGAATTCAAAATCAATTTTCTTTAAAAATAAAAAATATTTATAGTGATCACAGTGGAGAATTTGAAAATGAAAATTTTGCGAATTTCTGTAATAAAATAGGAATCCTCATAATTTCTCTTTTCCAAGAACTCCACAACAAAACGGAGTGGTAGAACGTAAGAATAGAACGATTCAAGAGTGTGCTAGAATAATAGTTTCTGATTGTAACTTACCTAAAAACTTTTGGGCTGAAGCAGTCGCTACAGCTTGTTATATATTAAATAGGATTTTAATTAGACCATTAACTAATAAAACACCATATGAATTACTTTACAATAAGAAACCCATAGTAGCTTATTTTAAAGTTTTTGGTAGTAAGTGTTTTATTCTTAATACAAAAGATAATTTAGATAAATTTGAACTTAAATCCGACAAGGGTATCTTTATCGGATATTTTAATAGAAGTAAAGCATTTAGAGTTTATAATTTAAGAACTAACATTATTTAAGAAACAATGCATGTATCTTTTGATGAAAATTTTAAAGATATTGTACAAATAGAAGATGAAGAAGATTTTGTAACTTTAAATAATGAACCTAATGAAACTAATTGTGAAATCATTCAACCTAATAAAAGAATTAGACTATTAAAAGATCATCCTGTAGAAAATATACTAGGAAATATTAAATCTATAGTTAAAACAAGAAATCAACTAAATAGTATGAGTAATGTAGCTTTTATATCAACTATTGAACCTAAAAATCCAAAGGAAGCATCATCTGATGATTCATGGATTCTTTCTATGCAAGAAGAATTGAATTAGTTCACTAGAAATGATGTTTGGGAACTTGTTCCTAGACCTAAGGGTAAAAGTATAATTGGAACAAAATGGGTTTATAAAAATAAAATGAATGAACTTGGTGAGGTCATGAGAAATAAAGCTCATTTAGTCACGCAAGGTTATTGTCAAGAAGAAGGAATTGATTATAATGAAACCTTTGCACCCGTAGCAAGACTAGAAGCTATCAGGATTCTACTTGCTTTCACAAACTACAATAATTTCAAGTTATATCAAATGGATGTTAAAAATGCTTTTCTAAATGGTTTTGTAAAAGAAGATGTTTATGTTGAACAACCTCCACTTTTTGAAAATAATGAATTTCCAAATCATGTATATAAATTAAAGAAAGCTTTACATGGTCTGAAACAAGCTCCTAGAGCCTGGTATGAAAGACTAAGATCTTATTTACTACAATCTGGTTTTGAAATTGGTAAAATAGATACAACTCTTTTTATTAAAAGAAACAAAAATGATATTCAATTAGTACAAATATATGTAGATGATATAATATTTCGGTCAACTAATAACATAATGAATAAAGAATTTTCAGATATAATGACTAAAGAATTTGAAATGAGTCATATGGGAGAACTAAGCTTCTTCTTAGGACTTCAAATCAAACAATTAGATAAATGAATTTTCATTAGTTAAGAAACATATGCTAAGGATTTAATTAATAAATTTGGATTGACCACTTCTAGTGGAAAACCAACTCCAATGACAACTAATGTAGCTTTAAGTAAAGAAGATAATTCAAAAGATGTTGATCAAAAATTATATAGGGAAATGATTGGTTCGCTACTTTATATAACAGCAAGTCGTCCTGACATCATGCATAGTGTCTGTCTCTGTGCAAGATACCAATCTCAACCTAAAGAAACTCAATTAAAAGCTATTAAAGGAATTTTAAGATATGTAAAACATACTTTAGATTATGGTTTATTTTACCCTAAAAATGATGTATTTGATTTAATTTCATATTGTGATGCTGATTACGCTGGTTGTAAATCAGCCGAAAAAGTACAAGTGGAACTTGTCACTTTCCAGGACATTCTCTGGTTTCCTGGTTTAGTAAGAAGCAAAACACTGTATCCTTATCAACAACTGAAGTAGAATATATATTTGCTGTTTTGGTTTGTTCTCAAGTTATATATATGCAACAAACTTTAAAAGATTTTGGATCAACTATAACTAAATCACCAATTTATTGTGATAATACTAGTGCAATAAACTTATCTAAAAATCCAACTCATCATGCTAGAACAAAACATATTGATATTAGACATCATTTTCTTAGAGATAATATAAGTAAAGAAGTCATAACTCTTGAATATATTAATACTGAAAAACAAATTGCTGATATATTAACCAAACTATTAAATGAACAAAACTTTACTAAATTTAGAAGAGAATTAGGTATATGTTCATTAACTGGAATATAAATTATAAATAATACAAGTATAGTTAATAATTAATATAAATAAAAATTCTTCAAAAATTGAACTGGGCATGTCGACATGACCCATCCCCCTATGTCGACATACATGCCGAGATTTTCAAATTTAAATTTCCCTCTAAAATTAGTTATTTGGTTATATATTTATATATTTCGACTTTTACTCCTTTTCTCTGTTCTATTCTCTGTAATAAACTTCTAAAACAGTAAATTAATGGCTTCCTCTTCAAATAATGAACCTTCTTCACCCACTTCTCCTCATTCTAGCCTTTTTCAACGTTCCACACACGTACGAGTCATCAAATTACAAGAGAAGATGAAAGATTTTGCTTCAAATGATGATGGAAATTCAAGTGAGTCAACTGAGAATGGCTAGAGAACAAGATAGGCAAGGCAGAATTCTTAGGAATTTGCAAAAATTCCTTATGGATAACCATGCCAATCCCATTGTCATCGAAGAATCATCACAAGCCATGGATTCTGAAGAAGAAGAGCCTATGGAAGAACCACAAGAGGATCAAGAAGAAGAACATCCTCTGTCGAATCTGGATGTTCATATGGATAAAGACGATGGCGTGATTTGCGTTGGAGAGGTCCTTTTTTATGCTAATGGAAACTTGGTCGAACAACGTGGAAACTTTTGTCTCCATTATCCAAATTGTTCGGTCTATAAATCACCAATAGTTAAGGGTCCTCGTTAAGTGTTTTTCGTTTTTGTTTTTCTCTTTCTTGATTATATATTGGTTTGTTAGTTTGTATATAAAGTGTTATCTTAATGAATGTTCTTCTAAAAACAATCTTTGGTGTATAAAATCTTGAATTCCATTTAACTTAGAGTACTTATTTCACTCATACATAGTTGTTATTCTTATATCATATGTTTGTTTATCTCATTTTCTATTAAGTTCAAGGTTTATAGGTTATTGTTTGTTGATGACAAAGGGGGAGAAGTTATATAAAATAGCAGGCTTGCAGTAAGGGGGAGTTATGGTATGATCGAAGTGGTAAGTATATTTTATAAGGTTGTCATCATCAAAAAGGGGGAGATTGTTAGGAACTGGAAATAGTGGTTTTGATGACAACAACCTTTGTAACTTATTTTATTATAACTTATATACTAACACTATTGTCTAGATACATATGAACGTTATTATGCAGGATATATATATAAGGCAGGTATTTATTACTGAAGACTGATCAGTATAAAGACTCAAGACTCAAGATTGAAGACTCTAGAGTATCAAGATCAAGATTTCAAGATATGTCTCTAGTTTATTGTTAAAACTTCATAATAGCACGGAAATCTTCATTCCAAATTTCATTTGGGATGGAACTCATTTCTATCTTCTTAGTGACTTACAAACTCACGACAAGTAGCTTACAAACCTACGACAAGTGGTTTACAAACCCACGAACATCCTGGTTTTATACAAGTTCTCGAGTCCTGATGTGATGAGATATTTTGCAGGAAGAAGCTTGCAAAACTACTTCAAAATGGTTTTTCAAAATGATTTTCAAAATTGCTTTTCAAAATGTTTTAGTCTTAAAAATTATCTTTTCAAATGATTTTCAAAAAAAATATTTTAGCCTTAAAATATTCTTTGTTTTTGTTTTTAAATAAACTTTTGTTTTAAACTTCGTTTGTTTTTAAAACTATCTTTTAATTTTTTAAATATTCTTTTATAATATATATACTTGAGATTTAAAATCAAATTTATATATACATTCTAAAAATATATTTTTCTACTCTTCCTTATTTTAAAACATAGGAAAATTAGTTTATTTTACTCAAGAATCATTTCATCTTGTTTTCCGTTCAATACCATTTTCAAAACAAATTTTACATTATTTTTAACTTAGGGATGTCGACATCATGGGATATCCCATGTCGACATGGTGACCGTTAAATTCCAAAGTTTCAATTTTCAAAAGAAGTGTCTATTCATTTAAATCTCTTCACGAATGGTTATGACCGTTACTGGTCTATAAATAGCCTTCACAAACGAATTTTTTTAACTAATTACTTTCTTATTTTCTTCACTCCTTCTTCTCCACAAATCCATATTCTAAAATTTTCATACTTTAAGATCATGCCGAAATTCTGTCGAATTCTCAAGTGAATCAAATTAGAATCTCATTCTTGTTTGGTTCTCTACCCTCTCTCGAAGATCAAAGTGCTATTCAGAGTTATAGGATCAATTTGTAATCAAAAGTTTATCGAGTCTCTCTATAAGGTGTGGTTGTGCTTGGAAATCAATTGGATAATCTTGTGGCCCGTAAATCAAGAGAGTTTGCCCCGTACTCGTGAGACAGGAGGGTACCTCAAGGCCTTTAGAAACCGAGGATTGTAATCTCGACTTTGGTATAATAAAAATCTGTATGAGGTGTTCTGCCTTGGTACAAGACTGGATGTAGGGTAACTCCGAACCAGTATAAAATCCGGCGTGTTCTTTCCTTTTACTATTTTTTATTTATTTTCTGCATTTGTGTTAGATTTTGTGATTGTTCTGTGATTAAGTTCTGCATTTGTTTGTGTCATAATTTTAATTTAGTCCATATAAGTCTTAGAATCCATTAAACACTATTCACCCCCCATCCAGTGTTAAATTAGCCTTAAGATCCTTAATCCGCACCCCCTTTCACTATAGTATCATAAATATATCCTAAAAGGAGTTAGGCGTATAGGTATTTAAAATGTTTCACAGATAAATAGATAAAATAGAATGTGAAAATGTAAAATGCGAAAAGTAAAGAACGATATACCCAACTGTCCAGTAGTACCTACTGCTATCCTCAAGATTATTACTAGAATTAAATAGTCAATCGCTTACAAACTAGTAAACTCGAAACCCTTTAATAAATGACTGTTCTAATCATGCCTAGTAACCCTGTCTCGATTCAAATCCTGAGTCGAGAACCCCCAAACTACACCTGTATAGCTCACCTAGAAAATCTATAGTCTGAAATTAAGTACAAAAAGAATTACAAAACAATAAAAAGAAATCCCCTAAGACATATAAAGTATAGTTACGTAAATTTCTAAATGCGAGGGGTTTGGAGAAACTTTTCCCTTTTCACTAAATCACGTATATCAGTGGCTCTTCCACCAAGTCCTGATATAAAGATAATTCTCCCCCATTAGTTTGCTAATCAACCGAAATCATGCGGCCAAAAATAGGATTTTTGCCATGCTGCTTAATTTGATGCTGCTTCAGATTGATTTTGCTATTGCCTTCGAGTGCGCTAGTTCCGACGTCTTTACGTATGTCATGCTCTGGAGAAACTGGAAGGCTCCAAACAGACCTGTTGCTTTATTCATGGTGACAGTTTGTATTTTCTGGTGATGGTGGGTAATGATTTGATGATATATGATGAAGATAAGGTGGCAGTGCAATGTACAGTTCAATGTACAGGTAAGATTAATGAAGTAAGTATTGACAGAAATGAATTGTGAAGATGCAAGAAATTGTAGAACCGAAGATCATGACTTACGAATTTTTTGTGGCAAAGAAATGTTAATGACAGTAACATGAACATGAACAGGGAATTTGCAAATAGCAAGAATAATTGAACAAACAGAGAATATAAGAATTAATCAAAAGGAAAGTGGCAGAAAGGTAGGGTAGGAATTACAAATGTACGAATTAACAAGTAATGGAAAGATTGTAAATCTACAGATAATGAAAACAAGATCTGGAATTGAATAAGTGCAAGAACATAACAACAGGGAACTAATAATTGCTGATAAAATGAGCAAGAACTAGAATTATGTAACTGCATAAATGGAAATCACAGAGAACTATGATATCAAAGGAGAACAGGAATTGAAATTGAATTAAGATCTAAACTAAAAATTGATAAAACCAAGTACAAGATTAAAGAAAGGAAATGATACCAGGCTTACAGCTGAAATAAAGGAAAGATGAATTAAATTGTATTCAGATTTCTTCACCCCTTTACAAATGCCAGTACAATCATATATATATGTTTAGGCAAATGTTTAAATGGACTCAATTCATTAAACAGCCCAAAACTATCTCAACATAGCATGCACAGTGCACACATTCACAAACTGATATGCTCCTTCATCACACTGCTCCAGCCCCAATATCCACAGCACTCGCCTCTGACACCTCACTGGCAGCCTCCAGAACCACCTCTGATGAACTTCCGGCCAACTCTGGTGAACTTGGATGGAAATCTGGAAATATTCCCTGTTTCTGCCTTTCAACACATAGGTTACCATTTCAGGGCTGTTACAACTCCTCTCCCCTTCAAAAACGACCTTGTCCTCAAGGTCGGGTGATCAACCAGTCATTGTCCATGACACTTTTCATGTAGCTTTTCAACCAATTTGATATATCAACAGCCATTATGCTTATAGTCGCTGTGATAGTATAGCCGAACAATATTTCTCAAGCTGTATGTATTGGATAACTCCACACAGTTCCTCAGTCAATAAGAACACTTCAACTTCCCCACACCGGCTAAAGAATCACCACCAGGATCGAATATGAAAATAGTCACTTCATTATAATGCTTTCTACAACACACATGCCATTCAAATGCAATGTGAGCATTGTTCGTCATAGTCAAATTTGAAGCAAGAATACATTCAATGATTTGACCTAGGCTATCAAATCCATTAGTTGCATTCTTATCCTCCTTTATCTTTTCTTTTGATATACTTTCATCAATTTTAGCCTGCCCATCCAATTCCTCAAAATTAAATTGTTTACCATTTAATTCATTATCAATTTCCGAAACAACATGCTTATCTTCAACTTTAAGCTTACCACTCTCACCATTGCTTACACTTAACTGAAGGACATTACCATTACTTGTATCATGTGCAGTCTCAAAATCGAGTTTACCACTTTCATCTTCAAATTCAATAACGAAAGGAATGAGAATTCTTGGCTCTGAATGAAGAACTGTTGGCATAGGACTTGAAATGTTAGTGGTATATGGGTTAGGCGACAGAGGTTCTTGATGATATACAAGGGGTGGTTGGGGTATAACAGCAGTCTGATTCTTGATTTGCTGGAAGTCTTGGGCAAGGGTGGTGAATGAGTTATGTAGAGGAGGTTCTTGAATGTGTACAGGGGGCAGTTGGGGTACTGGTCGTGGTGCAACTGGAGGTTGTTTCTTGATTTGCTGGAAATCTTGGACACAAGATGAAACCGATCCTATATTAACACCACAAGTAGTAACAGCCAGTGTAGAATTACTAGAAAAACCAGTAATATATGAATTCTTTAGTAGTTCATCCAAGATCACAGCGAAGAGCCCGAATTCATTGAGATATAAATCATAACCTTCCGGATATTCATTTGTCAATTCGATGCAAACATTCCAAATTCTATAAGGGAGCCCATTGATCTTTCTTTTTTCAATCTTTGAAAGAGATGTTGTTAATAGGCTGCTTTGAAGGGAAGTGATAGTATCACCAATCTTTTTGTTGATAGATTTGATGAACATGATTATGGTGCTTAACTCCATTGATTCCAAGATCTTGATTGAATGCTCTAATTCAAATATTAGCCATGCCGGTGATTCAAAATCTTGGATTTGGGAGATGTTAATGGTATTGTTAGCAGCAGTTTTTAGGCTTGGGAAATGGTTTCTTGAATTACCGGAAAGAAGGGGTTCTTGATGATTTGGAGCAAGGGTTATGGGAACTGGTTGATAGGGTGTTGGTTGAGGGAAAGTTGGCATATGAAGGTTAGTGTATGGGTTTGAAAGATAAGGATCTTGATAGTACATAGGTGGTTGTGGAAGAGGATGAATGGGCTGGTTCTTGATTTCTCCTTGCCATGTCCATGCTAGATCTTGATATGGAGGAAAGATTTGAGAACAAGTGCCGGCGAAGTAAGGATCTGACTGGTTGTCAGAGGTTGCCCCAGTCATCGGCTCTGATACCAATTGGAAGGCTCCAAACAGACCTGTTGCTTTATTCATGGTGACAGTTTGTATTTTCTGGTGATGGTGGGTAATGATTTGATGATATATGATGAAGATAAGGTGGCAGTGCAATGTACAGTTCAATGTACAGGTAAGATTAATGAAGTAAGTATTGACAGAAATGAATTGTGAAGATGCAAGAAATTGTAGAACCGAAGATCATGACTTACGAATTTTTTGTGGCAAAGAAATGTTAATGACAGTAACATGAACATGAACAGGGAATTTGCAAATAGCAAGAATAATTGAACAAACAGAGAATATAAGAATTAATCAAAAGGAAAGTGGCAGAAAGGTAGGGTAGGAATTACAAATGTACGAATTAACAAGTAATGGAAAGATTGTAAATCTACAGATAATGAAAACAAGATCTGGAATTGAATAAGTGCAAGAACATAACAACAGGGAACTAATAATTGCTGATAAAATGAGCAAGAACTAGAATTATGTAACTGCATAAATGGAAATCACAGAGAACTATGATATCAAAGGAGAACAGGAATTGAAATTGAATTAAGATCTAAACTAAAAATTGATAAAACCAAGTACAAGATTAAAGAAAGGAAATGATACCAGGCTTACAGCTGAAATAAAGGAAAGATGAATTAAATTGTATTCAGATTTCTTCACCCCTTTACAAATGCCAGTACAATCATATATATATGTTTAGGCAAATGTTTAAATGGACTCAATTCATTAAACAGCCCAAAACTATCTCAACATAGCATGCACAGTGCACACATTCACAAACTGATATGCTCCTTCATCACACTGCTCCAGCCCCAATATCCACAGCACTCGCCTCTGACACCTCACTGGCAGCCTCCAGAACCACCTCTGATGAACTTCCGGCCAACTCTGGTGAACTTGGATGGAAATCTGGAAATATTCCCTGTTTCTGCCTTTCAACACATAGGTTACCATTTCAGGGCTGTTACAGAAACCCCCATCGGAACATTGGAGATTGTCACTTGCCGCTTTACCGCCTTCGTTCTGATGTCAGTTGCCTAACTGATGCACGGATATATGCTGCCTGATGTTATTTGCTCTGTGCCCTAAGGTAATTGCGAACGTTCTTCTTGATTTTGCTTGGTATCTGGAAAAAATATCATTTCTTTTGTTTAGTGATGAGATTATAAAGATGTTTCGATGGTGCTTTGTTTGAAACTGATGTTGTTTAATCTGATCAGTTGAGTAATGAGCAAATCTGAATTGTGTTAGTGAGGTTATGATACTGATAATTGCTTGGCGTTGGAGATGTTGAGCGATGGTGTTATTCTGTTATCTAAATATGGTCCTGCTCGTGATTTGAAATAGTGTCAGTTGAGGATGATGAATGATGATGCTATTGAGATAGAACTGCAACGTGCCCTGTTTACGGGTGGTGTTGAGGAACGTGATCTTGCCTGTAAATGCATCTTGTTGCTTTGGGGTCTGCATTTGTATGAATGTGGTTGAGTTCTGAACAGAGGAAAGGTTTGTTGGCTGAGCGCAGGTGAAGTTTTGGAGTGATGCCATGTATCCGAGCACTGATAGTCAACTTGAACCAGCTGATGTTGGTAGAAAATTCCAATGACTGTATTGATGCTGGAGGATGAAGTTTGTTCTGAGTATGATGTTCTTATAAAAACTGCCTTTTGTTTTGTTGTTTTGATATCCAATAATTTTGTCTTTGATATACCTAGTAGAGAAACAGCTGAGAGAGAAACATCAGGAAAAGACATTTTTTGCCCATTTCTATTACCATTCCCTGATTCATCTAATTTCGCTTTCCACACCATTATAAAATTTTGACTTTTTATGACAAAATCACCAAAAAACAATTTTCCTATTTATTTCATCCAAATTGAAACTTCATTTTACAAATTAACACATTTTTCATTAAAGTTTCAACTTTATTTTTGCAATCCATAATTACCACAGGAAGCCAAACCCTGGATCCTATTTTCCATTAGAAGTTAGAGCTATATTATTCACTCATCTTTCTACTTAGCTATCCTCTCCATTAAGAGCCATGTAATAGCTGCAACTGTTTTCACTTGCGCCTCCCACTCCTTCTGCTCTTTGGGTGTCATATGACTCAAAGGAAAAACTATCGGTCTGGCATCCTTCACTAAGTCTATGTGGAACTCAAACCTCTTGGTATAGTGGTAATCCAGTCACCTCCTTGAATATGTCTTGTTACTCTCTCGCTATAGGCACAGATGACAACTAATCTTGTGGAGTCTCAAGTGAATATAGAAAACTAACCATAATTCCATCCTCTAGTAGGCAGTTAATCACTACCGTCTGCCCCTCCACGGCCCCAATCATCACCAACAACCTCTCGCAATCCACCACTACCGCATGCTTCTTCATCCAGTCCATCCCCAGTATAATACTGAACCCCACAAAACCCAAAACAAAGCAATCACAAGCAAACAAACATCCATGACTCGATAAGACTAAGTCTCAACAAACCATGCAAAGGTTAGTAGAGCCTCCAACCGGGTTCGTCACAATCAAGGGTCGGTCAACAATTTCGGGTTTCAATCCCACTCTATCTACCAAATCACTAGATATGAAGGAATGTGAAGTCTCGGTATCGAATAAAACAGGTATAGGTTTATCAGAAATAGAAAGCATATCCTGTATAACAATGCTCTTCCCCTTCTCCTTCGTCGATGGAGCACTCGATGAAGTAGGAACAACGTTCAAAGCATAAGCAGACACAATCTGCTTATTTCTTGGCGGTTCTGGAGAATCCTTCTTGATATGCCCCATCTTGTTGCAGTTGAAACACCTTTTTTTCTCATTCCTCCAATCTTTGCTAAGATGGCCCGTATCCATAGCTATAGCATGTAGGCTCCCACTTGCCATTCTTCTGGCCATCCTTCTGAAACTGCTTCTTCTTGTTGTTCCAACTTCCTTTTTCCTCCTTGCTTAGGAGCAACAACTAACTTAGGCTTAGGGTATAAACTCTTATGTCTAAGAGCCTTCTCCACTAGCCTCTCAAACGGCTCATCGATATGCCCTACAAGCTTCTCTCCAAGATAATCATCCAAGCCTATGATGAACTTCTCATTCTTCTTAAGCGGAGTATCGATAAAAGACAGACAATACTTCGACAGTGTTTCAAACTCAGTTACATACTCCGACACGGACATATCTCCTTATCTCAAGTATGCAAACTTTCGGGAAGAGCACCGACTTATGAGCGACCGGTACATACTTCTCTTCAAATCTCACCTTAAACCACTCCCATGTAATCCGATCCTCGGGAGTAGTAATCTTGATTGCGTTCCACCACCTCATGGCTCTTCCTTGAAGCTGTCTAGAGGTCAGCTTCCTCTTCATCGCATCTTCTAACTCCATATCCTCAAAGATGCGTTTGCAGGTATCCAACCAATCATACACTTCGATGGCTGATTCCGTTCCAAGAAGCAGTTTTCCACCCAGAACAGAGAAATCCTAACTTAATTTGACGAAGTCAGCCTCAGCGCTTGCACTGGAGCACCACCACCAATAGCTACAGTATGAGCAACTTGGGTATTCTGGACTATATTTTGCACCATCTCAGTGAACATGTTCTGCAAGTCGGGGTTTGCAGCCCCCGATCCCGCCCCTCCTCAACTCCAGAGATGGAGTTCCTAGCAGTGTTCCTTGTTAGCCGACACATTCTTACAAGCTCTAACAAGAATGATCAGTATCTCTAAAAGGAATAAGCGGTGTCCATGAATGCAATATGACTTGTATACTATAATACTACTATATAGCTTAGAAATCCAAAATATAACAAGTACGCTCTCTCATTAATCGCTTGATCCATTCTAAGGCGATAGCTCTTTCCTTATTTCTAATGGATCCAAGTACCAACTAAGGTCATCTACGCAACCTAAGCTCTGATACCAAATGTGGCGACCGCCCTACACCTCCTATACCCAATATACCTATGTGATAAGCTATCGAAGTACCCAGTCGATGCAGAACGGTAGCCAAGAATATAAAGAAGAGAAAATTCCAAACACGGAACTTGTAGAACATCTCATAGTGCACAGATAAAATATAATATAACAACATAGATGTAAAACATGCGAGATAGTGATATAATCAAATGAACCGCAAATAAGAACATCAAAGTGTATCTGGTTCACCGACTATACAAAACTGAAATAAAGAGTTTATACATCCCAAGTCTCCACAATAAACTCTATAGCTATCTCTACTAATACAAGTATAGATATAGCTTCACAGTACGACACAGTGGAATATAAGCGATAGTAAGCTCCAAGCATAGATATATGATAGTGTAGCCTCCTACTCGTACTCTGTACAGCTCCTTGCGCTATCCAGACCTGCTATCCCTAATCTACTCGGTTAAGAGTATCCGAGATAACAAGAAGCAAAGCATAAAACCTTGAGTCGGACAACAATATGGTGTGAACGATATACCATCTTAAAATACTATAAAACTCGTATATAGTAAATAGGGTATAGCGCATGAACAACCATACCTGATCCGTCCTTGCATCCAAAGAGTTAGCACATAAGCACAATATGTGCTACACTACTATCACAAATGGAAAATATGGGGTATAGGGGTATCACACAACATACCAAGCACACGATAAACATAACATCCATCATACAGCCTTTCATCTCTCACTCAAGTGCTTTAGATATATGATAACTTTCTCAAATGCTTAACTCATTGCCAACACAGATGGCTAGGGAGTGGACACACGATGATGTCCAAAATATGGGTACTTGCTACTAATTCCGATGGTGATTCCAAAAACGATGTAGTAGAAGTAGTGCATTTGGTTTGTTCATATCCTAAACAACTTGTATGGATGAATGCTGACATTGCATTGTTGTCTAGAGGGTAGCGTTAGCATTTCAAGTGGGATTTTCCAAAAAGGTAAACGCAACCTCTAGTCTCACCAATTAGAAATGGATAAAACGGGAAATATGCCGCAAGGCTATGTGGCTCGCACCCATTAGGGTATTGTCATCACCCTTCTAGATTATTATTTATGAATTAGTTGTGCATGAGAGCTCCAGGGAAAAGGTTGCAAAACAACCGGGGTGATGAAATATTCGGTACTATCCAGTAAGAGGTAGGTTGACCTTGCCATGCAGGGGTTCCATACGAGGCCCTCCGTACATTTATATAGAGATGTACCGTGACAGGCGATACCAGTAGCCTTGTCATTGATGGAATCATTCTCCAATAAGTGCCTTTGGGACTTAGTTGTATACCTTTTATGCTAGAATTTAATTAATGTAACAATTTCGACTATGATTCAATATTTATTTTAAACCCTAGACACTATTATAATATCACAAGATTTCCTATGAAGTGGTTTGGTTATCGTAAGGTAAAAACTCATTCGTGTTTATGTGTGGCGTGGTCTTACGAGATACATTTATTTTGAAAGGTTTTATAACATTAAAATCCATTTGAGGTGCGTTTCTCACGCTGGTTTACCAGACTGTTCGGGCATTATTTTTATTATAATGCATGAGTCAGACCGTGCATATTTTCAAATTTAGCTTTGAAGTTTTAGGAGACGAGTTGGATGCTTCCAAGACGTATTTACATATATTTTACTCCCGCTGCATTAGTTATTTATATCTATTAGCATTTGTGAGGACGAGTTGTTATAACTGTCCAGGCCGATGATTGGTTAGTTGAATCTGACTGTTGTATGTATATTACAGTTTTTATTTTGTAAAATCTGTTGTATATTATATATTACTCTTCATGATGTGAAATTCTGTTTTATTTTTTTGTTATTTTTTTCCCCAACAATCTGTCTTTCTGGCACTTGGATGCTCGGCATGTGAATACCGTGGATGTATTAGTATCGACCTTTGAGGGTCAAAAATGCGGATCGTTACAACTGCCTCGTGAATTCCAAGAAAAATCTCTTTCCATTTCTGATATCAACCTGAATAACCTCAAACATGATTTGCATGATCTTAACTACATTAATACTTCATCATCTCTCTCCTCACCCCCTCTTTAGCCATCCCATATACTTCAAATAATCAGGTGATCATCTCCACCCCTATTCAATACTCAGACATACCACCCCCTCCTAGCTATATATTACCAACTACACCCAACACCAACAAGGGATCACAACAACAAATCAACAGTAATCATTCAAACTCAAAATCCAATTCCAAAAAAGTGGAATCCGTAAAAAAATGCAAACAAGACTAATCTCAAATACTCCTTTGACGAAGAGCAAGAATATAATGCAATACAAGTTGCTCCAAAAGACAACACCTTAAAAGAAGCCTCCATGCAATGTCCTTCAGATCATTGAGGACACTTCCAGAGCAACAACGAGACTTCCCTTCTCTCAACAAAACACACATTTGGAAGACCCAAGGTCCCAACTCCCTTATGAGGAATCCATACTTAAACAAGTATGGTTTTCAATATCCCAAGATGTGGAACTTTGTTTTCTTCTTTCTTCTCCCTTCATAAAAAAACAAGGGAAAACTTGAAAATTTCCAACGGACTCAAGTCCCATATGGTTGGCTTCTTCTTCTTTGGAACCCAAATATTTTTGAAGTAGTTGTCTTGCTAAAACACGTCACTTTATTCACACTGAAATACTCCACAAACCTGCAAAAACCTCTTTCTTTTTCACATTCATATATGCTGCTAACCAACAAGCTCCTAGACAAATAATGTTGGATATGTTTCCCTCTGTTTCTCCTTCCTCTGCCCCATGGCTCTGTTGTGGAGACTTTAATTGCATTTTCTCTTCTACTGATAGAACAGGAGGCTCCCATGTGGCCTTTATAGATACTATGCCTTTGAACAACTTCCTTTACAACTCGAATCTGAATCCTATCCTCTATTCTGGGTTGTCCCATATCTGGAATAATAAAAGTAGAAGTGGTAAGAGAACTTACTTTAAAATTGATCATGCATTCCTCAACATTCATGCACTTAACCTCCAGCCAAACCTTAAAGCCCACTTCCACCCTTCTAACCATACCCTCCTCACCCTATCATGGCAGTGCTCTGTCACGAGAAATGCTTCTCATTTTAAATCAATCAATGGATAATCATCCTGATTTTCTTAACATTGTTTTACAGGCCTGGAATGTAAGTGTTTATGGAAATCCCATGTTTATCCACTAAGCAAAATTAAAAAAGACCAAGCTCAAACACAAAGAACGGGCACTTGCAACTTTTGGCAAAGGAACTAAGCTGTCTATTAATATAAGAGATAGACTCTAAAAAATTCAAACATGTCTTCTTACCCATCCCAAAGACCCCCCCCCCCCCCTCCTTTCTTCTCAAGAGCACATCCTATCTGATCAGCTGTCTCATTCTTTAAAAGCAGAAATAAACATGATGGATCAAAAGATGAGCATCGGCAGGGATCATTATGGTGACAGAAATTCCTCCTTCTTTCATAACCAAATAAAAACCACACAAGCTAGAAAAAACATAACCAAGATTAAATCAATGGATGGTGCTTCTCACTCAACTCATGAAGCCATTAACGATGCTTTTATTCAGTACTACACTAACCTATTTCAGCCCAGCTTCTCTACTACTGATCTGTCCACCTGCTTAAACACCATGAAATTTCATTCTATCCACACTAGTCAAGCTAAACATCTCATAGGCCTTGTCTCTCTTGATGAAATTAAATATGCAATATTCTCAATGAAGACAGGTAGCTCTGGAGGCCCTAATGGGTTCAATGCCATATTCTATGATAAATAAAGTAAATAATTATTTTATGTGGCATGACACCCCATTCAATAGGAAACTCACCCCTATCAAGTACAATAAAATTCAAATGCCTACAAGGAAGATTGGGCATATTAAACATTTCTTTGTGGAACAAAGTTTCTTACTCAAGGTATTACAATCTTCTTCTCAACAATCATAACTCATTATGGGCTGGATGGACTTCCAGTCATCAAATCAAGAATAAAAACTTGTACACTCTCAAGATTCCTAATGATTGTAGCACCACTTGGAGAAGTATTTCGAAGCTCATAACTTTCTTCCTACCAATCATACAATACATCATACATCCCAATAGTGCACACAGCTTTATGTCACTCCTTAGACCAAGCTGCAACTTACAAATCCATTCAAGCATTTTCTCAAACACCCAACTGGCGTTGGTCTGCTCACACATGGGACGCCAATTACAGTATGAAAGACAATTTCTTACTGTGGAAAGTATTGAATAATGCATTGCACACACTGAATAAGTTATATAACATGGGTATGAACAATCACTCTTAATGCACCTTTTGTGTTCATGGTAATGAGAACATTCTTCATCTGTTCTTCGATTGCCACTTTACTCATCGGCTTCGGAGAAGAGCCCTTGCCGTCTCTGGTCTGCATATTCCGACCACCAACAGTCATTTAGAATGGTGTTACATTTATAAGCCCACCAAATGACAAAGTTGATCTTCCTTTCTCCTTCTTGCTACTCTAAAAACGTTTCTGTCGATTGTTTGGAAGGAGAGAAATTGCAGATTATTTAAAAATGAAACTCACAATGCCGATTTTACTGTTTATCGCATCCTCTATGCTATCCAAGGGCAGATGAACACTTACGACAAAACCGTTTGTTGTAATGTCTGAATGGAAGGATCAAGAAGCTTGTGTTTCTTGATAAGTCCATTTTGTTGGTTTTGCTTTGCTTTTGTTTTGGTTTTGTTTGTTTTTATTTTGTTCCGCCTTTTCTTTTGCTTCGTATTCTCTGTTATGCCAAATAAAACGGTAAGAGACCATTCACCCTCCTAGCCCTGAAAAAAAAAACAAAAACAAGAGAAGATATTTCATAGTTCTACTCATCTTATTTCTAATTCAAATCAAAAACAAGCATAAGTGAAATGTGATGCAAAATATACGATATACCATTAAATCTCAGTATCATTTGCTACTTACAAATTCATCAGATAATCCAAAATGAACTTTGGTAAAAAGGTATATTGTACATTGATCTTTTCATGTAGACCCAAAAGAATTCCAAAATTCAATTTTGATTTTAAAATGGAATTAAAACAGTGAAATCCGAGTTAAACAACAGAATCCAAATTCAATAAAATCATAACTTGCCTTATGGAATGAATCTAAAATACAAAGATCGCTATATTTAACAAAAATAATATTTGGAAAGCTTTGTACTAAGTCAAATCTGAGCTATTATGGTATAAAATTTACTAATCTTCTTTGTAGAATCAAACCAAAATATATGGATGTTGCTTTCAAATCAACTCTAAAATAATGACGTTGCTTTCAGAATATATTTATATCTTATAGATCTGCATATTTATCATAAAATGGTTTCGGAATCTTTCTTTTATTATTCTAATCTGGAAATAAACTTAGAGAAAAAATCAACTTTTTCATACATGCTTATATTTCATAGATCCATAACTGCAAATCTAAAAAATGAACAAAAATCCTTTAGTTCTCCATTATATCTTAAACTTAAAGTTAAATACTCTGAATTAACAATTTCCTTCATAATTATAAAGTTGGATACTCCAAAAATATCCTTTTTCTTCAAATTAAAACAGAATCGAAAATACATAAACTCATTTGTTACATAAACACATATAAATCATTTAGACATCACCTTTATCTCAAAATCTTTCCATAATCTTCAATTAAATCAAAATAAAAAAAGATTTGGAAATGAAAACTTCATTTATCAATCATGTTTAGATGACTTGGATCTATCACACAAACCAAAACCCAATCAAATTCAATCAATTTATTTAAATTCGACAACAAATGATGACAAATTTAAAATTTTCTTTCCACGATAAATATAGATGGAGAATTTTATTCATACACTATAAACTGCTTTACATACATCGTAATTTTTTTAATAATATTGACAAGCACCACTGCCTCAATGGTTAGACGCTCTGACTTTGGTGCGAGAGGTCATAGGATCAAAACTTGTGTACCGTGATTTGAATAGCATATACTGGCATGTAGTATGTTGTATACCATCTAAGACTTATAGTACTAATATGTACTATTTTTTAAGTATCCAATTTCAAAATAAATTTGGACAAAAACGCCATTAGTAAAAATTAAAACTATATTAAAGAATCACATTTTCAAAATTCATTCAACATAACTTCTTTCATTAAATAAAATTTACGCGGTATCAAATTCTATTCATATAGTTTCAAGCTGTATTCATGCGTAGTCAACTTTACATTTTACACTTCAAACCAAACGTAAATACTAGGTTTTAAAATTTCGTACCAAAATTAATATAATTCATGAAATGCAAAATTCTTCTTTATCTTATAATTAAATTAAATCAAGTGTTTAACCTTAAAATTTAAATGCTTTAACATTCTAATATTCAAAAATTAAATTCAAATTACTATATGTAATAGTTAAATAAATTAAGATTCTATTTAAAGTATTTGAATCTAAAATTTAAAATTTGCAAAAATGTATTTAGGGACTTTAGAAACCTTAGTTTTATTAATACATGAGTGAAAGTTAGTGAAATGAGACAAGTACTCTGATTTATTTCAAAATAAGGGTGATTTTTTAATATGCATAGTGTATATAAGTAAAAAAAAAGGAATATATGATTTAGCAAATTTTTCGGTGTATATTATGCAATTTACGGTGTATGAATCGAATTTGCCAATATAGATTTCATAGATCTATAAGTTAAAACTCAAAAGCATTCAAAAATAAGCAAGTGTTTAAATCAATTTGAAAGCAAAAATGTATTTAATGAAATCTTTCGTTTAAAACATGTTAGATCTTAGAAATCTATATTTTGAGCATGATATCCCTCAAATTTCATGACTTATAAATAAATATGAAATTAAAACATGTTCCAATTATTTTTATAATGAAAAAATTGTTTACCAGTTAGAGATTGTTCACATAAGGTGTTAAAAATATTGGCTAGAGGATTCAGTACTAGATGGGTAAATTGGATCATGACCTTGCTCAAAACTGGAAACTTTAGTATAATGGTTAACGAAATTCTAGAAAATAAAATTCAATCTAAATGTGGTCTTAAGCAAGGAGACCAATTGTCATCCTTACTTTTTAACTCGGCAACAACGTTTTCGCTAGAATCGTTAAGCCATCTATTACAAACAGGGTTCTAGATAGCATATGTAATGATATCACTAGCGATGGTCTTTCAGTCCTTCAGTTTGTTGATGATACAATGCTTTTTACTTTACATCTACCACACTATATTACAGCTCCCAAGTTTATTTTGTATAGCTTTGAAATGCTTTTAGGACTTTAAATTAACTCCGTCAAGAGCTCAATATTAATTTTGAATGGTATAGATAAGGTCGGAAATCTCATGGCCAATATCCCCAACTGTAAAACTATGAAGTTCCTTATAGACTACTTAGGTTTCATGATTAGACCAAAAAAGATAAAAAAAACAAGGATTGGCAAGTGATAATCAATAAAGTTAAACAAAAACTATCAAATTGGAACAACATACTTCTATCTAGAGCTGGCAAAATCATCTTAATAAACTCGGGCTTATCAGTACTTCCCATATATTGGATGTCTTATTATCTCTTTCCAAAATGAATAATTGATAAATAGATAAAATTAAAAGAAATGCCTATGGAAATGTGACAGTTCTTGTAGTAGCATTAACCGTCTTGTTAACTGAGAAAAAGTTTGTATATCCAAAGAGGAAAGAGACCTAGAAATAATAAACCTTTATAATCTCAGTGTGTCTTTACTAGGAAAATGGCTTTGGAAATTTAATAATAATAACGAAAACCTAATTTAGAGAGAAATGATTTTATGGTAGAACTTATAACCTTCATCATAACTCTTATAGTCCCAACAACATGTCTTTCTTTTGGAATCTATTTAATATTTTTAACATTTTAACTTTGGTATTAGTCATATAGTTCATCCTGATAATAATACTTCTTTTTAGCACGATAGTTGGATCTCGGTTATACCATTGAGAGTGGAATACAAGTATCTTTATGATATTTGTAATTTCAAAAATGCCGTAAACCTTATAATTAATTTTCATGGAAAGTTAACTTCAACCGTGCCCTTGAAGGTACTAACTTGACTCAATTTGTAACACTTAGTACAATGGTTGAATTCAACAGCTTAGATAATGAGAGTGATACTAAAATTTGATGTTGGAAAATTATAAAATATACTCCTGAAGTTTAGTTTATAAACTCTTAAATTTCTCTGGGACCAAGCAAAAGACCTTCAGACTAATCTGAAAAGTAAATGCCCCCAACCCAAAATTACACATGCGGTTAACCCTACACAATAAATTAAACACAATTGAATTTTTAAAGAAAAAGAACCTAATTTTGGACCAAATTTTTTTTTTGTAACTCGAACTTAGAAAATATAGCACATTTACATTGTAATTGCCTCCAACTAATTCTATTCTTGTAAATACTCTTCATGTTTTTGAGTTTAACAACTAACATGGATTTCAATTGTGACCACTACTAGAACGTTTTTAGACTTTAATATACCTGTTGTTATAGATTTTACTAGACATTATCCCCATAAATAGACTGTTGAGTGAGGATTCTTTGGACCGCTTGGATGGAGTGAGGATTCTAGCACATTATCCCCATAAATATATATTCAAGAACTAGACTGCATCCCCATAAATAGCCATAAATGTGCCCGGGCTATTTATGGGGATGCAGTCTAGTTCTTGAATCCATGCCACTTCATAAATAGCCCATATATAATGATCTACTTCTTTGGACCGCTTGGATGGAGTGAGGATTCTAGCACAGTTCTACATTTGGTCATGACTTGTTCCTTAGGAGTGCTTCAATGTTCTATCCCTGGTATGTTTGTGCAATGTATTTGAATGGTGTATTGTGCTAATGGTTGATTCAAAGCCTTTTTGTGTTTGATAGCGTAGTATAAGGTCATGTTACCTTGTTTGTTTTATATGGAACATGTGCAATTCCTAACTAATGTAGCTAAATGTCCCGTCATTCTTATACCATGTTGATCCCACACACTAAACACTTCCTATACATCTAACTCTTATTGCACTATCTATGCTATTATCTATGATATTCTCTTTGCATTACTTTGATTATTTGCTATTTTTAATGAGAAAATGGGTGTTAAACTTGTCCCATAAGTCCGTGTTGACTATTTCGGGCCAAAATGGGTACATAACCCATAACCTAGCTAAATGACTATTTAAATGAAGCTATGGAATGCTAGCCGTCAACTCTATCTTCATTTTTCTGCCCTAATCCTGGAATTCCCTAATCACCTACTAGTGGTAGATGATTATATCTAATCAAAATCCATTTTAAATTAAAGTGCTCTTGGCGGTCAAAGATGAAAAGGAAAAATTCTAGGGTTCAATTTGAGACTTTTCAATTCGTGCACCCAGTTTTAAAATTTATTACATGGGGATGTATATCTTTGAGAGAGGAAGACAATGGTGGGTCGAATTGCATGAAATGATGCCCAAGTCAGCCAGAATCTGCGTTTGAAGATGATGGAAATTGGAACTTTGATGACAATTCAAGTAATATGTGGCATTAGGAATGGCGGGGTTGGTCGGAAGTAAAAGCGATTGCGATAAGCATTAAAATGATGGTTAGTGGTGGCACCAATTTAGTGTAAAACGAAGGCAATCGATGGTCCAAATTGACCAAGCAGAGGAAAGTTCAACATTGACCAAGCAGTAAAATTTTGATTTGAACCTCGTACTTTTATTAGTTGCATTTTAAACCTTGAATCGTATAATCTTCATTAATTTTGCATACGAACTCCAATTCACACATGGTTTATTCTACTGGACTCGTGGCGAAACTTCGAAAAATTTAGCATGTTGTTAGTTGCCTTTGGAGTTGTGTGGAAAAGCACATTAGTTTGGTTAATTAATATTCATTATTTATATTTTAGTATATTAAATAAATAACCATTCATAATAATATATATTTGTTGATGTGTATTGTGTTGTTTTGGTGATTGTTTGGTTGTTACGGTATTTTAATGTGATTGTTGTTGCTTATCTACTTAAATTGTTGCACTGTAGAATGATGATACTTTATGGTAGTTAATTGTTGATTTGGAAAAATAATAAATTAACAAAAAATTGGTAAAATTATGTAATTTTGGAAGTAAGGTATAATTTGATGAATAATAATGTCATTTTTGTTTTGAGTAAATAACAATATAACTATTTACAAAGTTTATGGAAAAATATTATTATTATTAAAAATATGATTCTAAGGATAGTAATAATAATAAAGATGCATCTTTATAAGTATTTTTGGCTAAGGTTATCACTATTTGAGGTAAATAACAATAAATGATGTTTTTGAAATTACAAATGGAATTTTGTCATTTTTCAAAATAAATAGTAATAAGTTGGTTATAAAAGATATTAAAGGAGTTGAGTATATATTTTTATTTTAAGGTGAAGTAATAATATCATTGTTTTTATAGTAGTTTGACATAAATTACTATTTTCGATTAAATAACAGTGTTTTGGGTATTTGAGGTAATATATGTATAATAAAAGATTTTTATAGTATATTATCACTTTTGAGAAATTATTATTGATTTTTCAATAAAAAATAACCATTTTATTATAATAAATAGTAATAAAACAATTTTATAATTAAGAGGGAATGATGGCTTTAAATACATTTTTTAGATTGTTGTAACATACGTAATTAATTATTGGATGAAACTATCATGTATGACGATGGAATCACATTGGAACGAGTATGCGATATATTATCATTATTACTACCAAACGGCTGCTAGTTAATTATAGTTTTGTTGTGTGGATGACGTTGATTTTTGCGTTACCAATGTAGAATGGTTAGTGCACATTTGACTAGTTTTGATGTTTGTGTTACTAACATAGGGTAGTTAGGGCACATTTGATAGGATTGGTATTGTGCTACTAATATGGAGTAATTAGTGCATATTTTTATTTATACTTGCATTTATGCTATTGATGCTATGTTACTAGTGATATATGATTGGTGCACATTGGAGGACATTTATTGTTGATGATTTATTTGACAGTTAGGCATCGAATATTATTAGATTTTTATGATGTTTAACAACCGTGTATTGCTATTATTATTGTTACCTTGTATTTATGACGGTTGAGTAGAATGTGATGTTGTCTACTCATACTAGTTGCTTGGTTGCTATGGTCATGCAATAGTATGTGCTAACAAGAATTTGATATAGGATAAGAGAAGGAAATAGAACTGTGAGGGATTGATCCTAAATGGGTACATAGGCGGTCTCTTCCTATGCAATACCTATGGTTCCCTTATGGTTGGGGTTTATAGGGTTAGGCAGAGTTCAAACATTGTTGAACATTTTTTCCTTTTGAGGCTTATAGGTGATAACAGAGGAGAGGAAGGACTCTGATTGCATACCATGCTTACAGGTTGCTTGCTTGAATTATGTCTCATGTATTATTGTTGAATTATTTTATAAATTTAACAATGATTGATAAATAAAGATATAAAGATGTTTTATTTACTGTATTGGGTCTTGTATGTTTTATTGAGATATATATATATATATATTCATTGTGGAGATATATTATATTTTTTATGTGAATTTTTTTGCGAGGATTATCCCTTTTTTTGTTCATAATTTTATATATTTAATTTATATAACTAAACTAACGATTCATTGCTTTTAATATCCGAGATTAGTGTACAAGCATATATTGATGGCGTTTGTCACTAGTTTAAAATGTCAGAAATAGTGGGGCGTCACATATGGTATCAGGGCTTGGGTGTAGCAGTTCCCTGAGCCTAAGGGAGGTTATAGTAGGTTAATTTACACCTTAGGTTCGGTTAAAATATAGGATGAGAGAGAGAGGGTTCTTATTAATGTTGTGTACTTTATGTATACGGGTTTATATGTAATCACCATTGCCTCACCCTAAGATGATACTTATTTACGATGATCTTTTTGTGGAAAATAAGTGTAATAGGAGTAGAGTAGGATGAGTATATATAGGAGTTGGCTATATCCCAAGTGACACGCACAATGCTAAATTATAATTGAAACCTAGCTTTAATAGATGAGATTAATTTTGTTATTGAAGTGTTGGCTGCATAGTATTTGCTGAAAGAGTTACGTTAAATATACATTTTTGGTTTTATGGATATTATATTGAAATGGGGGAAATGCATGTTTTTTGGTGCTAAAAGTTATTTGTTGAAAAACATTACTTGGGTATAAATAAAGCATTTAGTTTAAGTAGTAAGATATTTTTCTTATGGAGATATTTTAATATGATTGTTGTAAAGGTATTATAATTAAAAGCATTTTATGGAACGATATTCAACATAAAGTATTTGGGAAAAAATGGGCATAAGATATTTAAAAATTGGAAATTAGATTTAGATTAAAGTCTTTGGAGAAACAATTTGGTGGAAACATTTCGATTAAAATTGTTTTTGATTTGGAAACATCCTTTAAAAAATATATGGTGGAAGGTATTTTTTATAAGCGCATTATGATTTAGGATGCTTTGTTGCCAATGGGGTTGGCGCGGTTGATTGATGGTTTGGACTGCGACACCAGAGGTCACAAGTTCAAACCCCAAAACTGATAACCCTATAACAAGTACCTAGAGTATGTGCTTTGCAGACACATACTTCCCTGGAGTTTACAAGCGAAGCTTGGTTCTTTAGGTAATTCATTCTTTTAGGATGCTTTGTTAAAAGTATTTTGTTGTGGGATTTTTTAGAGAAATTATTATTTGCGGATAGAGAAATATTTTTGTTGAAGAGTATTTTAAAACAAATACTATAAGATTTATGGAGTATTTATTTAAAACATGTTTTATAGGGAAATTATTTTGATAAAAGACCTTTGGTATTGGAAGAATATTTTGATAAACTATTTTACTAAAGAAATTTGAAAGTATTTTGATTCAAGAAACATCAATTTGAGTAGAGTATGAGAGAAATGTTTTTTTAGCAAAATATTTTATTCAGAAAATATCTTTGAGTTTGGAAAACTTTTGTTGGAAGTTGATTTTGGCTGTAAGAACTTTTATTTAATGGTGCTTTTTGATGAATGACGTTTTGGAAGGAAAACATTTTTGGGGGAAGGACTTTGATTGGGAAATACCCAATTTTGAAAAATGCTTTATTTTGAATATATTTGAAAATATATTTATTAAGAAAGGATGTATTGTAAATATATAATTTTAAAATACTTTAGGAAATATTTTACAAAGAGGAGAATGAATTGATTCAGAAGTAAATAGTTGAAAAAGTAAAAGATTTGATTTGGATAACAAACTTTAGAGGTTTTTATTAAACAGTGTGTTATTAAGAAGATATTTTATTTGAAAAACTTTATTTGAGGACTATGAGACTAGACTCTGTGACTAAGTTTGAGATGACTGGCAGATATGAATTTTGAGTTTGCCCCACATCCATTATGACGATGTAACGTTTATGCCTATATTATGTGACTATCCCTAATGAGTTATAGGGAATCTAATTATTCCCTTCCATGGAGAGGGTTGGGATATAATGTAGGGACTACCTATTTCAATGTATGGGATAGTGACCATTTATTTATATATGCTTACTTTGGTTGAATTGTTTGTATTGATCCATCATTTGTTACATTATTAGTTATAATTAAGAAAAAACGTACTACTTGTTTGACTATGTTTGCTTATCAATTTATATCATGCTTGTTTGAATTAATTCATTCTACTTGCAATGTGTTGTTGTTGATTGCTTATTTTGCTATGATCTGTTTAATTGTTTTTTATTTATTTGCTTGTTTGTTTGCTTGCTTGCTTATTTGTTTACTTTGTTATTATTGTTTCTCTTGTATGCTAGGTTATATTGCTTGTTATGTATGATAAGTTTATGATGAGGTGGTTATCCAATGTTGACTTTATTGGGATTTACATTGGAGAAACCAATGAGTTGTTTAAGGACGTAACTGGTTTAGTCATAGTGGGATGACATAGTTTCCTAAGTTGAGGAAGACTAGATATTTAGATTGACTAAAAAATGCGATGATGTTCCCTGAAGATGAGCAATAGTGACTGGAAAATATTGGTAGCTAAAGACTTAATGAGTACCATCGAAGAATCAAAACGATAGATGGGGGGTTCATTATATCTTCACTAAAATTTGGTGTTTTGACCAGTAAATGTTAAAAAACCTATTTATATATGAGCGATTACTAGCTTACATAATTTTAATTTCAGTGAAAACTTCTATTTTGATTTTTGAAAAAGATTATAAGGTATAAAACTTTTCTAAAGCAGCATTTTCTTAAAGACATTTTAAGTTGATTTTTAAAAGAAAAAGAAAAGAAGAATAACGTTTTGAACAAAAAAAGTTTTGATTTGAAAAGAACGTGGAAGCTTTGATTCGAAAATGAAAATATTTTGCCAAAAGTTTTAATTTGAAGATGTGTTGGAACCTTCATCAATAACGATGGATGGTAGATCCCTCTTTGGTATTTTTTATTTTAGATGAGTCATTCATGTCATCAAATGAAGAAATCACTATAAGAGGATTTAGGAATCAGATTTTTTTTGACGTGGTCTAAAGATGGGAATGTGGATATGTACCAAGGGATCGTTGATGGACAAAAGCTTTGAAGTATGCTCGTAAAGAGATCCTAGATTTTGTGATGTGATCCGTCTATTTCTTGCTTTTATGATATGGTTCCAGACCTTACGATGTGATCCATGTACGTTGGAATCTTACGATGTGAGTTAAGTTTCCTAGGCGTCTAAGTGGCATGGATTCAGACATTCCTATAGACATGATGCTCTTATGATGTTGAGTGTTCGTTGACCTTACAAGTGTGGTCACATATGTCATCATATACCTAAAAGTACGATGCTCTTGCGTTGTTGGGTATTCTTTGATCTTACAATGGTGGTCAACTGTGTTACCCAAGAGTATTTGATACGATACCTTATAACGTGGGTTTTAGAATCGAGGATTGATGCAGCTGCAACATGGGAAGATTGCCATATTAGGATGTAGCCATGAGTAGGCACATATTATTTTGAGGAAGTAGTTAAGGGTATGCACATATTATTTTGTGGGTGCGACTATGAGTAGGTCCACATGATATTTTAGGTGGTGTAGGTATGAGATGGTACACTGATTATTTTAGGATGAGACAATGAGAAAGTTCATCGATGGTTTTGAGGATACGCCTATTATGATGGATGCGTAGCCAGTGTAGGGGTCAGCACACATGTGTTATTTGTTGGTATAACAGTGTGATGACAATACCTTGTTATTTTGAATATATGTGCTTTGTTTTAATGAGCTATATTGATTGTTGATTTATATATTTATTTGTGCATGCATATTTAGGCCAATATAAGTTTTTGTTGTGAACTTTTGTTATGGACTATTGTGGTTGGATTATTGAGATACATGTTATGACTTGTGAATAGGATCCATCTATGATTGAGATTGTTTCACTATTTGTTATGGAGTGTCATTTTTACATGTTATAGTTTGATTGCATTATTATGGAAATACATGTGTTACTATAGTATGTGTGTATAAAAACTTGCATTCGCTATCGTGAATGAATATTATCATGACATGATTGATTGCATTATGCGGTTATCGTATACTACATTATAAGTAGTTACCTTATTATTTGTATACTTCCTCATGTTTTATGGTTAAATCCATGATGATGCTTTATTGATTTGGTTAAGAGTTGTTTTTAGGAAATTGTTGGGGCGTGATACTTTTAAAGGGGAGAATGTAACGACCCAAAAATTTGACATTATTAGTGCTAAATTAATTTAAATTGATTTTAATTAAAGGATGATTTTGGTGTTGTTTTATAACCATTTAGTAGGTCCTTTTGACCTAATAAATTTTCGGCTATTGATTTGCTAAATTTGAAGTTGCATTTGGGAGATATGAGATTTACAAGTTATTAACGACGTATGTAACTATTTCAGATCAAAGTGGTTACATAACCCATAACCCGGCTAAACAAATATTAAAATGAAGATATAGAACCGTAGCCATTAGATCCATCTTTATTTTTCTTCCCTAATCCTAAAATTCCCTAATCACTTGCTAATGGCAGATGATTATCACTAATCAAATCTGTTTTAAATTCAAAATGTCCAATACCCATCAAATTATATATCAACTAATTATCTATATGAGGTGAATCAACGACAAGTGGTCGTTTATTGTAAAAGTGCTAGTATCAACCGAAATTGGTGCTCAAAAATGAGAAAGGTGAGATTCTAGGGTTCACTTTAAGGTTTTTCGGTTTGTGCACCAATTGGTGAAATTGATTACATGGGGATGTAGATCTTGGAGAAAGAGAGACACAATGGATCAAATTGCATAAAATGACGCTGAAATGTCCAGAATATGCATTTAAAGATGACGGAGGGCGAAACTTTGACTGGGGAATTTAGTTGATAGGCCTCGCTGGATTAGTTGGAGGTAAAAGCGCATGCGATAATGATTCCAATGACACGACAACGCTAATTCAATGTAGAACGACATCAATTAGCGGTCAACATCGTCCAGGTAGAGGTGGGTTCGACCTTGACCAGGTGATAAATTTTTGGTGTAAACTCCGAACTTTTATTATTTGCACTTTAAACCCGAACCTTCTAACCTCCATATATTTTGCATACGAACTCTGATTCACGCGAGGTTTGTTCCGTTGGACTCATGGTGAAATTTTGGAAAATTAGGCATGTGGTTTTTTGGCTTTTGGAGCTATATGGAAAAGCACGTTGGTATGGTTAATTAATTTTAATTTTTTGTATTTTAGAATATTAAACAAATAACCATTGGTATAAATCTACATTTATTGATATGTGTTGTGACATTTTGATGACTTTTAGTTGTTGTGATATTTTGATGTGATTCTGGTTGCTTATTTATTTAAATTGTTGCATTATTGAACGATGATACTTTATAGTAATTAATTATTGGTTTGAAAAAATAATTAATTGATAGAAAATAAGTGAATGCAATCTTGGGAAAAATAGCCAAATAAATGTGAAATAAGATTATTTGCAAGGTTTGGGTGATATTTGTAAACAATAATGAATTAACAATTATACTGTAATTAGTTGAAAAAATTAATAAGGTCATAATTTTCGTGAAATCTTCTAGAATAATGGCATCCGCCTGCTACCCCATTTTTCACTCTTTCATTCTCGTTTGCATCTTCTAACTCCCCTCACCTAATCTGCCTTTGTACCCTTCCTCTCCTATATCAGTTTCATCTCCCACATTCCTAGGAAGAAGAAGAGTTTGCGACAATTTTTTGATCCTCTAGATCTAGATCTAAACTCCTCTTGCATCTTTTTTGGACAATGATTCAATGAACTATCGCCTACTCCTTGCATGTGCTTGTCAATTGCTGAAATAATTCGCTCCTCAACTCTTTCACCTTTTGGTTCATTGAGCTAGTTGGTTTTTCCAATTCCTACCGGCTTTCCACTTTTTGAGCTTACTAATGTTATTGAATTGATGTCATCACTCACTAATCACTACCTCTGGCCTAGCTCTGCTTTCTCATGCATCTGATGAAGTTACCACCGCCTTGATTCGTGAATGTTTCCCAGATTTAAGCCTGATGTGTGCATCAGCATCTACATTGGTTTCATGTAATGGGAACATCGATATGGAAGTGGGTAAGGGTGATGGTCTTCTCCTGGTGGATGATGTTGTGTATACGCAGAATAATATACAATACATTGAAGGTGTTTGACGGTTTGTTCTATCCAAACCTACTACTAATTCTTGCTACTTGCCTACTACTTTAAATGCAATGTATACCCTATAGGTAAATTCTATTCATACACCGAAAATCATATAATATACACCATTATTTCTCTAAAATAATTTGTTACTAAAGTACCCATTTTCTTAATTGCATTTTTTATCATTCTCTTACTATCCACCAAATTAAAAGATTAAAATTAATGAAATTTGGTCAAATCTATAAATTATGATAAAGAAGTTAATTAATTTTATTATCATGAAACCTAAAATATCAATTATAAATCCTTTCACAGCTAATTGTTGTAATTTAAAAGTATTTATCTTTTTCTAAAATGAGTGTTAATTTTGTTGAAATGGAGAGTTTTTAAAAAAATCAAAGAAGTTACAATATTGATACCAAAAATTAAAGTTCACTTTGTTGAATTTTAACTTAATGTAGTGTTAGGAATTTCTAATTTTATGCAAATGAGTTAAAGTTTGAAAGAGGGAAGATAAGGAGAATGAAAACAAAGGTAATTTTGTAAAATGAATGGTGTATGTAAAGTAGATTTTGGTGTATACCGCTTTATTGTAATTTTTTGGTGTACGTAAAATAATTGTTGGTGTATGAATAGAACTAGCCTACCCCGTATTCTCTTATCCAAACATGTATGGCTCGGCAAAATAATGACATTACTATTAATATATTACCGTCTACATCCCTTAATGTGGACGTTGGATTTCAACCTGTTTGCATTGAAGCAGATATTCATGAAATTTCTCAATGCCCTGTTTATGTTCACATGAATTGTTGCTCGTTTTTCTCGCAAAGTAAGCCGATGCATTAGTTTCTCAATGCTATTATGTTGCTTTGTATGACCTCGGAATCACTTCATTCATCTCATTATGTTCACAAATGCCGGTGCGACCTGCAGGAGACTACAATGCCCGAGGACTAACAACTTCAGACTACGGTCCGACTAGACATTGCTCCTAGTAGGAGAGCGCCCCATCTTAGAGTACTTGCCTAAATCATGAAGGTCACTCTCTTGCTCTCCTCATCGAGCCCCTTGATCCTCATCGCCCCGTAGCCTACCCCTATATCCCTTGTTTGTCTTAACTCGGTAGGACTTTGCCTAAAGTGCTTGGCCACTCCTAGAAAAAGAAGCAATGACTCTGGGTTGTTCACTAAAAAGATTGGCATATACTACATTGTTCATTTGACAAAAGCGACACTGTGCAGCAACTAATCCACGTTCTTCTCCATCCATATGCCTATGGTGTTACTATTCAACCACCCCTTACCCCCATGTCGCCACTATCTAATAATAGCATGTTTCGGTACAGTCTGCCAGTTAACTATCGTCTGGACCATTCAACTCAGTTGGCATCCTAACTGGCCCGCATCTGAATCATACGATGCCATCAACTGCTGAGAGAAAACTTGGGGATTGGCATATCAATATGAGTCGTCTGAACCAGATTTCAGCTACTATAAGTACAATATTGAATGCACTTATAGAATTTCATTTATTGGTCTTATTATCGTCTCTTGTACTCAAGCAATTGTAACCCAAAAAACTCAAAAGTGATAGAAATTACTTGTGGACGTAGACCATCCTTGATCGAACCACTCTAATCTATGTGTTTCTTTACTTGTTTTTGCATTTATTACCTTGCTTTTCTCATCATTTATAATTTATTAACTACGATATTAGCAAGTAACATTTGCCAACATCAAATGACAATCGTAATTCGTAGGTTGGATAAATTTTTAATCAACATTTTGCCGCTAAAAGAAGAGCCGCCCTACAACTCTAAACTTTCATCACTTTCTTCCCTATAAACTATCTACTTAAAAAATCACACCTTGTAAAATAGCAGTGACAATGACACTGATAGCTCAATCGGCCACAACACCAATGGCGTTACTAGAGCTAGCATCATTTGTCCTATAACCAGGCTTTAACGACGACGTATGGCTGAGCCTGTTTAACGGTTTGACTTGTATTGGTTAAATTGCTTACGATTTGAATAAACTCAAGGAATGGGTGGACACTCAAGACACTGTAAAACTATAGTCTGACAGCCCATCGCTCTTCCATTGTAGAAGGACATTCTACATTTGACCACCTTCGCGTAGCAAATGGGGGCCGTAACCTGGAATTTACTTTCTAAGTGGCGATGGATAGGCCAGAACCAACGAGTGAAGAGAACTCTCAGTCCACTGCTGGCCCTAAAGGAATGTCCCCAGAACTAGATCCCGTGAAAGGCGAGCTCAACAATCTAGGTCACCCTCTGTCTATAAAAATAAGAGGTTACCCATCCATGTCCATCATTACCATTCCCCATTACCCGTGAGACATCAAAGAAGTCTGTTAGTGGTAAGAGTTCAGCATCTCCCTCATCATGCGAAGGGTGGCCCCGAAGAAGAAAAGGCATCTTTAGGACAGTTGATGTTAAGGATCCAAACTATGAACAATGACAATAAGGGTTGGTCCGATGATAAAAATGGAGAATCCTTTTTTAAGAAATTTTGGGAACATATATTCATCAAAGATATGTCCTACTTCCTATCGATAAATATGATGGAAGTGCTGACTGTCTGATTGCATAATGACTTTTAACTCCATCACCCAAGTCGGACAACTCTCTGTTAATGCAAAGTGCCTCCTGTTACCCTCCACCTTGAATGGATCGGTCTCACATTGGTTTCTGCATCTTGAAGCGAGCAGTATTCACTCACGAATCAATTTATGTACGGATTTCAAGACTCGCTTCTTCGCATCGTGAACCAGGCTTATGATGGAAAGTAAGCTTTACACCATAAGGCAAAGGTAAAATGAGTGACTTCGCTCCTATGTTAATTGCTTCAATAAAGAATTAAGCCATAGAGCAGAAAAAACTGCTTGGTGGTCGCCATTTGTTCTAGGGTGAGGCACCGGTCCAAAATATGGTAAAATTGCAAAAGCAACCTGCTTCATCCTTAACCGACTTCTTCTAAAGTGCTAATAGCATCATGGAGCGAAAGTGGCCAACTTATCTGATAGTGACGAGGAGGATAAAACATGCAACATGACTAATTTGTGAGAGTGGAGCCTTCATGGAAAGAATGACAAATAAAAAAGAAGCAAGAAGCGCGTCGAGCATGATTTTTGACTCAAACCCACATCGCCAATTATGCATCACTAACTCATAATATAAAAACCATTTATCTCACCATCCGAGAATGCGCCCTCTACCATAGGTCTTCTCCCTACCGATTAGTGTGAAAGGAGGGGAAGGGTGTGTGGGAGAAGAAGCTGGCCTTGGTTGAAAGGCGGGAGGCATGGGTGCTGTGTGGAAGGCCTGGGCAGTTGCGGCAGGAGGGGCTATAGGCCGTGAGGTGGTTGATTGCAAGGCTCGGTGGAAGGAAGGCCATTGATGCGGTGGACGGGGTTGATCGCGTGAGGAGAAGGACGAGGGAAGGGCAGAGTGGAAAGGAGGAGAACGACAAGAGAGAGAGGGGAAGGCAGTAGGCGCGTGTGCTTGCATGGGTTTGCAACATGAAGGAGGAAGGGAAAGTTGTTCGGGGTTGCTGCTGGATCTAAGATGAGGGAAAAAGAAGGCACAATTTAAAATGAGAGGAAGGGAGAAGAGTGGGGAAGAAGAACAGTTTTAATTGCAAAATAAATGAAAGATAATATATATATTTTATAAGGTAAGCATGCACAAAGAATACGAAGGGAGAGAAAAATAAATCAACGAACCAGAATAAATTTTTTCTCAAAAGCAAATTTGAACCGTGATGTAAATTCCAAAACAATGAACAGTGCTCGAAATGAAAGGACGATGGAAAAGTTGAAAGGCTGTATGGATTTCAGAATTTATTACAAAGGAACGGCTGCTATACGGCTGGCAGTTGGAAAGGACAAGGAACAAATTTCAAATACGGCATCGATACGACAAACTGTTCGTCGTTTTCCACCGCGTACCCAACACCGAATTACAGAAATGAATATACTACGGAGACCAACATGACGAGACGATCAAAACGGTACACAGATATGGGCGATAAGATCATCCTATCAAAAATCGATAATCAGTACTGAAAATGCTGCTAATTTGCCGAAAATAAGATAAACGGAGCAATAGCAGTCCAAATTTGGGGAAACGAAAGATGACATCTCACTCAGAAGATGATTTACAAGTTTATTGTATAAAAATATTCAGGTTGGGAAAACATTTTATTATCATCAAATATTAACTGATTTAAATTGAAATAAAATTACACAATAAAATAAACTCCCATATTATTTGATGAAAATTTACCGCTTGCTATGTTGAAGTAGACGTATTCCAAATATTAAAATTTTATTTTAAAATTCAATTATTCAAAAATTCACAAAATTCCAATTAAATATATTATTAAAACCATTAAAATTTGCGGGCCGTTACAACATGGATCTCCAAGTCCATCCAATCTGACCTTTAAAAATTCTGTTCACCAACCGCTGGTAAGTAGCTCCAACATTCTTCAAACCGAGCGACATGACTCGATAATAATACAGCCCTAAATCTATAATAAAACTTATATGCTCATGATCAGGGACATGCATTACTATTTTATTGTAGCCAAAGTATGCATCCATAAAGGATAGAAGTTCATGTTCGGCTGTTCCATCTACAAGTTGGTCGATCCTCGGTAAGGAGAAGCAGTCCTTCGAGCATGCCTTATTCAAGTTGGAATAGTCAATGCATGTCCATCATTTCCCTTTTGCCTTCTTAACCAACACTGGATTTGATACCCACTCAGGGTACGTTCATCACTGATGAAGCCATTCGTCTTTAGCTTATCCACTTCTTCCTTCAACGTAGCAGATTACTCCGGTTCTATACAACTCCTCTTTTGCATCACAGGAGGGTATCTTAGATCCACATTTAATGCATGGAACACTATCTCCGACAAAATTCCACACATATTGGAATGCATCCAAGCAAACATGTCCAGGCATAGAGAAACCTTATCAGCTCCTTTCTCATCTTCAGACTGAGCTGAGTCCTGATCTTGGGAACTTATGAGGGATCGTTATCATCGATCAGAATATCGAGCTTTAGCTCTGCCCGTCTTGCCCTCGCATCCTCTGACTCTATTCGTGGGTCATGGGTTTATGAAACTTGCTATTGGACCCCAGTCAGGGTTAGGTGGTAGTTGTTATGCGTCGGAAGACTTCATATATGGAAGCTTCTCTGTAATGACCCGTGTTTTACGTATCAAAGGATCATAAAATATGTTTATTTTATTCATACGAGATTATATTACTCTAATATTTTGGAAAGTGACTCTTAGGAACATTTTCCACATCTATGATTTTTGTCGAATTTCTATGCGACCATTTTAACGCTAAAAATCTTGTTTGGACTATAACTGTTGATAGGAGTCGAAATACGATCACAAACCACTTCGTTTGCTTCAGAATGATGGTTTCCCATTTCATAGAGTGGCCATAGTAGGAAAACGGACTTATCGTTTGAAAGTTATTGCAATTTTAAGTTTTGGTTGTTGTTGGCCAGTTTTAGTAGATAATTAATTAAGCCCGTGCTTAGGCCCACTAATCCACTTCGAAATTTGTGCTAATAGGAGGCTGTAAGAATTGACCTAAGTCATTTCCTTCTTCTCCAAAATAGATCCAAACCTCCAATAGTTCTAATTTCATCAAAAATCACTTTTTTCCTTACTAATCTTAGCCAAATCAATGATTAGAGAGGGGATTAGCATATAGAAGCTAGAGATTATCATTATTATTGATTAGGTACCTCTTCCTTATTGTCAACTTCAGATCTAAGGAAGAAATTGGGTATTTTAGGTATTTGGTGAGCAGTTATTGACCTCTCACTCATCTATACTTGTTTATATAATTAAAATCTTGTTTTTAACATGACTTTGATCTAAAAAGGGGTTTTTTAACTTTAACCACTTATCCAAATATGCTTATGATCAGAAATTGTAGATTTGAAATGGTTTTTAAATTGGTTTTTGTAATCTCTTAACTCATGTCCAAATGCTGGTGTAATTTCCATCATTCATATGCATATGCTAATGTATAACTTAGATATAAAGTAAAACTAGTTTAATTATCACATTCTCATGTATAGATTGTATGAATGGATGTATATGCAAGCTATTCTATGATTGTATATTATGTTTTGATGTTGTTTGCTAGTGTTTTGGATGTTAGGTAGATAGGTTGGGAAATTGGTTAAATCGAAGGCAAAACTGGTTGGAATTGGACGAAACTTGGAAAGAAGATTTTGGAGCATTGGAAGAGCTCATGGTCCAAATTGCAACTCCAAATTCTCTAAGCATAGATGTCGGTACCAACTTAAGAGGTCGGTACCGAGCTCTCTGTGTTGGTTCATGTTGGCAGCGAGTTTAGGGAGGGGGAGATGTTAGCTAGTAGAGGTTGTATAATGTGATGGATTGGAGATTGGCTAAGTTCTTGAGGTATGATGACTTGTTTCTATAATTCGAAGTAAGGTGCTTTAAAGATATGATGACTTGATTTAGAGTAGAGAGGTCGGGATCAAAGCATATGTGCAAGAAGCACTAGAAGCAAGGAATAGGATAGGAAGAGACTTGGCCAATAGCGGCCAAGTACAAAGGTCGGTACTGAGTTCAGTGATTGGTACCGAGCTGTCCTGCTTGGTCCTATAAGGATGGAACTTCTGGGGTTTGGTACAGGGGTTCGAGAGGTCGTGCTGGAGATGTTGGCTTGTTCGCATGATGATTGATGGTGATGTAATAGCATGATAAAAGTTAGATTCTTCGGATAGTAACTCGACGTTGAATGGAGTTAGGTTCAGAAGAAGACGACCCGATGTAGAAAGGAGTCGTAGAATGGGGAATGTAGATGGTTCCTCGGAGGTGACGGCTCGATGTTGAAAGGGGTCATTGAGTGAGGGAATGTAGAATGGTTCCTCTAGGATAATGGAAGCTAACTGGAGCAAAGGAAAGGGCTCGGATACATGTACTAAGAGATTGTTGATACTTAGAGTGTTTTCTGTTATATGCAAAGCAGGGGTATCGTGAGGACGCTCGTGTGTATGTTGAAAGTTACCCCGGATCGGTTGAATGGATCTATGTACCCTGGACCGGTTGAATATGTATAGTATCAGCTTCAGGCTAAAGGGAGTACACTGAAAATCGGGATTTCCATTGGTCACTGGCAGTAGAATGGTCATACGGTTTATCGTATATCCAGACTACATAGAGTGATAGTGAGGATTGTTTGATGGATGTTATGGTTGCTTTGATTTCTCTATCCACAGTCTATCACTCTATAGTAGTCATTGAAGATAGGTATTGGAGATAGGGATACCTGGACACCCATTATCATACTTAGTTGTATTACACCTTTATGACAACTAGAGTAGCATATTATGTTATTATGTGCTAGCTCTTTGGTTGTAGGGACGGGTCAGGTATGATTCGTATACCTTTGTTCCTTACTATATCGACTTGTATAGTATTTTGAGATTCATTTACCACTCATATCAGACTGTTATCTAACTTGAGATTTTATGCTTTGCTTCTTATTATCTCAGGTGCTTTTAAATGAGTAGACTAGATAGCAGGTATAGGTGCAACGCAGTAGCTGTGAAAAGGATGGGCTGGAGGGAGCTATCTCGTATTATATATGGATTTCTCTACTTATTCTACTATGCGACATTGTGGAGCCTTGGTAGTTCTGCTTATTAGTATTGGTATAAGACCGTCTTATGAGTTGCTTCTGTTGTATAAACTCTATTTCATGATGTGTAACTTTGTGTATCTGCACTCTGATATTTGAATCACTTAGTTATTATTGTCTCTTCTATTCTATATCTATGATATTATATTTTATTCTTGCGCTGTGAGATATATTATAGATTATGTGATGTTTTGTTTCATTTTAAACCTTGATGATTATCCTACATCGAGCGGTATGATAGCAGTGCATTATCTTACGTATATTGGGTGTCGGTGGTGTAGGGCGGTCATCACATTTGGTATTAGAGCTTTGGTTGCATTGTTTAACCTAAATATACCGTGATTCGGTAGAGATAGGGGAGGGGTTTTCACCCTAGACCGAATCAAGAGAGTATATATACGAAAGCACATACTTGTTTTATATTTTGACTTTCAAAACTGTATAGTAGTATATATAGTATATAAGTCGCATGCACACACGAGTACCATTAGTATAGTTTTCTTTTTGAGAGACCGATTATTCTTGTAAAAGATCGAGAATGAGCCAGCAAACAAGAAACACTATTAGGGACTCCATCTCTGGGGTTGAGCAAGGAGCGGGTTTGGGGGCTGCAAATCCTGACTTGCAAACTATGTTCAATGCGATGATGGAAAACATACTTCAAAATGCCCAAGCGGCCACTCTGAATGTTGCTATTGGCGGTGGTGCTCAAGTGCAAGCGCCGAGGGCCAACTTCGCCAAGCCATGCAAAGATTACTTTACTTTGGGAGGCAAGTCATTTCTTGGAATGGAGTCTGCCATCAAAGTGTAGGATTAGTTAGACACCTACGAACGTATCTTTGGTGATATAGAGATCGATGATGCCATGAAGAGGAAGCTGGCCTCTAGAAAGCTTCAAGGGTGGGCCATGAACTGGTAGAATGCCATCACTGTTGCTATACTTGAGGATCAACTCACTTGGGACTAGTTCAAGGCCTGGTTTGAGGAGAAGTTCGTCTTGGCTGCTGAGATGTTGATGCTATCCAGGATATTCCCTGATTTAAAGCAGGGAGATTGCTATACTCAAGCTATCTCTTATTATATATGGATTTCTATACTTATTCTACTATGCAACATTGTGGAGCCTTGGCAGTGCTGCTTATTAGTACTGGTATAAGATAGTCTTACGAGTTGCTTCTGTTGTATAAACTCTATTTCATGATGTATAACTTTGTGTATCTGTACTCTGATATTTGAATCACTTAGTTATTACTGTCTCTTCTATTCTATATCTGTGATATTATATTTTATACCTGCACTGTGAGATGTACTATAGATTCCATGATGTTTTATTTCATTTTAAACCTTGATGATCGTCCTACATCGAGTGGTATGATAACAGTGCATTGTCTTACGTATATTGAGTACCAGTGGTGTAGGGCGGTCGTTACATTTGGTATTAGAGCTTTGGTTGTGCTGTTTAACCTAAAGTATACTGTGATTCAGTAGAGATAAGGGAGGGGTTTTCACCCTAAACTGAATCAAGAGAGTATATATATACGAGAGCGCATGCTTGTTTTCTATTTTGATTTTCAAAACTATATAGTGGTATATATAGTATATAAGTCGCATGCAACATGAGTACCATTAGTACAGTTTTCTTTTTGAGAGATTGATCATTCTTGCTAAAGATCAAGAATGAGCCAGCAAACAAGAAACACTATTAGGAACTCCATCTCTGGGGTTGAGCAAGGAGTGGCTTTGGGGGCTGCAAATCCTGACTTGGAAACTATGTTCAATTCGATGATGGTGAATATACTTCAAAATGCCCAAGCGGCCTCTCTGAATGTTACTATTGGCGGTGATGATCAAGTGCAAGCGCCGATGGCTGACTTTGCTAAGCCATGCAAAGATTACTTTACTTTGGGAGGCAAGTCATTTCTTGGAATGGAGTCTGCCATCAAAGTCCAGGATTGGTTAGACACCTACGAATGTATCTTTGGTGATATAGAGATCGACGATGCCATGAAGAGGAAGCTGGCCTCTAAATAGCTTCAAAGGCGGGCTATGAACTAGTAGAATGCCATCACTGTTGCTATACTCGAGGATCGGCTCACTTCAGACCAGTTCAAAGCCTGATTTGAGGATAAGTTCATTCTGGCTGCTGAGAAGTCGATACTATCCAGGACATTCGTTGATTTAAAGTAGGAAGATGTGTCTGTTTCTAAATACATAGCCGAGTTCGATGCTTTGTCGAAGTATGGTATGTCTTTTATCGACACTCCATTGAAGAAGAATGAGAAGTTTATTATGGGTTTGGATGACTATTTGGGAGAGAAGTTAATAAGTCATATCAATGAGCCTTTTGAGAGACTCGTCGAAAAAGTTCTTCATCGAAAGAGTTTATACCCTAAGTCTAAATCAGTTGTTGTCATTAAGGAAGAGCCAAAACCGCAACAAAGCGGTGGAGGCAAGAAGAAGAAGTCATTTGGAAAAGGAAGCAATCTCAAGGGAAGGATGCTCAAAAGAAGGTTAAATGGAATCTTATTTGCTATGGTTGTGAAGACAAGGGTTACTTGATCAGAGATTTCAAGATCAATAGGAAGAAGAAGTGTTACAGCTGCGGAAAGCCTGGGCATATACTGAAGAATTGTCTGAAACCACTGCAGCAGAAACAGGTTGTGAAGGCTTATGTTTTAGATGTTGTTCCGATTTCATCGAGTGTTTCCTCTGCGAAAGAGAAGGGGAAGGGCATTGTCATTCAAGGTATGATTTCCCTTTATGATGTTTCCATATGTATTTTATTTTATGCCGGGGCTTCACATTTCTTTATATCTAGTGACCTAGTAGATAGACTAGGATTGAAACCCGAAATAGTTGACCGATCGTTGATTGTGACGAACCATGTTGGATTCTCCACTAGCCTGTGTATGATTTTTCGTGGTTTGGTCTTGTCGAGTCATGAATGCTATTTTGTTTGTGATTGTTTAGTTCTGAATTTCATTTGGTTCTGGATTATCTTGGAATGGACTAGCTAAGGAAGCATGTGGTAATAGTGGACTGCAAGAAGCCGTTGGTGACAATTAGGGCTGTAGAAGGGCGAACGGTAGTGATTGGTTGCCTACCGAAGGATGGGGTTATGGTTAGCTTTCTATATTCGAGATTCCACAGGATGAGTTGTCATCTATGCTTTTCGTTAGGGAGTATCCGGACGTAATTGAGGAAGTGACTGGATTACCGCCCATAGGGAGTTCAAGTACCGTATAGACTTGACGAAGGATTCTAGACCGATAGTTATGCCTTTAAGGTGTATGGCACCTAGAGAGCATAAGGAGTTAGAGGTGCAAGTGAATGACTTGTTGAAAAAAGGGTTCATTCATAGGAGCATATCTGAGTGGGGTGCACTCGTAGTATTCGCCACTAAGGCGGATGGCTCTCTAAGGTTGTGCGTAGATTACCGTAAACCGAATAAGGTGACGAAGAAGAACAAGTATCCACTCCCTCGTATTGATGACTTATTCGATTAGCTCCATGGTGCGAAGGTGTTCTCCCAATTGGATTTGGCTATGGGATTTCACCAATTGAGGGTAGAAAAGAAGAGTATGTCAATCACCATGTTTCGTACGCTATCTGGTTCTTACGAGTGGTTGGTTATGCCATTCAGGCTAACCAATGCTTCAGCATACTTTGTTGGTCTCATGAACTGTGTCTTCAGGGATCAGCTGAACAAGTTCATACTTATGTTTGCGAATGATATTCTGATCTATTCAAGGACAGAGGAGGAACACAAGGCGCACTTGGGGATTGTACTCGAAGTATCATGGAAGCACAAGTTGAAAGCAAAGTTTTCGAAATGTCACTTCTAGAGAAGGAAAGTGAATTCTTGACATGTCATCTCCGAGCAGGGCATTGCCGTAGATCTTGCCAATGTGGCAGCGGTTCAAGATTGGTGCCAACCCAAGAATGCTACTAATGTGAGGAGTTTTTTGGGACCGGCATGGATATTATAGATGCTTTATCAAGGACTTCTCACAGATAGTTACACCGTTAACCAATTTGATAAAGAAAAATCAGTCTTTTACTTGGGATGCTAGACGTGAGCAGGTATTTGTGAGTCTAAAGGAGAGGTTGACGAGTGCGCCTGTACTGACCATTCCGAATGGGAATGAGGAGATGACAGTATACACAAACTCCTGTGGTACTAGATTAGGTGCGATATTGATGCAGAAGGTAAAAGTTGTCACCTACACTAGTCGATAGTTGAAGCCGTACGAAGCAAGTATCCAAACCATGATTTGGAGTTTGTGATGATAGTATTTGCTATGAAGATTTGAAGGCACTATTTATTAGGAAAAAGGTTCGAGCTATTCATGGACCACAAATCCTTAAAGTACCTTTTCTCCCAGAATAATCTCAACCTTTGACAGCAGCGATGGTTGATGGTTAGAATTCTTAGCCTTATATGACTTTAGCATTTCTTATATGCTCCGTAAGGGAAATGAGGTCGTCGACGCATTGAGTAGAAGGCATGCCAGTTTAGGGTCGATGTTCTTAGAGTGGAAAGAGGAAAAGTATATTGCTGGTTATGACTTCAGACCTCATTGTGAGTTAGAGTCAGAGATGTTGGCAAGCTTGGCAACCAGACCTACTTTTATTGAGCAGATCGGTACCAGTCAGAAGCGAGATGCTACATTGGTAGAGATTATGGCGAAAATAGAAGGAGGAGTAGGGTCTGAGGATGTGAAGAAATACGGACTCGACCTAGAAGGTTAGCTCCGTGAGGATAGGAAATTGGTTGTTCTCGATATTAACGGACTGCGTGATGAGGTGCTACGAGAGTGCCACCATTCCGGGTGGACCATACATCCAAGCAGTAATAAGATGTACCATGATATGAGGCAGACCTACTATTGGGAAGGGATGAAAAAGGATGTCGGGACATTCATCTCGAAGTGTATGAACTGCCAGTTGGTGAAGGCGGAGGAAAAGAAACCAAGTGGCCTATTGCAACCGCTTGAAGTTCCCGAGTTTAAGGGGGAGCAGATATCGATGGATTTCTTTAGCTGCCAAGGACTTGAACAGGGTACAATAGTATATGGGTCATAATCGATCAATTGACTAAGAGTGCCAGATTTATACCCATCAAGTCAAGCAAAACGGCAGCCAAACCGCCGAGTTGTATGTGAAATGGATTATACGATTTCATGGTGTGCCAAAGAGCATTATGAGCGATCGAGACCCGTTGTTCACTAGAGGGGTTTGGAAGAGTTACAGAAGGCATTGGGTACCGAGCTGTATCTTGGTATGACTTATCATCCATAAACAGATGGGCAAACAGAGAGAGTGAATCGTATACTAGAGGATCTCTTACGAGCTTGCATTCTCGATTTTAGAGGCTCGTGGGATGATCACTTGCATATGGTAGAGTTCGCATACAATAGCAGCTATCAGTCTAGTATCGGTAAGGCACCATATGAAGCGTTGTATAGCCGATCGTGTAATGCCCCTTCATGCTAGTGGGAATCAGGCGAGAAACTGATACTTGGGCCAGATACGATTTGAGAAACCTCGGAAAAGATAAAGATCATTTGGCAACGGATGAAGGCCGCACAAGATATGCAAAATAGTTATGTTGATGGAAGGAGTGGAGATTTATAATTTTATATCGGAGATATGGTATTCATGAAAAAATTTCCATTGAAAAATGTTATTCAATTCGGTAGCAAGGGGAAGTTGGCACCAATATTTGTAGGTCCTTTTCCGATAGCGGAGAGGATTGGGAACCTAGCACATATGGTCAACTTACCTCCGAAAATGGCAGGTGTGCACAATGTCTTCCATGTTTCTCATCTACGGAAGCTCGTGCACGACTCAGGCATGACGATTGCACCAGATCATCTTGATGATATTGAGGATTGAACAAGAAGCTTTGAGGCCTCGTAGGCCGAGCCGATTTGTATTGTCGGACACGATACGAAACAACTTAGGAGGAAGACGGTGGAGTTAGTGAAGGTTCAATGGGGCGAAAGTGGAGACGATTGTACATAGGAAACCAAGGAGAGTATATGGGCCACATGTTCGGAGCCTTCACATGGTAAGGCCCATTGTTTATCATATTTACTTTCACTTACGATATCATATAGGGTAGTTTAGTATCCCGCATGCTAGGATATGTTTCCCTATATTATTGGTTGCATGGTTGCGTGTTTGACATGTTTGATGATATACATGATTGTTAGGCATGCAGGGTAACTATGATTGATTTTCTGTGTTTCTTTAGGGATTTCGGGGGCGAAATTCCTAAAAGGGGAGAGTGTAAAGACTTGTGTTTAATGTATTGGAGGATCGTAAAATATTTTTATTTTATTCATAGGAGGTCATATGACTCTAAGATTTTGGAAAGTGGTTTTTAGGGACATTTTGCACATCTATTTTTTTTTAATTTCTATATGCCATTTTGACCCTGAAAATATTTTTGGACTATAACATTTGATAGGAGCCAAATTAGGGTCTCAAACTACTTCCATTGCTTCATGATAATGGTTTTTTATTATGTAGAGTGGTCATAATAAGAAAACGGACTTGTCGTTTGAAATTTATTGTAGTTTTAAATTTTGGTTACTGCTGGCCAGTTTTAGTGGGTAATTAACTAAGCCCGTGCTTAGGCCCACTAACCCACTTCAAATTTTTTGCTAATAGGAGGCTGTAGGAACCGATCTAAGTCATTTCCTTCTTCCTCAAAACAGATCCAAACTTCCATTAGCCCTAATTTCATAAAAAATCGCATCTTTTCCTTACCAATCTTAGCCAAATCATTGATTAGAGAGGGAATTAGCACATACAAGCTAGAGATTATCATTTTTATTGATTTGGGTCCTTCTTCCTTGCTGTCCACTTCAGACCTAAGGAAGAAAGTATTTTAGGTATTTGGTGAGCGGTTCTTGACCTCTCACTCATCTATACATGTTTATATAGTTAAAAGGCTTGTTTTTAACAAGACTTTAATTTAAAAAGGGTTTTCTAACTTTAACCACTTATCCATACATGCATATGACCGGAAATTGGAGATTTTGAAATGGTTTTTAAAATGGGTTTTGTAATCTATTAACTCATGTCCACATGCTAGTGCAATTTCCATCATTCATATGCATATGCTAATGTAAAAATTAGATATAGAGTAAAACTAGTTTAGTTATCACATTCTCATGTATTGATTGTATGAATGGATGTATATGCATGCTATTCTATGATTTTATGTTGTACTTTGATTTTGTTTGCAAGTGTTTTGGATGTTAGGTAGATATGTGCGATGTAGTAGCTATGCAGAGGACGAGCTGAGGGGAGCTATCTCGTATTATATATGGATTTCTTTGCTTATTCTGCTGTGCAACACTGTGGAGCCTTGGTGTTGCTGCTTATTAGTACTAGTATGAGACAGTCTTACGAGTTGCTTCTGTTATATAAACTCTATTTCATGATGTATAACTTTGTGTATCTGCACTCTAATATTTGGATCACTTAGTTATTACCGTCTCTTTTGTTTTATATTTGTGATATTATATTTATTCAATGCGCTGTGAGATATATTACAGATTCTGTGATGTTTTGTTTCATTTTAAACCTTATAATCGTCCTACATCGATCAGCATAACAGCAGCACACTATCTTATGTATATTTGGTGCTGGTGGTGTACGACGGTCGTCACATTCTCTGTATCCTTTCCTATCTCATGTCATTTTTCTTCTCTTAGCATTCTCGATAGGTTCTTTGGTCTCTTTATATTTATCCTACTCCGTTCCAGGTGGGGAACTTCATCATCAAATGCCATGGAACAAATGCAGTTCTGAAATCGATAAGAGTTAGTCAGTCTAAGAAAGCATTGTAGGTCAAAAACCATCAACCACCACAAACATTTGCAATTGCACTACCTTGCGGCCTCCTTTACCCAACTCCATAAGCAGCTCTATGCAGCCAACAAGTTCCTTGGCATGTCCGGTAAATCCCGAATATGGAATTTACAAGGCTTTGGATCCTTCTCGCTGAGCCATTTTTGATCAAAGGTTTTCATGATCAACATATTTCCCGAGCTCCCACCACCAATAAGAAATTGGTGCACTGTAGCTGGCTCAATCATGACCGTAATCACTATAGGATCCAATGTCGGTGCTTCATCGGTGCTTCAACCTTGTCAGCATCTCAGTTCCGAAACACAATATCATTATTAACAGTTCTCTGTTGCTTCGCTAGAGTCTCATCCTCTATGGAAAAACATGTTTCTTGAGGCCTATGCCTCGACTAGTTGCCATAGTTCTTCATCTCATTCTATCTTTTCTCTGTAGAATAAGGACCTTCAGCGATGGTATTTATCACAATTCCTCTTGCAGGATGTCTCAGTCCCTCTCTATTGGATTAATCCTAGTTCCCTTGGGTAAGCTACCCTTAGGGTCTATTGTTCGTATGCCCGCCAACTTGCGGCTCCTAATATACCGCAGCAATGTTTTCTTACGTATCAAATCTTCAATAACATACCTCAAATACCTACACTAGTTTGTATTATGCCCATGGGTCTCATGGAAGTGACAATATCTTCCCAAATATCTTTCTTCTTTAATTGCCTCCCTCGAAGGCAGTTTCTTGTAGTTCTTAGTATATTGGGTCGCAAGGTATATGTTCTCAACTGTATCCTTTTTTTTGAAAAGAACTCAACTGTATCCATTCATGAAGCATAATCTCATGGCCTGGTATACCCCATACGCTTCTTGGTGTCTTTCTTTTAACCTTCAAGACTTTGGTTCTTTCTTTTACAATTATTATTTCCAACATTTACTGAAACATTTCCAGCGCCTTCACCACCTTGTTTGATAACAACAATGCTCGGTATCACACTACTTGGTCCCTCTTGACCATCGGCAGCCAGTCCAGCAGCCAAATCTACTTCTTCTAACTGTAGAAATTGGATGCCTTTCGATAAAATTCTTCCATAGTAGATGGTTGCTTTCTTTTAAGCCGTTTGCTAAAGTCTGTCCTCGGTTGAACCCCACTGATTAGTGTCGTTAGCACAATCTCCTCTCGGGGATTGCTCACTGTAGTAACTGCAGCATTAAATGTCTTCAAAAAGTTCTTCAGGGTCTCTTTTGAACTCTGATGCACGTTGGATAACGACATCATGTATTTTGGTCGCACGGTGTGGAGCTAGAACTGCTCCATAAACTTCTTACCCAGTTGATCAAATGATTATATAGACCTCGGTGTGAGCCTAGTGAACCACATCATTGTTAATCCATCTAAGAATATGGAAAAACACCTACACTAAAAGTGCCTTTTGCACGAGAACTATCCATATGCCATCTGTACATCAATAGATGTTGCCTTGGATCAGTCGTTCCACTGTACATTGATATTGTCGCATTACGAATTTCTTTGGATACTTCAGTTCAAGGATGTTTTCGGTGAATGGGGTCCGACTTTGTGATGAACCCTACTCCTTATCCCTTCTATGCTGGCTCTCACTCGATAACCTTTTAACCATATCAACGATATATTCCTTACTACTTTGGGTAGTTAGATGTTGATCATCAGGAACATCCTTGGGTGTCTGACTTTGAAACATCCTTGATTGACGTCTAGGTTCCCCTATTTCTGGAGGAACCATTCTATCCAACCAACTCTATCGATGCCATATTGGACTATGTTCTTTTAGCTGGTTCTGCGGTGTTTGTCTGAACACCATCGGTCTGAACACCACCAACCTTGTAACGACCCGCCATTCATTCCACAGAATGATGCATCATTAATAAGAAAGAAAGGGATAGAAAAGAGAAAAGAAGAGAAGAGAGAAAGAAACAACATCAGAATCTTAACAGCGGAACGAATAAATTATATTAATAACATAAGTATTACATAATATACAATGACTATCAGAGTTACACAGATATACATCACATACTAGACAGTTATAAACACCTGTCTAGTTATTACAACTCAATACAATACAGAGATCAATACAGCGGAACTACTATATATATCTACAACGCTGAAGCCTCCTGCTCCATTGCTCCTCCAGAATTCGTCAAAGCTAACCTGAATCCCTTGGCTACTCGTAAAAATTTGAGTACCCAAGAGTTTAATAAAACAGTAAATAAACACTTGGGTCAGACATGGGTCTGGTGTGAGTAAACGGTTAAAGTTGCTTAACTTTAAAAACCTTTGAAACAAAAGGTATCACGTAAGACTCCCCACACATAAACATGGGTAAGTTTTTACCTTACGCTAACCAAACATTTGATAGGAAATTCAGTTATATTACAATAGGGTCTATGGTTTTCAAATAAATACTCACATAGCTGAAATTGTTACATTATTAAATTCCAGCATACTAGCCACAAAGTGGGTTATACAATCAAGTCCGAGATCACTTATTGGAAATTGGATTTCCATACAATGGTAGGGCTACTGAGGTACCGCCCGTCACAGTACCTGGCCTAGATCAGCGTACCGAGGAGTACGCCCGCTCCCCTGCAACACAAAGCCGGAACCATCCCTTACTGGATAATTCCAAATAAAATCACCCCACGGTTGTGATCAGCAACCGCACCACTAAGCCAAAATAAAAAGGGACATCTAGACAGGGATGACCTTACTCTCAGTGGGTGCTACCCACGAAGCCTTGCTGCACCTCCCCTGTTTTAGCCATTCCCGGTTGATGAGGCTTGAGGCTACGATTACCTTATCAGAACACATCACTTAGAATGCTCATCGTCCACCTGACGATGTTCTGAAAGCATTCAATCCATACAAGTTCGTTCCGGGTTCGAACGAAACCGAAGGCATTATCTCGTTACACTCATTTTGCAATCACCCTCAGAGTTAACGACAATAACCCTTGCACTCTGAATCTTCATCTTCACTTGAGATTCACGACCTATCGTTAATTTGGATCGATGTGGTATTCGGATATCCAAATCTGGAAACCCGATCCCGATCTCATCGAAATCCAAAATGTATCTTTTAAGGCCAAGTTGTTTTAAAGTTAAAACAATTCAATTCAATTATCTATATACACATAGATAGATAATTCACAATATCACAATAGATAATCTACATTATCATCACAAATAGATAATTCATATTATCATCACACTTCAACCAAAGCATCCATATCAAACAACATCACTTATCTCATATCTGAGATCTCAAACCATTCAAGGCAATCAATATCATCCATCCATACATAAGCAATGATCTATACCATCTCTAATTAATTTAAAGTGAATTAAATTAATTACTTCATTTCTAATTAATTTAAAATAAATTAAATTAATTACTTCATCATTATAAATCCTACTTATATAATCATTAATTAATTTCAAATAAATAAATTAATCATTATCTAATTATCCACTTTAATTAATCACCCTGATTAATTATCCTTTAATTACATTTAAGTAATTATCCTTAATTAATTTCACAAATTAATTATTCTTAACCAAATACAGTAATTAACCTTTAATTACTTCATTAATTAATTATAATCAATTACTTTAATCCTTAATTAATTACAATTAATTAGTTATTCTATAATCACTTATCATTGATTAATTAATCTTAATTAATCAACTCTTAATTACATCATTAACTATATTTAATTAATGATTTCTTAATTTCCTTTTTAATTAATCATCTTGATTAATTATTTTTTAATTATACTAAGTAATTATCTCTTAATTATCTTTTTAATTAATCACACTTGATTAATTACTCTTTAATTACACTAGGTAATCAAACCTTAATTATAGATTAATTATCCTTTAATTATTAATTACTAATTAATTAATTATTTCCATTAATTAATGATTACTTTCATTAATTAAATTTCTTTTTTAATTAATTACCTTAATAAGTAATTAATCTCATTATTAAATTCTCTTAATCCTTTAATTAATTAACCATTAATTAAATAATTTAAACCTTTAATTAATTATATTAATAAATTCTTTATTTAATAACACTAAGTGATTACCCTTAATCACTTCCACTTAATTACTTTCATAAAGTAATTAACCTCTAATTACTTTATTAAATAATTACCCTTTACTTAATTACCTCCAGTAATTAATTACTTAAGTACTTCATCAAGTAATTACACTTAATTAATTCATAAGTGATTATCTTTAATTAATCACTAATTAATTACTTAATTATTTAACTAATCGTTTAAATTTAATTAAATAATTCCTTAACTTCTTATATTTAAAAAGATCCTTAATTAATAAATTCATTTATCTTTATTAAATTATTAATTACTCTTAAATCATTAACAATAGTTAAATTACCCTTGTTAATTTCACATATTAAAATCTTTAATAAATCAAAACCTCTTAATTACTTAAAAATAAACTCTTTATTATAATTGATTATTAAATCCTTGTCATAAAATTTATTTAAAATATAGCATTTTTGGAAATCAATTATAATTAAAACAATTTAATTAACCTTTAAAATCTTTTAAAAACTTCCCAAAGTTGTTTAATAAATTTTCAAAACAAACATTATTTTGAACACCCACTTATTCTACCTTTTTAAAACTTATCGACTTATATATAAAACTTGTTAAACTTATATCCTTGAAAACCATTTAGTTTTATAGGTAAAAACTTGTTTTACTTTTGTTTGAAACTTAGAAACATCTCCAAAAATCAATTTCCTTGTTTTTAAAAATTAAACATTTGCTGTTCAATTTTAAAACCTGCTCACCACTAAAACCAGAGCAAAACTTCCATTTACTCAAACGAAACCCGAGATTTTCCCACCCTCTTCCTGCTTCGAGTAAAACACGAGCGTCCCCGAAGAAAAACCCGAGTACTCGCTCTCTCTTCCCAAAACCAATTCCAGATGCACGAAAACGTGCTCATCCACGTGCACACCGCCTTCGATCGCCGATGAACTCCACCCTGGCCTCTGACGAGTCGACAACAACCATGGCAACACTCGCGAACATCCATCAATCTCGATTCGCTCGAGAATCAAATTCGATGAAAAAAACCCATACAGCCTGTAACAAACATCACCGGAATATCGACCACCACCGACGATCTAGTCCTCTAGACATCCCGCCGTTCTCCTCGTCGCTTCGTCACACCTTCCAACACCCACGGCACAACTCGCGATTGACTTCGATCGCTTCTCGTCACCGCGAAACCCAAATGAACTTCGACGACAATCACAGGGTGTTAAACCATATCCCATCGATTCTTGGCCATCACGATCAACAATAAAACCTATCACTATTTTTCCATCAACCACCATCCTTCCAACTACCCCTGACATCAACCCCGATCTTCAAATCGTCATTGATCGATGGTAGTTGACGAAAATACGAATTCCGTTCAACTCAAGATAACTCGATAATTCCAATCTTAAAAATCATGAAACCACTATCAAAAATCATTATTTTCTACCATGAATTAATTCATGAAATCCAAACATGAAATCATGAACATTGATTTTTGACTTATATATGATTTTTACTGTTATTTCTTATTTTCCAGAATATTACTAAATATTAACACTTAAAATTATTTTTAAAAATACTATTACATTCATACAATCATATTTTCTTTGGAGATCATAACCTAAAGTTGAATATATAAAGGGAAATTGAATTCATTTGATTTATTCTTGAGTCTGTGATCATATATACACTCAGTCATGTTCACATATAAACATGGTAGTACAAAATATATACCAGATAAAAGAACAACCATGCAAACCATAATACAACATTTTCTATACAGATTTATCACATGCATTAATATAAACATAGGTTAAAAACTGTTTTTAAAGAAAAGGTTTACTCACCAGTTCAAATGAAGAACAGAGCACCTTTGTAAAAACAGCTTATGCTTTGATTTTAAAACTTGAGTGCCTTTGCTTATTTGATTTAAAAACTGCATGCTATTGAAACTTGTAGAGATGACTGAAGACTTGATTAACTTGCTTTTGATTCCAGGTTGAAGAATGTAGGCTTTTGAAAATCTCAGATTTGAAAATGTACAGGCTTTGATTTTGATTTGCAAAATTTGGTTACAGGGTTTGAAAAATGCAGATGTTCAGGTTATTGTTTGATAATTTCTGGTTTGAGGAAATGGTTTCAGGTTATTGAATTAGATTTAGTTTAAGAAGTATTGATTTCATATTTGTTTTGAGAATGGTTTACAGGCTAAAATCTCTTAGCTTTTGATTTGAAGAGGATAGAAAAAGAAATGAAGATGAGGAGCATATGTTTATATATAGGCTGAAAATGGTTTAATAAAAATAAAAGAAAATGAAAATAAATAAGGACACTTGTACAATTTATTAACATTTGTCATTCTCATACTTTAATCTTATAACACTTGTCCTTTATGTATTTTTCTATTTATTTTAAATGTAAATAAAAGCCTTTATATTAATTTACAATTTTATAAATGCTTATCTAAATACATATATTTGAATTTCTTTAAAGGAAATAAACTAAACAAATTATATAAAAATAAAATCTTATACCTATATTTTAAATCCAAAATATTTTAAAATATCTATCCTTTTGAATTTCCAAATTTAAATCCAAATTCAAATTCAAATCAAAGAAAATCAATCAACTTATATATATATATATACATATATAACTACACATTAAATTTTGAAAATAACAAATTCTATTTCCTTTAAAAATCTATTTATTTTAATATATAAAACAATACATTATTAATATTGTTTGGAAATAACACATTTGTAAATTTTAAATAATTTATAAAAGACATTATCACATTATCAAGCAATATTTAAAAAGAAATAAAACAAACCTTTTTGTAAATCTTATTTAAATTTAAAACTTAAGTTATAATATAATTTAAACCATTATACATTTACCTTAAGTATTTTAAAATTATATAGTTAACTATTTGATTAATCTTTGAAAATCTTTATATTAAATTTAATCATAATTCCCAAATTACCAAAATATATTAGAATTTGAAAATTATGTTTTATTTGTTAAATTCAATCCAAAGCTTTTCTATTTACAATATATACAATTATATATACATTATAAATAGAAAACATTTTATTAGTTTTAAAAAATAAATTTACCAATTAAATATTTATTAAAGAAGATTGTTAAACCAATTTAAACATTTTTAATAAAGATTATCAAATCAATTTAATTATTTAAACAGATTATTAAATTGATATTGCCCAAAAATTTCCGGGATATCACAAACCTGGTACTAACATGATGGGTCATCTCTATGCCGGCATATTTTGATGTTGTATAATTTGCTCCATCTTTCACAACTCGCTTCTATGCTACCCCAGCCCCTCGTAGCATTATTTTTTTCCATCTCTTATGTTCTATTCTGTCGAATACTAGCATTCTTTGTTAGAATTAAAAGATAATGATTCCCTTCCGCTTCTCCTTCCCTTTTGGGATTCAATCCTTTGTTGAGGCCGGGCTAAAGCCATCTACTACTCCTGCATACTTCACATCGGATCCATCTAAGACCTTTGCTGCTCTAACATCTTCATGTTTATATCTAGCATTGTTCTCTCCATTTCAACTCTTATCACAACTTAGTTGGTTGAGATGATGATCCTGGTAGAGTAGTCAAAGGTTGAGTTGTTTCATCCTCAGCATGGTGAACTCCTCCAGTAATAGCATCGGATCTGGTCTTTCTTAGATCTATATCTTCTAGATCTAATAGTAGATTCTTCTCAAATCCAAGTAACCACATACCTTCAACAACCAAATTCAAAATCTAGCTTTTAGACTCTTCGAATCCAAAGTAAAAACAAAGATCTACTCCTAAGATTGATCCTTCTTAGTGAAAGCACCAAAAATGTTGTGCCAAGATGAATTGGCGCAACACCCCAAATCTAAGAAAAACAAGATGAATTTAATAGAGGATGAAAATAAAAGGTAGAAAGATGATATCTTTAAAGTAGTTTGGCTTTTTTTCGATTGCCGACGTCCCCTATCAGCTTTATTTCAATGGTTTTGGACAAATACAATCGAATTACAAATTTCTCAGATCCAGAAATTTATTGATAATCTAGTACGGTAGCAATTCAAGGTAAAAAATGAGATAGAGTGTCCCAAAAGTCCAATTGTCCCTCTTTCGTTGCCAAAAGATGGTTATTCATAGTCAACTTCGTCCTTCAAAGTCACATGCTTGCAGAAGAATAGATAAAATCTCAGATCCAAGCTTTTAGGCACAAAGAATGGGTAAAACTTGGCATCCATAATAGGTCGGCGCCAACATGATCAGGTCGGTGCTGACATGTTCATGTTGGTGCCGACATGTTTGTTTAACTTGAATCTATGTCTTTTCTTCATACTTGTTCAAGTCTTCTAGCTTCTAATTTTTATTGACAATATTGCCCCTTCAAATCATGTCAGTACTTACATGATTTGTCTTATTCGAGTCTTTGTCTTTTTCTTCAATGTGCAAGGCAACTTTATCTATAGTTCGGTTCCTACCTCATTAAACAGCTTGGAACCGACATGATAAATCATGTTGGTACCGACGACATGATTTGTGGAATCTTTGCCAAACTACTTATGCTCTATTTCTTCATCATTCCTGACACCTCTTAAGCTTCTTGGTCCATCTCTTGATCATCATAAAGTCTAGACCCATTGAGATGTCACTTGGTTTAATTATTGGATAACAGTGCGAGATGAAGAAAATATCCAGCAGCCGATATACTGTGTTGGCAAAAGGTTATTGTCCCTAGGAACAAGAAACTCAAAATTGGAAATTCTAGCTTTCTGAATACCAGTGGTGGTCCTCAAGCTCCGCCCATATTCCCAAACACACCTTGTAAAGGTCCTTACCAACCAACCCTTGAAGCAAGTGTTAAGCCATCCAAATACATCAGACTGGTTTTCGAAATAGTCCGTGGAACTCGGGCAGCATTATATCACCTTCTATCCTCACACATCCATCAAATTCCAAGTTATGGATGATTTCATTACAGAATTTTCCAGCCCAAACAGCAGTAAGGAAGAAATAATCGCTAACCAACGTCCATGGTAATTCTTTGCCAGTAGGGCATCTAATGAAAAAGGGGCAGTGGCTGGTATGGTCCTCGTCACACCAGAGGGAAAGAAGCTTAAATTTGCTAACCAACTGAACTTTAAAGCAAAAAATAATGAAGATGAGTATGAAGCGATTATGGTTTGTCTCAGGATGACAATAGAATCGAGGATCAAATCAACTCATTTATTCAATGATCCCTTGCTGGTTGTAAATCAAATCGAAGAGCGCTTTCAAGTTAAGGGCAAAATATCGGCCCTATATATTGCAGAAGAAAAGAATCTTATTAGTGCCTTCTTTGATAATATGTTGGAATAGGAACCACTAGAGAAAAATGCAAAGCCGACTGGTTCACTAAGCTGCGAGCAACCTAGAAGAAAGAAATCCTTGGGTATCAATAGAAGTGTGGTCTGCCCCATGTTATAAGCTGGGCCAGTTGTGGAAATAAATAAAAAGAAGACATATACATAAATGACCTCCACCTAGCGAGTAGGGAACTACCCTCGAAGCAAAAGAAAGCCCAAAAGATTCTTTACCAAGCCCCACATTGTACATTCATGGATGACAAGCTATATCAGAGGTGCTACTCTGTCCCCCTCCGGTATTGCATTACTATGAGGAAGCTGGTTATATGCTAGAGGACCGGCATGAAGGCTTTGTAGGGATCATGCTGGAGGGCAAAGTTAGCAAAATAGGATGCCCAATAGGGTTATTACTAGCCGATAATGATCAAAGATTCCATAAATTGTGTCAAAATGTGCGACTAATGCCAACGGTTCGTGAAGATCCCGAGAGCATCGCAAACTAACAACCATGACATTCCCTTGGCTGTTCGATGCATGGGTATTGACTCAATTGAAAAACTCCCTGATGCTAAGGGAGGGTACAATCATACCATTGTCGCTAATGATTATTTCACAAAGTAGGTTGAGGCGGATCCCCTAACTGGGGTCACTGTAAAATACCATGTCTTACGTATAGAAGGATCATAAAATATTATTTTTAAATCCAAATTTGGTCGTGTAATGTTATGACTTTGGGAAATGTTTAGTGTTGACATTTTTGACTCTTAAAATTTTTTATTGGACGATCTCGTCGTTGAAAACTTATAAGGGATATAATTTCTAATAGGAACTAAATTAGGGTCCATGACCAGTTCTATTTGAAAGAGAGTATGGTTTATCTTTCCATGGATTGATCATAGTATATTTTTGGACTTGCTGTTTAGGAGATAAGGCCATTTGAAGTTAGTTAGATTCTGGATAGCTTAACGGGTAATTATTGAGGTCCAGGTTAGGCACAAAAGCCCATTTCGGGATTTGTGCCTAATGGAGTTGATGAGATAGCCTTCATTCATTATTTCACTTGCCAAAAATAGTTTAATAATTATTTCCCTAACCAATAAGCAACCTTAATCCATACTTTAATTAGCCAAATTGAGAAATTAGTGAAGAGATTAGTGATGTATAGATTGGTTAATTTTGGGGGTGCGTTAGAATTCATGAAGATCACTGTCCACTTCAAATTTTGCTTCAATTTGTGTGCATTTGGGTATTTAGGTAGGTGGGTGATTTATCCTTCTCACTTTACCATGCTAGTTTATATAATTAAAAATGATGTTTTTAAATGTTTTTTGAAGTTAAAATGATTTCTAAAATAGATCTAAACTTAACTTCGGTTTTAAAATAGTGTAAAAATATAAATGTTGATTTTGATTCATTTTTGGGTGCTTGACCATACCAGTCATCATTTTGTATTTTGGTAGACCTAAGATGTTATAAATACTTGGATATTGTTTATATTGTTTATATTTGATGTATGTATGTTGTGCATAACTTACACGTGATCATTTGGTTGTATTTCAATTCATTTTTTTGTATTAAGTGAGTGGTCTTCATTTGAGTGAATCGATGAGCAAAAATGCTCAAAATTTCATGCGATCAAAATATAGCATTCTTGGTATCCTAAGGAGTCTACATGTATGATCACATGAATATTTGAAGTGAAATAATTGAGTTTTGGTGGTTTCAAAGTGCGGTCAGTGGTGGACACAATTATGGTCCATGGTAGGCTTGCTTCAGGGTCTTGAAGAAGCAACTTCGGGATTTAGGCCTCATTGCTTCAGGCACAAGTAAAATGACAAGAGGTTTGGGCTTAGAGAAATTTTGGCATTGGAGAAGAGGTCGACATCGGGCTTTTTTGACTTTGGGATATTAGGGCGCAAACTTCGAGCTAGGGAACAAAGTACATTGGGCTTTAGGAGGGGATGCTAAAAGATTTGCCAAGGTTTTGTACTTAACCAAAATCAGCTAAGTGCACAACCAAAGTGGTCGTGATCGACCACTCTAGAGTGCTCAACACTGACCACTATTGGTTTTGGGGTTTGGGGAGCATGATGTGACAATTTATGTGCTTGTTCGATGCTTGGTATAGAGTTATGGTTTTACGACAAATGATTTTGGCTAGTGAAGTGATAATACGATGCTTTGACTTTGAGATTTCAAAACTTTATGAGGGACTATATGACATATGATGGGTGTCTAAAGATGTTCTAATGACGATGACTTGATTATGGGAATTGTTGTGATGATCTATAAGGACAAGTCCGATGATGTGGACTTATGGGTGGAACAATGATGTGTTCTACTATGGAAATTAATGAAACAAAACTATGATGTGTTCTACAATGGAGATGCATGCAAATGGATCGTTTATTTTTAAAGGTTTCAAGTATGCTCATAAAAAGGGGTATATAAGGATGCTCGCCTAGATTTTTGATGTAGATCCTAGATTGTTTGATGTGATATACCTTACCTTAGACTTTTATGACTTGAGTCTAGTTATTAGACCTACGAAGTGGCATGGACTCGAGCACCAAGAAACCAAGATGGGCTATATGAGTTATCATATATCCAATGCTCCTGAGTGATCTGAGGATTGTTTTATGGGTGCTATATTATATGTGTTCGATTAGGTATTATGGACTTAGATGCCTAGACAACAAACACTGTATTTGACTAGTAGAACACCCACATTATGATGTTGATAGTATATTAGCATATACTATTATGTGCTAACTCTTTGGATGAAGAGATAGATCTGGTATGGTTCTCCATATCTTAGGTTCTATAGTTTACTGTATTGACTTCTACAGTTTTTAGGATTGTAGAACGCTCATACAAAATTGTTGTATGACTTGAGCATTTATGTTTTGATTCTTATTATCTCGGGTACTCTTAAATGAGTAGACTAGATAGCAGGTATTGGATAACTCACGGCGTGGTGTAGATGGACTAAGAAGAGGTATGCTTTCACATATACTTGTATTTGAGCTTTTTATTACTTATATTACATTGTGCAGCACTATGGAGATTTATTAATGCTTTACTTATTATTAGAGATAGTTTATCATTTGATTTATTATTTGATGTATAAACTTTATGGTATGTGATGTATAACTACTATAAACTTGTTGCACTTTGATTATGTGGTTCGTTTTATTTATTACGATCTCACCTTTTTTATATTTGTGATGATCATTATATTTTATCCTTATGTCATATGGTATACTACATGTTCTGATTTGAAGATTTTATTGCTTTATTTCATCCTTGATGATCATCTTGCATCGGTTAGGTACCATAATAGCGCACTCTATAGGTTATATTAATACCAGAGGTGTAGGGTAGTCGTCACATTTGGTATCAGAAAAGTTGTGTTGATAACCTAAGGTATACTAGGATCTGTTAGGGATAGAGCAGAAGTTATTACTCTGGAATGGATGGAGCGTTTATGAGAGCGCATACTTGTTATATATTTTGATTTTTAAAACTATATAGTAGTATATATTGTATAAGTCGCATTACGCACATGAGTGTCATTGATGTAGCTTTCCTTTGCGAGGGACTGATCATTCTTATTATAGATTAATTAAGAATGAATTGACATACTAGAAATGATGCTAGGAAGAACTCCATCTATGGAGTGGAAGAAGGGGAAGGTTCGGGGGCAGCTAACCTCAATATACCATGTTCACGGAGATGATGAGGAACATGTTGTGAAACGTTCAAGTGGCTGCTCCAGGTGTTGCTATTGGTGGTGGTGCTCAGGTGTAGGTGCCCAAAGGTGACTTTCCCAAACTGAACAAGGACTACTCTAGCCTTGGTTGCAAACTGTTCCAAGGGATGAAATAGTTATGGATGTGCAGAGTTGGTTGAACACCTATGAATGGATTTTTAATGACTTGAATTTGGACAATGCTATGAGTAGAAGGTTGACCTCTAGACAACTCCAAGGAAAAGCAATGAATTAGTGGAATTCTCTTAGAGATACTACTCTTAAGGATTAATTTACTTTATATCAGTTTAAATTTTGATTTAAATCATACAAACAACCCAAAAGTTGATATTTCTATAGAAATTTGCAAACCTGAAATAAGGCAACTTGTCTGCTTCAGAATTTGATGCTGAGTTTGACAAAATATAGGATGTCTTTCATTGATACTCCAATAAAGAAGAATGAGAAGTTTTCATTGGATTGAACAACGATTTTGGAGAGCGACTGATTGGTAACATTGACGAGAGCTTTGAGAAGGTGGTCGAGAAGGCTTTATGAGATAAGAGAGTATACCTAGTGCAGAAGGTCGTTGTTTCTAAGGATGAGCTGAAACATCAAGCAGGCGGGGGAGGCAAAAGGAAATGGAACAACGACGAGAAGTAGTTTTAGAAAAAGACGGATAAAAGAAGGGTAAGTAGGACCCTACTTGTTATAATCGTGGTGAGAAAATCCATCTGATGATAAACTGCAAATCTAAAGGAAAGAAGTGTTATAATTGTAACAAATTTGGGCATATTCAAAAAGATTGTCCCGAGCCAATGAAGCAAAAGCAGATAGTTAAAGCGTATGCACTCAACGTCATTCTATCTACATTGACCGCTCCATCGATAAAGGGGAAAGCAAAGGGCATCACTATTCAAGGTATGATGTTCCCATATGTGTTCTATTCAATATTAGGAATCCACATTCCTTCATATCTAGTGACTTGGTAGATAAATTGGGGTTGAGACTCAACTTTGTAGACAGACCCTTGACTGCATCAAACCCAGTGGGATGTTTGACTAGTTTTAATATGGTTTGTCTAGATGTTATCTTATCGGGATGCACTTTTGTTTATGATTTTCTTATACTCAGAGTTCGATATTTTATTGGGGATGGACCGACTGAAGATCTATATAGTAGATGTGGAGTGTGAGAGGCCTTTGGCAATGATAGGGACTACCGATGGGTGAAGGTGAATGACCTATTAAGGAAAGAGTTCATTCTTAGGAGAATTTCTGAGTGGTGGCACATGTAATGTTCATGACTAAGGCGGATGACTCTTTGAGGTTGTATCTAGATTACTCTGAGCTAAAAAAGGTGATGAAGAAGAACAAGTGTCCACTCTCGCATATTAATGACCTGTTCGATTAGCTCTAAGTTGCAAAGATGTTTTCCCAGTTGGACTTAATGATAGGGTTTCACTAACCGAGAGTAGTGAGGGAGAGTGTGCCGATTAAAGCATTCTGTACGCCATCTAGATTCTATGAGTGGTTGATTATGCTATTCGAGCTAACCAATGCATCAACATACTTTGTAAATCTCATGAACCATGTCTTTAAGGATTAGCTAAATAAGTTCGTGCTTGTATTTGTTGATGATACTGTCATTACTCATGGACGGAAGAGGAAAACAAGATATATTTGAGGATTGTGCTTGAGGTATTGAGAAAGCATCAACTGAAGACGAAGTTTTCTAAGTGTCACTTCCAATGGAGGAAAGTGTATTTTTGGGTCACATTATTTTTGAGTAGGGCAATGCAGCTAGGAAAGTTGCAGCAGTTTAGGATTGGGATCGACCATAAAATGCTACAGATGTGAGAAGTTTCCTTGGATTAGCGGGATACTATAGATCAGTCATAAAGGACTTCTCTAAGATTCCAGCACTGTTAACCAATTTAACGAAGAAGAATCAGACTTTTGTTTGGGACGCAAGTGTGAGAACGCATACATTGGTTTGAAAAGGAGGTTGACGAATGCACCAACGTAAGTCATTCCGAGTAGGAATGAAGAATTGACGATACACGATGCTTATGGTATCAGATTAGGTGCAGTATTGATGTAGAGAGATAAGGTTGTCACGTACTCTAGTCAACAACTGAAACTACATGAGAGGAAATACCCGAGCCATGATTTAGAGTTAGTTGTGACCATGTTCGATTTGAATGCATGGAGGCACTATCTATCAGGAGGGAGGTTTGAGCTATTCACCGATCTAAATCATTAAAGTACCCATTCTCACAGAAGGACCTTAACCTCCACCAGTAACGATTATTAGAGTTCTTAGCTTCCTATGACCTTGACATTTTCTATACTCCTGGTAAGGGAAATGCAGTTGTCGATGCTCTGAGTAGAAGATATGCTAGTTTTGGAGCAACGTTCCTATAGTGGAAGCAGCTTGAGTATATTACCAATTATGACTTCAGACCTCAATGTGAGCTTGGGCCAGCATTGTTGGAATGTTTGACTACCAAACCTACTTCAATTGAGCAGATTGATACTAGTTAGAGACATAAGGCTAGACTAGCGGAGATATAGCTAAGATTGAGAGTGGACTAGAGTTTGAAGATGTGAAGCGGTACAAACTCGACCGTAACGATTGGCTCCATAAGGATGGGAGATTTTTTGCAACTAATGTCGATGGCTAAGGGATGAGGCGCTATGTGAGTGTCATTGTTTGAGCTTGACTATACATCCTGGAGATAATAAAATGTATAAAGATATGACGAAAATATTTTATTGGGAAGGTATGAAGATAGGCATCGGGACATTCATCTCGAATTGTATGAACTGTCGGCCAGTGAAGGCTGACCACAAGTATCCAAGTGGTTTGCTACAACCGCTTACGATTCCTAAGTGGAAATAGGAATAGATATCAACAGACTTCATCGATATATTGTCGAGGACCAGAGGAGGGTAAGATTGCATCTGGGTCATAGTTGATAGATTGGTGAAGATTGTCTGATTCATACCTATAAAGTCCAATAGAACAACATCCAAATTGACTAAGTTATATGTAAAGTGGATAAAGCGGTTCCATGGTGTATCGAAGAGCATTGTTAGCAATAGAGACACATGTTCACTAGTGGATTTTGGAAGAGCTTACCAAAGGTGTTGGGGATGGAGCTGCATAGGTATGCATAATGTGTTCCACGTTTCTCATTTGTAGACGTTTGGGAATGGCTTAGGCGTGACTATTACACTAGATTAACAATATGATATCGAGATTGAACCTCAATCGTCAAGGCCTATGAGACCTATTTGTATCATTGTGCATGATACGAAGTAGCTTAGGAGGAAGGCAGTGGAGTTGGTGAAGGTTCAATGAAGTAAAAATGAGAGCAATTGCACTTAGGAGACTGGGGAGAGCATGATGACCGCTTATCTAGAGCTCTACACTTAGTAAGGTTTCCATTATATCATTGGAATTTACTTTTAATATCACACTTGATGCTCTATATAGTGTAGTTCAATATATGCACGCTAGGATAGGCATAATTATTATTTTTCCTTATCTATGCATGGTTGTTGTTTGATATAAATGGTTGTTAGGCATGCGGGGTAACTATGTTTTTTGACTTCATCTATATAATTGCTTATGGTTGATAGGCATGCGGTGTAATGACCCGTGTTTTACGTACCATAGGATCGTAAAATATTATTTTTAAATCCAGATTAGGTCATATAATGTTATAACTTTAAGAAAAGTTTTAACTTTTGATAAGATCCAAAATAGGGTCAGGGACCGCTTCCACTTGAAAGATGTTATGGTTTCTCTTTCCATATTTTTGGACTTATCATTTAAGAAATATTGCCATTTGAAGTTAAACAATTTTTTGGCAACTTAGTGGGTAATTAGTGAGGCCCAGGTAAGGCCTAAAAGCCCACTACGGAATTGGTGCCTAATTGAGCTGATGGGACAACCTTTGTTCATTATTCCACTTCCCAAAAATAGATGAAAAGCTCCATTAATTATCTCCATAGCCAAAAAGAAACCTTAATCCGTACTTTAATTAGCTAAATTCAGAGATTAGCAAGAGATTAGTGATATATAGATTGATTATTGTTTGGGATGAACTGGAATGCATGAAGATCATTGTTCACCTTATATTTTTCTTTAATTTGTGTGTATTTAGGTATTTTGATGTGTGACTTATCCTTCTTTTTTTCCTATGCTGGTTTATACAGTTAAAAATAACACTTTTAAATGGTTTTTAAATGTTAAAATTATTTCTAACATAGATCTAAACTTAACTTCAATTTTAAAATGGATTTAGAAAGATAAATGTTGATTTAGATTCATTTTTTAGGGGCTTGACCATACTAGTTGTCCTTTTCTATTTCGATAGATCTAGGATGTTATAAATGCTTGGATGTTTTTTATGTTGCTTATATATGATGTATGTATGTTGTGTATTGCTTGTGTTTGGTAATTTTTTTATGTTTTGATTCATTTTTGTTTATTAAGAAAGTGGTCGTCGTTTGAATGAATCGATGAACAAAAATGCTTGAAATTTCTTGTGACCAAAATATGTTGTTCTTGGAATCCTATGGAGTCTACATGTATGATCACATGAATATTGGAAGTGAAATGATGGAGTTTGGGTGGTTTTAAACTATGGTCGATGGTGGACACAATTGTGGTTGGTGGTAGGCTTGCTTCGTGGTTTTGATGATGCAACTTCGGATTTAGGCCACATTGCTTCGGGCACAACCGAAATGACAAGATGTTTGGACTTAGAGAAATTTTGGCACTGGAAAAGAGGTCACTATCGAGTGATTTTTAATTCATATATTGGCACGTAAACTCCCAACTGGGGAAGAAAGTACTCGGGCTTCAGGAGGGGATGCCGAGAGATTTGCCAAGGTTTTGTACTTGGCTAAAATAAGCTAAGCACACAACCAAAGTGGTTGTGATTGACCACTAGAGTGGTTGGCACCGACCATTATTGGCGATGGTTGATCTAGCTCATTTTGGTATGGATGAAGAGTGGACTTTAGGATTGTGACGCGACCATTCACGTGTTCGTTCGATGCTTGGTTCGGAAGCCATGGCTCTACAATGAGCGGTTTTGGCTAATGAAGCAGTGATGCTACGCATTGACTTAGAGACTTTAGAAATTTGATGAGGGGACTTAACGACTTATGATGGATGTCTAGAGATGTTCCGGTGATGATGACTCGATAAATGTAGTTGTGATGATTATCCATAAGAATAAGTTCAATGATGTGTACTTTTGGATGAAATGATGATGTGTTCTACTATGAAAGTGAGCGAAACAAACTATGATACGTTCTACTTGTTGGTATGTTAGGATGCTTGCTTGGATTTTTGATGTTGATCCCAGATCATTTGATGTGAACTATGTTACCCTGGACTTTTATGATGTGAGTTTAGTTCCTGACCTTACGAAGTAGCGTGGATTCGAGAACCGTGAAACCGAGATGGTGAGTAGTCTTTAGCTGTTTGATCAGGCCATATGTGTTATCATATATCTAAAGCACCCAAGTTATGTAAGGATTGTTTGATAGATTCTATATGTTTGCTATGTTTGTTTATCATTTCAGGGATGTCGCATGATGTAGGTATTATGGACTTAGATGCCTAAACACCCGACACTGTACTTTGACTTATAGTAAATCCATATTATGATGATGATAGTAGATTAGCATATACTATTATGTGCTAACTCTTTGAATGCAGGGACAACTTAGATATGGTTCTCCATACCCTATGTCATATATTTTACTACATCGACTTCTATATTATTTTGAGATGGTAGATTGCTCATACCAAACTGTTGTCTGACTGGAGGATTTATGCTTTGCATCTTATTATCTCGGGTACTCTTAAATGACTAGACTAGATAGTGGGTATGAGATAACACATGAAGTGGTGCAGATGGATAGGCAGGAGGCTATGCTTTCACATATTCTTATATTTGGGCTTTCTATTGCTTATATTCCATCGTGCAACATTGTGGAGCTTTATCGGTGCTTTATTTATTATTATTGATAGTTTATCATTTAGGTTATTATTTGAAGTATAAACTCAATAATTTATGTCGTATAGATACTATGAATCTGTTGCACTTTGATTATGTTAAAAAATTCATTTTAGTTATTATTGTCTCATCTGTTCTATATAAGTGATGATTATTATATTTTACCCATGCGCTATGAGATATACCACAGGTTTTGATTTGGAGTACTTTATTTCACCCTTGATGATCATCCTACATCGACCGAGTACTGCGACAACGTACACTGCAAGTTATATTAGGTACCAAGGGTGTAGGGCGGTCGTCACTGTCACCGTACCCAAGATTCTCGGTTTTGGTAATCAAGAATAAAATTTTCATACTATTCGAGTGTAACACCACTAATTTTAAATAGCATTAATCAGGAGATTTAATTAGATAAATTAAATAGAATAATGTCGAGACTAAAGTGATAAGGGAATTGAGATTTGCGAACTAATTAGGGTCATGCCTTAACTAAATGGATTTATAAGAATGGTTTATAAGTTAAATACTTAAGAGAATAAGGCAAGGGTAACATGGGAATAGTCGAACCCCATAACCCCTAAAACCCTTACAACCTTTTCATTCTCTTTCACATTTTTCATAAACCAAAAACATAAACAAAAGGGAAAACAAGGCCGATGATAAAACTAGGAGAAGAGGAGCTCAATAATCAATTAGAGGCTAAGATTCAAGCTAGGAAGATCAAAATGAAGAACAAATCTCAAGTTCCTTATCCAAACAAGGTGAATAATGATCTAAACCATCTCATATAAGTCTTCTTGAACGTTTTAATTTGGGTTTAAGGTTTGAAATTTTTTGGATGGATGAATGATGATATGCTTTGATTTATATGCCATGTTATAATTGAAACAAGGATTTTTGTGGGATAATTTAATTTGATTATAAGGTTAAAATCATGCAAATTGATTTCTGAATGCCATGATGTTTGAATATGTTATGTAAAACATTATTTTGGAGATGGGTTTAAATTCTTGTAATATTCCAAGCCATGAATAATTTATTATGAATTTTGAATGCAAGAAATAGATAATTTTGGGTTTAAATTATTTAAGGTAATCAAGTATTATTTTCAGGTCCGAAACTTATATATGTTAGAAAACATATTAAAAGTGAATAATTATGATTTTTGGGGATTTTTCCTAAGTGTTTTAGTATGGTTATTAAATTATTTAAGTTAGAGAACTAAAATATTTTAAAGATTTTGTTAAAGGGAAGGGCTTATTTGTTAAAATGATTTCATTTGTTAATTATTGAATTCGGCAGCCTTATAGAAAAGAATTTTTATAAGAATTGACAACCAATCATATTTTGACAAATTAGGCAAGTTAGGTAAAAAGAAATTACTTTGAAAGGCATAAAAATAAGTTTTGTTTCGAATTACAACTTCGCCACTTCCATTTGCTTGCTTCCGTCACCATACTTCCGCTAATGACCTTTTGCATCCATTCAAAACCAATGCATATGGTATCAAGTAATTGATACGTAGTGTATTGGAGAAAGGCAGAAGGGACTATGTTGAAGGCATTCTTTCAAAGGGGTTGAAGCCATTTTTATAAGCTTTCGAATCAATCCAACTTGCCTTTGTTTTTAAAGAAGCTTTCGAAAGAGTTGCCGCATTTTGAACCCATTCGATATCTAGCTACCACATTCATACCTTTCGAATTAGTTAAAGGCCGCTTTTCTTTATAGCCTTATAACAATGAGTTTGAAAGGAAGGCTTTCATTTTATTAACAATGAAGCTGCCTTCCCAATGCTTTCAAAAGGGTTGTTTTAGCCCCTTTTAATAAGAGTTTCAGAGGCAATTGTTTTGAAAGGTTGGTTTCAAAGTTATCCTCTTCCCCAATTCTTTTACTTGAGATCCATGCTTTCGAAAGGGATACTTTCGCTTCTGTTCTCTTTGACCCCGTAGTTATATTTAATGTTAAACCCAATGATTTCGAAAGAGAAACTTTCAAATTGTTTCGAAGTTATGCTTCCATAAATTCTTACTTGGTTAAATGCCTTCAAAAGGTATGTTTTAAGTGTTTCGAAAGGTATGTTTTTCAGTGTTTTGAAAGAAATGTTTCCAATGCTCACGGAAGGTATATTTTTAAGTGTTTCGAAAAGAAGGTTTCCAATGCTTTTGAATGGTATGTTTTAATGGTTTCGAAAGAGAAGGTCTAAGATTTTAAGTAATGCTTTCGAAATGGAGAGTGACGGAGGGTAACTCAAGATGTCATAATGATCCGAAGGATCTAGTCAAAAGCCTTAGATTTCAAATAAGAAAACCCAATCTCATTTCTAAAGATAAACCCATGGCAATGTAAAAGAGTTTTGAAATGGCATTTAAAATTTGAAATCTTAGAGGAAGTTTTCCTTGCCAAGGATAGTGGGTTAAGGGTATTAACCATGTTTTAGTAGAAAATGATTACAAGGAATTAAACAATGGATGTTTATATTGTTATGTTCATGTATGCTTTTGTAATCATATTCACTTCATAATTAACCCATAACTGCATTTTAGGGTGTTAAGGGCAGAATAACCGGCTAGGTTGACCCAGTAGTGAATATATATTGAATTAACTCCCGTGTGAGTAGAATTGCATCCAGGAGGTCATATGGAAAATAATATAGGATGCCCAAAGATGATCAAAGATCATTGGTTTAGACAGGTTCTTAGTAAGCCCACGAAAACTATGTACGGAAATTGTTATTAGCATGGGGATAATGGGTTCTTAGTGATCCCATGAAAACTATGTCTGGAACAAGTAATTGATAGAGATCAATAGGTTTATAGTCAGCCCATGAAAACTATGATATGAGAGATGTTATTGGAGAATCCAATAAGTTCATAGTCAGCCCATGAAAACAATGATTAAATAATGTTGTTGGTAGATACCAATAGGTTCTTGGTGATCTCATGAAAACCATGAAATCGGACAGATAGTCCGTAAGCTTGGGACAAGTTATTAGTTTGCCCATAAAAACTAATATATTAATAGTGACCCTAGAAACTATAATATGAGATGGATAGTTAGGTGAATATGGATGGGGAATCCAGAGTATATCACATGTTTGCATATCATCATGATACATTTTATTATGTTATGTCTTAACTATTGTGGGTGCAGGTGCACAGTATATGGTTATTATAAATTTGGTTAAGTGCCTAGTGAGGAGAAACTCGTTCTGCTAAGCGGCGTGGTCTCACTAGATATCTATATGGTTTGATATGGTAGGTTATTATTCACACCAGACTTTTTGTCTGACTTGAAGTTTACGTTTTCCCTTTAAACTTTCAGTTGCTCAATTGATTTTGAGTAGTTTGAGAGTTAAGATTTTCAGGTTCTCCTTTAGATGAATAAGCTTCCGGAGACATGCAGGAGGCTGGATGGCTATTAGGAGTTCTTTCTGTTTGATTCCGCTGTGTTATTGGATGCAATGGCAAATTCGTAGTGCCTATATTTAAACTCTGATCAACCAAGGGGCTTCTTTATATGTTGCACTTGGCGTATTTTGTAATAAATTGTAATTTCTATGAACGTGGCTTACGTATGGGATTATGTAATGAATCTGAAATGAAATGATAAATTTGTTTTAAACTGAGTTTAATTTTGTTTTCATGTTCATGTGTTTTTGGTATATCAATGTATCTAACATTACCGCATTTGGTCACCGAGAATTAATAACCATGGATGACTGCAGCATCCGTAGTAGGGGGCCCCCAAATGGTGGATGTACATCGAGAAAGCAAACGACCTAGGGTAAATGGTAGTTGGTATAAAAGATGATCTTAAGCATCTTGGTCATCCGCTCATTCCGCTCTCCCTCTATCTTTCTTTTCTCCTCCTTATGATGTTTGGAGGTTAAGCAGCGTTTGGTTAGAGAAGCAATGCCTTTAGGTTCTCGACCTCTTTCTCCTTACCCTCTATTTGGGTCCTTAGTTGACCCAACTCTGCCTCAACTTTCTCCCTATGGGCGACCTCATCGGCCCATTCCTTCACGGTTGTATCGAATGCTTCCTCTGCCTTTGCAACACGCCTCCCAGACTCCGCCAGCTTCTCTTAGTCCAAACGCCATGCATTGGCTTTGACCACCATGCACATCTTCAGATCTACCACCACTTGGCAGTTTCGAAGGGATCATGATCTACCCTTACAAAATATGGAAAGTGGGAAAGGAACTCTTAGTGTAAGAAACTTTTCAAAAAATCTCCCCAAACGTCAACCTCTAGCAATGATTCCAGAATGTCAGTCCACATTAACAATGTCCAATCTGATTGGGCTAGGACCTCCAAGGTCATTTCTACTAGGTTATAAAGCATCCTGAGCAAATTTGTCTCATCCATTTCCTATAAGCCTCCTAGCATCTCTATCTCCTTAGAAAAATAAAAATCATGCCCCTTGTTGAAGCTCTTTATTTCCTCACCGGTCCTCCACCTCTTGAAGCGAACAAAGTCAGGCCTGGTGGCAGCTCCGGATGGGTACATCTCGTAGGTGCTAGACAAGTAATACAGGGGAAGCACCAAGGGTTGGATAATGCAAGGCCAAGAGCAGAGCCCTCTGGTTAAGACTACAGGGTGGTGGAGGTGTTTGTTGTTGTCGCACGTCGGCTGCCCTAACATTGGTAGAATCGGCTAGCACGACGAAGTTCAGTTGAACCACTCGAAAGATAAAAAAGGAAGTAAGTGTTAGTCAATTTTATTAAGAACAAAGTGTAAAATAAAGATAGACATACTACGGGATAAACTAGATGGATCTACCCTCAGTTTGATCACTGGCCTCTTCCTAATCAAAGGCGGGTGGATTGACTCTATGTCGCTACTGCTAGTGTAAAACGATCCGTATTTTACGTGTTAGAGGATTGTAAAATATTATTTTAAAAATCCAATTAGGTCGAATGAAACTATAATTTTGGTGACGGTTGAGTGATATTTTTGACCCTTGGTAATTTTATTAGATAGTTTTGACCTTGAAAACATGTAAGGCCTTTAACTTTTGATAGGAGGCAATTGGGGTTCGAAATCACATAGAGATGAAAGATATTATGGTTTCTTTTTTCGTAGAGTGATCATAGTAGCTTTTTGGACTTACCATTTACAATACATGGTCACTTAAAGTTAGATAGTTTTTGGATAGCTTAGTGGGTAATTAGTGAGATGCAGATTAGGCCCAATAACCCATTTCGAGATTTGTGCCTAATTGAGATGATAGGACAACTCCTAACCATTTTCCATAATTCCTAAATCAGCTCTAACCTTCATTAATCCATTTTTAGCCAAAAGACTATCATTTTCCTTACTTTAGTTAGCCAAACTGAGAGATTAACAAGAGGATTAGTGATAGATTAACTAAATTACTATTGTGGTGTATTGGGATTCATGAAGACCGCTATTCATCATGGAATCACATTGGTATTTGTGCATTTATTGATTTTGGTGAGTGGTTTATCCTTCTCACTTTACTATGTTGGTTATAGTTAAAAATGACACCTAGTGTGGTTTTCGAATGCTAAATTAATTTCTAACCTAGATCTAAATTTCATATTACTTTTTAAATGGTTTTAAAAAGATAAATGTAGAATTTGATTCATTTTTGGACTTTTGATCATACCGGTCATCACTTTCTATTTTTGATAGGTCTCGGATGAGAGAAATGCTTGGATATTAATTTTCTTGCTTTGTTATGAAGGATGAATGTTACATGATGCTTGTATATAGTTGTTTGCTTGTATTTTTTTTCGTTTTGTGTAACTTGTGAGTGATCGTCATTTGAGTGGATTGAGGAGCAAAAATGCTCGAAATTGAATGTGACCATTTTTACGTGTTTGTGATGGCCTAGGGAAGCTACATGTCTGATCACATGAAGATTGGGTTGGAAATTATGAAGTTTTAGGACCAAATAAGTGTGGTTAGTGGTAGAGTGCAATGGTGGTGACCAAATATGGTCGGTGATGACCAAATATGGTCGGTGATGGGGCTTACTTTGAGGATTTTGGCATATAACTTAGGGCTAGATTGCTCATTACATGAGCATGACTCTGGGCAAGAAAGAATTGATGAAAGGTCAGAGGGACTTAAAATATTCGGACAAGGGGAGTGGTCGGCATCGAGAGTTTTAAAGCTTCGGGTTTTAGTGCTTCGCGCTTTGAGGTTGACATGGGAAGTGCCTCGGGCTTCAAGAGGAGGACCGAGAGCTCTTGGCTTCAACACTTAGTCATTTTTGGCTGGACACACATGGCCAAGTAAAGAATTCTGAATAAGCAGTCCTCATGCTCTCCTCAGTCTCCCAAGTAATATCACCTTCGTTCTTGCTCTATATAACCCTTATAAGCTTTACAGTCTTCCTCCTAAGTTGCTTTGTATTTGCTCGACTATACGAAGATCTAGTGGCTTGCCATTTCCGGTTCAACTACCAAGTCATCAAGTTGATTCGGTTCTACAATCAAGCTTGAGTCATGTATAATCTTTCAAAGAAGCAAAACATGGAAGACATTGTGTACAACCACCATCTTCTGAGATACGTCTGCTATATATGCAAGATTCCCAATCCTCTTGAGTATCAAAAAAGGTCCTGCAAAACCTCGGTGCCAAATTCCCTTTATTACTAAAGTGAAGTGCATTTTCAATGAAGGAATTTTAACGAACACTATATCACCAACATGGAACTCTAAATGTTGTCATCTTTTATAAGTGTAACTCTTTTATCTATCTTGTATGGCTTTCATTCATTTCTGAATGATCTTTATCTTCTCAAAGTCTCTATAATTATATCTAGCCTAAGTATCAATTTCTCTCACATTTCCCACCAACATGAAGGGGTATTACATGGTCAGACGTACAAAGCTTTGAATGGTGCCATACCAATGCTTGACTAATAGCTTTTTGTATGTAAACCCTACTGATTGCAAGTGATCTTCCCATGAGCCTCCAAAGTCAAACATGGAAGCTCGTAAAAGATCCTTAAGTGTACGATTCACTCTCTAAGTCTAACCATCCGTCTAAGGGTGATAAGTTATACTAAAATTCAGCTCTATCCTTAACACTTCTTGTAAGCTTTTCTAATATCCACTCGTGAATAATGGGTCTTTATTGCTCATAATGTTCTTTGGTACTCGATGGAATTGTACTATCAAAAGCACATACAACTCAATCAATTTCATAGCCATTCTATTGGACTTAAAGGTATGAATCAGGCACTCTTAGTCAATCTATCGATAATAACCCAAATGATAATTTACCCTCCTCTACTCCTTGGCAATCCATCAATGAAGTCCATCGATATCTGCTCCCTTCCACTGTGGAACTTCAAGCGGGTGCATCATACCACCTGATTTATTTTGCTCAGCTTTGACTAACTATAACGATCCTGACTCGGCCTTCGAAAATCGGCACCCGTACTTCACTTGTACTCGAAATGCCGTAGATTCAAACGCCAAATCTGGCTCGTTGGAGCTTATAACACAGTAAGTATAACAACACAGCGGAAGAAATAAATAGATGATATCATATACAACTCCAATAAATACAATATCCAGAATGATATACCACAATGATATCAATATGATACAACAATATCAGAGACAAATAATGATACCGCGGAAATAACAGAAGTGATAAGTCCAAATGATCAGTCGGAGAGGCTGAGTCCAACCACTCCAATATCAGCTCGAACCATCATCACGATACACAAAGATAAGCAAGTGCAGTCCTGAACTCCAAGAACTGAACCAGCTCCAAATAGTCTACTAAACTCGAATATCTGAGAAACTCAACTCTAGACTGCCCATGTGGAAAATTATGGGCACCCAGAGTTTAGGAAGGGAACAATAAACTCTGAGTCAGTCGTGGGACTGGTGTGAGTAACAAAAACAGTTTATCTTTAAACAACAACAAAAGAATTTTAAACATTGAAGTCCGCAATGCTTTTGGAAAATGAAACTACCATAAGACCTCCTGCCACACACACAATGCAAACGCAGAATTGGAGGAGATTTCTTCTTATGATAGTCAAACATGCTTACTACGCAAAATCATTCGATTTAATATTATTATTAATGCATAGTGCAGAAAACATTTCGAAAGTATAATATTAATCTTAGCCAGCATAGGTACCATTATATTATGCCTACTATAGCTGCTATGTTAAAAAGCAGGTTCTACAACTAATACCGTACAAGGTTCGTATTGGAAGATGGATTTCCAACAAATGGTCAGGCTAAGGAACTTCCTACTGCCACATGGGTACGCCTCTGGCTGGACGTCCCGAGAACTAACTAGCTCTATGCCAACAGAAGGTCGGGTTACCCCTGTAACTAGGTAACTCACGAATATGCCATCCCCCGGTCCTTTGGGACCTTTATCCGAGGCGCCTCGATAAACACACAATCACACAATAAATGAGATCGGAGTATCCACATAGGTTAAATACCAGGGCTCCATACCTGATACCACCCTTTTCCAGAAGGAAATGACATACCCTAAAGGGCGCGACCCTCATAACCTTGCCGCATATTCCTGTTTCGACCATTTCCGGGTTGTGAGGTCCGAAGAGGTCTCGTCCACAAAGCTATGCTTTTTCACAAAGCCATGCTTTGATCAACAAATAATCAGCAACACACAGCAGCACTCAGCATGCCACACTACCAAATTTGGGAGTATATCACTGATAACCTTCAACTACATAACCTCTGAGCTCATACGTCTCAGAGAAGGGTGTTAAGCTAAGAGAATAAATTCTCCGCCACCAAACAGAAATGTATTTGAAAGAAATCAGCTTTATATCTCAAAGTGTAGTGTCAGACATACAACCATACAAGTCTGTTCCGGTTTTGAAACAGAACCGAAGGCACTTCCGAAGAAGCCCTTGCAAATCCGGATAATTTTCTAATCACGTCCGGACTTCCCATCACAAAGGGTGCTAGAATCTCTATACCGGGGACCAGTCGATGCAGAGACATTCGACGAGTTGTACTTTCATTTTCGAAAATATCCGGTCTTCACCACCGGTCTTCAAATGCTATCCATATACGACGTATCATTATTCGGAATGGGTGATATGACACAAAGATCCTCTCCCGGCTAAACCGAATAATGAGCGCAATATTTTAAAACATATGGATATTGGGATTTCAATTAAGTCACAACTTATTACCCAAAACCTTTCTTTTAAATGGTTAAACCAATTACCATTTTAATCTTTTTAAACAAAAAGATTTATCTCACAAAGTTCACTCAGTTTCACAAAAATTCATTCACAGATTTTCAAATCGATTTCCATTTCAATTTGGATTAACTCGTTAAATCTTTAAAACAAAGATTTAACTGATAGCTTTCAAAACAATTCCATTTTGACCTTTTATACATAAGATACACCTTCCCAATTTCAAAACATAGTTTAACAACCTTTCACAAAGATTCATTCATAATTCGGAAAACCATTTCCAATTCAAACTTGAAATTCCTTCAATTAATTTGGAATTTCTTTTCTTATATAAAAGCTTTTATCATTTGAAAACAAAAGGTTTTCATTTTGGAAAATCTGATTCATTTATACGAGTTAAAATCTTTGGGTTAAATTCAATTCCTCAAACAACATTACTTTTAAATGGTTTAAATTCATATAAACACATTTATAACATCTTTAATCAAAATTTCCACTCATTGAATTCAATTCAAAATTTTGAATTCAAATTCAAATTAAATTATTTAAATTGGAAACTTTACCAAGTTATTCAAAATAACTTTTATCTTTGAAAACACATTTTCACAAGCTTTAACATTTAACCCAAATCCATTTCCAAAAATCAATTGAAATTAAAATTTCAATTTCAAAAACATTAAATTTAAATCATCTGTGACTTAACCGATTTCCACGTGAAATTCATATTTGTGTGTGTATGGTGTAGTCCAGGGGTTTTGCACAGTAGTGCAACATCATTCAATCATCACAGATTAAAATACAGAAATATAGTTGATAAGCGGTATAACGATTACGCTCATCTTTTCATTCACAGATCACAGATCACAGATACATAAATATTACAGATAATAATTTACATTCATCCCAGATAAATAGCTACAGTACAGATCACACACAAAACATAATATATCACACATCATCACAGATCAGGGAATATCAAATAATTCGACATTCAATAGAATCCAAATACCCATAAGTAAGATCAATAAATTATCTGATTAATTTAAATCAGGTTTAATTTCTATGAATAAATTACTAATCCTGGTTAATTAAAATTTATTAATTACAATCCATTTTAATTAATTAACCTTTAATCATTTATTAATTAACTTTTAATAATAAATTAATTAACCTTTAATTATAATTCTCAAATTAATTACCTTAATTAATTAATCTCATTAATTAATTATTCTTTAAAGTGATTACCCTTAATTACTTGGTTAATCCATCTTTGATCATTAATTTCCCATTCTTAATTACTTTTACTAAGTGATTATTTTTAATTAAATCTTAATCACTTCATAAATTAATAATTATTTCTTAATTTATCATTCTTAATTAATTACAATGAGCAATTAATTTCTTAATTACTTCCATAAAGTAATTACACTTACACAATTTCATAATGATTATCATTAATTAATTACAAATTAATTGTTAAAAATTAATCACATTAATTTATCCTTATATATTTAATTAACTAAGTGTTAACTATAACTTAATTAATCCCTTAATCACTTGATTAATAATCTACTAATCATTGATTAAAAAATATAAATCGTATTTAATTAATGATTCTTAAATACCAATTTATTTATCCTAAATTAATTAGCTAAAACCTTAATTAAACTCCTAATTACTAAATTAATTCATTTAATTCATTAACCATCCATTTTAATTAATAATTACAAATCATAAACCCTCATTTATTTAAAGATAAGAATATTTTTCTTATTAATGATCAACCATCTTGAACCAGGTTTAAACTTGAGTCTAAACTTATTTAAATCCCCGCTTTTCAATTTAAAATCCAGATTTTAATTTTTTTTAAAAAGCTACAGGTTAAAACTGCAACACCCACAAATGACTCGAGCTACCTGAAAACTGCTTCGAGTCCAAACCCTCAATGCTTCGAGTCCATCACTCGAGACAAACTCGCGTACTACCCCAACTCCACCCAACTACACAACAAAGTCCCAGATCGATAGAACTAAGCTCTGTGCACGTGCACAGTGCCGCCATCACCTCCGGTCGACTCCAGATCATCGAGTCTAGTTGACGATCCTCCACGAGCCACTTCCCCGACCACCAAAACTCCTCATCATCTCGAATTCGAAATCGAGCTTGACAATGAAACCTGGAAACAGAAGACACCGAAACACCTCCAAAACCTGGCAACGCGTCGCCTCCGCAACCTCAACCACCAGAAGGTCGGAAACCCCGGCCAAACACTTGTCAACCTCCCCTCTTCCATCCTCCAGAACCACGTTGAACTCGGTCGATCGAAGAAGACGAACGAATCGAAAAACCCAGCCTCTCCAAAATTAGGTTTAGGAACGGAAAATGCCTGCCGCTGCCACCACGGTGAACGTGAGCACCTCGATCATTTTTCCTACCATCGTCATAGGCCTCTCCACCTCCACGCGAAGCCTCGATCACCAACCTTACTCCGATCAACCTCAATTGATCAAAACCAAATTTCGAACAAATACGAGTTGCTCTTAAATCCTTGATCTAAAAATCATAATTTTTACTTCAAAAATCATATTTTAGTACAAGACTTCAGTTTATAACCCTGAATTCGAGAATTAAGAAATTTAAATTTTTACTTATTTAAAGTTTTGCTCAGTTTTCTTGGATTCCAGAGAAAATACTAAATTGTTTTAACTTAAATAAATTTTTAAATTAAAGCTTATGATAAAACAACCAAGTTTTATTTAAATCTTGAATCCAAATTATGCTTAGATCAAGAGGAAATGATTTTTATCCCAAACTGAAGCTTGAACAGAAGCAGGATAACACAACAGACAACATGCACACACATACATCCATTCATTCGAATATACACAGAGGGTTCACATATATATATATATATATATATACATATTTATTCATAGATATATATGCAACAGATTTATACCTTTAAATTTAAAAAAAATGTTACTCACCTTGTTTTTCCCAGAAGAAACAGAGTTTGCTTGATGAACAGCCTATTAAATTTTTTGCAAGCTGAAGCTTCCTCATCTTTGATTCTATGGCTTTGATTGTTTCAAGTTGTTTGTTTTGATTGAATTTTCTTTTTTTTCTTTTAGAGCTGAAACTCATTTCAAATTTCTCAGTTTTTTTAAAATGATCGAACTGATGGAGATGATAGAGATATAGAAGAGAAAGTTTACTGGGTGATAGAAAATTGTACAGGGTGTATATATTATTTTGTACAAATTTGATTAGTGATATTTTCTTCAATTGGAGGCTGAGATGATAATACTTATGCGTGCTAAGATTTGGCATTAATTGCCTTGTACAAATTTATATTTATATGGTTTCTTCTTTAGGCTGAGCATTAATTGACTTGTACAAAATACATATATTTATCTACTTGCCATATCTTCCTTTGCAAGCTATTCACATACAAATTTTCCTTTATTGTCTGGTTTCATACTTGAAGATATTTTGTTTTGTAAGCATTGTCTTGTTACTTGAACATGAATGCATATAATTCATTTGTTTGCTTGTTTTGTTTACAAGCCCAGTTACATATATATTTTGTTTGTTTCATTACTTTGTAGTATAAGTGAACTTCTATTTTATTTTATTTTTCTTTTATTATTTTTGTTTGTTTATTCCTTTATAACGTAAATAAATCTCTATTCCAATATGTTGTTAATTTTATCTATGTATTTACTTTATACTTTTATATCATATATATATATATATTCATTTTTAAACCATTTATTTACGATTTAAATTCAAATCAAATATATATATATTATTATTTCAAATTTACTTATATATGCTCAAATACATATATATTCACATATATACAATATTTATAAATTTAAATGATTTATACAAAATTTATTTTAATTCGGGGAAACTCGCATCACTTTAATCGATAAATTTTACAAATTTTATTCAGAATAAATTTAATTATCAATTTAAATTTATATAAAATCCAGGGTCGTTACACTAACTGACAGTTCATACATTTGGAGATGAATGTTCCAATGTCCTTTTTCATTCCTTCCCAATAAAAAGCCCGCTTTATATCTTTATACATTTTATTGCGTTTAGGGCGGATAGTCAACTTCGAATAATGGCACTCTCATTGCACCTCATCTCTAAGTCCATCTATATCAGCAACATATTATCTTATATCTTTATGGAGCGAACCACCTCGGTCAAATATGCATTGTTTCAAATCTTCAGACTCTAATCCTGCCTCAATCTTTGTAATAATCTCTGCTAGTCTAGCATCATGCTTCTGATTAGCACCAATCCACTCTATAAGAGTAGGTCTAATCTTCAAGTTCGCCAACTTCTCTAGCTCAAGCTTAGATTTTTATCGGAAATCGAATCCAGCTATATACTCTAACTGGGTCCATTCCAAAAACATGGATCTCGAAGTGGCATGTCTCCACTCAATGCATCTATGACTGCATTTCCATTACCGAACGTATAGGAAATGTCAAAGTCACAGGAGGCTAAGAACTCTAACCATCTCTATTGTCGTAGATTAATGTCCTTTTATAAGAAAAGGTATTTATATGACTTATGGTTAGTGAATAGCTCGAACCTTTCTCCCAGAAAGTAATGCCTCCTCACTTTCAATGTAAATACTATAGTCGCTAACTCATATAAGTGACAATTTTACCTCTCTACATCAATACTAGCCCAAGTCTAGTACCACATGCATCCATGTATATTGTCAGCTCCTCATTTTTGTCTGGAATGACTAACACTGGTACACTCGTCAACCTCTCTTTGGGACTAAAGAACGCTTGCTTGCACCTCGCGTCCCAAGCAAAAGTCTAATTCTTCTTTGTCAATGTGTCAACGGTGTGTCTATCTTAGATAAGTCTTTAATGAATTTTCTTTAATAATCTGGTAATCGAAGAATGATTTTCATATATTTCGCATTCTTAAGTCTTTTCCAATCATGGACTGTCAATACTTTGGCAGGATCTACAGCGACGCCCTGCTCTGAAACAACATGACCCAAGAACCTCACCTCTCTCCTTCAGAAATGACACTCTGAAAACTAAGGTAGTGTTTGGTTAAAAACGAATTTTGTGTGTTCGGTTTTCAATATGTGTCTCAAATATGAGAAGAATGGATAGATGACGGAGGGGATGAAAGAAAGATGGATGGGAGGACGAAGGAGATAAAGGGACGACGGAAGAATGGATTGCTTCGTGTGCTTGTGTTATTTCCCAAAACGCGAAAAATAAAAAAATTGTTTTCCATTTTGTATGTTAACTTCATTTTCTAAATTGGTCGTTTTCGACAATATAAATGCGTCATGTGCATTTTTGTATGGATAAAAACCCAAAACTAAAAATAACAAACCAAACACCACCTAAGCTTTTAGTTGATTCTTTCTCAACATATCAAGCACACTGTAAAGTGTGACTTGTGCTACTCTTCTCTCTATGAATAGACCAGGATATCATCAACAAACACAAATACGAACGGTAAAGATGGTCTTTGGAAATGATGTTTATAAAATCAACGAAGTATGTCGCTGCTTGATTAGCTCGAATGACATAACCAACCACTTATAAAATCCCAATGGTGTATGAAATGTGGTTATCGAAATGCCATCCCTTGCGACTTTCATCTGGTGAAATCCCATCGCCAAATCAAACTAAGAATACACCATTGCACTATAGAGCTGATCGAACAAGTCATCAATACATATAAGAGGATACTTTCTCATTCTTGTCACTTTATTTAGCTCACGATAAATCAACATGAAGTCCCAAAGGGCCATTTGCCTTAGTGGCGAATACTATAGTGCTCCCCACTCAGAAGTACTCATTTGAATAAATCCTTTCCTTAGAAAATCATTCGCCTGTACCTTTAGTTCTCGTTGCTCTTTAGGTGCCATCCATCTCAAAGGCATAACAAATGGTCTGGAATCCTTTGCTAAATTGATATGAAACTCAATCTCTCTACTCAGTGGTAATCTTCTAACCTTCTTGAAAATATCAGGACACTCCTTCGCAATTGGTGTAGATAACAACTCGTTATACAGGATTTTGATCGAATACACAAAGCTAACTATCATTGCATCCTCGAGCATTCAACTCAACTCTAGCTTATGCCCATCGTGACTCCCTATAATTAGCAATAACTTCTCATGGTTGAGTACTCTAATTAGACAAACCTCCCACAATATTTGACACAAACTGGTATATCGTAAATGGAATGCATACCTTGGATTGCGATGCTCTTCATCTTCTTCTTCGTCGATGGAGCACTCGATGAGGTGGGAATAGCATAGAGCATAAGATTTCACAACTTGCTTATCCTTAGCTAGTTCTTGACAATTCTTCTTGATATGCCCAAATTTATTATAGTTGAAACACTTCCTCTCTTGACTCTTGCAATTCTTACTCCGGTGTCCTCTTTCCCCATAGTTAAATCAAGTTGGCTCCCATTTGCGGGTCTTTTGACCATCTTTATCTATTATTGTTTATTCCCATTAATACTCAAGGGTTTCTTCCTCTTTCCCCATTCGCCTAATTATGGTTTAGCTTCCTTCTTTTGAACAACATTTATCTCTGGCGTCGGCTATAATCTCTCATCCCTCAAATCCTTCTCTACAATCTTTTTGAACCTCTCATCAATAGGTTCACCAAGTGCTCCCCGAGATAGTCAATTATCCCCATAATGAAATTCTCTTTCTTCTTTAGTGGAGTATTGATGAACGAGATCCTATATTTCGACACTATGTTAAACTCAGCCACATACTTCGATATTGACATATTACCTATCTTCAAGTCACCAAATTTCTTAAACAAGATGGATTTCTGAGAAGTAGGAATGAACTTCTTTTCAAAGCATGCCTTAAATTGATCCTAAGTAAACTAATTCTTGGGAGTAGTAGCTTTGATTGCATTCCGCCAACCCATAACCCTTCCTTGAAGTTGCCATGATGCTAACTTTTTTTTCTGATCATCTTCCAATTCCACATCATTAATGGTATGCTCATAAGTTTCTAACCAGTCATGTACTTCCATAACGGACTCCGTCTCCGTGAACTGTTTCCCCCAAAGGCTAGCATAATCCTTGTTGAGCTTATCAAAATAACTCTAGGTGCTTCCACTTTCTCACCACCTCTAGCTACTAGACTAAGAGCTCCTCATTAGGCATTCTGCATCATGTCATCTAGGTGAACATAGTCTGCATATTACGGTTAAAGGCTACTCTAGTGCCCTTTCGTGCATCGACTCCTAGTACCAAGTTTCTTATTAACCCGCTCATTCTTACTATCTGTAATAAGAATGGTCGTTCTCTCATAAAGGATATCAGCATAAGTGGTACACGTGTGTGATGTATCTTATATATATAATAGTTTTAAAATCAAAACATAATGAGTATGCTCTCACATATATCGCTTCGATCCATTTTAAGGCATAACACTTACCCCATATCTAATGGACCTACTAGTAAAAACTTAGGTGTTCACTCAAACTAAGCTTTGATACCAAGTGTGATGACCTTCCACCACCTCCAGTACCCAATATCATCTAATATAGAGTAAGTAGTGCACTACAATGAAATTCGATTGATGGAGGAAAACCATTAAGGTACAATATTATGTGATCGATCAGTGGATAACCTATTATATATCTCATAATTCATAGACAAAATATAATATCAAAAATAGATATGAAATAAGAAAGAAAGAAGCATAATCAAATGAGCCAAAATATCATCAGAGCCTAGCACAGGTTTTTCGATTATACATCACATAATATATATGAGTTTATATATCTCCAATACATCATAAACCCCATAATATAAAATTGTTTCTACATACAATAAAGTACCAATAGCTCCATAGCACTGCATATAGGAAATAAGAGGTAGCAGCTCCATAAAATAACTTATATAAAAGTAAGCATAAACCTCTTTTTTGTCTTATACCCAGCTCCATGCGCTATCCTCATACTTATCTTTCAATCTACTCATTTAAGGGTACTTGAGAAGATAAGAAGTAATGGAATTAACCTTGGGTCAAACAACATTCTGGTATGGGTGGTTTGTAAGCTTAAAATAATAGATATAAAGTCGATTTATCATAAATAAGAGCAATATAATATGGAGGGTCATACCTCAACTGCTCATGTATCCAACAAGTTAGCATATAAACACAATATAATCCAATCTACTATCATCGATATGGGTGTACTACCATCTAAATACATACTAGGGTGTTACGGTAATAGACTCTGTAATACCTTCATCACATAGATAACCATAGTAATCATTAAACTTTAAACAATCGGGCATCTCCCATACGTACAATGCACTTGGATATATGATAACCCAAATGATTAACATCATAAGGTCGGTGACTACTCAACATCGCGATTCCATCAATGCTCGAATCTTTGGCCACTTAATAGATAGGAACTAGACCAATGTCGTTAGATCCAAAGATACAGGCCCACTCAGACGATCCATAGAGAGCGTTCCCACCTACTCTATCTTTATGAGTATACATCATAGCATTTGGTCATCAACGATCCCTTGGCACACATGCCAATAGTAGAACCCCTATGTTCCAGTCCATAAGTCATTATCATATAGAATTTACCTACTCGGACGATCACTAGATGCTCTGGCTAGCTCTCCACTATAGCCTACATCAAATTACTACATAGCATGATCGGTGTTGGTCCATGTACTTAGTTAAATTTGGTTCCCACTTTCATGCCTTAGCTTAAAATACCCAATTTAGTCCTATTAATGGATCGGTGCCGAACCATCATGGATAACGTTGATCTATACATTTAGTGAAATTTCCTCTTTTTTGACCTTCGATCAATAACCTTTTCTTTCCTTCCCAAAAATACAAAGTTTCCTTCAATGGCATGGATCGATACCGACCCACATGGATTAGGGTCGATCCATCATTTAGCCAAATTTTAGCTAATCCATTGCTTGCTTCATTCCAACCATCTATCCATCTTCCCTTTGGTCGCTTCGATCTATGTGCATCCCTCGTTCGCAACCATCAACTCTAAACACTCTAGAGATGACCCATTAAAGCATTATATGATTACAAATCCTTCATCCTAGTGCAATCCATCAAAGACTCCATCGTAATAGCCTTCCCACGCACTTGAGATTTCTCCATCCACGGAATAACCACTTCTATTTCACTCCACATGAGTGTTTCATCCATACAACATTCAATATGCAAACATAATAGGAAATGTCTCATCACATCAAGCATACAAGGCATACAAACATTCTATCATATGCCTTATATGCATACATGGATTCATATCATTCAAATATGAGATTTAAACCATTAAAACACATCTTAAATCCCCTTTTCAAATTAGATTAGATCTTAAAATATAATTTTTAACTTGAGAAATGGATCCAAAACACTTTTTAAGCATATATAACACCATATAATAGTAAAGGGTTATAAACCACTCACCTCTCAATGGGAAAACGATCAAATCAGCCCCAAATTGATGTGAATTCGAGTTGGATAGCAAAGCCAAATGAAATCCCTTCCAAAAATGCTAATTTGATAATCTCTAGTGGTTTCGCTAAGCTTGGTTCCCTTAATACTTTGATTTTTTCCCCTAAATATTACGTATTTGTGAAGATTTATGTAGAGAAATGATTAGTGGAGGTTTAGGATAGTTTTGGGAATACAGAATAATATTTTGGCGGTGGCTCTAACCCGAAGATTAGCATAATTCCCAAAACTAATACATTAGGCTTGAAAATGGGCATTTGGGACTTATCTAAATTCTACCTAAATCTAAACATAAAAAAGCCATACCTCTTAAATGGCTTGATCAAAGTACTATTATGACCACTCTATGAAAAGAAAAACTATTAAATCTTTAGTTAGAATAAGAATCAGGTTGAAATTATGCTCTTTCAAAAGCTATATGCTTTACAAGTTTTCTAGTCTGAAAATGTCCATAATTTATTCCAAAGTCCAAAAATGTCAAATTACATTACCCAAATTTTTAGATCATTTTAAAGTTGTTTGGTTATGAAAATAATATTTTAACTATCAGCTGATATATACATACATATATAAATATTATATATATATATTTGGGTCGTTATAGGAATGCATTATACCTTTCCTAATCAAGGGATTGTCCTTTTTAACGTACTAGATGTGCATTTGGATCTATATTGAATATGCAACAACTCGCCTTTTCAGCCCCCAAATCTGGACACCACGATATTCACGTGCTGAATACTAAAGTGACAAAAAGACAAATTGTTAGGGTAAATAAAAAGAAAAAGAAAAGGAATAAGGAAGAAAGAACACAACATCAGAATCTCACAGCGGAACGATAATATATAAACCAAAAGACAGTACAAACTGTCACTCTAAGATATATAGTATTTTAGAGTCGCAATTCTGAATACCATCATCAGTTCGGACAGTTATAACAGCAAACCCTCATAAGCGCTGATATATAATAGTAGTGCAAAAGAAATAAATACTATTGTAGGTGAATGGAAGCATCTAGCTCGTTTCCTGAAGCTCCAAAGAACATCAACAAAAACCTACATTTCTCGTACTACTCGAAAGAGCATCCATGAAATCAAGAAAGATAAAACCACGAGTTATACATAAGTCTGGTATGAAAAACTCAAGAAATATGTAGCTAGCATATAACAGTAACTTTTGAGACTGTTCGAAATCACCGTAACGGTTATCCAGTCAGAAGAACCAAACTCATTTAATAAGCACATAAGGTGATATAATAGGTAATGTCTAGAGTGCAGAATATAAATCAAAAAAATAGCTATGTTGGTTGCGTATCACAGCACAACAATATTAGAAGTACAACTAAAACCGCTAAGGTATGTTCACATAATGGGTTCCATTGGAGACGCCCTTAGTACATCAAGGCGGATCTCCTGACAAGGGTTAGAAACTACCTTCCAAAACCACACATATCCTTAGATAAAATATGCCACAAAAGAAAATATAGCTGGTCCATGCCGAACACGTAATACCGAATACCATCAACTCTCGGATCCCTCAATCGAAAGCATCTCTAGATATTGGGAGTTTATGTACCCTTGGTTTAGCTAAACCCACTGGTTATGCCCCTACTCTATTTTCTACCATTATCGATGGTGAAGTCACATTCTACATCTCAACACATAAGTTTTTGTCACTCAAAATAATCTCAAGTACCTCTCTGGATTCTAACATCTCGAACAGTTCAAAAATCTCTTCATGGATTCCAGCATAAGTCGTCTGATGAATGCTAACTCTATCCTCTCTCTTATAATCAACCTTAAGATAAATAGTAAAATTGATAGCACCGTTTGAAATGTTAATGCTGACCTCTCCCTTAGACTTAATCTTAAGATAGATAGTTCAACTCTATAACATTTCACTTCACAACCGCTTCTAAAACATAGAGCTCATATATCTGTTTTGAAGTGGTTTTCGATAAGTTACACTTGTCCGATCCTAGATTCTTCAAAACTAAATCTATGAATTTATGGTTAACTCAATTCTGGTTCTTTAAGAATAAACGTACGATATAAAGGAGTCCTTTTTGGGGGGATCTCATAAACATACATTTTTAAAGCAAGAGGCGATTTATACGAATGAATCCTCCCCGAGGGATCTCAAACTGTATCAATACATGATGCTTACATATACTTCTAAAGTTAAATTAGTCAAACTCGATGGTCAACTAATCGACTACCAAGCAAAAAAAGAAATGATCGCATATGGAAACCAAGTCTCATATACTTATCATATTTCCGACTTTCTTTAGTTATACCATCCCTCAGTCAAGAGTGAAGCTGGTAGGTTAGAGCACTATTTGCTTCTAAAACCTACTCGAACATCAGTCTTAACTCTCATGGATAGAATAAATCTACTTTGTTGGCTTTTAGTGCTAAGTATAGGGTTAAATACTTTTCATAAACAAGTAAATACACAAAGCATGCTTAAGTCATATAAACCATGATTAAGTCACAAAAAGCACGATTAAGTCTCATAAGCGACTTCTAATTCCCTTTTTATTATCTTTCACTATTCATTTCTACTCTTTCATTATTATTTCTACTCTTTCACTATTCATCTCTACCATTTTCAATACTTAGGAATGTTTTCATATTCCTATCCAAAATGGTATAAGAATATTCACAAATCTTAAACAAGATTTCACATTTACAAAAGTATAATTAAATGGGTTAAAAACAAATGTTGTTAAAAACATTGTTATTATAAACCCAGAATCATTTTATACCTAACATTATCATTAAAATATTCTTTTTAAAGGTCTAATTATTTTCAAAGTATATTTAATTGGGTTAAAAACAAATGTTGCTTAAACGTTGTTTACTATAAACCCAAAACCATTTTATACTTGTCATTATCTTTAAAAACATTCGTTCTAAAGATCTAAGTATATCTACACTATTAAACAAGGTAATATACTTTAAATTAACTTTATAAAACCATTTATTATAACATAAGTGTTATAATCCAAAACTTCTTTTATTATTTTATAAAATACATAACTCACTTTTCTAACCTTATATATTTTAGTACTTATAAATATGTTTTAAATATCTATATAAAATATTATGCAAAAATAACTAATTTATAATATACATAAAACCTTTTTTGGCAAAGCCAGTGGGGTTGAATGGGCCCATGCCATTTTATTAAATGGACCGAAAAAGTTATAAAGAAAAGAAGGGACAAAATGATAAAACAAACATTACAAAGCCAAAAGGACAAAAAGAGAAACCCTAAGTAATACTAAGCACGTATTAGCCAAGCTTTCGAATTTGTCTCACAATACTTCTTACAATAAATAAAAATAACTCTTCTTTAGACCTTTATTCTCTTTTGAACAACCTGACATTCCTTTCCTCCCATAAAATGTAAATACACCTATTTAAAGTTTTGAGCAAAAGTCTCCCCCTTACCGTTCTCCATCTAGTTGCCTTGAAGATAATATACCATTCAGATTTAGAAGCAACTAGAAGAGAATGCAGACTAAAATATCTCATCAAGCTACTCCATATAAAGTAAAAGTAATCACAGGAAAAGAAAAGGTGGTTGGTATTTTCAGGGGCTGAGTGACAAAGAGCACAGCAAGAAGATTGCAGCATACCCCTATATACTAAAGTATCCCAGGTGTGGACTCCATTACGAATGACCTTCCAGAGCATAATTTTTTTAAGAATACCACCAGCATTCCAAATCCTAGAGTGCCAAGGAAATGGAGTAACAACATGAGGAACAGCCAAGATCTTATAAACCAAATAGATAGAATGAGGCCTATTGCCCAAAAGGCAATGAACAGCAGAGTTGACTAATAGAGAGTTATGAAGGCCTGCCCAGATAGCTCTAATAGAGGATGAGCAGAGAATGGGAGAGATATCTTCTTATTATGGTTAAAGCTTGCAACTTTCGAAGAGTCGGGAATTCCAGTAAGGTGCCTTAAATCACTATAAATTAAGTTAGAGAAGATTATTCCTTTGGCAGACCAAGGATTATGCCAGAAGGAAACCGAGTAAAAATTCAAAGAGATGAACTGGAATATAGGAAGGAAATCATTTCTGAGTTTTAGTATACATCTCAAAACCTAGCTGCAGTCAAGAGGTATGTGCATTGTCCAGAAGTGACTATGTTTCACCAGATTAGATTTGGTCCAATTAGCCCATAGGTTAGGAGTACAATCAAGGAACTTATTAATGAGAGAAGAGTATGCAGCCTTATTCCATACTTTGAGATTAAGAACACCCAAAACCCTCATTCTCTAAAGACAACATGACCTTTTTAAATGAAACAGAGATCAAATTAGAAGAGTGGGGGTTATCATGCCAAAGAAAATGACTAAGAGCAGAACTGATCATATTCATAAGTTTAGAGGGAGCACAAAGATTCTGGCATAATAGAGATGCATAGAGGATGCAATAGATTTAACCACTACAAGTATGCCAACTGAAGAGAATTTGGCAGAGGGCTAGGAAGCAAGCTTGCTAATAATCTTGTCATATAGGTGTAAACAATGGGATGATGATATTGTGGATGAGAGAAGAGGAGTACCTAGATACATATCATTTGGAGGAAGAACCTATAGGGAAGACAAGGTAAGAATTTCAGTCATCCTAGATTGAGGGATGTCAGCAGCTAGAATTTTAGATTTGGATTTGTTAATAGCTAGACCAGTCAAGGAATGGAAATGATTCAGGGAAGCCAGGACATTAGATATGGATTTTAGCTTTGGTTTAGTGAACAAGATCAGCAAACATCAAGGTGGAAATTCTTGGTGACTTACATTTCGGATGGATTTGTCATTTGTGGCTTTGTTAATCATACAAGTCAATAATTCCATCATAAAGAGGTATGGGGATATCGGATACCCATTTCTAATACCTTGAGTTCCTTTGAAATTTCCAAAACTGGAGCCATTAACAGAAATAGAATATGCTACAAAACAAACCTTTTTCTTTAAAATTAATATTTAATCTAAGAATATATTTAAACTTCTAATCTTTTTTCCATATTCTAATCTATGTTATTAGACTTTCCTAAAAAGATCCCATAAAGGTAATAAATTATAAACCATTTAAAACATGAAAAAATAGCTAAAATGTCGCATTAAAATGAATTATTGCACAAGCCCATAAGTGCTACAGTAGACCAAAGACAACGTTTTTAAATGCTATCTAAAGTATTGGATGGAGAACAACATGAAAATGCATTATCTTTGTAGCCTGTTTTAACCACCTAAATAAATAATTTTTAATCTTTTTTATAGTAAGTAGTATACTTAGGCTACTTAAAAACCATGAAAAGAAACCCACAAGAACATCTTTCAAATTTATTATAAAAATTCTCGAAAACAAGCTATTTACTGAAGTGTTCGTATATCGACCTTTTTACTCCAAACTTTCTCAACTTTGTTTGAGCGGCTATTAATTATTTCAAACTTCAATATTTTTTTAGAAACATTATTTACTTGTTAAAATAGTAAATAAACCCCTAAGGATGTGTAACGACCCGGAATTTTCGAACCCGAAAATTCCAGATAGTTAGAAGAAAAAGAAAGAGATAGAAGGAAGAAACAGAAAGAAGAAAGAAGAACAGAGAACACAACATCTCACATTCGCAGCGGATTAAATATAATAACAAATAATAATATCAGTTATACAAGGAAAACTGTATTTGTTAATTACATTTTAATACATCAGAGTTACAACATTCACAAATGTACTAGACAGTTAGAATTAACATGTCTCAGACAACTATAATATATCACAGCGGAATATACTCCATACGTTCCTGCCATCCAGCTCGCCTCCTGAGCTCCAAAACGTCCTTACCTGGAAATCTGTAATACTCGGTCTGACCCGAACATTACATCAAAGTAACACCCGGGTCAGGTTGGAAACCAGCGTGAGTAAACCCATCTAACAAGAAATTCCAATCTATAGAACTTATTTAAAACCCGGGTTAACTCGTACATTATTACAAGTAAACAACTTATATAGTCAACACTTATTTTCACAAATCAATATCTAAGTATCCAACTTAGTTTAAATGGTCCATTTTATCCCAACCAGCCTATTGGTTTCACATATCAATCTATAAAGTATTTTAGATGATTTCAAATCGAAGTGGTTTCGGATATTTACTAATACCCGACCCCGGTCTCTTCGAAACCAATGTCATCTTAAAGGTCAAGTTATTTAAAAGTTAAACAATTCAATTTAACACTTTGAATTCACATAGCATTTATCATAGATAATCTATACATTCATCACAGATATATCCAAAGCATATCACAGAGTATCACAGAATATCACCCAATAGATATCAATCAATCCAGACATTTTACTCTAACAATCATCCAAACAGAATTTATTAATCCATATTATAATTAATTTAATTATCTTAAATTAAATTAATTACTTAAGAACTAATTACTTAATCCTACTTAATCAATTTATTAATTAATTACAATCATTTAATTAATTAATCATACCTTAATTACTTTTATAAGTCAATTAATTAACCTTAATCAGAGATTAATTTATCCTTAATCATTAATTAAAATTTAATTAATTCTTAATACTTGGTTAATTAACCCTTAATTATCAATTAATTAATTACTAATTACCAATTAATTACTTAATTAATTACTGCTAATTAATTAATTAACTTTAATTATCTAATTAATAATTCTTAATTACAAATTAATAAAACTCTTAATTAATTAATTATAATCTTTAACTATTTTATTTATTATTACTTAATTAATAATTAAAATAATTAATTATTCTTATTTAAATTATCAAAGTCTTAATTATCCTTAACAAATCATTTTCCTTTGTTAATTACTTAATCACATTTTTAAACTTAACCTTAAATTAACATTTAATTATATTTATAAATTGGTTAAGTTTTTATTTTATTTTATTTTAAGTTTTTAACAAACTTAAATTTAACAAACATACCATTAAAATAGAGTTTAAGAACATTTAAAAAGAAGTCTAGAAAAGTTTAAACATAGAATCATTTTTAAATTCCAAACTTTTATTTTTTATAAAACGTGCTTAACACTTTTCCTCTCTTCGATCCCTGCTTCGAGTTTCCCACGTTCCTACTCGAGATCGTCACGAGTTTCCCATTTGCAGCTTCTTCTTCTTCCTAGTTTCTTTTATCAACTAAACTGTAATTCCTACCCTACTCAAACACGAGAGTAACATCGAGTCTGGCACCTAAAATCCCGAGAGCCCCTTCGAGTCGCCACGACCATCATTCCTGACACGCACCTCACCGTTGTGCACGTGCACGGCGATTCCAGCCATCTCCGACGAACTCGACCATCTCCGGCAAGTCGTAAATCACCACGACTCTCGACTTCGAACCTCCAATCGAAAATATCTAGCCTAAAACGAAATCGAGACTTTCACTTGAAACAGAACTCGACATCACCTGGAACGAAACGTCTCGCCATCACGTCTCCGACCAACGTTCCATCTGAAACTCCGGCCATAACTCCCCATGCCATCCACGCATCCATCCCCATCACTCCAGAGACACTCGATCCACCATAGATGACCCAGTCATCCTATTTCCCACCACGACCAAAACAAATGTTAAACCCTAGTTCGACTGATTCCCAATGCCACGATGTATGATAAAATCATCAGACATTTTTCTTGACATTCCTGGTCGACAATCAAACTTCGACCAGAGCCCCGAGAACCCAACGTCTCTCGATTGCCAGAAAATGCTAAAAACTCCTTTTCCGTTCAACTCGCAATTTCTCCACGAATACAAACTTAAAAATCATGATTCCACTTTTAAAAATCATTGTTTTCTAAAACGAACAAGATGATATAATTAAAACAAGTAATCATGATATTCGAAATTGACATAGTTTAAAGTTTTCACTGTATTTTCTTGTTTCTAGTAAAACCACTTGATAATCATACTTGAAAGTATTTTTAAAAGTAAGATCCTGTAAATTTAAACACATTTTATTTAAACCTTAAGGCCTAAAAAGGATTAGAGGATGAGATTTTTATTTTTGAACAAGTTTTACAACCTGTAGAATAAGAACAGAGTAAATACCCTTGTACCCAAACATGCACACATCTTTTACATGTATACACATACATACAGGCATTGCTCACAACATTTTATCTATCATTTATCACATGCATCAAGATTTAACCCAGATTCAAGTTTTTATAACAGTAGGGTACTCACAAATGATAACAGAGAACAGTTTTTCTTCATTGCAGTTTCAATTAGTCTGGAGCTTCCTACGATTTTGAATTACTTGATTTCAGTTGTAATGTTGAGTTGATCCTACTGCATGCTTTGATTCAGGTGGAAGATGAAATAGATGCTGAAGTTCAGTTGAAAATTTGAACATGCTGAAGCTTTTAAAAACTGATGAAGTTGTTTGATTTACTTTTAAATTTCATTTCAGATTTTTAGAAGAAGAAAGAAAGAATAGAGAGGTTTTGATATTGAACGGCCAGGTTTCTCTAAACATAGTTATTTAGTATAATTTAGTTTTTAGATTAAAGATTGTGTTGCCACTTGTTAAATTGAGTTATACAAAGCTTCCACATGTTATTACCATATGTTAAGATATTAACACATGTCCTAAGTATTTTAAATAAATTTATAAATATAAATAAAGCTTTTATTAATTAATTTCCTAATAACTAAATACTCATTCTAATTTATATAAATGGAAACCTTTTTAAAGAAAATAAAATAAACCAATTAGATTTTAATAATATCATATATAGTATATGTAATCTATTTTTAAATGATAATATTAAACCTTTGTATTTATTTACTATTAAATAAATACTTCCCAAATTTATATAAATAAAATTCTTTTAAGTAAAAATAATATAAAACAAAATCTTATTTTAAATAAAAACTTTATCCATATATTTTATTTTAAACCCACTTATATCTATATTTATAAACAACACATTATTATTATTATTCTGAAAATAACAATTTTGCCAAATTTTAAATTAATTAAATTAAGATATGGTCAAATAATTAATTAATTAAATATTTATCCAGATTTTTATAATTCAACATATCCAGATATCAAAATTTTATCTGTTCGATTGATTAAAACAGTTAATTATCTAATTAACATATGTCAAAAATCCGGGATATCACATTCCTCCCCCCTTTTAATCTTTTCGTCCTCGAAAAGGAACGAAGCCAGAATTTATTTAAAATTCTTAAAATCAGTTAAATTTTCTCTTTGAACACATTAGAAAAAAAAACACTTTAAAAATCTTTATAATATTACTAAATTAGTCTTTATAAAAATACTTTTATAACTCAATGTTTCAACAAGTCCATTCTCGTTCTCACAGAAATTCGGTCATACGTTGATCAGGCGTAAGACTGAAAATCTATAAGTACTTGGTAAACTCGTTTTCAACACCCAGTGAAAATACTTGGAAAATAATTTATTGAAAATATAGAAAACATTTTTGAAATCGATGAAATATCTTTGGTGAGAATACTCTGGAAATCATCACTCCCATCCATGGTCGCAGTTAACCCGATGGTTACGTTGCCGTCCCGGCAAAATCCACAGATAACTGTAGGTCTCCGCGCTCCTCGATTACGCCATGGAACCCGCTACAGATCGCAGTTATACCCGGGCCTTTATGTTGCTATCACAACACAAACCCATATAACTGTAGGCATCAGCGCCACCGAATTTCGCTGCCAAAAGAATGAAACTTCTCCCACATAGGTCGCAGTCTACCGATATAAAATCAAACGTAGACAGTTGGCTCTCAGCGGCACACACGACTTTCGCTATGTTACCATAGTGTCACAGTCTACCGATATAAAATCAAACGTAGACAGTTGGCTCTCAGCGGCACACATGACTTTCGCTATGGTCTGCAGTAGATCGCAGTGACATCGAGTTACATTGTCGTCACAAAATAACCCAAATGCCTCTGTGGGCACCAGCCCCTCGACTTTCGCTACACAAATAATCCTCAGGAACTAGTTTTGTCCGGACTCCTCACAGGATCAACTTTAGAATCCCCCCCTTGGGGTTCAAGGCAGTACCACCCAGTGGCACTCCTGAGAAGTTCATTTCAAGGGAGCGCCTTTTTTCCCAGAGCTATACTCAAAACATTTTATACTATATACTTATAGTATCTTCAAATCATACCCTTTATGATTTATCAAAATCTCCTTTACACAAAATCGATTACCAAAAATCGATAATTCTCAAACTAGGCTTTCCAAAATCCAAAATTGATTTCTCAAAAATCAAAAGCCCTTTCCAAAATCCATAGGTTCCCAAAACCTTTTCCAAAATCATTCTCATAAGATCCTTTATATATATGTAGATATAGATATATATATACTTTGAAAATCTTTGGATCATTTCAAACTTTGTATAAAACCTCTTTTATACTTCAAATATTTCAAAACCCTTTTCTTTTAGCAATAGATTCAATAAGGGAAGATTTACCTTATATAACAAGGATATATAACTTTATTTTATTCTAAATCAAATATTCACATTTGATAAATCTTTTATAAAGTTATTAACCATATTTCTTTTCAAAAACCATTTTACAGTTCTTATCCCCAATCTTCAATATCAATTTCATTCAGATCCGTACGATGCACACATATCATCCGTACACAATATCAATCTGATCACTCAATCGATCACACAATTTCACTTCCGAACTAGTATCGTCCACCCGACTTCCTAGTGCGGACTCAGATCTGGTTTCTTGATCAGAAACCGTCATTCTCCTTGCATAGTCGTAGCCATGATAGAGAATATCCAGAACCAATCAACAATCCATATCCAGGTTCGCCGTCGAAAATCGAGCGAAAAATCCCAACTCGGATCGATAATACTATCTCGAAATTCTGTGTTCAAATCTGGATCAAATCACTATGCGAATAGAATAATATACGTACATCCTACGTATTTATCTTTATTGATTATTAGCTAAATCAATTTCTCCTTTCTATCCACATTTCCTTTAATTCTATTCTCTTATTCTCAATTGCTTCCATGTCCAATTGAGTTATTACTTCAATTACAAACAGTTTGAACTCTGACCAATTTAAATTTAAAAATAGCTTGAAAGGTTTTAAAATAGATAAGTAGTTGAAAAATAGATATTAGTTTGTAAAATAGCTGTAAAATAGTTAAGTATTATAAAATAGTTAGGTAATTGCAAAATAGTTTTTAAAATAGTGATTAGATATAAGTAACTGAAAAATAGAATTAGTTTATAAATCAGTTTCAAAATAGTTAAATAGTTCCAAAATAATTGTAAAATAAGTATAAGATAGTTTGGGGTTTAAGAAGAAGATTATATAGTAAATAGTTTGGAAAAATATATTTGTATTAAAACAATTTATTTTGAAAATAATCCAGAGCCAAACTGTTTAATTTCCCAATCTCCATTTCCAATTAATTTCCCATTAATTCAATTTAAATTTCCACTTCCATTTAAATTGACTCAATACTTCAATTTCCATTGAATTTAATTCAATCCCAATTCAAGTTGAATTAACCTTAATTCCTTTCCAAATTCAAATCAAATTCCTTTTGATTTTTAAACCTATTCAGCTTTAATTACAATTTCAAATTATTCAAACTAATTTCAAATTGAATCCACTTAAATTTCAATTCATTTCAATTTCTATATGAATTAATCCCAATTCCCATTTGAATTTTGAACTCATTCAATCTTCAATTTTTATTTTAAATTAATCCATTTCAAATTTTCCATTTGAATTTTAAACTTATTTATCTTAAATCACAATTCCCATTTATTCAAATCAAATTCAGTTTGAACTAATTCAATTTAAATCTCAAAATTTTAAACTATCTTGAATTATATAAATTCGAGTTAAATTTTAAATGTTGATTTAATCCTTTAAATCAAATTAACCTTTATTTTTAATTTAACAACTTAAATCTTTAAACCATTTAATTCTGAATCCAAATTCCAAAATTCCATTTTAAAATTATCATTACTTAACTTATTTTAAAGTTCAAATTAAAAGTTCAAAGAAATTTTATCTTAAAAATTCAATTTATTGCCCAATTTTATCTTCCAACTTTGAAACTGATTCTTAAACAATTTTAAGTTACAAATTCAATTCTTAACATTTAAATCTTAAGTTATAAAAGGAATTTCATATCCTTAATTTCAAATTAAGGTTTAATTTTCATTTATATAATGGATATATTATCACAATCCATTTCTTCATTCATTCAAACAAATCAAATTCACCATTTTATCTTTCCAAGTTAAATTTCAATTTCATCTTGAAATTTCCAATTCAAGTTATTCATTCTAAACTCATTTAACTTCCCTTAAGTTAAATTCAATTTAATTTAGTCAACTTGACTTAATTTGAATTCCCATTCAAATTTTAAACCTTATAATAATAATCTTCCCATTTATAAATTCAAAAACTTATCACTTCGGGTTTTAATATCACATTCCAATTTAAAACTCAACACTAAGAGTTATTTCAAATCATCTTTAATATTATGTATATCCTTATATATATACATTTTCTTTACACACCTTAAATTTTTAAACCATCTTTGGTTTTAATTCAAAAATAATTTCAAGTTTTCTGGATTTAAAACTTCACAATTTAAAACCCACTACAATTTACAATCTTACTTGCCTAAATGTTTTACTTCCCTAAAACATTCCATTATTAAACACAACAACCATTTATGATAATAACCAAGATTATCATATGTGGAAACCAATTTATTTTTATCTTTATTCTTAATAACACTTCTACAAATTCAAGATTTAATTTCAGTTTAAATTCATTTCAAACTTATCTTTATTCCATTTAAATTTGGTTGTATTACTATTACCCCTTAATTCTTATTATTTTATTTAATTCCAATTAATTCAACAACCAATTTCTTTAATATATTTAAGAATTAGGAAATTATTCTATATATATATATATCAAAAGATAAACTTATATAAAAATCATTTATTTTAAAAAAACATTTTAAAACCTTTATGTAAGAAAATAACAAGTACGCTCTCATATATATATACACTCAAATCATCTTAGGGTACCATTGACCCTATCCTTAATGAGTAATCCCATCAGAGCAAAGGTTCTCGCTTAACCTTCAGCTCTGATACCAACTGTAACGACCCGGAATTTTCGAACCCGAAAATTCCAGATAGTTAGAAGAAAAAGAAAGAGATAGAAGGAAGAAACAGAAAGAAGAACAGAGAACACAACATCTCACATTCGCAGCGGATTAAATATAATAACAAATCATAATATCAGTTATACAAGGAAAACTGTATTTGTTAATTACATTTTAATACATCAGAGTTACAACATTCACAAATGTACTAGACAGTTAGAATTAACATGTCTCAGACAACTATAATATATCACAGCGGAATATACTCCATACGTTCCTGCCATCCAGCTCGCCTCCTGAGCTCCAAAACGTCCTTACCTGGAAATCTGTAATACTCGGTCTGACCCGAGCATTACATCAAAGTAACACCCGGGTCAGGCTGGAAACCAGCGTGAGTAAACCCATCTAACAAGAAATTCCAATCTATAGAACTTATTTAAAACCCGGGTTAACTCGTACATTATTACAAGTAAACAACTTATATAGTCAACACTTATTTTCACAAATCAATATCTAAGTATCCAACTTAGTTTAAATGGTCCATTTTATCCCAACCAGCCTATTGGTTTCACATATCAATCTATAAAGTATTTTAGATGATTTCAAATCGAAGTGGTTTCGGATATTTACTAATACCCGACCCCGGTCTCTTCGAAACCAATGTCATCTTAAAGGTCAAGTTATTTAAAAGTTAAACAATTCAATTTAACACTTTGAATTCACATAGCATTTATCATAGATAATCTATACATTCATCACAGATATATCCAAAGCATATCACAGAGTATCACAGAATATCACCCAATAGATATCAATCAATCCACACATTTTACTCTAACAATCATCCAAACAGAATTTATTAATCCATATTATAATTAATTTAATTATCTTAAATTAAATTAATTACTTAAGAACTAATTACTTAATCCTGCTTAATCAATTTATTAATTAATTACAATCATTTAATTAATTAATCATACCTTAATTACTTTTATAAGTCAATTAATTAACCTTAATCAGAGATTAATTTATCCTTAATCATTAATTAAAATTTAATTAATTCTTAATACTTGGTTAATTAACCCTTAATTATCAATTAATTAATTACTAATTACCAATTAATTACTTAATTAATTACTGCTAATTAATTAATTAACTTTAATTATCTAATTAATAATTCTTAATTACAAATTAATAAAACTCTTAATTAATTAATTATAATCTTAACTATTTTATTTATTATTACTTAATTAATAATTAAAACAATTAATTATTCTTATTTAAATTATCAAAGTCTTAATTATCCTTAACAAATCATTTTCCTTTGTTAATTACTTAATCACATTTTTAAACTTAACCTTAAATTAACATTTAATTATATTTATAAATTGGTTAAGTTTTTATTTTATTTTATTTTAAGTTTTTAACAAACTTAAATTTAACAAACATACCATTAAAATAGAGTTTAAGAACATTTAAAAAGAAGTCTAGAAAAGTTTAAACATAGAATCATTTTTAAATTCCAAACTTTTATTTTTTATAAAACGTGCTTAACACTTTTCCTCTCTTCGATCCCTGCTTCGAGTTTCCCACATTCCTACTCGAGATCGTCACGAGTTTCCCATTTGCAGCTTCTTCTTCTTCCTAGTTTCTTTTATCAACTAAACTGTAATTCCTACCCTACTCAAACACGAGAGTAACATCGAGTCTGGCACCTAAAATCCCGAGAGCCCCTTCGAGTCGCCACGACCATCATTCCTGACACGCACCTCACCGTTGTGCACGTGCACGGCGATTCCAGCCATCTCCGACGAACTCGACCATCTCCGGCAAGTCGTAAATCACCACGACTCTCGACTTCGAACCTCCAATCGAAAATATCTAGCCTAAAACGAAATCGAGACTTTCACTTGAAACAGAACTCGACATCACCTGGAACGAAACGTCTCGCCATCACGTCTCCGACCAACGTTCCATCTGAAACTCCGGCCATAACTCCCCATGCCATCCACGCATCCATCCCCATCACTCCAGAGACACTCGATCCACCATAGATGACCCAGTCATCCTATTTCCCACCACGACCAAAACAAATGTTAAACCCTAGTTCGACTGATTCCCAACGCCACGATGTATGATAAAATCATCAGACATTTTTCTTGACATTCCTGGTCGACAATCAAACTTCGACCAGAGCCCCGAGAACCCAACGTCTCTCGATTGCCAGAAAATGCTAAAAACTCCTTTTCCGTTCAACTCGCAATTTCTCCACGAATACAAACTTAAAAATCATGATTCCACTTTTAAAAATCATCGTTTTCTAAAACGAACAAGATGATATAATTAAAACAAGTAATCATGATATTCGAAATTGACATAGTTTAAAGTTTTCACTGTATTTTCTTGTTTCTAGTAAAACCACTTGATAATCATACTTGAAAGTATTTTTAAAAGTAAGATCCTGTAAATTTAAACACATTTTATTTAAACCTTAAGGCCTAAAAAGGATTAGAGGATGAGATTTTTATTTTTGAACAAGTTTTACAACCTGTAGAATAAGAACAGAGTAAATACCCTTGTACCCAAACATGCACACATCTTTTACATGTATACACATACATACAGGCATTGCTCACAACATTTTATCTATCATTTATCACATGCATCAAGATTTAACCCAGATTCAAGTTTTTATAACAGTAGGGTACTCACAAATGATAACAGAGAACAGTTTTTCTTCATTGCAGTTTCAATTAGTCTGGAGCTTCCTACGATTTTGAATTACTTGATTTCAGTTGTAATGTTGAGTTGATCCTACTGCATGCTTTGATTCAGGTAGAAGATGAAATAGATGCTGAAGTTCAGTTGAAAATTTGAACATGCTGAAGCTTTTAAAAACTGATGAAGTTGTTTGATTTACTTTTAAATTTCATTTCAGATTTTTAGAAGAAGAAAGAAAGAATAGAGAGGTTTTGATATTGAACGGCCAGGTTTCTCTAAACATAGTTATTTAGTATAATTTAGTTTTTAGATTAAAGATTGTGTTGCCACTTGTTAAATTGAGTTATACAAAGCTTCCACATGTTATTACCATATGTTAAGATATTAACACATGTCCTAAGTATTTTAAATAAATTTATAAATATAAATAAAGCTTTTATTAATTAATTTCCTAATAACTAAATACTCATTCTAATTTATATAAATGGAAACCTTTTTAAAGAAAATAAAATAAACCAGTTAGATTTTAATAATATCATATATAGTATATGTAATCTATTTTTAAATGATAATATTAAACCTTTGTATTTATTTACTATTAAATAAATACTTCCCAAATTTATATAAATAAAATTCTTTTAAGTAAAAATAATATAAAACAAAATCTTATTTTAAATAAAAACTTTATCCATATATTTTATTTTAAACCCACTTATATCTATATTTATAAACAACACATTATTATTATTATTCTGAAAATAACAATTTTGCCAAATTTTAAATTAATTAAATTAAGATATGGTCAAATAATTAATTAATTAAATATTTATCCAGATTTTTATAATTCAACATATCCAGATATCAAAATTTTATCTGTTCGATTGATTAAAACAGTTAATTATCTAATTAACATATGTCAAAAATCCGGGATATCACAGGATGTCTTCACAAAATTATATAAAAAATACCAAAAACAAGGCATGAGAAGTGTCGATATAGCGACTATTTTGCTTCCAACGTTTTCTACTTTGTTCAACCAGTTATGGAATGATTTAAACTTCAATATATTTAAGTGATAAGTACACATATTTTACTTGTTAAAACAGCAAAGAAAACCCTAAGGATGTCTCTCAAAGTTAACTTCAAAATCACTAAATACAAGGCAATTTCAAAGTGCATCCACAACGGCCTTTTTGCTTCAAACTTTCACAACTTTGTTTCACAAATTCTACAACTTTCTAAACCTTTTCCTTGCTATTATAGACACTCTTATAAGTGCAGAGAACAACCAAAACAATTTATACAAGTTAAGTTCGTAAACCTTCCATTTATACAAGTTAAAGTTAAGAGATATTAAAATGCACTTAGAGCGACCTCTCTTGTTTCAGATATTTTCAACACACTTCAGCCTCACATATAATCACAAGAAGCATGTGGCACAAAGTCTAGGCCACGATACATGTTTTGGTCGGTAATAAAAGTAACAATATTCAATGTTGCAATACAAGTTAAAGCCTAGGCTACGATACATGTGACTAGATTGGACACTACAAGAATCGGTGTCCAAAACCAATCAGAGCGGACAAAGGAAAGGTTTTTGATTTGGAACCATCATCTTCTGGACCAACTACTGCTGAGAAGGGAGAGACTTTGATGGAAGGTACGCTTTTGATTCATAGTATACCAGTTAGGGTACTTACCAGTGCATCGCATTCATTTATATCTCAGTGTTTGGTAGATAAGTTATGTTTAGAACTCTCATACCTTGTTACTTCCTTAAGGGTTGCGAATCTGATAGGAGGGTATGCAACTCTGGGGATGAGATGTGACCAATTAGAACTTGAATTGTTAGGTCATAAATTTGCATGTTGCATGTTTTCGATTTTGTAGGCTTCGAGATCATTTTAGGTATGGACTGGTTAGATAAATATGATGCTAGGATATATTTCCAAGATAGGGAAATATCGCTAAGACACCCCAAAAGTCATGACCGAATTATATACTCGGTGGAGAAGTCAGACTCAAGTGCTTGGGCTTTGCTGAATGCAATGGAAGTAGAAGAAGAGTTGAATCAAGTTTTGGTAGCAAGAGAGTTTGCAGATGTTTTTGAGCCAGTCATAGGACTACCACCAAAGCGAGCCATTGAGTTTCGAATAGATCTTGTGCCAGGAGCAGAACATGTCAGTAGCCCACCTAGCAGGATGACATCTACCGAGATGAAGGAATTGAAGGTGTAGTAGTGGATTTAGAAGGAAAGAATTTTATTAGACCAAGTAGTTCGCCTTAGGGAGCGGTCGCGGTGTTCGTGAAGAAACAAGATGGGTCGTTAAGGATGCGTATCGACTATCGTAAGTTGAACGAAAAGACGATCAAAAATAGGTATCCTTTTCCGAGAATCTATGATTTATTTGATCAGTTGAGTGGAGCCAGAGTATTTTCCCAATTGGATCTGGCGATAGGTTTCCATCGGCTAAGAGTGGTAAAGGACGGTATTCTGTTGATGACATTTTAGACTAGGTACGGTTCGTACGAGTAGTTAATGATGCCATTCGAGTTAACGAATGCGCCAGCTTTCTTCATAGATTTGATGAACCGAGTTTTCCAAGAGCACTTGGATAGGTTCGTATTGGGATTCATATATGACATTTTAATATACTCTAAGGATGAAAGAGAGTATGAAGTTCATCTTAGAGTGAGGCGCTGAGGCAGCATCAACTGAAAGCGAAGTTTTTAAAATGTCATTTCTAGAAGAAAGAAGTTAAGTTTCTTGGTCACGTGGTTTCAAAGAAGGATTTGTCAGTTAATTCGGATAAGATCGAGGCTGTTAAAAATTGGAAGAGACCAGAGACGATGACTGAGATCAGAAGTTTTCTTGGGCTTGTTGGTTACTATAGGAGGTATGTTAAGGATTTCTCGCGAATAGCAGCATCTTTGACTATGCTAACTAGGAAGGATGTAAAGTTTATTTGGTCTGGAAAATATGAGGAAGCATTCTTTAAGTTAGAGCACTTGTTGACCAATGCACCTGTATTAGTAGTTCTAGACAGGAATCAAGGATTAGTAGTGTAGACCGATGCATATGGAACCAGATTAGGGGCTGTGTTGATGTAGAAAGGTAAAGTTATTACCTACGCTTCACGACAGCTTAGACCGCATGAAGTGAGATATCCTACTCATGGTCTGGAGTTGGCAGTGGTGATCTTCACACTGAAAGTATGGAGACATTATCTCTTAGGGGAGAGATTTGAGTTATACACAAATCATAAGTCCTTAAGGTATTTATTCTCTCAGAAGGAGTTGAATATGAGGCAGCAGAGGTGGCTGGAGTTTTTAGCAGCTTATGATTTTAGTACAGAGTATACATCTAGAAAAGGAAATAAAGTAGCGGATGCTCTTAGCAGAAAACATCAGAATGTGGTATTAGCTATGTTAACAGAATGGAAGAACTTAGAGGCTTTGACTACTTGTAGTGTGTCGTTACGATCAACTGCTAGTTCTAGTCATAGCGCTGTCATGTTATCCTGCTTGGAAGTTCGACCAGTTCTGATCGAAAGGATTGCTTCTAAGTAGAAAGAGGATTCACTGTTAGCCGAAAAGATTAAAAGGCTTGAGTTGAATTGGAGATTGGTGATCTAAAATATTTTAGTCTTGACCAAAGGGGATGGTTGAGAAAGAAGGGACGGTTGTGTGTTCCGAATGTTGGAGACTTAAGGAGAGAAGTTCTTAGGGAATGTCATCGATCAAAATTTACGATTCATCCTAGGGGAACCAAGATGTATCAAGACATGAAAAGGAGTTTCTACTAGGAAGGTATGAAGAAGGATGTTGGCTTCCGGGTAAAGCAGTGTGTGAACTGTCAACAAGTGAAGGCCGAACATCAGAAGCCGAGTGGGTTGCTTCAACCTTTGGAGATACCAGTTTGGAAATGGGATTTGATATCTATGGATTTTATAGACCGGTTGCCATGGTCGAATCACGAAAATAAAAGTATATGGGTCACAGTGGATAGGTTGACTAAGAGTGCCCATTTCATTCCAGTTAAGTTAACCAGGACGGCACCTGTTTTAGCTAAGTTGTTTATGAAGAACATAGTTAGACTACATGAGATTCCTAGTAGTATAGTAAGTAATAGAGATACTTTGTTTATTAGCGAGTTCTGGAAGAGTCTACAAGATGATTTAGGTACCAAGCTCAAGATGAGTACTGCTTATCGCCCCTAGATAGATGCGCAGACAGAGAGAGTCAACAAGGTACTCAGGGATTTGCTAAGAGCTTGTGTGCTAGATTTTGGTGGATCATGGGAAGATCACCTACACTTAGTTGAATTTTCCTATAATAACAGTTATCAGACTAGTATAGGAATGGTGCCTTTCGAAGCTTTGTATGAAAGGCCATGCAAGTCACCGGCATGTTGGTTGGAAACTGGAGACATATTAGTCTTAGATCCAGATCTGGTAAGACAGGTAACAGAGAAGATTGAGTTGGTCCGAGGTAGGATGAAGGAAGCTCGGTCTAGACAAAAGAGTTACGTAGATAAGAGGCGTAAGGATTTAGAGTTCTCAGTTGGAGAGAGGGTTTTCATTAAGGTTTCACCGATGAAGGGTGTGGTGCGATTTGGAAAATCAGGGAAACTGGCACCAAGATATGTTGGACTATTCTCAGTTATAGAGAGAATAAAAAAGCTCGCATACAGAGTAAAGTTGTCGAGCAGTTGGGTAGGTGTCCATAATATGTTTCATGTGTCTCATCTTCGTAAGTATGTACATGATACAAAGTCTACTATCCCTCCGACTACATTGGAAGATTTAATAGTATAACCCACTACAAGAAAATTTATTTTTGGTGGTGCACAAAAAATGATACCAAAACTTATGGTAGCGTATTGATAAACGCCGTGATAAAGGCTGCAACTAAAAATCCATGATTTTTAGTTGCATTTATTTCAACGCCACTATAAATCCTTTTATTGAGCGTTTCTCAAACGCCACTATAAATCTTTTTGTAGTGTTTTAAAAACGCCACCAAAAGGTTTTTTGGTGCTACCAATAGAGTTTCCAACTTTACCTATACTTTACTCAACGCCACTATATGTATTTCTGTAGCGTTTTTGAAACGCTGCTAAAAGTTGTTGATCATTTTGCACTATTTTTTCATGCTATTATTTCCTATTGATGGTCTATTTTGTTTCTACTATATCAATCAACAATCACTCACATAATCATTATATTCAAACAATTAAAAAACATATTAATCATATAATCAAATAAGATATCCATAACCATTCTAATACAATAGTTTTTTGAAAAAATGACCACACTCACATACAATAACCATTCGTATACAAATTTACACACCTAGTACTAATAAAATGTTATACCAAACTGGTGCTAACAAAATGCTTGATTATCCATAATTCTTTGTTGCATGCACAAGTGAAAGCTAGCACCATAAAAGTCCAACCTTGCTCTCTTCGAAAATCCAATGCCTGCACAAGTGAAAGCACAACATATAGTCAAACAATTATGTTAATTCGTAGGACTTCAAATCTAATATCAAACATCTACAACATTGTACGAGTATATCATATTATAAATAATGTCATATAAATAATCAAAGTTCTAAACGAATTGAAATAAATAAAGTCCAATCTTATAGTTATATATAAAATGTTGTTAAATTAGTTATATTATTATTATTTATAAAATTTAGTTAACTTAAACTTAGTTAATTTTATAAAACTTGTTTAATTTTAACAAAGCCTAGTTAATTTTTATTAACTTGGTTAACTTAATTTATTATTATTATTATTATTCAAACTCAGTTAACTTAATTATATTATTATTATAAAATTAGTTAAATTTTATAAACTAAGTTAATTTATCATCATCATCGTTATTTATAAATTTTTGTTAAATTAGTTATATTATTATTTATAAAATTTAGTTAACTTAAACTTAGTTAATTTTAACAAAACTTAGTTAATTTTTATTAACTTAGTTAACTTAGTTAATTTATTATTATTTTTTAGGCAAGGCCAGTCGGTTTTATAGTGGACTGTCCACTTTTTATTACGAACGTAATAAAAACTTGAAATACAGGAGTAAGGTATAAGCACCTTAACTACTAAGAAAAAGGAAAATACAGCATATGATTGTGACTGAGATGCCACAGCTACTATGAATATCACATCGACTAGGTCTCCTCAGATGAGGAAGAAGCACCATCATCCGCTAAAACCTGGGAAGATACCACAGGTTTATTCCTAATAATACTAGCATAAGGGCGAAAAAGCACAGCAAGACAAGAGTCATTATCCACAGAATCAGAACCAGAACATGATGAACCACCAAGGCCGATCCCATCGAGGCCGAACCACCAATGCCTATCCCATATAACCAGTCCACCAAGGTCGATCCCATCGAGGCCGAACCACCAATGCCGACCCCATATAACCAGTCCACCAAAGTCGATCCTGTTTGGCCGAACCAAGGATAACCGACCCCTTAACAAGGGCCGAACCATGCATGAACTCCTCTCCATGACCGAGCCATGTTCGACCGAGCCACCTTGATCGAGCGACCGACCCACATGGCCGAACTCCAACGACCGGACGCTCCTGACCGACCGATGTTATGCCGAAGCCTGGCTTCATAATCATATTTATCATCCGTGATTGATCGTCTATCCATCCAGTTGACCTAAACCCATCGTATTCCAGTCTCGACGAACAAGTAGTCGATTTAGTTAAATCTGCCTGTCCACGGCCTTGCCAAAAGGCGGGTTAACATTTTCCCTCCAAAACATGCCTTGATATTGGAAGGTGTGTTTTGAATAGCCTCAAATCCGATATCCGAAGTCCATATGTTATCCATAGCCATACCATCTGATTCATAATCCAATCCATTTTATCCAAGTTCCATTGTCGTATCCTCATCCAAATCTATGACTGCTCCGAGTCGATATCCGATTCCTATCCAGTAACCAAATCCTTATCCAATTCCACATCCATCTGAACCCGTCAACCGAGTTCCAATCCATCCATATCCAATAACCAATAACCGAATCCATGACCTCTCCGGGTCGATATCCAAGTCCGGGACCGCTCCGGATTCACGCCCAAATCCTTAGCTGTTCATAACCAATATCCAAATCCGTAACCTCTCCGGGTTCTTGCCAAGCGTAATCCACACTCGGCGACCTGTGTTAAGTAATGTTATGGTATTTCTGGTTTAGTGTCCCTGAACGCTAAGTAATGTCGCGGCTTAAGTCCTAAGCCGAATCCTGGTCGCTCCGGACCCTTGCCGGGCATAGTCCATACTTGACGACCTGTATTAGTAACCGATAGATAATATGGGGCCTAAGTCCTAGGTCGAATCCTGGTCTCTCCGGACCCTTGCCGAGCATAGTCCATGCTCGACGACCTTTTAGCCAAAAACTAGAGGAAAATCCAATCGAAATCCAATCCGAAATCCAAATCAAACCGGAAAACCAAAAATCCATATCGAAAGTCCAAACCAAAATCCAAACCAAAAATCAAGCATTCAAACCAAAATCCAAACCAGAAAACCAACAAAACCAGGAGTTCAAACCGAACTCCAAAACCAAAGCAAAAAAAGCAAGTGTTCAAGCCAAAAAGAAAAAACTAACTTCACAAACCAAAGCGTCACGATTTATCATCATCTCAGAGCATGCCTAGGGGTTGTCTCCATCCCCGTACATGAGTAAGTGACTTAGCCGTCTGCCCAGAGTTTGCTACTTATTCCAAACCATCATGATTATTTGATGACCAACCGACCACCATTCCCGAGCCTTGCACCATCGTCGTTCAAGGTAGGCGGTGGCTGCTCCTGTTCCACCGCTGCATTTCGAGTTTCGACATATTGTCGCAACCAACCATTCCTTACATGCTCCTCGATTATATCCTTTAGATGTCGGTAGCTGTTAGTATCATGCCCATCCAGGTAATGAAAGAGACAGTGCCTTCCTGATGCCCTTTCGCGCTCTGAGGGTTCCCTCCTTGCCGGCCTTCGATAAGGAAGGCGATCCCAAGTATCCAAGAATATCCGCTCCAATGTTGCATTCAATCCTGTGTAAGTGGAGAATTTTGGTTCTCCCTAGCGCTTCCTCTTCCCTTTATCCTTGTCTTTACCCGAGCTTTCACCGGGTGGTCCTCCATCCTTAGCCATGTTTACTTCCTTTAACCTCATATCCAATCATGCATCATCTTGTCGAAGAAATCTCTCAACTTCATGAAAGAATTCCCCGAGATCCATTGGTGGGTCCCGTATCAATGATACTTTGAAATCCGAATTATCCCCGAGTCCTGAAACTGCAGCCATCAGAACCATTGATGGATCCGATCGATCCACTGAAGCAAATGCTGCATTAAACCGAGTCAAGAAAGTCCTGAGCGATTCATCCGCCCTCTGTTTAACTGACGTCAGTGTCATCACATTCTTCGGCCTCTTGATGTGAACTCGAAACTGTTTCAAAAACCTATCCACCAATTCTTTCCATGTTCTAATAGATCCATCCTCCATCTGTCTGAACCATATAGCAGCTATATTGGTCAAGTACAGGGGGAAACACCATGCCATAACCTCCTCTGATTCCCCCAGCACTTCCATATGTCTTGTGTACCTCATCAAGTGGTCAGTGGGATCCATCTTACCGTTGTACACTTCCAGAGTGGGCAGCTTGAAATCGGGTGGATTCCTAGCCATCCCGATGTTATGGGTAAACGGACTTTTGTTTACTCCCTCCAAATCCTTGTTTGTCAGACCTCCGCAAATAGTTCGCCTAATAATCTCAGCTAATCCAGTGTTATCCACCAAGGGTTGCCCCTTATCTCCATTTCCTAACCGCCCTCCAAGTCCCCGAGGGAATTCCGGTACATACTCCTCATCACGCACTCCTGTATTCCCGTTGGCGCCGGGCTGCGCAGTGTCATCTGGTATCCCTCCATGGATTGGTCCAGCAGTACCAGATGGTGTACCTCCAAGTCTAGGTCCATCCAGATTGATAGTTGTTTGCTGATTGGGGGCTGCCCCTTGCTAAACCACTCCATCTGCTTGCCTGTAAAGTCCTTCTGACCATGGATCTGAGCTCCTGCAGTTCATGCTTGTCTAAATTGTCTAAAAAGTGTCTGTACCATTTCCTCTTGCCTTTTCATCAACTGCTCCTGCATGGAATTCATCATAACATGTATCTCATCCCTAGTGATATAGATCGAGGCTTGATTAGCTCCAGAGGAAGCCTCTTGACTTCCCTCTTGCTGACTCCTCTTTGTCCTTTGTTTCCTGGTTGATTGCTTTGCCATAGTCTCTAGAATCCAAGTTCCTAAGCCTTTAAATCAAAAATCCTTGCTTTCCAATTCCTGAGTGCTAGCCTTCTCAGTGAAAACACCAAAATGTTAGCGCGAAAATTGGTCGCTAACATCCAAATCCAAACGAAAGCACCAACCCACAGTAACAGATAACAGATAGAATGTATGTAGAGAGTATAAATATGAAGAACAATAAAAATTAAAAGGAAAGCAATAATAACAGAGGATTTATAGTGGTTCGGCTAACTCCGGCCTACATCCACTCTAGAAATTTCCTTTTATTGATGTCGGAATCAATTACCGTTACAATCCAGAGTTTTTAGAGCAATAATGGCAGAGTAGCCTTAATGGGGAAGTAGGAGGAAAACAGAATGAAGGTCCTCTTTTCTGAAGCCCCGCATGCTGTATTTATAGGCAAAACCCGAGTTACTGGGCTTCTTGAGTGGTCCGAGCCCATTGACACCATAGCCGAACCTACGCCCTTCATCACGACCAACCTTGAGCTTTGTACATGCCGACCTGAAGCATCCTGGGTATTAACCCGAAGTAAACCTATCCATAACTCGAAGCAAAGGGGCAGCCAACCCTATATAATCCTATACCGAACCCGAGCCACTCCAACATGCTGATCCACTTCGTCCTACCGACCCACACCATCCTACCGAGCCACACCATCAAGACCGAGCCACTTCAGCATGACCGAACCAGAACATGACGAACCACTAAGGCCGATCCCATCGAGGCCGAACCACCAATGTCGATCCCATATAACCAGTCCACCAAGGCCGATCCCATCGAGGCCGAACCACCAATGTCGATCCCATATAACTAGTCCACCAAGACCAATCCTGTATGGCCGAACCAAGGATAACCGACTCCCTACCAAGGGCCGAACCATGCATGAACTCCTCTCCTTGACCAAGCCATGTACGACCGAGCCACCTTGATCGAGCGACCGACCCACATGGACGAACTCTAACAACCGAACGCTCCTGACCGACCCATGTTATGCCGAACCCCGGCTTTGTAATCATATTTATCATCCGTGATTGATCGTTTATCCATCCAGTTGACCTAAACCCATCGTATTCCAGTCTCGACGAACGAGTAGTCGATTTAGTTAAATTCGCCTGTCCACGGCCTTGCCAAAAGGTGGGTTAACACTTAGTTAATTTATTATTATTATTATTATTATTATTATTATTATTAAAAAACAAGGTTAATTTAATTATATTATTATTATTAGTATTATTATTATTAATATAAATCTGGTTAATTTTATAAACTTAGTTAATTCATCATCATTATTATTTATAAAACTTTGTTGAATTAGTTATAGTATTATTATTTATAAAATTTAGTTATATTATTATTATTATTATTATAAACTTAGTTAATTTTTATAAACTTAGTTAATTCATCATCATCATCATCATTTATAAAACTATGTTAAATTAGTTATATTATTGTTATTTATAAATTTTAGTTAACTTAAACTTAGTTAATTTTATAAAAGTTATTTAATTTTAACAAAACTTAATTAATTTTTATCAGGTTGGTTAATTTATTATTATTAATTTATTACTATTTCTCACTTATACACCAATAGGTTTAATGAGCCAAATTTGATGTAAAAAGAACAACTAGTAAGGAATAAATGAAAGCTGTTGTCAAAATCTGATGGTTATCAAGACTACACGAGCATCAACTACTAACAATTTCCCTGGATAGTATAACACCTACCCGAGCCAAACAATTTCTTGACCATTTAACTCTGAGTTGTTTCAATAGCCATGGGTTTCTTTGCTGAAGCAACTCAGAGTTGAGTTGCTTTGCTGTTAAGCAGCTTGGTTTAATGTTACATTCCTGTCCTTTATTGTCATGTAAGAAGTCTACAACGATATCCCGACCGAGGATAATATGTCAATAAATCCAGCTAGAGTAACATCGTAGGGCTGAACAAGAACTATAGAAAAAGGTCTTGAAGCTGGAATTCTGTCTATAAGAAACGCGATCTCAAATGCGGAAGTTTCATAGAGTAACCATCTTTATTTTTACAAGAAAAGTAAAAATTATTCATTAATAGTTAGGAAATTTGATTAAGCTTTATTATTAATATTTACCTTTTCATACATGCGACTAAATAATTTGAATGGCAATGTCCTTATCTTACTTCAGTTTTACTACAGTTTTTTCAAATTGTAGAAAAATACGTGTTATAATAGTAACAAATCTTGATGATTATCTCATGGTATGAGAAGGTAATCAGGTAAAAATAAAATATCATAAACATAATCCTTAGAAATTAGTTTTTGCAGGATATGGATAATAAGCAGTAAAATGATCAACCTCTTTTAGTTTTGATTCATAATCACCGATCTTCGAATTAAGGTCTTCAACATCATTCAGCCGGACAAAGTACACAGTGAATTTCAAATATCTTCATCTTATTAAATGTTTTTACATGTGTCTAGTGGGCATAAGTAAAATACTAGCAGTGTAAAGACAATTTCTTTCCCTATTCATTTATGTAACCAATAATGTTTTCTGTAATGCATATAATGATGATGTATTTTATACATTAAATTAATTACTTACATGTGATGGAGGGAAATTCTCAATTCCACTTACTAGTGCTTGTACTTTTAGAAAGGATGCTTCTTTCACATAAGCAGATTCATTTGTTGATTCTTCATTCAATGTTCAGTTAACTTGTTGTAATACTGGAGATTGAGATGGGCTAACTAGAAAAACCCTTAACTTCTTTTCTTTGATATATCTTCCATTGTCTTTTATGAACTGTTAAGAAATAAAAGGTTAAATACAGAGCTAAGTTATAGATATTAACATTAATCAATTTTATTACCATGCCAGGTGTGATGTCCTCATCTACACTTCTGTATGGAATGATTATACTTGAGACTAAAAATTTATCTTTTAACTGCATATCTGGTGGAGTAGTCTTCATTGCTTGCATAGCAACTGGAAATTTACAATTAAGCATGATAGAAAACATAGCCAGAAATCGTTATTTCAGTAAATATATTACCAAAAAAGGGAAATAATTCTGCTATTGTTGCACCTCAACTACTTAATATAATGGAATTTAGACAAGAGTGGATTTGTCCCAAAAAAAGTCTCATGCCTTATAGTTCTCAGGTTGAATACCAATACCTACTATTCACAAAAAATTTACCAAGAATTCCAGTTAAATACAACTGTAGCAAATTAGTTCAATCGAGTAATGCACCTTTGTATTTCTCATGGAGGTGGAATCAATAATTTTAAGTAATATCTAAATCATTAAAATAAACTTTAACTTCCACTATGTCATGATCCTGATACTGGTTTCTTGAAAAGTAGAAAACAAAAGTGTTTAAAATTCAATAACCTGCTCCATGCAAATCTGTTGAATAGGTGCTTTTCCAAACCACTAATTTATCTACGGTTCTGCACTAATTTTAAAATAAAAAGGTATTCTCCATACTAAACACCTTGTACCTTAATTGAGTTTCTAGAACAATAATTAAACATGTTTAATATTCTAGAAAAATATATATACAAACGTAAGAGCTAGTGGAGTGATTTAGACAGTTTCTTAAAGTCTATGCAATGCATATGGCATATTACCCACTCATAAATTCTATCCAAAGGAAGGCAAGAACAAGGTAGTGGATGCATGAACACGATAAATCAAGAAAACTAAATAGTTATGAAACATTATAGTAGTGCATCTTGAAAGTACTAGAAAATAAACCCAAAATGATCGGACAAATATTCAAGAAGTGATAAATATTTTCTATATAAATATAAGCAGTTCCCAAATGGTTACCTGTAAAATCGCACGATGAGCTCGGTAAAATGACACCACTATTTGGTTTAACAGAATATCTCTTTGGAGATGTGGTTTTGATCTAAAAACATGAATGCTTATGTTAGACAAAAGAATACAAGAAAATATACAAGATGCATACTGATATAATAGTAAGTTTATTGTTATCGCATTTTCAGTCTGAATAGTTTAAAGAAAAAAACTAAAAGGGTTGTTTGAAATGCTAAGATACTATAGGTATAATTATTTGTCAACTTCAAAATGAGAACACGATTAACTGTGTCTTAAATAGTTCAAAATTTACAACACGATATTTGTGACAATGATAGCATAACGAGAGGTGTGGATGTTGCTGACCTTGAAGGCAACATATTCATTTGACTTATTGACAAGATGCACAGTACACGAGCTTTGTTTCTTCAACTCAACTGAAATCGTAATAGTTTTAAATGAATTAGAGAACTGTGGAAGATAGCGCATACATCATTTATCACACAAATAATCTCACCCGAAAACGAATAGAATGGCATGAAAAACAAAAAGGAAAAACATAAACAATTCTTCCAGTTTGCAACAAATTATTTTTCAAAGAGTTCATGGACATGATTTTCCACTGGAAATCAACACTCGGTATAATGGATATCTCCAAAAAGAAAATGCAACCACTAGTTTGTTCATCTCAAATGTCCAAAACAGTACAAGACAAAAATAGACATAAGAAATCTTACCACTGTGATTTCTGCTACCAAGCAAATCAAAATGGTTTTCCTTCATCTCTAGTTATATTTTGTAACAGTGAATAATTTTCGATTAACTAATTTATCTATAATGTATATTTTGCTTTGAATGATTAAATATTGAGACTTTTTGATACGAATATGTATATTTTGTAATAGTGAATCAAAGTGGTTATGATTGAACTACAACTAATTGGTATCTAGCGAATAAAAAAGTTAACTAGAAAAAATATATTGAGAATTTGACGATTATTTCAATTAATGTGATGCTTTCATGTTGTTGTCATACGAATATGGATGAGACTTTAGCTTAGTAATGTTTAACTATAATGAAGCAAGGATGAGAATAGAAAATGAACAACTAATTACCGCTAATGATATTTTAAATGGCAGACTAGAAGTTGTTTGGATATGTTCATATGAAGTAAACAAAGTGACAGGGTAGAAGTCATAAACTAAAACACCTTGTTAAACAAATATTACATAATGGATATTTTAAGGCGGAGATATATAGTTGAAGCAATAATCAAAAGTAATTTCGTCCAACACTGATATAAAAGGTTCGCTTGAAGGTGAGAAATCAACATTGATATAAAAGGTGCGTCCAATCAATTTGAAGCAATAAGCAAACATCAACACTGATATAAAAGGTTCAAAAACTCGATTGAAGGTGAGAAATCAACATAGATTGCAGCTACTTCGTCCACTAGGATTACAAGGCAGTTTAGGACTAAATAAATTCCATTTGAATTTTAGCCTGGTGCACCAAATGTCGTTATATATACTTCGCTTCAAAAATTTAGCTTTATGTCTTTTCATTTTCTAATACACATGATGAGTTCAACAATAGAAGAGTCATGACTGATTAAAATCCAAATTCATGGTACGTTTTCTAATGCACATAATGAATTCAATAACGAATTCAACAATACAGATCATTCGAGTAGAGATTAGAAGTAAATAAAGAGGAAGGAAGCTCGAGTAGAGATTACTATGGTAAATACGGATCATTCGAGATTCTTTCGAATGGGAATCAGAGGCAGCCTTGTTGCTTCTAGAAGTCGCCTTCTTATCATTGATTGGAACAGCTGAGCATTACAAATTTGGATTGGGGAACGTATTTGATTTAGGGTTGCTTATTTTGGGGGAAAGAGTTGAATTTTTCTAAGTAGTAGAGGAATAACAAGGCGGTAATCTTTTGGGTTACATTTATTTGGGCAAACGAGGATTTTTTTTATAAATGCGAGAAGTGAAATATTTTTTGTTACATTTATATAATAAGGTGAAATATTATTGGTTCCATTTACATTCAAACGCCACCAATTTTTGCAATCAAAAGCCGATTTTCTTGTAGTGACCGGATCTAATTTTTGTTAGGCAACCAGTTCGGGTTGTAGCGAGAGATGAGAAGTGGTTAAGAAATAAGACAGTCAAGTTAGTAAAAGTTCAGTGGAGCGACAACGAGAATGACTGTACTTGGGAGATAGAAGACAGGATTAGAGATACTTATCCTGATCTGCTTTAAAGGTATGTTCTATATTTACTTTATATAGACTGTAGGTAGGCTAGTATGGTAGTTAGGGGATGTTATAGATGATTGCTATGCTTAGTATATAGTACTTGCTGAATTTCGAGGACAAAATTCTTTAAGGAGGAGAACCTGTAACATCCTAAATTTTAAATAACATTATTCAAGAGATTTAATAAGATAAATTAAATAGAATAATGTAGATGTTAGAATGATAAAGGAATTGAGAGTTGGAAACTAATTAGGGTCATACCTTAACTAATGAAATTATAAGTGTGATTTATAAATTAGAAACTTAAGAGAATAAGGCAAGAACAAAATGGGAATAGCCGTATACCATAACCCCTTAACTCCTTGCCTCATTCTCATTCACATTTTCATAAACCAAAAACATAAGCAAAGAGAGTTGAAGGCCGGCCATAACCCTAGGTGAAGAGGAGCTCAAAAATCATTTAGAGGCTAAGATTCAAGCGAGGAAGATTAAAGCAAGAACAAATCTCAAGTTCCTTATCCAAACAAGGTGAATAATGATCTAAACATCTCATGTAAGTTATCTTGAATGTTTTAATTCGGGTTTAAGGTTTAAAACCGTATGATTGGATGAATGATAATATGCTTTGATTTATATGCCATGTTATAATTTAAACAAGGATTTTTGTAAGATAATATAATTCAATTTTAAGGTTAAAATCATTCAAATTGATTTCCGAATGCCATGATGTTTGAATATATTATGTAAAACATTATTTTGGAGACGATTTTAAATTTTCATAATATTCCAAGCTATGAATAATTTATTAAGTATTTTTAATGAAAAGAAATAGTTAATTTTGGATTTAAAGTATTTAAGGCAATTAAGTAATGTTTTCGGATCAGAAATTTATATATGTCAGATAACATATTAAAAGTGAATAATTGTGATTTTTATGGATTTTTCCTAAGCGTTTTACTACGGTTTTTAAATTATTTAAGTTAGAGGACTTAAATATTTTAATTGTTTTGTTTAGATGAAGGGCTTATTTGCTAAAACAATTTCGATTGTTAATTGTAACGACTCGTAATTTTCGATGATTAAAAATAGTTAATTTAATAAGATTTTGTGATTTAAGATTTGGAGAAATAAATTTTTTTGATTTGTTAATGAAATAATAACTAGAGTGAAATATAATAATGTTAATTTAAGTTAATTTTTAACAGATTCATGGAAGTCCAATTAAGTGGAATAATTTAAATGTTATAATTGGTTATAATTGTAAATTAATTGTAACAATGAATGTATTAGCTGATAACTGAATCAAAAGAGCAATTGATAATTTAAATGTTGTATTAATTAAATAGTAGGTAATAAATTGTAAATTGAAAAAAATGAATGTTGTGTAAATAACTATAACATTTGTGTGTAGATAACAAACATCCAAATGTGATTAAATAAAGTTAATGGTGACAATTATTATATGTTACCTATTTATTTAGCCTGTTAAATTAAAATTGGAAATCAATTGCAATTAGTTCACTTAATTAGTGCAGTTAATGTAGGTTAAATTGATAATGGTAGAATGTTAATTCAATAAGATGTAACCAATGAAAATTTTATGCATAATATGACAATTGATTGAATAAAAAGAATTGGAATCAAGTTTGACCAAATTATTGGAATTTAAATTATAATAAGTGAATTTATTATAATTAAATGTAATTAAATATTACGTTAATGACAAATAAGATGAAAATGGTAAAATATTTATGTAATGAAATATACAACAATGTTAACTATGTATGTAGAGAAATAATTGATTGAATTAAAGACCGAAACCAAATTAAATAGATTTATTGGAATTTAATTATATTAATTGGATTTAATTATAGTTGAAATTGAACACTATAATTAGTGTAATATTTAACACTGAATTGATATGTAAATTTGTTTTAAACTATTGTAAATATACAAGTAATCGAAAATGATGAAAATTGTTAGTTATTAAATTTGAAATAAAAATGTGATTTAATTAATTTAGTATTAATTTATTTAATTGGTGTGAAAATAGCCATTTTGGCCACTGTCTCGGATTTCGATGAAACCAGTTTCATCGGATCCGTACTAGTGAATGATTGTAGGATTTCAAGTTTCGTAGCGATCGGACTTGTCGTTTGATCGTACAGGCTCGAAACGCCTAGAAATAATTTAATTAAAATCAATTGAAATCAATTTGAAATAAGCAGATTTTAAGTTAACTTTTTCATACGATGGAATTAGAACCTGAAACCTATTCCATTGAGTTTTAAATTATTGAAAACATCTATTTTGATATATGGGATGACCCATTTCCGTTTCGGGAACGAAATGGGTTTTTGGGTCGTTTATCGTTCAACTTTAAATTCAATCTTGTCCATTCATTTCTATTTTGGACCTGCCTATAAATAACGTGTTATAAACCCTAGTTATTTCTTATTCCATTTTTCAGTACGTACATTTCCTGTCTATATCCTCCTTTCCAATGGCAGAACATATCCAAATTTCCAAACCCTCAATTCAATTCCAAAATTTAAACTCCTTAAAATATATCGAATTATATATCGATTTGAAGCTCTCGACGAGCGCAGGTCAAATCTGCAGTTCTTTTTTCGATCTGGGTTTCTGTGTGGCTAGAATTGGGCGATTAAGCCTCGGTCGTTCATCGTGTCACGATCAACTTTGTCGGATCGTCAAATTGAGGGTACAGTTTTGTGGAGAGGACCGAGGGGAGTGCATCAGTGAGATTCGTTTGGTGAATCAACGGTTGGATCGGCTGATAAAATTCGATTAGGGTTTTTTGCTTTCGGCGGCGGCTGACTTTTCCCAATAGCGAGAGGGGTCGCGAGGCTAGAGTCGGGGTCGTGATGGCCTAGGCGGCGGCGGCATGGCGTACGGTGGCGGGGACGAGGCCGCGGCTTGCCAATTTCGACGACGTGGTAGCAGTTTGAGGCGGCTTGTGGTGCGTGTTACCGTGCTCGGCTAGGGATTCGTGAGAGAAGAAGATGGTAACTATTTACTATATTGCCCTTTCTTCTATTTTAATTTAAATTAAATTTCCAAACATTCTAATTAGCATAACTTTTACATACGAGGTCCGTTTCATGCGCGGTTTGTTTTATCGGGATCGTATCAAAATTTCGAACATTTTGACGCTAGTTTGGACAAATTCTGAGACTGTTTGAATTTGGGCCCTAATTTGGATTTAAAATCGAAGGTGAGTGTTTATCTCACTCACAACTTCTAAAATTTCTTGTATTAGTTAAATTAAATTTGTGATATGATTAGCAATTTATTTATTGTTGTTTGATATATTTAAATCGTCATTTCAGTTAATTTAAATTTATTTTGAATTAATTAGCCATTTGATTTATTATAGAATTTAAACTGGCAGTTAAATACCTGTTATTGATAATTAGTTATTGTTGATATTTATTGGTGGAATCGAATGATGATTATGATGGATGTTGATTGTTGATATTGGATGATTGGTGTTATGTTTAATTTATTTATCATATCACTCTACAAGTTCCTTATGGGTTGAAATGATACATACCCGAATGATCTATAAATTAGGGAAAAATCGTTATGGGTTAAAATGATACATACCCGAATGATCTATAAATTAGGGAAAAATCATTATGGGTTGAAATGATAGACTCGAGCGATTTTATGGATTTTATTTAATTTGGGATTGTGGTTTGAAATGATATATAACTGTAGAATTTTAAATTGCAGACTGAAATGATAGATATTCGTATCACTTGACCCTAGGGTAGAAAATTATATACGGACACCGGATTGGTTAAATTAAATAATTTTTGGAATCTTTGAAATTTTGAATTCAATTAACTGGTATTTTGAAATAGAAATTTGATTTATATAAACTGAATTATTTTCGAAAGCTCAAGCGTAAATGTTGAAATTGGAAACTGATTTAATGAATTATCCAAAGGATAAAACTTGAATTCAAAGTTGAGGTGTCAAATATAAATGAATTTATTTGAATTGAGTTATTGGAAATGTTTAAATATAACTGTGAAATCTATTTTAATCAATTTAAACTCTCTTATTTGATTTAAACTATTTAAACTTATTTTAATCTATTATAACCTATTTAATACAATTTAATCTATTTTACCTATTTGTAACTAATTAAATTTATTTAATCTATTTTAAATCTATTTAATACAATTAAATCTATTTACTATAATTTAATTTTTTATTTAATCTATTTAAATCTCCTTGAAATAATTTAAATCTCTTTAATTTATTTAAATCATTTTAAATTTAATTAAATCTATTTAAATCATTTTAAATCTAGTTAAACCAAATTTAAATCTATTTAAACTATTTTAATCTATTTTAAATCATCTTTAAACTATTTTTACAATTTAAACTATTTTAAATCTATTTAAACTATTTTAAAACAATATAAACTATTTATAATTATCTAAACTATTTTTTAAAATTTCAGACTGTGTAAAGTGGAAGTATTTATATTCAAATCCTTGATGACGATACAACCTAAGTTGGAATTTGAAATTAATACCTTTTGTGAAATGACATATTTGAGTAAATATGATTTTGGAAGTGAATGTGATTTTTGGAAGTGAATATGATTTGAAAATGATATGGTTTGAGAATATGATATTTTGATATCAATTGTAAATTTACTTTTTGAAATGTAAAAGAACCATCCGGTGTGAAATAAGCGTTTGGTTGTTAAAGAGACCGGGATCAGATATTGTCATACTCTCTGCCAATACCGAAAACCACTTTAACAACTGTGTACGTGGTGGAGATTTCAGAAATGAAGTAGGATGGTTTGGCGAACGATTTCTGTATGAGGTATGACGTGACCCTGACTCCCGTGAGTCAGCTTAGATGTGACTAAAACAGGAGCCACGCCGGACCAAGTGAGGTCATTCCTCCTATCAGACACATTTCTTCGATACCATATTTGTCGCTTTGTGATTGATTTGGTGGCCACCCCTTGATTTTGATTGGGAGTGTGTTCCGAGGTGGGTGGTAGTAGCTGTTATGCGTTACCACCTGTCCGGATACGCAATTGGTATATCTACCCTGGCATTGGCTCGAGTGCCGTGTTCATATGCCCTAGCACGCCTTCTACGAGTTTGTTTTGTACCATACCTATGGAGTGCCTTCTATGTAAACCTCTAGTTTACGGAGGAGCATACCGTACTGTATAGACTATGGGAATATATAAAATGTGTTAAGGGGGATATGGGTAACGCCTTAACGCTATTTTAATACTTTTACTTTACTGTAGACATATTATAATAGCGTATTGTACTACATAGTAGATAGTTTAACGGATCCTTAGGAGATGTGAATCTCGAACATCTCTTAAGTTACTGCACTCATGTTAGACACTGGATAGGAGATGTCAAACCCCGTAAACATCTCTGACGCCGTCACATGCATATTTACCGTTGATTTAACTTACATAAGAACTTTTAGTTCTGACTCGAGTGTTTTGTCTTTTCAATTCGCTTGGGTCAGCCTGAGCATTTCAGGGTTGAAGACCTTATTTCTGGAGGACGAAAACGAAGATTTGTACTATTATTATATTATATTTATTCCACTGCATCATGTTGTTCCGCTGCATTTATTTATTTATTTATTCATGTTTATGTAACTCTGATGTTTGTGTTGAAAATAATAATCAAATGTACTTATAAAACAGCTTCATGAACTGTTATTTGATTATTATATTTTGTCATTCCACTACGAGATTCTGTATTTGTTTTATTTCTTTCTCTTTTTCTTATTTACCCCATAACAATCTGCCCTTTTGAATGGTTTGAGTCCGGCATGTGTGTCTGCTTAAAACGTCCAAAAAGGCAGGTCGTTACATTAATGGTTGAACTCGACAGCCTTATTAGAAAAGAATTTTGATAAAGAATTGGCAACTAATCATATTTTGACAAATTAGGCAAGTTATGTAAAAAGAAATTACTTTAAAAGGCATAAAATCAGTTTTGTTTCGAATTACAACTTCGCCACTTCCATTTGCTTGTTTCCGTAACAATGTCCAGTAGACCTTTTGCACCCATTCGAAACCAATGCATATGGTATCAAGCGATTGATACGTAGTGATTAGAGAAAGGCGGAAGGGACTGTGTCAAAGGCATGCTTTCGAAGGGGTTGAAGCCACTTTTATTAGCCTTCGAATCAATCAACTTGCCTTTGTTTTTAAAGAAGCTTTTGAAATAGTTGCCACTTTTGAACCTATTCGATATCTAGCCGCCGCATTCATACCTTTCGAATCAGTTAGACGTCGCTTTTAAATTTTAATGTCGCTTCCTTAATGTTTTCGAAAGAGTTGTTTTAGCCACTTTTAATAAGAGTTTCGAAGGCAATGGTTTTGAAAGGTTGGTTCGAAGCTATCCACTTCCCCAATTCTTTTATTTGAGATCAATGCTTTCAAAAGAGTTACTTTCGCTTCTGTTCTCTTTGATCCTATAGTTATACTAAATGTAACACCCTAGTGGTTTCGAAAGGAATACTTTTAAATGGTTTCGAAGCTATGTTTCCTTAAACTCTTACTTGAACCCAATGTTTTTGAAGGGTACGCTTTAAGTATTTCGAAAGGTATATTTTTCAGTGTTTCGAAAGGTATATTTTTCAGTGTTTCGAAAGGATTGGTTTCAAGTATTCGAAAGATATGTTAAATGGTTTCGAAAGAGAACATCTAAGGTTTTAAGTAATGATACAAAAGATATAGTCAAAAGCCTTAGTTTTCAAATTTGAGAACCTAGTCTCATTTTTAAAGTAAATACATAGCAATATGAAAGAGTTTTGAAATGGAATTTAACTATGGAATTTTAGAGGAAGCTTTCCTTGATAAAGATAGCGGGTTAAGGGTATTAACTATATTTCATTAGAAAAATGATTAGAAGGAATTTAACCAAAGATGTTTATGTTGTTATGTTATTTGATCAGTTATCATTAATGCTTGTGTAACTATATTCAATTCATTTGTAATCCATAATTGCATCTTGCGGTAAGGGCAGAATAACAGGCTGAGTTGGCCTAGTAGTGAATATGTATATATTGAATTTAACTCCTATATGAGTAGAATTGCATCCAGGAGGTCAGACAGACCAGAATATAGGATGCCCAAGATTGATCAAAGGATTATTGGTAGACAGGTTCTTAGTAAGCCTATAAAAAGTATGTTATGAAAATTGTTATTGGCAGGGGCCAATAGATTCTTAGTGATCCCATGAAAACTTTGTCCGGAATAGGATATTGATAGAGATCAATTGGTTCATAGTCAGCCCACGAAAATTATGACATGATAGATGTTATTGGTGGAAACCAATTAGTTTATAGTGATCCCATGAAAACTACGATTGGATGATAGTACTGGTAGTCTATTTGAGACAGATAGTTAGGTAAATGGGGATGTGAAATCGAAAGAATATTGCATGTTTGCATATCATCATGATACATTTTATTATGTTATGTCTTAACCATTGTAGATGCAGATGCACAGTAAATGGTTATTATAAATTGGATTAAGATACTAGTGAGAGGAAAACCCGTACCACTAAGCGGCATGGTCTCACTAGATATCTATATGGTTCAAGATGGTAGGCTATTATTCACATCAGACTTTTGGGCTGACTCGAAGTTTATGTTTTCCACTTAAACTCTCGGGTGCTCAATTGATTTTGAGTAGTTTGAGAGTTAATGTTTTCAGGTTCTCCTTTAGACGAATAAGCTTCCGGAGACGTGCAAGAGGCAAACTAGCTATTAGAAGTTCTTTCTGTTTGATTTCGCTGTGTTATTGGATGCAATGGCAAAGTCGTTCAGTGCCTATGTTTAGACTCTGATCAACCAAGGGGGCATCTTCATATGTCGCTCTTAGTGTATTTTGTAATAAATTGTAATTTCTCTGAACGTGGCTTACGTATGGGATTATATAATGAATCTGAAATAAAATGTGGAATTTGTTTTAAATCGAGTTTAATAGTTTTTCATATTCATGCGTTTCTGGTATATCAATATATCTAACATTACCGCATGTGGTCACCGAGAATTAATAACTATGGATGACTGCAGCATCCGTAGCGGTTAGTTTTGGGCCTCCAAATGGGGGATGTTAAACCACATATCCTCTATCGACTTGTCTAGGATTTGGTGACACGACTCGCTGTATTTGATTTAGATGGGATAATTTAGTTTAGACCGGATAATTTGATTTTGAAACACTAAGATTTACACGATGTCGTTGGATGTTTCACTACTAGAAAAAGGTCAAATACCGACGGGTGGAAGCGACGGCTTCCGACGGCCATTTTCCGACGGCTTCCGACGGGCCGTCGGAAGCCGTCGGAAATTATCGAGATACAGCTCCCAGCCGAGCGTTTCTTCCTCATTTTCCAGCCACCTCAAAATTTTGAAAAAAAACCCCCAAATCACAATTTTCGACCTCCAATCACTGATTTCGTGCTTTTTCCTCCTCCCCGCTGTGAATTCAACACCTCTTGCTCTCCAGCTAAGGTATAATATCTTATTTTCGAGAAAAATTGAGTTTTTATCCTAATTCTAGATTTGCATAAATTGATAAATTAGGGCTAATTGGTGATTGAAATTGTTTTCAATTGTGTTATAATAGTTTCTAGCATTCCATGATATACCTATTTCATCTTTTATCGTGAAATTGTGAAAAACATGTATAATTTGGGGTTGTTCGTGTATATGGAAATCGTTGTGTATGCCTTGGTTGTACCATTGTATATGTGTGTAGCGCTACTATCATTGTATTGTGTTAGTCGGACTAAGATAAAATGAATGCACGAGCTAGGAATATTATATTGTGCACGTATTGACTTATGCAACAACAAAAATGCGTCGAACGAGCCTTAAGTTGATGGAATACATCGAATAAATGTGTTAAATTAAAATATTTTTTGTAAATGTGAACAGTTAGTAAAACTGTATTTTTTCGTAAAATGCGCACATTTAATTAACTAATGTCCCTTAGATAGTTTTTGGCCCCGTCTGACGAGTGTTGTACATGATCGTTATATAAATAGTCGTTTTTTTCTGGTACAATGTTTGTTGGATTTGTCCCTGTATTGGACAAGTTATGAACACAGTAAGCATTTACATTTTGTATACTACTTTGTCTCAAACGGTTCATAAAATTTCAGCCTAACTTTTCTTTTTTGTTTCCTGCGTACACGCATTTGTGTACAATGCAGGGAACAAAAGGGAAATGCTGCCGAAATTTTGTTGAATCATTTGAGACGAAGTAATATACGAAATGTAAATGCTTACTGTGTTTGTAATGGGAAGTAGGATGCCTGACCATAGAAAAAAAAAGTATACAATTTTTTATATCGATACGTTAAAAAATAAAATGTGCCATATTTGAAAATATTTTTAAATTTGTGAAGTTGTTCTTTAAATTCAAATATTATACGACCATGAAAATAATCATTTTTCGAATTTGTATTCTTGAAAATAAATATTAAATTTTGAACTTCTAATTTTCTCAAATAGGAAAAATGATTGATTATTTTGTTGATCGGAGGAGATGGATGTACCAAAGAAAAGGACTGAGGGGCTCAATAAAAGAAGATTTTTATAATGGTATAAACGTGTTTGTTGAATTCGCTTTAAGTAATAACGGAAACGATCCAGAAATTCGTTGTCCGTGTAGTAGGTGTAGACATTTGAAGTATTTGTTACTAGATATTGTGAAAGTTCATTTGTGCAAAAACGGTTTCGTACCCGAGTATTATGTTTGGGATCGGCATGGAGAAGTTGTAGCAAATACTTCTGTAGAGTCTGAAAGTGTCGTTAACGAAATAGTTAGGACGACCCGTATAGAAAATATGGTCGAAGATGCAGCACGATCAATGTTTCCTATGGTTGAAGTTGACGACGACGATGGAAATGTTGAAGAACCAAATATTGAAGCAAAAAAAATTTATGATTTACTAGATGCTACTAAGAAACCTATTTGGGATGGTTGTAAAAGCAGCACTCAGCTGTCAGTAATCGCAAAATACATTGCGATGAAGTCAAAATACAACATCACTGAAGTTGGGTTTACGGCTGTTGTACAAGCTACAAAAAGGCATATGCCGCCCGATAATCTAATGATTGAAAATCACTATGAATTTAAAAAACTTATGTCGGCTTTTGGTTTACCTTATCAGAAAATAGATACATGTTTAAAAGGCTGCATGTTGTTTTGGAAAGAAGACGCAAACCTTAGAAATTGTAAAATTTGTAACCAGGAGAGATACAAACCAAGAAAAAAGAAGGGGAAGGAAGTTCCGTACAAGCGTATGCATTACTTACCCATAACTCCAAGACTTCAAAGATTATATGCATCTTCTGTAACTGCATCTAATATGAGATGGCATAGTGTGAGAACAGAGGAAGAGGGTACGTTGACACATCCGGCCGATGGAGAAGTATGGAAGCATTTCGATAAAACGTATCCAAATTTTGCAGCGGAGAGTCGAAATGTTAGATTAGGATTATGTACGGACGGTTTTTCTCCATTTTCTCAATATGGTTCTAAATATTCATTCTGGCCCATTATCGTCACACCGTATAATTTACCTCCATGGATGTGTATGAAAACGCAATATATGTTTCTTACTGTTGTCGTTCCTGGCCCCGACGATCCGACACAAGGAATCAATGTATATTTACAACCTTTGATTGAAGAGTTAAAAATACTGTGGAACGAAGGAGTAGAAATATACCATGTGTCCAAGAAGAAAATTTTTCGTATGCTTGCTTCTTTGTTGTGGACTATAAGTGATTTTCCTGCCTATGCATATATGAACTTGTTAGGGACTATCCAAAGATATATGAAACTGGAGAGAAAACAGAAATTGAAGGCAAATCAGTTGTTCATAACTGGTGCAAACAAACTATTTTTTGGGAGTTGCCGTATTGGAAACATCTTCTGCTTCGTCATAATATAGATGTGATGCACAATGAGAAAAATGTATTTGATAATGTTTTTAACACAATTTTGAATGTGAAAGGGAAGACGAAGGATGATTTGAAATCAAGACGTGATATAGAAGAATTATGCAAACGTCCTGAGCTTCATATGAAACCAAATGACAGTAAAAAACCCAAAGCATGTTACGAATTAGATAATAATCAAGTTAAAGCTGTGTTAAAATGGGTGGAAGGGTTAAGATTTCCTGATGGGATATCATCAAATCTTCGTAGATGTGTTGACTTTAAAAATGGTAGATTGAGCGGAATGAAAAGTCACGACTGTCACATAATGATGGAAAATTTATTTCCTGTTATGTTCAAAGAACTACTGCCGTTAAAAGTTTGGAAGGTAGTAACGGAGCTTAGTATGTTTTACAAAGAGCTTTGTTCGACTACTTTAAAAGTGCAACGTTTACGTAAACTTGAAGTGGATATTCCTATATTGCTTTGCAAATTAGAGAAAATATTTCCGCCAGATTTTTTTAATGTAATGGAACATTTACCTGTTCATCTCCCCTCTGAAGCACGACTTCGAGGTCCTGTCCAATATGGATGGATGTATCCATTTGAGAGGTATGTAATATGTTATCACGTAATTTAATCGCATTTGAAAGATGAAGTTAATATAAATTAATTTTGCATAGATATTTGAATCATCTGAAGAAAAAAGTGAGGTAAAAAGCACGAGTTCAAGGTTCGATATGTAAATCTTACATCGAAGAAGAAGCTTCATTTTTTTCTCTCATAATTTCAGTGACCACGTGAATATTTCATTTGAAAGTGTTCCTCGTAATGACGAAGGCGACGAACAAGAGTCCTCTCAAGCAATGTTATCTATTTTTAGACAACATGGCCGGCCTTCTAGAAAATGTGTAAAAATATGGCTAGACTATAGAGATCTTCATGTAGCACACACTTATATTCTTCTAAATTGTGCCGAGGTTGCACCGTTTGTTAGGTAATCTGAAATAATAATTTTTGTTTTATTCTTTTCTATAATGCATGCGCGTGTATAACCTAATGTAATAATTTGTTTATATAAACAGTGTTTATGAACGTGAACATCCGAACGGAGACCTCAGTAAAGAATTTTCCGGTTGGTTTTCAAATTACGTTTATGAGCCGAGAAATTATGTTGTTGACGAAGGGTTGAAACATCTTGCGATGAGACCAAAAAGAGTGGTCAAGACATATCCAATATATTTCGTCAATGGATATAAATTTAACACCAAAGAATACGGTGCAGAAAAATTAACAAATAATACTGGTGTATTTGTTAAAGGTAGTGACGATCCAGAAAATCACTTAAATGATTTTTATGGCGTTCTAACACAAATTTTGCAACTGACATATTTCTCACGACCCGCGGATGAGGTGTTTCTATTTAGATGCAATTGGTTTAGCAATGTTCCAGGTTCTGGAATTAATGTGCACAAGGATTATAATCTTATCGAAATAAAGCATACATCGCACTATCACAAGTATGATCCTTTTGTACTAGCCAAACAAGCATTGCAAGTTTATTACGCTCCTTATCCGTCTCTAAAAAGAGATAAAGCAGATTGTTCTGCAGTTTTTAAAACAAAGGCCAGATTCACATTCGATGGGAAAAATATTCCGGACGAACAAGCTTATTAGGCAGATCTTGAGCAAAATAACGAAATAATAATTACAGACGATCATACAGATTTTGGTCCTTTGATCGATGAATCAAATGTTTTGGTAGAAGCGTTTGACAGTGTAGAGGAAAATATCATAGAAAACGAGACCGAATCTGAATCAGAAGACGATGATGACTGATATAAATCTGAATCTGTTTTTTTTTTGCAATTGATGTAACTAAGTTGAATTCTTGAGGTATTATGAAATTGATGTGACTATGAAACTAAATCTGTACGTTTACCATTGTTTACATGTTTTATGTCATTTCCATTTGTCATTTATTTAGCAATTTTTATTAAAAATGCAATGTAATCTGCTTATCGTCGTAACATGAGACCCATTATGAATCAGGTATAACACGCTTCCATTTCTATTTCCATTTCAATCATTAATTTAGCAATTTATACCGTTGATGTCATTTACGTATGAAATATATTTCATTATCATGTTATTATTCTCTTTTGAAATGATGTGTATATACGTCACAGGTTTATTGTAATGTCTTCTAGAGGTAGGAGCTATTCCCGATCTTCAAGAGGCGATGGCAGTGGTTCATCGCAAGCATCACAGCGTCATGTAGTTTCTTTAGTACCTAGAGCAGAGGGGTAAGAATTAAATTTTATTCAGCATCTTATTTTTTTAATATACGTACGTACTTATCTATATCATATTTAAAAACAGGGGGTTCGACCTACTGCCCTCGAAGGTTGTGTTGGATGTTTCTAGAGCTTCTTACCGGAGTAGGATGAGTGCTTGCTGGCCAAAGTGGGATAACATCCCTCCTCACATCATAGAGTGCATATGGCATGATGTCCTTGTATGTATATTTTTCTGTTTTCCATTTTTAATTTGTTTTTGTCGTTTTTCTACTGTTTATCGTTTACAATGTAATTTTTTTTTTACTTTTTATCGTGAAACACAGGCTGAGATAGACATCCAGACAGACGATATGCTGCTGGCACGAGGATACTGGATGAAGAAGATGCGCAAGAACTATAGGGACACGATATCTGAAATTAAGAAATCCGGTAAGAAACCATGGTGGATGGGGGAGAGCGTATGGCAAGCATGGTTGGGATACTGGGAAACGGACGAGGCGAAGGCAAGTATACTAAATTATTTTGAATTATTAATTTGACGTGGTTGAAAAATAATGTATCAAATTTTGAATGTACAGGCAGAGTCGGATAGAAACTCTGCAAACAGAAATAAAAATCCCGTCACTCATCGCGGAGGGTCGAAGTCATTTCAGCAGTATCGGCAGTAGTTGGTAAATTTACTGAATGATAATTATAAATAGTTTATGCTATATAATTTTAAATGTATAAAAATTGTACGTAAAAATCAACTTCAGGAAGCTGAGGCGCATGGTTCCGTGGGCTATATGGACGTGTTCACTCATACGCATGCTGTCGAGCATGTAAATCCGGACGGAACTGTTTCGTATACATGGTAGGAGGATAAATCCAACAAGAGTCATGTACGCATATTTCATTTTATGCAGTATTAGTAATTGTTCTGCTTGTTAAACTATAATGAAATAAGATATGATGTTATTAATTTGTTAATGCAGGAAAAATTTATGGAGCAGCGCCAGAAACTTCTTGCTGATACGGGTCGAGAACAGCTAACGACTGATGAGGAGAATGCTATTTTTGAGTCCGTTATGGATCCAGCAGAGCATGGTAGACGATACGGATTTGGCAATCAAGTGATAAATAATTTATTTTACTGCTAATTTGATATTTAACTTGAATTTTATTCATTTACAGAGATATGCACATACACTTACAGAGATCACACAGCTAAATTTAATATTTATTGCAGGCCAGCAATCAAAGACGGGGTCGGCGGAATAGAGGTCAGAGCGATCTAGCAGATATAGAAGAATTGCGGACTAGAGTGTCCCAGCTGGAGGAGCATAACCGCCAACAGGCCATGCAGACCACACAGTTGTTAGAGTACATGCAGCAGTTTGGTGGCCGCTTCCCATCCTCGGCTGGCTCTGGATCTGGAGGAGATTGATTCATTGCTTTCTTGTTTTTTCAGGTATGTTTTTTTTAGTTTTGTATGATTATTTTTGATACACTTGGTTGTGTGGTTGTATAATGATGTGGAGATTGATTTTGTGTATGTATAACATGGTATAACACTTATTGTTGGGGTTGTTGGAATGGTTATGTATATTATGTATTTTATTTTGATGTAATTTGGTATATTTGTGGGTTTGATTAATTTTGTGTAGTTTGGGTTTTGATATTTGGTTAGTATATTGTATATTGGATTGTGTAGTATTGCTAATAGTTTTTGGAAGAGAAATGTGTATGGAAGGCTACATTTGCAGCAGTAATAAAAAAAACAGCAGATTTCCGACGGTTTCCGACGGCTTCCGACAGTTTACAGGTACGATATTTCCGACGGCTTCCGACAGCCTGTAGGATATTTTTGACGACGGTTTCCGACGGGTCCCGACACGTGTCGGAATCCGTCGGGAATATGTATGGCGACTTCCGTCGAAAGCCGTCAGAAGTACTGCTCCCTGACGACGTATGTTTCGACGGCTTTTTCTGACGGCCGCCGACGGTTTTCCGCCGTCGGAAATCACTGTTCTCCTTGTAGTGTTTTCCCATGTCTAAGGGTTATACTATGTGTTGATGCATTTTGTAACAACACAGTTTTAGGGGTAATTAATAATATACATTAATTAATAAAAAAAATGGAAATTTTGGAATATTAGATAAATAATTTGGACTTATTTCAGAATATCAGGAGTTTATTACAAGGAAATTGGTCATGTAATTAAAGGAAGGATTTAGGGAATTCAATGGAAAATTATCTATTAGAATGAAAAGTGTTTAATATGGAAAACAAATATTGATTTAATAATGTCTTTAGTTATTTTAAGTTGTGAGATTATGAAATATAATTTGTATTGAATTGACAAAAATTGAATTTATAGGATTTTATAACAAATGAGATTTCAAATAAAATAAATGGAATTTAAATAGAAGTTATAAAGGATTTTATACTGTTAAAAGAATTTAAAATGTATTATGAATTAATTTTAAACAAGAGAGGAAAATTTAAAGTCCACTAGAACAAAAAAAATCCAATCCAATATGTTTTCATGTGAGTAAAGATAGAATTGTTGTATAAATATTGTTTTCATGTAAACAAGGCAACAAAAGAAATGTTTTTGAGCCAGTTTAGTAAAGATCCAAACCCAAAAGGAAAAAAAATAGTTATAATATCAATTTGTTTTCATTAGGGGTGGGCATAAACCGCACCGCTATATGGAAATCGTCCGCACCGGACCGCAAAAACGGTGCGGAAACCCGCACTGAATCTTCTAACCGAAGCAGATATCCCAAACCGGACCGACCCGCATCGATACGGTTCGGTTGCGGTTTGGACGATTGAACCAACCATATTAAACCGGACCGGACCGAAAATTTACATTAGTAATCTTATGATAAAAATATAAGAAACTCCTATCTTATTTTAGATTCTAACGATGTACATTATTTTTAGCGTATGTTGTTGTTATATTAATAATAATCGCTATCATAAAGGAAGAAGCTATAGTTTTGGTATAATATTTTTCATCTCATTTTTTGAATAAATGCTAATTATAATCGTAGTCATTTCCTTAATGATTATGCATTGGTTAATGTTGATCTTTGGTTAATCTACCAAAAAAATCTCACTTGTAGGTAAATGTCAAATTGAAATGGTCATATAATTAAGAACTAATCTCTCATTTCAGTATAACATTGTGTGTTTAACCTTTAAGTGTAAAAGTTTCATATAGTTGCCTTCGTAAATTGATTGTTGATGAAATTAATTCTCTTATTTCATATTTAATATGGGTTCAAACCGGACCGGACCGGACCGAAACCGAACCGTATTACATTCAAACCGGACCGAAACCGAACCGTTTAAAAGATTAGTATAATGGTTTGTATTTTTGATTAACCGTTTGGTGCGGTGCGGAAGCGGTTTGGACTCCAAACCGCATCAAATCGACCCGCGCCCACCCCTAGTTTTCGTAAAGCATGGTTCTAGAGTCTTCAAAAATCTGGAGGTTTCACTCACCTGTATATATATAACCTGATCACTCTATTTTAGACAATGGAGAAAACAATTTGAATTCCCACCTAAATTTCATCGTAAAATTATGAAGCTAATTAACTCTAAACCCCAATAATTAATACAAAATAAATCAAGATCTCTCGATAATTATCTACACTAAACAATCAAAAGAAACTAATTGATCATCATATGAATTGAAGGAGCGGTAATGAAATCAAGTTACAGAACCTTCTTCTTGAAAAAAATAAATGGCCGTGCTCTTTAAAATTTAATATCTCCCAAACCGCCACAAATTAATCTATGCCGCTCACTGCGTTAGCCTAAGTAAGCGATGGAGAATTTTTAAGGTGAATTTGGGATTGTGCGGTCGTTGTCTGAAAAATGGGTTCCGACCTAGGGTTTGTATTGGCGGCGATTCAGGCTAGGGTAGGTCGAAGCAGTTGTGCCGTTGGACTCGTGGTGGAGAGGACCATCAACGGTGCAAGTTTGGGAAAATGCATTTACAGTTTGGGTCGCGACATTTACAGTCGCCTGTAGTTTAAACGTGCACATCAATGGTGGGTTGTGCACTCGTGTTCGCTGAGGGAGAAGAAGATGTGCGTTGCTAAGGTGAGTATTTGTTACTGGTAATTCATAGTTATCACACTCAATGCTGCAATCGCGTCCACTGTCTACATATATATTACCTAAACAATTGAGACCTTAACCATTAATACCTTGCCAGAAAATTCTTCGTACAACCATGAGTCTACTTATTTTTTATCCATTTGAAATAAATAAATAAATAAATAAATTCTTTAAAGAATATGATTAGCTGACTTTAACAGACGTTGTCCAGAAACGTTTACTGGCATGTATGAACAGTGTCTTTTTAACTGTGCTACACTGTTACTGTCTATATCTACATATATATTACATTCATATTGGATAACCTAGATGTGATTCTGTTTACATTGAATCCTATTGATCATCTAGATATAATTTTAGTCACATAAGATTTTTATCCATTTATACTTATCATCTTTAACAAATATGAGTTATAACACTTTATTTATGTACACTCCAATGCTCAGCACAAGTATATTCACAATATATTTAAACAAGCTAAAGCATGTAAACCCTTTTATTTTTGCTACAATATACAAAAATAAGTATGTTCACAATATCAAATCGCTGTTGGAAATGTGCATGGCTGTGTAATGTGTTTGGCGTGTGTGTGAGAGTGCTATGTTGTAAAGAGAGTAAACTAGTATATATGTTCCAGGTCAAGTATAAATTAAATGCATGCGTATGGACCAAGAATTTTGTGTCCAAAATTTGGACAATAATTGAAAGGCGGTACATCACTACACAAAATCACGTTCGCATATGAACCGCGAACAACAAGAATAAAAATACGATTGTACACAACAATACGACACGATCACAAAATAACATAAAGGCACGTTGGTTTTTTAATTCTGTGTAGTTCCAAAAATACCAACGTTTGCCGCAAAATGCGTCAAATGAAAATTTAATCATTTTCCAAATTAAAAATTATGGAAAAATCCTATAAATTAAATTAAAAATACTAAATGAAATATGATACTATATTTAATTGATATATAATAGATTACTAAAATATTAAATTGTTTTGGATGGTACAATATTACTTAATAATAGTATTTGATTATATAAAATTATGAAACAACATTCATATGTAATATTAAGCTTTGTAAACTATTTTGGGAACTTAAATTGAGTTTTCTATTGTTACTAGTAAGTATTTAACAATCGAACTGTATATAAATCTAGGAAATTAGTTATTTATTGCAAATATTAAATTATATCTGAGTTAGATAATTACTTGATTAATTGCAGAACATGTATTTAGTATCAGCCGCTTAACTATTTATTTTGTTATGTAAAATTATAAGTGGAGAATGATTCACTATTAATTATTGATTTGTTTATTTTATATTTATTGGAATAATTTATTTTCTTAATTATTCTTTTCTTATTACTAAATTAGATCATATGAATGATTCACAGTTGAGATGGATCTGATTGAAGTTTTAATTATGATACGATGATGACATCCTTTGATATGATTTTGTATCATTCTGAATGAATTTTGATATTTTGTTATTTATTTTTGTGTGATGAGAAATCTGAACTAACGGCTTAGTGATATCATCTGGTATGCGACTTTCAGTAACACTTTGCGAGTTATAAAATGGACTTTTCATATAGAGATATTATGTATGGATCGAGTGTAGTTTATGAGCTTTGAATAATTATTCAAATAACATGTGGTGGTATGGGACGGGGTTATGTCACTACAAGAAAATATGGATTTAGTTGCACTTATTAGCAACGTTTGAAAGGTAAGCGCATCTATTAATACTATTAATGTAAATTTTAACGTCGCCAAAATTTGTCGATGTTCCCGCCGATTGTAAAACATTGTTACTTTTTTTTACTTTTACAATTTTCCCCTATTTTCATTTTTCCTCTTCTCTTTAGAAAAATTCACGAAGTCCTAAATTGTCATCGTCATCATCGTCGCTTTATTTTTCCTCCATCATCGTTATCGCACTACTTCTTTTCTCTCTATGTAGTTGTTTGACTCCACCTTTAATCAGCTGTCGTTTGATTGAGATTCTACACAAACCCTAAATTGATATGACAATCAAATTCTGAGATCGTCGCTTTACTGACATAAGATTGATTTCTCTACTTGTCATATTGCTTTACATCGTCCTCTCCTGATTCTTTCATCAATATAGTTTTATTTGCTCTTCTTGTAAGTTTTCATGTGTATTGTAGGAAGATGATAATTTTTTTCATTATTTGATATTGCATTAGACTATAAATTAGTATAGTACAATCAAAGTATGAGCATACAGTAACATGTAGTGTTGTGTATAAATAAGCATTCCGACTATTTATAATTTTTTATCTATAATTACAATTATTTTATCATATAGCTACTATTTAGAAGAATCTTATTTTAGCTAGCTATCAACTTCAATTCAGTTGTGGGAATTTGTTTTAATTCCTTCAAAATTTGATTAAAATCCATTTACTAGTATTTTGATGGTGTCGAGGTTAGGACCATACACCCCTTTATTCATTTGCCTGTGTTGTTGCTCTTTTAAAATTAAAGCATTTTTCTCAGAGTATACTTATATGTAAAAATCAATATAGTTGCAGCACCCTAATACTGTTGGAGCAAAATCAGTTATGGAGTTTAAGTTTGAGCATCAGTTGCGCTCCTTTTGCTTAACGAGACTTTTTGGTGTGATCATAGCCACTTTATTAGTGTTCAATGGCGTTAATGAGGGGGAGTATTAGCTCACACACATATAAACATCTAGTTCTTACTATAGTGGTTATTACTCAACTCAAAATCAACTCTTTATACATATATTTATTTTATCTTTTCAAACATGAATACCTAATCGTAAAATAATTAGAGAGTAAAGATTGAGATATTACTGATTGTGTTGATATTTACAAACAACCCGCCTTTGATCACCCATTACCCAAAAATCACAGCGTAAAAGTATTGTATTTTGTTTGATCTCTATTTCGACTATACCCATTTTACTTTTACAGGAATATAACCCTTCGACCTTTGTTATTTATAACACTTTGATTTACTAATGATACAACTCATGAATTACCCAAATATCTATGAACCCCTCTGATTCAACTACAATCACAAAGTATAGAAGTAATTTGTTCTGTCATAACACATGTAAAACTCCTAATATGACATACGATTGTTTACTTCTTGTATTTTTATGAGGTACTAATGGTATTTGCAGTATAGACGCTACAATGGTATTTGCATTATAGATGCTACCTAGTTTTCTTCCAACTACCACTGAAGGAAACTATTATTTGGTATATCCTATGCAACAACTTTGGCATAATAGTGGATAACTATTGCATTCACTTTCATGTTAATATAAGTATGGAATTTGGTTATTACTTTGAAACTGTTTCTCATTATAGCAGAGGAAGGAATATCATTCCAGGAATATTAAGAGATTATCAACTTGTATGTTGCCAATACCAAAAAAACATGAAGACTGTAGTATTCCCAATCTGATGAAGTTAATAAATTATATTTTATTTTGTTTTTAGGTTGGACTAGAATGGATGCTTTCATTGTATAACAACAAGCTAAATGGCATAATGGAAAATGAGATGGGGCTTGGAAAAACTATGCAGGTTCCTCACTGTCAATTTTGTGAAATGGTATTTAGTTCTTGTTATTCTTTCTAGTTTAGTTTCTTTACTGTGTCTACATGCCTTATATTCTTTATTGTTGTCTGTAGTTCGAGCTATTCAAAAATTAAAAAGCTTAGCTTTGACAAGTCATGGCATTGATTGCTTACTTGATGGAGTTTAAAGGGAACTATGGACCACACCTCATAATAGTTCCAAATGTCCTTTAGTGATTTGGAAGGTCCAAGGGTTTTCTTGTATGCTTATTCATATATCAATTTTGCTGAATTTTTATCAAACATATTTTCTTCTTCCTCTAGAGTGAGCTGCTCAATTGGCTGCCATCTATGAAGTGCTTATATTATGTTGGTACGAAGGACCAGCAAGGTTAAATATAGTTACATCTGATATAATTGTAACTTAAATTATATTTACCTTATTTTCGTACTGATAGTTTAATTAACAAGTAGAGTCACCAGGTTTGATTCCTATCATGTGCTTCCCTATCCTATATAAATTTACCAAGGGGTATGGGGGCTTGGATCAGCGGACAACTTTACTATACACTCCTCAGGAGTTTACCGGCCCGCCGGGTTCTCCTGGGTTTTCAAAAAAAAAATCTTTTGAACTGTCTATTTAATGGTACTTGTCTTTGAGACAATGGTAGATGTGTAGGTTTGATATTGCTTGTGTGACGAATTTCTAAAACCATAGGTTATAAATTTGGCAACATGTCTGATGGGCGACGGTACAAAATGATCTCAATAACATGTCTAATGGGCGACCGAAGTGAGAAAAAATTATCTCAATCCAACGTGGAAACCAGCTGTTCTAATCATTCAACAAGTTGGAAGCAAGGCATGATCTTGCCACATGTATATTTTCAAAAACAAAAAAGATTAACAGCAAACTTATTTTCTAATGATACTCATTTATTTACAGGATAATCCTTTAGTAATAGAATGTTATGATTTCAACAACAATGGCAAGCATGAATTGATGGGGTGATGAGTTTGACTTTGTTAGATGGATGAGTTACAAATGTCTGCAAGCTTATATTGTTATTTTATTTCAATATATGCAGAAAAATTGTGAAGTCACTTGCACGGCTAGAAAAATTGCATCAAACTAGAGGCGCTGAACATTTATTTTTGCCACCAACTCCCAAACAAAGGCAACCAAACAAGGTCAGGCTTAGATTTCAAAAGTTTAATGACAACTCAAAGCTTATCGACTTACAATTGCAGAAGTGGTCAAACTTAATATGGTCTAGGGTAACTATTCTTTTGAGCTAGTTGTTTCAACAACTGAATTTGATGCCTGACAATTATAATTGTTTATTTATCCACACTATCTCCATTTTAATGAATGATATTTATGTAGAAAGAATTTTCACTAGTGGGTATTAGGATATATAAGGTGGCATGTTATGCATTTACTCAAATGGATACGAACGCATACTACGCATTTTAAGAAAAGGTCTCTAGTAGCACCTCACATAAATTGAGAGAATGGACAGGATGTGATTTATGGCTCTTACATTCCCAATGATTTTAATTTGAATGGTTTTTCATTTGTCTTAAAAAATAATGATCAATGCTCATATAATGTAGAACTCCACACTCAACGAAATCTTACTATGATATTGTGGGCTAAATATGTATCTGTATTAATTTTTATTCATTAGTAATATCACTGAGCTGATCACGACAATTATTTTTAGTACCAAGTATTACTTTTATGTGACTCTTTATGCAGATTTTGAAATTTCAACTAATTATTGATAGTTTTACGGAGAGAAAAAGGTTAAGTTTCTTAGATTACATTGCTGGGGCTTTGAGCTAAAATTTATGGTTGCAATAGATTTTACAGGTATGCTTGCAAACTGTAAAGTTTGCTTCCTATTAATTTTAATATACAGTCATATAATCATACTTATCATGTTTACCAACATCAAATGGAAACCCCCGCCTCCCGGATTCCTTGCATTATATTGATCCCTCTGGTTGTCCAAATGCTTATTAGAGTTTGAGCAAACATTCAATTCATATAAGCGGCTATCAAAATCTCTTTTATCTTTCTCTTAATTTTAATAATTACACAGGCAATACTAGAAGTTAGTGAGGTTTTACAAGTTTATGACACTGATAAACGCTTTCCTGCATGGGGTTTTGGAGCAAGGCCGATTGATGGTCATGTATCTCATTGCTTTAATTTGAATGGTAGCACAAACTACTCTGAGGTGAACTTTCCCGTTAGCCTGTAGTATTCAAGTTTTCAATGATATCTGATATTTAAATTAAAAAGAATACTTATGTGAAACCTTGATATATGGATGTTATACTTTCTAACTGGGATGTGTTCTACTCTCTGGCATCTCTTTTGACGAAGTAAATAGCCAGCATGACGGTTTCCTACCATATAAAGTAGAATCAACCCTACCATATTTTGGTCATGATGTTTAAGCATATGAAATGAAATCGAAGAATGATCCTCGCTTGCTTAGCTATGAGAGTTTTGTGATAACATTTATTGTCTATTGGGGATGCGACCCTCATATCTATTCATATTGTTTAAGGTTTATATTGCAATGCATATCCAAGTTAAAATAATGCCCTTGGAACAACGATTAATAAACCACTAGTGGATTGTTGTTTAAGGTTTAATTCATTTTATTTGTCTCGATTTGTAAATGACCCTAATGAGAATAGTGAACTTGTAGTACACTGTAAGAGGACTCAAGGTTAAAAATTGTAGAAAAAGGAGTATGGTGGAAAAGCGCCTCAAATTGGTGATTAGGATCAAATTGAGTGTTATTATATTAATTAATATGATAAGGTATGATCGATACTCACTAAATCTTGATAAATGTAAAATAATTAATATTTTCCACACCTAATTTTAATGTAAATATATGGTATGTCATTTTAGTACTCTTTCAGTAGGTCAATACATGCATATATCATTTCTACTCCTGTTCAAATTTCACTTATTCTTCTCCATGTACTAAACTTCAATATATTATGCAGAAAGCGTCTTTTTGGGACGATGAATGACTTGCCTACTATATTTGAAGTAGTGAATGGAAAGAGCAAAGCCAAAACCCGTAGCACCAACAACCATAGCAACAACAAGCCCAAGTCAACCATTACCACCAAAGCGGTAAGATTATCCTTATCCTTGAATTGTTTTACTGCTGATATTAAGATTGACCTGACATTGTTGTTTATTTTGGTTATACATTGAAGTTTATTGTCTATCATTTTCAAATATCTTGGGAAATAAATGCTCATAACTATTGATAGGTAGGTCAACGGTCTTGTTGAAATTAATATTCGTCTCTAACCTTTTTGATTTAAGTAGTGTTGTCAGGTCTCATTTTTTTGTTTCAACGTAGAACTCAAGATGAATTTTTTTTTGAAGTTGCGTGTTTCGTGAAATTAGTCTCTCGCATCTTTGGTTTATAGTTGAATTCTCCTGTTACAAAAATTGTATGATCTGCTCATTAATTAGTTACTGCAAATTATTGACATTAAACAAGAATCAATTAGTTATAAGGAACTGCATGTATACCTGAAGTATTATCCTGAAAGTATGTAAAAGAAGATTCTTTTTCTTTTCCTCAAATAAAGTTGAATTCATAATATGCACTTTTGAAAAAGATGTAAACCATAATTTAACTTCCCCCATAAATCTTTCTACCTATTTTACAGAGCTATAAAGGTCTATTAATTGACCTATTTTCTGTTCAATTATGCAGTTCAATTCATACCCATTTCTTTTAGTTCAAGGACTGATCCAAATTTATTTTTGATAACTGAATGTTATACCATCAAAGTTATGCTTATAGGTGACCGATTTCTCACAAAATTACCCTGTTCAAATTTGATGTACATTATTTGATGTACAAAACTTATATGGTTTGGTAGGGGATGTAACGTTATTGTACATTACTTGATAGGGATATACTTGAGATTACTTTGTTCAGAATTAACCTCATCTTTAGAATATTTCAGCAAGGATACTGAATAAATGCTAAAACACATCGTCTCTACAATCCTAATATATTTTAGTATTTATAGGGTGCCCTTGCTAATATAATGGTCCGGATAGGCAATGAAGATTTCTTGTTGCACACAATATGAACATTTATGTTCTGTTTTTTCTCCTTTCCTTGTAATGTAATTTTTTTAGAACAACAAGAATTATGATGTATTCACATTGAATTATTTCATTTGGGTCAAGGAGAACGGCCCGTGATACCCACAAACACACATCCTAAATTGGTCAGGTTGATGCAAAGATGTTGGGATGTAGATCCTTTGATACGACCTACTTTTTCAGGGATAGAACTTGAACTCAAATGGATTTTGGAACGTGTTGAGGTACAATCTCTTCCTCTATCATATTAATTTTTTTCTGAGATATTTATGTTGCGGCTTAGCGTTAGTACAAGGCACGTTTAATAACTATCAATGTTGTTATTTTAGGTAAAGCATTTTTATTTATGGTCAATTAAGTTAGATGAGATCATGGATCGCATCTAATTTAGTTATACCAGTGTATAACACGCATATGCACACCTGTGCATGATGTGGATATGCAATATAATGTGAAAAATAGAGAGTACTTGTGTAATTTCAATGACGGTTGAAACGACAAACACTAGTGAATCCTAAATAGTCAATTTTCTTTATTAATATAAAAATATTTAATTAAAAATTTGTAGGGGTATTTATGTCATTTCACCAGAGTACGATTGAAAATGTGTTCTACTTTTAGTATTTAAGCGTAGTGATATAAGTAAAGACGTGTATGAGTATTGATGTCATTTTATGTCACGATAAGAGCCGATCATTGCAAACTGTCTCCCTTTTTATGTTTAAGTTTAAGTTAATTAAAATATAAGTTATGAAATTCTAAGTTTGAGCAATTGAGATAATTTATAAGATTAATAATGATAATAATAAATAATGATTTGAATAAATCAACTAAGTTTTATATAAAAATTAACTAAGTATTATAAAATTAACAAGTTTATAATAATAGTAATAATAATAATAATAATAAATTAACTAAGTTTATGAAAAATTTATAAGTTTGAGATAATTTATAAAATTATCCAAGTTAATAAAATTTAAGTTTGAGATAATTTATAAGTTTAAGTTAATTAAAATATAAGTCATGACATTTAAGTTTTACTAATTGAGATAATTTATAAGATTGAGTTAATATAAATAAATTTATAAATAAGTTAACTGAGCTTTATAAAAATTTAACTAATTTTTATAAAAATTAACCAAAATTTTAAAAATTATCTAAGAGTTATATAATTTAACTACGTTTTATAAAAATTAAATAAATTTATACAAACTAATTAAGTTTTATTAGAATTTAACTACGTAAATAAGTTTATTATAAAAATTAACCAAGTTTTATAAAAAATTAACTAAGTTTTATTAAAATTATTTAAATTTAATAAAAGTTCAACTAAGGATGTTTGATATACTTTAAATATGAAACAATTTCATAATCATTTGTTGATTGTTAAACTTGTCTACAGGTAATTAACTTTTAAGAGTAAAGACCAGCCGCAGCAAAGAATTGTGGGTAATCAAGTAATGAACATGTCTTTAATTGTTATATATACTATAACATTTTATTAGTACTTGTTGTGTAAACTTGTTTATGAATGGTTATGGATTTTATGTGAATTTGCTCGGTTTGTCGAAAAACTATTATCGAAATGGTTATGGATATTATATTTGATTATGTGATTAACGTGTTTTTTTAATCGTTTAAATACGATAATTATGTGATTGATTGATTGTTTGAATACGACGATTATGTAATTGATTGCTGGTTGTAATACAACTATTATGTGAGCGATGGTTGGAAATGGTACAAGCCATTAACATGAAATAAGAGTGTGTACAGTATGCTACAAAACAGTTAATAACTTTTAGTAGCATTTTAAAAACGCTACTAATATAAATGTAAATAGATGCGATACGACTTTTGAAGCGTTGAAAAAACGCTACCAAAACTTTTAGTAGCGTTTTAATAAACACCACGATACGACATGCTACTAAAAGTCAGAAAATTTTTGTAGCATTTTTGAAACCCTACAATAGGTCAAGTTTTGGTACCGTTTTCTACAACGCTGCAAAAAGTTTCAGACTTTTAGTTGCATGTCGTATCACGGCGTTTACCGAAATGCTACTAAAAATATTGGTAGCGTTTATTCACCGCTGTAAAAGGCCTTTTCTGGTGTAGTGTGTTATTTGTTTGATTATTCATTGTGAGTAAATGTCATTCAAATGGGGATTACTCATGTATGTGATGATACTCGTTATGGTGAGTATATTATAGTCATATGGTGACTTATGGGTATTAGGGCTGGACTTTTTTTACCATATTACCACTTACCAACCATTACCAACCGCTATCAACTAAAATGGTACTGAAATAATGGTACCAATTTGATGGGTACGGTTTTCCAAACCGCATGAAAATATGCGGTACGGTAATGGTAATTAACTACTAAATGTGGTAATTACCATACCTACGACATACATACAAACATACATACATACTTACATACATATATACATACATATATATATATATATATACATATATACATACTTATATATACACACATATATACATATATATTTACATACATATTTCATTATATATTTCTATCATATAGCATCACATTTAATGCATATAATAAAAAATAACAATTCCTAATATTTACTCTTTTAACATGAAATATCGTAAACAAATAGATATCCTACTTGTAAATGGTAAAATTTTATTACCGACCTCTACCAACCATTACCAATCACAAACCGAAGTATCGGTTTTCCGATTACTTCGGTTGGTAATGGTATGAATTTTCTATTACCATATAAATCAGTATGGTAATGGTTTTGTATATGAATTTTCGGTACCGAACCGAATCCAGCCCTAATGGGTATAGCCATGTATCGGCATGAGATTAGAGCTTTGGTATATTATTGTCACATAGTGACTTATACGGAACTGTGTGTTGGCTTATAATTAAAGTTGTCTATGGATATTGGATATGAGTATTATATGTCATCCACTTGTTGTCCAGCTCCCTTTATGATTAAGGAGTGAACCAAATTCGCCAGTATCCATCCTAGCGGCCTGATCGTGGGGTTGCTCTCTAGATCCACGACACCGTTGTTGGATATTTTGGATGCGCATAACGGGTTTGGTAGTTGGTAGGTAGGTGCCCTATAGCCCATTGTGTCACATAGGCCAGCAGTCTGTTACATATAAGGGCAAAGCGGGGTCGTGACCCGGGCTATGCGTAGATGACCCACTAGTGGATAGGGTCACGATGTCCATCGGGGTAACTAAAGACTATAGGGATAGACGGTACTCTGTGGGAGGTGAGTAGTCACGGGCCCCTGGAGCATGCTATGTGTTATCAGTCCCCCTTTCTGGTTCAAGGTTGTGTGTGTGATGTGGATTGGCATATATTATTCACTATCCCATGAGGTGGCTATACTAGAGACTAGATTGTGATTTGGATTGTGTTGGATTATCTTTATGGTTTGTATATTATTGGATATTATTTGGACAATTTGATAAACTATCTCGCATTATCTATTGATTTGTAGTTTTACTGATATCATATTTAAGCATTAATGTGTTTCTATATGGGTGGTGACGTCTTTTGATATTAGTGTTGAATTGGTTTCATGTATGAGAATTAAGATCTTTGGGCAATGTAAAGCCATAATGATTATTATATCACATTATACATATTTTCTATAATTATATAAAACCTTTGATATATCGTTTAATGAAATAATTATATTAGAGGAGTATTATTATTAGGAATCGTTACAAGGTATTTGTTTTATGTGTGTATATGTATAATTGACATTTGAATTGTATTGTATTCTTATAACATTATAGTATTTTATATATATTATATGTTATCGCTGTGATTGACTCTATGTTCTCTATAATGTACTGTATATTATGTATTGTTCTATCCTGGAGGCACACGTGTCTATTGTTTTGTACCGATACTGTGTACGTATGGATTAGTTATATTTATTAGATGTTTTATAATGTACCAATGTTAGTCCATATAGCCTCATTCTCCATATTATCTAGACAGTATTACTCTGCAATAACCTTGGATAGTATGGGTATAGAGGTGGGTGTCACACATTTTGACTTTGGCCTTGTTTTGATAGAGCGATCTCTGGTGCATCTTTGTATTTGGTAATGATCTGCTGCTTTGGACTGCTTTGATGGAGTGAGGTTTCTAGCACGGTTCTGCTTTTGGTCATGGCTTGTTATTTAGGAGTGCTTTAATGTCTCCCCCCAGTACATTTGTACCTCGCAGGTGAACGGTGTACTAGGCTAGTGATTGATTTGTAGCATTTTGATGTGTGATAGCATGGTGCGAGATTCATGGTACCCTATTTGCTACATCTGGAAAATGTGCAGTTTCTACCTGACGTAGCTTGAGGTCCCATCTTCCTTGTACTATGCTAATCCCATAAATTGAAGACTTCATGTACCTCTGGCTCTTACTGCACTATCTACGTAGTTACTTGTTCTTTTTGCATTACTTTGATTACTTGCTATTTTTGATAAGAAAATGGGTGTAATAGAAAATTTAACTAGTTCGGTTATACTGATAACCGAATAAAATTATTTTACAAACTAAACTCAAATCGATTTAATTTTATAACCGAACCGACCAAATGAACCAGTTTGATCGGTTAATTTGATTTTAATAGAATATTGCTGATATGAGAATGGGGTACACTTGTGCTATAATGATGTTACTAGAGATTTAGTAGTATATAAAGCATGTGATTTCTATCCATATTATTATATGATATTTCTACATGTGTATTCCTTATATGTACTTGAAATGTAGTATGATTTTCCTTCATATGTATGATTGATATGAGAATTATTGGATATGGTTATAAGTGTTAATATTTATGAAACTTTGAGGATGGGTTGAGCATATAATTCACAAGTTTGTTTCAGTACTATGATGACATAAAGAGCGAAATAAGGTATATGAATGAATTAGAACAACGTAGGCTTGATCTTACACGATTTTACGGAGGGTATGAAAGCAACCACAATAGTGGTGCTACCTCTTTATATTCCTTATTCTCCTATGTTGTGTATGTATGTTTGTAGATTGGGATTGTAGGTTTATGTTTGTAGATTGGGATAGTAGGTTTATGTTTGTAGATTGGGATTGTAGGTTCTTTGAGATGCTTGTATAGTTTTTCAAAAATAAGCAGGAGGAATAATTATATTTGTGGATGAATCATGATTTAAATGTATGTATAAAGAGAGATGGTCATGTGTTCCTTATTTATCTACTCTGACAATTTTGATACTCTGAAGTACTTATGTCACCAAAGTATATCTCATATTTCTTTTATTAATATATTTTATTTGTAAGATATGAGTTCATTGGGAGTTAGCTTGAATGCATTGATCTTAAGTACCTATTTTGACGCTTGGAAATAACGTCATTACTTATGTTGATAACATGTCGATGTTAGTTTTAAATATCAAGTAGGAGGCATTACAAATATCTCACATTTTGTATTAAAATCAAGCATCGTAATATGTTTTAACAAAACTAAGCACCATATGATACGCTTACCTTTCAACAAATATTTACATACAAAGTGGGATTTACTTACGCCTTATCATTGAAGATACTACATTTTAAGACTTGTTTTCATGGGCATGTTATATTGTGGTTTTAAAGAAATTTCCAATTAGCTCTCATCTCTAGATATTTGGAACAACTAGGAGTAAGAGTGAGCATTTATTAGTTCAAACCGAATAAACTAACCTAACCAAATAAGTTTGATCAGTTCGGTTCATTTTTATAAATTTACCAATTAGATTTGGTTTTTATTTTCATAACTATTTGGATCTTTAGTTGGTTTCGGTTTTTGATATTTTGAAACCAAACCTATTAATTAAACTGAATATAAAACTTCAACTAATTATAGGAAACATAATTATTAATGAAAATTTATATTATTTTATAATAATAATATTTTTCTTCCAATTTTTTTCTAATTTATGTTAGTACTGTGGAAGAAAATTATTTTGTTTCTTAAAATATAAAATCATCACATCTTTATATAAGTATGGACTCAATCAATTTTTTATTCATATATCATGTTGGCTACTAGACAATATAACTCATTTAAAGATAGATAATTAAACCAAACTGATTTTTTCGGTTTTGAAAAATATCGGTTTGGTTTGGTTCGACCTTTTTTTATTAAATGGTTGTTTCAGTTTGAGATTTTTTATTGGTTTCAAACCGAACCAACCATTTGCATACCCTTAACTTTTGATGTGATTCAAACTCCTAATGAAAGTTAGTCATTTAGTGGTCAAAGTGATTACAATAAGCGGAATCTCTAGGCTAAACAATAAATGTTTAGGCTAAACATAGATTTCAATCTTTCCATAGTGCCACAAGTTACCAAGGATGTCAACTTACTTTTATACTCATCCATATAGTGTAATTTTCCAACAATTACAGATTGTTTGTGTAATTGATTATCGGTATAATAGTTTACTACATACGCATGTTGGATCTATAATATGTTCACACTATCGCTTTTTGTTTAAATTTACCCTGAATTTCCATTGCGTTACCCTATGTGAACTAACAAATTCATATGGGAGTGTTGTATGCATTTTCATTATGTTAGGCTCGAAGTTTTGAACTTAATGATGTTGTCAAATTTGGAATATAAGGTTAACATACTGCCAAATTGGTGCTAGATGAAAAGAAGGTCATAGGTTGTTTGTATATTCTAGAATTTTGCATGTTTAACCATAGTCAAGAAAAGATTATAATGGTGGACAGTTGGAATTAAAATCAAAGCTATTAGGGAGGAGGGGTAGAAATGAATCTAAGTTTAACAATAAATGCCAGCTCGTTTTATTGAACTCGATGTGAATGATGGACACCAATTATAATCGTTGGGATTAGGTGGAGATCGCCTATTTGAATTGTTGGGTGTAAAAGTTGAAGAAGACTTCAAAATTTAACTACTTTTCGTGAAGTTCATCAAATCCAATTTGATTTTTCCTCTCTTGCAAAATACACACATCTTTATAATTTAAGGTTACCAAGTATCAGAGAGCTTTTGTCAGAACCACCCATGAAAATTTTGTAATACATGTAAGTCTTTGTTGACAGGCCTCTCAACTTAATGAAGATAGTGTTATATCTGTATTCACATCCAAAATTGTTTTCAGTGTCGAGTACCTATACTCGTAGATGTATCGAACAATATTAGATTTTTGGGTATCCACAAACATAATAAACTCAAAAAATAAATAAATAATTATGACTCAATGTAAAACCAATAAAAATGTCAATTCTAAAAAAATAAGAAGTAAATAAGATGATGAAAACATTATGTTTAATAACAAATTTGGTAAGACATAATAAATCCTACACAAATCCCAATCATTCATTTTACTTAAAACAACATAATAGTTTTTTTGAATATTTGTTAATTGTTGTCAGTGGGATCGAATCTCCATGCTTTTAAATATACAATTTTAAAACATATAATTGTCACAAACGGAACATTCACATATTGTAAATTATTATGATAGAAACCTTATAGATTTTTTTGCATCAATGTTTAAATATTGGATATTTTTTCAATTTTCGAAATGCAGAACTATTTATTTAGGTTATCTAGTTGAAGTTTGAGTGTATGATTGGTCCATTTGTCATAAGTATTGGTTTGTATAGTCCATGCTTCACATCAGGCCTAGCCCAAGGCGTAGGCAAAGAATACATTTACCTAGGGCATCATTTTACGAAGGGGCGATAAAAGAAATAAATACATATTCTCTTCCCAAACCACAATCCGCCGATCCATAATCATCGATTCATTGCCGCCTGCCTCCTCCTCAATAGCACCAAGCCAATTGTCACTACCTTAACTCAGCTTCGTCTCAGGTTCATCGCCAGCCACCTCGTGCTCGCGTCGTCGTCGTCAATTGTGCCACCCCCCATGGTTTCGATTTTGATTTTCCCTAATTCCTGTATTATATGAGTTTATTGAATATTGATTATTTACTGATTTTGATTATATTTTATATGTTGGTTTACCGTCTTGCGGATTATACAAATTGCATAATTGGATTGGTTTAGGAATTGGATTATGTGTTAGTTTACTGGTTTTATTTCGTTTTACAAATCTTGACTAAATGAGTTAATTTAAGATAAATCAAACAACCTAATTCCTAAATTAATTTACTGATTTATGATTTCACTATTTAGTTTGTGTAAAATTGCATAAGAATTGGCTGTTAAATTTTAATTAAATCATGCTAGCTACTTAATAATTTATTGTATTCCATTTGATGTTAATTACTAATTAGCCAATTAATAATTGATCGTTAAAATAATTGTTTTTTGAAAATAATTGATGAAATTTTAATTGAAATATTCATTTGAATTATTATGTTATATGATTAAAATGTAAATGATACACAATTAAAAATTGCTATATTTATATTGTGTCATATCACAATTTGAGATAGGAATCGAAGACAAAATTCTGGATATCAAAATAAAAAAAGTAACAAAGAGATGAAGAAACAAAATCATCAGTTGGCTCAATATCAAATTTATTTCAAGCAAGAAACGGAAAATCTCAGACTTTAAGTCAAATTGAAGAAACTAATTGGAAGCATGAGAATATAAATACTAACATTGATAATGACGAAGAACCTATAAATGAAAATGTTGGTGTAAAAATTGATAATCAACATATTATAAGATGTGTTAATGTTGACGATGTAAGTGATATCAATGTGGAAGAATACTTTCTTGGATTCATAACCGTCGACTATACATCCGGACTTGGTCTTTCTAAAGAACTTGAAAATGTTTTGGATAATCTTAAACTTGATATTACTGATGTGAGAGGATAAAGGTATGATAATGATTCAAACATGAAAGTTAAATTATTAAATTAAATATGATAAACTTAAACTTGATTTTAAACTATTGACTATTTTTTTTGGAAAAAAGGGTACTTTATAGATGAAAAAGGTTCGCATATACTTCCATAATATGCCTCGTTAAAACCTTGCAACCCCTGGATGCCTTGCAAGGAAAAAAGAGTACATATCATGTCCATATATTAACAGTACAACAGACAGAGGGCCATGAACCCTGGCCGTCAAATAAATGGAGGAGTAAAACAAAATTAATACACACTCAAAACCATCCATACGATCAACCTGGGGCATCAAAACAAATAAAAACACAAAGTATAAAACCAAAAAACAAAAGAAAAAATAAAAACACGAGTAGAAATCTTCCAACACAAAATAAGAAACAACACCAGTTAGAAGGCAACGCGTATCCACAAGTAGGAGAGAGATGAACGATCACTTTTCTTTACTAAAAATTCAGATCTAAAAACTCTATCACCCAAGACAATAATGGCAGCAGGAACAAAGCTCGAGCGAAGCAAGAAAATAAAAGGCAGCTCGAAGTAGAAATCAACACGGAGTTCAAGGCGGGCGGAGCTCCTGATTTGGGTCGATTTTCATGCCAAAATTTGCTAAGATAAGTTTAATGTCTTTTCTTATCATCTTGGAATCCACTTTATTTTGAATTAAGCTTCTGCAATCTTGAATTATGAGCATGCTTCTTAATTGAACTGGAAGTTCGATACTTTTGAAAATCCGTGAGTTATGTTCACACCATATGTGCCAAATCAGATTCATGAAAGCAGTATTCTTTATGTGGTTAAAAAGATGATTATTAGTTTGGTTTTGGCACATTGTTTCCAAAATATGATTAAATTCGAAAGAAATTCCGAGATTGATTTGCAATTTCTGCATAATTTCTTCTAGAACTTGTTTAGAATATGTTCAATTAAAAAGTAAGTGGTCCCTGTCTTCGTTATGGTTTCAATAGAGCACACATGATTGATCAATGTTGCTATTCCATTTACAGATTCCATCTTTCGTGCTCAGTCTGTTTAACTTAGCTAGAAGGGAACAAGTTGACATTTTAGGAGCACAATACTTATCCCAAATAATATTGGACCGGCTAAATTCTGAATGCTTGTCTCTGATATGATCCCAGGCTTACTTGATATTGAACTGACCATTATTGTTGGGAATCCAAAACTAGAAATCTTGTTGCATTTGATGATGAATTTTAATATTTTGCACTGTATTTTGTATCATAGTAGGAACATAATCAAAATGCTCTTTCCATTCATTATCAGAAATAAAAGTGGAAACTTTTTTATTAATATCCCCAGATAAAGACAAGGAATGCCAACCATATTTTTCCACCAAAGAAGTTCCATTGATCCATGGATCTAACAAAAAGTCAGTATTTTCGCTATTGACAATTTTTTTATCAATAAGACCTTTACACCATTGTCTAGCTCTAAGTAGAAATTTCCAAGTATAGGATGCATTGTTATTCATAAAAGCAGTCCAAAAATTTATCTTTGCAGTATTTATTACACATCCATTTAGCCCAAAGAGAATCCCCTTGTATAAACTTCCAGATCAATTTAATTGCAACAGCCTTTGCAATATCATCAATTCTCCTAATACCAAGGCCACCCTCATTTTTTGTTTTACATTTTTATTTTACAAACATCTTCCCAGTTCATTTTATGAACTTTGGATTTCCAGATAAAATTAGCACACAGGGAGTTGATTCTTTTAATAACAGCCACAGGGAAGAGAGTGAATTGTAACTAAAATTGAACCATTGGGTGAATAACATTTTTCACTAACTCAATTCTACCACTGATATTGAGCATTTTATTGTTCCAATGGCTAAATTTTTTGTTTATTTTGTCTATTAAGTATCCAAAATCCCTTGCTTTGAGTTTGTTATTAGATAATGGAATACCTAAATATGTCACGGGAAGATTTCCAATATTGATATTTAAAATATCAACTATATGTTGCTTATTGTTGGCCCCTTTACTAAAGAAAACAGTGGATTTGTTTTCATTTGAGTCAAGGCCAGTTAAACATTTCAACATCTGGAAAATGTGCATAATGCATTCTGCATTTTTTATGTTAGCTTTGGCCAAAATTAAAATATCATCCGCATACAGCAAGTGGGTGATCATAGGATCAATTTTATAAATAGGAGTGAGGTTACCTTTCAAGTACTCCACATCTAGATTAATTGTGAGGAACTCCGTAGCAATAGCAAATAAGTATGGTGAGAGGGGATCTCCTTGTCTTAATCCCCTCGAGCTCTCAATAAGACCAAAAGGAGAACCATCAATTAACACCGAAAAAGAAGAAGTAGATATACACTCGTAAATAGGGTTAGCAAATAGCATAGGGAAACCCATGGAAATCAGCATATGATGAATAAACTATCTACTTATTTTATCATAAGCTTTATGCAAATCAATTTTCAGGCAAAAATTGTTTGAGTTATTTTGTTAATTCCTCTAACCATTTCATGCAAGTAAGGAATTCTCTATAATAAGTCTTCTAGGAATGAAAGCATTTTGATTATATGAAATAAAGTCATTCATATAAGGTTTTAGTCGATTACAGAGAAGATTGTCTAAAATCTTATATGGGACATTGCAAAGAGAGATTGGTTTGAAGTCAGGCTTATCAATTGCATCAAGTTTTTTTAGGAATAAGACAAATCAAAGTATGATTTATTTCTCTTATTATTTTACCAGTTTGGAGGATGCCATTCATAGTATCCCAAATCTCATTTTGTATTTGTTCCCAGTGAACTTTCTAGAATCTCGAATTAATGCCATCTGGCCCTGGGGTGTTGTTGTCATTAATCTGGAAAACTGCAGATTTTATCTCCTCTAACTGAAATAGCTTGCATAAGTTGTTCCTTGCATTTTCAGAAAGAATTTTTTTACAAGTGATGCTTGGAAATTGCATAGTGGGCTGAGATGATGAAAATAAATCAGAGAAGTATTTAACAGCTTCCTGAGCAATTTTTTCTGATGTTGATGACCATGATCCATTAGAGTTAAGAATATAATTACTTCTTCGAACAGGTTTGAGAACATTAACGCTGTTGTAAAAAAAGGAAGTTGGTTTGTCCCCTTTAATTAGCTAGTTTAATTTCATTCGTTGATCATTGTCTGTAGCAATCTTCCTCATAATTGATTGAACCTAGGCAATTTTTGAGGAATATTGTTCTATAAAATTATTATTCAAAGGATTTTGAACTAGTTGTTTATATAATTCATTAGCCTCCTCTTTCATTTGATCTATCATGGTATAAATGCTACATTTACTTTTAATCCAAGTCTTCAATGTAGATTTAGCTACTTTCAATCTACAAAGAATAATGTAGAGAGGAGAACCCTTGAATTCTTAAACCATAGCACCATGGAGTGACGACTGATAACCTTCCTAGAGGGGCCAGGAATTACTGTACCTAAAAGGTATTTTATTTCTCTTCTTGTTATGGAGTATGAATTTGATATTAATAGGGCAGTGGTCACTAATAGAGTGTTTGCCAAAATTAATACCAAATTGATTAAATGTATCCATCCATAAATTATTAACAAAAACACGATCAATCTTGCCGTGAATAGAAAAATTGAGGTCTCCCCTCCAAGTAAAATAATTACCAGTAAAATCCGGTTCCATAAGTTTAGATGAGTTAATGCAATCTATAAAGTCTGGATCACCAATCGAATGATAGAGCCCATTATTAATTCTATCAGTAGACGAAGGAATAGAATTGAAATCGCCCGCTACGATCCATGGAAGATTAAAACTTTTAGACTGCTCAACTAGATAATTCCATAACTCCATATGCTTCACCTCATAATTGGAAGCATATATCGTTGTACACAACAAACTAATACCATTGGCATTGTGTAGGATACAAGAAATGAATTTATAACTAGAGTGTAAAATAATGTTCGACCATTGTGATGAATCCCACATGATTAAAATTCTACTTTTTTGATTAATTGAAATATTATGAGAATGTTTCCATTTTTTATCAATCTTGACCATAAAACTATCAATGTTATTAGTTGATAATTTATTTTCAAGAAAACCGAAAAAGGAATATCTTTTACTGCTAAGCAATTGAAAATTTTCCATTTGTTTAGGTAGGGCATTCATACCTCGGATGTTCCAAAAAAGGAACTCCATCTATAAACAAGTATCTGAAGTGCTACTGTCAACTGGGGAGATAGCAGCCTCGGATGTCGTATGTCTTATGTTTTTTTGTTTTTCCCTTTCAGCTGATTAACCAAAATGGTCCATGCAGGGTTTTCGATAACATCAGAAGAAGAGGTAGCTTTAAACTCAAAAGGAACTTCCTCAGTTCGAATTTTTCTGGTAGATTTTGGTCTGGTGCCATGCTGGGATGTAGCTCTTTGGTCAATATTAGCAGTGCATGGAGGGGATTCAACATGTGCATCAGGCAGCTCATCAGAAATTAAATTTCCTTCATTATTGCTATCGTCAATTTCTTGTGTGTCCATTTCAGAAGTTAAAGAAATATTGTTTTGATTTATGTTTGTACTAAAAGTAAAAACTTGGACTTTTGACTGGACATTAATTGAATCTTTCTGAGTTTGAACCGTCTTGATATTAGAGTTATCGTCTAAATGAATATTGATACCTGCTGAACTCAATTTTGGATTAACTTGCGTAGTTGTATTGTTTGACAAGGAAGCCAAATTAGTTTCTTCTTGACAATTATCTTCTATATGCATTCCATTGTTGTCATTCAAATGGTCATGTTGGGGAACTTTAGGCCGCCAAGCTATGGTAAATTGACAGTGAGCTTCAATATGTCCAAAGCTAGAACAGTTAGGACAAATAGTCATTTCCATTCATAAGAAACCTCCTGCCAAATGATGTCATCTTTATTAGTTAGAATAGGAATCTTATTCGGAAATTGAAACGAGTTATTAATTTCTATTAAGACTCTAGCATAGGCAATTTTAATTATACCTTCAGTGAATTTGTCTAATTTGATAGGAGAACCAAGAACCGAAGCAATACAGCTTATTCCTTCTTCCGTCCAGTAGTCAAGTGGTAGGTTAGGGAAACAGACCCAATCAGGATGGAGTTAAGAAGTTCTTTGTTAAGTTGCATCCCAAGAGCCCATCTCTTCATCATCATCAATTTTTTTTTGTAATAGTAGGGACCGCCTTCTAGGATCCTTTCACAATCTTGTTTTTTGTTAAATTTAATAACATAGAACTCATTTTCTTTAGAATATATAGAGAATTCTTCTTCAGGCTTCCGTACTCTAGTAATATAGTCCCTGAAATATGGATAATATGGTTTAGGACCAACAACATAAATCACAATGGCGTTATCCCACTGTTTTCTAGCATCCTGAACAACTTCAACTGGCATTTTGGCACATTGCATCGAGTTAAATTCATGGGGTTGATAGAATTTTAACGGGATAGAGACCGGAATATTATTACCCTTGACAACTTCATTCCATGTCTTGCTAGACGAAGTGGAAAAATTCCATTTGTTAGAAGTAGGTCTATTTTCGGATTGAGTTGGGCGGTTGAAATTATTATGGTTGTGAGAAATATTCTGGTGAGCATTTAGAGGTGGAGAAGAACGTGATTTATTATTCATTGAAGGGTTGGGTCCAATATTAGATCTATTAATCTATGGCGCTGGTTTTGACCGATGTTTCAATTTTTTGATCGGACTTGTGTGAAAGCATCATCATTTCCAATATCAGTACTAGAGATCGGAATTAGAGCGAAGCCCGAAGGTGGATCTGGGCTATGAGGAAGCAGATCAGGAGGAGGGGGGATACGCGTCTGGATGAGGAAGGGGAAGACATACAGGAAAAGAAAACAGAAGGTAGGCAATGGGAAGCCGAGAGTAGAGGAAAGGAATCAAAGACAGAAAAGCGGAGGCGATCAGGAGCGGATCAAATTAGGGTTTCCACCATAGACCATTGCTGCTTTTTTCTGTGCGTGTTATTTCGAGTTAACAATGAATATGTTGATAACTATTGACTATTGTATTAACTATTTTATTGAATTTGCTATAGATAAACATCAAGGGGTGCAAAAAAGACTACTTGATGTAAATCCTTGAGCTTTCTACATTTCATATGGATGTCATAGTCTAAATATTGCTTTATGTGATATGGTGAAATCATGTATGAAAGCTAGAAACTTTTTTGCATTATGTGCAAAAGATTTATATTTTATTTTCTGGCTCAACTCATCGATGGCAAATACTCTGAAGTCATATGAAAGGTTTGACTCCAAAACCGTTACAGGTAACTCATTGGAAAGTCACATTAAAAGTGTTAAAGCAATAAGATTTCACCCATCGAAGCTAAAAGATGGTTTGATTGATACTGCAAATAACTCTAAAGATAACATTATGATGATGGAGGCAAAAGGATTATGCCAAAATGCTTTGGAAAATTTTAAGTTTCTAATTAGCTTGTGTGTTTGGTATAAAATATTAGACAATATTATCGAGTAAGTAAAATACTTTAATGAGAGGAAATAGATATTGAAGATGCAATCTCAAAAATTAAAGAGCTTGTAACTTTTTTTTGAAAAACTTAGAGAATATGGTTGTAACGACCCACCTTTTTGGACGGTTCAAATTGACAATAAACCACACATGTCAGACTCAAACCATTCAAAAGGGAGGATTGTTATGGGGTAAATAAGAAAAGCAGAGAAAGAAAGAAATCAAAACACAGAATCTCACAGCGGAATGACAAAATATAATAATAAAATAAACAGTTCATGAAGCTATTTTACAAATAAAAATTGATTACACTTTTACAATACAGATCAGAGTTACATACAACAGGACAGGAATAAATAAATAATGCAACGGAATAACATGAGGCCGTGGAATAAATAAAATAAATAATATAGTACTAAATCTTGTCTTCGTCCTCCAGAAAAGCAATCTTCGATAAACTGAAAAGCTCAAACTGACCCGAGCGAATTGAAAAGACAAACCACTCCAGTTAGAACTAAAAGAACTTATGTAAGTTAAATCAACAATAAATAAATATGAGTGTAACGGCGTCGGAGATGTTTACGAGATTTGACATCTCCTATCTGTAGAATATGCTACTATATGATTTTTTTATGATAATAAACATATATATATTCGTTTAAATGTATTTGATTGTACTATTTTATTTTTCACATAATTAAATAAATATTTGTTGAATAAAATAAATAACTCAGAATTCATATTTAAACAAATATTTTATTCAAGCAAATATTTTATTACAAATTCGAATAGTACAAATTTAAGCTCTCGCTATACATTTATACATTTTCAATTACAACACATTTTTCAATTTACAATGTCACCTCACTACAAATTACTCAACACTCGTATTTTTATCTTCAACTTTGTTACAGCTTGAATCCAGCATCTGAGCTATCTGCGAAATAAACATTGACGTAGTAAAATTGAAAAAGAAAATATTTTACAGTACAAATTAAAGTGTGTGTTTTGAAAATGTTATTTGCCTCAGTTATTTGGGTTGTTCGTCATCATTTCTTTTGAATTCATCATACACGAACAACTTGTGACATGCACAGTGTATCACTGTACATGCCACAAGGCCGTGCACACTGATATACACTTGCGTGTTAAAACTACAGGAACAACAGGTGAGCACACAGTCAAACCCGAGCCGAGGCTGGATTCAACACAGGTGCAAATACACACATGTACAAATCGAGTATAAATGGATACGGAACATGTATTACACAATTGCATGTATATACATGCATATGTATGCATGTATATACATGAGTATGTATGCAACCAGAGAAAATTAACATAGCCGCATACAAGTTTAAGTGCACCAAACCAGTTCCATAAACATGACTCAAGCTCAATAACTCAATGCAACCAAACAGTCCATGCAACCTCATATACAAAGTTTAGGGCTGCACACATATGTACAAAGAGGACAACATATATGGAAACACAAGCATATGGAGATGATCAACAAAATACAAGTTCAGTGTGAAGGCAATAAAGAGAAACCCAAAGTGGATACTAATTCAGATCATATGAAACTGAGACAAGACATCAAGTACAAGCAAACAAATGGTAATTGAAGAGGCGAGGCGGTGTATGTTTGATTTGGATTTACATGAATGTTTTCTAATGTGGTATTGACTGACGATTAGTAAACCAATAGGTGCGAATGTATGGTATGGGACATACATTAACACCCATTGGGTTCCTACTCGAGAAGTTTTGACATGCTTAGCTCTTAACTAATGTATTACTATGATGGTCGCCCTTAACCAGCCTTATTCTCTACATTAGTAGACATGATTACTTAGTAATTCTCTTTATTAATGTAGGTCTCGGGGTGGGGCGTCACAGCTAATGCAATGGCCAGACTCACAACAACCCGGAGTTCACAAGTACAAACCAGATTCAACATGCATTCAGACATCAAAACCAAACATAATTCAAAGGCAAACACAAGGACTGCAACAACACATATATACACACATACATATGTATGTATGTACATATACGGTGATAAACAAGTTCAATACCATGTACAAAGCAACTGGATGCAAACTGAAATTCAAAATTGAACTAGACCAGTCTACATCCAGACATTCAAATTTCAATATGAACATGAATACAAGGCATTTCAAGGATGACTACGAGACATGTTCAAAAATGAAGTACCAGATAAGTGACTCAACTAGACCAGACTACAATGAAATGGAGCAACCGGCAATAAAACAGCATACATGTATACATATCAGAGCAAGGCTAACAAGGCTGCATGAACATGACTACAAGAACAAATCAAGACCAACTGAACACAAGTACTTGAAGCAAACAATGCAACCAGTCTTAAATAAGGACAGACTCAAGTTTAACTTAAAGTAACTCAGAAACCTCAACTGACCAGAACAAAGCACTACACAATGCACACTGGAGTATGCAAGTATTTAAGAATGAATCGGTTCTAACATGACAACAAGACTAGAACCAAATTCAAGTGCAGAAGATCACACAGTAGTAGTTAGAGTAACAAAGCCATGGATTATATCAATATTAACATAGCAGTTTCAAACCAAGTCAATGCCGAAATGAACAAATTCAACAAAAATCAAAAATATTTGAAAATGGAAAGAGCTCGATGAACAAGCATCACAAATATGAAATATTCAAATAACCGAAGTCACAGGAACCAACTCAAAGAAAATTCGAAGTTTATCAGAGATTAACGAGTCAGATTATCACAAGCATCTAATCGAAAATCAATGGCCAAGCATAGCAATGTGACATGTTCAAACATATTTATACGAACGAAAATATAGGGTGTTCAAACCCTATAAATGGAACCCATATCATCACTGGCGAATCATCGATTCGAGTTCAAGAAAAAATACCAGAGCAATAAATATCCAAAACTCGAATCAAACAAGCCGATCAATAATCAATATTGAAAAAGGGAAAATCGCATACCATTTTTATACCGTTTGAGCTTGACACAAGTGAAGCGACCACAAGCAAATTGAAAGAGCATAGTGTTAATCCTTGAGAAGGATGGTTTTGATGACAACAACCTTAGGACTTGTTATAAAATATAAATACTAACATTATAGTTTAGATATATATATGTATATGCAGGATATATATACAGGTACCAAAGAATGAAGACTGTACAGTATAGAGATTCAAGAACTGATGAACTCAAGATCGAAGATATCAAGATTCAAGACTCATGAGTATCAAGATTATCAAGAGTTCAAGATTTCAAGACAAGTAATTTAGTTAGGAATTTTGTTAAAACTCCTAGAAAAGCACTGCCATCTTAAAATCCATTTTATTCGTGGAATGGAATCCACTTCGAGCCTGTTAAAGGGATGGAACCCTAAGCAGGATGGAACCTACGAAAAATCTAGTGGAACATTGTTTTGTATCCACTAACTTTTATTCAAATGTTTTATAAAATTATATCTTGTTTTCAAAATGATTTCAAAATCTCCCTTTTTAAATCAAAAGCATATATCCTGGTTTTAAAATACTTTTAGCCTCAAAATAATCTTTATTTTCAATATCAAATTATCCTTGGTTTTAAACTATCTTTTAATTATAATATATTTAACTTTTAATATTTATACTTAGATTTAAATATAAAATTATAGTAAAATTTTATATATACCAAAATATTATTCTCTATACTTATTTATTTATTTTAACTGTAGTTAAGTATATTTATAAAGTTTAAAATAGTTTTAATACGAGATAGAAGTTATTTTCAAAGAAAAACAAATTACCAAAAATAACTTAGGCTTGTCGACAACCCCAAGGACCCCTTGTCGACAAGGTGACAGTTTATTTCAAAAGTTTGAATTTCAAAGGAAGTGTCTATTCGTCATATCCTTTCACGAATGGACATGACTATTGTTCTACTATAAATAGGGGAAGTTTTAAACGAATTTATAATCATATTTTCTCTGATTTCACTCCTCTTCTTCTTCCACATTTCTTTATATACATTTTTACCATTACTCCGCCGAAATCACCATTGAATCTAACTAGATCATCTCTGGTTTGATTCTCTATCACTATCTCAATAAGATCCCAGTGCTATTCAGAGTTATAGACTTTTTTGTATTCAAACGAGCGAGAAATGGTGTGATTGTAGCCTGGAAAATCAATCGGGTGAACTTGTTGCCCGTAAAATCAAGTATCTCTACCCAGAGGATTGTGAATCTGGAGCGGTGTACCTTGTGGTCTTGAAATCGAGGGTGTAATTGTAAGAATTGATTTTGAAAGGAAATCCGTACTTGTGTTGCGGGACTGGATGTAGGGTAACTCCGAACCAGTATAAAATCCGGTGTGTTCTTTCATTTATTGCTTTTACTTTATATCTGCATCTGTGTTTGATTCTGTGATCATATCTGTGTCCGAATATTGCATACATTTCTGTTCAAATTAATATAAACTCAAAAAGAATTAGTAATTCCTTAAAACACTATTCACCCCCCTCTAGTGTTAATTCTAGCCTTAAGATCCGTAATCCGCATTTCTCACATTTGGTATCAGAGCAAGGTTTTCAATGTTTTCATAATCTGAATTTTGAAAAATTTTAAAATGGCAATTTTTTTTGATAAAATTATTAACACTATTTTCATATGAATATGTCACAGAATCATCATGATATTGTTGTTTAAAACTATATTTAGTTATTTTGAAAAGTCATTTGATTCTTTAAAAGGTTATGTTGTTTTGTAGGAGAAGAGTTATGTCTAATGACTGTTGGTTAAAAAATACCACGTAATCATTCATCGATCAAGAAGAACAAATGGATATATAATGGCAATCGACAATGAAATGGGTACCGGATCAATAAATTTTTTTATTCTCATCTACAACTTGATTTGATACTATACTTCTCTCCATCTGCTTCATAATGTCAATAGTTTCGTGCGAATCCGTCAAGAAATGACCAAGTTATGGTCAAATGAAGTTTTGGTGAATAAAGAGAAAAAGAAAGCAAAACTGTCAATGGTATTCTTCAAATTGCATCCAGAGATTTGAGTATTTTGTCCCAACTCCTTTTTAGATTGTAGTTCTTGTTCTCACGGTCGTTTTGATGGGTGGATTATCAAATTTCGATCAAAATTGAGTGACATATGACAGTTTGAAGTTGGCTATCCGAACTGAAAACTATGTACGGGATTTCCTGCATTTCTCTTACTGTTCGGCCTGTTGCACCACAACCGTCCAAATTCATCACCAAACTATTACTAGATCATAGCCCTTGTCTTCCTCTTCAATTTGCCGCTAGTTTCATTCAATTCCGTTAAGAAACGAAGGAGATATGCCTTCTAAAAGTTTGATAGTAAATAGAAAAACGGGAAGAAGAAGAAGAGAAAGTTTTACGAAAAGTGGTGACCGTTGGGCCTATTTATAGTGGTTGAAGTGTCCATTCATTCAAAATTCAAATTCAAAGTTTTGGTGCCAAGTTGGTCAATCTACTAAATCATTTGTATCTTTCTCATACGGTCTTCAAATTCAGCAAATGAATATACTACGCTGATCAGAAAAACGAGCCCATCGCAATAGAGCAGATCTCATCATCAAATTCTGAAAGATATAAATGCGTGGTTCACGACAATGGAAGAACAACAAAGTTAGAAAGATGGAGGAGTGCAAAAAGTGGTACGCTTTACTATTATTTCATCTTTATTGTTGCATTTAGGAATATATATTTATGCATTTAGTTAGGTATAGAAATTTATCTCTTTTATAAGTTTTGATATTTTGGTCCATATATCGACACACCATGGTATACATATCGATATACCAGTCTAAATTTTTTTAAAAGTGTTTTAAAATGTGTTTCCTTTCAAATAAAATCTTACTACTAATTTATTACAACTATACTAAGTAGAAAAGCATATCTTCATTCGTGATTTCAACTTTTCTAATGTTGTTTTTACTTCTCGTACTCTATTTCTTTTAAGATACTAATTTTATGTCTTTAAGAAATTAATAGAATGAATTTAGAATGTTAGAATAAGACTCTATTTATAGATTTCTTCATTTAATAAGATTACGCCACATCACATGACACCTGTCATATAAATAGATAGTGACATACATGCAAAATGACACGTGTCATCACACTTGTTCTTTAATAAAAGCATTTTTACATGCATAATGCCAAGTGTCTTTACACATGTTTTTTCATTATTTTTCTTTATGTTTTTTTATTTACTTTAATTATATTAACTACTATAAAAATTGGTTCAAAAATCAATTATTTACATGTCAAAATCTAGTCGTAAAATCAGTGCAAAATCATGTAAAATACAGGCCCAGAACTTTAGATAGCATTTCTGAAATGCTGTCTTTGCTTCTGTTAACGTTTTTTAAGCACTGCAAATTCGTTTTTATAGCATTACTGTGATATGAAACACTGTAGTGTTTCGGAAACTTTTCACAGCATTTGTTAAATGCTGCAGTTTCTATTTTATAAAATGCTGATATATATATAGGTACCAAAGACTGAAGACTGTACAGTACAGAGATTCAATAACTGATGAACTCAAGATCGAAGATATCAAGATTCAAGACTCATGAGTATCAAGTATCAAGAGTTCAAGACAAGTAATTTAGTTAGGAATTTTGTTAAAACTCCTAGAAAAGCACTGACATCTTAAAATCCATTTTATTCATGGAATGAAATCCACTTCGAGCCTGTTAAAGGGATGGAACCCTAAGTAAGATGGAACCTACGAAAATTCTAGTGGAACATTGTTTTGTATCCACTAACTTTTATTCAAATGTTTTACAAAATTATATCTTGTTTTCAAAATGATTTCAAAATCTTCCTTTTTAAATCAAAAGCATCTATCCTGGTTTTAAAATACTTTTAGCCTCAAAATAATCTTTATTTTCAATATCAAATTATCCTTGGTTTTAAACTATCTTTTAATTATAATATATTTAACTTTTAATATTTATACTTAGATTTAAATATAAAATTATAGTAAAATTTTATATATACCAAAATATTATTCTCTATACTTATTTATGTATTTTAACTATAGTTAAGTATATTTATAAAGTTTAAAATAGTTTTAATACGAGATAGAAGTTATTTTCAAAGAAAAACAAATTACCAAAAATAACTTAGGCTTGTCGACAACCCCAAGGACCCCTTGTCGACAAGGTGACAGTTTATTTCAAAAGTTTGAATTTCAAAGGAAGTGTCTATTCGTCATATCCTTTCACGAATGGACATGGCTGTTGTTCTACTATAAATAAGGGCTATTTTAAACGAATTTATAATCATATTTTCTCCGATTTCACTCCTCTTCTTCTTCCACATTTCTTTATATACATTTTTACCATTACTCTGCCGAAATCACCATTGAATCTAACTAGATCATCTCTGGTTTGATTCTCTATCACTACCTCAATAAGATCCCAGTGTTATTCAGAGTTATAGACTTCTTTGTATTCAATCGAGCGATAAAAGGTGTGATTGTAGCCTGGAAAATCAATCGGGTGAACTTGTTGCCCGTAAAATTAAGTATCTCTACCCAGAGGATTGTGAATCTGGAGCGATGTACCTCGTGGCCTTGAAATCGAGGGTGTAATTGTAAGAATTGATTTTGAAAGGAAATCCGCACTTATGTTGCGGGCCTGGATGTAGGGTAACCCCGAACCAGTATAAAATCCGGTGTGTTCTTTCCTTTATTGCTTTTACTTTATATCTGCATCTGTGTTTGATTCTGTGATCATATCTGTGTCTGAATATTATATACATTTCTGTTCAAATTAATATAAACTCAAAAAGAATTAGTAATTCCTTAAAACATTATTCACCCCCCTCTAGTGTTAATTCTAGCCTTAAGATCCGTAATCCGCATTTCTCACACATAGAATAAGGAGCATCGAAGCTAACTAAGAGACGATAGGCAATTGATTTGAATTTTTAATCGGCCCTTCCACTACAAGAAAATGTCCTATTAATAGCAAGTGGGGATTGCACGAAAATTTGTCTTGCTATAGTTATGTATGTTAGGGGCATTCTGGGTAAAACATAGCTTGTGTTCACGCCATCTTTGCCCTAAACGAAAATTTAGCGGTGAAATATTACGTTTCCCTCCACTCCTTATTCCTAGGCCGCCAAACATTCCTTTTCCCTTGCCTTCCAGTTTCCAAAATGGCCTCTACGAATCTCCTCTCCACTCACACAAATAGTCTTCAATCGCGAATCACTCCTCAGTTTGAAAGCTCGATTCCGCCACCGCTCTATACTTCAAAGCTCTCTGTGACATTCGAAGTCGATTCCTCCCTGAAGCTAAAAACGTGAATCTCAATGAAGCTAAAGCGTGATTCCTCCCTGAAGCTAAAGCTTGAAGAAGAAAGAGAACTTCAACTATCATGAACTTCGACCATTTTAGGTATATTTTTCAACTTCAACAGTTTTCTATTCATCCCTTATTATAAAATATTGTGATCCAGTCATTACTTATTGTTTATGTTACTGAAAAATGGTTTTTGGCTATTTTCCTGTTGATTTATCTACCTTCATACTCTGCTGGTCTTCATTAATTTTTATGCTTAATTTGGGATATTGTAGTAATTTATGTAGAAAAAGATGTATGATTTTGTTCTAAGTTCAAATTTGTTTTTTTAATGTTCTTCGAGTTCCATTCTGTTGTGTGTCTGAGTTGGTAACCATGTGAGCTCAATGTTAGCGATTATTTCCATAGTAGTTGAATATGTTTCTAACAATGTAAATTCTCCACCCTGCCTTATTTTTTATATGATGTTGTTTATCAACTCATTTTCCATTTGTGTCGTATATGGAGTCATATATTTCTATATTTTTATCCTCCTGGTCTATGTAGAATGTATAATATGTCAAGTTCATTGTTATAAGTACCCACCTATGTCAGTCAGGCATAATTTTTAGTAAAACTTATACCAGCATGTTTTGGGGCATCAACTAGTTTGGATTTTCACATAGCGAAAGGTTTTACGTTTGGTTTGTTAAAGTGGTAGGGTCATGCATGAGTTGTTTCTGCTTTGCTTTGTGTGCTACAGAACTCTTGGTTTTTTTCCACTCAATGAGCTTAGCTAAGGGCTTTGAATTATGGTTAGAAGCGAAAGATATGTTCGAGATGTGTGGGCCTATCAATTTGCAGTATTGAACATTAAAACCCCATTTATACTTTTAATTATTTAATTTTTTAAATGTTTAATTTTGTTTCTAAAATTTCGGCTATGGCATGAGATATCATTAGTCTGTGTTCAACGCCAATCAATCTTTGTATGCAGCAACGTTTACCCTTTTTTTGGTTGTTTACAATTAGTAGTCATGGAACTTTTTTTGTTTGTTTGCATGATTATAAGTCATAATACTGCAAGTTTCAAAGTGATGTATAGTTGGAAATCCATAGCTAGCGACTTGTATTTTTGGTTGTTATGATGTGCATTAGTTGTATTTTTCTTGAGAGATTAATATCAAGTTATCATTAAGTTTTTATCAATTTATAAATTGGACAAATATGTGTTCACGTTGACAGGCATGGGAGATCCTTATATCTTCCACATATTGCATTTATTAACTTTCAGTAGTAAAAATGATAAACTCTTTTCTTCATATTTTACCACTTTAATTTGATAATATTTGATATGGTCACTGTTAAGCCTTTTCAACCCAGCTGCCCCAACAACTGTTTGTGATAAAAGAAGGAATTTGAGAATGATAAAAAGCTTAATACCATTGATCAATCTAAGTTAAACAATATTAATATCTCTATTATGCCTGCTTTAAAATACAGATAAAAAACATTGTACTAAACAAAAATCTATATTTAAGTTGTTAACTTTAAGTTCTGATTCGAGATATCCAATTAGATTGCTTGGACCATGAAATTAAAGACTATATATAACTGAAATGTTAGTCAGACATTCAACATGAACATGAAAGAAAATATTCAACTGTTAATGGATGTACACCATAAGCCAGTTGGAAATAATTTTTCCCCCATTTAAGGAACTTCATATATGATTTTAATGCTTACTTTCATGTACTTTATTGCTTAGAAATTGTTGTACACACAATGTAGAGCTGTAATCAAAACATAACAATGATCTTTATTTAAATATGACTCAATGAGATATCAATTTGTGTTTGTTCTATGTCAAATGAATAAGATTATATTTGATCAAGTTTGACAATGCACAAGTATATTTTGCCCGTTGCATTTCTTTAGAGCATTACTGCTAGTAAATAATGTTTCCAACTGTTATACATTTTTGCAGCCATAAAGAGATTGATGTGAGCCTTCCTGATTGTTGTTATCAATGCAAAGCTCAATGGCCATAATGCTCCAAACAAAGAGGCAAGTCCTGTTTTTGTTTCGCATGTTATATGTTTACAGGACCTGAGCTTCAACAGTGGTTCATGCTTTGGTTAAAGAACAATTGACATTGGCTGTAGTAATATTTATAGAAAAATTAAGGGCATCATAACTTTGAGCTAGCTTAGCTTTAGTTATATCATTGTTGTATTTGGTTTCCCTTTTCCTTTATTTTACCTTTTTAATTCCTTGCCGCATCACTGAAAAACAATATATATAATAATCTACTATTAATTTACTAATACAGCACCTTTTTACCATACTGCTGGATTATGGGCAACCGGGATTTACATTGACAGAGTGGTGATGTTTCCAATTATTTCTCCCTAAAGATTTGGTTAATGTTTAAATTCTAAATGATGGTTAGGCATGGGTGTATATTTGAAACTACTGGTTAATGTTTAAATTCTAAATGATGTGTATGGTTAACAAATCCACAATGTTAGAACTCTTGTGCTATCCTTTAATCTATGCGTACTCTTGTCCCAATTGAGTCTTTAATTTATGTCTACTCTTGCGCCTATTAAGTCTCATTTCATATTAACTTTTTTTAGTAATATGGCGACTCTGTTTTTAATATAATTGCCATACTTGATCATTGATATTTAATGGAGTACACTGGAACACAAAACGATGATAGGTTTAAAGAAGTTTGCATTTGCAAATGCCTGAACATATGGTTTAAAGAAGTCTGCATTTGCAAATGTTTTATGGTTCTAGCCAATTACAATTTAGTCTAACTGAATTTCTAGTGGAGGATTTCTTCACATATTCGTCTGTTGTGTACATGAACATATTACCTGTTTATCCACCATTTCTGAGCGAACAAATTTTTTCTCTTCATTTCCCACCTAATAAAAGGTTTCCTCTAGTATATATGCTTTATACTTTTCCATGTTTAATAATAGTTATTTAATTATAGCACTTAGGTACTTAAATTTATATGAGAAAATTAAGTATTTACGGTCTGTTATTCACAACAACATTAGATGAATGTTTGAACAGATTCAATATACTGTCGCTTTCTTTACTACAGTTTTGGTTATACTTTTTTCGAGTCTGACATCAGTGGATGATTTCGATTTGAACGGTTCAAAATACCAAGTCGTTACACTACAACCAGGTTATAATACTTTTAATCTTGAGGGGTATCGTTAATCACAATTGATGCATCGATTGGTACGCTTTCAATGTTCAAAAGTCTGGCTAAATCACGTAGCATAAAAGATGGTATTCTACATCTTATTTTTAAGACTAACGATTCGTCCTAAAATTGGTAAAGGAAATATTAATTAAACCTTTGAAAGAAGTATTTAGGCGTTTAAGGTTTGAAAGATGCCCAATTTCCTCAATAAAGCTAATCACAATATCATGAACTTTAGATTTCGATATTAGACATGAAACTATCAATTAATAAAATTCAAACACTTTGAGAAATTAAAACTTCGGTGCACTATTCATTAATTCCATTGAAATGTTGTATTCAAATAAATATCTGAAATATATATACGTTGATTTACCAAGCTCATCAAATTGAAGTATGCTTTTGTTCTGCCCAACAATAATCAATTCAGAAAAGAAAATTAAATTATATTATGATCAAAAGAAAACACAAAATAATATACTAATATTGAAGTCAATATTGTTTCCTATGCTCGTAGATTGTAGTTTTCTCCTTATAAATAACAAATTAATATGGATTTTATTTACCCTATTTGTGTAGATGCCGATGTTTAAATATTTAGTTTTACTATGTACATGTTGTCCATTATGATGCTTTCCAATATTTTTACATGACCCGCTAACTAAAAAATTGATACCAAGAGTTATAACTGTTGGAATTTTGCTTGAAACTGGAAAAGGAGAGTAGATGAAAAGGTTGATGCAATATGCCGAGAAAATTCTAAAACACTTCAATTTAAGATTGGTCATGTTGACCGTTGTGTTATTATTTTATGTCTCGACGAAACTTAAAGATGTAATCTCAGATAATGGAGCTTTATAATGGTTGATAATTCAGTTCTTTGATATATTTGATAAAAAGGGTGAACGTGCTAAGTATAAATAGTTAAGTGTAAAACTATTTATAAAGTCAGGTTTATTACTTATTCCTTAGTTTTCACTTTCCATTTAATGATCTTGATTAACATAAATAAGATGAGAGTATATGGTGCCATGCATCTTTACTTTAAATTTGTGATAAAAGTAACATGCAGAGATGACCTCAACTCAAACTTTTAAAGAACGTAATGTTGTCATGACCATTGAACCTTTCTCCTTATGAAATTTAAAAATAATTGTGGAAAGTGATTTATTAAAAAGTTAATAAATTATTTATATCTTTATTTGAATGCATCCATGGGAATACTCACATACTTGCTAAGGGTACTGACAAATGATTTTGTGTGGCATGGCACAATGATATATTATTGACATGTTCACTTGAGAATTGTATGGGGATATTACCAATAATAAACGTGTAATGCATAACTTATAGTTGCAACAAATGTTCAAAAGAATTTTAGTGGCATGCTAGAATGAAATTTCATCAACATGTTCACCTGGTTCTGTTGGTAACTTGATGATCGTTGTGATTTCGTCAGCTTTTGCCAATCTTGCTGCAACCTATAACAAACAAAGTGGAGGTTAGTCAACCAATTGCAATAGTTTCTTTAGCTAAAACCAAGCTGCAACAAATCGTCCGTTTGACCTTGACGAAGCAGTAATTAGGAGGCTTCCTCGAAGGTATTTATGTAAATTAATTTGACTTGAATAGAAAGGTGCTATAGAAATCTGTAGTAATATAACATGGCTATTTTACATTGGTCTTATTGTAAAAATATTTGCTGAGGTTCTTTTGGTGGTCTACTGTACAAATCTGCAATTTAGTGGAAACTAAGTATTTGTTTTACAAATTAAGGATAATTCCTTGTACTGTTCTGAGGCTTGCATCTAATGTTCATATTAAATGTAACGTGAACTAGTACAATTTTATCTGAATATACCAGTCATATTGCAGGAGAAAAATGTGAGGATAGAACAGGTTGTGATTTGGATATTTTTTTGCAGATTAATGGTCAATTTGCCAGATGCATCAAACAGAGCAAAATTTTTGAAGGTAATTCTTGCTAAAGAAGATTTAAATGATGATGTTGATTTAGAAGCAATTGCAAATATGACTGATGGATATTCAGGAAGCGACCTCAAGGTTTGTTTACATTTTATTATCTATTTTATTTGTTCTTTCAGTTTTGTTCCATTATAAATATTGACTCAGCCCTTTACTTTACTTTTGATTTTAGAACCTTTGCATTACTGCCGCACACTGTCCTATTAGAGAGATTCTAGAAAAGGAAAAGAAGGTTATTATTTGTTTTCTGATCGATGATTTTGTTTTTGTGTCGGCCATTTCTGTAGTTTTTCTTGTTTATATGCAGGAAAAAAGTTTTGTAATAGCAGAAGATAGACCTCTACCAAAATTGCATAGTAGTGATGATATTCGATCTCTCAGTATGAATGATTTCCAATATGCTCATGAGCAGGTATTGGTTTCTACTTTCTGAAATGTATTTCAAAAACAGTAGATTTTATAGTTTTAGGATATCATCGAGTGTTATAATGACATTTGATACGCAGTATATGTAGTGACAAAGTCAAACATATTTTGATATAGAATCTTTTATCACTCTTCTAGTACGCTCAGAATACCTGTAATTGTACATTTAGCTACATCATTTGGTTAATTTTTTCCAGAGTACAACAAATCAGTTTGGCAACTACAGGAAAAAATAATATGAAAAGCCAAATCTTTTTAGTCAAGCCTTAGCAATTTAAGACACTATTTAAATATGGAAAGTTGAGGATTAATATATCTTCTTAGATGAAGAGTATAGTTTGATGCTGAGCTCTTCAAATCCCAAATCGTTTATGAATAATCACAATACGCTTGGAGGTGTGATATATTGAAACATACCAAAATTTTCAAATTATTCAATAAAGCCTGTGGGATGACTATTGTTTCATTTAATTTATTTGGTCAAATGGGATGTTGTTGCTAGCTTTTGTGAAGGTAATATGTACTATTTTTGGGGGTCCTGAATGCTGCATAGAAGATTTCTTAGCCAAAATATCTGTTAGCTCAAAAAAAGCCCATTGGGTCCGAAACTAATGTAGTTGGACATCTATAATCATTGCTATAAATAATGGATAGACAAAGAATTGATAACCTAAAAGTGGCATAATCACTAGATGCTACTAAATTCGAAATCAGTAAACGTGACTAAGTAATACAGGGATGAAGCATGAATTTTACACTGGAGAGAAAAATTAAATAAGTTAACTTACACGTCAAGAATAAGCCACAAAATCTTTATCAAAACACAAATTATGTGATTTAGTTGTTAATCAAATATAAATTAACAACCATTGCATATACGTATGCATACGTATATTATGACCAAGGACTATATTAGTAATATCATATCATTTAAATATATGTTGTTTTCACATAAGATACACTGTACGGGTTTTCATTTTATCGAACTGATCTATTATTGGTTCATTGTTGAATTGATTTGCAATTTCTTTCCGCTGTAAAGTGTTGTACTATCGGCTAGAAACTTATCCTCCATTTTGTTGCAAAGGCAAGATTTAACTAGCTTCATGACTAAAAAAGCTCCTTCAGTAGTCTATGGAAACTGGAAAAATCAATCTGAGACGATTTAATCAATCTACTAAGGGATAAGTCTTTGGCTTATTTGTCTTCAATAATCCTCCACAAACTTTAGAAATTTTCACAAGCTTTTCAATTCATCATTATTAGGTATGTCTAAAACATAATATTGCACTTGATATTTTAGATGAAGTTTTTCTTGCATAGAAAAATATTACTTGTTACTTGTTTGATTTGTAGCACCTCTTCTCTAACATTCTCTTTCATAATATCATTCTTTCCTTTTCTCATTCCTCCTCTTTTCATCCCCTTCCTTATCATCAACTAACTTGTGCTATCATTCATTATAGCATGTGCGCAATGGTCTTTTCTTCACAAACTTGTAAATGCTTTAATTTTCATTTTCGTCGTATTTTCCATTTTTTATTATTCCATGATTCATAGTTTCTCTGACAACAATGAGAATGAACAACATAGACCAAGTCTCTACCTATTTTGTTGAAAACATTTTTAGAACACATTTTCAAACATATTTTCCTACTTGCTTGAAAATGGTTTACATGCATAACAACTATATTCAAACTGTCATGCAACCAAGTTTGACTAAGCTATTTATTCAAACTGTCACCAAACACATCAATCATTTCGGTATCAAATCAAATTTGGTCCTACTAATTCAAAGATTTCGATAAGAACACAGTATAGAACTATTAATCAAAAAAGTGTATTCATTTTTAGTTATGTTGGAAAAAAATGAAAATTAATATCTTCAAGTTCGTGTGGCTTTTTTCATTTTTTATTGTCAATTAAATCTTGGTTAATGGAAATACTTCGGCTGTTTTCAGTGTAAATGCAAAATCAGGAAGAAAAATGCTAAATAATTTATTTGGTGACTTTTTTGAGGTATATAGCATATACAATTGTCTAATAGTGGTATTTTTGCTTTGACACCTTAACACATAGCTGCTTATAAAATTAGTTATACTAGTTGTGAAATTAAGCAGAGCAACAAAGGTAACGCAAATCATATTAATTGTGGAATTTTTTTTATTGAATTGCAGGACACATGCAGGAGTTGATGGATTATGGGAAAAACTTGTTAGTAATAGAGGTTAAAATTAATGAATTTAGAGAAAGTTGGTATCTTCTTTGATTATATTTTTGCAAATTTATTTTATCCTACATTATACATATATAGGCTTTGAAGCATGAAGGCAAAACAAATCTGATTTTACTCCATAGACTGTGACTGGAAATGAAACTTGAAGAGGCACTTCAAGGTTTAATTAATTATGGCACTGTAAATTAAGGTATGTAGAGGCACTTCACCTATATAGTATACATCTTAATTAATTATGTGGGCATCATACGTTATTATCTAATTAGTGGCTACCCTTGTTTATTGGCATCTTTTATTGAAGGGAAGTTGTTTTAGGTGAAATAATTAATTTGTATTTAATTTAAAAGATTTCCCAGTATGGTACTCATTAATTTTGATTTTGATTTTTCTTTCTTTTTTTCGACTAAAGTATTCTCAGCTCATATACTAGTTCATTTAGTAGGCTGAGTTCATGAGCTCAATCAGCTCATATACAGTCCTTATCTTTTTTTGTTATGAAAAATTATATAACTTGCGGATGATGTTTAGGTTGAAAAATAACCTATGTGCTTCGTTTTGACAGGTGTTGTATGATGATACTGGGGTTACTACAAGTTGCAAGGGAGGAAAAATTATTTTGCTGCATTCATTCTCTTTCAAATCGGTCTAAAGCTTGGATTAATGTATTTTGTATTGACGTATATCTTTGCTTTTAGTATGTATCGTTTTGGTTAGCTACGGTTGTTATTGTTTTTTTTTAGATCACAAATATTTAATGTTTGAAACTTTGTTTACGAAATATTATGGATATATATATATATTATGGTTTGGCTTATGTCTCCATTTGATTACGGACATCACAATGTGATAATTGTGTTTTTTTGAAATTTTATAATATATTCGTAGAATTGTAAGCTGGAATGTATGTAGCAGCAATGATAAAAACTTATAGCGTTTTAACTGTGCTATGGAAAGATGGTTTTTCCCAATTTTAATATACTATAGCATTATGATAGTGCTATAAACAGTTTTCATAGCAAATAAACAATGCTATAAAACACAGCTAAACGCTATAAAAAGTAGTTGCATTTATGCATACAATTTACGATTGCAGCCCAAAACGCTGTTGAATTTTGTTTTGTATAGCGTTTTTGGACGCTATTGTATATTTCGTATGTATGGCAACTTATTGTTATATAGCATTCATAAAAACGCTATAGTTTTACTTCATAGCGATTTTTCAAGGCTATTACAAATCATGTTTATAGCACTTTTAAACCGCTATGAAAAGTCCTTGTCCATAGCGTCTCTTATAGCGTTTTTTATGTTGCTATTATAGGTCACTGACCTATAACAACATGTTAATATACAGCGTACCAAAACACGCTATAGTAGCCTATAATAGTGTTTTTTCAACGCTATTAAAGGGTGTTTTTGTTGTGTTCAAATTTCACAAAGCCCAAATTATTGAAGAGAAACAAAGAAAGAACGACCACGAGCAAACATAGAAAAGGGGAAGAAGTTTTTATTTTTTATCAGTGGGTCGATTGCTTATTATAACTGTTTTGGGCTTCAATTAGAAATAGGGTTTTGCTTTAGTTTTATTTTCAGTTGTAATTTTCTTTTCTTTTTAAACCGTGTAACTTTCTAGTCGTGTGACTAGGTTACGAACTACGGTGGTGTAGTTCGAGAATTCGCAACTCAGTGGTTGAGTTATGGCAGGGTTTTGAGCATAGAGTTAGGTTAGTCAAGTAGCGGGTGTCGCAAGTTTACGTGTGTAAGAGTCTGATTACTTAGTTTCTAGTAGAAACCTTGGGGGCAGCACGTAGGCAGGTTATTGCCGAAGTTGGTTAAATCTGTGTTGTTCTATTTCTACTTTTATTATTATGCTATTATCTGTGCTGCAATTATTATATATATTTCCGCATTAATTTTTATTATTGTTAGTATCACCCTATTCACCCCCCCTCTAGGGTGAAATCGATCCTACACTATCCAGTTTCAAACGTGAGTGCAATAACTTAAGAGATGTTCGGGATTTCCATCTCTTAAGGATCCGTTAAACTATCTACATACATAGTACAGTACGCTATTATAATAATGTCTACAGTAAAGTAAAGTATTAAAACAGCGTTAAGGTGTTACTATCCCCCTTAACACATTTTTATATATTCCTGTAGTTTATACAGTATCGTAATTCCTCTGTAAACTGGAGGTCTATCAAAGGGCACTCCATAGGTACGGTACAAACCGTACTCGTAGAAGGCGCGATAGGGCATGTGACACGGCACGCGAGGCAATGCCAAGGTAGTATTCTACCATTTTCACTCCCGGACTGGTGGTAACATATAGCAGCTACTACCGTCTACCTCGGAATACACTCCCATAATCAAATCGAGGGGTGACCACCAAATCAATCACAAAGTCATAATATGATATCGAAGGAATGTGCCCGATAGGAGAAGCAACCTAACTTGGCTCGGTATAGATCCTGTTTTAGCCACATCAAGCTGACTCACGAGAGTCAGGGTTACGTAAATACCTCATACATAATTGTCCACCAAACCATCCTACTTCATTCTGGAACCTCCACCACGTACACAGTTGTTAAAGTGGTTTCGGTATTGGCAGAGAGTATGACAATATCTAATCCCGATCTCTTTAACAACCAAATGCTTATTTCATACCGGATGGTTCTTTTACATTTCCAAAATCGATTCGTAATTGATATCAAAATATCATATTCTCAAAACCATATCACTTTCGAAATCATATTTACTCAAATATGTCATTTCATTGGAAAATATCATTTCAAATCTTAACTTAGGTTACAACATCATTTAACCATATTCGCTTTAAATCAAGGATTTAAATATAAACACTTCCACTTTACACATTCTGAAATTTAGAAAATAATTTAGATAGTTATAAATAGTTTAAATAATGCTAGCATAGTTTAAAATAATTTTTTAATAGTTTGAAATACTTTAAAATAGTTTAAAAATGGATCAAAATGGTTTAAATAGATTTAAGATAGTTTAAACAGATTTAAAATAGTTTAAAATAAATTTAAAATAGGTTAAATAGATTTAAAATAGATTTAAAATAGATTAAATATATTTAAGATTAAAATGGGTTAATTAGTTTAAAATAGGTTAAAATAGATTAAATAGATTAAAATAGATTAAAATAAATTAAAATAGTTTAAATTGATTAAAATAGTTAAAATAGTTTAAAGTAGATTAAATTAGTTTAATAGTTTGAAAATCTTAATAATCAGGATTTTAAAATAATAAGTTTTTAAACAGTTTATATTAAAATAATAAATTTGAAATTTATATCAAATTATCTTTCATTTCTACACATCTGGACCATATCCGGCTTTTAAATCAACAAACTAAATTTTGTCTTTGAATTCAAATTCTCCTTTAAAACCATTTAATCAATATCGATTTCAAATTCTTGTTTGAACAATAAAATCAAACTATTTCAAATTTAGTAGATTTCAAAGTTACATTTTCAAACGGTTTCAATAACTCAATTCTGATAAATTTCATTTATACTTCGAATTCAACTTTAAAATTTCAATTTAATTTCTTTAAACCAATTCCCATTTCAACATTTAAAGCTTGGATTTTTGAAAATAATTCAGTTTATATAAATCCAATTTTATTTCAAAATATCATTTAATTGAATTCAAAAATTAAGGATTTAAAATCGTTTGATTTAACCAATCCGGTGTCCGTATATAATTTTCTACCCTATGGTCAAGTGATATGGACATATATCATTTCAATTCGTAATAAATTCAAGTTTACGGTTATATATCATTTCAACTCGCAATCCCGAATTAACATTCAAAATCCATAAAATCGCTCGGGTTTATCATTTCAACCCATAACGATTTTTTTCCTAATCTATCCAATCGTTCGGGTATGTATCATTTCAATCCATAGGGAACTTGCAGTGTTATAACAGTATAAAAATATAACATCCAGTCATCCAATATCAACAATTTAAATATACCAAACATCAACCAATCAATTTCAAATCACATCATAAATTCAATTTAACTAACATAATCCAATTTAGTAGTTGTGAGTGGGTTAAAACACTCACCTTTGATTTCAAATCAATTTGAAATCCAAAATAAGGCCCAAAATTCAACAGTCTCAGAATTCGTCCAAAGTAGTTCCAAAATGTCCGGAATTTCAATACGATCGCAGCGGAATAAACCGCGCGTGAATTGGAGTTCGTATGCAAAAGGTATGTAAGTTAGAGCGATTTAATTGAAATTAAAAATCAAAATAATATATATAAAAAGAATATGTTTACCACGTCATCGCATGTACAACACGTGAAACCTGGAACCCTAGCTCGATCTCACGTTACCCTCGTTCGAGTTGAAGTTTGTCGTCGCCCCCTACACAACCCTTTAACCAATTTTCACCGCCACACCACCGCCTATCACCACGATCAGAGCACATCCCCGAGACCTGTGCAGTTAAAGCGCTCGGTGGATTCAATGCGGTAGAGGTGCAAAAAGTCATAGCGGGGATGTAGCGAAGATATAGCGGGATATATCGGATTACTCTAAAATAGCATATAAATCCCATACTTGTTGTTTTTACAAATATATAGATAGTAATTATATGAAAAATTAACATTCAATTGAATTATAATTAATACAAAAATAATTTTAAATAAAAATATGTGCAAATGTATTGTAAATGAACGTAAAACTGTTATATAACTTAATTTAATTTAGTAGAATATTAGAGTATTATCATTTCTAAACATATATCAAAAATTCAATGAAATTAATTAATTTCATAATTTTTATAGCGTATAAATATCATTTTTCAATCCAATTTTTTATAGAAGATATAGCGGAAAGAACGGAATATAGCAGAAATAACGGGATATAGCGGGGATTAAAGCGGAAAGACTATATGTTGGGGATACATGGAAAATTCATAGCGGTAGGAATCCACTATAAGATATATCGGAGTTATAGCGGGGATATAGCGGGGCATTAACTGCACAGCCCGAGACCCCCATCCCAAGGCGCACCCACGGCCTCCAAGCGAACGCCTTCGGCCTCCTGGAACCACCTCCGTTTGCATGCGACTGCCGCCTGATAGAACGCCGTTCTTGGCGAATTCGTGGCCCTTTGACATGAAGTAGTTGTATGGATCGAACCTGCTCGTCACCCTCTACGTACCCAAGCCCTCCGATCGAGCCATCGTCGAAGATCCACCGTTAAACGAGGCCATGGCCTATGGACGGCCGAGAACAAATCACTGATTTTTGGACAAACAGTGATTCGATTGCAAAAACTAATTGCACCAATGGATTACGCTCGTCAAGAGCTTTGAAACGGTATATAATATGTCATGGTTTGAAGGAGTTTGAATTTTGAAATTGATTTGAAATTTTGAAATTAGGGTTTGGATTTAGGAAGTTGGTTTCTGCCATTGAGGAAGAGGGAAGGAACAGCCAGATAGAATTATACATACAGAAATAAGAAAATGAATGCTAGGGTTTGGGAAACAATACTATTTATATGGACAAGGCCCGATAAGAAAGAACAACATATAGAATTAGTTCGAAACGACAATAACGACCCGAAAGTCCATTCTGCTTCCGGAACAAAAGCAGGTTATCCAATATATCAAAGTAGATGTTTTCGATATTTTTAAACTCAATGGAACATGTTTCAAGTCCTAATTCCACTGTATGAAGAAGTTAGCTTTTAAAATCAGCTTATTTCAAATTGATTTCATTAAATTGATTTCTACACGTTTCGAGCTCGTACGATCAAACGACAAGTCTGATCGCTATGAAACCTGAAATCCTACAATAATTCACTGTTACGGATCCGATGAAACTGGTTTCGTCGAAATCCGAGACAGTGGCCAAAATGGCTATTTTAACGTTAATTAAATAAATTATTATTAAATTGATTTTATCACCTTTCAAATTCAAATTTAATAACTAACAAATTTTATCATTTTTGATCACTTAGTAATTTAAAATCCTTTAAAGCAAATTTCCATATCAATTCAATGTTGAATATTACACTAATTACAATATTCAGTTTCAACTGTAAATTCATTAATTATAATTTAAAATCCCATTAAATTCATTTATCTTGATTTCACTTTTATTATTAAATCAATTATTGCCTTATGAATATAATTGACATTGCTATGCATTTTATTACATTCACATTTACAGTTATCGTCTTAACTCCAATTAACGTAATACTTAATTACATTTAATTGCAATTGATTTCCAATTTAATCCAACTGATTAAATAAATAGGTAACAAATAACAATTGTCACCTTTTACTTAATTTAATCACATTTATAAGTTTATTATCTACAAACAAATGTTACAACTACTTACACTACTGATTTTATTCAATTACAATTAATTACATATTATTTCACCAATTAATACAACATTTGGTTTATTTCCTTATTTACAATTTATACCCAAATTTTATGTTTACAATCATTTCAATTAATTGAAATTACTTTAAAATAGTAATCAATTGCCTTAAATTAACATTATTAAACTTCATTTTAGTTATTATTCTCATTAATAAATCACAAATTTTAATTTCTTCCAATATTAAATTACAAAATCTTATTAACTTCAATATTTTGATTATCGAAAAAATGCGGGTCGTTGCAATGGTTTTGAATGGAGGAGGCTAAAGAAATTACAAATGACGTTGGCATTGATCCTAAATTTTTTTAAAAAGAGAATTGTACGTAGAAAAAATAATTTGATGAAGATATCGTAGAGAATTATGACGGACAATCTCCAAAGGAAAATTTTAGAATTACTTATTTTCTATATATAACGAATCAAGCTTTAACTTCACTTAGAGATCGATTTATGCAATTTAAACATTATGAAGGAATTTTTGATTTTTTGTTAAATTTGAAATTTAAACATGTTGATGATGATAAATTGAAGGACTATTGCATGAATTTAGAAGATTTATTGACACATGAGGAAGAGAAAGATATTTGTGATAAGGAGTTGTTTTATGAGCTTCGACAATTAAAAGGAATTCTACAATCAAAGATAACTACATCAAGTGGTATTCTTAATTTCTCGAGGTCTTATCGAGATGTAAGTGGATTTCTCAATATTTGGCTTGCTTATCGAATTCTACCGACTATTCTGGTTATGGTTGCTTCGGTGGAAAGAAGCTTTTTAGAATAGAAATTAATAAAAACATATCTACGAACTAATATGTCTCAAGAGAGATTAAGTGGATTAGTTATGATTTCAATTGAAAATGAATACTTGGATATGCTTAATCAAACCGACCGTAGGGAGGTTTGCCTACTTCTACTAGGCAAAATCAATTTTCCTGAAGCCAAAAAAACATTCCTCATGTTTTGTTATTCTTTTCCCCCGTTTTCTTCTCCCCTAAATTTTATCCTCTAGACCGTGTCCTCTCCTCTAATATTTTACGTTTCCTCTACAATTCTCTTTATTCAAATTCAAATCCCTAATTTATCTCGCATCTGTGCTTCAAAATATCTATCCCCAAATCTAATTCTGTTTCTCCAGATCCAACTTTCTCCCGACATTTCTCTTTTTAAACCCATCTGCTACAAACTCTATATTTCTCATTATTCATCTTCGTCGTCATGCCATCAACCTATCTGCCAATCTTGTCAAAGCTAAAAACTCGCAATAAATATTTTTCTTTTAGAATTATATAATCCAACGGTCGGTTTTCCCACCGTCGTGCGGTTATACTAGTTATAAAGAGATAATAGACGAGTTTGCATTAAATAATGCAAGAAGAAGTTGCTTCCGTTAATGTCTATTTATATATTTTTATATCAAGTTAAAATTTAGATTTTTTTCTTTCACGTAATCTAAATGAATCAATGTTAGCTTTTATAATAGAATTTACATTTTGTTTCGTACATTTAAACGTATTGTTGTTTATTAAACATTTGAACAACAAAAAACACAATTCTTTTTATAGGACTAGGGCATTGAATTTGTTTAGGCTGACCTTGTTTCACATGTGTCTTATCTAACCCTCTCTTCAATGGAATACTATTATCAAACTCACTGCATAACCGAAAATCTTAAACAGATTTATGTTTATTCTAAAGTAAAAATGATATCTGCCCTTGCCACCAAATCAGCCAAACACAAATCTATTCAGCACCTTCCTCTACAGCCACTAGCTTCCCTCCTTCGTAGCCGCATATATTTTATCCTACTTAAACGAACACGCTTTTCTCCACTCGGAAGCACACCCCATCTTAGGCGGTAGGTCCCACTAGTCAAAAGCAACAGAAGAGCGGAGAAAGCAGCGTGCAATTACGGCTCGTTAAAAAGTCACCACGAGAACATTCTCGTGGACGAGATACTGCCACGTCACCAAGCCCCAAACCAAAAAGCGCACCTGTGTCCCAATCCACCGCTCGTTTTTCGACACGTGTTGCTGTAATCCATTAGTTTTCAGATCCACAAACTCTTAAGTAATTATCGTGGCTCACATTTTTTCTCCTATTTTTGTATTCGATTTATTTTTCTTTCGTATTGGAATAAAATAGATAGAGTGATTTCGAGAGCTCGATCTTATTCTGAGTTTTTGCTCATCTCAAAACCAATCAAAAGTTGTAGTAAATTAATTTTGATTTCAGAAATAAATCTTTCAGAGTGATGTTGTGAAGCGATTAAGTGGGTTGAATGGAGATGATTAAGGAGTCTTGATGCAACGCTTCTGTTGCCAAGACAAGTTCGGACTGGATTGTTAGGTTTTTGAGTTTGGGTTTGCTTGAATGATTTACTTTTAGGGTTTCTGGTTTTGATCTATATTGGTTCAACGCGTTTACAAGATAGTGGCGGCCGACTAACTTTGATTATGTGAGTGAGCCTTCATTTTTATTGAAGTTTTGAGTATGTATATCTTTTTTAAAAATAATTATAATAATTTGGTTATATTGATTGCTGTGCTAGATGAGGTATTATTTTAGGCAAATTAAACGGATGGATGGAGGTATGGAAGGAGGAAGCTTACTATTCGTAGAGGATTTGAAAGCGAATTAGTTTGTAGTTCTTTAGAGCTTTGGTTTTAGTTATTGCTGTTGTTTTTGAAGTTTTCAGAGCTGGGAGATGGACACAAACTCTTCAGGAGAAGATTTGCACGTAAAGGTGATAGACTGATCTAGATATTTAGTTATATCTTATAAGTTTGAGCCGTTTTTCTAGTATGAGTTAGCCAATTCATATGACCATAGGTCAAAAGTTAGTAACAAGACAACAGCCTAATTCTTGAACATTAGATGAAACATAATATTTGAATATGTTTTGTGAAACGTGCAATATCTCAGTGTCAAGTAATTTACACTTGCATCTCTTAGCTTAGGTTGTGTTCATAGTTATGGAAAGCGGGTGCCATGACGCAAGGCCGGTGCAGTGATTGCGTCTTTTCTCTCTAAGGCGCCACGCATAGTGACAGCGTGCCAAACAGCACATAAGGTGCACATGGCACACGATGCAAAAAATGACTCGCTTTATTTGATATTCTGTTGTTTTTAAAGTTTATTTTTTAAATCCGGAAGTGCATAGAGATTAATACTTATAAAGATGTCCCTACATGCAGGGGCAGAGCCCCCTTGCATATGGGGTAGGCACGTGCCTACCCCAGTATCTAAAGAAAAAAAGCGATTTCCATGCAAAACTTTCTGTAGTATTTTTCAAAGCAAAAGCTTGTGTTATTGGAGGTAGGTTGTCTGATGAAATGCTTGAATAGAAACGGACATAAAAGCAATGTTTTGAAGCCCTTCTCTGTTTATCCATTACTTCATGCAACTCAGGATGAATTCCATGTTTATCTATCAATACATCTATTTACCTGACTTAGGTTCAATCTGAACGACAAAAACTGGAATCATAAACAGAGACTTAGGCTGCTTTAGTGATATACATGTAATTGCACTTATATTTGCATTGGTAGATCATCTATATTTATTTTATAACATAACATATGCGAAATTCACATTAGATCAAAACACACAGACACATAACTATTCAAGTGATAGTTAAAAAAAAATTCGTCAACTGCCATCTCCGAACCCTTGCCTTTTTTAATTGTGCCTCCACCAGCTTCCAATCCTGGCTACGCCACTGCCTACATGTCAATTAAAGTCTGATTGTTGAATGCTGAAAAGTTATGTGCTTGTTTTCAGATTTCTTAAGTGTTTTTTATCACATAAGTAACGTTAAGAACTTCAAGGCACATTACACAAGTGTTTAAGGTTACTACTGGTTTTCTTAAGCTTATACTTTGATATAATAGGCAAGGAAACCTTACACAATTACAAAGCAGCGGGAGAAGTGGACCGAGGAGGAGCATAATAAGTTTTTAGAAGCTCTTAAACTGCATGGCAGAGCATGGCAGCGGATTGAAGGTTTTATACCAGTTTCCATTTGTTTTCCTTATGAATGAACACCAGTAGATATCTCTGTATACTAATTTTCAGTAAATTGGAAACAATTTGAAGGTAGTTAATAACTATATGTTCTGTGGTATTGTGAACTACACAGAGCATATTGGCACAAAGACAGCTGTTCAAATTAGAAGTCATGCTCAGAAGTTCTTCACAAAGGTCTATTCTTCTTCTTTCTCTTTTGTTTAGATAATTTAGAGATACTGATATAAGGAATTCAGTTTTACTCTTCGAAAAAAAATAGCATACCATGGTTTCTCTTAACTAAAGCACTATTTGCGAACCCTACAAGTTCAAAAAAATCAATAAAATTTTGGTGTGAGCACATCTGTTAGTGTATGACGACCCTATTACATTGGTTAAAGTGCATCTGCTACAAGAAAACTGTACTTCTAATATAAAAAATAAGTTATGAAATGTGTTTATTTGCAAGTTGATTTAACAAGACCGTTTCCTTGTTATCAATTGTTATGAAGATGTTCATTTCAGAATTTATAGTCTAAGCGCCTAATTTTTATAGTGTTTCCAAATTCATAATAAGCTTAATCCATAATACAACGAGAGGTTATTTTGGGTGCACAAGTGCATTAATGTTTTTATCTTCTTCTATTATTTGGATTGTTCCTTTGGGTAAGATACCACTTCATCTACACCTACCAAGTTATGGGAACTGTTCTATAGTTTCACACTATTACTTCATCCAAATGAATAAATTATTGTAGCACACAATTTATTAAATCTAGTATTTATGCTTTCTGTGGTTCTACATGCATTAATAGAGTTCTTACTGGCTATCCATACAACCCATGTTCTCTGATATCAAAGTCAAACAATTTAAAATTGAGGCATATAGGTAGTTTTTTAGGGTTGAGAAAAACTTCATTATTCCGATGACTTTTATTGTTGTGTATGGAGCTCAAAGAGTAGCTCATCTTGCCAAGACATTATACCATCAATCAAGAAGTGCCATGATCGATTCCTAATGGCCTCAAGTTGCTTGCTAGACCAAATTCCCACATCAAGTTGCTTATCGCGTAAAGAGAAAAATAATAATAATAGGACAAGATTATATCCCAACCTCTATCTATTTTTTGATGCTTTGATGGTACGGCTGTTTCGATTTTATTGTTGGAGAAACCTTGTACTTAAACAATGAAGTACGTTGTTGAAAACAAGGTAATATAGACTATGGATTTTTTGTGTTCCAATTAATAATGCTTCTCATAAACGATTGCATATTTTTCTAAGGAGCATGTCCCAGTGAAATAACATTAATTTTTCCAACTAATATCAAGGGGTGATAACTAAAATGATGATGTAAGAGTTGCTTGTTAAATGATAAATAAAAGACATAAAAGACAAATAGGAAAGCTAATTTAACTAACAAATAGTTGGATTGATAATTTTGTTTTTACCCATTTTAGAAGTTTTTTTTAAGAATAAAATTAAGAAGCTAGAAGTCAAAGCTAATGAAGGTTCTAAACAACCTAAAGATAAAAGTTTCTCATGATGTGTAAAGATTTTTCTAAAAGAAAGTATCCTAAATCACTTGGCAATGATTTGATTCACTAAGTTGATTATTGATTCAAGCTTCACAAAGTTATTGCTGTTCCAATTGTTGAGAGCCAACTGTAAAGAAAATCTCGACATAATAGTAATAGTCGAAAAATTAGAACAGTTGCACAGTATATTGGAACTTTGATATGTGAATATAATGAACTGGTCGAAAGGGGAAAGGTAGATAGTTGGAAGAATTTTTACGTTGGGGAAAGGACAATAAAAAAGTAGTGAGTATTAATATGGTAAATACTTGAGAGACAAAGTGGTAGAGTTAGAAAGAATAAAGATAGACTAATGGACATTAATATCATTCCAGATAATCAAATCCTGAATATTGTTATTAGCCCATATGCACCTCAGTGGGTGTAAATGGAAACAGAAAACAAGTTTTTTTTTTTTAGATTTGTTAGATGAAATCATGCAAATAACAACATTACATGAGAAGAACAGGACTTCAGTTGACATATAAGGACAAATGATAGAGAAAATATAGGAACTCATGTAGGTTTTGATTTTGAAACACGTAACAATAAAGAGGAACACTCTTGGAGTTGCTAAAGCATATAATTTAGCTTTGACAATTTTTTTTTTTTTTTTGAAAAGCAAATTGAATAATATACAAAAGTAGATCAAATACAACACATAGACTATTGTTTATATAAAATGGGAGTTTTAGCATTATGTAAATAGGCAAAACTAGAAAAAGTCTAACAAACCAATACTGTCTTCTAATATTAAACATTTTAATAAAAAGGAGACATTGTAGTAGAGAAAGAAGCACAACAAACTATACACTAAAAAAAGGGTCAAAGTATGAAAAAATAAGACGACAAGAAGATTTAAATATTAAAAATTTAGAAAAGAGATTTTTTATTATTTTAAGTATAGTCAAACAAAATGGTTATAACATATAAATGATAAACTAGGCATTAAAGAGGAAAAATACATTTACAAATTAGCAAAGAATAGAAATGAATCAACTTTTAACAATAAAAATGGGGGCAGATACTTTATATAAATGGAAAATTTTTATTTTAAACTATTTAATGAAGAAAATCATAGAGAAGAAGCAAAACAAGGTTGATAACAATAAAAAGATGATCTACAAAAAAAAAGGAAGTGGAAGAAATAATTAAAAACCAATACTGTCTTCTAATATTAAACATTTTAATAAAAAGGAAACATTGTAGTGGAAAAAGAAGCACAACAAACTATACACTAAAAAAAGGTCAAAGTATGAAAAAATAAGACGACTAGAAGATTTAAATATTAAAAATTTAGAAAGGAGATTTTTTGTGTGTGTAAGTATAGTCAAATAAAATGGTTATAACATATAAATGATAAACTAGGTATAAAAGAGGAAAAATACATTTACAAATTAGCAAAGAACAGAAATGAATCAACTTTTAACAATAAAAATGGGGGCAGATACTTTATATAAATGGAAATTTTGTATTTTAAACTATTTAATGAAGAAAATCATAGAGAAGAAGCAAAACAAGGTGATAACAATAAAAAGACAATCTGCAAAAAAGAAAGAAAATGGAAGACATAATTGAAATATGGAAAAATAAACTGGTAGGCCTAGATAGCCTTACCTATGAAGGTATGGAAGTCATTAGGAAATAAATGAAATGTAGGACTTGCAAACTTATTAAATAAAATATTAATATATGAAAATATACCAATTGAATGGAGGAAGAGCATGATAGTACCATTATTTGAATTAATGGATAAATGTAAGAGTGTGAGTGATATAATCGGTTCGATTCGATTTTATGTTAGGTAGTTCAAAGATGGATGTTATACACTTAATACGACGATTAATAAAACAATATAGAAATGAACAAAAAGATTTACATATGATATTCATGGATTTCGAATAAAAAAATATGATAAAATACCAAAGACATGATTTGGTGCGTTTTAAGTAAAAAATAGTTTTCGATGCATACAACAGAACTCATTTACGATATGTATGAAAACTATGAAATGAAAATACATTTAGCATGAGCTTTCAACAGAAGTAAGGCCACATCAAGTAGCAGTTCTAAATCCTTATATAACTGTCTTGGTTTTAACTGAAATAACAATAAAATTGAAGATATACCATTGCACATGATGTTTGCAGATGACATCTTACTAATAGATATCTTAAAAGAAAAAAAAATAAAATATTAGAAAGATGAAAATAGTGCTCTAAGGTCGGTTCTACAGTAAGGTTCTATTCTAAATCCTTGCCTATTTGCATTGATCTAACAATAATAAAAATTCAAATTAATATACCACAAGGAATAAAAATAAAAAGATTAGGAAAAGCTAAACACTGGTAAAGAGAACTCCAAAATCATCATAGGAGGCAATGTTTTCCTATAAATATAAGATCTATGCTATATTGTGTGTATCACAACAAGTGAATGGACAGTCTTAGTACTTGGGAGTGTGGGTTTGTTTTTTTGAGTTTGTCTCTAAAACGAGGTAGTATCTTTATTGTGTGTTTCTTCGTAAGATAATTAGATAATAATTAGATATGGGAACTTGTGTTAAATGTATGAAAAAATAGTTTTTCACGTGGAGAGCTAAACTGAGTGGCTTAAATTAATCAACTGAAGTGATTAAGGTTGAAGATGTGATACCTTCTAAATTTGTATGCACGTTAAGAAAACTTTTGTGCAATCGAAGCAAGATTCGAAAATATAGTGCGGTAAGATTGCAAAAATTCTTGCAGGAAACAATTATTTAGTGGCACATGCAGACTCCACCCTGCTTGAAGGAAAAAAAAACAAAGGTTGCAATAGTTTGATATATGTGGACGATTTAATCATTACCTGATATGGTATGATGTTGAAGAGTGACACCGAGCAAAAGGGGATATTTTGATTAACTTCCAGATGAATAAGGTTGAATAACTAAAATACTTTCTTATTTTTTATATAACAAGAGTGATACTTAATTTAAGCAGAGCACTCATTTTGGTGTCTCGGAGAATCAAATCCAGAACCTCTAGAACTACAATCTAGAGATCTTACCGCTTGAGCTAGTGGTCATTGACGCTCAAATACTTTATTATTGATAAAACCAAAAAAGATATATATCTTTATCAATAAAAGTGTGAAAGATTCATTGCTGAAGCCTTAGATGCAAGCCAGTCTCAATGTCAGTAAAACCTAATTCCAAGATGTACACATATGACGAAAAATACTTGAAAGATGTTTAGTGGTGTTTCTTGATTCTAGCGGATGGGACAATAACAATAGAAGTCAAACGAATAGAGTTTAATAGAGTTTGTTCCAAGGCACGTCGATGATATTTTCTCTCACCATCTTTTGATTAAATGAATGTGTGTTGAGTTATGACAAATTATCTTTACGATACAATGTAGCTCGAGAAGTTAATCTCTACAATCAATTGTGGTTGCAATACCGAACTTGATCCAAACTGTTTGTTAAGATTGTTACAACGACAAGAGTAGGGCTGTTATGGTAATGGATTACTGATACGAAAAAATCGTTATCGTATCAGCATTATTGGTTAGTCAAAAATGACTACCTATAATTTACCGTTGGTAAAATGATCGTTGATATACCGATAAACTAGTGAACCGTTGACGGGTAATGGTAAATTTATCAATGCATAAAAAACATTAAATTTTTATTGTATTAAGATTTTGATAATGATAAAATGGTAATTATTTTATTACTAATTCTAACTCCATCAATGATGTACCAATATTTTGATTTATTTTAGTTTACATAGAAAATGATCCATCATAAATTATTTACAGTAGTACGAAATAATAATGTTGCTAAGCTTAGATTTTGAAGTTGGAAATTAAAAAAAAAGAATATTATCATGAATAATACTAGAATTACCTTCTTAAATTTGATATATCTTCATAACCGTCTATGGTCATGGTTAATTAAAATAATAAAAAGCAAAATTAAAATGACTCGGTAAAATTACCGGTACCACTGATTTGATATTTCTTTATCGTTAAATTTATGATTAACAATGACAAAACACCGTACCGATAGCATTGGTATACCGGTGAAGCTCAATATTGATTAGCGATTGTTTAGTACCGGTATGGTAATGTTTATCATATCAACCCTGGACAAGAGTATCAAGGTTGTAGCTTGCAGTATTACAAATCCAATACAGTTTTGTGGAATTAAGAAATCAGTGACGGAGAGAGTAGAGCGGACAGAACATTTTCAATTTTTTTTCGTGTAGATTTCGATTTCTAGGCAGGTTTATTTTATAAGCTAGAGAAGATATGCCAAAGGATGCATTGGTTTGTGAAAAAATGCTCCCACCTGTATGGATGCATCCATTGGTCAAAAAGGTTTAGAAATGGCTGTTTAATTTCCCATTGTTCGCATTTGAAAATTACAGTCCAAATTTGAACGTTTCGGACTGCAGCATGCGTGTATTGTCATGTATAACCTTTCTCAACAACCTAAGGGACAACATCTTGGTGTCTAAAGCGTACCAACATTCTCTTCTGAAATTTATTAGCTCTACTATTTCAAGTTGTGAGACTAATTCTCATCCTCTTTTCCTTCTAAAATTACTTTCTTCTTTTCCAAAACAAAAAACACGCAAATGTCAATAAAAATTTCACTATCAAAAACTCCCATGATATTTTAGCAATTGCTGGGAAATCTAATTTATCTGATATTGAGAAGACTAGGCATTTAATATGAGTTGGAGCTATAAGTTTGCACATGCCAAATCCAAACAAGTCGTAAGGTATTGCTCATAGAATATTGAGGAATATGCATGATATCATTGCCTACGGTATTGTGTAAAAAGAGAGTAGATTACAGACTGCTTCAATACCGTGGTGTTGATTATGCTGAAGATCACAACATACATGATACATCTGTCAATTACATAATATATGTTTAAGCTTGGTCTGAAAACGATTTCATGGCTTAGCAAGAGATGACCAACAATAACTTTACCAACTACTGAGCAGAATACAAAGCAACAAAGATGGCAGTTCGAAAGATTACGTGTTTAAAAAAGATGAACGATCCACATCGACCGATAGATTTTCCAATTGTTTATGCTCCAATATTAATCGATGATTTGTCTTGTGGAAAATCCAATACTTCATGCGATAACCAAGTATGTGGTGATACACTAATATAGGAGATCAAGTTGCAGGCTTGCCCACAAAATCTTTTTGTGCTGTCAAGTACTTTGAGATGTGTCAACATCAATTGAATATAGCCTTGCTCATGTTATTTCTTAATACTATAAGTTTGAGAGGTTCTGTCGTCAACAAAATGTAATTTATGGAAGAGCTGTTGTTGTAGAGAGGTGTTAAATTATCAACACCAACTAGCTAGAACCATGGAGGATAACAAAGAAATATCTAAAACAAAAGGACTAAGAAAAAACAAGTAAAAAAAAAAGTCCAGAGTTGGCTAAAGGGTTTGTTATCAAAAGAACTCAAGATTTGTTATATGAGGAAGTGCTTGCCTATAATATAAAATCCACCATATATAGTATGCATCACTACAGGTAAGAAAGTGAGTTGTCGTAGCGATTAAGAGTGCGAGTGAATGTTTCAAAGTTTGTCTTTAAAAGTAAGAGCCTTCGTTGTGTTTATCTCTTCAGAAAATAAGTGTTTGTGTTGGTAATATTTCGTTAGTGCAATACACATAACTTGTTTGCTTCTTTAAACTTTAGTCTTCACCTCTTAAAGTTCAGAGTTCTGTAATTTAATTATTCAGCAAGTTTTTCTCAAATAAGCTAGTGTGTGTTAGTAATATTTTGTTAGTGCAAACTTATGCCCATAGCTAATACTCCCTAAAGTGTTTATATTACCATCTAAAATTTATGGAGTTTTTTCTTAAACAAGATGGATGCGCAAGACATTAACCCTTTTAACAAGCAATACACAACGCTATGCAACAGCGTGCGATATCAAAATTATGGGGCCAAGAAAAAGATATATCCAAGAATGCTTTAGGTTTCCGAATATGGCAACAAGCCCAGGAGAGTTTGCTTTGAGAAAGGTTTAGCTGACAACAGTTAAGACAAATATGTGCACTTCTATTTTGTTGGGTATAACTGATCCTGTATCTGCCCTTGTCTGAATGATCTGATCATACCTAATTTCTCTGGTGATACTTAACCCGATGGTAGAGGGCAGACCATGCAAGTGATCCAACATGTTTAAAGAGCCTTGGACAATTATGTGTCTCATGGCAAATCTACTTGTTACGCTGTAGCTTGTCAATTATGGCCATCTCAAACGAAAGCAATGAGAGTAGAATGTATCCATACCTATAAATATAACATTGATATTTAGTAATTGATAATAACAATATGGGCACAAGGAGTCCCTTTAATCCTTGTATAAGGTGAATTAGCATGCTTATTTGAAAGCTTTATAGTGTAGAATTATTCATGACAAGTCTATAATGAGTGTAACGGCCCCCAAATCTAGCACTATGCAAAACACCTAACAGATAATGTACTGGCAAATATACGAAGTTGCTACTTAATCACAAATTATAGCTATACAAGGCTAACACTAACAGAACTTCAATTGCAGCTGGAAAAAGAGGCAGCTACAAAAGGTGTTCCTTTTGGCCATACCCATGACATAGAAATCCCTCCTCCTCGACCTAAAAGAAAACCAAGTAATCCATATCCTCGAAAAATTGGTGCGCTTGAAGAGAAAACCGCGGAGGACAAACCTTTCAAATCACCTTCCCTGTTGAGCGGAACTGTTAACACTGACAACTATGTTGCTTGGAAGGTACATGCTTTAATTTTTTTTGCATCATTATCAGTAAATTACCAAGTACTTTCTACAAACTTATAGCTTGCCCCTATTGCCTAAACTTCTCCTAAAGCATGTGGGCAAATTATTGTTTATGAAGTAAAAGGTGTAATCCTGATATTAAAGGCAGATATGGTACCTGCCATAGAGGCATGCTTTTCACAATATCAAATCCTTCACTAAATCTTCTACAACATTTTCCTTCTTGTGCTCTTTCATATACATATTATCAGATACAACGGCCAAAAGATGCTTCTGATGATAACAGCTGCTCTGAAGTTGTCAATCTTTTGCACAACGCACCAGCTGCTTCCACCTCTTCACTAAACATGAAGTTCAACAGATTTAGACCTTCTGATAAAGAAAAGAAAGAAAGTTATGATGCATTTAATCCATCCCTGATAACCATTGGGTTGAACAACCAAGAAAATACAAACAAAAGTGACACCGTCAACGCATGTAAAGGTAATGAAGGAGAACCCAACGAGCCGGCAGCACCAAAACAAACAGATAATATTAGCACAAGCAATCAAGGTTACTCAAAGAATGCTTCTATTGATTTCACGAAGAAAAATGAAGATAAAGTTGTAGGTATGAATACAACCTCTGGAATATCTTCTGTACATCATCCATCATTTCCTGGTTTCCTACCTTTCACTCAGTTTTCTGCTAATCCAGAAGCATATCGATCATTCTTCAATATATCCTCGACATTGTCGAGCTTGATAGTGTCAACTCTTCTACAACATCCTGCTGTACATGCAGCAGCTACTGTAGCTGCATCATATTGGCCATCTATGAATGTGGATGCATCAACTGCTTCTTCTTCAGAAACAAGTCAAATGAACCCAACTCCTAGCATTGCTGCCATAGCTGCTGCTACAGTCGCAGCTGCATCTGCATGGTGGGCTACACAAGGATTGTTACCACTTTATCCCCCTATGAGTACTGGATTTCCATATGCTCCACCACCCATGACTACTGGGCCAGTTGTAGATACATGTCTTGGTATTGGTGAAGAGAAAGTCAATAATCCAGAACAATCTGAAGCTCAGATAGCTCAGTCATCTTCATCTGACACAGATAAGAGTCCCAGAGATGAAACAAATGATGCTAGTTGTAAGAATAACTTGAATAATGATGTTGATAATTTGATAAGTAAGAAGAAAGTTGATAGGTCTTCCTGTGGTTCTAATACACCATCAAGCAGTGAAGTAGAGACTGATGCGAATCTGATAAAGCAGGCAGGAGAAAAAGACGAAACTGTACCGATGAATGCTTCTTTATCGGCCGACTCTAACCGTAGAACTAAGAGTAGTACCGGAATCATGAATGAATCATGGAAGGAGGTCTCCGAAGAGGTCATTTAACTAACTCTTCTTATTTTTTATATCCAGTTCTTTTGAAGTTCTGATTACTTCTGTTTTCTTTCTTTTTACATTTTTCTTTCTTCTTTTACTTCACCTTTTTCTTCATAGTGTGCAAAAAAAAAAAATCTTATTTTAAACCCATGGCAGTGTTTTTTGACAATGGTGATTTGGTAATTATTAGAAGTATTTTGTTCTTGTAGTTTTGTTTTCCTTACAAAATACAGTTAACAAAAGAAAGCTTTCTACTACTAATCATTTTGCAATCAACTCTACTTCTAACTTCCAAAATATATTATAAGTTTATTTTGCACCTACCAAATTATTTGGTTTACCATAAAGGTCCACAACACGAGAAAGATCTGATATATCTGTTGCCCATAATGGATTTGATGCAAATAAGAATAAGCTGAGTAGATGTATCCAAGTAAATCGTGTTCATAACTTGAGTATAATTATAGCTTTGTATTAGTCTTTAACTATAAGATCTCATTCAAATTAAACATATTGCAATAGTATCTATTTAGTTCTTCTCTGGCTATTTGTAAAATTTGCATCCCATTTTTTTCTTTGATATTACAAAACTATCATAAAGTTATTTGTCTTATTCAAACGGTAGAAAGTGCAGAATTTATAAACTTTTTTACAATATATTGCTTTGTACATTATCAAATCTAAGAAATTTTTGCTATTATGTTTTTATTATTTATAGTTTGCAGTTAATGTTAAGTTTGAAATTTATGTATATAATTTTTACTTCTACATAATTTTGTATTTATGTTTTTTGAAAAATGTAGATTATTCACTCTTCAAAAATGTGTAAAATGTATTTGTTTTGTACATTTTTATTGCAAAGTGTTTACTTTATATTTTTGAGTTGCCTAATATAATTTGAGAAGTGCATAATATCTACACTTTTATTAACTACTTAAAATATCATCATTTTTATTTCTAAGTTCATTTTGAGAAGTGTAGAATATCTGCTCTTTTCATAGTATGATTTGCTGTGCATGTTTAGTGCTACATATTACACAGAATATGCAATATTTAGTTAGATTACAACCTGTTTGTACTCATTTTGGACTTTTACGTAGTAGTTTGTATTTTCAAGCAGTGCCAAAAGGTCTCAACTTTCAAAAATATGCAAAATATGTTTGTTTGTGTTTTTTATTGCATAACATTTTACATTTTTACAAATAACTTTGACTGTATGAAATTTGCACTTCCTGAACATGTTAATTTTGTATCTTTATGTTGGAAAATAAAAAATTATGACCAAGCAATAATTAAAATCATGTTCACAAGAGGAGATATACTAATCTGTCAATATTTTGTCAGGGACGAATCGCATTTAGGGCATTGTTCTCAAGAGGAGTGCTGCCACAAAGCTTTTCACCGCCACAAGCAGCAGCAGCTGAGGAGGAATCAATGACTATACCATCCCATAACGACTGCGTACCCACGACCACCACCAAAGTACCAGTCGATCTTAACCAAAAAGCATCGAGCGAACCAACTGACCCCTACTACATTCATGCCTTCGGCATCCCTATTTCAGGCAAAAACCCATCTCGAAAAACAGGATTTAAACCGTACAAGAGGTGCTCGGTCGAAGCCAAAGAGAGCAGATCAAACACTAACGAAGAAAACGGTAACAAACGCATTCGTCTCGAAGGTGAAGCTTCCATTTGATGATTGCGAACTGCTCTCGCATGTAAAATTATTAGAATTGTTGTTAATTAAAAGTATTATTATTTAGATGTCGAAGAAACTTGCATTTAGAACATTACTGTACTTTCATGTGTTGTAATTTATTGTTTGAATGGCTCATGTATTTTAGCAGTCGTTATATGAATATTGAAGGGCTGCTAACAAGCTGACCTTGTTATTTGTAGGCAATATGGAAGTAATTTCATTCTGATTTCCTTGGACCATTTTTTAAAGGTTTTTAATGTGAAACTTAATACCATAATCATTTGTTGAGGAAGAAGATGATGAAGCTAAACTGCATGTTGTATTTGTTCTGTTGCATTTTTTTTAAGACATGGTGCTTAGTTGGTAGTGGATGACTATTTCAAGTTTAGTATATAATATAGGTCGAATCAGAGTATGTAATATAAGTCGAATTACGCTACATAAATTACGACCTTATGTATCGAAGCCGCAGCAGCTAATCAAATCAAAACAAATTTCGAATCTGTGATCTTATGTATCGAAGCCGCAGTGGCTAACCAAATCAAATCGTTGGATAGTGGTGTTGGACTATACATGCTTATATAGTTATATGATGGTACAATAGAAATTATTAACTGAATGCTGCAGTAATATAATTTTAAATCCCACACAGGTTTGAGTTTTACCTTTTTGCTCTGCTATTATTTTAAATAGCCTTCTTGCAGGGGACTCGGTTTTGAAGAGCTTTCAGAAGAGAGGTTAGGTAGCGATGGTGGGCAAAAAATGTCTGTAACCGTTGGCATCTGGGATTTCAGAAGAGAGTAGGTAGCGTCGGGCAAAAAATATCAATAATTGTTGGGGACGCCTCAGACGCGGTGCTCATACATTTACTCCGTTCAAATGAACAGTTGGAATGGAACGATTAGTGTCTGACATGTCAGACGTCACAGTCTTTACCAACGATCGTCTCTTTTTTTTTTTTATATTCTCTTCCTCCCTTCATTTCTCTTCACAAAAAACTCATATCTCTTCATACAAAACCAATTCATCATTTTTTTGTCGCTTATGCTTCGTTTTTTTACGTAAATTTCTTCGAATTTGTGTTTTTCACTTATATCTGCATCGTATATTTTTTTTTCTAGAATGTCCATATATGAATTGTCCGGCTCGTCTGTTCGCCACATCGTAGATTGGACTGAGGACAAGACGTTGGCTTTCATCAACATTTGCTTCGTCAACATTAGATCCCTCAAAGATCGGATTGGTTATTGGTATGATGAAATAACCAACGCCTTCAATACCCATATGAGCGTAGAATACAACGCCAGTCAAATAAAAAACAAATTCGATAATCTGAAGCAAGACTGGAGCCCCTGGAGAAAGCTGTTGTAGATCAAAGGGGGATATATATATTGGAATAATGAGAACGACACGGTCGAAGGAGACGACGAGTGGTGGGACACCGTTGCTAAGAAGTACAAGAAATTCAAGATTTGTTTGCCTCCAAAATTTGGGGAGGTAAATGTCAAAATTGAAGGCTGCATTGAAACTCACGCCGTCAAGTTCTTAGTTTTAAAGGCTCCACCTACCATTGTGCAGTTCGACACTGATTTGTACCTTCGGTCTCTCTAGGGCGAAGCTACAGTGTTCAGCTCCCGCACTCCCCATAGATTCGTCGCATCCTCATCGCTCTACTGCAGCTTCCGCTCCTCGTAGACGGCAGCCGAGCGAAACTTCTTTGCAGGAGTTAGAGGTGACACAGATCATTGCTAGATGTATGACTGTGCGGGAGAAGGACGATTGTAACGACCTGTATTTTTAACTATTTTAAATTATTAAATTTAATATAATTATTGAACAAAAATGGTTAGAAATAAATATTTAATGATTTAGTAATGTAATTTATTGGATATGAACTTAGATAAAAAAAATTAAATAACAAAACTCGATAAGATAAAAGATGGTAACTTATATTAGAAAGTAAATTAAATGATATTAAATTGTAAGTAATTGATAACAGAAATTGAAATAATCAATGTTAAGTAAATAAAGAATCGAATGAATGTTATTTAAAAGTAAAAGCATAAGTTTATTTGTATGAAATGATATTTTTGATAAGTATAAATTTCAGAAATAAGAGAGCGGTTATTTGGTAAGAAATGAATAACTTTTGATGTATACAATAATTGCAAAAATGTTGAATTACTGTAAAATGGAAGTAGTTGTTTTATAATTTGAATTCATTTAAAAGTTAAATTTTATAAGTTAAATAACTTAAATTTCAAATATAGCGATTTATTTGATAATTTAAATGTTATATTTAATATTTAGAATTGTTTAAATAATTGAATCTTGAATTTAATGTAAATGAAATGATTTCAAATGTTGATTTAAATTTTATTTAAACAAAAATGAAGATTGTTAAATTTTAAAATTGAATTTAAGGTGAATAAATTTATTTTGGAAAATAGCTTGTTTTAATTAACGTACGAAAATAATCATTCTGGCCACTGTCTCGGGTTTCGATGAAACCAGTTCATTGAATCTGTAATAGTGAGTTATTATAGAATTTCAAGTTTCGTAGCTGTTAATCGACGAAATTTCTATCAGATTAGAAAACCGTCGAAAAATTTCGAAATAAAAATTAACCGCAAGCGCACGGCGTACACTTGTAGTACGTGGCGAATACGGGTCGATCCACAGAGAATTGATGATTTTAAAAATCTATTCAATCAAATTAAACCAAAGTCGAGTGAAAGTTAAGCTAGAGAATTAACTAACTAACTAAAAGAAAAGAGAAGCAAATATAAGAGTTAAATGATAATTTAGAGAATAAATCTACTCTCTAGATCATGAAGTTCAACACATATAAAATCATAATATCTCTTTTATGGTCATTAGTGCTTTAATTGATGTGCTTATCATAAGTATGACATATTTGTGCTATTGATTAGCCAACATAAGCCATCAACCTATAACACACCCCTTAAATCACTTACTAACTTCCATGAAACTTGACAATGAAAATGAAATCTATTTCAAGTATGACATATTAACTATTGATTAGAAATATAGACCATCAAATTTTAATTTCAAATCACTTTCTTATGCCATAATCATATTTTAATGAAGAGACATTTGTGTTAGTGATTGTTTAAGCATAACATATTTGGTGTCAACAATATAGGCTATCAAATTCAATGCAAGAACAACAAATAAACTACTTCAATCATTCTTCATTAAACACAAAAAGAGAGCATGAATTAACAAATAGTTGAAGCTACATAATTAGAGAGCTTCATTATCCCTAAATTGAAGGGGTTTAGCCTCTCATATTTGTCATTTGATTAACAAATGTAGCTAGTAACATGAAAGCAAAATGAAAGGAAAATGAAAGCTTAATGAAAAAAAGAGCTAATTAACAAGAATTAGAACTATTCTACTTGCATGAAAGTAAATCTACACTACAACATGAAAGGAAATAAACAAGAAAGGGAAAAGTCATATATTAAATTGCATAAAAAAAGAAAGGAAATTACATGAAAATAAAAATAGCTAAGTAGCCATGAAAAAAAGAAAGAGAGCTTGTTTTTTTTTTGAGCCTAAATTAAAACTAAGAGGAACTAAGAAGAGAGCCTAAAAGAGAGACTAAGGAAGGAGAGGGTTACATGAAACATAAGTGGTACTTATACATGTGTTAAATCCTAATTCATATTTTTTGGGAATGCCCAAAATACCCTTGAGAAAGCGTGGAGGCCAAGTAATCATTAGCTTCTACTAATCATCATTTAAGTGTACATGAAGCCATTAATTCCATAAGCATGTGCATTAACCTCTAATTTGTACATTAAGGTAGGTGGGTAGGTGGGGTCCTCCATTATCATGCCTTTGAATTATTTCCATCTTCATTCCTTTGTATCTTCTTTGTACATGCATACATCTTCATGAAACCATTTGTATATGAAGCCAAATTCCTATAAAATAATATAGAAATTTCTAATTAAATTTTCTCAAATTAATACATGCACAAAAATGACCATTTTTCCCTTGGATGAAGATGAATATGTGACGATTTGAAAATAATATGAATTTTGGTTTAAACAAGTTAAAATACCCGATATGATCATTTATTTAATTTAAATAGATTAAATATGGTGGTAAAAATATGCACATTTACGTGCACATCAAATACCCCCACACTTATCTTTTTATTCGTCATCGAATAAAGGAAAACTAAGATAAATCTGTTTTCGTAGGAAGCACGATTGCATTGAGCGTATGCAACAAGCCGTTAAACCTTTGGGTGTCCCCAATAGGACGAGTGTTGTCTTGTGAGAGTTTTCAGCGAATACTACCCACAAAATCCAAATGCAGGATGAAAATATTTATAAAATGCAAGATTTATTTACAATGGGATGAATGTAAGTTTTTGAAAATATTTACAAATGAAGGATTTACTTTTTAAATTAACACGAATAAGTTAAATATAGGTTTTGGTTATTATGTTGAAAATTTAAGTCATTTACTCGTCAAAATTTCCAACAAAAATCAAGTTATCATAACAAATAGACAATAGTTTAACTCGTTGTTTTGGTTGATAGCACAGTGTAATTTGAAATGGATCCTTAGTTGATTATCAAAGTTTTTCAAAATGGTATTTTCATTTCTTTTCAATAACAAATCAAATCAAATAAGTTAACATAGTGCTTGGATTTCATTTGCTTACTCTGTCCATTTTTTCTTTTGAAAATTTTGTTGATATTAACAATATTTGCATATGCCTAACTCAGATAAACTGAGGCCAGATATATTACCCATGCACTGCCTTGCGGACTGATGTGAGGGGAATACAGAGCATGGCGAGTGAACACACAAGTGTGAACACTTATTGACTGTAGGCATTATTAGTAAAATAATTTTATATACACACCTAACTCAGATAAACTGAGGCCAGATATACCGATCGTGCACTACCTTTCGGGCTTACGTGAGAAGGATACAGAGCATGGCGAGTGAACACACAAGTGTGAACACATGACTCTAGGTGTTAAAAATATATACATATATATAAATGTTTTTTTTAGAAAGAGAGAGCTTTGCAAAATCATCTTAGCACCATTTAACTTAGAAGACAAAAAAAACATGTTATATCCTTTACTTTAAATTCACCACTTTTTTTAAAACAAAGATTTTCAATTAGGATGTATTTCATAATCAACACGTATGAATCTTCCTATATACTAGTTAAACCATTTTATTTGTAATCAAACTTCATTTTTATTTTTGTTAAGACAAATGAATTTTCAAAATTTTCAAATTAATAAACCAAAACCATATATTTATCCTATAGTGTTTCTTTAAAAATAAATCAAAATGCTTAATTTTTTTTTTGAAATTTTATATATATTTTTTTTTTTGAGTTTTGGAAGAAAAAATGAAAAAGTAATCATGAAAAAATCAAAAAGAAGACGAGTCTCCCCCCACACTTGATTTTGACTGTCCCCACAGTCAACCCAAGTGAAAGGAGAAAAATAAAAATAAAAACATAACCTTTATTTAAATGAAAATTAACGGTATTTACACGAGATCAGAAAGTATATCGTCAAAAAGTAAATGAAACGGTCCTCCAAAAACCGATTCATTTGCCTCGTCAAGTATACGAGACACAGCTTAAGCTCGAAAAACCAAATCGTAAAAGATTTCGAAGTTGAATGTTGATTTGGAAAAACGAATGTCGTTTTATTAAAAATCGTACGAGTTGTTTCCTTTTCGATGATTTTTTGGGTAGATAGGACGATTTGTTGAAGTTCAAATTTATTTTCACCAAATTGATTTTTAAGCTTATCGTTGAAAACTTCTTTTGAATTATCAATTTCAAAATCAAAGTGGTGATCGATATCTTCCCCTTCAGAATTCAACAGCTCGTTTTCAAAATGTCTAAAGAAATCGTGTTCGTTAAATTCATCTTCCTTTGTTTGATTATCAACAACTTTATCGCATATATTAAGTTCAAAATCCAAAATTGTCGTATTAATAATTTTGAAATCGAGAAAAGGAAAATCGAATTAAAAATTTGGTTCCACACTCTCAAAAGAATTGAAGTCCAACTCAATTACCATATTTACAACAACTTCATTAAGATTGTCGTTTTCAATTTTAAAAGTTGTTATTTGAAAATCGTCAATTGTGGTAAAAGATGGATTATTATTTGACTCGTCACACGTTGGGATTTGATTTTGTTTCTCACGTTGTTTCATATATGTTTCAAACAACGAATCCGTGTGATCATCGTAAATTTCGTTCATTTGTTCAACAAAATCTAATTTATAGTTATTAGCATAAGGATTTTCACTTTGAAAATGTTGAGGACAAAAGTTTTCAATTGTAACGTGGTTAAGATTATTCCCATTGCCAAATTCGTTTGAAAAGTTGTTTCCATTTTCATTTTGAGTTTGAAATTCATTTTGGAGTTTGAAATTGAATTGGCATGGGTTATAATTGAAATCGTTTGAATTTTGAATTGAATTCAAATTTTGAAATCCTTGACTTGAGTTATTACACAAATATGAATTACACAAATCATTTATCATTTGATTTTGTTGTGTAGAGATTTCAAGTAGAGATGAAATGCTATTTTCGAGATTCGAGGGTTGTTCGTCATTTGAAAATTTTGTAGTTCAAAACTCGAATCGTTTAAACAATAGTCGTTGTTGAAATATCCATGAGAATTTTGAGTGAAATCATATGGATTATATTGATTCTCACAACTATTGTAAAATTCACGTAAGTGGGGTAACTCAGAATTTTCAAGAATGTTTTTGTTTTTTTATATAAAGGAAAAATATTTACAAATAAAATTTATTTTTCAAAAGGGAAATTGATTTTTGTTTGTCTTTTTTTTGAAAAGGTTTTGTAATTTTTTTTTGGATTTTTGAAATTTCAAAGAAAAAGGATATAAAAATTTCCAAGGAAAAGGAAAAATTACAATTTTTTTTAGTTTTGGAGTTTGAAATTTTTTTTTGTTTTTTATAAATATGCATGAACTAATGCAACTAAATGAATGCAGGGAATAATTACAAATGATTTATTATAAGTTAACCCAAAATTGTATAATTACAAATTGTCTTAAATCAACAAGGTAGTTCTCAGCCAGGTAACGAGCAGGAGTTATCGGTGCACCACGAATCACCGTAGTAATGCAGCCGAAGGTTTAAGTACCTTCAGAGAAACAACCACTATAATATTTACGAATCACCGTAATATTTATAAATGGTTATTGTTCTTCCGTAGCCTAGACACCAAGAAATTAAATTGTTCAAAGAAGACAACTTATTAATACACAATTAAAAGTTATCGATGTCTAATCGTTATTATTAATCAAAATCTAGGATGATATGCAAAGCAGAAATTAAATGTGTATTAACAATGCAACTACGAATGGATTTTTGTTTTTGTTTTTGTTTTTTTTTGAATATTTTTTTAAAATGCAAGCAAACAACAATGCAAGACAAATAAAAACAATAGATAAGGGTTAAAAGCTGCAAATTTTTTATAAGCAAGCAGAGCAGTTATTATTATTATTTTTTTGGCAAGCTTAGCGGTGCAATCCTTCTCCTTCTGTTTTTGCAACTTGAAAGATAAAACAAAGATATATACACAGATTATTATATATATATATATATATATATATCAAATAAGAAAGTAAGAAAAATGAAAACAGAAAAGAAATGAAGCTAAAACAAAACGAACGAAACTATACAAATGAAAACAAAATTAAATCTAACTTTTTTGTTTGTTCTTTTTATTTTTTTAAGGAAGAAGCCAAACATATTAAAATGAAACAACTTGGGTCTTTTTTTTATTAAGAAATAAAACAAACAAAACTTAAAAAAAAATTAGGGAGAGACTCTTTGTTTGTTTGTTTGTTTTTTTGAAAAGGAAACAAAATTTAAAAGTGAAATTTTACTTAAAAAAAGTTGACTATATATCAAAGAAGAAACTAAAACAGTTTAAAAACAAAACAAATTAAACTAAAACAATTAAGAACAACAGAAAATCTCCTTTTTAAAAATAAATAAATAAATAAATAAATAAAACCAAACTAAATAAACTAAACCTGAAAAGGAGAGTTGAAAACGAACAACAATTAATCCAAAACAAAACTTTTGAATTGAACCCAATTATTTAAATCGAACACATCTTTTTTTAAAAAAAGAAGATGAAAAGAACTTAAAACTTAAACTAAATAAACAAAAACACAAAAAAAAAAGTTGAAAACAAGACCACAAATTTTCAACCTGACCCAAACCAATGAACCCGCCCACTTAAAAAAAAGCCCAATACCCAGACTAAAACTAAACCTATTTTACCGATTAAAAAAACTGATGCTTACTACCTATTTTCTCGTTCAACAACACAAACCCAGACCGCCATTTTAATTTACCTTTCAACATAAATTCCACTATACGCAAATTCAAAAATAAGAATTCGTGAATAAGTTTGCTTGAGGCTTCGTCTGCGGTTGATTCAGACGATTGGAAGAATCAAATTTTTGGGTTTTATATATTCGATTCAGATTTGGGTATGGTATGTGGAGGCGGGTTGAGACGTTGACGCTCGTTTGCAGGTGGTTGGGTGGAGATGGAGGTAAGCAGGCAAGTGTGGTGATGGTAGTCAGAGTCGTGGAGGTTGTCGTTTCCTGAAGGAAGGTAGTGAGTGGTCTGTTCGAAGTGATTGTGGGACTATTGTGGTTGGTGTTGAAGCAGTTGCTGTTCTCGTTCAAGTTGAAGTTGCGAAGTGATTGGGTTGTGGTACTTCGTTGGTCGAGGCGGTGATTTGCAGGGGTATGTAAGTTTGGGCAGTGGCTTGGATTGTTGATGAAAATGGATAGTGGCTGAATTGGAGGGCGTGGATTGCAGTGAGGAATGTGTTGTTGTTATGGGTAGACAGGTATTGGAGTTGCCAGGGGTTACGCGACTTGTTTTCCGGTGAGAATGTTGGAGGAATTCTGGGTTGCAGTTGGGTTCATGGCTTGTTCAATGAAGGTGAATGAAGTGGTTGAAGTCGAGTTGGAGGCAAGGGGCAGTTTGGTAGACGTAGCAGTTGATGGTATGGTTGGAGATAGCAATTGTTGTTGGATGTTGGTGATGTAGCTGGCTATGTGTTGTGACAGGGAGGTTTGGACAGAGAGGCAGGATATGTGATTCAATGTGATGAAGTGTGGTAGTTCTGGAGTATGAATTGCAGGGTTATGGTGATTGTTGTTGTTGTATGGTGGCAGTTGGGTGATTGTAATGGTGTTGCAGGGGTAAGTAGATGATGGTTTGTATGAGGATGGCGAGGCTGCAAATGTGAGAAGTTGAAGATTGTGGAGATTGAAAGTGGTAAGTGTGTGAAGTTATGGCAGTAGATATGAAGTGTTGTAATGGAAAGTATAAAGTGGTATTGTTGAGATTGATGATGGTCAGGGATGATGTATGTAGCACAGCAGTGGAGTGAATTGATTGTTGTGGGTGAACTGTGTTTGGTTGTTATAGGAAGTGTGGAGTGATGTAGACAATCACGGTCGGTTTGGTTGCTGAAGCCGGTAGATGCAAGAGGGTTGTGGGGTTGTAAGTGAAGTGAAGTGTGTTGTTTGCAGAGATTGAAGTGATGTAGGCAGTTAGAAGCTTGTTTGTGGAAGGAAAGTATGGCCTTTGGTGGTTGCTGTGGAATGACAAGGGAAGGGGGAACTGAAGGCATGTACAAGGGTGAACAGAAATGGTTTTGTATTGCAGGTTGAGTATAGGTTTGGGTATGTGAAGATAGGTATGGAAGTGAATGCAAGTATCCGTTAGCAATGGTCTGTAGTGGTATGTTGATGGCAAGTGTTCGACTGAAGGAATTTGAAGAAGAGGCAGTTTCGACAGTGTTCGACTGGGTATGTTTGAAGAAGATGCAACAGTGAGTGGTTTAAGTGGTGGGGGTATGAAGCAGTGATCAATGGTTAATGCAGAGGTGTTGGATGCAAGGCAGTTAGCAAATAGTGGAGCAGTGGTACAGAGCTGTTGTACAGGCAGAAGGCAAAAGTGTGGGGTTTGTGTGAGATGGATGAATGTTTTGTAGAGCAGTGGTGAATTGCAAGATGATATTTGTGATGGTGAGTATCAAGAAGACAGTGGGTATTGAGGAAGGCTGTGGTGGTGGGAATTTAGGTGTAGAACAGAGAAGAAGATTAAAAATTTTGAAATGGTGCACAACAATGTGCACAGAAATGTGTAACAGGAAAAATAATTTTGTGCAAGATTTGAAATGTAATGCAATTTGAAATGTAAAATGCAATTTGAAATAATTTTTTTTTTCCTTTTGAATTGTGTATGTTTTTTTTAAATAGAGATGCAAAAGCAACTAGAAAGAAAAACAACAAGCTCACTACAAAGTTGAAAACAAAAACAACACAAAATCACACAACACTATTTTTTTTAATATACCCTAACACACAAAAATTAAAACACACAAAAATCAAACGAAAATAATCCGAAGAATAGAAAATAAAATCGAAACAATTCCCCGACAATGGCGCCAAAAACCTGTTAATCGACGGAATTTCTATCGGATTAGAAAACCGTCGAAAAATTTCGAAATAAAAATTAACCACAAGCGCACGGCGTACACTTGTAGTACATGGCGAATACAGGTCGATCCGTAGGGAATTGATGATTTTAAAAAACTATTCAATCAAATTAAACCAAAGTCGAGTGAAAGTTAAGCTAGAGAATTAGAGAATTAACTAACTAACTAAAAGAAAAGATAAGCAAATATAAGAGTGAAATGACAATTTTGAGAATAAATCCACTCTCTAGATCATGTAGTTCAACCATATGAAATCATAATCTCTCTTTTATGGTCATTAGTGCTTTAATTGATGTGCTTATCATAAGTATGACATATTTGTGCTATTGATTAGCCAACATAAGCCATCAAACTATAACACACCCCTTAAATCACTTACCAACTTCCATGGAACTTGACAATGAAAATGAAATCTATTTTAAATATGGCCTATTAACTATTGATTAGAAATATAGACCATCAAATTTTAATTTCAGATCACTTTCTTATGCCATAATCATATTTTGATGAAAAGATATTTGTGTTAGTGATTGTTTAAGCATAGTCTATTTGGTGTCAACAATATAGGCTATCAAATTCAAAGCAAGAACAACAAATAAACCACTTCAATCATTCTTCATTAAGCACAAAAAGAGAGCATGAATTAACAAATAGTTGAAGCTACATAATTAGAGAGCTTCATTACCCCTAAATTAAAGGGGTTTAGCCTATCATATTTGTCATTTGATTAACAAATGTAGCTAGCAACATGAAAGCAAAAAGAAAGGAAAATGAAAGCTTAATGAAAAAGAGAGCTAATTAACAAAAATTAGAACTATTCTACATGCATGAAAGTAAATCTATACTACAACATGAAAGGAAATAAACAAAAAAGGGAAAAGATCATATATTAAATTGCATAAAAAAAAGGAAATTACATGAAAATAAAAATGGCTAAATAGCCATGAAAAAAAGAAAGAGAGCTTGTTTTTTTTATTTTGAGCCTAAACTAAAACTAAGAGGAACTAAGAAGAGAACCTAAAAGAGAGACTAAGGGAGGAGAGGGTTACATGAAACATAAGGGGTACTTATACATGTGTTAAACCCTAATTCATATTTTTGGGGAATGCCCAAAATATCCTTGAGAAAGTGTGGAGGCCAAGTAATCATTAGTTTCTACTAATCATCATTTAAGTGTACATGAAGCCATTAATTCCATAAGCATGTGCATTAGCCTCTAATTTGTACATTAAGGTAGGTGGTGTCCTCCATTATCATGCCTTTGAATTATTTCCATCTCCATTCCTTTGTATCTTCTTTGTGCATGCATACATCTTCATGAAACCACTTGTATATGAAGCTAAATTCCTATAAAATAATATAGAAATTTCTAATTAAATTTTCTCAAATTAATATATGCACAAAAATAACCATTTTGCTCTTGGATGAAGATGAATATGTGACGATTTGAAAATAATATGAATTTTGGTTTAAACAAGTTAAAATACCCGATATGATCATTTATTTAATTTAAATAGATTAAATATGGTGGTAAAAATATGCACATTTACGTGCACATCAGTAGCGATTAGACTTATCGTTTGGTCATGTGAGTTTGAAACGCGTAGAAATTAATTAAATAAATTTAAATTAAAATAATTTGATTTTGAAAAGTTGTCTTCTGAATATGATGGAATTAGCTCTCGATATATGTTCCATTGTGTTCGGAATAGGGGTATAACATATAAAACGCCAAGCGGCACGCTTCGTTTGGAGTTCGAAATTTTCACGGATGAATAGTGCCGTGAAATTTTCTATATAAGGACTTGAAAACCTTATCTTTGCAATCCTAAAGCCCTAGTTCTTCAGCCGCTCCTTTTAATTTTTAATGGCCGAAATCGTTCTTCCTTTCTTCCTCGTTTTCTCCCAATCCATTCAAAATCTCGAATCGACTTCAACATGTAAGATGAAGAGCTCGACGAGCTCTACATGATGTACGGTTGCATCGACAAGAAGGTGTTCGAATTCGCCAGAATCGACTCGGGAAGGATGCACAGGTTTATGGGTTTTCGAGATCAACGATGGAGTTTTGGGAGACTGGACTTCTGGTGAAGGTGGAGATCGACGTCGCGCATGCATTGGTGGGATCTGATCGACGCTCGACAATCCGGTGGGTGGCGCGCACGGTAGTTGATGGAGGCGATGATGGGTTTTGGTACCGGGAGAGTTGCACGAGTTGATATTTTAATTATTATTTTAATATAAGTTAATTGTGTTAGTTTAAAATCGTCATATTAATTATTGAATAACTTTTTCGTACGAGGCCGGGTTTGAGCGAAACAAGTCGCGTTGCGATGGTATCGACGAAGGCTACGCCATGGAGTTGGATTGGAATTTATTTGAATCTGAAAAATTGTCAGTTCAAATAAAGGTGAGTGATTAAACCCGCTCATGAATACTAAAATATTTCTTATGTTAATTAAATGGAAATCATGAAGTGATTTATTTTATTGACTGTTGTTTGGTAATTTAACTGATATTTAAATTGACATATGAATTGAACTGTTAGGAATTCGTAATCGATGGTTAAAATTGAAATTGAATTGCCAGTTAAATAACCGATACTGATAACTAGTTAACTGTTGTGATATATTGAGTGTTTTGGATGTTGATTGTGATGGATGGCTATTGGTTGATATTTTGGAAGATTGGATGTTTATTATTTTATATATATTATGTAATCACCCTGTATATTATTTGACAGCATAAAAAACTGTTATTTGAATTATATTCGAATAAATTAAGAAATAGGTTGAAATGATATATATCTATGACATTTATTTTGAATTGAAATGATATATATCCATCCTTGCAATTAAAATTGAAATAAATGATCACTTGGCCATATTGAAAATTATATACGGGCACCGGATTGGTTAAATTAAATGGTTTTAAATTCTTTAATTTGAATCTATTTAAATGATTTTGTTTTAAAGAAATAAAAATCGAATTTATAAAGACTGAATTAATTTCGAATTCAAGTTTTGAAATGTTGAATTTATAATTAGTTAAAAAAAATTGTTTTAAAGAATTTAATTTGGAATTTGAAGTTATAATTGAAATATGATTTGAATTATGAAAATTGATTTGTTCTAAAGGATTTGAACTTTTATTCGAACTATGGAATTTACCTAAGCAAAGGTGTTTTAAATCGATATTTCAAATTTGGGCTCGGAATTGAATTATTTTAAAGACTTGAACCTTAAATTGAACATTGAAGTTTAATTTGATTTAAGTGATTTAAATAGCTAAATTGAAATTGGACTTGACATTTATACAAATTGAAATGGTTTAAAATAAAAATTGAATTGAAATTTAAACCATTGAATCGAATCATTGAATCGAATTTGAAGTTAAAAATGAACGTTTCGAATTGAAATCGAAATTGAAGGTGATTCGAATTGAAATCGAAATTAAATCGATTTAAATTAATTTGAGATCGAAGATGATTTGAATTGAAAGATTTGAAATTGAATCAGTTTGATTGAAATTTGGACCTGAGTCCAGATTTATTGGAAATGGAAAGAAACGGTTTAAATTTGAAATTATTTTCACTATAAATTATTTTACTTTAAACTGCTTTAAAATACATCTTTTTAAATTTTCAAATCATTTAATATGTAACCTATTTTAATATCTAAACTATTTTAACTATTCAAACTATTTTATATCAAACTATTTTAATATCTAAACTATTTTAACTATTTTAAATTATTTAAACTATTTTCAAAATTCAAGCTATTTAAGGTCGGAACTGTTTATGTTTAAATCATTGATTTAAAACGTGAATGTGGTTAAAATGAAGTTATAACCTAAGTTGAAATTCGAAATGGAAATTTGGAGTGAGAATGATATTTGAAGTGAGGTGACATATTAGAGTAAATATGATATTTTGGAGTAAATAAAATATATTGAAGCGAATATGATTTTGAAGTGAATATGATATTTTGATATCAAGTATGAATCGTTTTCGAAATGTAAAAGAACCAAACGGTGTGTAAAACGACGTTTGGTTGTTAAAGAGACCGGGGTCGATTATTGACATACCCTTTGTCAATGTTGGAACCACTTTAACAACTGTGTACGTGGAGGAGACTCCAGAATGAAGTGGTTGGATTTGGTATACGTTGTTGGATTTGAAGAAAGAGAACGATGATGGATAGCCCCGACACTTGTGTCAATTTGAAATGACTAAAACAGGATGGCTTGAACCGGACCAAGTGGGTTAGCTACCCCTAGCGGACACCTGTTCTTCGAATTTTCTTATGGACTCGGTCCATACTATTACCTTTGTTGTTGGTTTCGATTGGTGCAACTTGATTTGGGATAAACTCCCTTTGACTCGATATGAGATGGGTGGACGCGGTGGACGATCGTTGCGGCGATGCGTTACCACCAGCCTGACAACTCGAACTGGTAGCATACTACCTTGGGCATTGCCTTACGTGTCTTGTCATACTTTTATCCTTATACGAGACCACTACAAGTTTGGTTTAGTATTGTCGTATCACGGCGCATCCCTATCTACCGACGTTTTACTGGTCCTGTATATGCAAATTGTACGACAATGCTTAAAAACACGTTAAGGGGGATTAATGTAAAGCCTTAATGCTAGGAAAAATATTTATTTTATTGATTCGACATTATATATATAGTGTATACTGCTATATATAGATATTTTGATGGATCCTTAAAAGATGGAAAATCCCGTAACATCTCTTGAGTTATTGCACGCACGTTATACACTGGATAGGAGATGTAAAACCCCAAACGCTATTCCACTCCTATTATATGTGATATTGATTTGACTTACATAAGGATATTTTAGTTCTGACTCGAGTGTATTACTTTATGCTCGGGTCAACCCTGAGTTTTCAGTGCATTGAAGATCATATTATTCTGGAGGACGAAGACAAAGATTTGGTATATTATATTACTAATATTATTCCCCTGCATCATGTTGTTCTGCTGCATTGTTTTATTTTGTCTCTGTTGTATGTATAACTCTGATTTATGTTGTAAAAGTATAATCAAATGTATAGTGTACCCAGCTTCATGAACTGTTTATTTGATTATTATATTTTATCATTCCGCTGTGAGATTCTGTGTTTGTTTTCTTATTTTCTTATTTTCTTATTTTTCTTAATTAACACGTTGATTATCTATGTTTCAGATTGTTCTGAGTTGGACATGTGTGGTTTATTGTTGACTTAAGCCTCCCGAAATGCGGGTCGTCATAACGATGCATTTGAGGAATGAGAAGTCTCATGCATTCTGAACAACAGGGAGACAAACTACAGAGTTATCCGCTGTATAATGGACAAGCCCCAGGATCTTAGGCGGTTTGTCATTTATCTAGTAGAGAAATTTAGAAGAGATGTAGTTTTTTATTTGTATTCCAAACTAGTAGTATGTAATAAAAATTCTTTTTTATTTCATTTTTTTCTAGCATTTCACAATTTATAAATGATAAAAATTCATTAAACTATATTATTTACAAATAATTAAAATAAAATAAAATTAATAATTATTCATAATAAAAAACTAAAATGCCACTTTCGTAACACAAGAACGCATTCTCATTTTGTCTAACCATCTCCTTTCGTGCCTCTTTCAAATGCTTCTTTCCCTTGATCCTTTTGTCAAACAAGAATGCACCCTTAATACCTTTGGACTATCGAGTTTTCAAAGTTTTACATCGGGTGCGTTCATGGACATTTGTGATTTGAAGCCATGACATTCATGGAACAAATTTGATTAGAGTTTTGTTAAAGCGAATATGAAGTAATTTGTAATGTATGTTGTTTATTTTTATTTTTGTAAATTATTGATTAAATTATATTATTTATTTTTATTATCAACGATTACTATTAATATTAAATAAAAAATTAATATTAAATCAAATTCAAAAATAAATTCAAATACAAATTCAATCAACAACTACAAATTTTGGAAAAAAAATACAACTAACTACGATGTTCCGCAATAAAGATGCGAACAACTTGTATAACTGACTCTGAGCCACCGACTTCCTTCACCGTCGTAACCACATGCAGCTTCTCTGCGTTCATCAAAATGATGCTAGCAATAGCAAATTCCTATGCATAAAACTAGCTGAGTCCACTAAGAGAATCTAGAATCTCCTTGTATTGGTCGTAGGACCAATTAAGAGCAGGACCAATAGTGGATGGACCAGCAGCATTACGCTTGACGTTTCGACCGAGCCTTTGGTGTAAAATAGACCAAGGTGGAGGAAAATTGAACTTCTTTGGGGTAGGAGATATGTTATCAAACTAATGCACATTTGTACTATCTAGCCTACCTATGATCTACTCGATGCTCTTGCCCCTCCTCAATCTGATCAGGTGTTCAGCTTCACTAAAGGAAAGAAATGGAGGGATGATAAATTGAATCTGACTTTGAGCAGCCGACTTCCTTCACCATCGTAACCACATGCAGCTTCTCTGCGTTCATCAAAATGATGCTAGCAATAGCAAATTCCTATGCATAAAACTAGCTGAGTCCACTAAGAGAATCTAGAATCTCCTTGTATTGGTCGTAGGACCAATTAAGAGCAGGACCAATAGTGGATGGACCAGCAGCATTACGCTTGACGTTTCGACCGAGCCTTTGGTGTAAAATAGACCAAGGTGGAGGAAAATTGAACTTCTTTGGGGTAGGAGATATGTTATCAAACTAATGCACATTTGTACTATCTAGCCTACCTATGATCTACTCGATGCTCTTGCCCCTCCTCAATCTGATCAGGTGTTCAGCTTCACTAAAGGAAAGAAATGGAGGGATGATAAATTGAATCTGACTTTGAGCAGCCGACTTCCTTCACCATCGTAACCACATGCAGCTTCTCTGCGTTCATCAAAATGATGCTAGCAATAGCAAATTCCTATGCATAAAACTAGCCTAAGTCCACTAAGAGAATCTAGAACCTCCTTGTATTGGTCGAAGGACCAATTAAGAGCAGGACCAATAGTGGATGGACCAGCAGCATTACGCTTGACGTTTCGACCGAGCCTTTGGTATACAATAGAGCAAGGTGGAGGGAAATTGAACTTCTTTGGGATAGGAGATATGTTATCAAACTAATGCAGATTTGTACTATCTAGCTTACCTATGATCTACTCGATGCTCTTGTCCCTCCTCATTCTGATCAGGTGTTCAGCTTCGCTAAAGGAAAAGAATGGAGGGATGATAAATTGAATCTGATCGTCGAACGGACATCTTCCGCTAACCAGATGTTTCCCAGCAAATAATCGAACAACTCTCGATCATCAGGAGGACAAAATTTTAAGCTCTTCAAAGATAGAATATTATGCATCTTAGCGCGGCCCATAAATCTACATCTTTGGTAGTGAATCCTTTATCTCCATTCTGAATAGCTTACTCTACTATCATCAGGTCTTGGAAATGATTGCATAGTCTGTCGTCTTTGTCACATTTATGAGGGAGGACAATGGGAGTATACTTCATCCCAAAGCAGTCAATCAAGTAATTGCAGAAAGCGTTCATGAACTAAACATTTTCTCCGTGTACCCTAATCTCATGGAGTAGAAAGTAGCGTTGGCTGAAGTTGAGAGTTTCTCCGCCAGGCCATTCTTATACAGGTTTCTTTGAGGACGAGAAAAAAGATAGAACGACCATTAAATGCTTAAGAAAAGATGGATTTGAACATATGTTTGTTTTGTGGACTTATTTGAGATAAATCGAACGTAATTCTCGCTTTGCACCCGTTATATTAGCATCTCATTTTTTAAAATCTTAAATGACTTTCGTCTATTAGACTAAAAAGCAATCATAACAATATCATGCCTCCATAATTAACAAATAATAGAGAAAATGACTGCGGAGTTTGAATAAAATCTGAAAATAAAGAATGCAGCGTAAGAGAAATATAGTAAAAGAACAAAAATGTAGATCTATCCTCGGAAAAGATTATCATTCAGTGGTCCATAATGGTTTAAGCATTGATAAATCAGTTGTTTCAATAATGCTACTACTCTTCATCACATTTGCTTTGGAATTCTCTTTGCTTCTTCTGGCCCCGCAAAAGGGGAAAAAAATAAAAATTGCACAACCATATACAAATAAGTTTTAATAAGGAACTTAAGAGCATTCCCAACCGTGTTGGTTGAGATACGAACCGACGAATCAACCAAAACCCACCTCCAACCGAAGAAAACTTAACCAGCTAAGAAAATATTTCTTTATTCGGCCAAAAGAAAAAAGAAAGTTGGCTAAGAAGCCGTTCATGAAGCAAAGGCATACACATGTAAGCTACCATGTTGATTACGAGTTAAAAGCAGATTAAAAACTTTTGATCACGCGAGATACTGATAAAAATATTAACACTTCAGCATGCCATCGACTAAAGTACTTGTGACATGTTACGAAACAATGCATCCGAACCAATCTTAACATTGATCAAAAAATCATCTGCAGAAACGTAATAAATAGTTAAAAACATGACAGGATAGACGAACAAAATTGGTGGCAAATACATTTAACTTTGGAACACTAAAAGTAGCACCATAACATCAACTAAAGTAACTCAATTGATCTTTTAAACCGAGGAAGTCTCCAGACATTACTCTTCTGCCATTGTTCCCTTCTCGCTGACATAGATACCATCAAGAAATTTACGGATATCCTTGTTCTTCACATGGCATTTCTGTTAACACAACAATTACCACACATAAGATGATCTTTATTACAACAACAGTATAAATTTCACCAAAATTGCCTTTAGAGTTTCATTGTGAAATGCGACACCTAAACACCCTCTGCTTAATACTGTAGTGTCTACATTCACATACTTGAAACAGTTGTTGCTAATCATTGTGATACATATCATGTGTGAACTCAATTTTGTAGACTTATGCTAGCTTATTATGACATAGAGTCTGAAGATTTTTAATACTGATCACTTATTTCCTTAACATATATCATTAGCTATAAATCCAAAACAAACTAGGTCATGATAACTGCAGCCGATAGCACAAACTGCTGGAACACCAGTATTATTCAGAATATGGTTTTAATTTATAGCTTAAAAGGTAAGAAAATTACCTGGTTAATCAGGGCACAAGAGCGAGAAACGAGTTCGATGTCGTTTCCATCAACAACGAGCTCATCCTTTACCTTTTCAGAACGGGTCACGGTGACTCCATCAAGCATATCTACCTTCCTCACCTGAAAATTACAAGTATTATCTAAAATTATATTTTTCATTAGAAACACCCATACTAAGCAAGGCTGTCAATGATGTCAATGAGTACCCAAAAAATCCAAAATCCTTTAGTATTCGTATCCGAAATATGAAAACCGATATCCGAAAAACGGATACGGCCATATCCGTATCCGATAATTATCCGTTCGGTTTTTATCACTATTATAGTTGTTTTTTATGTATTTTAGTACATAAAATGATTGTCGTTTACTATTTTGTCTAGGTAAAAAATTAACATGTATATAAAAATCAAATTTTACTACTTAAAATAATTTTTTTAGTGTATTTATTATTTTTTGTATATTTAGTACAAAAATGAATTTATAATAAATCAAAATTTCCTATTTATTTGTTTAGATTTATTGGTTGTGAACTGGTCGAAGAATATCCGATATCCGTCCGCATCCGTGGATACGGATAAGGCACTATCCGTATCCAAAAGTATCCATTTACAGGCCTAATACTAAGCTTGTCAATTCCGAATTTCTTAAGGTTTTACATGGACAATATTCAGATAATACATAATACTGTTTGCCAATAGCAGTAGTGAACTCAAATATAGTAACATTTTTTTAATAACTAAGATGCACACAAAATTGCATGCTAGGAAAAATGAGATTTTCCTATCATTTAGGACGTTCAATGCCTTCAAATATAACATTACTGCCACATAAACATGAGCATTAAACATTAAATACCTCGAAAAAGACTTATGCATATTTTGAAAATTGAGGATTCACGTGACACATCACAATCATCTGGGAAAAAGGCAAGACGGTGATGATGCACTGGACGAAGATTTTAATAAGACCGGTGTTGCATGTTTAGCATTTCTCCATACCTTCTAATAGGTACACAGAAGAAGATACTCTTGTAAGATAATGTACAACACTCACAATTAGGTTGATCTTAGATCAGATTTCCCCTTACCATCATAAATCATACAATTTTAACCTCTGAACTTAACACACATCCTATATTCAATCTTTTTTTCTTTTTAGTTTGCTATGACACGTAGGTCTTTAGCTGTACTGCTATTACCATCAAATTTTATTCTTTCAACAGTTCAAAATAGGTGTGTCTTACCTTTAATTGCTGTATGATTATTTGCTGTCGTTACTCTAAGTTCGATAATGGTACGGTAATTCAACAACCACACAGTAAAATTGAGTGTTTGTGTCTATTTGATAAAACAAAATAATATATGCTAATAATAAGCATTAAGCAGATTTTGTACGACGACCAATAGTTGTAGAAGCAAGAAATTATTTTGTAGACGTCAATAGTAATATACAACATATACAAGCACAAAACCACATAAATAATGAATCATACAGATCCAAGACTGACAAAACAACATCAAAAGTTGAAAGAAAGTACCTTCTTTTCACCCAAGAAGTTCCTAATCTCAATATTTTTACCGTCGCCTCCGATGCTAGCATTAATCGGAAAATGAGCGTACACAAACCTCATCTTGTAACGATACCCTTTTGTAACACCCGTAATCAAATTCTGCACGTGACTGATAGCGGTCCTAATGGACGCCATGGTTTTCCTGGATCCAAACCAGGCGTCCACCTTGAGTTTTGTTCCGCCCTCGATGAGCTGAAAGTCGAGGTTGAGATGTTTGAAATTGCGGGTAAGCTTACCGCGGGGTCCAGTCACCTCGATCATCTTGGCGTGGACTTTTAAAGTGACTTCAGGTGGGATGTCCATTGTCTGCGAGGAGAGGATCGTCTTCATTTTCGGTGGTAATGAAGGTCTAGGGTTTCAGGGAAGCAAATGGCGGCGAAGAGTGTGGAGGATGGGTACATATAAACTTTGGGCTTGATATTGGTAGAGCCTGATTAGATATTGGACCATTTTGGTAATATTTGCCTACCCAACTTTTTTGCAATTCTTCGTACCTCCTCGGAAATTTGGACGTTGGGTTAGGATGTATATTTTCAATTGCGGACAGTATCGTATAATTTGGATCTACGGATATGGACGGATATCGAATAATTATTATATCCGCCAACAATCGAAAAAAACATAAATATGAAATTTTGGTTTAACCTGATTTTTTTTTTCAATCCCACTTATTATAAAAGTATGCAGAATCTAAAAATATAATAATAATAAATGGTTTTGAGCATTTAAAATACAACATAAACTATTCGCTTAATAATAAAATAATAAATACATATGTTCATCTGTATCCGTTTTTGGGGATATCGCCGCTCGGATGCTAATGCGGACGGCTTTTGGATTTCGTGTATCCATTGACAGACTTACTTTTATCTTTAATTTTTTTGTTCATTTGCCTCATGAGTTATTAAAACTTTTAAAAATGAATTTGAGATTAATAATGCTATTCTTTTCTAAAGAAATTATGGACAAACAACGAGAACCACATTTGTCCACAAATTAATATCAAGTACAAACTATTTCACAAAATCAAGCAAAAAGTATTATTTTTGTCTTTCATCCAGTTTCTACCTAAACGTAGAGTTTCGTTGTTGATGAGATTGGTAGAGCAATTGCTTGCGGCGGGTTTTGATGATGGAGTAGTGGTGCAACGGTGGAGATTAGCGATGCTAGTGGTTATTCAATGATGAAGGAGGTGTTGTTAATGGTGATGAAGGGAAGATGATGGCGTGGATGGAGACGACCATGATGAGACTGAAGTCGAAGCACCGTTAATAAGGGAAATTGCTTCGAGGATTTCATTATAGCTTGACTAATTGCATGGCCTTTGTGTCAGCGATACATCATTCAAATATCTACTCCATCAACTTTCGATGGCAGGATAGAGGCATGTCGTGGTAATGATGGTTGATGAAGGTTTAGAGTTCGATTTCGGATAGGGAGCCTGAGAAATGGCTACCACATCCAACGACGGTTAAATGGGCAGAGGTAGAACAATTATATAAAGAAGTGTGTTGAATTATAAAAAAGTAGTTATAATGCTTAGTGTTATATTGTAGTAGCATTTTATGAATCATACGATTTTAACAAAGTAAATTTATATATCAGCTTATAATGACATTTGTATATAACATTCTACTACTGGCATTTTTTAAAGGCGTAATCTTTCATTTTAATTTTTGATTTATAGATTTTGAGTTATATTTTTGTTATCGTTATCAGTAAATCTGCATTGGCATTGATGTAGTTAATTAGTATGATGTATTTATGTTATAAATATTGTTTAGCATTTTCCGCAAACGTTCCTCGCATTACTTGTAAATAGCATTTTTTTTACAAAGGTCTTTTATGAAGCATTTCAGTATCAGGATTAAATACAATTGTAAGTAGTGTTTTATGTTTCAATGTTACTTTTAATAGCATTACGTGAACCAGAAAATCTAATATAATTAATTGTGTTTTGATGCTTGTTGTTTGATTTTCTCACAAAAAGATATTGGGCCCGCTAATCAAGCATCTGACACCACAGGCCCACATTATGTCATGCCTTGTCAACAGTCAGCCCGGTCCGCCACATGCATAAGTAGAGCAATTTGGCACATTAGAGGTATTAATGCCCTATCACTTATGGATCGAACAACAACCCGCTAAAACATCATTGTCGACAAGAAGTCTGAAACCCCACACACGCAACCCCCGACCGCCTCCTCATCATGCGGTCGGTTCGACCAAGAGAGTCTCGCCACCCGTTCACCTTTCCAAGCTTCTTGGCTCTCCCTGCCCATCTCTCCCCGAGTCGCTCGAACCGCTCCAATTGTCCTAGTTTGTCTTGGCTTGGCAGGCGTCTGACAAAAGCATATGACCGCCTTTGCATAAAGAAAGGACGACTTTATATTGTTCCTTTGACAAGATCAGCATAAAACAACATTGTTCATCTGACAAAAACATCAACATGTAGCAACCATCTCATGTCCTTCACTATCCACATGGCAATGACGTCACTATTCACCAAAGCATTTTATCCCTATATCGCCTTTCAGACAAATAAATCCTTGGTACGACCACTGACTAGCCCTCATCTAAGCTGCTTTCTCCATTTATCATCCTGGTTGGCTTGCATCTGATCCATACAATTTCATCGATGGTTGCGAGGATTCCCAGGATTAACGCTTTAATATGAGCCCTTCAAACAAGATTTCAACTGCTATAAATATAGTTCTACATGCACATGAACAAGGATTGAATTTTCATTTATTGCATACAATTTTTCTTGTAATAAAGCTCTTGTAATCAGACATAAATAATAAAATCAATAGTTATAGAAGGCGTAGATCTTCATCAAAATCGAACCATTCTAAATCTTGTGTCATTTACTTTACATGTATCATAGTTATAGTCTCTTGACTTTTCATGTCCTAAGTACGATCTTAGTAAATTTCTTTTGCTAGCATCTCTTTCAAACCATGATTCTGAGGTTGACTAGAAATTTAGTCAATGTTTTAACGCTAGAAGTAGGGTCTCTGATTAAAGCTCTCAACTTTCATCACTTTTCTTTTCCTCAAACTCCTACTATACTCAACAGGCTTCACTATGTAAATGAATGATGAAAAGGAGGCTGACAACTCATACGGCTGCAACACCAATGGCAGCATTGAAGCCATCTCTATCAGTCTCATTCCAGGCTTGACCAACGATATGTAGTTGGCTTGGTTAACATGCTCAATAACATCAGGTAGATTTCTTAAGACTTGAATGAACTCGAGGCTAGGATGGATGCTCGATAAACTGTCAACCATGGTCTAGGAGTCCTAGCAATAACGGACTGGAACCCATCCAGCCCACTATTTCCATCACCTTCAACATCATGCATGACACCCATAAGAGGATCGTGTTGGAGACTCCTATTAGAGCCGCTCCTTCCTGCAACAGCGATGTGCATGCCGTGCGTAATCAAGGCTTTGCCCATGATATTACCACACCCAATCCTCCACTACATCAAGGATCTCGAGTGCTCGTCGCTCCTTTTCGAAGAAAGGCATTTTGCCTTCGACTGCCTTTGGGCTGCAGATGAGGGCATGTAACACCCTACAATTTTAACGACCGAATATTTAAATGATTAATTTAAATAATTAATCGTTAATTAACAGAACGCTCCATTTTTTGACTTTTAGAGATGGAAGAATTGGGTCTCGAGACACCCATAGTTGAGACCGCTTTTTGACGCGGGTAAAATGAGTATAAACTTGACTATGTTTGGAATCAATGAATTTTAAGAGGGAATAGTGTCTTTGTTTGGATGAAATGAAATTGGACCAAGCCCACTAGCTTGCCCATAAGTTAGCTTATCTGTAGCTAGCTCCTCTTTCATTTTCATTCCAACATTTCATTCTTCTTCCTCTTCTCTAATTACTTTCATAATTACCCCTCAATCCCTCCTTAATCTCTAAGTCTTAAACCCTTTAAATAAGTTTTCTAAATTTTAATAAACATCACCATAATTCCTTTCATCCAATTCTCTACAAAACCCATCAAGAGATTAGTATGAAGTTGTGATTTGGAGCTTCATCTATAATTTCAAGTGAGCTTTGGAGTGGGTTTTGCTGATTAGGGCTTGATTTAGGAAAGCAAGGTGAGTGGGTTGATTCTCCATCTATATTTATGTGTTAATCTTCGTATTTTTGTTTATTGGTTAATATGTAATTATATGAAGTGATTTGGAGTTTTTTTGGGTTGATTTAGACTTGTATTCATGTTATGAACATGCTTATATTAACTCATTATTTGTTTAAGACCTTAATAACCATTTTTGAAATAGTTGGTAAGCTAAAAATTTGGTTTTGGCTTAATTGAATGATTATATGTGATGTTGTGAAAGATTAGAAGCTAATTACATGGTATAATTAAGTGCATATCATTAATTAATAATAATGAAACTAATTTAAATGGATTTAGAAAATTTAGTAAGCCAATTAAGTGAGTTTTGAACTCTACACTTATTATTAAAGTGATTAGAGGATTAGTGAAGCCTAATTAGAACCTGTGAAGATTATTTAAAAATAAAAAAACGATCTTTATTAATGAATAATTTACTTATAAATATTATTTAAGTAAAGAAATGATTTTTATAAGTAAAAGAGGTATTTTATAAAATGGTATTTTATAAAATAGTATGAATGAAGCTTAATTAGTATTTATAAAATAGTTATATAATTTTATAAATGAAGAATAGATTTTATAAAATGGGAATGAGATATTATAAAATAGTAATATGATGTATACTTAATTTTAATGAGGCAATTAAGTGTTTAAAGGCTTAAAAATGATTAATAAGCTAATAATATATTTTACAAAATAGTTGTAATGTTTTATAATATTGTATGAAATCATATTAGACTTTTACTTAAAAGGTTTAGTAAATAAAAGTAAGATTTGATAAAGTAATAAATGAATTACTTGTTTAAATATACGTGTATGTATGTGTATATGGGTAACTATACATATACGTGTATTTGAAGATATATAACAATCAAGATAATTTGCATATTATAATTAGAATTGTTGTGTATGTTTGTTTGTATATGTGCATGAATATATATATATATATATGGATGTGTATAAATACCTTTGTGTATGAGAGTGTTGAGGGCATCTCACATAGCCATAACAACCATGGTGTGCGCTAGGATGCATGAGAATATACCGGGTTGACTACCTGCTCCGGTGAAGTCCGAAACGTGATTTGTGCTATAGTGTGTTTTTGTATGCATGTATAAATGTACAAAAATGAGTGTGCTAGCATGTGTAGGCATCACATGAGGCTAGATGGCTGATTGAGTGCGTTTTGGCATGATTAGAGGAAGTCGGGTCGCTATATATGTATGTTGAACTCTACGTCTGCAAAGAGTGGATTTCAAGTCGAAGTCAGTTTTCGAACACATAAGGAACCACTTCCAAAACATCAACAAATGAACTTCGAAGAGAGTCTGATGGGGGTAGAGGCATGCTTGGGAAGCAAGGCGGCTCATTGGGTGAAGCGATGGAGGAAACAACGTGCAAATTGATGGTCGAATGGCTTGGTTGGCAACCACCTCTAGCTTACTGCCTGGGACAGGTTATAACCGATGGACCGATGGGCGATGGTAGACCACCAATGGACTGTGGTGCTTGTACCTGGGCAATAATCTTAGGTCAGGTGCCAATAAATCAGGGATTTCTTCCCAGTTTCGAGTGTGGTTCTTCATGAGGCTTTGGTACGACTTTGGGGTGGCTTCAAGCTACTCGGGAAAGTGGGATAAAAGGAGAAGCACATGATCTGGACGAGGATGCAAGGCGATGCATAAGTGATTAATAACAATCAATAGGGCATTCAGGCAAGCGATCGAGGCGAGGGACGTAGGACAGACTATTCCTATATGGGAATAGTAGGCGATCGAGATAGTGATGGAGAGCCAATTGGATATGAGATCGAGATATGATCGATTTCATGGTCACGTCCGATAAGCGTATATGATTGGAGGGAGCACATAACGGCGAGGAGTCGGTTAAAAAATCAAGCAAGTATGCGAGCTCGTGACGGCAACGATTGGTACCAGATCTGGCAGATGTGTAGACTTTTGGTTAGCATAGACTCTATGGTTCAAAGCATCGTTGTGTTCGAGTGATCTGTTGGGGTTAAAGCAAGTACACGATGAGACATTTGTGGAGTAGGCGGTTAGATTCAGGTCGTAGTGCGGTTTCAGTGCTATGTATCCATTCGTACGTTGTTTTATGATTTTGGACCAAGCCTTCAGGAGGGTTCAGAGCGGTGCTTAAGGGGTACTTGTACCCGGTAGTTGTTGCATGGATATAAACGCCGGGGAGCACTGCAGTGGCAAGGATTTTCATTGTTGCCAGGTGAGTGACCTAGGTTTTTGTGGGGGCACATGTACAGCAAATAGGTCGTATGGAGATGCTTAGTTCCATTTGAGGATTCTCAAGGATAAGAATGTATATAAATCCAAAGGTCGCATAAGGCGTAGTTGCTTCATTTATATTTCGTTCAGTACGCGACGATGATAGATATTCTCGATTTGACATTGTTATGTTGTGTATGCAATACTAGTTAATTGATATTATCCTTATATATGTAGAATAGTGTAGACATATATTATGACACTTCCATTACCTCTACACTTGTATATTGGGATTTCATTTATCGTAGTATATTGTTACGTGGCAGTTATGTTATATTATTTGTGCTAACTCGTTGATCATAGGAGAAGAGTAGGTTATGATACGATTCCTTATTTTTTATATGGATTTACCACACTTGTTTATGCTAAGTCCAGATTATCCCCGAGCCACTTTTGTGGAGAGGGCCGACTATAATTTAGTTGTCTCTTGTTTATTTATATAATTTTTGATATACCGTATTTTGAGATAGTATCCCTCACACCAGGCTTTAAGTCCAACCAGCTTTTGACTTTGTCTGTTTATGTCATGATAACTCTGGGGTACTCGATTGAATAGTTTGGATGTCAGGTGCTTTTGGGGATTCTCTATCAGGATGCTCAGTTGGAGCATTTTGGAGGTATGACATCGATATTTTGGATATGTATACTTGATATTTTAGTAGTACATGACAATCCTGTTATTTGTATATGGGACTTATTGTATCAGTTGCTTCCACTAGCGTGGTCTCTTATATATTGTCATCATGTTCTGTTTATGTATATTCGGTATATTATACGTTATCATTCCATTGTGAGATCCTATCGATGTCTTAGTTTAGTGTTTCATTCTAATTTTACCTCGATAATCTAACTTTTTTGGTATTTGGAAGTCAATCGTTGTTGTAAGATGATGAATTTTAGGTATTACGAAGGATGGGTTGTTAAAGGGCATAACTTGCATTTTGATTGGCTAAGCATCGATGATGACCAAAAAAGTATGAGCACCGAGAGCTTTCAGTCCAATCATGTTCCTAGAGGGAAGTCCTTAGACCTCGATCCTATAAGAGGTGAGGCCAGCATTCCAAGCACCGGTATTACATTCATTGAAGGTTTCCCTTACCTCTTATTGAGAAGTACAACATAAGTGTTGATCCTTCCTACCACATCATGACTTTCAAATATGTTACCCGAGCCAGTTAGCTCTCCAGCAATGCAAAGTGCATTTTGTTTCCCTACACCTTAACTAGATCAGCTCCCGCTAGTTTTTGCATCTATAGGCGGGTAGTATTCACTCCTTGGCCTAGCTATGTACTAACTTCTAGATTCATTTTTTTGCCTTGCAGACCAGATTTATGATGGCTAGTGAACTATGTAATATACAACAATGGCCGAACTAATCAATCTGTTCCTACAACAAATTCTTTAATTAAAATCAACCTATGCAAGAGGAGAAGACAAGAACAACTTAGTGGTCGCCTTATGTTCCTGGGTGGGGCATCAGTCCAGTATATGGAACAAACTACAAAAACAAACCACCTTAGCCTTAAGTTACTTCTTTCACAGAGCCAATGACATCATGTGAGTGGAAGAATCCAACCAATCAAAAAATGAAGAAGAAGGCAGGTGAGGCAATAAGCAGCCCATAGAGGAAAGCCTTCATAGAAAAATGGCTGTTAAAATCACAACAAAAAGCGCCCCAAAGACAGTTCTTGATTCAAACCGAAGTACGCCAACTATGCCGCATTAACTAATGATATGGAAATCATCTATCTCTCCACAAGGGATCATGCACCATACCAAAGGCCTTCTCTTGTATAATCATGGGGAAAAAAGGAGCCTTGAGATAATAGGAAGTATTGTAAGTTCTATCAATTTAACGTCCACTCCACAATGAGTGGCACTACTTAAAAGATAAGATAGAGAGGTTGATTCACAAAGGTGTGCTTGTGCAATACGTAAGGCAATAGGTTAAATAAACGAATGTCCGCCAAAATCCTCTTGGCCTAGCTCAATGGGCAAACGAAAACAATGTGGCTACAACTAATACCGAAGTATTTTCTATCTTCGGTGGCTCATGTGGCCGAAAGTAGCAAAGGGACCTAAGCTCGGTATAGAAAGGAGCTTTCCCCTAATAATTCAAATCTATTCGGTAGAACTTCAAGCCTCAAAAGCTCCTAAGGTATGAGAAGACGAGGAAAACACCACCTTTTCAGTTGAGGACAAGATTGGAATCGAGTACCCCTACCATGACCCCATGCTCTTATCAATCAACATCGCCAATGCCATAGTGCACCGAGTCTTCATTAACGGGGCATTACGATTAATTTCATTTTAAAAAATGTTTCAGATGAAACTCCCATCATCTAGCATCACACCCTGTTCTGTACCTGTCTATGGCTTTGATGGTGTTGGTATTCTTCCTCTATGATCGACTTTGCATATATTCACCTTCAACAAGGAACCCCTCTTTGCCAGGATACAGGTTACCTTAATAGTAGTGGATCGCCCGTCTTCTTATAACATTTTGATAGGTAGGTTGGCGTTGGCGGACCTAAATGCAGTCGTGACATATCAATGGCTCACCACGAAGTTCGCCATCAAGGTAGGCATCGGATGCATTAGCAGCAATTAACATGCTGCCATGGGTTACTATAGAATTTGTTTACAACAAGCAAAGAAAGTAGTACTCATGATACAACAAGAATCGACAACACTCGTCGACGGTCAACCCAAGACAGTGCGCAAGCCATACAATGCTCCCACTCATGTCTAGGCCATCTATAGTGGGAAATCACCCAAGGAAGCATTAAAAGCATCATGCCCAATCCCCTAGATAACGTGAGAGCTATGCAATGCTCCTATTCGTGCCAGGGGTGAGGACAATAGGTACCAACTCTCCCTGGCCAGTCCAAACAAGATCCGAGAGCTCGTAGCAGCATGGAACGAGCAAGTCCATTCCATCGGTAAGCGGGAACAACTAACACCACAGCTCCTTCTCTCTCAATGCTAGTGAGTTTATTTGTGAGAGCCGGGGCAGCCAAATCTCCCAAGTTCACATAAAGATGTTCATCCTGACCAAGGACACATCGAGTGCATGATCCATGCCCTAGATTAATGCGACTTGGAGCTGAATGCAAAAGATATCAATGACGACCCACTCGACCCCCATACACTAACCCAGATGTTGGTCTAGCCATCCCACTTGAAACTGTCATGATAGATAATGACGACTCCAGCAAGGTGTCCAAACCGACATAGAGCTAGATCCGGAAGTCCAAATAGAGTTAATACTTTTTATTACACAAAATAAGGACGTGTTCACTTGGAGGCATGCCAACATGATCATCATAGATCCCTCCATCATTTTCCATGCTTTCAATATTGACCATAAGGCTTACCCTATCACCAAAAAAGGACGCCCCTCATCCTGAAGAGATATAGGCATTAAAGGAGGAGGTAGAGAAGATTCTCAATAATGGTTTCATCCGGGAGTCTAAATATCCGGTACGGGTGGCTAACCTGGTATTAGTTCAAAAAACAAGTAGTGCTTGGAGAACATACATCGACTTCTTTAACCTCAACAAAACTTCCCCGAAGGATAGATTTCATTTACCGCACATCAACTTACTCTTAGACGCAACCAACAGACATGACTTGTTCAAATTCATGGATGTGTACTCCAAATATAACTAGATTTTCAAGCATGGTGTAGATCAAGAGTACACGTCATTCATTACCAATCCGGGCCTCTATTGTTACAAAGAGATGTCGTCTGGACTCCAAAATGTTGGAGCACCTTATTAGTTGCTCGTCGATAAGATATTCACAGAACAAATTGGATGGTCGATGGAAGTTTATGTAAACGACATGTTAATAAAATTCCAAAAGGCCGAGGGGCATGTACAAAATCTGGTTGAAACATTCGACATTCTCCAAAAGTATAAGACGAAACTGAACCCTAAGAAGTGTCTTTTGCAGTCCACTCCATAAATTCCTTGAATATGTAGTGAGCGAAAGATTTGAGGCCAACTCCGACAAAATTCAGGCAATCCAAGACATGCAAGACCCCCGCACCATCAAGCAAGTACAAAACCTAATTGGGATGGTTACCGTACTCAACCGCTTCATGTCCCGGTAATGACAGGCATGTCCCATTCACTGATCATAAAGGGGAAGACATTCACATGGATCAATGAGTGCACCAAATCATTTGAAGAATTGAATCAACATCTTGCAACATCCATTATTCTCTCCAAACCCATAGATAGGGAGGACATCTATCTTTACCTCATAATCAATGACGATGCAGTCTATAGTGCATTGGTAAAGGATGAGGAAAAGATTCAATGGTTGATATACTATGTCAACAAGAGGTTGTCCGACCCGGAAACACGATATTCAAGATTAGAAAAACTAGCATTTTGTTTGCTCGTGACAATTTGCAAGCTCAACCTCTACTTCTAGGCTCATCTCATCAAAATCCTCACCAATCAACCTCTGAATGCAAGTGCTGACCTGACCTGACACACGGGCCATCTCCTAAAGTGGGCAGTGGAACTCGGACGTCATCACTCCACCCCCACACCTCCATCAAGGCCAAGTTGTGCTGACTTTATAATAGAATATTCTATCACGAACATCGACGATGAAGAAATAACAGTCAACCAATGTCTAAAAATACATGTTGGAAAGGAACAATTCGTCTTAATAACAAAGCTGAGTTCCTACCCCTGCTTTCATCTTGCTTGCTTTGACAATGTATTGCATAGATATGCCTAAGTCTAAGTGTTTTCTTAACAATCCCAGGGGCCTTTGGGGCTGCCCATAAATATATATACATATGCGTAAACTTGAATAGCATAAGAGCAAGCATTATAGATAGGCATATATATATAAGATGCATATAAAAAAGTAAAGGAGAATAGTAAAAAATAGTTAAGCCAAAAAATGTCATTATATTCATAAGAAAGTGTTGTTTATTCATTACAAAAAAGAGGGCCTCCCCCGTCATACAAAAAGTTGTTATTACATAAGCCATTACAAAGACAACACATCCACTAATCGAAGAAATGGAAATCATCATCATGGGTCATCTCTTTGTCAATCTCTAGCCCCAAGGGCGAGGTGCTATAGGAACCCAAGAGGGCTGCGATTTGTTCCCACGTTAGCACAAAGGGAGGCGTCTGACTCGCGGTGGTCGGCTCCGTCGCCACCTTCTATCAGACTTTAACTTATTCATAGACATTTAGAAAATCGACGACCTAGGCTACGTGATATTTGGTTGCAAAGATTTTCTTCAACATCTTCGTTAATCAATTATTCCAAGTTGCCTTCGTCCTGGCCTTCTCCGCCTCATTGGCCTCGATGGTTATGCATCATTGATGTTGGAATAGTGACCCCCGTAGATCACTGATCTCTTTCTCCCCCGCCTCTAGCTTGGTCCTCAACAGTCCCACCTCCCTCTCTAACCTTTCCTGGCGAGACACCTTCTCGCCGAGTCCTTTTCAGCAACTTCCTTGGCCGCCGCCTCGGCATCCCTCACTGCCTTCGCCTCCCCACACTCTTCTTCACACTGTTTATCTTCTGCTCCTCTAGAAGTCTCGCTCTTTCCTCATCCACGGTGTGATCCTTTAACATCACTATCTTCTGGCAGATCCTAAGGGCATGAAACCTAGCATGCAAGAGGAAAACAATTATAAGAAAAGGGCAAAGAAGAGAAGAGTTTAAATGAAAAAACATTTCTTGACAAGAAAGCCTCTCGGACCTCCACACCGAGGATCTACTCTAGATTCTGCCTAGTCTACTCGGATTTGGGCTGTTTTGACTGTGTAAGGACCTTGGGCGTGGTCTCAGCCAAAGCCCAGGGCAGTATGTTCAAGCCAACCTTGTCCATCTCCCGGGCCATGGCAAGGCTCATGATTGTAATAGAGAGTTTTTGGAATCTAGTGGAGATGGTAAAAGCTTGAAAAGTTCATTTAATGGTTGATTTACGAAAGCTTAGTAAAGAGAAGAAGCATGAGAGGTACTAGTTTATCGAAAATCAGCTTTCAATCTAATTCCATAGATGGAACATGCAGAATTGATCTCGACCGCTTAGGTTTAATTAATTACCTCTTCAAATTAGTAATCACATCTATGAAATTATCTCAAATAATAGAGCATCACAACCACTGAACGAGTGAGATGTGTCATTCGCATTAAATGCACATAATGATAAGTTCGCCTTAACTTGTTTAAGCGAATTTGGGGGCAAAATGTTTCCCAATTTTCCTGCAAAAAGACATTGGGCCCACCAATTAAGCACCCGACACCATAAGCCCGCGTCATCATGCCTCATCAACAGCCGGCCCAGTCTGGTATCTGCACCTTATCACTTGTTGGGTCTGGACAGTGGCCCGCTAAGATATCACTGTTGATAGGAAGCCTAAAACCTTACACATAACCCTTGCCCACCTTATCGTCATGCAGCTGGTTTGCACATGAGAGCCTCGCCTCCCGCTCGCCTTTTAGGTCTCTTGGCTCTCTTTATGTTGCCTGGACCGCTCCGTCCGTCCTGCTTTGTCTTGACTTGGTAGGCATCTAACAATAGCATCTTGCCGCCTCTGCATAAAGTTAAGACGACTCCATACTTTTCCCTTGACAAGTTCAGCATAAAACAACACTATTCATGTAACAAAAGCATCACCATGTAACAACCATCCCCTGCCATTTATTGTTCATATGGAAACAACATCACTATTCACCAATGGAATTTTGTCTGCATGCCATCTATTTGATAAAAGCACACCTTGGTACGTTCTGCCAGTTGGCCCTCATATAAGCTGATCTCTCCGTCTCCCATCCTAGTTGGCTTGTATCTGAACCAAATAACTTCATTAACGGCTATAAGGATTCCCAAGGATTATTGCTTTAATTTGAGCCCTTCAAACTAAATTTCAACGGCTGTAAATATGGTTTTACATATACATGAACAAGGATCAAATTTTTATTTCTTATATACAATATTTCTCTTATAATCGAACGTTTGTAGCCGAATATAAGCTATAAAATCAGTAGCTGCAATTGATGTTGATCTTCATTAAAATCGAATCAATCTAAATCTTTTTCATTTACTTTACATGTATCATAGCTCATAATCTCTACATTATTCATTCCTTATGTACGGTGTTCATAAATTACCCTTGCTAACATCTCTTTCAAACCATGATTGTAAGGTTGATAAATTCAGTCAATAATGCTATATTATAGTAGCATTTCAATATTACATCTATATAATTTTAGCTCATTTTTACGTACAAATTTTAATTTATGTGATTTTAACATTATTATTTAACTGAATATAACATTTAAGAATTAAATGCTACCAACACGTAACATTGCATTTTTTTATATAGCATTCTTCATATTTTATATTTCATTCCATTTAGTTCAATCTAAACAACATAAAGTTGTCAATAAAATTTTATAATATTTATGTATATTTCATTTTTCTATATGGAATTCTATACCATTTTGTTTTTGTAAACTCTAAAAAGTTTGAATTAGACGAACCATTGGATTTCATGTAGGTGATAAGGTATTAATGCTTGCCATATTTTACTATCAAAGAGTGTATATACGAAGGTGATATAGTTTAGGGTGTGCCTTAGGGGCAATTATGTAATTTTTTATATAACTTAACTCCTATATGAGAACAATGCTTAAATTAAAGTATGCATTTAGCTTTATTTTCAATTATATATATTATTATATTGTTGTATAAGATATGATCTGAATACATCGAATATATACAAGTAGAAAATCCTTAGGAAAGTATTTAATCGACTACAGTTACGAATGTATTTGTAATCATGAGTGTTGAATCAAATATTTAAAATACTTTTCCTTGAATTATTCCTAGTTGAGATGTATCAAGGAAAAGATATCAATGCATCCATTGAGACTGGTGTACGTAATGCTCTCTATATGATGGATGGTGAATTACTCATGGCAATTGGGGACACCAAGAAATTACATACTCGCAGTTGTTTGGAACAATCAAAGAACGACTCAATGAACGTCTTCTATAGGTTGATACAACTAAGTCAAAATAGAAGATCTGATCATGTAATGTTGCATAGTAGTCTTTAGACTTGAAAGTACTGTTGATCTTTAGCAGTTAGATTGTACATTTATTATGGTCAATCATACGACATCACGATCATGTTAGGACCCAACATCATGATCATGTTGCGACCATAGTTAGGTACATACTGAACTACTTGAAGTGAAACACTATTCAAGAAAGGATTTGTCTTCTTCGTTGTAGAAGATTAGTATCATTGTAATTGGTAGTCAAATTGAAGTCAAAATCTCTAGTCAGAGTAAATCAATCAATCAATAATTGTTATCAGATTAAACCTAGGGCTTTAATGTAGCACTATACAATTAACTAAATATTATTCGAATATTTTCCCATTCACCTAATTCTAGAGATCTTAGTGATATAGTGATGATGAAAAGAAAACGTATAATCAGGTGTAGCTTAATAAATTTAGAATATAGATTTCGCCTAAAAATCTGTAAGCAATTAAACTTGTGTCTGATATTGTACTTCAGCAAAGTCCATACATAATTTAATATTTATAAATTGTTTAAATATTACCGAGGATCGAGTTCACGTCAGGAATTTAACACTACAGTGTTGCTTGCAATTTTCTAATTTCAAATTGTTTAAAATAATTTATGAATTTTATAAATAATAATGAATATTAGTACAAATTTTGTATCAATTTTTAATGGCTTTTAATTATTTATTTAGGGCGTTAGAATTAATTAAAATAATATATAATTGTTATATATTAATTTAATTCAATATATATTCCAAAATAAATAATTAAACAATTAATATATATGATATTAATTAGGCCCAGCATTTTGGAATTTATTCATAGATGTGGTCGGTCGTATGATGAGGACGAATGGGAATTTGAATATTTAGAACAAAGATAAGAGAAAAAGGAGGAGATAGTTTGAATATCTCATGGCTACAAATACCACCTCTTTCTTAGTTTAAATATACAATCATAACCCGAAACCCATGGACTCCATTGCCAACAAGTTGAAGCCTATCGCAAGTTGCAAACTAAGCTGGGAGTGAGAAAGAACCCACTTCAAGAGAAAAGGCTAGCAATACGACATGTCAAAAATCAGTTAGGTTTAGGGGTAAAAATCTTAATTTAAATTTTTAATTACATATATATACATATACACTCATGTTCAGCCTTCACTAAAATAAAATTTGAATTAAATTGCAATTACATACATACATACATATACATATATATATATAATATGTATATGTATATTAAATTAAAAAAAATTCTTATATACTTACGGCCTACAATATATATAAATATACTGATAATATCTACTAATATACACACATATAATAATATTTATATATACTTATCAATATATTTTAATATTAAAAAATAGATGTTTGTTCATTCGACCAAAAAAAATTGGCTTAAAACTACACACACTCACACACACACACGCACGCATTCATCATTTAATAATGTTGCTAAGTTTCTTAAAACGAGAATGGTGCTTTATTAAGCAGCGAACTCATTTTAATATCTCGTGGGTTTGAACCCATGACCACTGGAACTTTCGTCTAAAGCGCCATACCACTTTTAACTTAAGTTAGCGGTCCTTGATTAGTTTTTTAATTTAAAATTTAAATTTAAATATACTGTGCAAACACACACACATTTAAACCCAAAAAAACATTCTTTAAATATATAGCTGAATCTAATTTATAACACACACACACACATATATATATATAAATTTTAATATAGTACTTATTATAAACATGATGCATTCATATAAATGTTATCTATATATAACAAAAGTTAAACCTTGAGTTTATACTAAAAAATAATAATTTTTAGCTAAATATAAGCCAAAATAAAATGTGCACATTACATATGATGTGGTTATATATTTCCATTATTACGTATGCACCCCATGTTATTTACCGCATGAATTATTTAGATTAGAATATATTTTATTTGTATTATATATCATGTTGATTATATTGTACCCGTAATCTTAAATAGAATAAATATAATTCAATCAAATAAATTTAATTATTATATTTAAAACTATAATTAAATAAAATTTATTGAATCAAATATCAAAGTTGAAATCAAGTAAAATTGATTTCTAAACACCAAACCTACTTTCATTGAAATAGAATCTATATGATTTTTGTAACTATATCATTCATTATAACACAAAACTAAGATGCAATGTAAAATTAATAAAAGATTTTTTTGTAATTTGCCCACTTTCACCTGCTACCAATGCACCTAATCGAGTAATGATATAAAATCCTGCATTGTGTTAGCAATAATAATTAACCAACACATAGGTCAGTCGTCATGTGCAAAATCCAACTAAATGTGTATCTAATGAAAGGATGTCTGACTAAGGAGAAGGTTACTCTAGTTAAATAACGGCCTTATAAATGGAAATTTTTTTCACTCTTAGTCCTCACCTACCTTATAAAAGTGGCCTGTTTCAAGGGTACGCCCTTAGTGGAAGGATAAAATTGTTTTTTTTGAAATGGTACTTTATATACAACAAATCACCGTGATAACATATCACATATCAATAAACGTTCGAATTACGCTATGCAAGTTTTGAACTTGTGACCTCTCGCACCAAAGCCAAATCACTTAACCACTGAGACAATGGTGCTTATCCAGGATAAAATTGTTTTATGCCTTAGGTTGATTCAAATATGCATCTTTGAATATTATAAATTTAAATTTAATTTTTTTGTATTTAAATAATAAATCAATTAATGTTATAGAATGCAAACTTAAAATTATGTTAAATTATACATAAATATAAAAGTTATATGTTCATTAATTACAATGTTTAGTTGATAAAGAGTCACATATGAATGCATAAATATAACTTTATAAATTACAAATGTTATAATAAAATTTTAAAAAATATCACTTATGTATAAAAGAGGGATGTTGAATTATTAATATCCATATAGACTTAAGGGAGCATACATAAGATATGAAAGCATATGATGTCACGAGATAGTATTCTCATACCCTTTAAAATTTCAATAATACTCAATTGTTATTATTTCAAATTATGTAAAAACAATGTTGCTCCCCATTATTTACAATATAAATAAAGTAGTATACATACTTATGGTTGTTCAGTACCCAAATATACACACTGATGTTTATATTATTACTAGATTGGTAAGAATACTTGACTTTGTTAAACACCCTTAAAGGTTATAAAACTACCCTTATGCAATCATGAAACAATGGGTCATGTATCAAATGAGGATTACAATTTCTTGAGCACCCTCAAGGTTGTTGTAATATGTCAAATGGATTCTAATATATACCCATTAGAGGAATTTGAGAAATTTTAACATCTTTTTTATGTTTTTTAAGAAATGCAAAATCTAGTGGAAGCCTTATTAGATAAATATAATAAACTAAGGTAATGAGTATACGAGCATATGCAATGTTATCTAATTTACTATAAATAATCTATACATATAAAATAGGAAGCTATTTCTAGAAAAAATACACTGGACGACCTAAATTTTAAAAACTAGTAAAGAAATGTTAAGATCTCACTTACTTATGAAAAACTCTAGCATGTGGTTGGTAATGAGCCTAAGGCTAAACCTGATATGAATGCAATGCCAGAAGAAAATTTTTCCTACGGATCATGGTCATTGGACTGTGAACATGCTCAATGTTATGTAATATCTACTATAAGCACCGAGCTCCAAAGGTAGAATGTGAATATGGAAGTTTGTTCCATATTTAAGCACCTGAAAAAGTTGTGCAGTGAACAGTATCATTTTGCAGGGTATGAGATATCAAGGAATTTGTTTTATACAAAGATGAGCAAAGAAACTCCCACCCAAGATCACATACTCAACATGATGGAGTACATAGAGAGAGTGGTTGTGTTGGAATGAATGTTAATCAAGAATTATAGACTGACTTGATTCTTGGATTGCTAACTCTACAATTTGATCCGCTCATATTGAACTTCAATATGAACTTGTTGACGTGTATTGTCATGGTTCTCTTTAATATATTAAGGATGGCTGAGAGTATGTTGACGAAGGAACCAAGTGTCATACTCACTATCAAGGTACCTCTTCTTCTAATAGTTCGAAGCAGAGAAAACATAAATCAAAGGGAAACAAAGGTAAGGCAAGGCCAAGAAAGTGAAAGGTGAATGTCTTCATCGTGCTAAAAAGGAACATTGTATGAGGAAATGTCTAGATTATTTGAAGATGCTCAAAGTGAAGGAATCTAATTTTTCTCTAAAGGTATATTCCATATATAAAAATGTTTATCCATAAGTACTTCTTCTTGAGTTTTAGATAATGGATTTGTAACTCATATATGCAATTCATTATAGGAGCTTAGGAGCAAGAGGTCCTTTGCAAGAGGGAACATGGAATTCCAAGCTGCAAATGGAGCTACTATTGCTACCGTACTTGTGGGAGATTACCATGTGAAGCATGCTAGTTGACATGATTTAGTTTTATATAATTGCTATTTTGTACCACACTTTCTTAGTAGAATAATCTCCATTTCTCATTGATAAAAGAATGGTTACAGTTTAATTTGTAATGACAATATTATGAACGTTTGTTATGAAAATAATATTGTGTGTTTTGGTACTACTAAAGATGGCATTTATATGTACTTAATTGTAATTATGTATTTTCCAGTGAAAATGATAATGCATCTAAAATAAATGGCAACTACCTATGGCACAGTAGACTAAGCAACATAAGTGAGAAACTATTGAACATGTTTAGGAAACCAATGGTTTCTACTGTCTTTTGGTTTTGAATCATTTAATACTTGTAAATTGTGTTCCAAAGGTCAAATGGCTAAGTACCCATTAAAAGGAGCAACAAAAGAGTTATCAAACTCTTAGGACTAGCAGATACAAATGTATGTGGTCCCATGTCTGTAGCTATCAAAGGTGGATCCTTATACTTTGTTACATTCACCAATAATTTGTCGACATATGCATATGTGTTTCTTATAAAACACAAATAAAAGGTCTAATATAAATTTACAGAATGCATAAACAAAATTGAAAACCAAACATGCAATAAAATTAAAATACTTCGATTTTATTGAGGCAATGAGTACATTGGATATGAGCACCAACGTTACATAAAAGAGAATGGGATTCTCAAGCTACTCCTCCCTATTGAAACAACTTGCCAACTACGACTCCTCGATTCACGCATAAAATGATACAAACATCGTACACCTAGCAGCCGATAGATTTGTTTTGAGGTAAATATATAAAACACAACATGGAGATATCTACAATTTTCTACATTTTTTAAAACTTACAGTGGAAGGAATAAAATATAATAGTAATCAATAATACAATAATCCTAGAAGAAAAAAATAATACAGTATCACATATACTTCACTTACAACATTTATCTACCATTTAGTAACCGAAACAGACTACCATCTGAGAATAACTGAGGTAAAATAGTAGATAGCTAATAAAAAAATAAATGCATGTTTCTATCGCACCATTCTGCCTCTTGGCCACACCAACCCTCTGTATCTACATATCAGAGTATAACTAAAAAGAAGAAAATGATACAGGGGGTCAAACATATGTTTAGTGAGTGATACACATCATATTAGTGTATAATACTAATAAGCTAGTAAAACAACATCTATGCTCCATACCTTAAACCGTGTCACCTGCACCTGACAAATCATCTAAACATAATATAATACTATAGTGATAACATAGGATAAGGTTATCACTGAAATCTATCCTATGCCTAATCATATGCACACGATTAGACCCAAAGTTCAAACTTGCATGCTGGAAATGTATGCGACTCGCTACTGAGAAACTATATGTCTTAGCCCACTATCGCAAAATCATGGACCGAGGGCTCAATTCCTCTATATGTACAGCGTCACGTTGTTAGACGTTACCGGCTACAATGAAGAACTCATTTCCTTTGAAATACGTACTCTAATGTCTATCCTATAATCGTCATTGTTAGACATCACCGACTGCACCGAAGAACTCATCTCCTTTGAAAAATGTACCACAATGCCTATCCTCGTAATTGTCATCATTGGACACTGTTGGTTACGCCGAAGAACTTATTTCCTTTGAAAAATGTACCGTAATGCATATGCTATCGAAATCGTCGTTATTAAAGGTCATCGGTCACACTGAAAAACTCATTTCCTCTAAAAAGTGGGTCGTACCCATCATCATAGTACTATGCACTAAGACCTTAGTTCCTCTAAAAAATGCACAGCAACGCTATCATTAGACGTCAACGGGTCACATCGAAGAACTCATTTCCTTTGAAAAATGTATCGCCACGCCTACCCTTATAATCGTCAGTCGAATAATGTGTAACAAACCTCCCCAACTAGGATGCTTTTATAAAGCGCTCAAAATACAGGAAACAACATACCAAAATGTTCCTTATCTCACCACGATCATAACATCACAAAATGCATGTGAAATGGAATCCGTATGCGAGAGTATAAGCATTTAAAGATGAGGGAAATTTAGTAATTACTTAATTTATAATTTAATTATTATTATTTTCCTTCTTTCCCATGTCGCTACAGTTCCCGTACAAACCCAATCTCTTTTTAAAGCCCCACACAACCGCCAATTCACACTACCACCGCGCATGCCTTCGACCTCCAGCGCCAATCTAACCACATGCATGAACTTCCCTTCTCATGCGCCATGCTCCAGTCACCGCCATGTGATCTCCAACCACATGTACTCGAAAACCACCTCCGACTATATTTTCATCGGTTCCAGCATACTCTGATCACTAGTGACCAATCAGACACCACCATGACCATTCCATTAACCTCCTTTTCATATCCATGCCTTTCGATCGTCGTATCATCATTTCACTATTAGATCAAAATAGACGGCCCATGTTCGTTGAAATTTGCTTTTTTGATCAATCCATAAACCGAGCCAACAAACGAACACCACTAGTCGATTCATACCATCGAGAACTATAGTTCTGATATATAATATGTCTAATTTGGGTTACTTTGGTGTTTCATACTTTTAATTAACGGGTAATTAACTTTTTCTAATTGCAATCGATAAAACTTCACTTATTAATCATCTAGCCATGGCATACGTCATCCTGATTAGGTGTATATAAAATAATTAGTTTTTAATTATTAATTATATCATTATAATTTGGTTTAAGATCGTAAGAGGTGAATTAATGTCTTACCAATATATACGCAAATACAATAAATCCCACTTACTAATTAACCGTGCATCTTCTCTAATTCGAGGTGAATCCTCCTCCTCCTTCGCTGTCCAGAAATTCCCCACCTTAAAATTCCAAATCTCTTGATATTTTTAATTTATTTGCATAGCTCTCTTCACAGTGATCGGTCCCATATATTTATTCATTTAATTTGGATTTGATTTGATGGATTTGGACTTGATTTTGTTTAGAGATATATAAAGAAGAAGATAAAGATTAGTGGTAAGATGTTTAGGCTAAAATGTGGTTGGAGAATAGGTTTTCATTTCTATTTATAGGCAGAAGTAATTCAAATTTAGGTTAAAATCTCGAAATTAATTTATTACGAAAATGTCATTGGGTTTGACTTCTTCTAATTCTGTAACATCCCTTATCTGGAGGCCCGAAGCTAAGTCCTACAAATGCTGCAGTCATCCATAGTATTAACTTCCGGTGACCAAATACGGCAATGTTAATGGTATCCACAATATCAGAGGCGCTTGAATATGAAACAAAATTACAGATTTCACAAAAACAACATTTTTTGTTTCATTTCATAAAACATGTTTCATATCCAGATTTCATAATCCCATAATCGTTTCCTGGGTTCAGATAAAATATAATTATTACAAAATATGCTAAGAGCGACATATGAAGATGCCCCCTTGGTTGACCAGAGCACTATATAGTCATAACTGACTTAATACAACACAGTGGAATAAAACAAAATAAAACTGCAACTCCTAATAGCTATCCGTCAGCCTCCTACTCATCTGCGGTAACTTTATTCGTCGTTCTACTAAAACCTATAAACCTCAACCCTCAGCCTACTCAAATCAATTTTGAGCACCCGAGAGTTGAAGGGGAAAAACATAAACTTCGAGCCAGACTTAAAGCCTGGTGTGAATAATACTATACATCTCGGTTATTTGATATTAAGTGAGACCACGCCGCTTAGCATAACGGGTTTCCCCTCACTAATATCCTTTTAGAACATACCTTTTTCAAACCTTTATCCTGCAACCAAAACTAGTTAAAAACTATAAAGCATTATTATGTGAACATACATATCAGGTAATAAATGAACTATCTGTTCGAACACTATAGTTTTGTTTGGCTAACTACTAACCTTTGGCTGACTCGGGCCCACCGGATAATATAAATAAAATAATCTAAGGCCTGTTAGATACACCTCTTCTGGATGGACTGTCCTTGACTATCTGTTAAATACTCCTCTTCTGGACGGTCTGTCCCTAACTTTACATCTCCCAGGGTCACCTGATCCTAAAGATTTTGCGGGCTCACCAATAACTTATCTGTATACATATATATATTCCCTTCTGTGTGTAATCATCATTTTAGTCTTACCTGTGACAAAGCCCTACACATTAGAATTTTGGACTTAATTAGCTGGGGCTAATAGCTAATGTATAGGACGCAACCCTATACCAGTCCCATTTGGTATTCTAATATCTGAGTTGTTATCCCGCCTTTTGGCAAAGCCGTGACACCAAATAATTGACTGAAAATGGAAGATGATCAGTCCCGACGACCGATTACCTACAAAGTTCACTATGGATGCTAGCAAATTTTGTTCGAATCCGGATCGAGCTACAATTAACATGACACGACAATCAAAGCCATGAAAGCCAATGTTCCAAATTTCAATCGAAGTTCGTATGCTCAAGATATGATCGATGCAAATCAAGCAATAATCTCGTTCGCATCCATCAAGCAATCATCAGATCGTAACCACCCAAGCACATTCCACTTCGTATCCATCAAAGAGAAACCTCCTTCGTATCGATCTTGTTCAAATCCATCAAATGCGCATGGCTTCGTATCGATCAGGTGAGCACTAGTTCGTATCCATCAAATGCACATTGCTTCGTATCCATAATGTGAGCACTTGGTCGTATCCATCAAGTGCATGCCGCTTCGTATCCATTACGTGCACTTCAGTTCGTATCCATCGTATTTTCTTTATTTCGTATCCATCAACAAGTCACGTTTTGTATCGATCACACCACCTTAACTCGTGTCGATCAGTTATCCAATCGATACGAGGCATACCATTAAAGAGAGCGGTACGAAGAACGCATGCAGTGATCGATATGAAGCGCCTTCAAATCATCGATACAAATGAAGCTACACCTATGGATACGAAGAAATGTATGTGTGAAGCGATATGAAGCAATGTGTATGTGAAGCGATACGAAGCAATGTATACGTGAAGCGATACGAAGTGAAGTACATGAGCGATACGAATGGAAAAGCAATGGATGGATACGAATAGGGCGCATTCAAGTGAGAGACTCGGTAACTCAGCATAAAAAGTGGATCGATCCTAAAAATTAGCGCCACGTCACCTAGCAAGCACGTACCTGGAAGCGATGCGAACAGATCGATGCGAACGGAAGCGATACGATCTCAGCAGCCTTCAACAAATTCAAACTTGCATCGATCATAACTCGAGATCGACAGGTCCAAATGCTACCAAATTTTCACAGGAGCTTGCGTGCAAGCTCAGGAATGTTCATGATCGATCTCGACTCGATTGGGCTAAATCTTGATCAATACAAATTTCATTCGTATCGATCACGGATCGAGTCCAAACAACCAGGGATCGATCGCGTGGGCCCACTCACATGAGAGAAGAGGTCTTCCGAGTTCTGGGCGAGATATTTGCTGCCTACACCTATAAATAGCAGTCCAAGAGCTTCAGAAAAGTGATATTCTTTTGGGCTCTTCCACGCCGTTACTCTGATGAACTCCATCGTAACTCGGATACTATCAATTGGAATCTTGTAAATCAATAGAGAATCATCAATAAAACAACAACTCTTCAAAGTGGATATAGGCTACAACGCCGAACCACTATAAAATCTTGTCTTTCTACTGCATTCCTTTTAATTTTTTGAGTGTTCTTCATATTTAATTCTATTACATACAATCTATTCGTGATCTGTGACTGTGATTTGGTGCTTTCATCTGCAATTGGGTCTTTGTGACCATTTCTGGCGCGAACATGAGTCATTTTACTTGGGGTAATCTTCCCAAAATTTTCCTTGAAAACCTTTTCATCACAAATTGATTTAAAACCTTTAAATCAAACTTAAACAAGAAAAATTCATATACTCTATGCTTTACTCAAAATCACCTTGCCGTGTTATATATGTACTTTACTCAAATCTTTGTTGATGAAAACATTTAAACCTTTGAAAGTACCCCTTTCGAATCCATTGAAAGTACCCCTTTCGAAACCAAGTAAACCCTTTTTTATAACCTAGGCCAAAAGGCCAAAACATCCTTTCGAAACCATTCATATAAACCTTTCAAAAACACTTGAAAAACCTTTCTTTCGAAAGCATTAAAACCTTAGACATCCTATCTTTAAAACCTTTAAACATTACCTTTCGAATACATTGGAAAACCTTTCCTTTCAAACCTTTTGAAACCATTAGGGAACCATACCTTCGAAACCTTCATTTAAAACCTTTCAAAAGCATCAAAACGTTTATAAACAACAAACCTTTTGAAAGCATTTGGGTTCAATTTAAAACATGTGGAAACACCTTTCAAAACCATTAAAAATTAACTCCTTCGAAACCTTTGGGTTCTACCACCAACAGAACAAAAGGGTCATTAAAACATTTAAGTTAAAAGCACTCTTTCGAAAACATTTCCTAAGAAAAGAAGTGATGGTGTCGAAACCAACCTTCCAAAAGCATTGGAGAAGTGCCCAAGTTTAAAAAAAAAGTACACCTTCTGAAACCATTGACTTTGAAAGGTAGGAAAAGCGGCAGCAAAGGGCTTCAACCTAGTCGAAAGCATATACTTAAAACAAGGGTGCAACCTCTTAAAACCATTCTTTTAAAACCATTGACCTAGTCGAAAGCAAACCAAGTCGAAAGCTATACCGTCGAATGCAAAACAGGTGCATTTTCATTTAAAACAAAGCAGCGCTTCGACCCCTTCGGAACCCCTGGTTTCGACTTCATATCTTCCGCCTTCTTTCCAATTCGTCGCGCACCAAGTCTTTGATGCCATGCACATTGGATTCGATGGTGATGGAAGTGGATGAACTAAGTCAAAAGCCACCTAAGACGGAAGCAGGGTGCCGAAAGTGGTGAAACATGCAATTTGCTTGTAAAACTGATTTTTAACCTTTTTAAGTAATCTTTTTAACTAACCTGCCTTGTTTGTCAAAATCTTATTGGTTGCTAATTTTCTTTTTTCTAAAAGTGCTGCCAATATTTCAGAAATAAACAATTTAATTTATTTACAAAATACCCCTTCTCCTTTTATAAATATATAAAATATTTAATCCCATACCTTAAATAATTTTATATGTTCATCAAAACACTTAGGAAAATTCTACAAAAATTCCAAAAAATCATTTCTAATATGTTTACTAACATATACAAATTTTAGACCCAAATTATATATAATTTAACCGTAAATTATTTTAAACCTAATAAATAATTTTCTTCACTAGAAAATTAATATAAAATCCACATTAGTTCAGAAAATTATGAAAATTGAAACCCATCTCTAAAATATCATTTCTGATCTAAATCTAAAATCATAAGGCATTTGGATGTCATTAAATAAGGTTTTCACATTAAAACATATCATAAATCTATATGAACAAGCATAAATCATCAACAAGCATATATAAACATTTAATCATTCAAAAACATGGCATAATCATGCAAAATACCTCGAAATATTCTTAAAACCGAAAAAAATTAGAAAATAAGATGTAGTCATTATTCACTTTAGCTTTTGAGATTAAAGAGTTTGAGATTTGAATGGATTTAAGTTGATTAAGCTTCCCCTTGATTATTTTATCTTCCTCCGGTTGCTTCTAATGGTGGCCGGCCTATTTGTTTAATTTTTGCAACTGATTTGAATGTGAGGATACACGGCTAAGGGTTTAGGGTATTAGAATGCTCATTTTCCTATTTTTCCCTCACCTATTATACTTAACCATTTTATTTTAGTTCATTTGTAATCAAGGCACGGCTACCCCTTATTAATTACAAATCTCAATCCCCTAATCACCACATTATTTTATTTAATTTAGTTAATTAAATATCCTAATAATGTTACTAAAAATACGGAGTGTTACAAATTCATAGCATATTTAAGCAAATTTAGCAAGTTATATATTTTTCTGGCTGTAAATGGCATTCTAAACACAATGGGATAGGTCTCAAAGCCTAACTCCAGCTCCTGTAGAAGTTTACTATTTTTCCCTTTATGTGAAATTACGATTTTACTCTTTTTAATTTAATTATTTAGTTTTGTAAAATTACTAGGTGTTAAACCTATACTCCTTAACGCAATGGTGTTTCAGAAGGGAGAAATCAAACTCTATTAGACTTGGTTCGATCAATTGATGAGTGATACTGACTTTCCTCTTTCCTTTTTGGGATATGCACTTGAAATCGTGGCATATATGTTAAATCATGTGCCATTTGAATCTATTCCTAGGACACCACATGAGTTATGGAATGGTAAGAAACCCAACATTAATATCTTAAGGTAGAGATTGTCCGGCTTATGTTAAGAACGCAAACCCCAGTAAGCTTGAGACAAGATCAGTTTTAGTAAGTTTATAGTGTATCCTAGAGTCTCTCACGGATACATATCCTATCAAACCGAGGAACAAAAGGTCTTTGTTTCAAGAGAATCCACCTTTTGCACTTTTTATTTTGTGAAATTAGTGTCATAGACCTTGATGAGATCTATTTGCACCAAAAATGGAAAAACACCCCAATATAAATCAAAAATGAATTAAACAAAAGAAAAATGAATTAAGCAAGAGAAAAATGAAAGGAATCGAAGAAAGAGAAAAAACACAATCTTTTTATAGTGGTTCGGCAAAATCTCTGGCCTATGTCCACTTAGTTATTTTTATTAATGAATTTTCTCCAGATTACATAATTTACAATCAACTCAACTAGGATAGTTAGATCTCGTTTTTTCTCAAAGTCTCTTGAGGTAGAAGAAGAGTTCGATCTGCTTTCTAGTTGATGAAGGCTTGCCATTTTTAGACAAATTCTAGCATGAAAATCGCCATATCAGGTTTGAACAAGTTAATATCTTTATATCTAAAGCTCCAGCATGATTAACGAGCCAACACGCATGATTCCTAAGACACTCCAATCAATCGACATCGATTGATACTGGTCGGTACCGATCGATTTCATTTCCCAAAACTCCACCTTTTCTTCATGCTTGAAGTCCCTAACTCATTCTGTATGCTTTCCATGAATTCCAAATTGGTTGGTACCGACCAAAACCGGTTGATATCGATCAATTTTACTTTGTCCAGTTTTGACCAAATATATTGAAATCCTTCATTTTTCCTATCTTGATGGTTTCCAAGCTCCATAATTCATTCCCCATCATTCTGTAGTCCAGTTTCTCTAATTTGAGCCTATTCCAAGATTGTGGAAAATTTTTCGAAAACACTTACTCTACAAAGCATGCTTTGATCAAAGAAAGCATATTGAGATTGGAAAATTTTCATCAGTTGCGCTCTTTGGCTATCTACTGGACCGATCATGGTGAATCATCCGGTTCCATCGGATTCACCTGCAAATCAAATGCCACTCTAGACCCATTGCGGCTAAGGACTCAAATCCTTGCCTAAATTTCAATCATAAATCATTATCATCCCGCATTCCATCAGGATTTAACATATCATATATCATATATCATGCTATCGTGCATTATAAATCATAGTGGTGCATTGTCCCCAATTGGAACATTACTTATGAATTATCTATCATCTCCTAGCATTCCATTATAAGTGAGTCCAACCTGATTAAGGCAATAATATTCATCAATCATTCAATAACCATTATCAAATCATTTCAAATCAAAAGGTGTTCATACCTAGAGGTTAAGTTTGATCTCTCTGAATCATAATCTATATTGAGCCCATGCATCCCCTCTACGGCTAGGGGACTCAATGTATAAAGCAATTCCATCCATTCACTCTTCGGTGAAGGGACTTGCTATCCTATATAGGCCCATCCACTCACTCTCTGATGAACGGACCTATATTTCACGGTTCCTCACCACGTCTCTCCAATCAGGGAAACTATAATCAGTTGGTTTATCTATCAAATGTAGGGGATAACTATATTCCAATAGTATCCCATAGCAATATAAAAATTAAATATCATATCCAGTCAATATCTATCTTTGGATCATTCAAATATCCTTATCCAAATAAACTGCATCAAATGGAAATCAAAATATTTAGTCCAATCAGGGAATCCCTTCAAGCTCAAACTCAGAGCATGCCTATAGGACCAATTGAGACCACGTGCATGTGTAAGTGGCCCGAAGGTAAACCTTTGTAGTTTATTCAAGGAAAAAGAAAAATGTAGAAAATAAATCTAATTCCAGTCCATCCTGATCATGGGATAACCATATCCGATCCAGATCCTTGGCTATGACCAGGGATTTCCACCACAGTTGGCCATCGCTCCTGCTGCACCACTGCGGTTTTTGCTACTATTATCTTATTCCTCACATATTTCTACAATTGATTACTCCGAACCTGTTCTTCTATCAAATCAGTCAGGCGTCTACACTCGTCTGTCTCGTGTCCACCTAGCTCATGGAATAGACAATATTTTCTAGGTTTTCTTTCCTATTCCATATGCTATCTCTTAGTCGGTTTCCTACAAGGAATATGCCCCTAGTATTAAGATATATACTCTCTGGGATTTCGGTCAAATCAGAACATCTTCTTTGGTCGCTTCGAAGCTCCAAAGCCATCATCGTTTTTTGCTTTCCCTTATCTTTTCCAGGTCCTGTCCTGGACGGTCCTCCATCCTTTATAGCATTCACTTCACCATTCTCGATTTTTATGTCTTCTTGACACAATCATCTTTTAGCTTGATAATAGAAATTTGCAAGATCCACTGGTGGATCCATTTCTAAAGCCTTCTTAAATTCCATCTTATTAGCAACTCCGTCCACCACCGCCATAAGAATTATCGATGGATCTGGTTTCTAAATGGCATAGGCTACTGCATTAAATCTTGTCAAGTAACTCCGTAAAGTATCATTCTCCATCTGCTTCATATTCGAAAGTGTCATCACATATCTAGGTCGTATAATATGAACTCTGAACTGGCTCATAAATCTTTCCATTAACTCGGTCAACCCGTTATGTGTTGGAGAAACTACCTGATAGCCAAATCAGTTAAAAACAATGGGAATCGATGTCCCATCACTTCCTCTGAAGCTCCAAACACTCTAATGTGTTAGATGTATCTCATTAAATGGACTGTAGGACCAATCCTTCCATCATACGATTCCGTGGTAGGGAGTTTGAAATTAGGTGGATTTCTCGCATATTAGATGTTTGAGGTGAAGGAGTTTCTATTCACATCCTCCAAACCTTGATCTAGGGTTCAACTATGAAGCACCTATCTAATCATCTCAGCTATTCGATCTTCTTATTTCTGTTGAATTCTCTAAGGCTCTACAAGCCTTTGATCAAAAGCATCCCCTTGCCTCACCCCTATTTCCGTGGGGACCTTCCAGTTCTCTTCCATATTGCTGCAAGTTTCCATTTTGATCCCGATTTCAAGGCACAAAATCATTTATCTGACGTGCTCTCCCATGCTTACCATCTAGATTGATTCCAACCACTTGTCTAGATTGGTTGGTACCGATCGATATGGACTGATCGATATCAGCCAGTTGTGGGGGCGTGGAGTTTGTTGGAATCCTTCTATCTCTTGAATTTGATCTCTTGTTCCACCATTTTTGTTTCCTGACCACCTCTGGTCTTTGATTCTAGTGACTCTGGCTGTTCTTTCTGCTCCATCCATTGGGAGAAGTTATTCAAGATCTCATATTGTCTGCTAGCAATTTTGCTTTCATTTCCGTCACCGTCCCTTCCACCTCTTCTTTAGGCACATATATGGATGGTGGTTTTGAACTAGAGGACACCTCATAGTTGCCCCTTTCCCTAGTTGACTTCCTCCAGCAATGACTTTCCTTATAGTAGGCTTCTTCATCTTCAATCAAATCAGATCCTGAATTCAACTCTCAGTGAAAACCCTAAAAATGTTTAGACTGAAAATGGGCAACACCCCAATGTTAATCAAAAGAAAATTAAACAAATGAAAAATGTAAGAAATCAAAGAAAGAAAATGCAAAACCAGAATCTTTTTTTAGCGGTTCACAAAATCTCCGGTCTATATCCACTTAGTTATTTTTATTGATGACTTCTCTTCGGATTACACAATTTACAATCAATCTCCAATTATAATAGTTAGATCTTGGTTTTGTTCAAAGTCTTTTGACGTGGAAGAAGAAGAGGTTGATCTCCTTTCTAGTTGATGAAGACTTGCTATTTATAGAAAATCCCAGCACGAAAATCGCTATATCAGGTTTAAAAGAGTTAATATCTTCGAACCTGAAACTCCAGCATGAAGACTGAGTCAACGCGCATGATTCCCAAGACACTCCAATCAATCGGTACTGACCGATATCGGTTGGTATCGACCAATTTCATGTCCCAAAACTCCATTTTTTCTTTATGCTTGAAATCACCCAAATCATTGTGCACGCTTTCCAAGAATTCCAAATCAATCGGTACCAACCAAAATCGATCGGTACCATCGATTTTTCTTTGCCCAATCTTGACTAAATTTGTCGAAATCCTTCATTTTGCTTACCTTGATCGTTTACAAGCTCCATCATCCATTCCCTCTTCATTCTGTAGTTTAGGTTCATTAATCCGAGTCTATTCCAAGACTATGACAAATTTGTTGGAAATCAAGAAAATCCTAAGAAACTAAATTTTTAGATAATGATTCAACATCGTAGAAAACATGCAACTATTATAAGGTATGGTATGGAATATCACATGCTAGGGAGATATTATGGCTTTCTTATTGATGACATGAAAAAGGACCGCATCATCCATGATGATGATCCCCTTACACATTGACAAGCCTTAGAGAGTAAAGTCTGTGCTTTGTGACTTGATGCGAAGAAATCCGAAATGGATGCCATGTAAAAGAAAAAAGTTTGGACTTTGGAAAATGTGCCTGAAAGGATGAAACCCACCGGCTATAAATGGATTTTTGAGAAAAAATGGTGCAATTGGAAAGTTCAAGATCATAAGTCAAGGTTGGTGGCGAAAGGTTTCCATCAACTTTAAACTGTTGATTATGAAAAAATGATTTCTCCAGTAGCCGTGCTTTAATCAATTTTCATTCCACTTGCATTTACTGCTTGTTATGACTATGAAATATGATAGTTTGACATTAAAATAGTGTTTTTAAATAGTCATTTAGAATAGACTATTTATATGTCACGACCAAAGGGTTTCGAGTCAATGGGAGTGGCAATATGATATGCAGACGCTTAAGATCAATTCAGGCTCTTAAGCAAGCATCAAGGAGTAGAAATAAGTGCTTTAAAAAAGTATTCAAACAGTTTGGTTTTGGTCAAAACATAAAGAAAGCGTGTCTGTATATACGAAAGAACAAAATGGTGTTGCAACATTCTTTGTTTTCTACGTTATGCTTTACTACTGATTGGTAACAGTGTACCACTATTACAATCAATGAAAGGTTGTCCATTAACTTTTCAATGAAAGATTTGGGAGAAGCATCTTATATATAGGTATAAATAGCTACAAAAATAGATCCAAAGGATATTTGGATTGTCCTAATCAATGTACATAGCTACCATGCTAAAAAGTTAGTATGGAAAATTCCCAACGTAGTAACATTCCAATGTGGCATGAAATTGTTTTTCTAAGAAAGAATCCCCATTTACAAACGAGGAGAGACAACATATGACTAGGATTCCTTATGAAATGGCAATAGAATTCATCATTTATGCCTCGTAATGTACTAAGCCAGATATTGATTTTGCACTATGAGCAGTTAGTCGATATCAATCAAATCCGGGAGAAATTCTTTATGCAACAGTTAAGGTCATCTTAAGGTATTCAAGAAATACATAGATTTGTTTCTAATATATCGAAACAATAAACTCCTTATGAAGGTGTACTTATAAACTATCAAAGTGATATCGACGATAGTAATTAGTCTTGGAATTCATATTTACCTTTAATGGATGGCCATGAGTTGAAAAAGTTCCATGCAAGAAGTAATGGTTAATTCAACCATGGTGGTCAAGTACATTGCCTTAAACCATGCCATAAAAGAAGTAATGTGGATGCAAAAATTATTAAAGAGATAGGATTGATGCCAAGCATTGAAGGTTCGATGCTAATGTATTATGATACTAGCATGGAAATATAGACTGATAAGGAATCGTAATCTCATAAGAGGTCGAGACACATTATCCATAAATTCCACATGGTAAGACAATTTATTAGTGATGGAGAGATAGTGATCAGAGGGTATATACAAAATATAACATCGTAGATCCATTCATTAAGGCATTATCTTAGCCAAATTAAGTAGACTAGTTTAGGGTATGGTCATGAGGCTCTATAATTGGCTCTAAGTGCAAGTGGGAGATTGATAGAGTTAAGGGCGTGTCTTAGGGGAAATTATGTAATTCATTATAAAGCTTAACTCTTATATGAAAATCTTGTCCGAAATAAAATATGCTTTTGGTTATGTTTTCTATTGTATATACTGTTATATTATGGTATAAGTAATGATCTTAATACATTAAGTATTTAATTGATTACAGTTGCGAATGTGTTTATAACCATGAGTTTTGAATCAAATATACTTATCCTTAAATTGTTCTTAGTCAAGATGTATCGAGTAAAGGATATCGATACATCAGTTGAGACTAGCGTACATAATGCTCTCCATGCAATAGACAGTGAATTACTCATCATAGTTAGATACACCAATAGATTATGTACTTATTCTTATTTGGAATTATCATAGAACGACTCAATGACTTCTATAGGTTAATACAATTAAGTCAAAAATAGAAGATCTCAAGTAATGATGTGCAATAGTCTTCAGACTTAAGAGTACTGTTGATCTTAAGTATCTGGATTGTACTTTGATTATGGTCAATCATATGGCATTATAATAATGTTACAACAATAGTTGGGTACACGTCAAACCACTGGAAGTGAAACACTACTTAAGAGTGGATCGTCTTTTTCATTGTAGAAAGTTAGTATCATCGTAATTGGTAGTCAACTCAAAGTCAAAATCTCTAGTCAGAGTAAAATGATTAGTCGATAAATGTCATCGGATTGAACCAAAGGCTTTAATAAGGCACTAAACAATTAAATATGGATATTATTGGAGTTTTAACCATTGGATAAACTCTAGATATCTTAGTGATACAGTGACGACAAAAAGAAAATGTGCATAAAATATCATTACTTAGGGTGTAGCTTAATGAAGATTAGAAATTATATTTCATCTAAATGATCTGTAAACAACCGAACTTGGTCCTGATATTGTACTTTGGCAAAGTCGATACATACTTTAATACTTCAATTGTTTTAATATCACCTAGGATTGAGTTCACACTAAGAAGTCAACACAACCATATTGTTAGCAACCTTTCGAATATACTTGTTTAAAATAATTTATAAATGTTATAAATTATTAGCAAAAAATAATGTAAATATTATATTAATTTTTCTATGGATTTAGATTATTTATCTAGGGTGTTGGAATTAATTGAAGTAGTGTACACACACACGCATACATACATACACATTTGTGTGTGTTGTATATCAATCTAATTAAATATAAGGGCCAAAATAAATATTTAATTAATTAATACATGTGATTTTATTAGGCCCAACACTTCGGAATTTATCCATAGACATGGCTGGCCATATGATGAGGAGGAATTGAGGTTTGAGTATTTCTTTTGAGTTGATGAGATCCAGGATAAAGATAGGAGAAAAACAAGGAGATATTTTGGATAACTAGTGGCTATAAATAGCACCTCTCTTTCTCATTTTAAGAATACAATCAAAACCTAAAACCATTAGACCCCATTGCCAACAAGTTGAAGTCTATAGATGGGGTTCGCAAACCAAGCTAGGAAAAAGAAGGAACCATACTTGAAGTGGAAAGGCAAGCAATACGATGAGTCAACAACCAGCCGGATCTAGAGGTAAAAATCTAATGTGTGTATATATATATTTGTGTGTGTGTGTGTGTCTATATGTGTGTGTATATATATATATCTGTGTGTGTGTGTATGTATAGACATATAAATTCATGTTCGGCCTTCACTAAAATAATAAAATAAAATTGTAGTTAAATATATGTAAATCTAACACACACACACACATAGATACACACACACATATGTATATGTATATAATAATTTTTTCCATATTCTTCCGGCATGCAATGTATGTAACCATACGTATAGAATTTAAATAATATATATACATATTATGATATTATATATATTAATAAAGTTTAAGATTAAAAAAATAGTTTTTTTTACTTTAGGCCAAAAAATAAATAAATTTACATTCAGCCTAAAAGTAGACATACATACATACACACACATAAACAAACACACACACAGACATACATACATATTCATAACTCAATAATGTTAGTAAGTTTTAAAATATTTAGAATTTAAACTTAAATATACCAAACCAATATGCATACACACACATGCATACATACATATTCACATGCATGCATGCTCCACACACACTCACACACACACACACACATACATACATATATATATGTACATATATAATTTTTTAACCGAAAAATAACATTTCTTTTATATAAGGTCCAACCTAATCCATAATATATGTATATATAAATTTTAATATAGTGTGAATTATATATATACTGCATTTCTATAAATATTATGCATACACACACACACGTGTATATATGTAAAAATATTAAAACATTAAGCTATGAGCCTTACTGAATTTTTGTAATTAAATATGGTAGAAATAAAATGTGCATGTATATATATGCATAGATACACACACACATATATGTACATACATACATAATTATAATCATGCAACACACTATAAACTATACACTTTACATATGATGTGATCATAAATCTCAAGGATCTATGCACCCTATGTTATTTACTACTAGAATTATTTTGATTAGAGTATATTTTATTTGTATGAGATATCATATTCATTATACTGTACATGTAATCTTAAATAGCAGATAAATATAAATCTAAATAAACTAAATTATTACATTTAAAACTATAATTAAATAAAATTTATCGGATGAAATATCAAACTTAGATTAAAATAAAATTAGATTTAAATACAAAACTCATTTAAAATACATTAAATATTATTTGACATAACCATATTATTCAATATAATGAAAAACTAAGATCCAACATAAAATTAATAAAGGATTTTGTTACCGAAAATTTTCGATTTTACCCCACTACCAATAAAATTTGCTCGTTTTCCTGTTTTGGAATACTTGCTGATTTCTCTCCTTCCAAATCCTCTAAATAGTCACAGATATATCGATGCTGTCACTTTGGCTATTGAGTTTTCATCTTTCCTGTTGCGCCCGGTGCATTACTTCTTCCTTAGAGTCTTGGAGTGTATATGTTTGATTTAGCTTCATTTTGCAAATTTCCATCAGATAATTTGTGTAATTGCATATAAATATGAAATATATATATGTATGTATGTAGTACCCAAAAAACATTTTTTCCATACACATTCGACCTACAATATATATAAGAATATTTATAATATACATACATATTATTATAATAATAATATATATATATTAATAAAGTTTAATATTAAAAAATAGATTTATCATTCTTTCGGCCAAAAAATATTTTTTCGAATTAAAAATATATTTAAACACACACATACATACATACATATATATATATATAATTTATAATTTTACTAAGTTCTTATAAACTCTAAATATACTGCATATATATATATATTTCTCATTATATAATATATACATATATATTTTAAATAGAGAAAAAACTTTTTTTTATTTATGGCCGAACTAGTTTGTAACGTATATATAAATACCAAATTTAATATAGTATTTAGTACATATTTGTGTGTGTGTGTGTATCTATACTTTTTAATTTTATATAAATATTATATATATATATAAATTAAAAATATATTTATTTAAGTCGTGAGCTTTACTTAAATAATAATAATTTTTAATTAAATATGGAGCGAAATAAGATGTTTGTATGTATAAATACACACACACACATACATGCATGCATGCATGCATACATACATATATAAATATAATTATGCGATAGAATAAGCTATATACATTAAATATGATGTGGTCATAAATCTTGTTAACCCGCCTTTTGGCAGGCAGTACACAGGCTGATTTAACCCAACAGACTTCACAATTATCAAGACCGATGAGTGCAGAGCGATGGTTGTAGGACCTGAAGGTGAAGTACAAATGGTTATACAAAACCGGGTTTGGGTGGAGTTGGTAGATAAACGATGCAGGGTGCTTGAAGTATGGATGTTAGCATGAAACCAAAGGGATCGACATAGCATAAGAGGGATCAGCATAGCTTTGTAGCATAGGAGGGATCGGCATACCTTCATGGAGTAGGAAGGATCGGCATACCTTCATGTAGTAGGAGGGATCAACATACCTTCATGGAGTAAGAAGGATCGGTGTGCTTCATGGAGGATGGATCGACATACTTCATAAAGGAAAGATCAGCATAGTCAGGTGGGTGAAGTAATAGAGGGATCGGCCTGAGTAGAGGAAAAGAATCGGCATAGCTTAGTGGAATCAGAGGGATCAGCGTGACATGATGGAACTTGAGGGTTCGACATAGACATTAATGCATGGATCAACACGACATGATTGGTCATGTGATGGATCGGTATGGCATGATGGAAGTATATGGATCGGCATGGCATAGACGTTTGTATGGTGGATTGGCACAGTTGAAGCACTGGAGAGATCAGCACAAATAAGTGCACATGGATCGACGTAAGCAGAAGGGCATGGATCGGCATGGTCCATTTGGAATGGTTTGGTAGAAAAGGCCTCCAAGTGGATCTGAACCAAAGATTAAACAAAAGCATGAGTTCTATCTGCTCAATCAGCATGATATTTAAGTACCAACATGTCTAAACATGAAGAAAGCCACCATAAGGATCGTTGCTCAAAAATCGACCAATGGATTGAATGTACCGATACATCTTCATTGGGATTTGGGCCTAGCGACCCCTATGGTGGGCCCATATGGATGAGAAGGTCCATTAGCTAGAGTTTCAGAGAGATTGTATGTCTTCCCCTATAAATACAGCATGCATGGCTTCAGAAAATGGATCTTTTTTCTACTCCTCTTCATCTTCTACCTAGGCTATACTCTGCCATTTCTATTCTTGAATTCCACGGACTTGTAACTGTAACCAACAGTATAAACTAATATAAGGAAAATCTTTGGAGTGGACGTAGGCCGGAGTTAGCCGAACCACTATAAATCTGTGTCTCTATTTACTTGCTTTCTAATTATTTTAATTTTGTTCTTCACTTATTTCTCTTCAATATTTCTATGTTTGAATTGGATATTGGTGTTTTCGCATAATTGGGTGTTGGTGGCCAATTTTGATGCCAACATTTTGGTGCTTTCATCGAGAAGACTTGCACCTGCGGATTTGGAAGCTAGGATCTTAGATTTTGAAGTTTGGATACTTGGAGATAGGAAGTAATGACTAGGCAATCAACAAGGAGAGTGCTACCGAAAAGGAGCCACCATGGAAGGAGTCAGGAGGCTTCCTCAGGAGCTGGAGCTAATCAAGCATCTATCTACATCACTAGGGATGAAATGGAAACGATGATGAATGCTAATTAGGAGAGGATGCTGAAAAGGAAGGAGGAGATGATGTAGAATTTACTCCAACAGGTTAGACAAGCTGGAGCACAGAATTAAGGAGTTGAAGCAGCAGGAATCGCTGGAAATTAGAACCGGGAGCACAGAAATGGAGCTAATAGACAAAGGAATGGAACAGAGCAACTGAGGCTATTCCCCTGCCAACCTAGAGGGATCGACACTGACCCCTCCAGAGGGATCGGTACCGATCCCCAAAGGCTAGGGGGCATGCCCCCGAGTCTGGTTGATCGTGATGTTGGAGGACTTGCGATCGATCCCATGAAGCTTGGTGCAAATCGGAATTTGGATGCTCGTTCGGAGGAGTACGTTCCAGAATTCCTTCGTAGACTCGGACGGTAACTTGGGCATGATGATAGGAGACTACCATTGGAAGACAATGAAAGGTTTGTAGAGATGATAAGGCGAGCTATGCATGGAGGATTGGTGAACTGGGATCTCGAGGATGTAAATAAAAGTCCATTCGCTCCAAATATCAGGCAAGCTAGGAATCCACCGGAGTTCAAACTACCAATGCTTGAGACATATGATGGACAAACAGATCCTGTTGTTCATCCGACGAGATACATGAAGGTATTGTGGGCATCGGAGGAAGTCATGGCGCGGTGCTTCCCCTTGTCCTTAATGGATATAACTGCACTATGGTTTAGACAATTGGAAAGCGGCTCTATTGGCATATGGACAAAATTGATCAAAAAGTTTATGAAGCAGTTTAGGGTTCACATCTCGAGACCCAAAAATGTGTTGAGTTTGGCAACACTGAAACATAGGACCGGAGAGTCCCTGAGTAGTTTCCTAACACAGTTTAATGTCGCGGCGGCATCAGTGTATCGTCCAGATCCATCCATGGTTCTGATGGCAGCTATACATGGAATTGTTGATGGCACGGAGTTCAAGGATTCACTGGCGCGGGATCCATCTATGGATCTCGGAGAGTTTTATCATGAAGCATAAATGTTCCTACGACAGGAAGATGCATGAGCAAACAAATCAAAGGTAAATGCTGTGCAAAATGTAGGATCATCAGGAGATGTAAACAAGAATGATAAAGGCCAATGGAAAAGAAATGATGGCATTAATGTGTTAAAGAGGCAATGGAGAGAACCAAAATTCTCTTCATATACAGACTTGACTGAATCTCTGGAGAGGATTTATTTGGATACTCGAGGACGTCTTTAATATCAAAGGCCGACAAGGAGGGAACCCTCCGGACATAAGCGGGCATCAGGGAAGCATTGCCTATTCCATGAGTTGGACGTGAACAATACAAATGATTGTAGGCATTTGAGGGATATCATTAAGGAGCACGTGAGGAATGGTTAGTTACAACAATACATAAGGACTCGGGCTACGGCGGTGGAACATGAGCAACCACCATCCACCTCGAACAAAAATGGCACTGGATCAAGGCATCATTGTCAACTTATCATCAATTGATTGGGATGGCATGGAATAAGTAATAAACTCCACAATAATATGGCTAAATCACTTACACACGTACGGGATCGAGGACAGTTCCTAGGTAGGCTCTGAGATGATGATGAACCATAGTGCTCGGGTTTGTGAAATTTTGTTTTTTCTTATTTGCTTCGAACTTCGGTTTATTAGTTGTACGAAATCTTATTTTATAGACTTAGGGATGCTTAAGTCTGAATTAATGTAATAAATAACACAGGTCACGGTTATGGCCCCGACCGGAGAGACAGGGCAACAACCGCGAGTCACGAGTCCCTTTGCCGAAAAGCGACGGGATGGATTCGTACACGGATTAAGTCCTCGACTGGGGATCGGGGTCAGAGAAGGATACCCACAGATTAAGTCCTCGAATGGGAACCGAGGCCAGAGAAGGATACCCCATGGATTAAGCCTTCGACTGGAGAGTCAAGGCCGGAGAATAAAACCCACCAGGTCGTCGAGTATGAATTGTGTTTGGCAAGGATCTGGAGAGATCAAGGTCGTCGAGTATGGATTGTGCTCGGCAAGGATCCAGTGAGATCAAGGATTTGGATTAAGCCAATGACCCGAAGAGGTCTATGGATTTGGGTATGGACCCGGAGCGGTCCCAGATTTGGATAAAATGACCAGGAGAGGTCCATGGATTTTGATACGGGCCCGGAGCGGTCCCAGATTTGGATAAAACGACTCGGAGAGGTATATGGATTTGGATATGGACCCGGAGCAGTCCCAGATTTGGATAAAATGACCCGGATGGGTTTATGGATTTGGACATGGACTCGGAGCGGTCCTTGATTTGGATAAAACGATCGTGAAAGGTCGTGGATTTGGTTAATGAATTTGGAATGGGTTCGAAATTGGATATCGACTCAGAACAGTCATGTATTTCTCTAATGATCCGGAAGGATCAAGGAACTGAATTGGCAATGGATTGGAATCTAGATTGGATAATGTGGCAATCAATGGATTGTGGACTTCAGATTTTGGATTTTTGGCGATTCAAAACACGCCTTCCTATCACAAGGCATGTTTTAGGGGGCAAAGTGTTAATCTGCCTTTTGGCAAGGCAGTACACACACTACCAGAAATACTGGATTTAGTGACACTGTTTTTTGTGACGGAATTGTCCATTGCTGATTTGCGATGGATTTCCTACGGATAAGCCATGACATTTATTTGTAAAATAAAAGTTTGAAAGTAACAAATAATAGTGATGGAAATCATTCCGTGGCAAACCCGTCGATAAATTGCAACGGATTTGCTTCGGACTGCTAATCGTAGCAGAATTTGGCACCAAAATTCAATAAAATGGGGCAAAAGATTGCCATTGCTATTCCGTCACAAATTAGCCATGGATTTGCGATGGAATTTAAAAGCGTGGCTAAATTTGGCTATAAAATATGGAGGGAAATAAGAATAGTTGAAGGAAATAATTCCATGGCTAATCTATCGCAAATTGACCATGGATTTACGACGGAATTGAAAACCGTAGGTAAATTTGGCTATACAATATGGGAGGGAAATGTGAATAGTTTTATGGAATATTTCTGTGGCTAATCCATCGCAAATTAGCCAAGGATTTGTGACGGAATTTAATACCGTGGCTAAATTTGACTATAAAATATAGAGGGAAGTAGGAATGGTTGAAGACAATAATTCTATCGCTAATCCATTGCAAATTAGCCATGGATTTGCGATGGAATTAAAAAACATAGCTAAATTTTTATTATTTTAGTTTGTTTAAATTATTTTTAAATAAAATAGTTTAATGAATTTATATTAGTTATAAATTATGAAATGTAATAAAAATTAATTTATATTATATATAAATTAGGAATAATAAATTTTTATTGTTTTATTTTTTCTAAATTATTTTTAAATAATATAGTTGGTTTGTTTTTATATTTTTAATAAACAGTGATCAATTTTTCTGGATATATATAAATTATTAATAATTATTTAATTTATTGTGTAGTATTGTTTGAAATAAACGGTATATCTTATTTGTGTTTCCTCCTCCCTATTAAATTTCCTAATATATAAATTATGAATAATTATTTAAATTGTCCATGGGGTGGTAACCGCTGACGGCGGTCGACTTGAACGGTAGACGTCCCGAATGGCGGTCGACCTGTCGATCCATGTGATTGTAATATTAATGGTAGGATCAACCATTTGTTTTTTATTTTGAAATAAACTAAAATTTTAAAAGGGATAATTTAAAATAACAGCTTTTAGTTTCTAGTTTTGTACCGTTTGAAATAAAATAGAATTGTTTTCCTACATCGTTTCTAATTTTCATACAAATTGGAACTAATCGGAAAATAGTAACTTCAATCGGTGATCCATGTGATTGTAATATTAATGGTAGGATCAACTTGTGATCCATTTGATAGTGATATTAGCTATTAGATTTGATTAGCTGTTAGATTCGATGGGTTCACATGGCGGTAAACTTATTTTCATTGGGAAAAAAGGCAGTTCCTCTCTCACCGCTTCACAAGAGCTCCAAAACAAAATTTCAACCCTTTAATTCAATCCCTAATTTCGTTGTCATCAATTTCAGTCCCCAAAATTCAATCCCTAATCGCGCTATCGCTATTTCATCTGTCCGCAAAATTCAGTGTGTTGTCATCAATTCCATCTGTGATCAATCCTAACATCTCTATTGTCGAACTCTACCTCTGCTATCGAATTTAAGGCATGCAAAACAAATTACCTTCATCATCGCGAAGAAGAAGATCTGCCAACATCGTGAGAACCTCAAAGTCCGTGAGCTTCATTTTTTTAGTTCTTGTTTTTATGGTATTTTGAAATGATTTAGATTACCACTTGACTCTTTATCAAGAATTAAATTGAATCCATATGACCATTTGATTTTATTGTTAGAATTCGTTAGAGACTTTGTATATCTAAATTTGTTAGAATTACTCCATATGAGCATTTGATTTTGAAATGAATTAGTTCTTGTATTTTGAAATTATAGGAAAATATATATCAAGAAATTTATACATATCAATCACTTAATTGAAGTTGAAAAGAACACTGTATTTGGTTGGAGATGCCATTTGAAACAAATAAAACACGTTTCTGTTTACATTTTCTTCTTTCCCCCACTAGATGGTAAAAACAGGAACCGCACAATATGTTCATCGTTGCTTATGCTATTCAATTTGCCATGAAAACCAGCTATTATGTTATGCATACTCATCTTGATTTATATACGTGTTTAGTAAATGTGTTAAGATTTGATAATAAGGCTAATGCATAGTGTAATATATACAAACTTATGTTTTATTGTATTCATAAATACCAAACTGTTTATATGGAAATGAAAAGATACTTATAAAGCTATTTTGTAAATCTTGTAATATTTGATAACAGTGAACATATAGTTGCTATATAATGTTTAGAGCAAACCTTGTAAAACTGTTTACATTGCATTAGTATTGCCTATCACTATTAACCTGTCGCTTTTATTGTTATATATTTTAGCAACTATATATTAGCAAATATGTATACTCATGTTGAGTGCAATAACCTACTCTATTTAATAACCTGTAATGTTTCAAAACATAACACTATATTCATATTGCATTAAGGTATACATATCATACATGCAATATTCTTCATTCTATATCTAAGGCCTGGTACATTTTTGCATGTTTTGGCATATATTATATAGCCTGCTATTCAATATGCTATATTTATATTTAAGATTTGACACTAGTTTTTCTTTCTAAAATAATATCCTTGAAGTTATATATGATTCTTGCTTCAAACTTTGGTTGCAAAATACATACATCAAGTGTACTTGTTTGAATGCAGATATCTAATTTAGTTTTGAAATCAATAAACATAAACTTACATTCTTATAAGCTTGGATTTGGCAATGAAATTCGAAAATGGGGAGCTATGCATTAGATGGCTTGCTGTGCAATATCTATTTAATTTGTAAATATTGCCTTCATTTTTTTGTGTAACTTGAATTAGCCGCACATGTCCAGTTTAGGTTCTTTCCCTTATTTAATTGAATGCATCAAGTGTCTTTTATTTGTTCTTTGCTATGAATAATGTCCTCTCACATACCCATGCTTTCCAGCCTAGAAAATTTTGTCCCTGTCATGTTTAAATATGAGCACACCTTGTTTAAAAACATCCTTGTCCTTTCATTTTTCTTTATTTATTTGCTACCTTGAAACACACACCGTACAAGCTTTCAGTTGATTGATGAGTTGATATATCAATGTATCAATTCATGTAAGAAAGGGTTATCTACATCTTTTAAGAAAAAGTAAGACAGCTCACCCACAGGCCAGTCTGTTAGTTTTTCATATAATAATTTTCAAAAGCATATAATAACACTCCACGTGAACATTACCAATTCATTTTGTGATAAATAGTGATTCGCTAATACAAATTTTCTTGACATATTTCTTTAGACATATAACATTAAGTGTTCATGAAAAAGAGTTAAAAGAATTTTGTAGCCTGCAAATATAAGTTCAAAACAATAAGGTAACCCAAATACAAATTAATCTCGGTATTGGCCGGTAAAATAGTTTATGCTTATTTATTTATTTATTTTACACTAAATAAATCATAGTAGAGGAATTCCAAAAAAACTAACATAACTTGTCTATTCAAAATATACAATATAATCCCAAACAAGATTATAAGTTAGTTCACCTTGGTATTAACCTATATATGTTGTTTTTGTAGAAATGGATTATTTTCTAGATCGTAATTGGATGAATATGCGGAAAAATAGCGATGGTGAAGTGCAAGAAAGTTTTCTTGATGGAGTGGATGAATTTTTGAAATTCACTGTCAAAAGTTTGGATAATGTATTGATTCATTATCCTTGTTCAAAATGTAAAAACTTGAAATTGTTTACAAACAATGATGTAAAGGCACATCTATATCATTGGGGCTTTGTATCTAATTATTCTATATGGAAGTATCATGGAGAAGTTACTCCTCCTGTGGTACTACACAAAACTCCATATGATATTGTAGATTTAGATGTTTCTTCGAGTCAAGGTGGTTTCATCGATAATCACATTCTTGAAAATAGAATGGAAGAGATGGTTTATGATGGTGTAGGTCAACTTCATGGTTTACATGAGACACCAGAACCTGAAGTCGAAGAACCTCCTAATGCAAAAGCTAAATTTTTTTTCGACTTATTAAAATCAGCAAATAGGCCATTGTGGGAAGGTTGCACAAGTCACACAGAGTTATCTGCTACTGCAAGATTTGTTGCTATTAAATCTAAGCACGACAATTCAGAAAGTTGTTTTGATGACTATCTTCAAGCATGCAAAAAAATGCTACCTCCTGACAATTTTTTGTTTGAAAGTTTCTCTCAAGTTAAAAAACTAGCGTTTGCTTTTGGTTTGCCATACGAGCTGATAGACACATGTAGAAGTGGGTGTATGCTATATTGGAAAGATGACAAAGATTTGACTCATTGTAAAATATGCTCTGCCACAAGGTACAAATGGAAGAGGAAGGGGGAAAAATGTTCCATTCACAAAACTTCATTTTCTTCCACTTGTCCTTAGATTACAAAGATTGTATGCATCAAAAGCAACCGCGGGTCACATGAGATATCATGCTCTTCAAAGCCAAGAAGATGGGTTTTTATGTCATCCATCAGATGGAGAAGCTTGGATACACTTTGACTGGACTTATCCCAATTTTGCAAAATAAACGCGTAATGTACGACTTGGACTTTGCACAGATGGCTTTGCTCCATTTAAGAAATTTGGGAAGTCGTACTCTTGTTGGCCAGTTATCTTAACGCCTTATAATTTACCACCATGGATGTATATGAAAACCCCATATATGTTTCTTACTTTGGTCGTTCCAGGTCCTAAAGACCCTTAGCAAGGAATAGATGTGTACTTGCAACCATTGATCGATGAATTAAAATTTCTATGGAGTACTGGGGTTGTTACGTATGATGTTTCTACAAAAAATAATTTTACCATGCGTGCTACTTTATTATGGACAATTAATGATTTTCCCGCATATGCAATGCTATATGGTTGGAGTACAGCTGGTCGATTATCCTGTCCATTATGCATGGAGATGACAGCATCTTTTCACTTGAATAACGGTGGTAAATTTACATGGTTCGACTGTCACCGTGGTTGGTTAGATAGACATCATCCATTTAGAAAAGACAAAAAACACTTCAGAAAAAACATGGAAGTCACAGTAGGACCGCCACCTATATTATCCGTTGTAGAGGTATTTGAGCGTGTTAAGGATTTTCCAAAAATATATGATAACGAGTTAGGATTGGATTACACAATTCCCTTTAAGGGTTTAACTCATAATTGGTTGAAACAAAGCATATTTTGGGAATTGCCTTATTGGAAATATTTACTACTTCGACACAATATTGATGTAATGCATAATGAGAAGAATGTGTTTGACAATTTATTTAACACGGTTTTGAATGTTAAAGGAAAGACCAAAGATAATCTAAAATCAAGACGTGATATAAAAATCCATTGTAATCGTCCAGAACTAGAAATTTGTAATGTTGATGAAAATAAGAAACCAAAAGCTTGTTATGAGCTAGACCACAAAGGTTGTAAGCTGCTTTTACAATGCGTAGAGACTTTGAGAATGCCCAATGGTATATGCTCTAATTTGCATAGATGCGTGAATTTGAGCGGGATGAAAATGATTGGCATGAAAAGTCATGATTGTCACATTTTTTTGGAGAATCTTTTTCCTATATCTTTGAAGGAGTTGTTGCCACAAACAATTTGGCAACCAATAACGGAGCTTTGTTTGTTTTACAAGGAGTTGTGCTCAACTAAATTAAATATAAAACGAATCGAGGAACTTGAGAGAAATATCCCGGAGTTACTTTACAAGTTAGAGAGAATATTTCCTCCTGGATTTTTTAATGTTATGGAACATCTTCCTATACATCTTCCTCGTGAAGCTAAACTTCGAGGACCTGTTCAATATGGGTGGATGTATCCGTTTGAAAGGTATGTATTTTTAATCTGGTACATCAATATTCCTTTCTAATATGATAAATGCATATTATTATTTAACTTCAATTTAGGTACTTGTTTCACCTTTAAAAAAAGTTTCAAATAAAGATCGAGTCGAAGCATCAATTTATAATGCATACATATTAGAGGAAGCAGCAATATTTTTTTCGCATTACTTTGAGGATCGTGTTAAAACGGTCCATAATCAAATCCCATGCAACGATGAAGGTTTTGTGGATGATTCTTATTTGTCAGTGTTCAAAAAACAAGGTCGACCGAGTGGTAAATATAAAAGTGAATATATGACCGACGACGAGTATATCGCTGCTAGAAATCACATAATTACAAATTGCTTGGAATTTAGAACCATATTTCAGGTTACTTTGGTTTATCGTTTTATAAATTTATTATGTATTGTTGTTTATATATATAACTTTAATATATCATGCACAGAACTTTTAAAGAAAGCTTTCCATCAAGTGAAATCTCAAGTCATTTTGCAGATTGGTTCCGCATATATGTAAGATACTTGACAACCAATGATGTGAAATTAATAATACGTATATTAACGAAATAAAATGTTTGTCCAGTAGGTAAAATCTTTTGAAAATAATGTGATAGATCAACGAATAAGGTTCCTTTCACTTGGACCCCATAGGAAGGTCTAGAAATATCAAAAGTTTTTCGCCAAATATAATTTTCACACCGATGCATATGGTGCAAATAAGTAAATTTACAATAGTGGTGTATGTGTAAAAGGTAGTGATGATTCTGAAGAACACATGACTGACTTTTACGGGATTTTAAAGGATATTTACGAAGTGACCTATTCATTTGAGCCGCTACAAAAAACATTTTTGTTCAAGTGTCATTGGTTTGATGATAGAGCAAACATTGGTGTCAAAAAGGTGCATCCATCTTACAATCTCATAGAAGTGAAACACACATCCAAGTACGGATGTTACGATCCATTTGTCTTGGCTAAAGAAGCCATACAAGTCTATTATGTACCATACCCGTCTGAAAATAGAACTAAAAAAGATTGGTCAGTGGTGATTAAGACTAAAGCAAGAAATACTCTTGATACTTCAATTCCTAGCGACCAAGCATATCAAGCTGATTTTGAATATGCTAATGCATTTAATTTAGCACAATATGGAGATATTGGACCACTAAATGATGAAAATTTACAAGTAGAAGTGTTTGATGAGGATGATGATGAGGATGCGAATATAGTGTATGAAGAGGAAGAGGTAGAGGAATATGAGGAGGAGGAGGAAGACGAGTAGAAGCACGTTCTATAATTGTGTTAATAATGCAATGCAATGCGTGTTCTGTGATTCAATGCAATGCAATGCATGTTCTATAATCATTTGTTGTCTATGTTCTTTTTTTCTTTAAATATCTGCACTGCTGCTATACTTTATGGATATGCCAATTAAAAAATATGCACTATAAATATTTGAGAATCTAAAGAAATAACGAGTTTGAGTATATTTGTTGGTTGTGTTTATTTGATGTTAATTTCAGCGGACATTAGAACTGCAATGCATGCAATAGAAAAAATATGTTGTGTTTATTGCTACCTGCATAATTATGCTACCTGGTACAACCTTGCGACCTGCTGTAATTTAAATATTGCTACCTGCATAATTTAAATATTGCTAGAATAATATTGCATAATTAGGAAAAAATAACATTCCTTCTGATATTGATACCTGCATAATTTAAGGCCTGGTACATTTTTGCATGTTTTGGCATATATTATATAGCCTGCTATTCAATGTTTACCTGCATAAATGTTTACCTTTGTGGTACAGCAGTATTTTTAGGCAACATCAACAATTGTACATAGATGGTGGTATGTCGAGCGAAAGGGAAAGGGCGAGGGCGAGGACGAGGACGAGGAGATGTGGATGAGGTTGCTCAATTGCCAACACTGACTCCACGAGGACGAGGATGAGGAAGAGGGAGAGGAGACCTCATTACCACCACCATCACCTCCACCCCCTCAACTCCTATTGAGTCCACACATGTTACATCTACCCCCTCTATTCCTATTGTTGCTACCTCCACCCCTTCCATTTTTATCGAGTCCACCCATGTTACCTCCACCTCCACTCCTATCGAGACCACCCATGCTCCTGCACCACCCCCACCACCACCACTCCCATGTCCTGTAAATGTAGATGCAGATGTGGAGAATGATGATCCTCCGCTAGTTACCACACCCAGTGTAGGGAGATTGTATGTCAAAGTCATACGAAACAAAGAGGGGTATGCTATTCTAAATTTATATGTTTTTAAATTACAATACATAATCAATATTCTCACATTTCTCATACATATATGTAGACATCTTGCACTTAGTCCATCTTCGGTGCATGCTACAAAAATCACTGAGTCGATAAAACAAAGAATGAGTGACTTTTGGGCTGTTGAGTGGAAGGATGTAGATGTTGGCATAAAGAAAGCCTTATTTGCCGACTACATGGTAATTATCTCTTTTTTTAGTTTGTCATCACTAGCACAGATTTCTTTAAGCAATTTGCAGTGAAAGAATGAGCTTTATCTTTTAATATGCAAATGAGTTGAACTTTATCTTTTATGCTTATGATTTCTGAAACTAAGCAGTAATATTTATGAAATGGATTTAGGGGAAGTTTAGCCTGAATTATTGGTCAAAAAATGACAATTGTTTGCTGTGTTTATTTCTGAATACTGATGAACTTGAAACATAACTCTTTACTATGTTTAAAATCGTGTGTTAGCTTTGTTACTTGAATATTGGTCCCAACTTCTCTAACTGACTACATCCCATCTGAATATTAGAAGTTGACCTTTAATTAATTAAATCTTTACTATGTTTTATAAACAATCTAAATTTAGTTTATAATCGACTGGGACAAAATGAAACTGCCAATTTTCATGTAAGTTGAGTAAATTAATTTTAAAAACTGCCATAAACAATCTAAACAATACACTTTATTTCTATGCACAAGTCTACTACCCAAAGCTAGAGGATGTCACTATAGCTATGATGAGGGAGGCATGGAATAGAAAAGCCATGAGTCGATATGCAAGTATAGTGTATGACATGAAGAAAAGAGACAACGACAAAAGAGGACGACCACCGTATATACTAGAGGTACAATGGAAACGATGGGTTGAATATTGGAAGCTTCCAAAGGTCATATCAAAGTCTAAAAAAGCCTCGATGTGTCGTAAAAGAAATCCACGATTACATACCACTGGTTCAATATCTATGGAGGAGACTGCTTCTAAAATGGTAATATAAATGATATTTAAAAATATGATAATTAAATAATATAACCACCACAAAATATTAGGCATTATAAGCATATTTTGACATTTTATTTTTTGGACATATTATCTTTTTAAGTTCTAAAAGCTAACAGCTTAAAAGAAGCAAAGATTGACTTAAAAGACTAGCTGTGTCTTTCAAAATGTGCGACATGTAACAAAAAACACGTGAATATGAATAACTTATTTAATGTTGTATAAAACAGAGTTTGGAACTTGGAAAGCCGGTGTCAATGTTCGATGTATTTAGAATGACCCATATAAAAAACAAGAAAGAGATAGCGGCTGCAGAGAATTCGGCAACCGTTACGGAGCAGTGGGTAGACTCTAATGCCGAAAATTTTCAGGTAATATTTTTGGTTTTTATTGGTAGAGATTGGATGCCTTAACCAACGTCGTGCAACACCTGTTTATTTTTTATGTAAATTAATACAATAATTTATGCATTTGTAGGTAAAATACAAAGCTGCATAAGATAAGCGATTGAATGCTATTAGAATCGAAATGGAAGAAGAGGTGGTTGTGCTTCCACCAGAGCAGGAGATTGAGGTTTTTCATTCTCTTGTTCCATTAAATGCAAAAGGATGTGCATATCCTATTGGCAGCCTCCCCGATGATGTAAGTAAATTAAGCAGTAATATCTTTTAACATAGATAGTAATTTTATTTTGGTAAGTAGATATGTAGAGTATATGTATGTTTTCGTATTTTGAATCATCCTTTTAACCAAACACCTCTTCACCAATTTGTTTTCGTATTTAACAAAGATGTTAACTTCTTAACTCCTTAATGCATGTATAACATGCCACCAACTTCTTGTTTATTAAGTATTAATCACTTCTTCAAAATTATAGGTGGGTTCTACTACACAACGACGGAGGTTGACATATAGTAGCCGTGGCAGTCATTCATATGTTTCAACAACGATGGATCATATGTCATCCAAGTTCCATGCAATGGAGGAGGAGGTAGAACGTGTCAACGTTAAGCTCGAGGAGGAGCGTCTAAGATTTGAACATGAGCGTTTACGAATGGAAGAGGAGCGTCGACACGAGACAGAGGCATTTGAGCGAAGAATGACTCAAATCGAGCAAAGATTGTTGCTACCTTCTCTTCAACCATGATTTCGTCTATTGAGGGACTAACATAAGTATTTATTGACTACTTCATGTATTATTATTGCACTACATTAGTTTTTTGGTTCAATATAAGTATATGTACTAGTGTTTAGGGGCTACTGTATGTTTATTGACTATTTCATGTATTTTTGTTGTATTACATTAGTTTTTTTGGTTGTGTAATAGTATACATTATTGTATTCTCGTGGTGTTATGACTATCTTAGATTGTATCATGTATTTTTCTTGTTTTGATAAATAAATATATATGCATATTTTTGGATCATATGATGATTAGATCAAGTAAAATAATAGTATTGATTTTGCAATGGATTTGTGATGGATTTGCGTTGATGTTTATGATTTTGTAATGATTTTGTGATGGATTTGTGTCGATGGTTTCATGATTTTGCAATGGATTTGTGATGGATTTGCGTTGATGTTTTAATGTTTTTGCAATGATTTTGCAATGATTTTGTAATGGATTTGCGTTGACGTTTTAATGTTTTTGCTACGAATTTGCTATGTTAGTTTTAAAATATTTTTTTAGAAATGATCAAAATAGTGACGGATTTGCAGTGGAATTCCAAACCAAGTCTATAATTTGTCATATACAATTTTTCCATTGCAATTCCATCACAAAGTAAAATGTTGAAAACATAATAAATTCCATCGCAAGTCCATCACAAATTCCGTCACTATATTTCAGTGATGGATCTTATATGCATTCATTGAGGCGGAAAATTCCATCACAAATCCATCGCAAATATGGGATTAGTGATGGATTTGTGATGGATTTTGCCGTCACAAAATCAGCTTTTTCTGGTAGTGACAAGCGGATTTAACCCAATAGACTTCACGATTATCAAGGCCGATGAGTGTAGAGCGATGGTTGTAGGACCCGAAGGTGAAGTACAAATGGTTATACGAAACTAGAGTTGGATGGAGTTGGTAGATAAACGATGCAGGGTGCTTGAAGTATGGATTTTAGCTTGGAACCCAAGGGATCGGCATACTATAGGAGCGATCATCATAGCTTTGTAGCATAGGAGGGATCGACATACCTTCATGGAGTAGAAGGGATCGGTATACCTTCATGTAGTAGGAGGGATCGACATACCTTCAAGGAGTAGGAGGGATCAGTGTGCTTCATGGAGGATGGATCGGCATACTCCATAAAGGAGGGATCGGCATAGTCAGGTGGGTGAAGTAATAAAGGGATCAGCCTGAGTAGAGGAGAAGGATCGGCATAGCTTAGTGGAATCAGAGTGATCAGCGTGACATGATGGAACTCGAGGGTTCAGTATAGGCGTTAATACATAGATCGGCACGACATGATTGGTCATGTGATGGATCGGCATGGCATGATGGAAGTATATAGATCGGTATGGCATAGACATTTGTATGGTGGATCGGCACAGTTAAAGCACTGGACTGATCGGCACAAATAAGTGCGCATGGATCGGTGTAAGCAGAAGGGCATGGATCGGCATGGTCCATTTGGAATGGTTTGGCAGAAAAGATCTCCAAGTAGATCTGAACCAAAGATTAAACAAAAGCATGAGTTCTACCTGCTCAATCAGCATGATATTTAAAGTACCAACATGTCTAAACATGAAGAAGCCACCATAAGGATCGCTACTCCAGAATCGACCAATGGATGGATCGTTACCGATCCATCTTCATTGGGATTTGGGCCTAGCGACCCCTATGGTGAGCCCATATGGATGAGAAGGTCCATTAGCCGAAGTTTTAGAGAGATTGGTGCATGTCTTTCCCTATAAATACAGCAGGCATGGCTTCAGAAAAGGGATCTTTTTTCTGCTCCTCTTCATTTTCTACCTAGGCTATACTCTGCCATTTCTATTCTTGAATTCCACGGATTTGTAATTGTAATCAGCAGTATAAACTAATAAAAGGAAAATCTTTGGAGTGGACGTAGGCCGGAGTTATGCCGAACCACTATAAATCTATGTCTCTATTTACTTGCTTTCTAATTATTTTAATTTTGTTCTTCAGTTATCTCTCTTCAATATTTCTATGTTTGAATTAGATATTGGTGTTTTCACATAATTGGGTGTCGGTGGCTAATTTTGACGCCAACAAATCTCGAGGATCACATGTGCACCCTCATGTTATTTACTTCATGATTTATTTAGATTAGAATATGTTTTATTTGTATAGTATATCACATTGATTATATTGTAAATGTAACCTTAAATAGCAATATATATATATGAATTAATCAAATAGATTAAATTGTTATATTTAAAACTATAATTAAATAAAATTTATTGAATAAAATATCAAAGTTGAAATTAAAAAATCCGTTTTCCAAACACAAAACTTACTCTTATTGAAAATATATAAAATTTGATTTAATATAACTAAATTATTCATGATAACACAAAACTAAGATTTAATGCAAAATTAATAAAACAATTTTTTTATATCCTCTCATTTCATCATGCTGCCAATGTAGCCAATCCAATAAAAGAATCAAACTTGGGACCTCTCGTAAATTAATCCATTGCCTTAACTATATGGTACCGTCATTCTATATCATATTATGCTTTTGGCTTAAATAATATAATGTTGTTTTGATGTAGCATTGTGTGGTTTGCCTTGTATAGTTTTTATATATAATTATATTGTATACTAGCATTTTATCCATGCTACCAAGGGTTGTTATTAGCGATGTTTGAAGAAATTGTGTGGCAAAATTATGTGCAAAATAGTGGCATGACAAGGTGACGAGGTGGGACCATATGTGGAGGGGTGATAAAGTTAAGATGAGTGCATATATGTATAGAGAGGTAGCGAAAAGGGTAGCAAAGATGACAATGATGACGATGAAGGTGGCAACAATGAGGGTTGTGAAGTGGATAGCGGCGGTGGTGATATAGGATAGCGGCATAATGGTTGGCATTGAGAAGAAGTGACATGATTTTTCAATTTCGGGCATTGAGAAGAAAGACGAGTTTGGCCGTGTCATTGTGACTAAATTTGAAATTTTTTACCCTTCAAGAAAGTGATAACCAAACCCAAAAATATAATAAATTTACATTGCATTTTATCCAACTGAAGTATGCTTAGTCAATATTAACATCAACGCGTTTTAAACTATACATTTTCTAGTTTTGCAGAGACAACTATACATTTCATTGTTTTGAAATTAGGATTTAATTGAAATCAAATTTCCCGATATTGATAACTATGAAATTGCCGTGAATTGTATTGACTATTGGATGATTTATTTCGATGGATGCTATTGGTTGATATTTAAATGTTTGGATGTTTATTTGCTTATATATATCCTGTTATACATGCACATGACACTGTGATTGGTTTAAGTAATATATATTCATCCCTGACATTTAATTGAAATAACTAACCACTTGGCCATAGGTTAGAGAATTATATACGGACACCGGGTTGGTTAAATTAAATGATTTTAAAGTTGTTTTGAAATTATTTAAATGAATTGATTTTAAGAATAAAAATCCAATTTATGGAAATTGAATTATTTTGAATTGAAGCTCAAGATGTTGGAATTTAAACTTGGTAAATGAAATTGTTTAATTATTTGAAGTTTAGAAAAAAGAAAAAAAAAATTTGAAATACGGCGTAAATTTTCGAAGGTTGATTTGTTTTAAAAGATTGGACTTTTAATCGAACTCTGAATATTTCTAAGAAAATTTTTATGAAATGATATTTCAAGTTTGAGTTTGGAATTGAAAATTTATTTAAAATTGAGATTTAATTAATTTGGAATTTAATTGAAATTCAAAGAAATTTGTGAATTGGACTAAATTGAAACTATTGAATTATTTAATAATTAAATATGGTTAAATTATTTAATGATTAAATTGAATTGAAATTCTTTAATAAGAAAAAATTTGAACTTTTGAATAAGTGAATTTTTACTTCGTAAATAATTGAAATTGAGTTTCTTTATTAATTAAGTTTTGGAAAATTATTTAAGAAAGTAAATAAGTGAAATTGAATTTTTTTAACAAGAAATGAAAATGTGATATTTTTGGAATTAATGTAAGACTTGTAATTGAACGAATTGATTTGACGAATTTAATTTAATTCAAAATTGTAAGTTTTGATTTAATGAAGTTGAACTTAAAAAGGTAGTGTAATGGATTTGAAATTTAATAGAAATTGTTTTGAATGATAAAGTACCTTAACGGATATTAAATGAAATCGATAAATGAATTTAAATTGATTTGAATGTTGAATAAAATTAATTTAAATGATTTCGGAATGAAACTTATATACGAACTTGAATCAATATTTGAATTGTTTAAATTGAAATTGAAATTGAATTATAAGATTTTGAAATTTTGATTTGGAAGTTTTGAAACGTAAATTGTGGAAATTGATTTAGAAAGACAAATGAAATGTTGATTTATAAATTCTAATTGAATTGAAATTGATTTGGTTTTGAAATAAATAAACGACCAATCGGTGAAATAATTACGGAAGTTATTAAAGAGACCGGAATTCGGTTATGGATATACTCTCTATCTAAACTGAAAACCACTTTAATAACTATATGCGGAGTGATGATCCAGAATGAAGTGGTTGGAATGATGTTCGTTGATGACTGAAGAAAGTGAACGATGATGGATAGCCTTGACACTTGTGTCAAATTGGAAATGACTAAAACAGGAGCTGTGCCGGGCCAATGGAGGATTTGCTACCTCAAGTGGACACACTTCTTCGAACTACTCATTATATGTTGTCGATTGGTGCACCCTTGATTTTGGGAGTGTTGTTTCACGGTGTTGCGGGCGCTGCGGCGTTGCGTTCTCACCAGTCCGGATCAGGCGAACGGTAGTATCACTACCTTGGGTATTGCCTCATGTGCCTTGTCATACTTGTATTCCATTTATACGCGACCACTACGATTTTGATTTGTACCTTTAGTATATGGATTGCCCTCTGGTGACTTCCGGTTTTGGGGAAACTACGGTCTTGTATATGCTTTTGGGAATAAAAATGTGTTAAGGGTGGAATGGGCCATGGCTTAACGCTATTTTAATACTTTTACTTTAATGTAGACATATTATAATAGCGTATTGTACTACATAGTAGATAGTTTAACGGATCCTTGAGAGATGGAAAATCCCGTAACATCTCTTAAGTTATTGCACTCACGTTGACACTGGATAGGAGATGTCAAAACCCGTAAACATCTCTGACGCCGTCACACTCATATTTTCTTATTCGATTTGACTTACATGAGATATTTTAGTCCTGACTCGAGTGTTTTGCCTTTTCATTACGCTCGGGTCAGCCTGAGCATTTCAGATAAGGTTGAAGATCTATTCTGGAGGACGAAGACGGAGTTTGGTATTACATCATTTGTATTCTACTACTGTATTATTTTTCCGCTGCATTGTTGTATTATCTCTGATATGTATGTAACTCTGATTTATGATGTATAATAATAATCAAATTTATTTATTTAACAGCTTCATGAACTGTTATTTTATTATTATATCTTGTTCCTTCCGCTACGAGATTCTGAGTTTGTTTCTGTTCTTTCTTTTCTTATTTACCCCAATAACTATCCGTATTTCGGATTGTTTGAGTCGGCATGTGTGTATGTTTTGTCGACTTGAACGGTCAAAAATGCGGGTTGTTACAATTAGAGTGGGTGTGTAGACTGGATTATGATTAGTCCCACATCGCAAGATATTCTAAAAGAGATGAGCATATATATGAGATTAGTAGCATGTAACAATAAAGGATTACTTTTGTTACAATAAATGTTGCCATGAAGATATATGTGCTTTAAGGGGGATGTAGGGATATCCAATCATGACGTTTGCACCAAAAGAGCTTCGTTCAGTGATCTTGCCTCTTCTACACTAAATAAAGTGTGCGCATAGCGGAAGATGCGAGTGGGCGAAAATTTCAACATGTTGTGTTTCGGCACTCCAACGTGTCCCCATGAACGCGTGATTCATTGATCCATAACGGTGTCATCTTAATGAAGCTTCCGACGTGTCAGCGTCCCAATTGAACATCCCCCCATCGTCTCCTAGAATGGGCACATATGTGGTCTTGGCAACACTTGCTTGTAACAAAAGGAATTCCCAATGTTATGTGCCACCAATCCCACATATGTACCACGTTATGCGCCATATTTCTTGCGATGTGAGACTTATCGTTCAACCCACGCACTCTCAAATGCGAGCCACACCTAACAGTTCCCCACCTTAGCGAGCATTTCCTCTAACCTTCATTTGGAGCATACTGAAGAAGTTTTGCAGTGGGATTGGGCTGCTTTATTTTCTCAGTGGGATTGCGCTGCTTTATTTTCTCACTTGTTACGTAGTTGGGCAAGGCTGCGTTACCAAATCTCCACCTTAAGGCGAGTACTTTCCACTCAAGCCATCTTAGAGCATCAGTTCTCAACACGGGAGAGCAGGCTGTGTATTTAGTAGTGGGGTCAAGCTGCTTACATATCTCCAATCCTCAAAGAGTCCTTGCTTCGGTCATTCTCGCATCGTATAATGGTCCATATTTCTATATCTATTGTAGGGTGAGAAATTTATACTGAGTGATTTCTTTTCTTTTCATATTGTACTCCCTCTTGAAGTGAAGAAGTAACAAAGGTTGTTGGATCCGAGGACGTAGGCATAGCCGAACCTCGTTATATCGGTGTGTTCTTTCATTTCTGTCTTTTATCTATAATTTGTGCTCTTTGATTTTTCTTTTTATTCTCTTTGTTGGATTGGAATCATTGGGATTGTTGACAGGCTAGATTATTGGCTGTTCTATTTCCGCAGCCCAAAACTCTGATTTTTCCACTACAGTTTGGTATCAGTGGGAAATTTGGGAGATTGGAAAAGGAGATTTTGTTTTCCTTTGGTACACAATATTTGTAGTCCACTTGGTTCTTCGAATATTGATGGTGGTGCTCATAATACTGAAGAGTTCAACAGATATAGCTGATATTGGTGACGGATTTAGTGCCATTGAGGCTTGTCGACTTGTGATGCCACCTTGGAGAGATCGGTTCATATATCCGATTTTTGGCAGATTTGGTGCCGTCGAGGTACATCTCGATTTTGTGATGCCGTTTAAAGGAGTTATGCAAATCATGTGTGTGACGACCGCCCATGACCCCTGCACCGAATCTAAAGATAGAGCGCTGTAAAGTGTGCCAGGCGACCATGGACGATTGTCAAGGTAAGATTAAAACAACAGAATCTATCGTATTACTCACAGCGCATGGACAAAATACAATAGAACATATATATAGTGAAGCTTTACAGAACAAAATGACATCATATAAAACTCCATAATAGTTGAATACAAGCATCCACATAGTCAATACATCAAGCCTCACTACATATCTCTCAGAGAATACAAAACAGCGGAATATCCAGTACATATAATAAGAAGATAATATGCATCCCTCAAGCTCGTCTTCGATATCAGCATCGTGAGAAGAGAACAACACCTGTCACCTGCTACCTAGTCTGCCCGTCCCAAAATGGACGAACAGCCCAAGGCAATAAGAATTAAAACATAAAGCCTTGAGTCAGACAACAGTCTTAGTGAGCAGTAAATTAACTAACAACATACCAAAAGAGCATAAAGGAAAAGGAATAGGAATACAACCCTCCCACTCCAACCTCATTCTACAGTGATAGCCCCCAGACATACACTAAGCAGAAGCAAACATATCAGAGCATACAATTTAAAGTAAAGCTACTATCACTCGAGTCAAGGGCGATGTTTTCCAAGTACCAAGGCCTAAATCAGATAAGCACCCAAAAAATACCGCTCTTGAGTCCGAATGATGATACAACCAATCATCCATGACTCTGGCTATCACTGTTATCATTGCTTCGATATCACCGTTAATTGAATGACCGGCACATTCTTTCAGCCGTCCGTCAAGGGCTAATGGAAACCCCGGTTCTAGACATAACTCCCGCACGTCGTCGCAACCCGTGCCTAGGATTATCGAATCTGCCCAGAGTACTCGACCATCAACAGTTAGTCGTTGGGACTATCGAATCTGCCCAAACGTACTCTTGCTTAGAGCATGCTAGAACCTTCAACAACGATGCTATCCAAACCTCCTAGTCATCCTCCTCGACGACTATTCTTATATCCATTCATTATCCTCAACTCGAATCATATCACCGAGTTATCAACATGCTTGGAATAATCCCGTCTGGATTAGACCAAGTCTTCATCACATGATGCCTCGCTTCATTACATCCTCGCAAAGCCTCATCTCAATATCACATCATCAAATCTATGCATAAGAGCTTCATCATCCCGCTACATATGCCACGAGCAGCTTTCCCCAATTCAAGAGCCTTTCCCTTAGCTTTTGAATCACCTTTGGTCTAAATCAAACCATCAATCATCTAATTCATAGCAATCAATCAAATCAAACATTAATCCAAACAATCAAGCATTCAAATATGATCTAAGTAAACAATTATAACAATAATGGCATTTTCGTAATTAAAGAGTTGAAAGTCCAATGAGCATGAAAACATGAACAATATCTCTACAAACTTGATGAATGAACTTGCATAGGTTAACATGTGATAAAATGGATGTAACATCATCATGAACAATGGATCTACATGGATCTACACTTAGGATGAAGAAAATGCATGGAAATCACTATTTTAACACCAAATCGAGCCAACAATCCGATATACTCCTTTGGATCCGTGTGAGAGATAATCACCACTCACCAAATCACCAAAACAACCTCAAATCAACATGCTTCAGATCTGGACAGCGAAGGATCAAGCTTGATCTATCACGAATCCGCTTCAAACGAAGAAATCTCACTTGAAAAGATGAAGATCTTCAACTTTAGCTCTTGAATCTTCAATCTTGATCTTAAATTTGGATGAAAGGAATCACTAGATTAGAGTGGAGAAAAGAAGTGAAGAAGTGTAGAAGTCGAGCTCTCAAAATGGCAGCACTTCGTCGCTTCAAAATCCGGATCCCAAAAATGAAGAGAAGCTCTCCTATTTATAGCAGAAAATACCCTAAGTCGTAACTCGTCCGCCTCTATAAGTCGTTCACGACTTACGACTTATCACCCCTACGACTTAACTTCTGGCTTCAATGACTTAACATACTTCTGCCTATGACTCACGACAAAACAGCTATCTCCTAAGTCGTCTCCGACTTATAGCCTCTTCCGACTCAACACACGCACCTACGACTTAATGCGCACGCGCCTTAACTGGTTAGACGACTCAACTACTAAGTCGTCTACGACTTAACACAAAGGCTACGACTCATCCACTTGCACGAGTTAACACCTACGCACGACTTAACCAGGCTACGAGTTAACAGTTAACTGGGCTACGACTTATGACCGCTAACTCTTAAGTCGCTCACGACTCAACAGAAGATACGACTTAACAAAGGGCTCATCCTACGACTTATCAAATAACCGGGTTAAACTCTTAAGTCGTCTACGACTTAACTGGGTATACGACTCAACCATAAACACCTAAGTCATCTACGACTTAACACTCATAAGTCGTTCACAAGTTACGACTTATCAAAACCCCCAGTTTACGGCTCATGACTAAACAGGGACTTCGACTTATCTAGGCAACGACTTAACTGCTAGACTTAGGTCGCTCACATCCTAAACCCAACACTCCTTAAGTCGGTCAGTCAATTTAAGCCATCCCACGACTTACTTCCTACACGACCTAGGCTCCAAACATTCCAACTCTTAAGTCGTTCAAACGACTTAACTCCAAGTCCTGGGTTACTCCTATCTCCTAAGTCGTATACGACTTACGACTTATGCTAAGTCGTGAACGACTTAGGACTTAGCCAAATATTGCCTAAAATCTGAAATGGCTCAAAAATGCTAAAATTCCAGATTCTGTCGAACTTGTCGATCCGTAAAAATACGGGTCGTTACATTCTCTCCCCCTTAGGAATTTCGCCCCCGAAATTCCAAACAAACAAAGCAATCAAAGACTATTCTGTACGCCTACCAACCATAACAATCAGCAAACCATGCATCCAATTCTAGCTTAGCGTACAGAATTCTAAAATTAGAACAAGTTACAATATCGCGAGATGACACGACACCTTAGGGCCATACCTTGAAGAGTTCAGGATGAGCTGCTTTCATCCTCTCTTCCACCTCCCACGTACAGTCGTTATCATCGTCACTCCATTGTATCTTGAGCAACTTAACTACCTTCCTCCTAAGCTGTTTCGTGTCGGTTTCAACAACACGAAGCGGCTTACGAGGTCTTCTATCGACTGGATCAACTTCGAAGTCTTCACAGCTATCAGCAGAAACCACTGTATTCGAGTCGTGCACATACTTCCGTAGATATGATACATGAAAAACATTGTGCACACCCGACATCTTCTCAGGTAACTCCAACCTATAGGCGAGCTTTCCAATTCGCTCGATGATCGAGAATGGTCCAACAAATCTCGGAGTCAATTTTCCTTTCTTCCCGAATCGAATAACATTCTTCAGTGGAGAAATCTTCACAAAAACCATATCTCCTACGTCGAATTCCAAATCCTTACGACGCTTATCGGCATAACTCTTCTGACGGTCTTGGGCTGCCTTCATTCGTTGCCGAATGATCTCTATGCAATTTGAAGTCTGCCGAATCATTTCTGGCCCAAGCATCAGCTTTTCTCCAGTTTCCAACCAACATGTTGGAGAGTTACACGGTCTTCCATACAATGCCTCATACGGTGCCATACCAATGCTTGACTGGTAACTGTTGTTGTACGCAAACTCCACCAAATGAAGGTGATCTTCCCATGATCCTCCGAAATCCAAAACACAAGCTCTGAGGAGATCTTCCAAAACCCGATTAACTCTCTCGGTCTGACCATCTGTTTGAGGGTGATAAGCTGTACTCAAACACAACTCGGTTCCCAAGACTTCCTGGAAGCTCTTCCAAAATCCACTAGTGAACAACGGGTCTCGATCGCTCACTATACTCTTCGGAATACCATGGAATCGAACTATCCACTTAACATACAACTCAGCCAACTTTGATGCAGTCCTAGTCGATCGAACAGGAATGAATCGTGCACTCTTAGTCAGACGATCCACAATGACCCAAATCCCTTCATTTCCCGTTCTGGTTCTAGGCAATCCATCGATAAAATCCATCGACACTTGTTCCCACTTCCATGTAGGAACTTCTAATGGCTGAAGCAATCCACTTGGCTTCTTCTGTTCGGCTTTTACCAACTGGCAGTTCATACATTTGGAAATAAAATTTCCAACATCCTTCTTCATACCTTCACAGTAGTAGATTCTCTTCATATCCCGATACATCTTATTTCCACCTGGATGAATTGTCAACTTCGAGTGATGACTTTCCTTCAGAACTTCACTCCTCAATTCATCTATATCGGGAACAACTAGTCGTCCTTGCTTCCGAAGCCAACCCTCTCGATCGACCTCGAATCCTTTATCCTTTTCTGGATCCAATCCAGATTCCAATTCACGGATAATCTTGACAAGCTTATCGTCTCGCTTTTGGCTCTCGCCAATCCGTTCCACAAGAGAAGGTCTTATCGATAAGTTTGCCAACATCTCAGGTTCCAATTCACATCTAGGCCTGAAGTCAAATCCAGCTAAATACTCGAGATTCTTCCATTCTGAAAACATGGCTCCTAATCCTGCATGTCTTCGACTTAACGCATCTGCCACTGCGTTACCTTTTCCCGGAGTATAAGCTATACCAAAATCATATGATGCCAAAAACTCTAGCCAACGTTGCTGCCGAAGATTCAAATCCTTTTGGGAGAAAAGATACTTCAATGACTTGTGATCCGTAAACAACTCGAATCGAACTCCCAACAGATAATGTCTCCACATCTTCAGAGCAAATACAATCGCCGCTAACTCCAAATCATGAGTCGGGTAATTCCTTTCATGCGGCTTCAGTTGTCGACTTGCATACGCAACAACTTTATCCTTCTGCATCAGCACTGCTCCAAGTCCAGTACCACATGCGTCGGTGTAAACCACCATCTCATCATTCCCACTTGGAATAGTCAAAACAGGAGCACTCGTCAGTCTCTCTTTCAGGATTCCGAAAGCTTGCTCACACTTAGCCTCCCAACTGAACACTTGGTTCTTTTTCATCAATCCTGTTAACGGTGCAACTATCTTGGAGAAGTCTTTGATAAACCGTCGATAATATCCTGCTAATCCAAGAAAACTTCTCACATCTGATGCATTCTTAGGTCTAACCCAATCCTGGATTGCTGCCACCTTAGCGGGATCAACCGCTATTCCATTTCCAGAAATCACATGGCCTAAGAACCTCACTTCACTCTTCCAGAAGTGACACTTTGAAAACTTAGCCTTCAACTGATGTTTCCGCAAGATTTCCAAAACCATACGCAAGTGCGTCTTGTGCTCCTCTTCCGTTCTGGAATAAATCAGAATATCATCCACGAACACAAGTACGAACTTATTCAACTGATCTCTGAACACTCTATTCATAAGATCCACAAAATATGCTGGCGCGTTAGTCAATCCAAACGGCATTACCAGCCACTCAAAGAAACCGGATGGTGTCCTAAAAGCAGTCTTCGGCACACTATCCTTAGCTACTCTCAACTGGTGAAATCCCGTTGCCAAATCCATCTGAGAAAACACCTTGGCTTCGTGAAGCTGATCAAACAAGTCATCTATTCTCGGCAATGGATACTTGTTCTTCTTAGTCACCTTATTCAGCTCACGATAATCCACACACAATCTCAACGACCCATCTGCCTTGGTTGCAAACACAACTGGTGCACCCCACTCGGACACACTACGCCGAATGAATCCTTTCTGTAAAAGGTCATCAACTTGCACCCTCAACTCTTGCTGTTCCCTAGGCGCCATCCGCCTTAGAGGCATCACAACAGGTCTGGCTCCTTCAACTAGATCTATACGAAACTCGATCTCTCTATGCGGCGGCAACCCTCTGACTTCGTCAAAGACATCCTCGAATCCATTAGCGATTGGCACCGATGACAGTCCATCTCGTGGAACAACCAGCGAATACATGAAGCTCATGAAGACGCCTTCCTCATGCTTACATCGTATTACAACCTTTCGCCCCTTCACATTCTCGACTGTCAATTCCAGCCTTTCGCAATCAACCTTTGCCGCATACTTCCTAAGCCAGTCCATACCCAAGATAATTCCGAACCCCGCAAAGTTCAGAACAAAGCAATCACAAACAAAAGAGCAACCATGACTCGACACAACTAGACCACGGCATAACATACACAAACAAGACGAACCCCCAACTGGATTAGTCACAACCAATGGCCTATCAACAATATCCGGTTCCAAACCTGACCGGCCTACGAGATCATTACAAACAAACGAATGCGACGCTCCAGTATCAAACAGAACTCTAACCTGAACACCACATAGGAAAAGAGTACCTTGAACAACCACACTCTTTCCCTTCTCTTCAGCAGTAGGAGCTTTTGAAGACGACGGAACAGCTCCCAAAGCATAAGCTTGCACAATCTGCTTGTCCTTCCTCGGTTCTGGACAATTCTTCCTGATGTGCCCTGGCTTGTCACAGTTGTGACACTTCATTGGCACCTTCGGATTCTTACAATCCTTAGAGAAATGGCCCTTCTGCTGACAATTGTAGCAAGTCACCTCGCCTTTCGGCTTCTTCTGGCCATCCTTACCCTTCTGCTGCTGCTGCTTCCTCTTCTGGTTTCCACCCTGCTGTGGTTTAGACTCTCCCCTGGTAACAGCAACAACAGGTCCTTCCTTAGGAAACAGACTCTCATGCCTGAGGGCTTTCTCCATAAGCTTCTCAAACGAATCGTCCAAATGATCCACCAACTGTCTCCCAAGATAACTGTCCAAGCCTGTCACAAACTTCTCATTCTTCTGATATGCAGACTCAATATATGACCGGGCATACTTGGACAACGCTTCAAACTCAGAAACATACTCAAGAACAGATCTTCCACCCTGCTTGAGCTCCACGAACTTCTTGAACAGAACAGACTTCTGAGCTGTAGAAATGAACTTAGCTTCAAATATAGCTTGGAATTGCTCCCAAGTAATCTCTTCCTCCGCAGTATTGATGGTAATAGAGTTCCACCAATCAGAAGCTCTCCCTTGAAGCTGTCTTGATGCCAACTTCCTCTTAGTTGCATCATCAATTCCCAAATCACCAAAAATCCTTCCACAAGCATCTATCCACCTCTGGACCTCAATAGTTGATTCTGTTCCCAAGAAAACCTTTCCTCCAAGAGCAGTATAGTCCTTGCACAGCTTAGCAAAATCCACTGGTTTCGGAGTCTGAACCTGAACTCCAACATCAACTGCTGCCCCCGGAACTGGTATCCTTCTCATGATCGAAGTCATCATAGCTTCGAACATGGATGCATAATCAGCAGTCTCTTCAGTAGCACGGCCTTCCCTAGCAGCTGGTCTCCCTCTTCGACTCATTCTCAATATCTATAAAAAGGAATGATTAGAACATCTAGAGAAACAACTGCATAAAGGACTCAAACTCTACTAAGCTACTATATTATATATAGTAATCATCCATCAAAATACAATTACGTCTCTCATACGTAGTTACGACAGCGAGCGTTGGGTAAAATCGATTAACCAATGCTCTGATACCAAATGTGACGACCGCCCATGACCCCTGCACCGAATCTAAAGATAGAGCGCTGTAAAGTGTGCCAGGCGACCATGGACGATTGTCAAGGTAAGATTAAAACAACAGAATCTATCGTATTACTCACAGCGCATGGACAAAATATAATAGAACATATATATAGTGAAGCTTTACAGAACAAAATGACATCATATAAAACTCCATAATAGTCGAATACAAGCATCCACATAGTCAATACATCAAGCCTCACTACATATCTCTCAGAGAATACAAAACAGCGGAATATCCAGTACATATAATAAGAAGATAATATGCAACCCTCAAGCTCGTCTTCGATATCAGCATCGTGAGAAGAGAACAACACCTGTCACCTGCTACCTAGTCTGCCCGTCCCAAAATGGACGAACAGCCCAAGGCAATAAGAATTAAAACATAAAGCCTTGAGTCAGACAACAGTCTTAGTGAGCAGTAAATTAACTAACAACATACCAAAAGAGCATAAAGGAAAAGGAATAGGAATACAACCCTCCCACTCCAACCTCATTCTACAGTGATAGCCCCCAAACATACACTAAGCAGAAGCAAACATATCAGAGCATACAATTTAAAGTAAAGCTACTATCACTCGAGTCAAGGGCGATGTTTTCCAAGTACCAAGGCCTAAATCAGATAAGCACCCAGAAAATACCGCTCTTGAGTCCGAATGACGATACAACCAAACATCCATGACTCTGGCTATCACTGTTATCATTGCTTCGATATCACCGTTAATTGAATGACCGGCACATTCTTTCAGCCGTCCGTCAAGGGCTAATGGAAACCCCGGTTCTAGACATAACTCCCGCACGTCGTCGCAACCCGTGCCTAGGATTATCGAATCTGCCCAGAGTACTCGACCATCAACAGTTAGTCGTTGGGACTATCGAATCTGCCCAAACGTACTCTTGCTTAGAGCATGCTAGAACCTTCAACAACGATGCTAACCAAACCTCCTAGTCATCCTCCTCGACGACTATTCTTATATCCATTCATTATCCTCAACTCGAATCATATCACCGAGTTATCAACATGCTTGGAATGATCCCGTCTGGATTAGACCAAGTCTTCATCACATGATGCCTCGCTTCATTACATCCTCGCAAAGCCTCATCTCAATATCACATCATCAAATCTATGCATAAGAGCTTCATCATCCCGCTACATATGCCACGAGCAGCTTTCCCCAATTCAAGAGCATTTCCCTTAGCTTTTGAATCACCTTTGGTCTAAATCAAACCATCAATCATCTAATTCATAGCAATCAATCAAATCAAACATTAATCCAAACAATCAAGCATTCAAATATGATCTAAGTAAACAATTATAACAATAATGGCATTTTCGTAATTAAAGAGTTGAAAGTCCAATGAGCATGAAAACATGAACAATATCTCTACAAACTTGATGAATGAACTTGCATAGGTTAACATGTGATAAAATGGATGTAACATCATCATGAACAATGGATCTACATGGATCTACACTTAGGATGAAGAAAATGCATGGAAATCACTATTTTAACACCAAATCGAGCCAACAATCCGATATACTCCTTTGGATCCGTGTGAGAGATAATCACCACTCACCAAATCACCAAAACAACCTCAAGTCAACACGCTTCAGATCTGGACAGTGAAGGATCAAGCTTGATCTATCACGAATCCGCTTCAAACGAAGAAATCTCACTTGAAAAGATGAAGATCTTCAACTTTAGCTCTTGAATCTTCAATCTTGATCTTAAATTTGGATGAAAGGAATCACTAGATTAGAGTGGAGAAAAGAAGTGAAGAAGTGTAGAAGTCGAGCTCTCAAAATGGCAGCACTTCGTCGCTTCAAAATCCGGATCCCAAAAATGAAGAGAAGCTCTCCTATTTATAGCAGAAAATACCCTAAGTCGTAACTCGTCCGCCTCTATAAGTCGTTCACGACTTACGACTTATCACCCCTACGACTTAACTTCTGGCTTCAACGACTTAACATACTTCTGCCTATGACTCACGAAAAAACAGCTATCTCCTAAGTCGTCTCCGACTTATAGCCTCTTCCGACTCAACACACGCACCTACGACTTAATGCGCACGCGCCTTAACTGGTTAGACGACTCAACTACTAAGTCGTCTACGACTTAACACAAAGGCTACGACTCATCCACTTGCACGAGTTAACACCTACGCGCGACTTAACCAGGCTACGAGTTAACAGTTAACTGGGCTACGACTTATGACCGCTAACTCTTAAGTCGCTCACGACTCAACAGAAGATACGACTTAACAAAGGGCTCATCCTACGACTTATCAAATAACCGGGTTAAACTCTTAAGTCGTCTACGACTTAACTGGGTATACGACTCAACCACAAACACCTATGTCATCTACGACTTAACACTCATAAGTCGTTCACAAGTTACGACTTATCAAAACCCCCAGTTTACGGCTCATAACTAAACAGGGACTTCGACTTATCTAGGCAACGACTTAACTGCTAGACTTAGGTCGTTCACATCCTAACCCCAACACTCCTTAAGTCGGTCAGTCAATTTAAGCCATCCCACGACTTACTTCCTACACGACCTAGGCTCCAAACATTCCAACTCTTAAGTCGTTCAAACGACTTAACTCCAAGTCCTGGGTTACTCCTATCTCCTAAGTCGTATACGACTTACGACTTATCCTAAGTTGTCGACTTAGGACTTAGCCAAATATTGCCTAAAATCTGAAATGGCTCAAAAATGCTAAAATTCCAGATTCTGTCGAACTTGTCGATCCGTAAAAATACGGGTCGTTACAATGTGTGGACTTTGGAGACATCGTGAAATTGCAAGGTAGCTTTGGATTTGTTGATTTGCATATTGGTGCGTTCGAGTGTGCCTCAGACTTGGTTTGTTGTTTTTTTCTCAACGACTTGTGGTGCCACATGACGGTATGTGGGAAGAGAGAGATTTGGATTAACCTTTTTTTTATGTCCATTGGCATTTTTTTTGACTCTGTATTTGGATTGTTGATTGAGAGAATTTTTTGGCCTTGGTGGCACTGAGATTATTTTGGTATCTACCTTCTTTTGATTTTGGATATTTGCATTTCATTGACGGGCGAGGACATTGTCTGAGCTCGTTAGCAAGGTGTGATAAGGGTGGCCTTGCCTGAACCCATTGGGTAAGTATTCATTTTTGGTTCTATCTCGTTAAGAGATTTTGGTTGAAGGTGGAGTTCGTTTTTTTAAGAGTTTTATATTGAAAAGAGAATTTGAATCGATATGGTATATTGGAGATATATGATTTTTCATCAAGGTGGAGTGTTAAATTTTGGTGATACAAAACCACAAATAGAAGAAAATATGTCCAATCATGACGTTGGCATCAAAAGATCTTCGTTCAGTGGTCTTGCCTTTTCTACACTAAATGAAGTGCGCGCATAGCGGAAGATGCGAGTGGGTGCTGAAATAATACAACATGGTATCATAGCCGATGGTTCAAGGGGACCAATATGATACAACGTTGACCTAAATATGCTCCAATATGTGGTTTGAGCTTGGGATTCTCATTAAGGTGGAGTTATAAGTTAGAACGCGGTTTGCTCCAACCGTGGAAAATGGAACTCTTTGTAAAACAGTTTGCCCCAATTACTGAGAGGTGGTAGCGACCTAATCTAAACTGCTGGAGGTGTTGTGACCTTATCTAAGTGTTTGAGGACTCTGTATAACTTCAGGTTGAATTGAGAAAAATGCTCTTCAAGGTGGAGATCTGTTAGGTGTGGCTCGCATTATATTAGAGTGGATGCATAGATTGGATTATGATTAGTCCCACGTCACATGATATTCTAAAAGAAATGAGCATATATGTGAGATTTGTAGCATGTAATAACAATGGATTCCTTTTGTTATAATAAATGTTGCCATGAAAATATACGTGCTCTAAGGGGATGCTGGGATGTCCAATCATAACACTGGCACCAAATGAGCTTCTTTTAGTGGACTTGCCTCTTCTACACTAAATGAAGTGCGCGCACAGCGGAAGATGTGAGTGGGTGCCAAAAATTTCAACATATTTCACTTTCGACATGTGAAGGAAATACATTTTTGCTGCTTTGGCATGTGCTCAGGTTATATATATGCAAGAAACACTTCAAGATTTTGGTATAAAGTTAATTAAATTACCTATATTTTGTGATAATAATAGTGCTATCGATTTGTCTAAAAAATCCTATTAATCACTCTAGAATAATGCACATTTACACTGGACATCACTTTTTAAGGGATAATGAAGAAAAAGACACCGTATCACTAGATTTTGTAAATTCAAGAAATTCAAATTGCTAATATTTTTACATAATCTTTGCGTGAAAATACATTTTTAAAATTAAGAAGGAATTTAGGTATTTGTTCATTAAGAGATTTTTAAAGATTTATATACGTTTTCTCTTAAAATTAGTAAGTTATATTATATATATAACTTATTTTATTATCTTTATTTTATGTCAAAAATACATTTGAAAAACCAAATCAGGCATCTAGAAACAATTTCAAACTTTTGAAGCTATATATTAAACGATTGGATGCCTATAGTATTTGTGTGTTTGTGTAATGTATAATGTATGCATTTAGACGTCTAGAATTACACTACTAAACGTTCGAATCAATATTAAGACGACTAATTGATATTTTTAGATGTCTAAAAATTGTCAATTTTGATCTATTTTTTTTTGGATTGAAATTTCTTGTAAAACCAAATGTTTGTATAAAATATTCAAATGTCTGGTTGTTTGTATAACTGTCTTTTGACCAGTTAATCCTGTTTTTCAAAAATTTCTTTTCTCTTTACATTGGTACCCGTCCATTCATCATTTAATTCTTTATCTTCATTTTTTTTAAAGAAAAGTATTTTCAAAAACCTTAGACCCCAAGTTCTTTGGATAAAATTTGGTGGCAAGATTGGATAAAGTTGAAAAGAAGGTAGATGGTATCAAATTCCTTATTAGTAAAATTTTGAAGAAAATCAGTGGGAAATCTAGGTCTACCTCACCAACCACTCCTCCACCTACTCAAAATCCAACTTCAGCACCTGGCAATGTTACTATGGATTGGAAAATCAAGACATGTAAGGGGCTGGAGGTTGGGCACCATGGGATTAAGGTACATTCTTTTTTTATCTAATACATTTTTTATCATATAGTAACTATTTTGTTTTCCATTCTTAAGCACTTTCATCTTAGGTGTTTTGGAGTCCTTGCATATTGTGATTTGGATGTGGTTTGCAAGGATATTATGGAAGATTTCTTTTATGTTGTTAGCATTTGTGATTGTGTTGTAAAACAAAAGATAACCTTTGACTCCATCCTGTGTCGAAAGGTTTGGTAGTGGCAACTATACTTTCAACCTTGTCGAAAGCTATACCTTTCGACTTTGTCGAAAGGTTTCAATTAAAACAAGAAAGCAAACCAATCGAAACCTTTTTCTTTTAAACCATTTGACAGCGTCGAAAGCTCTTTGTCGAAAGCTAGCAGGCGTATTTTCTTTAAAACCAAAACAAAGTTTCATCTCCTTTGAAGCCATAACCTTTCGACTTTATCCAATTCACTACGTATCAGTTGCCTGATACCATGTGCATTGGTTATCTGACCTAGTCGAAAGATTTGATACCTTTCGACCTTGTTGGAAGGTTTGGAGTGAAGGTGGAGCTCTTGCCGAAAGGGTTGAAATAGAAGAAAAACTATTTATTTGTACTTTAAAATAGTTCTTATGTACCCAACCTGCCTTGTTTGTCTAAATCTGATTGGTCGCCAGAATTTTATATTCAAAAATGCTACCGACTTTCCTTATTTGGAAATTTAAACAATTTTGAAAAGCCCCTTTCTCCTTTATAATTATATAAAACATTTAAGTTCCGTACCTTAAATAATTTTATATAACTATTAAAACCTCTCGAAAAATTCCAGAAAACCAATTATTATGTTCTCTTCAACATATAAAATTTTCGGATCCAAACAATAATTATTGTTTTCCCGTAAATAATTTAATAATCCAAAATACCATTTTTTCCTTAGAAAAATCATAACAGTTCCACAAAAATTCAAAAAATTGAAACCCATCGGTAAATTAACTTTTAAGATCATCATAAAAATTTGCAAGGCTAACAGATGTCATTTAATAGGGTTTTCATCTTAAAACATGTCATAAAATCTATATGAACATACATAAATCATCAACATGTATACATAATCATTTTATCATTCAAAAACATGGCAAACCTTTGCAAAATCATTCAGATTTAATCCAAAAACCGAAACCATAAAAATTTAGAGATGTAAACATTATTCACCTTTGCTTTAGAGATTAAGGAGCATGAGATTTGAATGAGTTTGATTTGAATTTGCTTTTCCTTAAGCTTTTCTTTAGTTTCCTCTTCTTCTTTCCTTGTTAATGGTGGACGGCCTTGCTTTTAAATTTTAAAAATGAGAATGAACGTGTATTAATATACACGGCCTAAGGAAGATAATATAGGAATGGCCTCTTTCCCATAATACCCCTCCTCTAATTCATTTTAAACCCTTCATTTAATTTATTAGTTAAAATGGCACGGCTATCTTAATTAAATCAAATCTCAATCCTCTTATCAACACATTATTTTATTTAGTTTATCTAGCTAAATCTCCTAAATAATGTTATCAAAAATCTGGGGTATTACAGACTCCCCTCCTTAAAGAATTTCGTCCTCGAAATTACAATAAGGCTCAAAACAAACAAGAAGGTAAAACATACCATCAACCAAGTCAGGATAAGTGTCTCTAATCCTGCTCTCAACCTCCCAAGTACAGTCTCTGTCATTGTCACTCCACTGGACTATGACTAATCTGACCATCTTGATTCTAAGCCTCTTCTCATCTCTCGCAATAATGCGAACTAGCTTCCTCACTATGGTCAACTCCGGTTCCACCATTAAATCATCTAGCACTGTCGGTGCAATAAAAGTCTCCGGGTCTCTAACACACTTTCTGAAATGAGAAATATGAAAAACATCATGGACACTTGCCAAACTACTCAGTAACTCAAGTTTATACGCGAGCTTCCCGATCCTCTTAAGAATAGGAAAAGGTCCAATGAACCTAGGAGATAACTTCCCCGACTTTCCAAACCTTAACACACCCTTCATCGATGATACTTTGACGAAAACCTGGTCCCCAACTGAGAACTCCAAATCTTTCCGTCTCTTATCTGCATAACTCTTCTGCCTAGACTGAGCCTCCTTCATTCTAGCCCGAATGACCATAATCTTTTCTGAAACTTCTCTAACCAAATTTGGACCAAGAATCAACCTATCCCTGTTCTCCAACCAACAAACGGGAGATTTGCATGGCCTCCCATACAAAGCATCAAACGGTGCCATCCTGATACTTGTCTGATAACTATTGTTATACGAAAACTCGACTAGATGCAGATGGTCCTCCCATGATCCCCCAAAATCCATAACACAAGCTCTTAACAAATCTTCCAAGAACTTGTTAACTCTTTCCGTTTGCCCATCTGTCTACGGATGGTAAGCGGTATTCATCATAAGCTTGGTTCCCAAAAATTCCTGCAGACTCTTCCAAAACTCACTAGTGAACAATGAATCTCTATCACTGACAATACTGCTAGGAACCCCATGTATTCTAATCACATTCTTCACGAACAACCTCGCTAAAAAAGGTGTCGTTTTAGTTGACCTAACTGGAATGAAATAGGCACTCTTGTTCAATCTATCCACTATGACCCATATACTTTCATTTCTCCTATTCGACCTTGGCAACCCATTTATGAAGTCCATAGAAATAGAATCTCGCTTCCATATTGGAATATATAACGGTTGAAGCAAACCACTCGGTTTCTAGTGTTCGGCCTTTGCCTACTAGCAATTCAAGCACTGTCTTACACATAAACCAATATCCCGCTTCATTCCTTCCCAGAAGAAACTCCTCTTCATATCCTGATACATCTTGGTACCTCCGGGATGTATAGTGAACTTCGAATGATAGCATTCATCCAAGACTTCCTTCTTTATGTTTCCTACACTTGGAACACATAATCTTCTTTTCTTTCTCAACCACCCATTCTGGTCAAGACTGAAATCTTTCAAGTCATCGCTCTTGGTTCCTTCCTTTAGCTTCAAGATCCGTTCAGCTAACACAGGATCCTCTATCTGCTTAGAAGCAATCCATTCGATCAACACAAGTCGAACTTCCAAACAAGATAATACAACTATATTTCCACTGGACCCTGCCTCGGATCTCCACTGCACTCTGCAATCTGCTAATGCTTCTAAATCTTTCCACTTAGCCATCATAGCCAACACTGCATTCTGATGTTTCCTGCTAAGTGCATCTGCAACCTTGTTTCCTTTCCTTGGTGTGTACTCGATCCCAAAATCATAAGCGGCTATGAACTCTAACCACCTCCGTTGTCTCATGTTCAGCTCCTTCCGAGAGAACAAATACTTCAACGACTTATGATCTGTATACAAATCAAACCTTTCTCCCAAAAGGTAGTGTCTCCACACCTTCATAGCAAAAGTCACCGCAGCCAATTCCAAGTCATGTGTTGGATATCTGACCTCATCGGTCTAAGCTTTCAAGAAGCATATGCAATCACTTTACCTCTCTACATTAGCACAGCTCCTAATCCTGTTCCACATGCATCGATATAAACTACCAAGTCCTGATTCCCTTCTGGAACAACCAATACAGGTGCATGGGCCAATAAGTGTTCCAAACTCTGGAATGCTTCCTCACACTTATCGGTCCATACAAACTTCACATCCTTCCTCGTCAGCCTGGTCATCGGTGTTGCTATCCATGAAAAATCCTTAATGAATCTCTGATAATAACCAACCAACCTAAGGAAACTCTAAATCTCGGTTACTGTCTTGGGTCACTTCCAACTATTCATTGCCTCGATCTTAGTCGGATATACTGACAACCCTTCCTCTGAGACTACATGACCAAGAAACTTCATCTCCTTCTTCCAGAAGTGACACTTCAAAAACTTCACTTTCAGCTGATGCTGCCTCGCCATCTCAAGCACCACTCTAAGATGAACTTCATGCTCTCTTTCATCCTTAGAGTAAATCAAGATACCATCTATGAAAACCAGCACGAACCTATCCTAGTGCTCTCATAAAATCCGGTTCATCAAACCCACAAAGAAAGCTGGAGCATTCGTCGGTCCGAACGACATAACTAACCATTCGTACGATCCATATCTGGTCCTGAATGCTGTCAAAGGTATACTATCCTCTGCTACCCTGAGCTGATGGAAACCCGTTGCCAAATCCAACTGAGAAAATACCATTGCTCCACTTAGCTAGTCGAACAAATTATCAATTCTGGGCAATGGATATCGATTCTTTATCGTCCTCTCATTCAAATTACGATAATCGATACATAGCCTTAACGATCCATCCAAATTCTTTGCAAACACTTCCGTTGCACCCCATGACGAACTGCTTGGCCTGACAAAACTCTTGCCCTCTAAATTCACCAACTGCACCTTCAACTCCCTCATTTCTGAAGGGGTCATCCTGCTTGGTGGCCTACTCACTGGTTAGGCTCCAGGAACAAATCTATCCGAAACTCAATGGCTCGTTTCGGCGGCAAACCAACTACAGACTCAAACACATCTGCGAATTCTCTAACCACAAAAAATTGGCTCAACTCATCATCTAAATCCAACGCACCCAACAAAGTAAACACTGCATCGCTAGAGCCTCCTACGGTGAAAACAGTCTGATCGCTACTATCCGCGTGACTAAGAGATATATTCCTACCCTGGCAAAATATCTTAGCATCGTACCCACTTAACCAATCCATACCAAGGATAATCCCGAACCCCACAAAATCAAACACATGCAAACTGCACACAAAATTATGACCTAACAAATCAAACTCAAACTGGTCACACCTCAACCTAGAGTTGCATACTCTCTTATTGGATTCGCAACCCGTAAGGAAGTAACTAAATATGTGGGTTCAGGGTTAAGCTTATCTATCAAACATCTAGATATAAAAGAATGCGATGCACCAGTATCAAATAAGACGCTAACAGACATACCATGAATATGAAGCGTTCCTCCAAGAACTGCCTTCCCCTTCTCCAGGACTGTTGGCTTGGAAACGGCAGGCTCCAATGCATAAACCTTGCCCTTACCATCTCTAATGGGCTCCTTGCACTGGTTCTTATAATGGCCTATCTGGTCACAGTTGAAACACCTAACATTCTTCCCCTTAGCCACATCCTTCGCTTTCCCCGAGTGACACTCATTAGCAAAGTGCCCTTTCTTGTTGCATTTATAGCAGACAACCTTAGACTTCGCTTTCTTGGCTACTCCACCCTTCTGAGCACCTTTTTTGGGAAGAACTTCCTCTTCTGGCTCGGCCCAACCTGGACCCCTTTTGCCTTGCTCTTCTCCAGAGACTCAAGAACTTCTTCCTGCCTCAAAGCCATCTCTACAATAATATCAGAAGGATCTCTAAGATGAGACAAAGTAATTCTATCCAACTCCGAATTTAATCCTTTGGTAAACTTCTCATTCCGCTTCAACATGGTATCTACAGAAGCATATCCATACCGGGCCAACTCTTCAAACTTCCTAGCATACTCAACAACCGACATCTCACCCTGCACCAGCTCAGCAAACTGCCTAATCAAAGCCGACTGTGCCATCACAGACATAAACCTCTCCTGGAATCTCCTCTTGAAATCCTCCCAGGTTACTGTCTCCTCATCAACTATCGCTGTTACACTATTCCACCAAAACAATGCGACTCCCTGAAGCTTCCTGGACGACAACCTCCTCTTCTGCTCATCGTTGGGCCCTAGATCTGCAAAAATCCTTTCGCAGTGCAATAACCAATTCTCAACTTCAATGGCATCCTCCGTTCCCATAAATGGCTTCCCTCCTAGCTTAACATAATCACCGCTCATCTTAGCGAAATGATTAACTACCGGAACTTCTGGAACCCCTGCTCCTGCAGCATTTCCTTCAAACACTCCGGCTGCAACTCCTGCCTGCATCATATTCCTGAAAAACTGATACATGGCTTCCATTCCGACCTGCGGAACTTCAGCACCAACATTCTCCGCCTGACCATGGTTTCTCCCAGCACTAGGTCCGGCATTCCTTTCGGTGCTTCCCCCTCTTGGTTAACCCTGCTTCTTCTACCATTCACATCTGTATTCAAACCTCATGGGATACAGAAAGATAACCTAATCAAAGATAAATGAATGGAGATAAAGCGCATACTTATATATAGCAGATACAAGTACGTTACTATAGCGTTAACCCAACCCCAAATCTTACTCTAATTTCTTAGGATTTTTGTTTTTCAAAACCAATTTTTAGTTAAATTTTTTCATAAACCTATGCTATGATACCAAGTTGTAACATCCTGTATCTGGAGGCCAAAAGCTAAGCACTATGGATGTTGCAGTCATCCACAGTATTAACTTCTGGTGACAAAATACGGTAATGTTAATGGTATCCATATTATCAGAAGCACTTGAATATGAACAAAATAACAGATTTCCAAAAACAATAATCTTCAGTGATTACATTTCAAATAATATCATATCCAAGTTACAAAAATCCCCAAATGTATCCCAGGCATTGATCAAGTATAATTTACAACAATACGCCAAGAGCGACATATGAAGATGCCCCCTTGGATGATCAAAGCAATATAGACATAATTGTCTTAATACACAATGGAAACAATTTAAAACAGAATTCCTAATTAGCTATCTGTCAGCCACCTGCTCATTTTTGGATGCTTTATTCACTAAAATCTACTAAAACCTGAAAACCTAAACCCTCAGCCTACTCAAATCAAATTTTGAGCACCCGAGAGTTTAAGGGAAAACAAAAACTTCGAGTTAGACATAAAGCTTGGTATGAATAATTTCTGTTACATCTCGGTTTACCGATATATAGTGAGACCACGCCGCTTAGCGGAACTGGTTTCCCCTCACTAATATCTCTTTTCAAAACATATATTTTGCAAATCCTTTCCTGCAACCTAACTGGTTAATCAACTAATTGTAATAATAATATAGCAATATCCATTATGCTAAAACAGGAAGTAAAATAGACTATCTGTCTAAAATCTGAGCTATCTGCTCTATACTGGACTATCCGTCCTAAATTCTGAGCTAACTGCTCTCTTCTGGACTATCTATCCTAAAACTGATTATACCAAAATAGCAATATCTTTTATGCTAGATAATGCCCTATCTGTCCAAAATAGGTAAAAAAGGGTGGACTAACTGTCCTTAAAAAGTAGCAAGGTCCGTTATGCTAATAAATGAACTATCTGTTCATATCAGAGCTGACTGCTCTTTTTTGGACTAACTATCCTCTGGATTAACTGTCCTGTGGGTTAACTATCCTCTAGGCCGACTGCCCACAAAATGGACTGATTGTCTGAATTTAAATAAGCTAACTGCCCAAATTTTCTTTTGGGTTAACTACCTTTCAAAATATCTGGGCTAATCTGCTCTTCAAATTTTCCTTGAAAACCTTTTCAAAATGATTTAGTCCGTCAAATCATATATATACAAGGAAAATATATCTTTAGCTTTACTCTAAGCTATTTTTGCCATGTTATATATACTTTACTCAAAATAATGTTGATGATGTTCAATAAGGATTATCTATCCTTTTAAAATAAGTTAAAGTCCTTTATAACTTAAAGCACTTAGGCTATCTGCCTAGCCATTCCATTCGAAACCTTTGTATAAAACCCTTAAACAACCTTTCGAAAACATTGAAGGTAACTCCTTCAAAACCTTTAATAAAAACCCTTCGAAAGTATTGGAGGTAACTCCTTCAAAACCTTTTATAAACCTTTCGAAACCATTGAAGGTAACTCCTTCCAAACCAATTAAAAAGCCTTCCTTTTACAAGCTTTAAAACATATGACATCCGCCTTCTAAATCCTTTAAACCTTAGCCTTTCGAAAACATTAAAACCATACCTTTCGACCTTGTCAGAAGGTTTCTCTTCGATCTAGTCGAAAGGTTTCACCTTTCGACTTTGTCGAAAGCTTGGGGTACCTTCTCTATAAAATCATTTATAAACCTTTCGAAAGTAATGAAAATCAAAACCTTTCGAAGACATTGTGTTCAATTTAAAATAAGTGGAAACCTTTCAAAACCATTCAAAGTTAACAACTTTGAAACTTTTAAAATGTTTTAACTTAAAACATTTGGATTATGCCTTCAAGTAGAGCAAAAGGATCAGAAAAACATTGGAGTCGAAAGCAACTGCTTTGAAACCTTTATAAAATCTTTCGAAACCATTCGAAGACAATGAAGTGTTGGTGTTGGAACCAACCCTTCGAAATCAATGGAGAGAGGCGACAAGTTTTATAAAACAAAAGATAACCTTTGACTCTATCTGTGTCGAAAGGTTTGGTAGTGGCAACTATACTTTCAACCTTGTCGAAAGCTATACCTTTTGACTTTGTCGAAAGGTTTCAATTAAAACAAGAAAGCAAACCAATCGAAACCTTTTTCATTTAAACCATTTGACAGCGTCGAAAGCTAGCAGGCGTATTTTCTTTAAAACCAAAATAAAGTTTCATCTCCTTCGAAAGCCATAACCTTTCGTCCCTAAACATTTCAACTTTATCCAATTCACTACGTATCAGTTGCCTGATACCATGTGCATTGGTTATCTGACCTAGTCGAAAGGTTTGATACCTTTCAACCTTGTTGGAAGGTTTGGAGTGAAGGCAGAAGCACTTGCCGAAAGGGTTGAAATAGAAGAAAAACTATTTATTTGTACTTTAAAACAGTTCTTTTGTACCCAACTTGCCTTGTTTGTCTAAATCTGATTGGTTGCCAGAATTTTATATTCAAAAATGCTGCCGACTTTCCTTATTTGGAAATTTAAACAATTTTGAAAAAGCCCCTTTCTCCTTTATAATTATATAAAACATTTAAGCCCGTACCTTAAATAATTTTATATAACTATTAAAACCTCTTGGAAAATTCTGGAAAAACTCCAAAAAACCAATTAATATGTTCTCTTCAACATATAAAATTTTCGGATCCAAACAATAATTATTTTTTTCCCGTAAATAATTTAATAATCCAAAATACCATTTTCTTCCTTGGAAAATTCATAACAGTTCCACAAAAATTCATAAAATTGAAACCCATCTCTGAAATAACTTTTTAGATCATCATAAAATTTTTCAAGGCTAACGGATGTCATTTAATAGGGTTTTCATTTTAAAACATGTCATAAAATCTGTATGAACATACATAAATCATCAACATGTATATTAATCATTTTATCATTAAAAAACTTGGCAAACCTTTGCAAAATCATTTGGATTTAATCCTAAAACCGAAACCATAAAAATTTAGAGATGTAAACATTATTCACCTTTTCTTTAGAGATTAAGGAGCTTGAGGTTTGAATGAGTTTGATTTGAATTTGCTTTTCCTTAAACTTTTCTTTAGTTTCCTCTTCTTCTTTCCTTGTTAATGGTGGCCGGCCTTGCTTTTAAATTTTAGAAATGAGAATGAACGTGTATTAAGATACACAGCCTAAGGAAGATAATATAGGAATGGCCTCTTTCCCATAATACCCCTCCTCTAGTTCATTTTAAACCCTTCATTTAATTTATTAGTTAAAAAGGCACGGCTACCTTAATTAAATCAAATCTCAATCCCCTTATCAATACATTATTTTGTTTAGTTTATCTAACTAAATCTCCTAAATAATGTTATCAAAAATCTGGGATATTACAATATTGTTTGTAGTATTATGTTAGGATCGAACCGTGTAAGTGTAAGTAATTATGTACGGGAAAAATTAAGAGCAAAATTTTCTTATCGCAAAGATTATATAATATGATCAAAGCCGTACATCATAATAACTCTTCATTGTATCACAAGTTTTATACTATCTATAGAGTCTACGTATACTTAAAATATATTAGTATATTGGTTACAAATATACAATGTCATAAACAACAAATAGTAAAAAATCAACATTGTAATTTGAAAACACACTTTGAAAAATATCGGTCTAAGCAACAGTCGAACATGTACGCTAGTGGTTCATAGGATGCTAAATATAGTCCCACATTGTATAAAATGACATATAAGAGGTGCATATATATTGTTAATACCTCAGTTATTGATTTTGATGATAACAACCTTAGTAATGGTAATACATTCGTATAAAATATGGTTACTAATGCTTTTGTATAGATATGTAGTATATAGTGTATAGTGTAGGATATTATACAGGTATTAAATCGAAGACTATACGGTATAGAGACTTATGAAATGGACATAAAGACTCACGAATATAAAGATCAAGATAAGAAAAGTTTAAAACTATAGTATAGTATATAGAGTCATAAATTATTGTTAAAGTCTTTGGTAGCATTCTTTGATCCCCATCTCTCTTTCTTATATTCATATATTCTTTAAATAAAAATATATTTTTAATATATTTAAAGATATTTTATAAAAAAAAATTAAAGCTTAAAATACTTATAAACCATGTTTAAACTATTTTACAAAGTATCAAAATATTTTACAAAGCATAAGATTTTCAAAACATTTAAAAACAAAAGAGTTTTTCAAAATTTAAAGGGATATGTCGACATATGCATATGAAGTATGTCGACGTACATGTCGATATTTTGAAATGAAGTGTCTATTCGTCGTAACTCTTCACAAATGGACATGTCTGTTTATTCTCTATATATAAGGGGTTTTCAAATGAATTTTTAACGACTACTCTCTTATTAACTTCTCTCCTCTTACTCTACCAAAATTTCTATTGACAATATATTCAAAAAATTTCAAATTCAAACCGGAATCAATTCAATCTTCATTATATTGATTCTCTACTATTTACACTCTGATTTCGATCATCTCTCTCTCTCTCTCAATCAAAGATCAAAGTGTTATCTAAGAGGCTATAGGATCAACTTTATCCAAAGATTAAACATTGCCTTTGGAAAAATCATCAAACTCCAGTTATATTTGATTAGGCCTGATTGTGTCCTAATTCAAGGGTGTGCTTGGTGTTCCGAAAATCCAAGTGGGTGTGCTTGTATCCCATCCAAATCAAGCGAGTGTACCTAGAGCTTGGAAAATCTAGAGGGTGTGTCACGTAGCCTTGAAATCGAGATTGTATTAGGTTTGCCTTCTGCCCGTTGAAAGTTCGGCATTTGAAAAGATATATGTATAAGAAATTGTATGGTACTGGATGTAGGGTAACTCTGAACCAGTATAAAATCCCTGATGTGATCTCTTTGATTCTCTACTTTCTACTTTACTGCATTCATATTTATCTATGTTTGCATCTGTGATTGTCGATTCTGCATTATGTAATAATAATCCTGAAAGGATTTTAAAACGATTCACATGAATCATAAAATACTATTCACCCTCCTCTAGTATTTAATCAGCCTTAAGATTCATAATTCCGCAACCCACATTTGGTATCAGAGCATTTGGTTTTCAAAAATTCATAATTTGGTTTTAGAAAAGTTTAAATGGCTAAAAATAGTTTTAATAATTTTGCAGAAAAACAATTTTGTGAAACTAATTTGTTTTTAACTAATTGTTTTGAAAAGTCACTTTATTTCTTGGAAAGGTATGATTTTGAATTGTAGGAACAATTCTGTTATATGGCTAATGGCGAACAAACACCTGATAATCAAATATCATGGATCAAGAAGGACAAGTGGATATTGGATAGTGGATGTTCAAGACATATGATTGTAAATCTAGAGATCTTGAAAGATATATTCTATAAAGATGATGGATTGGTAAACTTTGGAGACAACTCAAAAGGATATGTGATTGGCATCGGCAATGTCGATAACTCTAAAACTCCTACTATTTCTAATGTTTTGCTAGTTAGGAATATAAAACATAACTTGCTTAGTATTAGTCAATTATGTGATAAGGGTTTTAAAATTAAGTTTGAAAAAAATAACTGGCATATCAAAGATAATGTGTCAAATATTATCTTTGAAGGTATTAGAAAACATAACATATATACCTTAATTATAAAGGTTTCCAATGATAATTTATGTCTTTTGGCTGAATCTAATGACCTTTGGATTTGGTACAAAAGATTTGGTCATTTGAATTTTAAACACCTTTCTAAAATGGCTAGATATGAACTTGTTAGGGGTCTTCCAAAATGAATTTTAAGGTCATTAATTTATGTGATGCTTTTCAATTAGAAAAACTTCGTAAGAGTTCTTTTAAATCCAAAAATATGATTTCTACTTCTCATCCCCTCGAACTTCTTCATCTAGATCTTTTTGGACCGTCATAAATACAATCAATAAATCATAATAAATATGTCTTTGTAATCGTAGATGATTTCTCTAGATTTATATGGACAATTTTCTTGAAACTTAAAAGTGAAGCTTTTGAAATGTTTAAATTTTTTACTAAAACAATTCAAAACCAAGTGGCAACCAAAATTAAAACGATTAGGAGCGATCACGGAAGAGAATTTTAAAATGATAATTTTGAAATCTTTTGTAGTAAGAAAGGAATAACTCATAAATTTCCTTTTCCAAGATCGCTACAACAAAATGGAGTAGTAGAACATTAAAATAGAATAATACAAGAATGTGCTAAAATAATGTTAAATGATAGCAATCCGACCGTCAAGAAAACTCCATATGAATTGTTTTATAATAAAAAGCCTAAAGTATCATATTTTAGAGTTTTTGGTAGTAAATATTTTATTAAATACAAAGGATAATTTAGATAAATTTGATACTCAATCAGACAAAGAAATTTTCATTGGCTATTTAAATAGAAATAAAGCTTATAGAGTTTTCAATACCAGAACTAACACTATTGAAGAAACATTACATGTTTCATTTGATGAGAATTTCAAATTTAATAATTCAAGCTTTGATGAAGAAGAAATTGTTAATGAAAATAATGAAGTTACAAATAATGAGTCCACTAACAACAAAAATAATAATCCTGAAAATTTACATCCAAATTAAAGAATAAAATATTTAAGAGTTCATCTATAGAAAATATTTTAGGAAACATAGAATCTGTAATAAAAACAAGAAATCAATTAAATAAAATGAGCAATGTTGCTTTTATCTCAACCACTGAACCCAAAAATCCAAAGGAAGCATCATTAGATGATTCTTGGATTCTTGCTATGCAAGAAGAATTGAATCAGTTTACCAGAAATGATGTTTGGGAATTAGTCCCAAGACCCAAAGATAAATCTATAAGAGGAACTATATGGGTATATAGAAATAAAATGAATAAACAAAGAGAAGTCATTAGAAATAAAGAACGTTTAGTTGTTCAAGGTTATTGTTTAGAAGAAGGTATAGATTTTGATGAAACTGTTGCTCCTGTAGCAAGGTTAGAGGCTATCAAAATTTTACTTGCTTTTGCAAATCATAATAACTTTAAATTATTTCAAATGGATGTCAAAAGTGCCTTTTTAAATGGATTTATTAAAGAAGATGTATACGTAGAACAACCCCCACTTTTTGAAGATGAAAAACTACCTAATCACGTATATAAATTAAAGAGAGCTTTATATGGTTTAAAACAAGCTCCTAGGGTATGGTATGATAGATTAAAATTGTAACATCCTCTATCTTAAGGCCCGAAGCTAAGCGCTACAGATGCTGCAGTCATTTATAGTATTAACTTCCAGTGATAAAATACAGTAATGTTAATGGTATTTATAATATCAGAAGCACATGAATGTGAAACAAAATCACAGATTCCAAAATCAACTTTACTGATTACATTTCAAAATCATGTTTCATATTCCATTACACAATCCCAAATGCTTCCATGTTTTGATCAAATATAGTTATTACAAATTACGCCAAGAGCGATATGCGAAGATGCCCCCTTGGATGATCAGAGTACTCAATAAACATAACAGTCTTAATACATCACAGCGGAAATAGAAATAACAACTCCTAAATAGCTAACTTTGCCTCATACACGTCTTCGGAAGCTTTATTCGTCCACCTACTAAACCTGTAAATCCTTAACACTCGATCTACTCAAATTAATTTTGACCACCGGAGAGCTTAAGGGGAAAACATAAAGTTTGAGTCAGACATAAAGCCTGGTGTGAATAATACTATTACATCTCAGTTCACTGATATTAAGTGAAACCACGCCGCTTAGTGGAACGGGCTTCCCCTCACTAATATCCTTTTAAAACATATCTTTTTGCAAATCATAATCCTGCAATCAAACTGATTAAAAAAATAATAGAAATATTATATATGCTCATAAATCTGGTAATAAATGGACTATCTGTCCAAACAATATAGTTTTTTTTGGCTAACTACTAACCATTGGCTGACTCGGGCCTATTACACAAATTAAATAATCTAACATTTGTTACACACGCTTCTATATGGTCTGTCCTTAACTTACTTCTCCCAGGATCAACTGATCCTAATGGTTTTACGGGCTCACTAATAACCTATCCTCCTTCTCTATATATTCCTTTATGTGTGTAACATCATTTAAGTCTTACCTGTGACTAAGCCCTAAACACTGGAATTTTGGACTAAACTAGCTAGGGGCTTTAACTAATGTATAGGACGCGACCCTATACCAGTCTCATCTGGTATTTTAATATCTGAATCATTTACTTAGGGTTAACTACCCATCAAATTTTCCTTGAAAACATCTTTTAAATTTATTTAACCCTTTAAATCATACTTAACAAGGAAAATTTACTTTTTGCTTTACTCAAATCTCTTTGTCATAGTATATGCTTTACACAAAACATTGTTAATGAAAACCTTCGAAACCCTTGTTTGAAAGCTTTAAACAATCTCTTTCGAAACCTTTGAAAGTACCCCTTTCAAAACAAGTTAACTACTTTACCTTGAAACTCTAGGCTGAAAGGCCAAAACATACCTTTCAAAATCATTGGAAGTGTCCTTTCGAAAGCTTTATAAAACCTTAGACATTCTTTTTTTTAAACACTTCAAACTTTCCTTTCGAAAGCAATGGAAATATTCCACTTAATTACTCAAAGTATACCTTTCAAAAACATTGGAAAATCTCCCCTTCGATACCTTCATAATATACCTTTCGAAAGCATTAAAGTCCTTTACTTAAAATAAACCTTTCGAAAGCATTGGGTTCAAGTAAAAGTTTATGGAACATAGCTTTGAAACCATTTAAAACCATTCCCTTCGAAACCTTTGGGTTTAACTTTCAATATACCAAATGGTCTTAAAAGAACTGGGATGAAAGCATCTCTTTTGAAATCATTATTCCTAAATAAAAGAAAGTGGATGGTTTTGAAAGCAAGGAGAAGCGGCTTCTTAGTAAAAACGAAAGCACCCTTTCAAAACCTTTGTTTGAAGGCAAAAGCGGCCTTAACTTGGTCGAAAGGTAGAATGCAGCAGCAGAGGTTTCGACCCCGTCGAAAGCTTATTTTAAAATGAAGGCGACAACCTCTTTCGAAAGCCCTTTTTCAAAAACAATTGACCAAGTCGAAAGCTGGTTCCTTCGATAGCTTCATTTGTAACCAAAATAGTTCTAAGTTTTAAAGAGCTACTTCTACCCCTTCAGAAGCTTTTTTCGACTCCATACATTTCGCCTAACTCCAATCCACTAGGTACCGAAGCTGATACCAAGTGTATTGGTTTCGACCTGGTTGGAGGCGGCAGTATAGGGTCGAAAGGTGGCTGCTATAAGTGGCGAAGCATTAAATCTTTATAAAACAGAATTTTAACTTTTTAAAGCAATTTCTTTCCAACTAATTTGCCATGTTTGTCAATGTATAATTGGTTGCCAATAATTTTACCAAATATTTTCTAAAAGTGCTGCCGAATTTCAGAAATTAACAAATTAAAACATTTACGAATTGCCCATCCTCCTTTTATAAACATATAAAACATTTAAGTCCCATACCTTTAATAATTTTATATCTTTAATAAAACACTTAGGAAAATTTTCCAGAAATTCCCATAAATCACCTTTTATATGTTTTCTAACATATTTAAATTTCTAACCCAAAGCTAACATATAATAGCCGAAAATAATTTAAACCCAATTTAACCATTTTCTTTACTAGAAAATTCATAATAAATCCACATTAATTCATAAAATTATGAAACTTGAAACCCATCTCTAAAATAATATTTCTTACCTTATAGCAAAAGCACAAGGCATTTGGATGTCATTTGATAGATTTCAAAACAAATCTTATCATAAAATTTATATGAAGCAACATAAATCATCAACAAGCATATACATCCATTTAAAAATAAGAACATGGCATAGTACTTTGCAAAACATAGTCAGATCTGATCTAGAAACCAAAAATAATAAATATGAGATGTAACCCATTATTCACCCTAGCTTGTTGTTAAGGAGTTTGAGATTTGCTCTTGAGTTGATTTGATAAGCTCCCTCGCTTAATTCTTGCTTATCTTCCCCTTGTTTTTGTTAGAACCTTGAATTTTGATGTTTTGATTGTGACAACTATATAAGTAAATATTATATGAACTAACCATATTTGCAGGAGAAGATACTGTTTTACTCGAGAAATAATCTAACAGATTGCAGACCAGATACCAGATAGAAACTTCAGTAATATATTTAGTCTATGGTCTGAGTCTAGTAGTTAATTCATGTTAAAATCTCTCCAAAGTGGTATATGCATGCACACACAATTTAAAAATATTTTAAATCATAGTTCATATGCTAAAAAAATTAGTAATATAGTTCATATACAAAAGTTTTTCAAAAAAATCTTTGATATGAAAAAAACAGTCAATTCAACCGACTGAACCATATAGTTAGTCGACTGAATGTTGTGCACGTGCACAACTAAACTTGAATATTCAAATGGCTGAAGTTTATGATTCAGCTGGCTGAATTACATGACTTTTGTACTATTTTCTTTCAGATTCAATTTTTAATCAATTCAGCTGGCTGAATTATTCCACTTAGATGGCTGGATCTTCCTAACAGCTATATTTTGAAAAGACACTTCATTTTAGCGACTAAAGAAAACTCTTGATTCAAGAGTTGCTTCCATATTCGGTCATGGCTACTTTTCATGAATGACCGCAACTCTTAATCACTATATATAGCCATGAAATCCATTGTTTTAATCACTGAATTCTGATTCTAATTCTTATTCTTATTGTCTAAACAATCTTGCCATTTGCATTCAATATTTTTGTTCTAATCACTTGTTCATTCAAGCAAACTTCATTAGTGATTAAATAAACTTCCTATCTTCACGAATTACACGATATACCACAAAGGAGAAGATTATAGGAAGTGTGTGCATTATTGACTTATCAGTGCTACTCAAGAGCATACTCAGTCAGAAACAATTTTACTATTTGTATTGGAAGTCCTGTGCGATTTCTCAGGCGGTTGAAATCCTATTCAGTTGCTTAGGCGGTAGAAGTCCTGTTCGGTTGCTCAGGCGGTGTAATACTTGTTCCTCTGGGTGAAGTGAGGGTTTATAGTTGAATTCCAGAAGGAGTCTGGGACTGGACGTAGTTCGAACCAGTATAAAAATCTCTGGTGTCATTCACTTTATTATTTACTTTTATACTTATATTCCGCACTAGTAGATAACTTAGTTAATATTCCATATTATACGATCCTTAGTCACTTTCACTTGGTATCAGAGCAAGGTCATCAAATAACCATAACACAGTTATTTGATATTAAGTTAATATGGAAAATAACACAAGTTTTATTGAAGGTTAATCAACTGCACGCCATCACTATTTAACGACTTAAATTACAATTATTGGTCAACTCGCATGAGAATTTTTATGCAAGCAAATGGATATGATACTTGGAATGTCACTCAAAATGAATACACTATACCTAATACACCATATGCATAATGGCCAAACACATAAAAAATAGATGCTACCTCAAATTCAAAAGCCATGAATATGTTATTTTTTTGCTTTAGATAAGAATGAATTTAACAGAGTTAGCATGTGTACAACTGCTTATGAAATTTGGCGAACTCTTAAAGTTACACTTAAAGGAACATACAAAGTTAAACAAAGCAAAATTTCTATGTTTAAAAATTTGTTCCAAAATTTCAGAATGAAACCGGATGAGACTATAAATGAAATGTATTCTAGATTCCAAGACATATATCATTCACTATTAGCATTAGGAGAAAAATACACTGATTTTGATATTATTTCAAAAATCCTAAACTCTTTAACAGATGAATGGGAATGAAAAGTCTTAGCTACTGAATAAGCTAACGATATTTCTACCATCAAACCTGAAGAGTTAATAGGAAATCTCATGTCATATGAAGTAAATTTGCAAGCAAAACGAGATCAAGCCCAAGATAGAATGAATATAGCTTTCCAAGCTTTACAAGAAGATTCGGATTCAGATGAAGATGATATGACATTTATAGCAAATAATTTCAAAAAGTGTTTGAAATTTAGAAAGAACAAAAAATTTGGAAATAACAAGAGTGACAATACCAATAAACCACAAGCTTCAAATCTCGAATGTTATAAATATCATAAGAAGGGTCATATAAAGAAGGACAATCCTGATCGAAAGAAAGACAGATACAAGAATAAGAAGGAGAAGTATAAGAAGAAGCAAGCATTCTCTGTTACATAGGATGATTAAGAATCACCTTCATCATCAGATAGTGACACCGACAGTGATTCTGAACAAGCAAATATCTGCTTTATGGTTTCAACTAACAATGTAAGTGATCTAACTTTTGACGATTTAATAGATATAAACTCAGAGCTATTGGATAAACTAAAAGAAGTTAAAAGAAAGTATAAAGATGCTTTAGAAAAACTAAATAGAAGTGAAATAGAAGTTGATATGCTCAGAGATGAAAACAAAATCTTAGAAGAAGAACTTTTTTAGACACAAGAATCTTTGTCTAATGTATCTTCTCAACTCACTATGCTATCAAATGAAATTGAAGTTCAAAAAGAAAAAATATGACATTAGCTTCATAAATCACAATTTAAAATCAAATGTCAAAATTCTTGAATTAAACAATACCAGTCTCAAAACCGAGTTAGAGAATATTACTAAAAATGTTTCTAACTTAATAAAGGTAGAGAAAATCTTTCTAAAATTATTAAAAACTCTCGAACTACTTTTAATAAGTAAGGGTTAGGATATACAAATTCCTCAAAAACTAGTTCAAAGAGGAATAATTCACCATATAAAAATTTCAATATACATAAGAATTTTGTAAAAGCTAAACCAAAACCAAAGATTTTCACTCAAAAGAAAGATATTTGCAACACAAATACAATAAAGATTTGGGTACCAAAAACTAATAATAATTCAATCAGAAAGAAGTATATTTAGTCTTTTATAAATTCAGTTCATATGAAAATTTTACTTATAAAGGGAGTTTTAAACCTTCTTGGGTTTGGTTTCCTAAGATCTAATTCTTAGGACACTAATAAAAATTGGGTACCAAACTACCAACGTCATTTCTATATTTTTTGCAGGTACCAACTAAGAAAAGAGGAAAGTGGATACTTGATAGTGGTTGCTCAAAACATATGAAAGGAAACAAAGATATGCTGACTAACATCATCTACTCAGATGGAGGATCTGTCACATTTGGAGATAATTCCAATGGTTATATCATCGATAAAGGAAATGTGAGTAATGACGGTACATCTAACTTACCTCTTATTACAAATGTTTTACTAGTTAAAAATCTAAAACGTAATTTTCTTAGTATAAGTTAACTATGCAATAAAGGTTTTAATATATCTTTTTCGGAAAATAAATGTAATATATTTGATCAAAACAAGAATCTAATCTTTGAAGGAACTAGGGAACGAAATATATACATATTAAATATGAAAGTTAATCATAACACAAATATGTGTCTAGTAGCCGAAGAAAATGATCCTTGGTTATGGCACAAAAGATTTTGTCATATAAACTTTAAAGCAATAAGCAAATTATGTAAAAATAATTTAGTAAAAGGTTTACCAAAAATGAATTTTAAAGTAAATAGAATTTGTGATGCTTGTCAATTAGGAAAATTAACCAAATCTTCTTTTAAATCAAAGAAAATAATTTCTACATTACAACCGCTTGAGTTATTACATTTAGGTCTCTTTGGACCAACTCAAGTACAATCTATAAATCATAATGGATATGTTTCCATAATTGTAGATGATTTTTCAAGATACACCTGGACAATATTTATGAAAAATAAAGTGATACTTTTGAAAATTTTAAGATCTTTGCTAAGAGAATTCAAAATATTAAGAATATAAAAATTAAAGATATTCGAAGCGATCACGGTAGCAAATTCGATAATGATATTTTTGAAAAATATTGTAATAAGAAAGGAATTTTTCATAATTTTTCATTTCCTAGAACTCCACAACAAAATGGAGTTGTAGAAAGGAAAAATAGAACACTTCAAGATGTGCTAGAACTTTATTAAATGGAAGCACTTTACCTAAACATTTTTGGGCAGAAGCTGTAGCAACTGCTAGTTATGTTTTAAATCGAGTCTTCATTAGGTCATTAACAAAACATAACCCATATGAACTTTTTAATGGAAGAAAACCTAATATATCATATTTTAAAAATTTTGGTCAAAATGCTTTTTATTAAATACAAAAGACCAACTTGGTAAATTCAATCCAAAATCCAATAAAGGAATATTCATTGGATATTCGGAACGAAGCAAGGCATATAGAATTTATAATAAAAGAACTTAAATAATCGAAGAAACACTTCATGTGTCACTCGATGCAAATTTCAAATTTAATCATAAAAATGAAGATGAAGAAATAATCCCTAAATCAAATATCACAGAATATGATATTGAAAATACTGAAAATAATGTTGAAATTGAAAACAACAATTTACCAAATGAAAATGAAATTCGAACTCCACTAAGACTTCTAAGAAATCACCCAATTGAAAATGTCATTGGAGAAGTAAATACTAACGCAAGAACTCGAAATCAATTGAATCAAATGGGTCATGTGGCTTTCCTATCATACATTGAACCCAAAAATGCTAAAGAAGCCTCAACTGATGATTACTGGATTATAGCTATGCAAGAAGAGTTAAATCAATTTGAACGAAACGAAGTTTGGGACTTAGTTCCTAGATTTATTAATCAAACAGTCATCGGTACTAAGTGGGTTTTTAAAAATAAAGCCAATGAACAAGGAAATATTATTCAAAACAAAACTAGATTAGTCTCTCAAGTTTACAATCAGGAAGAAGGAATAGACTATGAAGAAACATTTGCGCCTATAGCTCGACTAGAAGCAATATGTATTTTACTAGCTTTTGCTTGTTTTCATAACTTTAAACTATATCAAATGGACGTAAAAAGTGCTTTTGTAAATGGTTTTATAAAAGAAAATGTATATGTAGAATAACCACTTTTATTTGCACATGAAAAATTTCCAGACCATGTTTATAAACTAAAGAAAGCTTTATATGATTTAAAACAAGCACCTCATGCTTGGTATGATCGTCTTAAAAGTTATTTTATAAATTCTGGTTTTAAAATTGGAAAAGTAGATCAAACTTTATTTATAAAATAAGGTAAAATGATATTTTAATAAAACAAATTTATGTAGATGAGATCATTTTTGGTTCCACGAACGAAAAATTGTGTCAAGAATTGTCACATATTATGACAAGAGAATTTGAAATGTCTCATATGGGAGAACTTTCATATTTTCTTGGATTACAAATTAAACAATTAAATAATGGAATTTTTATTAATCAAGAAAAATATTTTTATAATCTTATAAAACGTTTTGGTATGGAAAACACTTCTGCTAAACCAACTCCTATGAGCACTACGGTACATCTCGATCGAGATGAGAATGGCAAAAGTGTTGACTAAAAACTATATCGAAGTATGATCAGATCCTTACTTTACTTAACTTCTAGTCATCCAGATATAATGATGAGTGTATGTTTGTGTGCACAATTTCAAGCAAATCCCAAAGAATTACATTTGCGGGCAGTGAAACGAATTTTGCGTTACTTAAGCAAGACTAAAGACTACGGTCTCTTTTACCCGAAAGAATGTCCTTTTGAGTTAGTATCATATAGTGATGCTGATTTTGGAGGATGTCGAATGAATCAAAAGAGTACAAGTGGTACTTGTCATCTCATTGGACAATCTTTAGTATCTTGGTTTAGTAAGAAACAAAATTGTGTTTCACTTTCGACGTGTGAAGCAGAATATATTTCTGCTGCTTTGGCATGTGCTCAAGTAATATACATGCATCATACACTTCAAGATTTTGATATAAATCTATCTAACTCAACAATTTATTGTGATAATACAAGTGCTATAAATTTATCAAAAAATCCTATAAATCACACTAGAACTAAACGTATTGACATTCGACATCATTTTCTTCGTGATATCATAGAAAAAGGTAAAATTTCTCTTGATTTTGTATCATCAGAAAATCAAGTTGCAGATATATTTACTAAACCTTTAAATGAAATTTTTTTTAAATTAAGATGTGAACTAGGAATTATGTCGTTACATGATTTATAATTCGATATTAAAGTATTAAAAATTATAAAATAAATAAAAATTTAATAGAACAAAAATTGGAGATGATGGCACTCGAACTCTACTCTCATGGGAGGAAGTCAGATGTCTTTCCAATGTTCTATTGTGTTACTTGATTTAAGACCTTACATTCCTTTTATTCTATATGCAGTTATAACCTTTTTATATTTCTTAACCTTACATTTCTCTTAGCTGAAGTTTTCCAAGGAATATAAACCATAAAATAAAAACTCTAAATAGATATTCAACACAATATATATACGTGATCAAATTTTTTTAAATTCATATGCAAACTTTAAGAATAAATATACTTTCTCTTTACAATGTCATCTCAAGAAAGCTCCGATCTCTGATCGATCGTCTTCAACACTCCTACTACGGATTCATCAAACAAATCTACTTCGGTATATATTCCACTGAAGATTACTCCATCGTCGAATCATCATACTGGATATACACTGAACGAAAAATGAGTTAAGAAAAACTTAGACTTTGGTTCACCATCTACCGAGGAGAAAATTGACGAAATCCATCACTATCAACGTGAGACTTTAGGTTTACAATGTGAAATGTATTATGAACAAAAACACCATGGTAGACGATTAAATTTCCTTGAACAATTCGCTCTCAAATTTTGTGGCACGTCTCCTAAGCAAGGTGCACACAATCCGTCTCCCCAACGACCTCACATGTCTCCGAATTCTTGGGAACAAGGTGCTCAATGTAATGTTTGGTCTCCTATACATCCATTATGTGATATCACCAAAGTTGAAACAAGCTCAGACGAATCTAAGACTTCAGGAAATTAATATCTATATATTTTTATGTTTATAAATTTAATACTGTAATATGGATATGTAACACGTTTATTGATATAAAAATTATAATTATATTTGACATGAGAACAAAGCTCAAAAACACACACACACACACACACACACACATATATATATATAGTTTGTAAATTAACTAATTTAAGAATAAACTAAAATGAAGCTTGACCTCAGCAAAAACAACAGTTTCAGCCGGCTGACTATAGGGACTCAACCGACTGAACAATCCTAGAAATTTAAAGTTCTTTCAGAATTCAGTCGATTGAGTACCCCAGTCAGCCGACTGAATTGTATCAAATTTGAACTGTATTTCTGCTGGTTGAAATTTTCTATACATCAGCCGGCTGACTCCGCATAGCAGCTGACTGAATATTCAAAACTGCAACATACAACCCAGAATTCAACCGACTGACCACCACTCCTCAACCGACTGAATTATGGCAATTTTTCACTATAAACTTGCGGGTCAATTCTCTGCATTCCAGCCGATTGTTTTCACCCTTTCAACCGACTGACCTGTCAGTTTTCAGTTTTTAAAAAGTAGATCTGCATATTCTCCAATACACATATTCACTCAAACTCTACATAACTCTTATCTACTCCTTCATTCTTATCTTACCTAAACACTCTCTATTTCAAAATAAACCCAGAAACCAAACCCTAGCTTATCAAAAAGTTTTAATTTTTCTTTCAAATTTCATAAACCAAATAGCACCAAGATCAAAAGGAGCTCATGAATCAACAACCAGACCTTCCGAGAGCCAAATTCGGGCTTGGTTACACAATGAAACGGCGGTCAATAGATTCAACACCATGAGGAATTCAAAGTTATTTGAAGGTGCTTTCATGAAATTCCCCGACTTCAACGGCTACGCAATTAGAGAAATAACCGAAGCTCGCGGTTTTGATTCGCTCATTGGGTATGATTCCAACAATGTCAAAACCTACCCTCTTTTAATTAAGCTCTTCTTTGCAAATATGAATCTCGACCACCAAGATCCGCGAAACAAAGATGATTGCATATGGACCTTGGTGTGGAGTAAAAGGTTTATTTACCTCTTCAACGATTAGGCCATATACTAAGATGTCCATCCGAAGGGTTGGCTATTGACGATGTTGAGGAGATATGTATAATCATGATGAAGTATCACATCTCTTTTTATCAGACGATTTAACCATTTTGAAATCTAGTGCCTTACATCCGAAGGCACGAATCGTCTACCGTGCACTCATTCGATCGTTACAACCCCAGACCGGAAGCTATGAAAAGGTCTACAAATGGGATTTTCAAGCCCTGTATGCTATTTACTCATCCCAATGAGTAAATTGGGGAAAAATAGTATTGTATGAATTTCTCACCGTCAATCACAAGAGAAGCTACAAGACGATTCACTATGGAGCTTATATTATGTGGATTCTACAAAATTTTGGAGTTCCATTGCCCGATTCCAATTTCATGACAATCGGAGAGCTTAAGTCGAAGACTCTAAGTCTAATGGGTCTTCCTAAGCGTCCCAAACATCAACAAATCATTAGCTTTCAACAATGGGTCGCTAATCGTAACCAAGGATCCCTCAACCGAGAGACACAAATATCGCTTCTTCCTCCTCTCAAGTTCCTTAACACGAAGAAGAAAAGGAGGACGACGAAATTCAAGAACTTTATGTTGACGTGCCTCCGAAGCAAGCTCTTACGACATAATCACGGAATCAAAGCAAACTTGGTCGACGTTTAGCAAATGTAGAAAAGAATGTTTCTAAAACTAACAAAAAGCTAAACCCGATCAAAGGCTTTTTAAATAAAATTTGGGAAAAGGTCTCTTGTTCCGGGTCCACATCAACTGGTGTTGCTGAAAATCCAGCCCCATTCTCTTGGACGACATCAGAAGAAGAAAAGGAAGTATAAGATAGTGAGGATTTCTCGACTCTTTTCTTTTCGTTACTATTTAACCCATGAAAAACTTGTAGTACTATTATTTTGTTTATGTGTTCCTAGGTAAGATGGCCATTTATATATCATATCTATATGCTAATATGTGCTTGATGTCTATGATGTTTATGATATTTATATGTTTATATGTCTATATTTCTCATATTAATTAGTTGTTCCTTTTTTTCGATGACAAAGGGGGAAAATATGATTGATAGGGGGAGTATTCATTCAGGGGGAGTGAGTTTGCTTTTTTATATTTACAAACTTACATAGTTGTCATCAATAAGAAGGGGGAGAATGTTAGAAGCTTGAATTTTGTTGTTTTGATTATGACAACTATATAAGTAAATATTATATGAACTAAGCATATTTGCAGAAGAAGATACTATTTTACTCGAGAAATAATCTGACAGATTGCAGACCAGATACCAGATAGAAGCTTTAGTACTATATTTAGTCTATGGTCCGAGTCTAGTAGTTAGTTCATGTTAAAATCTCTTCGAAGTGGTATATGCACGCACACGCAATTTAAAAATATTTCAAGTCATAGTTCATATGCTAAAAATTTTAGTAACATAGTTCATATACAAAAGTTTTTCAAAAAAATCTTTGATATGAAAAAAACAGTCAATTCAGCCGACCGAACCACATAGTTCAGTCAAGTGAATGTTGTGCATGTGCACAACTAAACTTGAATATTCAGACGGCTGAAGTTGATGATTCAGCCGGCTGAATTACATGACTTTTGCACTATTATCTTTCTGATTCAATTTTTAATCAATTCAGCTGGCTGAATTGTTCCACTCAGACGGCTAAATCTTCATAACAGCTATATTTTGAAACGACACTTCATTTCAGCGAATAGAAACAACTCTTAATTCAAGAGTTGCTTCCATATTATTTCATGGCTACTTTTCAGGAATGATTGCAACTCTTAATCACTATATATAGCCATGAAATCCATTTTTTTAATCACTGAATTCTGATTCTAATTCTCATTCTTATTGTCTAACCAATCTTGCCATTTGCATTCAATATTTTCGTTCTAATCACTTGTTCGTTCAAGAAAACTTCATTAGTGATTAAATAAATTTCCTATCTTCACGAATTACACGATATACCACAAAGGAGAAGATTATAGAAAGGGTGTACATTATTGACTTATCAGTACAACTCAAGAGCATACTCATTCAGAAACAATTTTACTATTTGTATTGGAAGTCCTGTTCGGTTGCTCAGGCGGTAGAAGTCCTATTCAGTTGCTCAGGCAGTAGAAGTCCTGTTCGGTTGCTCAGGCGGTGTAATACCTATTCCTTCGGGTCAAGTGAGGGTTTATAGTTGAATTCCAAAAGGAGTCTGGGACTAGACGTAGGTTGAGAAGTTCGAACCAGTATAAAAATCTCTGGTGTCATTTACTTTATTATTTACTTTTATACTTATATTCCGCACTAGTAGATAACTTAGTTAATATTCCATATTATACGATCCTTAGTTACTTTGAGTTTTCTCCTAATGGTGGCCGTCCAAGCTTGAATTTAGTTTTGTTGGTGAACGTTTGTAAATGAAAATGGAATTAAGGGTTTAGGGTAGAAGGATGTAACCTATTCCTATTTTGCCCTTAACTTATTCCCTTACCTGTTTCATTTTAATTCTCCTTTGTTCTTGGGTTAATTAGGCATGGCTACCTTTTAATTATACAAATCTCACTCCCTTAAACATTTACATTATTTCATTTATTTTATCTAATTAAATATCCTAAATAATGTTAGTCAAAATTAGGGTCATTACAGACTCCCCTCCTTAAAGAATTTCGTCCTCGAAATTACAATAAGGTACTCATCCAAATCAATCATAAAGGTAAAACATACCATGAAATAAGTATCTCGAATCCTGCTCTCAGTTTCCCTAGTACAGTCTCTATCGTCGTCACTCCACTGGACTTTGACTAATTTGATTGTCTTGTTCCTTAGTCTCTTCTCATCTCTCGCGATTACACGAACTGGTGCTGTAGTAGTCTCTGGATCTCGAATACTCTTTCTTAGATGAGAAATGTGAAATACATTTTGGACTCCTGCCAAACAGCTTGGTAAATCCACTCTATATGCGAGTTTCCCAATCCTTTCTACAATAGGAAATGGTCCAACAAATCTCGGTGCCAACTTTCCTGATTTCCCGAATCTGATTATACCTTTCATCGATGATACCTTGATGAAAACATGATCTCCAACTGAGAACTCTAAGTCTTTCCATCTTCTATCAGCATAGCTCTTCTGTCTAGACCGGGCTTCCTTCATCCAAGCTCGAATTAACTCAATCTTTTCTGCAGCGTCCCTAACCAAATCTGGACCAAGAACTAACCTATCCCCGGTCTCCAACCAACAAACGGGAGATTTTCATGGCCCTCCATACAAAGCTTCAAACGGTGCCATTCCTACACTAGCATGACAACCATTGTTATACGAAAACTCGACTAGGTGTAGATGGTCTTTCCATGATCCCCCAAAGTCTAGCACACAAGCTCTTAACAAATCTTCTAAGACTTTGTTAATCCTTTCCGTTTGCCCATCTGTCTGTGGATGGTAAGCGGTACTCATCTTGAGCTTGGTACCCAAAGTCTCCTATAGACTCTTCCAGAACTCGCTAGTGAATAAGGAATCTCCATCACTTATTATACTACTAAGAATTCCATGCAGTCTAATTACATTCTTCATAAATAACTTAGCTAAAACAGGTGCCATCCTGGTTGACTTAATCGGAATAAAATGGGCACTCTTGGTCAACCTGTCCACTATGACCTATATGCTTTCATATCCTCTATTTGACCTTGGAAACCCGTCTATAAAATCCGTTGAGATAGAATCCCATTTCCAAACTGGAACATCTAAAGGCTGAAGTAACCCACTTGGCTTCTGATGTTTGGCTTTTACCTATTGACAGTTCAAACACTTTTTCACCCATAAGCCTACATCTCTCTTCATACCTTCCCAGAAGAAAATTCTTTTCATATCCTGATACATCTTAGTTCCTCCCGGATGAATAGTGAACTTTGAACGATGGAATTATTCAAGAACTTCCTTCCTAATGTTACCCACATTCGGAACACATAGTCTTCCTTTCTTCCTTAACCACCCATTCTAGTCGAGACTGAAATCTTTCAAGTCATCGCTCTCTGTTCCATCCCTTAACTTTCTAATCTGTTCAACTAATAATGGATCCTCCTTCTTCTTAGTAGAAATCCTTTCGATCATCATAGGTCGAACTTCTAAACATGACAACATAGTAGTTTCCTTACTAGACCTAGCTTCAGTTCTCCACTATATCCTATATGTAGTCAATGCTTCTAAATCTTTCCACTCAGCTATCATTGCCAATACTTCATTCTGTTGTTTTTTGCTAAGTGCATCTGCAACGTTGTTGCCTTTCCTAGTGTGTACTCAATACCAAAGTCATAAGCGGCTAAAAACTCTAACCAGCTCTGCTGTCTTATATTCAGCTCTTTCTGAGAGAATAAATACTTCAGTGACTTATGATCTGTATATAATTCGAATCTTTCTCCCATAAGGTAATGTCTCCACACATTCAATGCAAAAATTACCGCATCTAATTCAAATTGTGCGTTGGATATCTAACCTCATGCAGTCTAAGCAGTTGAGAAGCATAGGTAATCACCTTACCTCTTTGCATTAACACAGCTCCTAACCTTGTTCCACATGCATCCATATACACTACCAAATCCTGATTCCCTTCCGGAACAACTAACACAGGTGCATTAGTCAATAGTGTTTCAATCTCTGGAATGCTTCCTCACACTTATTGGTCCAAATGAACTTCTCCTCCTTTCGCGTTAGCTTGGTCATCGGTGTCGCTATCCGTGAAAAATCCTTTATGAATCTCCTATAATACCTTACTAGTCCAAGAAAACTCTTTATCTCAGTCACTGTCTCGGGTCTCTTCCAATTATTCATTGCCTCGATCTTAGTAGGATCTACAGACAACCCTCTCCCTGAGACTACATGACCAAGAAACTTTACTTCCTTCTTCTAGAAATGACACTACAAAAATTTCTCTTTTAGTTGATGTTGTCTCAATGTCTCAAGCACCACTCTAAGATGAACTTCATGCTCTCTTTCATCTTTAGAGTATATCAAAATATCATCTATGAAAACCAAAACGAACCTATCCAAGTGTTCTCGGAAAAATCGGTTCATCAAATCTACAAAGAATGCTGACGCATTAGTTAGTCCGAACGGAATTACTAACCATTCGTACGATCCATATATGGTTCTAAATGCTGTCAAAGGAATACTACCCTCTACCACTCTAGGCTGATGGAACCCTGTTGCTAATCCAACTGGGAAAATACTTTGGCTCCACTCAACTGGTCGAACAAATCGTCTATTCTAAGTAACAAATATCGATTCTTTATCATCTTCTCATTCAACTTACGATAGTCGATACATAACCTTAGTGATCCGTCCGGTTTCTTTGCAAACACTACGGCTGCTCTACAAGGCGAACTGCTAGGTCTGATAAAATTATTACCTTCTAAATCCACCAACTGCACCTTTAGCTCCCTCATCTTGGTAGGTGTCATTCTACTTGGTGGTCTACTCACTGGTTCTGCTCCTAGTAGTAAATCTATCTAAAACTCAATAGATCATTTCGGCAGCAGTCCTGCGAATTCTCTAACACTGAAAACTCGATTCAATTAGTCTTCTACCTCCATAATACCCAACAAAGCATTAAATTCAAAACATGGGTTTTCTACGGAGTATACGATCTGATCACTACAACAAGGGTGTCTAAGTGATATTTTCCTATCATAGCAAAATATCCTAGCATCATATTTACTTAACCAATCCATACCCAAAATCCTACGGAATCAAACACATGCAAACTGGAAACAAATGTATGACCTAACAATTCAAATTCTAAGTGGTCACATCTCATCCCAAGATTTGCATATCCTCCTATCAGATTCGCAACCTTTAAGGAAGTAACTACGTATGAGGGTTCTTGGTTAAGCTTATCTACCAAACAACAAGATATAAAAGAATGTGATGCACTAGTATCAAATAGGACTCTAACTGATACACCATGAATTAAAAGCGTACTTCCCAACACAGCTTTTCCCTTTTCCTCTGCTGTTGGTCTCAAGGTAGCTAGTTCCAATGCAAACATCTTACATTTTCCATCCTTGGCTGGCTCCTTGCACTGGTTCTTATAATGTCCAATCTGATCGCAGTTGAAACATCTCACTCCTTTCTTCTTAGCAGCTTTCTTCCCTTTGCCTGTCTGGCACTCATGAGCATAGTGTCCCTTCTTATCACACTTATAACAGATAACTTCTGTCTTTCCCTTCTTGGCAGCTCCACTTTTTTGAGCTCCTTTCTTATGGAAAAATTTCTGCTTCTGGTTCTGCCCTCCTTGAACCTCCTTTGCCTTGTTTCCTTCAAGAGAAGCAAGCATCTTTTCCTACCTCAAAGCCATCTCAACAACTACATCACACAGATCTCTAATATGCGATAATGTGGCCTTAGCAAGCTTAGGATTCAACCTATGGATAAACTTATCATTCCTTCTAATAACATTATCAATGGTAGCGTATCCTTACCTCAATAGCTCCTCAAACTTGGTTGCATACTCAAGCACTGTCATATCTCCCTGCTCCAACTTAACAAACTTTCTGAGTAGAGTAGACTTAGAAATCTCCGACCTAAATCTTTCTTCAAACCTTCTCCTAAACTCAGCCCAAGTCATAGTCTCCTCATTGACTTTAACCGTAGCACCGTTCCACCAATACAGTGCTACTCCTTACAGCTGTCTAGAAGTGAGTCTCCTTTTCTGCTCATTATTGAGCCCCAAATCAGCAAAAATCCTCTCGCAATGAAGTAACCAATTCTCCACTTCGATTGCGTCTTCAATACTAATAAATGGCTTTCTTCCCAACTTTGCATAATCTCTACTCAATACAACATAGTTATTAACCACTGGAGCTCCTTGATTTCCTCTTTCAGCATTTCCTCCAGCTAACCCTACAGCAACTCCTACTTGCATCATGTTAACGAAAAATTGGTACATAGCTCTCATATCAACTTGCGGTATTCCGGCACCCACATTAGCAGCTTATGCCTGACTTGGATTCCTTCTAGTATTTGGTCCGGCATTCCCATTGGTTGTGGTGCTTCCCCCACCAATGTTAACTCTTCCACTTCTAGCATCCATATCTTACGTTCGTAAAATCTACATTCGAGACTTCGTAAGATACAGAAGAATAACCTAATAGAGATAGGAGAATAGGGATAAAGTGTATACTTGTATATAGCAAATACAAGTACATTACCACAGCGTTAACCCATACCCCGATCTTTTCTCCAACTCCTTAGGATTATGTTTTTAAAAATCATTTTAAGTTTGAAATCTCTTTTAAGTTTTTCATAAACCTATGCTCTGATACCAAGTTGTAACATCCCCTATCTTGAGGCCTGAAACCAAGCGCTAAAGATGCTGCAGTCATTTATAGTACAAACTTCCAGTGAAAAAATACAGTAATGTTAATGGTATCTATAATATCAGAAGCACATGAATATGAAACAAAATCACAGATTCCAAAATCAACTTTACTGATTACATTTCAAAATAAAGTATCATATTCCATTACCCAATCCCAAACACTTCCTAGGTTTTGATCAAATATAGTTATTACAAATTACGCCAAGAGCGACATGTGAAGATGCCCTCTTGGATGATCAGAGTACTCAATAGACATAATAGTCTTAATACATCACAACGGAAATAGAAATAACAACTCCTAAATAGCTAACTTTGCCGCTTGCACGTCTTCGGAAGCTTTATTCGTCCACCTACTAAACCTGTAAATCCTTAACTCTCGATCTACTCAAATTAATTTTGAGCACTCGAGAGTTTTAGGGGAAAACATAAACTTCGAGTCAGACATAAAGCCTGATGTGAATAATACTATTACATCTTGGTTTACTGATATTAAGTGAGACCACGCTGCTTAGCAGAATGGGCTTCTCCTCACTAATATCCCTTTAAAATATATCTTTTGTAAATCAGAATCCTACAATCAAACTGATTAAACTATAATAGCAATATTATATATGCTCATAAATCAGGTAGTAAATGGGCTATCTGTCCAAATAATATAGTTTTGTTTGGTTAACTACTAACCATTGGCTGACTTGAGCCAACCAGACAAAATAAATAATCTAACTTCTGTTTGACACACTTCTGGACGGTCTGTCCTTAACTTACTTCTCCCAGGGTCAATTGATCCTAATGGTTTTGCGGGCTCACCAATAACCTATCCTCCTTCTCTGTATATTCCTTTATGTGTGTAACCTCATTTAAGTCTTACCTGTGACTAAGCCCTACACACTGGAATTTTGGACTAAATTAGCCGGGGGCTATAGCTAATGTATAGAGCGCGACCATATACCAGTCCCATCTTGTATTCTAATATCTGAGTCATTTACTTAGGGTTAACTACCCATCAAATTTTCCTTGAAAACATCTTTCAAATTGATTTAACCCTTTAAATCATACTTAACAAGGAAATTTTACTTTTTGCTTTACTCAAATCTCTTTGCCATGATATATGCTTTACAAAAAACATTGTTGATGAAAACCTTCGAAACCCTTGTTTGAAAGCTTTAAACACTCTCTTTCAAAACCTTTGAAAGTACCCCTTTCGAAACAAGTTAACTACTTTACCTTGAAACTCTAGGCCGAAAGGCCAAAACATACCTTTCGAAACCATTGAAAGTGTCCTTTCGAAGGCTTTATAAAACCTTGGACATCCTCTTTTTAAAACACTTCAAACTTTCCTTTCGAAAGCAATGGAAATCTTCCACTTAAATACTCAAAGTAAACCTTTCGAAAACATTAGGAAATCTCCCCTTCGATACCTTCATAATATACCTTTCGAAAGCATTAAAGTCCTTTACTTAAAACAAACCTTTTAAAAGCATTGGGTTCAAGTAAAAGTTTGTGAAACATAGCTTCGAAACCATTTAAAACCATTCCCTTCGAAACCTTTGGGTTTAACTTTCAATATATCAAAGGGTCTTAAAAGAACCAGGACGAAAGCATCTCTTTCGAAAGCATTATTCCTAAGTAAAAGAAAGTGGATGGTTTCGAAACCATCCATTTTGAAAGCAAGGAGAAGCGGCTTCTTAGTAAAAACGAAAACACCCTTTCAAAACCTTTGTTTGAAGGAAAAAGTGGACTTAACTTGGTCAAAAGATAGAATGTGGCAGTAGAGGTTTCGACCCTGTCGAAAGCTTATTTTAAAACGAAGGCGGCAACCTCTTTCGAAAGCCCTTTTTCAAAAACAATTGACCAGGTCGAAAGTTGGTTCCTTCGAAAGCTTCATTTGTAACCAAAATAGTTCTAAGTTTTAAAAAGCTAGTTCTACCCCTTCAAAAGCCTGTTTTGACTCCATACCTTTCACCTAACTCCAATCCACTACAAACCGAAGCTGATACCTTGTGTATTGGTTTCGACCTGGTTGGAGGCGGCAGTATAGGGTCGAAAGGTGGCTGCTATAAGTGGCGAAGTAGTAAATCTTTATAAAACTGAATTTTAACTTTTTAAAGCAATTTCTTTCCAACTAATTTGCCTTGCTTGTCAACGTATAATTGGTTGCTAATACTTTTACAAAATATTTTCTAAAACTGCTGCTGAATTTAAAAAATTAAAACATTTACAAATTGCCCCTCCTCCTTTTATAAACATTTAAGTCCCATACCTTGAATAATTTTATATCTTTAATAAAACACTTAGGAAAATTTTCCAGAAATTCCCATAAATCACTTTTTATTTGTTTTCTAACATATTTAAATTTCTGATCCAAAGCTAACATATAATAGCCGAAAATTATTTAAACCCTATTTAACCATTTTCTTTACTAGAAAATTCATAATAAATCCACATCAATTCATAAAATTATGAAATTTGAAACCCATCTCTAAAATAATATTTCTAACCTTATATCAAAAACGCAAGGCATTTGGATGTCATTTGATAGATTTTTCAAAACAAATCTTATCATAAAATCTATGTAAAGCAACATAAATCATCAACAAGCATACATATCCAGTTAACAATCAAAACATGGCATAATACTTTGCAAAACATACTCGGATCTGATCTAGAAACCGAAAATAATAAATATGAGATGTAATCCATTATTCACCTTAGCTTGTTGTTAAGGAGTCTGAGATTTGCTCTTGAGTTGATTTGATTAAGCTCCCTTCCTTAATTCTTGCTTATCTTCCCCTTGTTTTCTCCTAATGGTGGCTGGCCAAGCTTGAATTTAGTTTTGTTTGTGAACGTTTGTAAATGAAAATGGAATTAAGGGTTTTGGGTAGAAGGATGTAACCTATTCCTATTTTGCCCTTAACTTATTACCCTTACCTGTTTTATTTTAATTCTCCTTTATTCATTGGTTAATTAGGCACGACTACCTTCTAATTATACAAATCTCAATCCCTTAACCATATTCATTATTTCATTTAATTTACCTAATTAAATGTCCTAAATAATGTTAGTCAAAATTAGGGTCGTTACAAAAATCCTATTTATTACAATCTAATTTTGAAATAGGAAAGGTGGATAGTACTCTTTTTACTAAAAGAAGTAGTAACGATATTCAACTTGTACAATATATGTACACGATATTATTTTTGGATCAACAAATGAACAATTAAACAAAGAATTTTCAGATATAATGACTAAGGAATTTGAAATGAGTCATATGGAAGAATTAACATTCTTTTTAAAATTACAAATAAGACAACTAAATGATGGAATTTTCATAAATCAAGAGAAATATGCTGAAGAATTAGTTAAGAAATTTGGTATGTCAATTACAATTGGAAAGCCAACTCACTTGAAAACAAATGAGAAATTAAATAAAGAAGAAAACTCAAAAGATATATCAAAAATTATATGGAGGTATGAGAGGATCATTGCTCCATATAACAGCTAGTAGACTAGATATTATGCATAGTATCTGTCTATGTGCAAGATATTAATCTCAACCTAAGGAAACTCATCTAAAAATCTATAAAATGAATATTAAGATACATAAATAACACACTAGACTATGGACTGTTTTACCTAAAAGAAGATTCTTTTGATTTAATTTCATATAGTGATGCCGACTATGCTGGATCCAAATTAGACCGGAAAAGTACAAGCGGAACTTGTTGCTTTTTAGGACATTCTCTTGTTTCCTGATTTAACAAAAAGAAAAATTCTGTATCTCTGTCCAAAACAGAAGCATAATATATCTCAGTCGCACTACCTTGTTCATAGGTTATCTATATGCAACAAACTTTAAAAGATTTTGGTTTAAATTTTAATAAATCACCAATATATTGTGATAACACTAATGCAATAAATCTATCTAAAAATCCAACACATCATGATAGAACCAAACATATAGATATGAGACATCATTTTCTAAGAATAATGTAAATAAGGAAGTAATTTCACTCGAATTTATAAATACTAAAAATCAAATAACCGATATTTTAGCAAAACCAATACCTCAAGCATATTTTATTAAGCTTAGAAGAGAGATAGGAATATGTTCGTTCTCTGACATATAGATATAATATAATAAAATTTAGAAATTTAAAATAAAATTTCAAAATTGAACTACATATGTCGACATACACCTCCCCTATATGTCGACATATACTGGTAAAATCCGAAAATAGATTTTCCTCCTAAATTCAAAATTTGAACTACACTTATATAACCACCAAATTTCGAGCCCAAGAGAAGATAACCACCCTTTTCCTTCCCAACTCCCATGCAAGGCCCTTTTCAGAAAATCACCATGGCCAAAGTAACCAAAATAAAGGATGATATAAAATATGCACTGCATATGCTTGCTGAAATAGAAGTGGTTCAACTTCGTCTCTTAAAAGAACAAGAGAAACAAGGCCGAATTCTATAAAATCTTCAGAAATATCTATTGGATAATCCAACAAATCCAATAGTAATTAAAAAGGACACTCCTAACCTTGTCATTCACAATTCAGTGAATAATAAGGAAGGGGATGAAGATGAAGAAGAAGAGGAAGAAGAGGAAGAGGACGAAGACAACAACGGAGTCAAATGAGTTGGAGAAGTTTTCTTCAATCGAGATGCAAATCTCGTCGAACAAAAGGGAACTTTTTCCTTCACTACCCCTTCTGTCCCATCCACAAGTCCCCTATAATCAAAAGAAAAACTCGGATTTAAGTATGCATTAATTTGGTTTGTTAGGATTGGATTTGGTGTTGCATACATTTTAGTTTTTATTTTGGATTTGTGTGATTTGATTGGTGTGTATGTATGGATTTGTTTAATTTATGTATAGTTTGGTTTGCACAAATAAAAAACTATCTTCATTACTATACATCATCATATTTAATATAGTATAGTACCATTTATCACATATTCATTATATAAGTCATTTTTAAGTTAGATAATTGATTTTGAATGATATATTCTTTATATATTAGGAGGAGTTTTTACTTAAGTTTTTCTTAGTTTTTCTTTTATTTTTGTTGATGACAAAGGGGGAGAAAGGTATAAAATATACATATGCATATATTAAGGGGGAGTTATATAACTCGGGGAGAGTTATATCATATTTTATAATAATGGTTGTCATAATAAAAAAGGGGGATATCAACAATACCTCAGTTGTTGATTTTAATGATAACAACCTTAGTAATGATAATACATTCATATAAAATATGGTTACTAATGCTTTTATATAGATATATAGTATATAGTGTATAGTGCAGGATATTATATAGGTATTAAATCGAGGACTGTATAGTATAGAGACTCTAGAAATGGACATGAAGACTCATGAGTATAAAGATCAAGATACGAAGATTTCAATACTATAGTATAATATATAGAGTCATAAATTATTGTTCAAGTCCCTTATAGCAATCTTTAATCGCTATCTCTCTTTCTTCTATTCTTTTATTCTTTAAATCAAAATATATTTTTAATATATGTAAAAATATTTGTAATAGTTTTTTAAAGTTTAAAATGCTTATAAACAATGTTTAAACTATTTTACAAAGTATCAAAGCATTTTACAAAGCATAAGATTTTTAAAACATTTTAAAACAGAAGAGTTTTTAAAAATTCAAAGATATGTCAACTTATCTATACAAAGTATGTCGACATACATGCCGATATTTTAAAATTCAAACTTTGAAATGAAGTGTCTATTCGTCGTAACTCTTTGCGAATGGACATGTATATTTGTTCTCTTATGTAGGGGGTTTCTTAAATGAATTTTTAATAACTACTTTCTTATTATCTTCTCTCCTCTTACTCCGCCAAAATTTCTATTGAAAATATATTTAAATTTTCTCAAATTCAAACCAGAATCAATTCAATCTTCATTGTGTTGATTCTTTACTATTCTCTCTGATTTCAATCATCTCTTTCTCTCTCAATCAAAGACCAAAGTATCGTCCAAGAGGCTATAGGATCAATTGTATCCAAAGATCAAACATTATCTTTGGAAAAACCATCAAACTCTAGTTTTAGTTGATTGGTTGTGATTGTGTCCCGATTCAAATCAATTGATTGTGCTTGGTGTCCCGAAAATCCTAGTGGGTGTGCTTGTGTCATGTCCAAATCAAGTGTGTACCCAGAGCTTGGAAAATCTGGAGGGTGTGACTCGTAGCATTGAAATCGAGATCGTATTGGGTTTGCCTTCTGCCCATTGAAAGTTTGGCATTTGAAAAGAAATCCACACAAGCAATTGTATGGGACTGTATGTAAGGTAAATCCGAACCAGTATAAAATCCCTGGTGCGATCTCTTTGATTCTTTACTTTTTACTTTACGACATTTATACTTATCTATGTTTGCACCTGTGATTGTTGGTTTTGCGTTATGTAATAATAATCTTGAAAGAATTTTAAAAAGATTCACATAAATCATAAAACACAATTCACCTCTCCTCTAGTGTTTAATAAGCCTTAAGATCCATAATTCCACAACCCACATATGCAACCTCTCCACTAAAATAACATAGCTCTTTTTTAGGAACACAAGGCCACACTTTGGTTTGTCACAGGAGAAGAAGGTGACTAAGTAGGGTGCAATATTAAAGCTATTTTTGACGATTGTACTCAACTTTGTTACCTCTTCTCATAGGCTAAGCCAAGGTGTGGGTGATTTGTCCCTGAGGTTATCGAAATTGTTGCCTTAAATCACACAAACTTTGGGTCTTGTAACCTTTACAAACATATATCTAGGTTAAATCTTTCACACCAAAATCAAAACCTATAACATAAGGAACATGGGCCAGGATAAGCTTGGTGTGAGAAACCTTTACAACCTAAATGTACTCTCACAGATTAATGGTTCGCTAGTAAAGAAAGAAAATCGGGTCTTACAACTGTTGCATGCATTACTAATTAAGTAAATTAAAAAGCCCTTCCCCAATTAATATAACGACACCTTGTTTTTGATTCGAGGATTGAACATTCCTATATTGCTTTTGAGCATAATGTTTGGCCTTAAAAGACTATAATATACTTGTCTCCAACACATGTAAAGTGAGCTAAATTATAGCAACATGAGATGGAAAGAAGGAAAAAATGGTGTGTTATATAATTAAATGATTACTTATAATGCCTACAAGTTCTTGAAATAGGGGATCTAGATGCTACTAGGATCATTAGAAAGGCTGATCAAAGTATTTGGTGTTTGAAGCACATTCTGATAGCTACTACATAGGCTAATAGGCTATAGTAAGATATGTAGCCATGGATGGAGGTGGGATCCATGCATAAGTGAGGTAAGGTAGGTAGTGTTTTCTTATGTGATTTTGGTGGGAAAGTTAAATTTCCTTTAAGCAGGAAAAGAAATTTCAAAAATTAGATCTAAATATGAATAGGCTACCATTGACTAAAAATTTAGCCAATCTTGGAATTGCAAATTAAAGCGGATATTAGCGAAGGTTGCCTACTAATATCATGATTAATAAATGGAAAATTAAGAGATTAGAAATAATAAATCAAGTAAAGAGGCAAATAAGTGTTTCGATCAAGGTTATCTATGTCCACTATATTTGTTGCATTTATTACTTAGATTTTAGTTACAATTTCCTGATTACAAGAGATAATGCTAGGTGCAATTAATGAAAATTTCCATCTTTATACAAGTGCATATTATGTTGTATTTAAATCAACTGAAATTTTGTTCGGACGACTCAGATTAACACATTGATCCTTGGGAACAATCATAATCGTTGATGGCTTTGTAAGGCTTAGATCGTACAAACCCTCTCTGGAACATGCCTAATTTTCGACCAAATAAAACTCATCAATCCTTAGGTCCATTCCAAAGCTAGTTTTTGATTGGTAAAATTGATCAAATAAACAATATACAGAGCTATCTATCTATGCTTTTAGAATCTCATAGTGGAACAAATAAAATATAATAACAAACTAAGTACCCATTCTACACATTTCCAAATCTCAAAAATATAATATCCCAAATATCCATAACACAATGTCTCAAAATAGAACATCAACAAATCATCATAAACATAAATAATTAGGTATACTGCCACAAGTCTTCAGTGCCTCCTTTACACTTCATCATCAGCATTTATAACTTGTGGGTTGTAATGAGGAGGGAGTCAGAAAAACTATGTATGGTGAATGAAAATCTCAAGTCTTACCATAATAGTATTTGAAAAGTATCATTTAGATGAGTATTATGTCTTACGCATTTTATACTATGTCTTTCCAAGTATACCTCCACTTTATAGTGTGGCTCCAATTGTAGGCTAATGACCCTTTCTAGTCTAACTTCATAACTATAACGTGGGTGCAATGAAACTATGGAATATATATTGGGTCCAATGACCCATCTCCATCAATGAGAAAGTACCTGAGTCACTTAGACCTTTTTAATAGGAAACAGGAAGACCCCGACCATTAGTTCCAAAGTCGCACTGTTGGTTGCCAGATTAGTTGGGTAGACTTCTGTGTACTTTTAACCGACCTCACATCTCTATAACCTAGTCATATTTCTACTCTCAAACCTTACAAAATTATACTAACATATACAAAACACACAGACACATAATATACCTTATCTGCATTTACGCATTAAGGCCATATAAGGGAAACTCCTTATTTCGCATTTTAATTGTGGATTAATTTCCATAATATTTCTTAACTTCCTTTTTATATGGTTTGTTGTTATTTGTTAACATATTTATTTTATACTTATGACTTATACGTTATTACTATATCTATAATTTACGTTAATTTTTTGGTAACCAGATTTTATTAAATATTCCTAGGCATGCGTAAAAATATTTCTACAGTAAAATTTTCGCTTCCTATTCAAGTTTTTAAGATAATTTAAGTGTCATAATTTCCATATCCATACAAGTCCCAGGTCTAATACCATAGTTTACACAATAGCTAATATCACAATTTAAATTAGCTAAATAAAACAAACATGCAATCAAAACATCCAACTTGTTTTATATTAAGATAGTAGAATTAATGCCTCTATTTCAAGGGAGAAAAACTTTATAATTTAAATCCTTTATATTATATTCAATTTTTAAATGGATAAGATTAAAGTGAAAAATGATTCATATTTATTTTCATTATGGAAGTAGGCGATGCAAACCACAGATGGAATAAAGTTCCATGCTTTGCACACCCTTTCCTAATTCTTTTTAGAATCCTTCATCATAACAAACACAAATTGAGAAGTGGAAGTTGAATAGAACATAAATTATTCATATTGCAAATAATAACGATTAAATTCTAATATATAAACATAAAACGAATATGATTCCAACCAATTCCAGAGTTAATATTTTTTGAGGGAATTTTTGGATTTTAGATTTAAAGTTGTTGCATATAAAATTTCCCAAGGCATAAGTAAATCCAGTTATTAACTGCACAAACTACAATAAAGAGAAAAACTAAGATTTCCACTCACAGATAGCTTTTTCCAAATTCCCTTGGATTTTTTTTTACATTTACACCAATCTTTTCCTCCAATTATCTTCTTTTCAATTGTATATAACAATTCATTTGTATGTAGATTAGATTTAGAATTTAAAGATTAAGGAAGAATAGAAATAGAGAAATATACATATATGTAAAATTTATTACCTTTTCCCTTTATCTCTTCCCTAAATTCTGAATCTTTTACTTTGAATCTAGAAAGTTTACCGGGGAAGAAGGAAACTGCCAGAACCTCGTTAGCGTGCTTATTTTCTTGAGAATAAAAGTGAGGGAGTAAGCCCCTTATTTATAGTATTTAGAATGCATCTGGATCGTAGGATCAAAATCGGTTTAAAATAATAATATCCAAGCCATTCAAGCCTTCAGAACCTTGGCCGTCTTAATAAAACCGATCGACCGGTCCTCTCTGGGCAGTCGACTGCTAGCGGTCGATTGAACCAACAAAGGTGATCGACCGGCCTTCGGTCCCTCAGACCAATTTATTGGTTAATGTTAATTTTCAATGTTATATTATTTATTTCCTTTATTACTCGAGCTGTTAACGTTTGCTTAAACATTAAGTCTACTGCTTCACGTTTGAATATTGATTACCATTTTTTAAGTATAAATTTAAATCTATTTAAATTATTTTCATTCTGGAATCTTTAAACGTCAATAACTTCTTCGTTTGAACTCCGATTGTGAAGCTTTAAATATGAAAGTTGCTCAGAAAACACCACGAACACAATGTTGTGACCATCATAGCCAAATCATGGCATTTGCATAAATTGTATTTTTAGGCTTATTATTAATTAATTAATTTCTTATTATGGGGTGTTACATTATCCTCCTTAAAAGAATTTCTTTCCCAAAATTCCTAAGAGAAAGATAGCGTAAGGAGCACTCTGTATCCATGTTATCTATACAACCATCTACTCAAACAAAAATGAAATGTGATTATTTATGCATCATGCTATAAGTGAGCTCAACCTTAGCATAAATGCAAAATCATGACATATAGTCATGTATGTAAACATCCTAAATATTAAATATGCATAAGATTTTGTAAGATTGCAAAAATAACAGTAAAAAGTATGGCAACCATTCAATCTAGCAATCATGATGCAACCGAAACCCATACAATACTAAATTTTGAAGAAAGAAAACTTACCAGGGAAAAGCTTAGGATGGGAAGCCTTCGTCTTCTCTTCTATCTCCTATGTGCTTTATGCCCGATTATCTCTCCACTACACTCGGACCGGCCTAATTTCTTTGTTGGAAGCTTCCTAACTTCGTGCTCCACTATACATGCAGTTGCATGGGGTGCTCCCAGCTCCTTTACTATATCTGCTAACTGATCAGGCTCTACTATAGTGGCGGTGTAATGCATACATTTCCTTAAATGTGATATATGGAAACATCATGGACTCCCGCCAACTTAGCCGAAAGCTCCACTCGATACACAAGTTTTCCCCCATCTTCTCCAAAATTGGGAAAGGCCGAACAAATCTCTGCGTTAACTTGCCCGATGTTCCGAACCTCATAAAATTCCTAAGAGGGTAAACCTTAACAAATACCATATCTTCAACTGAAAACTCCAACTCTTTCCTTCACTTGTCAGCATAGGACTTTTGTCAGTCCTGGGTGGCCTTCATTCGCCGCCTTATCACATCAATCTTTTTCGCGGTCTCAAGGATCAAATCTGGTCTAAGTAGAATTTCGTCGGTAGTTTCCCACCAACAGTTAGGTGACTTAGATGGCCTATTGTATAAGGCTTTAAAGGGTGTCACACCAATCTCACCTAATAACTATTATTGTATGTGGATTCTACTAAAGGTAAATGCTACTTCTAGTGTCATCCAAAATCATGTTCACCCTTTCTGTTTATCCATTGGTCTATGGGTGGTAAGCGGTAATAAGATTCAGCATCGTTTCTAAATCTGATTGCAAACTCCTCCAAAATTCACTAGTGAATAAAGGGTCACTATCATAGACAGTGCTAACTAGAACTCCATGCAATCTTACCACTTCTTCGATATAATTGCACTAGAGATGATGTCGTACTATTACACCTTATAGGAATAAAGTGGGCACTTTTAGTGAGTCTATCCACTATAGCCTAAATAGTTTCATTGCCTCTTTGACTTCTAAGAAACCCACCTATAAAGTCCATCAACATATGCTCCCTTTCCATGTTGGTGCCTCTAACGGTAATAACAAACCTTCGCGTTTCCCTTTTTCTGCTTTTATCCTTTGGTACGTCAAACATTTGGTGACATATTCCACTAGTCATCTCTTCATCACCGGCCAATAGAAATCTGCTTCATGTCCCTATACATCTTATCTCCACGGGGGTGAATAGTTATCCTATAATAGTGGCACTTAGCCAGTACTTCCTCTAAAACTTATTCTACTACTAAAACATATGCCATCCATTTCCCCTTAGCCACCCTCTTTCGTCGATCGAATACCTATGGATGTGCGGGAAATGCTCTCCCCTACCCAATTTGCCTAAAATGTTGATTATTACTGGATCCCTCTTCTATTCTTGATCGATATGGTCAATCAATTCCAGTCTTACTTCCACAATCACTAGTTATCCTCGAGTGAATTCTGATGGTGGTTGGAAATTGAAATTCGAGAAGAACTCCAACTACCTCCACTCATATATAGAACCAAGAATAGCATGCCTCCGGCTAAGGGCGTCTACACTAACATTCCCATTTCCGGTGGTATATTGAATTTCAAAGTCCTACGATGTTATAAACTCCATCCACCTCTGCTACCTAGGATTCAAATATTTTTAGGAAAATCAGTATTTAAGGGACTTATGATCAGTAAATAGCTCAAACCTTTCCCCCAAAAGATAATGCCTCTACATTTTTAATGCGAATATTATAGCCGCTAACTCTAAATCATGAGTAGGATACCTCCTCTCATGGTCCTTCAACTGCCAATTTGCATAGGCTATCACTTTTCCTTCTTGTATGAGAACAGCTCCTAACCCCGTACCACATGCATCGATACAAATGGTGAAAGGCTTCGACCCATCTGAAATAGTTAGTACCCACCCACTCATCAACAGGTCCTTCAACTTCTCAAAGGCTTCCATGCATTTCTCATCCTATATAAAAACTAAGTTTTTCTTGCTTAGTAGAGTCAATGGTGCCGCTATCTTTGCAAAGTCCTTGATGAATTTCCTATAGTAACCGACCAAACCAAGGAAACTCGTAAATTCAATTGCATTCCTCAGAGTCTTCCAGTCTTGAATAGTTGCTACCTTTATAGGGTCAACGGCTAACCCTTTTGCGGAGACAATATGATCGAGAATTCTTACGTCCTTCTTCAAAACATGACACTCTAAGAATTTGGCCTTTAGCTGGTGTTTTGTTAAGTTCCCTAGTACTTCCCTTAAGTGATACTCATGCTCACCCTCACTTTGAGAGAATACTAGAATATCATCTACAAACACTATGGTGAACTTATTTAGTTGCCTCCTAAGGACTCTACTCATCAATTCTACAAAATATATAGGGATGTTTGTCAGTCCAAAGGCATTACTTTCCATTCATATAGTCTGTTTGGAGTGCAAAAAGCAGTCATCCCCTTGCTTTCCTCGGCTACCCTTAATTGATGGAATCTGGTGACCAAGTCTAATTGGGAAAGACTTTGGCCTTGACAAGCTGACCAAATAAATTGTCTATTCTAGGTAAAGGATACTTGTTCTTCTTAGTCAGCTTGTTGGGTGCTCAATAATCGATGCATAGCCTTGACGAGCCATCTACCTTAGTGGTAAAGACAAGTGGTCCCCCTCTGAAGTGCTACCATGTATAAACCTCTTCTATAATAGCTCCAAAATCTGTTTATCCAACTCTCACTTGGGGGCCATATGCATCAATGGTAGCACGGTGGGTCTAGCGTCCTTCTCCAAGTCAATTCTAAACTCGATCTCCCTTCAAGGTGGAAGACTAGAGATTTGTTCAAAAAATTCTGGAAAGTCATGAGCTGGGAGCATAGATAAGAGCTCGTTCTGTGATAAGCTAAGAGAATACAAATAGCTTAACTTGACTAAGCTTTGGGGCATACAACGAACATCTATATCCCGTCCCCCATAACTCCTCAACCATAAAATCCTCCTATCACAATCTAAGACATCCTTATAGTAAGACAACTAATCCATCCCTAAGATAAGTCCGTACCCCTCAAAACCTAAAACATATGCATTATATACAAATTTAATATTACATATATCTACCACTAGGCCTTTAATTATAGAAAGATGCGTTGACTCCTAATCGGATTTGACACGGTTATAGTGTTGGTGACAAATTAGATTTTTAATCCTAAAAAGTTAACTACATTTCTGGTTATGAATGAATGTGATGCTCTTGAATCAAATAAGGTTCGAATAGTATTTCCAAAAATAATAGTTGTACCTTCTATCACAACTTTTCCTTTGTCCCTGGGAGGAGGTCTGCTTGAGATAGGTACAACCTCAATGGCATAAGCTTGCCCACCTTGTCCCTCCTTTGCTAGTTTCAGGCATCAGTTCTTATAGTTCCCTTCTTCATAGCGGTTACAACACCTCCCCTTGAACTCTTCTCTCATCAAACTCACTTTGAAGTCCTTAGCGACGTGCCCCTTCTTCTGACATTTACAACATATCACACCTCCTTTCTTAATTTTCCCCATGGCTTTCTTGTATGCCCAAAATCCTCCTTTCTTCGCTCCACCTTGATTATGTGACTGTCCTACTTTCTCTTTTTCTTCTATGCTAACTATCTGAAGCAGGGCCATTTCCACTAACATCTCATATGTGACACCTGCAGGAACTTGAGTTAAAAGTAGCCCCCTTAGTGGAGAATTTAGGGCTTTTACAAACTTCATCGCCTTCTTCGCTGGGGTGTCAATCAAGCTCATTCCAAACTTTGCTGATTTTGTGAACTTATTGATGTACTCCTTCAGCGTAGTGTCTCCATGCCTCAATTGGATAAACTTCCCCAATTGTAGACTTACTTCAGCTTTGGACATGAATCATGACTCCAAGCAAGCCCTAAATTCATCCCAAGTAATTCCTTCCTCTTCATTCTCCTCAATGACTATAGTCCACCAATCCAGCGTTTCTCCCTTTAGGTGCCTTGCAGCTATCCTTCTTTAAACCCGGTCTTCCCATCCCAGCTCCCGGAATATATGGTCATAGTCATTAATCCACGTCTTGTATTCTACAAAATCCTATACCCCTAAAAATTCCCATCCTCTCATATTCTGAAAATTATTACATAGTCCAGGGAATCTGGTGGGTAGGGTGCTGGTTCAATGGTGGAGCAACTGGCGCCGTTGATGCAGCTTGTTAAGGAATGGGAACTTGCCCCCACGAACCTTAGATATTGCCATAACCATGATGGCGTGCATAGAATTGTGGATATCTCTTTGGTGGGGTGGTTTTCAACTTCAAAGGGAATATTCTCAGCCATTTCAACTATCTATAGGTTCAAAATTTTGGATAAATCCCGAATTCTTACGATAGTACAACTTGCTGAATTAAAAGTTTGCCTAATGTGTTCACCTATATCCATATATGTATACTCGTATATATGGTAGGGTTTTGAAAAATATTTTCAAAAACAACAAATACGTACTCTTACGTACATATATTCCCACTGATCGGGTAACCTAAACTGGGATACCAAAGGCAACAACCCTCTCTGGGACATGCCTAATTTTCGACCCAATAAAAGCCCATCGATTCGTAGGTCCATTCCAAAGCTGGTTGTTGGTTGATAAAGTTGATTAAATAAACAATATACATAGTTATCTATCTATGCTTTTAGAATCTCACAGGGGAAGGGATAAAATATAAAAATAAAGTAAGTACCTATTTCACACATTTTCAAATCTCAGAAATACAATATTCCAAATATCCATAACACAATATCTCAAAATAGAACATCAACAAATCTAAAATCTGGGTACATAAGAGTAAATCATAAAGATAAATAAATAGTTATACCATTACCAGTCTTCACTAGTTCACTTCCTCCTTCATACTTCATCATCAGCATCGTTCCCCTAACCTGTGGGTTGTAAAGAGGAGGGAGTTAAAGCAACAATGTCTAATGAATGAAAATCTCACGTCTTACCATTATAGTATTTGGGCAGTATCATTTAGATGAGTATTATGTCTTATGCATTTTATACTATGCCTTTCCGAGTATACCTCCATTGTAAGCCAATGCATCTTCTAGTCCAGCTCTATAGCCTATCACCAACTATAGGCCAATGGCCATTTTCAGTCTAACTTCATAACTATAAAGCGGATGCAATGCAACTATGGAATATATGTTAGGTCCAACAATCCATCTTCATCAATCATATCCTAACGATGCGAGAGAAAGTACCTGAGTCACTAAGGCATTTTTAATAGAAAGTAGGCAGACTCCGACCATTTAATACTTAGACCGTAGGAAGATCCCCGTCATTTGATACCTAGACCCAAGGCGAACCCCTCTCTGATACTTCCTGGTTAACATCGTAAGAAACCTTATAAGAGCACTTAATACTTCTTGAATAGGGAAGAGGCAGACCCTTAAATAGCCATTTAATACCTCAACCCCGAAGGACTCCCTTTAGAGATTTCCACTACCATACCTAAAAGAAAATCTTGACCATTTAATACTTCTTGAATGGGAAGGAGGCAGAACCTACAATAGTCATTTAATACCTCCAACCCTGAAGCAGGCCCAACCTAAGATATCCGTTCTATGAGCCATAACCCAAAGTTTGATGTCTCACATTAGTTTGACTATTCGTAGGTGTTGGTAGCCAAATTAGCTAGGCAGGCTTACCCTACATAATTGGGACTATCCTCGCGTCTACTGTTGATACTTATTATCGGCGATGTCTCACATCACTTCCAAAGTGACATTGTTGATAGCCAAATTAGTTGGGCAGACTTTTGTGTACTTTTAACCGACCGCGCATCCTTATAACTTTTTCATATTTTTACTGTCCAACCATATGAAATTATACAACATATATAATACACACACACATAATATACCTCGCCCACATTTACACAGTAAGGCCATATAAGGGGAACTCCTTATTTCGCCTTTTAATTATGGATTAATTTCATAATTGTTCTTAGCTTCCTTTTTATATGGCTTGTTGTTATTTGTTAACCTATTGATTTTTTATGTTATGACTTATACGTTATTATTAAATCTATACTTTACGTTAGTTTTTGGCTAACTAGTTTTTATTAAATATTCCTAGGCGTGCGTAAAAGCATTTATATACTAAGATTTTCACTTCCTATTCCGGTTATTAAAATAATTTAAATGTCACAATTTCTTTATCTATACAAGTTCCCAGTCCAATATCACAGTTTACACAGTAGCTAATATCACAATTTAAATTAGCTAAACAAAACAGACTTGCACACACACACCCACATGCAGATATATATATATATATATATATATATATATATATATCTGTATGTGTGTATGTATGTATGTATATTCAAAAATGGAATCAAAATATCCAACTTATTTTACGTTAACATAGTAGATTAGCGCCTCTATTTCAAGGAAGCAAAACTTTACAATTTAAATCATATATATTATATTCAACTTTTAAATGGACAATGTTGAAGTGAAAAATGATTCATATTTATTTTCATTACGGAAGTAAGTAGTGAAAACCAAGGATGGGATAAAAATCCATGCTTTGCTCGTTCTTTTCTAATTCTTTTTAGAATCCTTCGTCATAAGAAAAAACAAATTGTGAAGTCGAAGTTGAATAGATATTAAATTATTCATATTGCAAATAATAATGGATTAAATTCTATAATATGAACATAAAACGAATAAGATTCCAAAAAATTTGAGAATTAACATTTTTGGGGGAATTTTGTAGTTTTAGATTTAAAATTTTTGCATACAAAATTCTCCAAGGATAAAACAAAGCCAAATATTAGCTGCACAAACTACTACAAAGAGAAGAACTAAGATTCTCACTCATCGATAGCTTTCCCCAAATTCCTTTGGATTTGCTTTTGAGTTAACGCCAATCTCTTCCTCCAATATCTTCTTTTCAATTGTATAAAAAAATTCATCTGTGTATATATTAGATTCAGAATTCAAAGATTTGGGAAGGAAAGAAAGAGAGAAATATACATTTATGTAAAATTCATTACATTTTCCCTTTATTCTTTTTAATCTCTTACCTAAAGCTTGAATCTTTTATTTCTTAGTCTAAAAAGTTTATTCGGGAGAAAGGAAACAGGTAGAACCTCATTAGCATGCTTATTTATCTCGTGAATAAAAGCGATGGTGCTAGCCTCTTATTTATAGTGGTTAGAATGCGCATGTACCATAGGATCAAAGTCAGTTTAAAATAATAAAATCTGAACCATTTAAGCCTTCAAAAACCCTTGCTACCTCAATACAGCCACTCGACCGGTCCTATCTGGATAGTAGATCGCTAGTTGTCGATCGGTCCAATGAAGGCGGTCGACCGGCCTACGGTCCTTGGCACCAATTTATTAGTTAACGTTAATTTTCAACGTTATATTATTTATTTCCTTTATTACTCGAGTTGTTAACGTTTTCTTAAACATTAAGTCTACCACTTAACATTTTAATATTTATTACCACTTTTAATTTACAAATGTAGAATTATTTAAATTATTTTCGTTTCGGAATCTTCAAACGTCGTTAACATCTTCATTTGAACTTTGATTGCGAAGCTTTAAATATGAAAGTTGCTTAGAAAATTGCCATGAACACAATGGTGTAATTCATCACCAAATTCTAACATTTGCACAAATTCCATTTTTAGCCTTATTATTAATTAGTTTATTTCTTATTGATTTTTATAGGGTGTTACATAGATACGGGCAAGCTCAGATGCTAGGTCAACTGGATGGATCAGACGATGGCCAACGGCAGACCATACCAAGGTGTGTTATTATCAGAAAGGCGACTTAAGGACTAGGAGTTGTTGCTGAATAGTGGCATTCTACCTATGTGGGCAGTGAAGGACAAGGGGTGGTTGGTGCATAGTGTTACTTTTGTCAGATGAACAGTGTCACTATACATTGACCTTTTCGATGGAACAGTTTATAGTCATCGCTTGTTTTTATAGAGGTGACCAGGAAATTTTGGTAGAGGCCAGTCAAGTGATGGCAAAAAAAAGGTGATGGGGCAGACTAGTCTTCAAGCGAGTTGCGAGGTGATGAAGATTGAGAGGGCCCGGATAGAAGAGTGAGAGAGAGACCTTCATTAAGTGAGCGTGCATATTGGTTGGGCTGCTCTCCTACTGTAACGACCCACTATTTTGGACCATTCAAATCGACAATAAATCCACACATGTCGGACTTGAATAATTCAAAACAATAGATTGTTAATTTAAATTTGGCAAACTCAGCATATACAGTAAATAAATAAATCAATCACAGAATCACAGACATAGAGTAATACAATAATACACAGCGGAATAAATAAAATAGTAGTTCATGAAGCTACTATATAAACATCAGAGTTAGAAATAAAATACAACAGAATATCTCAAATCAGTGAAGTCTTCAGTATGAATAAATGACCTCTCTGAACAAATCAACTGGAAAAGCTGAATCGATAGTTGGATCTCCAAATGAAGCTCCAAACTCCAAGGTTGAGTCTTAAATGCTGTATCACTCAGTCTGACCCGAGCGTAAAGCAAAAACAAAACACTCGAGTCAGGATTAACATTCTTATATCAATAAATCCAACTCAAGTGAAATATCAACTGAAATACAAGTAACTTAAAGGGTGTTTGGGATAATCATCCTCTAAGGATCCGTGGAACTATCTACAATGTAGAAATATACACTCTAACACCGTGGCCATTTCAAATAAATTTATACTTCAAAACCAAGATATCATATTCATTTTAAGTATATCTATTTTCCAAAATAATATATATAGGTTAAATAATTTATAAAGTAAAGTATTTAAATTTCCTCAAGTCTCACAATCGATTCAAATCAACTCAAATTCCAAATTCAAATTTATTCAAAGCTCAATTCATCAATTCAATTCAGTTCTCAATAGACCATTTAAATTTCAATATATTTCAAAGTTTTACTATTCAACATTTTCAAAGTTAAATTTAACCATTTCATATAGCTCTTGATTTAACTTCATTATTATTTAATCAAGGAATATTCACTTAATAGATTCAATATCATTTTACTAGCCTTAAATTACATTTTTACTAAATATTTCTTTAAATTTATTTAAACAAGAAATATTCATTAATCTACTTAAATCAAACCCAAGTTATAAATCATATCTTAAATCTCAATTTCAATAAGTTTCAAATCGGTTTAATTAAATAAAATTCTTTATTGAATACAATTTAAACTATATTCAAATTATCTTCCCAACCTTAACTTATTCAAATTTATTACCAAAATCTATTTTGAAATATAAATTTAAATACTTAACCATATTATATGTATTAAATCAATCTTAATTAAATTAAATATTATTATTAAATCCATATATATCATTACCATTTATATATAATAAATTAAGAATTAACATTTATTAAAACTACATTTTTCTTTCCAAAAACCATAGAATTTATTTTCAAAATATTTATATATGGACCAACGGTGTCTGTATATAATTCATATCCTATGGTCAGGGGATACAGATATTTATCATTTCAATCCGTAATTTTAATATATACGGGTAGATATCATTTCAACCCGCAATCCCAAATTCAATTCAATGAAAATCGCTTGGGTTTATCATTTCAACCCATAACGAATTTCTCCTATTCTACAGATCGTTCGGGTATGTATCATTTCAACCCATAGTGAATTCTATACTAACAGGGAACTTGCAGAGTGACAACAAATATGAAAATAACATAACAGGCATATATAATCAGTATAAATAACAGATAATGGTGTCAGATGTCACAGGTGAACAGTTACAGATAATAGCATATATATAGCAATGTAAATAACTAACAACAGCATATTTCAATTGTCGTTTCAATTGAAATCAAATTTAATAAATACCAGAACGTTAATCGTGAGTGATTGCTCACCTTTCGAGGCTAGAGAGGATAGACAATGAAATTGAGTTACGAAATGCAAGCACGAATCCAAACAACAAGGTTGACGCGAATTCAATGATCAGAGCTGATAACAAGAATTTATGGAACAAATCAGAATGGAATCGATGAAGATAATTGATGTAAGTGAATACCCACATATATATATAACTTTGAATATATATATAAAATCATATTCTGAATCCAAATACATATTAAATTAAATGTGTGTGTGTGTATATATATATTTTCAAAAATTATTATTTCAAATTTAAAACACTTATACAAAAATCAAACATATATATATATATATTATATTTTAAAAATAATTATATATATACTTATAAATTTCAAAATACTTACTTATAGTACTACTTTGACAATATAATTGTACTGAAATCTGTAGAGTAGGCCGCAAAAGTCTATACTATGCTTTATATACCTAGATTATCAAAATACTGATGCAACTTATAAATATATAACTATATAATCCTATAAACTTTTAAACTGTAATAGAGGACGCATCTATATAACCGTGAACAACATATACTTAAACTTATACAATCAAACTAATATATTTAAAATTTTATATACTTCCATCATTACTATATGCAACTAATACCAATATATATATATATATGCAGAATCAAAACCAAAAGTGAAAATCCACTGTAAAAATAGTACATGCTTCTCAAATACATACGCGACCAACAAAACAAATCGTACAACTTACAAAAATAAAAGAGTATGAATATAAATCACCGCTAAGACAAAACTTTATAAATATACCTACGGATCCTATTAACAGAGAAAGTGTAAACAGGAATATAACGTAATATATACTTTAAACTTATCCTACTTTAGATGTGTGAGCCAATGCATATACTTATTTAAACATGATAGGTTACACTACTATATTATATAATATGAAAACATCATGTTATAAATCAATTGACTTATATTACCTATTAACCAAATAACTTTATAAACTTTTACAACTTTATTACAACAAGTTATAAACCCATATATTATAAAATCATTATTATTTAAAAATATATATACAAAAAAACAAGACAGCCCTAAAGCAACACTACGAAACATATATATATATATATATATATATGCACTCAACCCATAAATACAAGCTATGCCTCAACCTATATACAAGCAAGATATATGCATATAAGTTTGTATAGAGGCTCACCTATATATATGTAGATATATATATCAACAATCGGCTGAAGTAGAGATGTTGGAAGGACGAGCTCGACCTGGGTTCAGTGCTAAGGTGGATGCGGGTTACTCGGCAGAGGCGGGTTGTCAAGTTGATGGTGTAGGCTCCGGTGTTGTTCATGGAGAAGATCGTGGCTTCGGGTGGAGGCTGCGCTGTGGAGGTCGAAGATTTTGTGGCTGGGCTGGAGACGTGTGCTGTGAGGTGATGGTTGTGAGGCCGAGGCGGAGCGGGTCGAGGGGTTTGGTTCGGCTAGTTGGATGAGGAGGAAGGAGTCGGGGAAGGTGGGGATGACGTTCTCGAGAGGAGGACACGAATTAGAGAGGGAGAAGATAAAGGTGAGAATGGGTTTCAGAAAAAAAGAAAAATGGGAGAATGGAAGAAGAATTTGTGCTTGCGTGGTGAGGAGGAGAAAAACTCGAAGGAAGAACGGGTAGGAAAGAAGAAAACGCGAAGTAGCATGCTTAACAAATTGAAGAAGAAGAATTGGGGAGATAGATGGCAGGTGAAATGAAAAGCTAGAAATAAAAGGTCAGAATATAAAAAAAATTTGATCGGTCAAGTGTCCCTTGATTTGTGGAAGATTATTAAAGAAATTTATTGTTTGCTTGCACTGCACAGGAGAGATTTGAAACGTACAAGAAATCAAAAGGTCACCTATCTGTTACCGATACGGTTACCGGTTTTACGGGTTCCGATGTGTACCGGTCTTCAAAATACAAAAATAAATATACTGCTGAGATCAGCACGACGAGGCGAACAAAACGGTACACAGATATCAGTGATACGATTGAATTATAAAATTTCGGATTTCCGCTACCAGAACTGCTGCAAAATTGCAGAAAATAAGGTAAACGGAGCTAGAGAAGATCAAATTTGAAGAACGAAATATGACGTCTCACTCAGAAAATGATTTAGAAATTTATTGTATAAAAATATTCAGGTTTGAAAAACAATTTATTATCATCAATTTTTAACTGATTTGAAATAAAATAAAATAAAATAAAAATTACACAATAAAAATAAACTTCCTTATAATCTGATGAAAATTTACCATCTGCAATGCTTAAATATACGTATTTCAAATATAAAATTTTATTTCAAAATTCAATTATTAAAAAAAATTACAAAATTTTCAGTTAAATATAGTTTTAAAACTATTAAAATTTACGGGTCGTTACACTCTCCCCCACTCAAAACTTTTCGTCCCCGAAAAGGTACGAGGTAGGAGAATAGAAGTAACCAAAAGAAAAATAGATTGAAAGACAAGGATAGACAACTAATTCAAAACTATATAAATTTCAATTTAAATTAATTAATATTCAAAGATTTGGTTAAACCCATTTATTATATCCATAAATAGCCATTTATAAACTTTGCAAATCAAAATATTTCCATCTATATAATATCTTTATATTATATATTCAAAGAAACTTATATAAATTTTACTTAAAATTTTCATTTGAAAACTTCATTTGCAAATCAATTATCTTCAATACTTTAGTATTTTTTTCAGAACTCATATGTAAAATTTTCTTGCTTCCTTTATAAATACCATTTATATGTTAAATAACACCTTTATAAATATATGAAACTACTTGAAAACAATTATTTACATCATTAGTTATATTTACAAAGAAGCTATTGAAAATATTAATTCCATAATTCATAAATTTATAAATTTTTATCTCAAGATACTTTTCAAATATTATTAATAATCATTTACTTTAAATATGTTTTATTTAATTAATAACTTCTAAAATGTTTATAACACTAAAATTTTCTATTAAACCTTGTAGTATATAAATAAAAAATATTTTAAAAAGGATATAGTCAACAAGGAAAAGAATGAGGATTTGGAAAAGAATAATATATGTGAGTAAATAAAGCTGAGCAGATAAGGTAGATTCAAAAGGATAGTATCGGGCATGAATAATTAATTCAAACCATAAGAATTACAATTTCAAATATTAATACAGAATTTATTTGTTGGAAATACTTTTATAATAAAATGCCTTTATAACGAAACAAGTTTCCTTTCGAAAATACTTTTATAACTCGATGTTTCAACAAGTTTATCCTCGTTCCTGTAGACTCTGGCAGTGCGTTGATCAGGCGCAAAGCTAGAATTCTCCTGGTACTTAGTAGACTTGTTTCAACACCCAGTGAAAATACTGGAAAACTTTTAAAAACAGATATGGAAAGTACAATCCAAACAAAAAACAAACAAAACCTTTGTCTAACCATGGTTCGCAGATACACAATGGTTATGCCTGGATCCCCTAGGAAACAATCCATATCCGTAAGCTTTGTCAGCCCTGCGAGTTACGCCATGATGACTAGTAGAATGCAGGATACACAATGGTTACGCCTGGATCCCCCAGGAAACAATCCGTACCCCTAGGCCATCTCAGCCAGGCAGTTTCGCTACTAATGCGACCTACATAGATGCAGGATACACAATGGTTACGCCTGGATCCCCCAGGAAACAATCCGTACCCCTAGGCCATCTCAGCCAGGCAGTTGCGCTATGCATCCGCGCTCGTAAGACCATGGGTAACGCCATGGAATTCGATGGAAACTCGAGTATCATATCCGGAAAACCAAAAATCAGAGAAATATCGATAGAATGAATCCACAATGTGGCCACAAAGCGAATATCAAGCAGAAGGCACTTTCCATATCTTTACTTTGAAAATATGTATCATATAGTACCTTTTCAAATCACTTTCAAATATCGTACTTATATAAAGTCCATTATATATAAGATTTTATTTCAAATCAAATACCTTTCCAAAATCAAAAGTATATCAAATCACACTTATATAGACTTCAATTATATAAGATTTCACTTTTCAAATTGAGTACCTTTTCAAATCCATAGTTTTCGAATCAACATCATACTTATACAAACCAAATTTTTATATAAGTTCGATAACTCCCAAATCAAGTATTTTGTAACACAAGGTTCTCAAATTTCAATTTGTTTCGATATCAGTTCAGTTTAAAAATCATATACAATTCCACCAAATTATTTCTTCTCAAATTATATATCTTCAGTTCCAAAGTTTCCAAAATAATAAATTTAGAAAATAAATCCAAATTTCCAAATCAATATAATTTAAGTCAACCAATTCATTTCTAAAATCAATGGTTTTCAAAATCATCTTATACTTACATAAGGATCAAAATTTTCAAAAATATATTTCGCTGCATGGAGAGTCATATGGGATTGAACATCTTTACTTTATAAAAGGTTTTGAATTTAGAATAGTTTTGTAAATAAAAAAGTTTTGTAAAATAGATTTGTATATAAAATAATTTTGTAAAATAGTTTTGTAAAATAGTTTTCTATGTAAAATAGAATAAAACAATTTGTTTAAGAAAATAAAAGAAAAATAGTTTTGAAAAAAAATGGTTTTAAATTGATAGTAGTTTTTCATAAAAGAAAAATTCCAATTAAATTACAAAGATATCGAACCCAACAACTTCCAATTTTAGCATCAAGTATCTCAATGATATTAGAACATAAGATGTACATATGTCATCATTTCGCAACATCACATTCGATCGCTCGCTTGATCACACAAGTTCACTATCGAACTAGTATTGTCCATTCGACTTCCCTAATGCGGATTTCGATATGGTTTCTTGACTAGAAACCATCAATCTCCTTGCATAGCCATATACCATGATAGAGAATCCTAGAATCAAGCCCAAAATCCATATTAAATATTCGCCGTCAAGAATTGAATGAAAAATCCTAACACGAAATGGTGTAATTCACCTCGAAATTATGTACTCAAACCTGGATCAAATTAATTATGCGAATAAAACAGCATACGTACAACTTATGTATTTATTCCAACTTGTTAAATATATAGTTTCATAAAGCTGTTACTAAGTTAAAACATTTAAACTAAATTTTATTCAAAATATTTTGAAGACCAAATTCTTTTCAAAACATTTCAAATCTAAATTTCATATTAGAAAATTCAAAATAGCCTTATTCATTTACTTAACAAAGCAGTTTCAAACTTATTTAAATTATATTACTTCATACTTAAATATACCAAACTAAACTTATATACTATATCAAATGATTTATACTTTTCGAAATTACTTAGCTTTGAAAATTTAAACCTTGATTTGGAAGTGTTCGAACCTTCAAAAATAGTCGGTGAAATCAAATTTCAAATCCAAGGGTTGGAAATCAGCAACAAATCAATTTCAATAGATAGGGTTAAATCCGAAACTCGAGGACTGAACACTAGTCCACTTCAAATCATTTCAAATATATATACATATATCTTTCGAATATCAAATCTTACTTCGGAATTTGAAATCAAAATGGTTTCACAAAATCACTCGCATAGCAAAGCTACTGAAGTGGCCTATCCCCCACTCTGAAACTCGAAAATCAATGTCGATGATGCGTGCACTCATCACTGAAATTATTTTCCAGCGACATAAGTGAGTTCTGGACTTCTATTTTCTCAAACTTCTTTTGAAATTTCTTCGAAATCATTCGAAACTCATTAAAATCATTTGAAACATTTCTTATTCGAAAAATACTTTTAAATCATATTATTATTATATATTTCAAAATCTTAAAACCAATTTCAAAATACCGGAGTTCAATTCTCGAATTTCAGATTTAAAATCCTACAGTTATAAATCATTTTTAGATTAATCAAATTTCTTAAATATTTTTTTCAAAATTACAAATCCTTTCTAAACCTCAAATTCTCATTTTAAAAAGGGTATATAATCTTTATCAAAAACATTTCACTTTTATATAGAATATAATCATACTTATCAAAATAATAATTTCGATATATAAAACACTTTCTAAAAATACAAACAAACCCGATTTTCAATGGATTTCAAAACAAAGATAGAGATTCTAATTAGAGGGACTCCAATCGAATAGAATTCTGACTTGAAGATAGGCTCGACCGAAGATGAGATAACTAAATTACAAAATACAAGATAGATATATTTTTATAAATCGCGGATGACCCTAGGGTCAACCGTGACTTCAAAATAAGATTGGTGCAGAATTCTGAGGCAAATCGACATTCGATTGCGAGAAATAGAATTCGGCATAACAAGAGATAGCAACATCAAACCGAGGGATATATAAATCCCCGGTGAATCAATGCCAATTGTAAAGGAGTTCCACCCCTTTACAAATCATTCAAAGATTGGCGGGATCGCCTATTCTTATAGAGATCATTCGAAGTGGAGTTATGGGATACTGCAGAATCAAAAGAATACAAATAGGGAGAGACAAGAATGAATTTTGGAACCGCAGGGAACGTTCCAAAGTTCAAAGGAAATTGAGTCAGAAGGAAAAGATTCAAACTCGAACGAAAGTGATTCTGTAAATAAATTTACTATATATGCTAAGTTTTGCCTAGAGCCAAAGCTCTAATACCAACTGTAACGACCCACTATTTTGGACCATTCAAATCGACAATAAATCCACACATGTCGGACTTGAATAATTTAAAATAATAGATTGTTAATTTAAATTTGGAAAACTCAGCATATACAGTAAATAAATAAATCAATCACAGAATCATAGACACAGAGTAATACAATAATACGCAGCGGAATAAATAAAATAGTAGTTCATGAAGCTACTATATAAACATCAAAGTTAGAAATAAAATACAACAGAATATCTCAAATCAGTGAAGTCTTCAGTATGAATAAATGACCTCTCTGAACAAATCAACTGGAAAAGCTGAAAGCTGAATCGATAGTTGGATCTCCAAATGAAGCTCCAAACTCCAAGGCTGAGTCTTAAATGCTGTATCACTCAGTCTGACCCGAGCGTAAAGCAAAAACAAAACACTCGAGTCAGGATTAACATTCTTATATCAATAAATCCAACTCAAGTGAAATATCAACTGAAATACAAGTAACTTAAAGGGTGTTTGGGATAATCATCCTCTAAGGATCCGTGGAACTATCTACAATGTAGAAATATACACTCTAACACCGTGGCCATTTCAAATAAATTTATACTTCAAAACCAAGATATCATATTCATTTTAAGTATATCTATTTTCCAAAATAATATATATAGGTTAAATAATTTATAAAGTAAAGTATTTAAATTTCCTCAAGTCTCACAATCGATTCAAATCAACTCAAATTCCAAATTCAAATTTATTCAAAGCTCAATTCATCAATTCAATTCAGTTCTCAATAGACCATTTAAATTTCAATATATTTCAAAGTTTTACTATTCAACATTTTCAAAGTTAAATTTAACCGTTTCATATAGCTCTTGATTTAACTTCATTATTATTTAATCAGGGAATATTCACTTAATAGATTCAATATCATTTTACTAGCCTTAAATTACATTTTTACTAAATATTTCTTTAAATTTATTTAAACAAGAAATATTCATTAATCTACTTAAATCAAACCCAAGTTATAAATCATATCTTAAATCTCAATTTCAATAAGTTTCAAATCGGTTTAATTAAATAAAATTCTTTATTGAATACAATTTCAACTATATTCAAATTATCTTCCCGACCTTAACTTATTCAAATTTATTACCAAAATCTATTTTGAAATATAAATTTAAATACTTAACCATATTATATGTATTAAATCAATCTTAATTAAATTAAATATTATTATTAAATCCATATATATCATTACCATTTATATATAATAAATTAAGAATCAACATTTATTAAAACCATATATTTCTTTCCAAAAACCATAGAATTTATTTTCAAAATATTTATATATGGACCAACGGTGTCTGTATATAATTCATATCCTATGGTCAGGGGATACAGATATTTATCATTTCAATCCGTAATTTTAATATATACGGGTAGATATCATTTCAACCCGCAATCCCAAATTCAATTCAATGAAAATCGCTTGGGTTTATCATTTCAACCCATAACGATTTTCTCCTATTCTATAGATCGTTCGGGTATGTATCATTTCAACCCATAGTGAATTCTATACTAACAGGGAACTTGCAGAGTGACAACAAATATGAAAATAACATAACATGCATATATAATCAGTATAAATAACAGATAATGGTGTCAGATGTCACAGGTGAATAGTTACAGATAATAGCATATATATAGCAATGTAAATAACTAACAACAGCATATTTCAATTGTCGTTTCAATTGAAATCAAATTTAATAAATACAAGAACGTTAATCGTGAGTGATTGCTCACCTTTCGAGGCTAGAGAGGATAGACAATGAAATTGAGTTACGAAATGCAAGCACGAATCCAAACAACAAGGTTGACGCGAATTCAATGATCAGAGCTGATAACAAGAATTTATGGAACAAATCAGAACGGAATCGATGAAGATAATTGATGTAAGTGAATACCCACATATATATAACTTTGAATATATATATAAATCATATTCTGAATCCAAATACATATTAAATTAAATGTGTGTGTAATATATATATATATATTTTCAAAAATTATTATTTCAAATTTAAAACACTTATACAAAAATCAAACATATATATATATATTATATTTTAAAAATAATTATATATATACTTATAAATTTCAAAATACTTACTTATAGTACTCCTTTGACAATATAATTGTACTGAAATCTGTAGAGTAGGCCGCAAAAGTCTATACTATGCTTTATATACCCAGATTATCAAAATACTGATGCAACTTATAAATATATAACTATATAATCCTATAAACTTTTAAACTGTAATAGAGGACGCATCTATATAACCGTGAACAACATATACTTAAACTTATACAATCAAACTAATATATTTAAAATTTTATATACTTCCATCATTACTATATGCAACTAATACCAATATATATATATATATGCAGAATCAAAACCAAAAGCGAAAATCCACTGTAAAAATAGTACATGCTTCTCAAATACATACGCGACCAGCAAAACAAATCATACAACTTACAAAAATAAAAGAGTATGAATATAAATCACCGCTAAGACAAAACTTTATAAATATACCTACGGATCCTATTAACAGAGAAAGTGTAAACAGGAATATAACGTAATATATACTTTAAACTTATCCTACTTTAGATGTGTGAGCCAATGCATATACTTATTTAAACATGACAGGTTACACTACTATATTATATAATATGAAAACATCATGTTATAAATCAATTGACTTATATTACCTATTAACCAAATAACTTTATAAACTTTTACTACTTTATTACAACAAGTTATAAACCCATATATTATAAAATCATTATTATTTAAAAATATATATACAAAAAAACAAGACATCCCTAAGGCAACACTGCGAAACATATATATATGTATGTACTCTACCCATAAATACAAGCTATGCCTCAACCTATATACAAGCAAGATATATGAATATAAGTTTGTATAGAGGCTCACCTATATATATGTAGATATATATATCAACAATCGGCTGAAGTAGAGATGTTGGAAGGACGAGCTCGACCTGGGTTCAGTGCTAAGGTGGATGCGGGTTACTCGGCAGAGGCTGGTTGTCAAGTTGATGGTGTAGGCTCTGGTGTTGTTCATGGAGAAGATCGTGGCTTCGGGTGGAGGCTGCGTCGTGGAGGTCGAAGATTTTATGGCTGGGATGGAGACGTGTGCTGTGAGGTGATGGTTGTGAGGCCGAGGCGGAGCGGGTCGAGGGGTTTGGTTCGGCTAGGTGCGTGAGGAGGAAGGAGTCGGGCAAGGTGGGGATGACGTTCTCGGGAGGAGGACACGATTGAGAGATGGAGGTGATAAAGGTGAGAATGGGTTTCAGAAAAAAAGAAAAATGGGAGAAAGGAAGAAGAATTTGTGCTTGCGTGGTGAGGAGGAGAAAAACTCGAAGGAAGAACGGGTAGGAAAGAAGAAAACGCGAAGTAGCAGGCTTAACAAATTGAAGAAGAAGAATATGGGAGAGGAGATGGCAAGTGAAATGAAAAGCTAGAAATAAAAGGTCAGAATATAGAAAAAATATTTTGATCGGTCAAGTGTCCCTTGATTTGTGGAAGATTATTAAAGAAATTTATTGTTTGCTTGCACTGCACGGGAGAGATTTGAAACGTACAAGAAATCAAAAGGTCACCTATCTGTTACCGATACGGTTACCGGTTTTACGGGTTCCGATGTGTACCGGTCTTCAAAATACAAAAATAAATATACTGCTGAGATCAGCACGACGAGGCGAACAAAACGGTACACAGATATCAGTGATACGATTGAATTATAAAATTTCGGATTTCTGCTACTAGAACTGCTGCAAAATTGCAGAAAATAAGGTAAACGGAGCTAGAGAAGATCAAATTTGAAGAACGAAATATGAAATCTCACTCAGAAAATGATTTAGAAATTTATTGTATAAAAATATTTAGGTTTGAAAAACAATTTATTATCATCAATTTTTAACTGATTTGAAATAAAATAAAATAAAATAAAAATTACACAATAAAAATAAACTTCCTTATAATCTGATGAAAATTTACCATCTACAATGCTTAAATATACGTATTTCAAATATAAAATTTTTATTTCAAAATTCAATTATTAAAAAAAAATTACAAAATTTTCAGTTAAATATAGTTTTAAAACTATTAAAATTTACGGGTCGTTACACCTACCGAGTATGCTAACTGGTCAGGACGCTATCTAGGCCCCATAATAGTTTGGATGCTCTAGTATTTAGCATGCCACATGAGGCAAAGGCCGGGTTGAGCGATGTGGAGTCTATTTAACGTGGGTGAAAACATCGAAAACTCGATAGGCTAGCCCATTAACTTCTTGTGAGAAAATCGAGCAAATATTTTGCTCTCCAATTTCGCTTTTATGAGCAAAGGCTGACTTGTCATCTTGCATATTTATTGTTGGTGACATATGTTGTGACGACCCCATAGCTATGCCCATATTATTAAGGAACATTACAGGTAATGTCATCTAATAACGCAGAGAATACGGCTGATTAAGGGCGATTGAATGTGAATATATCTTTACTCTAACACTGACATCTCTTTATTACCTTTTGAGGATCTGAACTGAAAAGTTTTGATGTGTACAATATTAATACAAAGAAATAAACACACCGATTTAAAATATTCAGAACAGTATATAATATAAATAAATCAGAATCAGAGCCACAGATAGCAGCGGAATAATATATATTATATACATTATATACATAATAGAATGTGAGTCTACAAAATATCAGTACTAGACCCACATAATATATACATCACATCTAAAAGTACTGTATCAGGTACACAATGACTACTAGATAATACATAACATATCTTCTAAATGTCAATATACACAAGTGTGAAGTAAACTAAAATTGTCAAAATAGTCTACTTCAATGCTAGCCCAATATCCAGAGGTCAACGATCCTGATACCTATGGAGTCTCGGCCTGACCCGAGTATTTTAAAAATAAACGGGTTAGACTATATCTAATAAAAATGTGAGGAGATGATATCATAAATATATGAGTTAGAACTAAATAAGCCATAATAAAATATGCCACAACAAATGATCAAAATAAGACATATTAATCAAATCACCATTTCGTAAATCCATATCAAGTCTTAATGGACTATTATAAAAAATATGGTGATAACAATTCAAAATTCTTCAGAGCCAAAAGATACTAAATATCCAATCCCAAAATCTATGAAGAAATAATCATTACTAATGAAATAATAACACAACGACATGGAGTCTAACGACACAAAGTAGACCCCGCCAAATAGTGCTGTGGTCTAACGACATGAAGTAGACCAAATATTTGAATAGTCTTACGACATGAAGTGGAATAACTATGTGAATTTACCTAACGACATGAAGTAGGTAAACATCGTCTAGCTATGTACCCAATAATACAACGACATAGAGCCTAACGACACGAAGTAGACCCTGCCACATAGTGTCATAGTCTAACGACACAAAGTAAACCAAATATACGAATAGTCTAACGACATGAAGTAGACTAACTATGTTAATTTACCTAACAACACAAAGTAGGTAAACATCATCTACTGTCTAAACATCTAAAATGTATCGACTCTCAAGTCGATGAAAAATGAGCCATCGTCTCTTGGGGATCTATCGATCTCAAATCTGAACACTCTAAGATAATACAACTCTAAATTAGCTCACTTTCACTTTAGTAATCACTAGAATCAAACTAACTATCCCATACCAGAAAGTGAAATTCTAGTATTTACTAAAAGCTAGTAAATTCCACTCAAACTCTATTTAATAGATTATAATAATAAGCGAAAGAATTGTATGAATGTCTCATACCAATCCGATAATTCAGTCGTTTATTAAAATTCTTTTCCTCACAGAAAAGCATGAAATCTCATTAAAATCTCAAATCCATAATAAATAAAATAAAAAAGTTATAAATAAACTTTTATATATATACAAAGATATAATTTTCCAAAATCACTTTTAAATCCATCAACTCACTTCAAAGAAGAGTTATTTATTTACAAAAGCTTTTGGAACTCTTTCAAAATCATTTATACCTCTTTTATAACTAAATCACTTGAAATTAAAATTATTACTTTCATAATCGCTTTTATAAGGTAATACTATAATTTATCTTTTGCCTCTAGAACATTTCCAAAATTTTATACTTAAAATGGTAAATTTGAAAAGTTTTTATTTTTTATATTTATCATTTCTAAAAGCTTTGAATAGAAATTTAGAAATAAGAAATAAGTTAAGATTTATAGTATAATTTAATTATGCTTTATAAACTAAATTTCAATCAGGAACAAATAGATAAAATCTCATTTTGAGAACCTTTTAAAACATTTAAGCAATTCAAACGATAAATCCATCAGAAATGAAACATTTAGAGCCAACATTGCTCTTTAAAAAATAATTGCATAATGCAGATTTATTTAGCGATCCAAGTTGTTTTGATACAACTCCGATCACACAACAATATATGTATTTCTACATAAGTTTATAGAATTAAATTTGCAATCGAACAAGGTTCCGTTTGCAAATTAGCCTTTTTAATTCACATAACAATTCATATATCACCAAACAATCCATCAAATATAAATATGCAACAACATGTCATTCAATTCAATCATTAACATCCAAGTATTATCACCTAATCAACCAATCAAGGCATGCAAAAGGAATTCATATTGGTAGATATAAAAGTGCGAGTTAAAAATAACTCACCTTAGCCCATTGGCAATCAAAACTTCTTCATTGGCTTTGACATGCACCCAAATCCCATCAATTACTGGACAAAACCCTAGCTGCCTTGAAGTTTGCGCATGGTAGCAGCTCCACCTCAACGTCGTTCGCCTGCACACCTCCTCAACAGCCACTAGCATCGCGATGACATCCACATACATGAACCCAAGAATCACCCCTCCTAACGACGTCGATAGTGCCAGGCCCGAGCGCTTCGTCGCAGTGTTCATCATGCCGCCACCTACATCAATCGCGACACCCCTATTGCCTGCCCATCGATTGCATCTCCATCCATCGTCAACGTTGACACATTATACCTGAAGTTGCATGCGCTATTTGTTTTGTTCTGTTTTTCTTTTATTCGGTTTGATAATTTAGGTCTAGGGTAAAATGAAATTGAATGAGTCAGGAGATAGGAAAAATAATGGGCATGGTTTTGGGATAAACGAAATTAGTGTTTGATCTAAATGGCTGGGCTTACTTGAGTGGGCTAGGGTTTTTGTTTGAGCCTTGTTTTAATTAATAAGTTTCCCTTTTGTTTTCTCTTTAGCAACTATTTTCATAAATATATATATCTATTCTAGTCTAATTGAAACCGTTGAAACTGATTTACACTTCATTCTGCAAATTATATTTCAATAGCTGGATCATTTTATTTAATCCAATGATTATTTTTATTTAATTACCCATCGAACCGATATAAACAAATTTGTTCTTCTTCGTCACTTTATCGACTTTAGTGATTATTAAATAAAATCCTTTTCATCTATTTCAATTATACAAAACAATTTATACTTTTAAAATATTATATATTTATTAACACCTTTTATTTGAAATTTAATATATTATCTAAAAAGGAATTTACTAACCAATTAAATTTTATTATAACAAAATCATTTATTACATAGACTAATTGAATAATAATTTGATTCCAAAAATAATAATTGTCCAACAATCGAATTCAGACACTTCTGTTTTAATTAAATTAGTTTAATATTACAGCTTTAAAACATGGTTGTAACAGACCTCCCACCGTTTGAAAATTGCATCCTTGCAATTTCTTATAGGGAGACGTCACTCACACACAAGCATTAACTGAATTCGAAATCTAAGATCAAGTTGAAATTCATATAATCCTCTTAGTGGTCAATATTGGAATCACTTATCGTATGTTATAAATTTAAAATGGGCTTATTTATTAACTTCTATTTCTTTGCATACGAAAATTTTATTGAAATTTTTTCCAAGTTTTAAATTTTTAGAAAATTTTGGCAGTCTCCTTCATTCAGAGAGCTGTTTGCAATTTCACAATTATATTATAAACAATATACATCAAACATATTGTCGAAAATACAATATATAACAATATTTCTATCATTTCTATATTTTAATCCGAAAACGTACCTTTATCTTAGTACTTAAAGCAATTTATTAAAAAAACTTATGCGAGCAAGCGTGAGTGAGTTTGCGCCACATTCAAATCTAAGTAGCCTTCTTGTACCTATGCTAACTCAATTCAAAGTATAAGTCTCGTATAAATGAATTTTAATAACACAACATAATTCAACCAACTTTACGTAGACAAGCAACTTCTAATAAGATTTCAAGGACTAAATTCACAGATTTAGACAAGGTTCCAAATGCAAAATTGTTACATGATATATAGGCTTTGAACAGCAACATCCGGATCATAAAATGGTTGAGTACATAATGAATTATAGCCAACTATTTTCTAAAGGTATCGTTTCAGCGATTAATTAAAAAATGTAAATACACTTAAAAGAATGATGTTTTTGGCCTAAAAATTTTTAAAATTTCGCACTATGCTTAAAACAAAAGTTGTTCCTTAAGTTCTTAGCTTTTTGAAATGTGTAAGATCGTTGAAATTGGATAAACCGTTAAAAAGTTATGGATGAATCAACATAGCACTATAGTTCTGAAATTAATTATCTAAATCAAAATTTTGGTTTGAATTCAAAGTGATTTTAGTGCCAATAGATTCCAAAATTTCTAAAAGCGATGAATATGAAATTTGTTCTATATCAAGTTATCTTTGAATATAAGAAAATAGTTACAATTGGACAGCTAAATCAAAAGTCATGTCCATAATTGTTAAGCATTTTTCACAGTTAAAATTTCTAAAACAACTCCTTTCTTTAAACTTTATTTCGGAGAAATTTGTTTCATATCTTAATTTCCAATGTTTTCATTAATTATATAATTATTTTTCTAAAAATAATATGCTGATATTGTGAGAGCAGTTGTTTATCCATATATCATATTAGCAAGAAGTTTATGTTAATAAATATTGGTCTCTTAATCTATACTATATTATTATTAGTGAGTTGAATTTCAAGCTCATACAGGCCCCCTTGAAATTTGGCAACTGAACAGTCGCATTTTTAATTTCTTTATATTCCAAACTTTAAAATGTGATAACTTTTTCTACATTGATTGGATTTAAGAATCGTTTTCACTATTAAATCTCAAATTTAATTTGCTTTCCAATGATATCCATTGTTGATAGCTAAAAATAAATTTTTTAAAATCATAATTTTATATAGCAACTTTAATTGCACAATTATTTTGTGTCACCGCTGTGTACTGCGTTTCTGTAACAGCATTATTATGATGATCATAAACATTACATAGTAGTTTTACCTAGATTATTATAATGTATTTATTATCTTTTAACATATTTGAAAGGAATATTTTTTTTGAATTATACAATTATGGTTGCCTTTGAATATTGTAACTACATTATGTAATGAAGTAATAATCTTGATTGTGTTTGATAGTATTCAAACTTAGTGCAGTTATAATTTAACTCCATCAAAAAATGTGTAATAATTTATAGGCATTTTTTGAATTAATTTAACTACGTTAGCATTTTTTTATTGCATTTACTATTGATGATTTTCACTATATTTGATAATTTTATTCAATTTTAAAACAGTTATAAATTAATGAAATTAAGAAAATGCAATTATAATTTACCAACAGGTTTTGGGTAAATTTAACTATATTTGAAGATTTTTAACCACATTTATGTGATGAAGTAATAAATTTGGCTACATTTCAGGAATTTATTCAATCTTAAAACAATTAAAATTTAACTACATTAATAAAATGCAGTTATAATTTAATGACAATTTTGAATTATGCATGGTAGAAATTGAATATTTCAGCTATATTTATGTAATGCAGTAATAATTTTGGTTGTACACGATGATTTATTCGAGCTTACTGTAGTTAAAATTTAAATGCATTAAGCAAAAACGGTTATTATTTTGCAGTATTTTTGGAATTAAGCAATTATTGTTTTTGAATATTTTAACTGCATTTGTGTGATACAATACTAATTTAGCTGTATTAATAATTTTGTTTGATGTTAACGATAGTTATTTAACCGCATTATGAAAATATAATTGAAAAATGAATTTTGATTTTTGATAGCTTGAGATGATTATATAATGACTTCACATAATTAATGCTTGATTCAACCGTGCAGCTCAGCGTTTAATACATTGCTTCCAGGTTTGATGACATAATTTGGCTAAGTTTACTCAATTTCGTTTACAATTACGATGATCAATAATACAATAAGCATATTAGTTGTTGTATTCGGGCTTAAGGTAGATGCACAGTTTAAGTGTTGGGTCAAAACATGTGTTGTAGTGAGAATAATGTTGATAACCACCTAAAAGAGTTTATTTTTTATTTTTTGCAGTAAATTCTAAAATCACTTGCACCGCCACCGTCGGAAAACTTCTAGAAAACAATTGATGAATGTATCTTTGTATAGATGATTATGTAGTCATAGTTTGATTATTAGATATAGTTAATAGGTCAGACGAGCAGTGAGAGAATTTAGTAATAATACTGCATCAATGACACTTTTGCCTTTTTTGGCTGCAGGTACAAATACCTTCAATGGTTAAAATAATTGACTGATGTAATGCATCTATTAAGGCCAAGAAAACATCACCTATTTGTGCTCAAGCCAATAGCATACATGCGTTGCTAGCAGTTATTTCTGAGGCTAAAAATGAATGGACTTCTCACAATTGTTCTCTTCTGTATGTTTTGGATATTTTCAAATATTGGTTACTGCGACCAGCTGTATGCCGTGTTTTGTACCCTGCATTGACATAGATCAGATTCGGTGAACAATAGTAATTTATATTGGAACCCATGTTATTTTCTTATTGCATCATCATTTCTATTTCAATTGAATCTTCTGTTTTACTACTTTTCCCCTGTACTACATCTGTTTCTTTTTTCTTTTGCTCTTTTTTTTCAGCTGTTGATAAATACTTTTCCTGACTGTTTACAAATTTCATTCTATTACTGTATTTCTCCCCATTGCAAAAAACTTTTGTTACTCTTATTTAATTGAATCGAACTGCACTATGTCTTTGTGTCTGCAGTTCACAGTGAATACTTCAACTATATCTATGCACATTGAAGCAGCTGTGTAATTGCAAAAGCAACAACATTGGCGTTATATGCCACAGTGAATATATCTATGCATTAGTGGATAAATTTTTAACACATTATCCTCTAAATAGTCTGTGAACTTTAACATATTCACTGTAATTGTTTTGTTCGATTTTAATTGTGATTATCATAACCAAATATATCTATGTATTCTTTATCCTACCAAATTGTTATTCATGATGTAACACTATCGTTCAACAATGTTTTTTCATTACCACCGTATTAAATTTCTTATACATTTGGATATGACCTATGCAACAACAATATTTTTTCAACATCCGTGTGCGAAGCACGGGTTCGCGCTAGTATTTCAAAAAATTAAGGTGGAAAATTTAAACATGGGATGCAAGAAAATAGTAGGTGACTCAATCAAAAACATAGAATAGTCAATGATTACAATTCTGATATATAAACAAAATGATGATTTTATTTTCAATTATCATCTTCAATCTTCTATCTCTCTATTTGCAAATAAATCCCATACTTAGGATTAATGAGAAGTGTGCATGTTTAGAAATAATAACCAAAGCTTGCTCATCCTCATTTGCCATCATAATCTTCTATAAATGAGGCATTTCATCCTAAAACTTATACAATGCATAGGGGTACTTTCTAAACGAAAATCGTTAAGGGGCAGTTTGATTATAAGGATTGTTGTAGAAGAAACAAATATAGGGAAAATGAAGAGAAATAATCAACCACAACTTATGATGAGGAGATAATGAGATTACAAAAGTAGGGAAAGGGTTGAGCCTAGTCCTTTAAGTAAGGTGGTAATTGCTAAAGAATACTAAAAAGGACTGCTAATCAATTTTGTAGTTATCCTTCTTGTGTAACCTTATTTGATATATTAGTTTTACCATGTTGAATATTGTCATTATAACATTAATTATACTATATAAACATGAATGATAAGTTCTGAGAGATTTAAGTAAATATTCCCTTAACAAGAAGTCAATGTCTATAAATATCTGATTAAGTAGAGAAACATTTTCAAGTTTCAACACATTTGAAAAGAAACAAAAAATATTTCAAATTGAATAATATAAAATATAAAATTACCGACATTTTGTCCCCTTACACTTAGAGTAGCATTGACAGATCCAATAAACAGATATTAATTCATGATAATTCACTTGCTTAGCGCGATATTCATACAGACAAACTATGAAAATAGTGTTTTTATGGAAGGTCTAACCGACATCATCTCCTCTCTCCTCAACATCTTGCCTCATAAGCCCGAACCTCTCATACCCACCAAATCAAAGTATTCAATATTCAATTACTCATTAACTCATAATTGAATTATAGTTTCCTTTCGAACTTCACTTAAATTGGAAATACATATAAATAAGTTTTTTATCACTTTACTTTTTATTCAAATATAAATTCTAACATTCATTTCAACAACAATTTACATGCATTAGCATCCAAAGGCATCACACAAAATTTGTTTAACATGCATCTATGTAAATAAATGTATAAGTTTCACAAATATTAAATAATACACCATTATCCAAAAATTTATAAATATAGAATCTATTTTTTTCTAAAATATCCTTTTTCTCTTCAAGTAATTCTCTAGTTTACTAGATAATGCACACTCTCATTTAAAATATTTTATTTTACTTATCAAAATATCATAAGATACCTTCTTTCAAAAGATAACTTGTATACTTCTATAAAATATCACTTTATCTCTAAAAACAACTTTTCCAAATTACCCACTTTATTCTGTAAAATATTTAACTTATTTCAAAATTCTATCTTCTCTTCAAAATTATTGTACACTCACTAAATATTATTACTTAAAACATTTTATATCCAAAATATTGTGTCCGAATGTCTCGTACTAGCGTGTAATAATTCCTATCGAGAACGTTGATCGGGCGCATTGACCGGAACTCTTAAAGCACTCAACGGGCAATTTAACACCAAATTTATTTCCATACGATATACATATATCTTTCAATACTTTGGGCTCTTCCAAAGTATTTTCTTGTTTATAATAAATATAATCAAATTCTATATATATGTATTTCCAATGTCAAACGGTTTAGATGCTTGCTTTTATTAAAATCCTTTCAATTAATCTTAATATTTACATATAAGAATAATTCATTGATAACAATTCCATAACACTCATGCATCCATAAATACTTCCTACTTCAAGCAAACATCAAAATTTAAATTCATTTTAACATTTAATTAGTCACACATATGAATTATCATTTCATTTTATACAAATTTAAATTTTGAATATTTCTTGCGGTAACTACACTACCGAAGTCACTGAAAATTCTTATTGTTATTATTGTCCATCAACTAATCAATTTTTTTAAAGTATATTTTCCAATTCAAAATTTAATTAGATATCTATTATTTATCATTCTATATTTTATAACTATTGTTGCTAAGGCATTTTTATTATTCCCCAGATATTCTATTTTGTAGAAACCATTGGCATTTATTAATAATTAGGTTCATCCAGATTCAAATGGATTTATAAATTCTTTGAGTAATAACAACTTATTCAATTCCACAAAACAAACATTGATGTGTTAGCACCAAAATTGGTCACTAACACCCTAGAATATATTTGTGTAGAGAGATTAATGAAGATAATAAATTAAAACAGAGGATTATCACAGTAGAATGCAAAAACAACAACAGAAACAAGAACACCAGAGTTATAGTGGTTCAGCGTAAATGCATACGTCCACTTTGAATGTAATCTTTATTGCTTTTTCAAATACTTGAATACAGATACAATCCGTAAACAAACAGCTTGAATACAAATTTGAGTAATAAGAAACGAATACAGAAAATGGCAGAGTCTCTCTGGAGTTCTCAAAAAAAGGTCCCTCAAACTGGACCCTTGCCCCTCTATTTATAGACGAAGATAGGCTGGACCCCCTGTCCAGGCCATGACTAAGATGGTTCGGCTCATAGCTGAGGAGTTAGGTAGATCGAACCAAGCACCCCGATCCACTATGACCGACCCCCCTTTGCTAATTTGGGATCCTCTGAACGTCGACGCAGAGTAGCTCTCGTGTATGCTTGAAGCAAGCTAGACCACGACCTGAAGTAATTCATGCTCATGCTCGCATTGATCCACTCTTGAAACCAAGTCAAGCTAAGCCAACCCATGCGACCGAACTACCAAGGACGAACCACATCTGACCGAACCACTAGGGCCGAACCCAACACAGTCACCCATCATCACCGACCCACCTATGCCAATTCTCCTTGGCCGAACAACATCTGACCGAACCACTAGGGCCGACCGCATCACAGTCACCCATCATCACTAACCCACCTATGCCAATTCTCTTTGGTCGAACCACCTTGGCCAAACCACTAGGGTCGACCCCATCACAGTCACCCATCATCGCCGGCCCACCTATGCCAATTCTCCTTGGCCGAACCACCTTGACCGACCCACCAAGGTCGATCCACCCAGGCCGACCCAATATGGACGATCCACTTCAACTTATTTTCCTTTAACGATCCAAACAAGTTACACCGATCTCTTATACTTCCAATCCTCTCTTCGCTTGAGTCCTATCTAGGTCCAACCATATCCTCTGCAACTATTGCCTCGTAGCCAAGCCAAGTAGTCGGGTAACATGATGCAAACAACATATGTTTCAATCAAACAAACAAATGATCGCCTTCAGCGGAAAGCTATCTTTTGACTTCTGTTGCGCAACTCTGATCACTAACAGATCAGGACACAACAATATTCAATTCTAAGTCATTAAGGTCTAATTTATAATTATTTATCAAATCTCACTTTTAACAAAAGTGAGTTCTAAATTTTATCAATGCTTCATAACAATAATTTTTAAAATTCAAAATTTTCAAATACGTCCCAATGATTATTCCCAATAATCATTTATATTTTTATCCTAACTAGGAATAAATTCTAAGTTCTACCCTGCACACCCAAGGGACAGGACTTTAAGTCTCACTAAGTTTTGATCTCGACTCTGTATCTTTGTCAATTATACTATATAATGTTCTGAACATAGCTCTGATACCAAGTTATGACGACCTCACACCTATGCCTATATTATTAAAAAACATTATAAGCAATGTCGTCCAATAACATGGAGAATAAGGCTGGTTAAGGGCAATCGAATGTGAATATATCTTTATACTAACACTGACATGTCTTTATTGCCTTTTGAGGATCTGAATTGAAATTTTTTGATGTGTATAATGTCAATACAAAGAAATAAACACACCGATTTAAAATATTCAGAATACTATATAATATAAATAAATCAGACTTAGAGTCACGGATCATAACTGAATAGTATACATCATATACATAATAGAATGTGAGTCTATAAAATATCAGTACTAGACCCACATAATATATCACGTCTAAAAGTACTGTATCAGGTACACAATGACTACTAGATAATATACATGACATAACTCCTAAATGTCAATATACACAAGTGTGAAGTAAACTAAAATGGTTAAAATAGTCTACTTTAATGCTAGCCCAAAATCCAGTGGTCAACAAGTCCTGATACCTGTAGGGTCTCGGCTTGACCCGAGTATTTTAAAACTAAACGGGTCAGACTATATCTAATAAAAATGTGAGATGATGATATCATAAACATATGACTTAGAACTAAATAAGCCATAATAAAATATGCATAACAAATGATTAAAAGAAGATATATCAATCAAATTAACATTTCGTAAATCCATATCAAGCCTCAATGGACTATCATAAAAAATATGGTGATAGCAATTCAAAATTCTCCAAAGTGGGAAGATACTAAATATCTAATCCCAAAATCTCTAAAGGAATAATCATCACTAATGAAATAATAACACAATGACATGGATTCTAACGACACAAAGTGGACCCCACCACATAGTGCTGTGGTCTAACGACACAAAGTAGACCAAATATTTGAATAGTCTAACGACATGAAGTAGACTAACTATGTAAATATACCTAACGACACGAAGTAGGTAAACATCTTCTAACTGTGTAACCAATAATAAAACGACATAGCGACATAGAACCTAACAACACGTAGTAGACCCCGCCATATAGTGTCGTGGTCTAGTGACACGAAGTAGACCAAATATGTGAATAGTCTAACGACATGAAATAGACCAACTATGTTAATTTACCTAATAACACAAAGTAGGTAAACGTCGTATACTGTCCAAACATATAAAATGTATCGACTCTCAGGTCAATGAAAAATGAGTCATCGTCTCTTGGGAATCTATCGGCCTCAAATCCGAACATCCTAAGATAATACAACTCTAAGTGTAGCTCACTTTTAATCACAAGAATCTAACTAACTGTCCCATATCAGAAAGTGAAATTCTAGTATTTACTAAAAGCTAGTAAATTTTACTTGAACTCTATTTAACAAATTATAATAATAAGCGAAAAAATTGTATGAAACGTCCCATACCAATCTGACTATTCAATTTTTTATTAAATTTTTTTGCCTTATAGAAAAACATGAAATCTCACTAAAATCTCAAATCTACAATAAATAAAATAAAAGAGTTTTAAATAAATTTTTATATATATACAAAGATATAATTTTCCAAAATCACTTTTAAAAAATTCACTTTAAAGAAGAGTTTTTTATTCACAAAAGCTTTTGGAACTCTTTCAAAATCATTTAAACCTCTTTTACAACAAAATCACTTGAAATTAAAATTATTACTTTAATATTAGCTTTTATAAAATAATACTATATTTTATCTTTTGTTTCTAAAACATTTCCAAAATTTTATACTTAAAATAGTAAATTTGAAAAATCTTTTTTTATATTTCTCATTTTTTAAAGCTTTGAATAGAAATTTTAAAATAAAAAATAAGTTAAGATTTATAATATAATTTAATTATATTCTATAAGCTAAATTCCAATAAGGAACAAATGTATAAAATCTCATTTTGAGAATCTTTTAAAACATTTAAGCAATTCAAACAATAAATCCATCAGAAAGGCAACTTCTAGTGCCAACATCGCTCTATAAAACATAATTCCATACTACGGAATTATTTAGCGATCCGAGTTGTTTTCCTACAACTTCGATCACATGACAATGTATGTATTTCTACATACGTTTATAGAATTAAATTTGCAATCGAACAAGGTTCCATTTGCAAATAGCCTTTTTAATTCACATAACAATTCATATATCACCAAACAATCCATCAAATATAAATATGCAACAACATATCATTCAATTCAATCATTAACATCCAAGTATTATCACCTAATCAACCAATCAAGGCATGCAAAAGGAATTCATATTGGTGGATATAGAAGTGAGTTAAAAATAACTCACCTTAACCCATTGGCAATCAAAACTTCTTCATTGGCTTTGACATGCACCCAAAATCCCATCAATTGCTAACCAAAACCCAAGCTTCTTGAAGTTTGCGCACGGGAGTAGCTCCACCTCAACATCGTCCGGTTGTACACCTCCTCAACAGCCACTAGCATCGCGATGACATCCACATACATGCACACAAGAATCACCCCTCCTAGCGATTTCTACAGTGCCAAGCCAAAGCGCCTCGTCGCGGTGTTCATCACGCCGCCGCCTACATCAATCACGACGCCCCTATCTCCTACCCATCGATCGAATCCCCTTCCATCATCAACGTCGACGCATTATACCTGATGTTGCATGCGCAATTTGTGTTGATTTTTCTTCTTATTTCGATTAGGTCTAGGGTAAAATGAAATTGAACGAGCCAGGAGATAGGAAAAAAACTGGGCATGGTTTTAGGATAAAGGAAATGTGGGTTTGATCTAAACGGTTGGGCTTACTTGAGTGGTCTAGGGCTTTTTGTTTGTGCCTTGTTCAAACCGTTGAAACCGTTGAAACTGATTAAACCGTTGAAACTGATTAAAGTCTAGTTGAAACTGATTTACACTTCAGTCTGCAAATTATATTTCAATAACCGGATCATTTTATTTAATTCAGTGCTTATTTTTATTTAGTTATATATCGAACTGATATAAACAAATTTATTCTTCTTCGTCAGTTTATTAACTTTAGTGAATATCAAATAGAAATCCTTTTCATCTATTTCAATTATACAAAACTATTTATACTTTTAAAATATTTCATATTTATTAACACTTTTATTTGAAATTTAATATATTATCTAAAAAGGAATTTATTAACCAATTAAATTTTATTATAACAAAATCCTTTATTAAATAGACTAGTTGAATAATAATTTGATTCCAAAAATAATAATTGTCAAAAAATCGAATTCAAACACTTCTGTTTTAATTAAATTAGTTTAATATTACAGCTTTAAAATAGGGTTGTTACACATGTCATTTTCTTAGTGGTTATGATGATATGATTTTCAGGATGGCTACGAGATAGTACAGTGGCATGACAGTTGATATGACAAGGTAATCAATTAAACCTAGATGACCCAGATCACTTCCCGCCCACTCCATCTAATGGCTCGGGATTTTAACCAAAACTATATTAGTCATGGCCATCTCTTTCTTCCATTCTTTTTCATGCATTTGCTATTCATCCATTATAGAGTTTTCAAGCCTTTTCAAGAAATCTTCATCGTCTTTTCCAATCTTTCCCTCAACATAATCAGCAAGCACCTTATTTTCTTTTATGTTGGTTTTCGATATTGGTTTCATGGTTCCCTCTGAAAGATAATAATTGTTGAATAATAATAATTCCTCTTTTTCTTCATTACTTCATATCTATTTGTTGGAGTTGTCGTAGTTGAGAGATTCCCTTGAGAAAAGAGTTGATCGACTAATGTTTAGGAGTTGACGATAATTGGTCAGTGTAACATCCCTTATTTTTAAATCCAAAGATGGAACTTCAATGTGTTGCAGTTACTTTGGAATTATCCTTCAAGGACAGTGATGAGATCATTTCTATTAAATAGTCTTAATGTAAACAAGGCATATATTAACTAAAATTAAGAAACACGTATTTATAGTTTAAGATTTACAATTTGGTTTCCAAATTCGTGCCCGTGTAGGGATCAAAATACAATACGACATAAACACTTAGTACAACGGATTCAAAATAACAAATAATACTCCTAAGTCTCCTGCTTCATCTTCGGCTCCTTTATTCATCCTCCCAAAAGGATCCTGTCTACATCCATGAACTTCGCCTACTCGAACGAGTACCCATAAGTTTAAAGAGAAAACAATGATAAAAACATGTGTTAGACATAAAGTCTGGCATGAGCAATATATTACCCTAAACAAAAAGGTAGTGAGACCACGTCACTAAAGCACATAACGGGTTTTCTCCTCACTGTAACAAACATTCAATTTAATAACTTAAGCATAAGTCAATAGTTTCTACTCAAAGTTCTTATTCTTACAAATTTTTCATAACTGAGATCAATAGCCATTTCCCTCCATATGCCATTCTGCAATCATTATCCTTTCTAGCCAAAACCTGAAACACTCTTTCTTTGGCTTCCACCAAGGCCTTGCACCTTCTACAAGAGATGAAAAGAGTTTAGTCTAAGCATTCGACTGCCACTAATGCCTTATACCTTCACTTCTTATAACAACACACTATACACCACATCCTGATCCATGTCTAGAAGTGGCATTGACATCATGGATGTCGTTGACGGTGGATCGTTTCTAAGGTATAATATATATAGTAGATCATAGAGCTATCTACAAAAATATCTATTCATTTTAAAACACACCGCAGAAGGAATGAATATAATAATCAAAAGTATAACCCCAGACAAATAAAAGAAACTGTAACAAATAGTCTCTAGTTACAAAATGTCTTTAAATGCTGAAAATAAATAAACACCCTGAATGTTTAGGAAAGATATCAAATAAATAGTAGATTGCTAATAAGTGGATGTGCTTCTACATGTACCACTACATCTCCAAAATCACAACCGGTCCTTTCTACCTACCTACCAAAGTAAACAATAATGAGAAAGAAATAAAGGGGTTAGACATACATATGACAAGTGATACGCATCATATAAATATATTGTCTTAATACGCTTGTAAAACAACTTATGCTTGAAAACCATACCATAACATGTGTTACATGTACCCAACAAGTCAACTAGATAGAATATAATGCTATGGTGACATCATATGCTAAGGTTTTACTAAAATCTTTCCCAACGCCTAATCACATGTCCACTATTGACCCTAAGTCTTAACCAGCTATCGCCAAATCGAATACTGAGAACTCAACTCCTCGTACTATCGTAAACTAAGGACAAAGCTCCCCGGACTATCATATACCGAGGACTCGGCTCCTTGGACTATCGTATATTAAGGACTCTGCTCCTTAGACTATTGTATATTAAGAACTCATATCCCTGGACTATCGTATATTAATCACTCGGCTCCTATGACTATCATATAGTGAGGACTCAGCTCCCCAGGTTGTCGTATAGCAATGTGTAACAAACTTGTCCAACTATGACATTCTAAAGTATCTCAAAATACAAACAATATACTAAAAGTTTCTCATCTCGCCATGATCCCGATCCGGCGAACCGCTCGTGAAATGTAGTCTGTATGCGAGAGATATAAGCATTATGGATGACGGGCAATATCGTAATTATCTAAATATTATTATATATTTATTTTATTTTATCTCTCTTCGCTGCTACAGGGTCTCCCTAACCCCAAAAGCGCGTCCTTCAATTCCAGTTGACATCTTTCATCTGCTTCCCAATGCCACTTCTGACCTCTATTTCTACGACGATTCATTAATACCATATACTATATGATGTGTATCACCCACCGGATATATGTATGGCCCTATCTATTTCTTTCTCCTTTTTGTTTACTTTTATAGGTAGGTAGAAAGGACTGGTGGTGATTTTGAAGATGCGGCGGTACGATGGGGATGCACATCCACTTATTAGCTATCTACTATTCATATGATATCTTTCTAACTAATCTGACTATTTATTTATTTTCATCATTTAGAGAGATTGTGTAACTAGAGACTATTAGTACGGTTTGTTTTATATATCTAAGAATATACTTTTGATTATTATATTTATTACTTCCACTATGAGTTTCAGAAAGAGTTGATATTTTTGTAGATAGCTTTGTGATATGTTTTATATATATTTTACCTTAAAAACAATCCATCATCAACGACATCCGCGATGCCAGTGCCACTTCTAGACATGGATTAGGACGTCGTTTATAATTTAGTCAAAATATGATTACAACTAAATTTGAGGCACAACACATCTAAAACATCATAATAACTAACCAGTCATCAATATAACATAACACATCTCAATAAATAATATTTTCATCAAGGGATGTGCATTTAATATTTTTAAAACTCAATTGATTAAAATTAAATAATTATATCAACGTGCTTTTGTAAACAACTCTGAAACTCAACAATTCAAGCATCAAATCGTCCACAATCTTTCCATGAGTCCAACAAAACAAAATGCATGTGAATCAGAGTTCATATGCAAAAGTTACTCAAGATAGAATTTATAGCAGCTAATTGGTAATTTATTAATTAAATTAAGTAAATATTATTCCTTTATTACCGTACAACAGTAATAGGTCGAACCCGGCCTCATTCAACCGCCCCTTCTCAGTCCAATTTGTCATTGCTCTGCCCACCATGATGCCAATCAACCACCGCCCCGACCTCACCAAGCCCAGATGAGCCATCGCTACCCCTCAAGCCTTCCTCGACACTAGAATTCACCTCCACCACGAAAGAGCCGCCGCCCCTTTTCAGACAATTCCATCCAATCCAATCCCTTATTCATCAATCCAACTATATTGATCGAGTAGACTCCCCTTGATGTCCTCTACACGATTATGCCTTCCAATCGTTCGATTGTCTCCATTCTATTATTAATCGAGAAACTCTATAATGGATAGTTGAAAATTCCTCGCCAATTTCAGATCCATTAAAGTGTCAAATGGAAAAATGAATTTCAGATGCCTCTTTACCTCGTTGAGAGCTTCGAATCCATATATGATATGCTAGGGTTCGAGCACTTTGAATTTTGAATGAATTTAATTAATTGGTTAATCTCCCATTAGACTGTAATTAGGAGAATTTTGGGATTAAAAGAGAAGAACTGAGGTGACAGATGCTTTCTAGGGTTTCCAGCATTATATATATAGGCAATGAGGCGGGTTCAATTATATGTAACCATTTGGCCCAATAGTGGATGCGTACCTACTTAAACATTGTAACGGCTCTATTTCCCAAAGCGTAACCCCAAGTCAAACAAAATTATATACCAAACTGATCAGCTCGGAGAGACCTACGTATCGGTTATAAATATGACAGCCAATTCATGTTTTAATTTATTTATTTTTAATTAATTTAAACTAACATTATCAAATTTGCGGGTCGTTACAAGCATCTACTGCGAAACAACAACTAATGAATGGGTGTGCCATGAATCAAAACAAACAAATGTGTCGTAACACAAACCGATACGTCGATATAATGAAAATATCCATATACAAGTCTATTATCCTCTATCATTGATTGTCTCATGCAACCATCTTCTATTATTTTACCTTTTAGAATACTTTACATTTAACTGCGCTCTCATGCTTCACAATGTCTTATGTGAGTGTATCACTACCCATAACATTAACATATTACTGTTTGATTTAACGTATCTTCTTTATAACTCTACGACAAATTATTTTGGTTACTCTTGTCTCATTTCGGAATTTAATAAGTTTAGCCAAATCCCATCTTTCATGTCATCTTGCGCTAAACTCCGATAACTCAAACCATATTTGGGCATAGTACCACAAAATGGTAGTTATCCCTCATTATTATGGAAAAATGCAATTTGGTACTCTACCCTTTCGACTCGAGTGTCAATTGAAAAGGCTACCAAATATATATGCTAATTTTTCCTTCACCCAAATCTTTCAACTCTTCACAAATCCATTACGTTCAATACTAGCAAGGCCTTGGCACACTAGCATATTACTATTCTAGCTAGTTCACTATAATTAATTCAAACTTTATAGGTTGTGTGGTTGTTCTTTTCTAACTCCATTCTAATGAGTTTAAATGAAAATCACAAATTTCATTTTGGTTTTAAATCAAAAACAGTTGAATTCAAAGTTCATTTTTTTTTCAAATTAGATTTGTTGAATTCCACCTAAATAAATTTTCAAAAGCTTTACTTTAAAATTTTCATGTTAAATCTTTCATAGCAAATCATAATCCAAATTTATTTTAATTTAATCATTTCATGTCAATTTATATGTCTCCTTATAAACAAATAAAATAAATTTCAATTTCTAAAGCTAATTTCTTTTCAACAATTTTTAAAAAATATCATTACCTCTAAACATTTAATTTCCAAAACTCAATTCTTTATAGTTTTACCAATTCAATATTAGTTATTCAAATTAAAATTAAATTTTGGAATAACTTTGGCTATTTTCTAAAATACTCACACTTGATATTTGTAACATTATTTCAAATAATTTATAACCAAATTTTCTTATATTAATATATAAGCATATATCATTTTATTTAATAAATAGTCAATTTCCATCACTTTTGATTACTACATCATGTATATAAATAATAATATATTTTGATTCATGTTCAGGCCCGGCCCTGGCCCAAGGCCACCTAGACAGTCGCCTAGGGCCTTAGGTCTGGAAGGATCCTCAAGTTAGCCTTTGAAATGGTTATGTAAACTAGGTCTTTTATATTCCTTTTGTAAAGTTGAGTTGGCTAGGTGGTAGAAGTACATGGAAATCTCCCAAGAGACCATAGTTTGAATTTTTATTAGCTACCAATTTACATCAGTACATTTCATCCAATTATAAAAAAAACAACAATGCATTTAGGGCCACTTACAAGCATTTTTAGTGCACTTAAATTGTTAATGCCTCGGGCTACAAATTACTCAGGGTTGGCCCTATTCATTTTTTGCTACAAACTGTATCTATGTCCAATTTAGAAATAATTTCCAAATTGTTAAATTATTTACTAATGGATATTTTCAGGAATTCATATCACAAATTCTTCTACTCCAATTCAAAAATACATAAATATTGAAATCGAAAAATTCCAGAAGTTTAAAATAATAAAATTTTAAGATCCTCTTTTTTGTAATTTAAATTATGTCCAAAATGGTTCAATTTAACTAAGAAAAGTAGGCATGCAAATGTATTTTTTTAATTTTACCTTCATAAATAAGGAATCATCACAAAAGTGCAAAGAAAATGTAATATTTTCATTTTTTTCAAAATGTAACATAAATCTTTATAAAGTAAAAGACATTCAAAAAGATGCATTTTACTTACTTTCTTTTTAATTTACTTTCAAAAGTTTCTTTGTCAAAAGCAAATACACATCAAAATATAAGTGAAACAAGGTGCCTTATATAAGCTTTTTTACAAAAATATTAGCTTTTAAATTAGTTATGAAAATTTAATTCTTATTAAATTTTCTTATTTTTTGAAACTTAAAATACGGGGTTACTTGGTTAAATACATTAAACCATTTCCAACTTCTATATTTTCCAAAAAATCTTAGACACTAATGTTTGCAAATTTTTAGGAGAAGAGTTCAAATAATTTAAATACTTTAATTGAAGTAGATTGACCCAATATAACTTACACAAGCCCAACTAGGTTATGTAGTCTAATAATGCTTAAACTGCCTTAATTATGCCTTACAACATCACGCTTATTTTCTTTCAACTTACGGGTACTACTCTTCTTCTTTTCATCCTTAGTCCTATAATTTACTCTACTGTTATTTGTTATATAGACCCTCTATTAACAATTCTTTATGTCATAAATTATAAAAAATGTGATGGATTTATTTCTCACCCTAAAACTATTTTTAGTCTTAATAGTTACTTAACTCATAGTTGTTTACTTCTATAAAGGATAATCAAAAACCAACTTCTACGAGTCAAAATATTAGGGTGTGACATATAAATAAATAAGTACAAAATAATATAAAATTACAAATACTCTCTCTCATATGACCTAATTTAGTAGGAATTGCCTAACCTGAGTTCTGATATCAAATGTAACAAACTGCCATCCTTGACGTCTTGATCCATGTCCAGAAGTGGCACTGGCTGCACGAATTCCGTTGATAGGGGATCTTTCTAAGGTAATATATATAACATATCATAGAGATATCTGCAAAATATCAACTCTGTCTAAAACTCACAATGGGTCTAAAACTCACAATGGAAGGAATAAATATGATAATCAAAATTATAATCCCAGTTAAATAAAACAAACAGTAACTTATAGTCACTAGTTACAAAATGCATCTAAATGTTGAAAATAAATAAATAAACTAAATATTTGGGAAAGCCATTAAATATATAGTAGATAGCTAATAGGTGGATGTGCGTCTCCATTATACCGTTGCATCTCCAAAATGACCACCAGTCCTCTCTACCAACTTATCAGAGTAAACAAAAAGGTGATAGAAATAGAGAGGGTCAGATATACGTTTGGTGAGTGATACACATTATATAGTGTATAATATCAATAAACTAGTAAAACGACACTTATGCTCAAAAACCATACCTTAACATGTGTCATATGCACCCAACAATCCAAGTAAACACAATATAACGCAATATTGACATAATATGCTAAGGTCTCACTAAAATCTATCTCATGCCTAATCATGTGCCCATGATTGACCCTAAAGTCTCAATCCGCTATCTCCAAATCAAATGCTCGGACTTGGCTCCTTATACTATCGTATATTAAGGGCTCAGCTCCCCAGACTATTGTATATTGAGGACTCGGCTCCTCAGACTACCGTATATGGAGAACTTGGCTCCCTAGACTAGCGTATCACCGTGTATAATGAACATGTCCAACTAAGATAATTTTCTAAATTATTTGAAAACACAACAAATAATACACTAAAACTTTCCTCGTTTTTCCATGATCCGGATGCCATGAACCGCACGTGAAACAGAGTCCGTATGCGAGAGATACAAGTATTTAACGATGAGGGGCAATATCGTAATTATTTAAATATTATTATATTTTATTATTTTATCTCTATTTGCTACTACAAGATCTCCCAAACCTCGACATAGCACCCATCAATTCCAACCACCAGTTTTCATTCGCTTCACGGTGCCGCCTCCGACCTTTATGCTAAGACCCGACCATGCTGCCATCATTCGCATGCCATGCCGATTCTAATGCCTCACTGCGCTTCATTTATAGTCACCTCCGGTGAACTTAACTCCCCTACCAATCTACGATGATTTTCAATCACCGCACTTTGATATGGGAACATCGAAGACCAACGCGAGCACTTAGTCGACCTCCTCTACACAATCATGTTCCCCGATCGTTGTATCATCATTGTTTCACCGTTGGACCGAAATGGAAAATTTATGTTCATCGAACTTCTGATGTGTTTTCAGATCAATCCATACACCCAACCGACGAATGAATACCATCAGTGAATTCACATCATCGAGAAATATATTTTTGATACATAATATCTCTAATTTGGAACACTTTTGTATTTTGTACTTTTTAATTACAGAGCGATTAACTTTGGCAAATAAAATTGATAAAAATTTGATTTTTTAATCATCTAGTCATAGCATACTACATACTAATAATGTATATATAAAATCACTTTTTAATTTATAATTACATTGTTTATAGATTGGTTTAAGTTCATAAAGGGTGAATTACTACGTCTTATCAACATATACACAAATAGGATGAGTCCCACTTACCGATTAGTTGTGCATTCTCTTCGATCGATGTGAATCATCTGTGACGACCCGGAATTTTTGGTTATTTGAAATTGAAATATTTAATTGATTTTAAATATTTGAAAGTTAGTTTAACTTGAAATTCAAATATCAGGATTTATTTGGCAATTAAATTATTAAATTTAATTTTTGAAGTTGGGTAAAATATTTAATCTTCAGTTTTGAGCTTGTTAAAAATAATTTGAAGTCTTGTAAATTCTATATTGATAATACTGAAGATAATAAAAGCTTCGGAATTGAATTTGAAACTGTTTTGTTCAGTTTTGAATTTATATTGTTTAAATTGATATTTAAAAATAGCTTTCCGAGGCACAGTCTCGGAATTCGACGAAACTAGTTCCGTTGGATCCATAATATTGTATTATTATCGGATTTCAATTTTCGTAACATTCGGTGTTGTCGTGTGACCGTACGGACTGTAAACGCGCTGAAATTTTTATCGAAATTTAATTTAATAGCTGGGTCTAAAAAGCTATCTTCTCCATACGATCAAGTTAGGCCTCAAAACCTTTTCCATTGCGTTCGAAATAGGGGTTTAACATTATAAACGCCTAGCGGCATGCTTCGATAGGAGTTCAAAATTTTGAGTTGCATTAATCGAGACAATTTGAATTTGAATTTGAATTTTGAATATAAATAATATAATAAAAAATATTGTAGCTTGTTGAATTCAGCACGTAATTGCTGTTTCAAACACGTGTCCTTCATCTTAACACGCGTCATTTCTTAAAAAAACGAAGCAAAACAAATAGAACGAAAACCCTTCTTTCGTTCCAAAAACAACTCAGTAGATTCAGAAAAAAAAATCGAAATTCACCTCATTCAAATCCACCGAACGAAAAAAATCGGTTTCGTTCATTTCAAAGGAACGAAATTCCAAATCGCATAACATCACAATTACCTGATGGCGGCAATAAAGGGTGGCGACGACACGATTGGAGCTGGTATCTCGCGATAATCAAGCAATCAATGGTAGGAGGCGCGGCTCTGGATACGACGTGGTGGCGAGCAATGGCGTGCGAAGTCATCGCGAGGCAGGCATTCGTTTCTTTGCTCGATGGCACTCGAATCGAGGTGAGGTGGCCAGGCAATGTCGCGAGTTCGAAAATATCTGGTGCGAGCGATCTAGGGTTTCAATGAGGAGGTTAGGGTAGGTCTCGGCACGATCAAGCATCGCGATTTAGGGCCGCGCTCGAGTTCGGCAATCAGAGCGGCGACGAGCAGGCGATTTGGGCGTAATCGAATTGAGGGATGCTGGCGCACGATCGAAACAGTGGCAAAGAGACAGCGATGGATGTTCGAGCTAGGGTTTTGCTTCGAGATGACAGTGAGGTCTAATACTATGAAGAAAACAAGTCGTGATGGAAATGGATTGCAAATAAAAGCAAAGGTGAGATATTCTCACTCAATTGAAATAATTATAATTTCAATTTTTGATTGATTGTTTGGATGTGATAGTATATATGATAGTATATATATATTTGGAGTGATTGATTTCCCGCATTATATAGCGGATAAGACCCTATGCGCCGCATAATAGCGGATGATATTATATAATCCCATATACCACGATATTCCACCTCAAAGTGGAATTGGTATTTAATTGTTGTGCTAACATCTATGGATGTAGGAAAACAGGTTGGAGGGATCCAACTGGATTCCTCACATTGTTGAATTTATTTGTATATGTTGTGATGTGATAATCTGTGAATGATTATATTGGTGTGAATGATTATATTGATAAATGGAATTTATTTAAAGGCTATAGTTTAGCCGAATATATTTTTGTATCGTAGGATACCAGAAATAAATAAAATTGGATTTTTGGAAATTAAAGTAGAAAATTTGGAGTAAATTAATTTTAGAAAATTGGATAAATTTATAGGAAGGAATTTAGAAGTATAAAAGTTGATTTTTGTAATCTTATCAAATCAATTCCAAAATATGGGAAAAAGATTTTAATAAATGGATTTCGAATGATATTGTTTAAAAGTTAGAGAATTTATTTAAAATTCAGATTTTAAATAGTTTGGAAGAAATAAAGGAATTGGTTTAAAAGATAATAAATTTAGAAATCAATTTGAAATTTGATTTGGTGTTTGAAATAAATTTGGAAATCAATTTTGAATTTGATTTGGTGTTTGAAAGTGAATATTTGGAAATCAATTTGATAATCGTATATTAGTGGATATTTGGAAATTTAAATTCACAATGGGAATTTATAAAGAAACGGGAGATTTGTTTTAAAAATAAATATTGGTTTATTTTTAAAAGTGTGGAAAGAAAGTTTACGAATTTGGAACGTACATTTAAAATAAATCCAGAAGGATTTAGTAATTGATTTAAATGGACCATTTTGAAATGGAAAGAATATTCTTCCCTGGAAAGCCGAGTATGGTTTCAAAGTAGCTTTTAAAATATAAATTAAAAGTTCTAGAATTGGTTTTGAAAAGAATATTTTTGGAGAAATTATTTTCGAAAATTGTTTTTAAATATTTTAAGTAAATATTATTAAGTTGATTATAGAAGTGGTTATTTTAAAGATTAAATTGGTATTTGATTTAGAAAATGGATATTTTAATAATTACACTTTATCTAATAATTTTATTCTTAAAATTATTTGGACTTGAGTTTTTATATGAGATATTGATATTAAATTTCGTAACTAATGTTTTAAATAAAGTGTTTAAAAATAGTTTTTATTTTAAATGCATCCAAGTACGTATATTTTTGGATAAGTGATTTAAATCATTTTGAAGTATTCGGACTCGGCAAATTTTCAGTGGAAGTAAATAAATATTTGGAAATTTATTCCGCGTGAGGAAAGTGATTTGAAATTGGTTTTCAAAGTGTTGAAGTGTTAAAATATATCTTGCGAAGATATTTTGAAAATAAATAATTGGGGAAAAATTATTTAAAATCTGATGATTGTTGTGAACATTGTTTGGTAGTTAAATAACCAACTATCAGTATAAAAAATTTGGGAAATTATTGAGGCTTGATGATTGGTGTGAATGTTGTTTGATAGTTAAATAACCGACTATCAATATTGGCCTTTGAAACGACACTTGAATTTGTTTTCAAAACAAGCGCTCGTTATTTGGTTAAGATGGGAGAGGACTTTATGTCATAAAACCCATTCCGAATAATGATACGATGAAATGGGATTGCATTTGAAGATGGTGTTGAAGGCCGGGTATTTTCGAAAACGAAAGGATTACCTGTCGAATGTCTCTGCACCGAGTTGCTCCAGTATAGAGATTTTATCACCCTTTGTGATGGGGAGTCCGGACGTGATTAGTGAATATCCGGATTGCAAGGGCTTCTTTGAAGTGCCTTCGGTTCCGTTCGAACCCGGAACGGACTTGTATGGATGTATGTCTGACGTTACACTTTGAGATGTAAAGCTGGTTTCTATCAAATACATTTCTGTTGGTGGCGGAGAATTTATTCTCTTAGCTTAACACCCTTCTCTGAGACGTATGAGCTCAGAGGTTATGTAGTTGATGGTTACTAGTGATACATTCCCAATTTGGTAATGTGGCATGCTAAGTGTTGCTGATCATTTGTTGATTGAAGCATGACTTTTGTGAAAAGCGTAGCTTTGTGGACGAGACCTCGTCGGACCTCACAACCCGAAATGGTCGAAACAGAAAGGATGCAGCAAGGTTGTTTGGGGGTAGCGCCCTCAGGGTATGTCCATTTCCTTCTGGAAAAAGGTGGTATCATGGTATGGAGTCCAGATATTTAACCTATGTGGTTGCTGCAAATTTATCACTTTGTGGTTGTTGGTGTTGAGGATCCTCGGATAAAGGTCGGTAACGACCGGGGATGGCATAACTCGTAGGGTTATCTAGTCACAGTTGTATTACAGCGTGAGGTAACCCATCCTTGTGTTGGCAGAGAGCTGGTTAAGTTCTCGGGGCGTCCCTCCAGAGGCGTACCCATGTGGCATAGGAAGTTCCTTAGCCTGACCATTTGTTGGAAATCCAAAGAAATAATACGCGCCTTGTACGGTTTTAGTTGTATAACCTGCCATGGAATGTGGTGGTAACCTGCTATTGAACATGGTAGTTATAGTAGGCATACTACAAAATGTGTATGCTGGCTAAGATTAATATTATAATTTCGAAATGTTTTCCACACTATGCACTAATAATAATATCAAAAAGATTTTGCGTATCAAGCATGTTTGACTATCATAAGGAGAAATCACCTCCAATTCTGCATTTGCATTGTGTGGGTGGCGGGAGGCCTTATGGTAGTTCCATTTTCCAAAAGCATAGCGGATTTCTTTTTATTTCCTTTGTACAAATAACTGTTTTAAGATCTCACACCAGTCCCATGACTGACCTGGAGTTTATTGTTCCGTTTTCTAAACTCTGGGTGCCTTTCCACACGGGCATCCTAGAGTCAAGTTATCAGTTGTTCTGGAGCGAAGTCAGAAAAGTATGCTGTGGAGATCAGGAGGCGAGCTGGATGGCGAGACGTACTTCCGTATACTATTATCATTCCGCTGTATATTCAATCATATGGGCAGGTTATTATAACTGCCAATGTTGTGTGTTGTTGTTGTAATACTCTGATGAGGTAATGTATAAACGGATATAGTTCTTTGCTTTAAAGATTATTCATTTATCTATTATATATTGTTCCGCTGCGATTGTGAGATTATGATATTGTTTCTATTTCTTCTTCTTTCTTCTTCTACCTCTTTCTTCTTTAACCCTAATGATTCAATTTTCCGGCATTCGATGGTTCGGCATTTGATATAGTGGACGTATTGATGTCGACTTTCGGAAGTCGAAAAATTGGGTCGTTACATCGTCCTTCTTTACTGTCCATAAATTCCTTCAAACCCCTAAATTTCTCGATAGTGTTGATTTACTTATGTAGCTCTCTCTGCGATGGCAGATTTCATATGTTGGATTGATTAATTCGGATTTGATTTGGTGTGAAGTTCGTTTGATTTTTGTTTGGAGATTAGATGAGAAAGATGATGGAGATTAGTGGCAAGGTGTTTATGTTCAACTAGAATTAGAAAATAAGGTTGACATATTTATTTATAGGTGGGAAATAACAAATATTTGGTCTATATTTCCAAAATCAATATATTACGAAGATGCCATTTGGGCTTTATCTAATTTTTAGTTCGTTTAACCTAAATCAATAATTTATATATGTTTTTTGATTGTAAACAACATTCTAGACCCAATATGATAAGTCCCGCAGCCTAATTCCAGCTCCTATAAAATTTACTATGTTGCCTTTATGTAAAATTATGATTTTACCATTTCAATTCAATTATTACTTATGTAAAATTACGGGGTGTTACACTACTTCTTTATTTTTCTTAACCCATTATCAGTTTCAACTGCCACTTAGGACTTACACCTTCCCTTTCGTATGTCAACTTCCACACTCGGCTTCACACCTACTTTACTTTCATTTTTGGTTTCCACTTCAGGTCTTACACCTACGCTTTTGATCTCAGTTTCCACTACGGCCTTACACCTGTGAGAAAATGCGGATTACGGATCTTAAGGCTAGAATTAACACTAGAGGGGGGTGAATAGTGTTTTAAGGAATTACTAATTCTTTTTGAGTTTATATTAATTTGAACACAAATGTATGCAATATTCAGACATGGATATGATCACAGAATCAAACACAGATGCAGATATAAAGTAAAAGCAATAAAGGAAAGAACACACCAGATTTTATACTGGTTCGGAGTTACCCTACATCCAGTCCCGCAACACAAGTACGAATTTCCTTTCAAAATCAATTCTTACAATTACACCCTCAATTTCAAGGAAACGAGGTACACCGCTCCAGATTCACAATCCTCTGGGTAGAGATACTTGATTTTACGGGCAATAAGTTCACCCGATTGATTTTCCAGGCTACAATCGCACCTTTTCTCACTCGATTGAATACAAAGAAGTCAATAACTCTGAATAGCTCTGGGATCTTATTGAGATAGTGATAGAGAATCAAACCAGAGATGATCTAGTCAGATTCAATGGTGATTTCGGCAGAGTAATGATAAAAATGTATATAAAGAAATGTGGAAGAAGAAGAGGAGTGAAATCAGAGAAAATATGATTGTAAATTCGTTTAAAACAACCCCTATTTATAGTAGAACAACAACCATGTCCATTCATGAAAGGATATGATGAATAGACACTTCCTTTGAAATTCAAACTTTTGAAATAAACTGTCACCTTGTCGACAAGGGGTCCTTGGGGTTGTTGACAAGCCTAAGTTATTTTTGGTAATTTGTTTTTCTTTGAAAATAACTTCTATCTTGTATTAAAACTATTTTAAACTTTATAAATATACTTAACTATAGTTAAAATACATAAATAAGTATAGAGAATAATATTTTGGTATATATAAAATTTTACTATAATTTTATATTTAAATTTAAGTATAAATATTAAAAGTTAAATATATTATAATTAAAAGATAGTTTAAAACCAAGGATAATTTGATATTGAAAATAAAGATTATTTTGAGGATAAAAGTAGTTTAAAACCAGAATAGATGTTTTTGATTTAAAAAGGAAGATTTTGAAATCATTTTGAAAACAAGATATAATTTTGTAAAACATTTGAATAAAAGTTAGTGGATACAATACAATGTTCCACTAGATTTTTCGTAGGTTCCATCCTACTTAGGGTTCCATCCCTTTAACGGGCTCGAAGTGGATTCCATTCCACGAATAAAATGGATTTTAAGATGTCAGTGCTTTTCTAGGAGTTTTAACAAAATTCCTAACTAAATTACTTATCTTGAAATCTTGAACTCTTGATAATCTTGATACTCATGAGTCTTGAATCTTGATATCTTCGATCTTGAGTTCATCAGTTCTTGAATCTCTATACTATACAGTCTCCATTCTTTGGTACCTGTATATATATCCTGCATATACATATATATCTAAACAATAATGTTAGTATTTATATTTTATAATCTTATTCTAAGGTTGTTGTCATCAAAACCAACTTCTCAGGGACTAACAATCTCCCCCTTTTTGATGATGACAACCTTTGTTTGTAAAATATTACTTCTATCCTAATAACTCCCCCTTAATATATGCTTAACTATCCTATTTTATACTTCTCCCCCTTTGTCATCAACAAAAACAAAGTTTAAATCTATACAACTCCCCCTTAATCTAATACTATATTACATGTGATTATAATGATAGTGTTATCATAAATAATCAACACTTAATTCTGAAACTAAAACTTAGCCCTTAATAACTAACTAGCCTAACTAAGAATCCATATATGATAATATTTATAATAATGATAATGTGAGAATTCAAATATGAGAACACAAATCATTTATTAATTATATAATGTTATATTTACATTTGCATAGAAAACGTAAGTAAGATCATATACAAATAACGATAAGAAAGAGAGAAAAGAAACTAATGTGTATCCTTGACAATGGGAGATCTATGAACCGAGCAATTTGGGTAGTGGAAATAGAAATTTTCACGTTGTTCGACTAGATTTCCATCCTTGTCAAATCTCACTTCGCTAACGCAAACAACTTTGTCGTCATCTTCAGCGTGCTCTTCTTCCATGGGGGCTTCTTCTTCTTCCTCGCTGTCCTCTTGCACTTGAACACTGGAGGATTCTTCATCGATCAAGATGGGATTGGCGTGATTTTCCATTAGAAACTTTTGCAAGTTTCTAAGGATTTTGCCTTGCCGTTCTTGTTCTTTGGCCATTCTGATTTGCACCGCTTGAATTTTAGTCATAAGTTGCAGTGCATCCTTCAAGGAAACCTCCATTTTCATCACTCGTGCAAACGTAGTTCGTTGAAATGGTCCGGTAGAAGGAGAAGGGAACGAAAAGGTTGAATTTTTGTTTAATTTGGAGGAGGAGGCCATTGTTTTAATGTTTTCAGAAGTTAGAACAGAGAAAGAATAGAAAGAATGAACAAAATTTTGAAATAAGAAGAATATATAACCACCCATTTGAATTTTGGTGGGAAAATTTCAAAAGAAAAAAAATTCGTTATATGTCGACAGGGGTAAAGGAGGGTTGTCGACAAGGTACTTATATTTTTGCTATTTGATTTATTTTAATTTAATTTTAATTATACTTGTTATATATTTATATTCTATATTTCAGTTATTGAACAAATACCTAATTCTCTTCTTAATTTAGTAAAAATAGATTCATTTAAGGGTTTTGTTAAGATATCAGCAATTTGATTCTCGAAATTGATATAATCGAGAATAATTACTTCCTTACTTATATTATCTCTGAGAAAATGATGTCTAATATCAATATGTTTAGTTCGAGCATGATGAGTAGGATTTTTGGATAAATTTATTGCACTAGTATTATCACAATAAATTGGTGATTTTGAGATATTTAAACCAAAATCTTTTAAAGTTTGTTGCATATATATTACTTGAGAACAAGCCAAAGCAGCAGAAATATACCCTGCTTCGGTTGTTGATAAAGAAACCGTGTTTTGCTTTTTACTAAACCAGGAAACCAGAGAATGCCCCAAAAAGTGACAAGTTCCACTTGTACTTTTTCGGTCTGATTTACAACCAGTATAGTCAGCATCACAATAAGATATTAATTCAAAATAATCATTTTTAGGATAAAATAAACCATAATCAAAGGTGTGTTTAACATATCTTATGATACGTTTTACAGCTTTTAAGTGGGTCTCTTTAGGTTGGGATTGATATCTTGCACAAAGACAAACACTATGCATGATATCAGGTCTACTAGCAGTGATATAGAGTAGTGATCAAATCACTCCTCTGTATAATTTTTGATCTACATCTTTCGAGAAATCTTCTTTACTTAGGTACTCATTGGTTGCCATGGGAGTGGGTTTTCCACTTGCAGTAGTCAAACCAAATTTACTAACTAGGTCTTTAGCATATTTTTCTTGACTGATAAAGATACCATTATCTAATTGTTTTATTTGCAATCCTAGAAAGAAGTTTAATTCACCCATATGACTCATCTCAAACTCTTTTGTCATTATTTCAGAAAATTCTTTATTCATTTCAAAATTAGTTGATCCGAAAATGGTATCATCTACATAAACTTGTACTAGTTGAATATCATTTTTATTTCTTTTAGTAAAAAGAGTATTATCTACTTTACCAATTTCAAAGTTTGATTGTAATAAGTAAGATCTTAGTCTATCATACCAGGCTTTAGGAGCTTGGTTTAGATCATATAGAGCTTTCTTAAGTTTGTATACATGATTTGGTAATTTTTCATCTTCAAAAAGTGGTGGTTGTTCAACATATACTTCCTCTTTTACAAATCCATTTAAAAAGGCACTTTTAACACCCATTTGAAATAATTTGAAATTATTATGATTTGCGAAAAAAAGTAGAATCCTAATGGCTTCTAATCTTGCTACAGGAGCAAAGGTTTCATCACAATCTATTCCTTCTTCTTGACAATAACTTTGAGCGACTAACCAGGCTTTATTTCTAACGACATCACCTTGTTCATTCATTTAATTTTTATAAACCCATTTAGTTCCAATTATAGTTTTATTTTTAGGTCTAGGAACAAGTTCCCAAACATCGTTTCTAGTGAATTAATTTAGTTCTTCTTGCATAGCCAAAATCCATGAATCATCAGTTGATGCTTCTTTTGGATTTTTGGGTTCAATAGTTGATATAAAGGCTACATTGCTCATTTTACTTAGTTGATTTCTAGTTGTAACAACAGATTGCATATCTCCTAGTATATTTTCTATAGGATGATCTTTTAAAAATTTAATCTTTTTATTAAGATGATTAATTTCATTATTAGTTTCAGTTGACTCTTGATTTTGAGTAATTAAATTCTCTTCATCATTTGTATCTTAAATTTTTTTGAGATTTTCATCGAATGAAACATGCATTGTTTCTTCGATGGTGTTAGTTCTTAAATTAAACACTCTGTATGCTTTACTTCTATTAGAATATCCGATAAAGATACCTTTGTCGGATTTAGGATCAAATATATCTAAGTTATCTTTTGTATTGCAGAATTCTTAAGGCTTTAGAGTTATTTTTCATATCAGTTGAGCAAGGTTTTCAAAGTTTCATAATCTGAATTTTGAAAAATTTCAAAATGGCTACCAACACTGGTACTGTTACTACTACCAACACTGGTTCTATTACCTCTATCACTAGTTCATTTGTAGAAGGTCAGTCTACTGTCAGACCACCACTTTTTAATGGCAGTAACTATGCATATTGGGCATGTAGGATGAAAATATATTTACAATCCGTAGGACTAGACACTTGGAATATCACACAGACTGAATATTTTGAACCCACAACTGGTTTTGCACAATGGACTGCTGAGCAAAAGACCGTCGCACAAAATAACTCTAAAGTTATGAATATTCTGTTTTGTTCACTTGATAGGAATGAATTTAATAGAGTGTCAGTTTGTAAGTGTAACGACCCCGGATTTTATATATATTTAAAATTGATAATTAATTTAATTTTTGAATAAAATTTGTTAAATTCATTGATAAATTGATTCGAGTTTCCCCGAATCCAAATAAAAATATATTAAATCGTTTAAATTTAGGATATTGTATATATATGTGAATATGAGTAAATTTGAATATATATATATATATATTGAATTGAGTTTAAATCTTAGATAAATTAGATAAAAATATATAGACTTTGGACACAAGTATATAAATTAATAAATAAAAGAAATAGAAATAAATATATATAAGATAAACTAGAAAGGAAAATAAAAATACAAATTAGATAAGACAAATTATAAAAATGAAGTAACACTTAAATAAAATCTAACAACAAATTAAAATAGAAATTGTTTATATTATAAAGTAGCATTACAAAGACAAAGTAAAAAAAAGATAAGTATGAAATAAGACAACAACAAATATATATTCATGTACAAGCAAATTTAGTTTAAAATGTACACTTGCAAAATGAAGAAACAAAGTCAGCTTGAACATGACAAAGCAAAAGAAGATATGTATATAATCATATATGTACATACGAAAAGGAAAGAGATAAGCATGAAATGAAAATAAGTATAAGATAATTTAATGCAAGCCACCATATTATCATATCAGCCTCCAACTAAGAAAAATCTCCCTGACCAAATACAAAAAAATCTTGTACCTGATTTTACATTACCCTGTACAACAATCTTATACATACCAGCCTTCTTCATTTCATTTTTCGTTCCATTCCAGCTGAGAATAAACTAAAGTTAATATCATTCAAACTTTAACAAAATTCAACTGAAAACATCAAACAACAAAACAAATCAAGCAATTCAATTTGAATCAGAGATCAAAAGATTCAGTTGGCAATTTCAAAGCCTGGTTCAAGAAAAGAAAGCTCTGTTCTTTCTTTTGAAAATCACGGTGAGCAAACCCCAGAACTAAATCCTTTTATCTGTTGTTGCTTGTGAGCAAATTTAACTGAGTTTGTGTATGTCCATCTTGATGTTTGTGTTAACATTTGAAGTATGCCATGATAAATGTTTGTTCAGTATGCCTGCATGTATATATATACATGAAAATAACTGTGCATGTATGTGGTTGTTCCTCTGTTTGAAAAACAGGCTTTATCCCTTAATATAAATTCAATATTACCTCATGCAATCAATTTTAGTCTTCATGATCTAAATGAAATGTGTTTGTATCATCAAGAACTAAGGCTTGAAAATATTTTTGAGGAAAATTTAATTAAGTTTAACTGGAAATTTAAAATATACAGTGAAAATCATATATATGTCAAGAATTTGATGATCGTAAGATCGGGTTTTGATTACATAACTAAACTCGAATTGTAAAACGATGAATTTTAATGCAAATTTCAAGATTTTTATATCTATATATAATGAGTATTTTCGTGTTGAATGGAAAAGGTAAACACGTCGATTTCTGACGATCAACAAGGAATCGAGCTTCGAGTTTGAGTCTGAAGGAAAATGAAGTGATATAGATCGATGGAAAAATGGTAAAGGATTTTCCAGATGGTCGGAGTGGCCAGGAAATGGTGGAGTAGGGTTTAATGGCCGGGTTTGGTTGTCGATGATTCTTGTGCTCGTGTGTGATCAAGGATGGATCGGGATTGATCGTAAGGGATGGAATCAAAGCATTGGTCTATGGTGGAGCTCAGGACGTAACCACGAGCTCTCTGGTGATCTGACACGTCGACGCGAGGAGAATTTGTCAACTGGTTTGGGTTCGTGGTGGTGTCGACTTATTCGATTTCGATTTAGGTTGTCGTCGAGAATTCTGGGTGATTGCTTGGGTCGGGTAGGTCGATGATGACTTGCTGGTGGTAGCGATGTTAGTCGGAGTTGCTCCGATCGTCGGTGCATATGCACAGGTGTCATTGTGTATCGGTGGTTATTGAAGGAAGAAGAAGCTGGATGGGCTCGGGTAGAAGCACGGGTAAGTGGTGAGGTGACTCGAGTCTTGTATCGGGTAGTTCGAATGTTTAAACTATATAACAGGATTTTTAACTTAAACTAAAATAACGTTTTAAAAAGAAAAGGAAAGGAAGAAGAAGGGAGCTCGGGGGAAACTCGGGGAAGAATTGAAGTTAGCTCAGGAATTTTAGTTTTTGGGCTCGGGTTTTATTTAAATTGTATTAACCAAGTTTTTAAGGTTTGAAAAAAATGAATAAGGTTTCAAACGAATATTTCCAAGTTCAAAAGTAAATTATTAAACAAGATTTTAACCGAGTTTCAAAGTTTGAATTTTAAAAGTTAATGAATTGTTTTGGGTGATTGAATAAATATGTATTAGTTAATTAATTTATTTAATTAACAAGTGTTTTGGAAATATAATGAAAGCAATTAAAAAGATAATTTCTCAATGTAATTAATTAAAGGATTTGTTACTTAATTACTTAAAGAATAATTAATCAATGTGATTAATTAAAGTTAATTTATTTATGTGATTAATTAGGGATGATCATTTATTGTAATTAATTAAGGATAATTAATTAAATGGTAATTAATTAAGGGTTAATTAATTAATAATTAAAGGATAATTATTTAATGATTAAAGATTGATTGATTTATTAATTAAGGTTGGTTAATTAATAATTAAAGGTTAATTAATTTATCATTAGAGGTAAATTAATAAGTGATCAAAGGATAATTAATCAAAATGGTTTGTAATTAATTAATGTTAATTAACCAGGATTAGTAATTTATATTCATAAGTAATTAATCTGATTTAAATTAATCAGATAATTTATTGATCTTACTTATGGATGTTTGGATTCTATTGGATGATTGAATTGTTTGATATCCCTGATTTGTAATGCTTTGCGATATATCCTGATTTGTGTTGTGATCTGTAATGTAAATTATTTATCTGGGATGAATGTAATATATTATCTGTGATCTGTGAATGAAAGATAAGCGTTATAGTTATACCGCTTATCAAATATATTGTTGTATTTGAATCTGTGATGATTGAATGATATTGCACTTTTGTGTGAAACCCCTGGACTACACTTTTACACACACAAATATGGATTTCACGAGGAAATCGGTTAAGTCACAGATGATTTAAATTTAATATTTTTGAAATTGAAATTTTAATTTCAATTGATTTTGGAAATGAATTAGGGTTAAATGTTAAAGCTTTTGGAAAGGAGTTTTTAAGATAAAAGTTATTTTGAATAACTTGGTAAAGTTTTCAATTTAAATAATTTAATTTTAATTTGAATTCAAAATTTGGAATTGAATCCCATGATTGGAAATTATGGTTAAAGATGTTATAAATGTATTTAAACCATTTTAAAAATATTGTTTGGGAAATTTGAATTTAACCCAAGCACTTTACTCGTATAAAAGAATCAGATTTTCTGAAATGAAAACTGTTTGTTTTCAAATGATAGAAGCTTTCATATAAGGAATGAATTTTCAATTTGTGTCAAAAGAATTTCAAGTTTGAAATGAAAATGGTTTTCCAAGTTATGAGTGAATTCTTTTTGAAAGCTATGGATTAAATCTTGATTTAAAGATTTAATGAGTTAATCCAATTGAAATGGAAATTGATTTGGAAAATCTATGAATAGATCTTTGTGAAACTGGGTGAACTTTGTGAAATGAATCTTTCTGGGTAAAAGATTAAAATGGTAATGTGTTTAAACCATTTGAAGAAAAGTTTTGGGTAATAAGTTGTGACTTAACTGAAATCCCAATATCCATATGTTTTAAAATATTGCGCTCACTATTTGGTTTAGCTAGGAGAGGACTTTGTGTCATATAACCCATTCCGAATAGTGATACGACGTAAATGGATGGCATTTGAAGACCGGTGTTGAAGACCGGGTGTTTGCGAGAACGAAAGGATAACCTATCGATTGTCTCTGCACTGAGTAGCTACGGTATAGAGATTTCCTAAGTGATGGGAAGTCCGATCGGGATTGTGAATACCCAGATTGCAAGGGCTTCTTTGGAAGTGCCTTCGGTTCTGTTCGAACCCGGAACAGACTTGTATGGATGTGTGTCTGACACTACACTTTGAGATATAAAGCTGATTTCTTTCAAATACATTTCTGTTTGGTGGTGGAGATTTATTCTCTTAGCTTAACACCCTTCTCTGAGACGTACGAGCTCAGAGGTTATGTAGTTGGAGGTTATCAGTGATATACTCCCAATTTGGTAGTGTGGCATGCTAAGTGTTGCTGTGTGTTGATGATCATTTGTTGATCAAAGCATGGCTTTGTGAAAAAGCGTAGCTTTGTGGACGAGACCTCATCGAGCCTCACAAACCGGAAATGGTCGAAACAGGAAAGATGCGGCAAGGTTTCAGGGGTAGCTCCCCTAAGGTATGACCATTCCTTCTGGAAAAAGGTGGTATCATGGTATGGAGCCCAGATATTTACCTGTGTGGTTGATCCAATCTCATTTACTCTGTGTGATTGTTGTTGTGTGATCGAGAGCTCTTGGATAAAGGTCCCAAAGGATCGGGGGTGGCATATCTCAGGTTTACTACCCGGGAAGAGGGTAACCGGCCTTGTGTTGGCAGAGAGCCAGGTGGTTCTCGGGGCGTCCCGCCAGAGGTGTTCCTACGTGGCATAGGAAGTTCCTTAGCCTGACCATTTGTTGGAAAATCCAAAGAAACAATACGAGCCCTTTACGATTGCAATTTGTATAACCTGTCTCCTCAGGCGGCAGCTATAACAGGCATAATATAATGGTACCTATGCTGGCTAAGATTAATATTGTATTTTCGAAATGTTTTCACACTATGCACTAGTAATAATATCAAAAGAGTTTTCTTTTGCGTGGTAAGCATGTTTGACTATCATAAGAAGAAATCTCCTCCAAGTCTGCGATTGCATTGTGTGTGTGGTGGGAGGTCTTATGGTAGTTTCATTTTCCAAAAAGCATTGTGGATTTCAATGTTTAAAATTCTTTTGTTGTTTGTTTAAAGATAAAACTATTTTTGTTTGCTCATACCAGTCCCACGACTGACCCGGAGTTTATTGTTCCCTTCCTAAACTCTGGGTGCCCACAATTTTCCACACGGGAAGTCTAGAGTTGGGTTTTTCAGATAATCAGGTTTAGTAGATTATTGGGAGCTAGTTCAGTTTTTGGAGATCATGACTGACGTTGCTTCTCTTGGTGCAACGTGATGGTGGTTCGAGCTTGATGTTGGAGTTATCACTTCTGCTTTCCACTGTATCATTATTTATCTCTGATATTGTTGTATCATATTGATATCATTGTTGTATATCATTCTGGATATTGTATTTATTGGAGTTGTATATGATATCATCCATTTCTTTATTCCGCTGTGTTGTTATACTTACTGTGTTATAAGCTCCGGCGAGCCAGATTCAGCGTTTGGATCTGCGGCATTCTAGTACAAGTGAAGTACGGGTGCCGATTTTCGAAGGCCGAGTCAGGATCGTTACAGTAAGTCTGCATATGAAATCTGGAAAACTTTGCAAGTTACTCACGAAGGAACAAGCAAAGTTAAATAGACCAAAATTTCCATGCTCATAAATCAGTTTCAATTATTTAAAATGAATCCTAATGAGTCTATTCCAGATATGTATAGTAGATTTCAGGATATTGTGCATTCTCTAATATCCTTGGGAAAGGTATATTCGGAAGAAGATCAAGTCAGAAAAATCTTAAATTCTCTTACTCCAGAATGGGATCAAAAGACACTTGCGATCGAAGAGGCAAATGACATCAGTACCTTAAAGATAGAAAAATTAATTGGAAATCTAATGTCGTTTGAAGTCTAAATGCTTGGGAGAAGAGAAAGCAAAGCATCTAAAAAGAAATCAATTGCATTCAATGCACTGACCGATGGATCGTCACAGTTGAAACATTTGATATAGTTTGGCACTACATTCTGATTACCAGAGTTCTTATAGTTGTTTCTTTTGAGATTATTCATCTTTCTGTATTTCAGGAATTTCCGAAAGTTCTTGGTCATAAAGGCTATCTCTTCATCATTATCGCTGTTTGAGTCTGATCCATCGGTCAATGCATTGAATGCAATTGATTTCTTTTCAGATGCTTTGCTTTCTGTTCTCCCAAGCATTTGGACTACAAACGACATTAGATTTCCAATTAATTCTTCTATCTTTAAGGTACTGATGTCATTTGCCTCTTCGATCGCAAGTGTCTTTTTATCCCATTCTGGAGTAAGAGAATTTAAGATTTTTCTGACTTGATCTTCTTCCGAAAATACCTTTCCCAAGGATATTAGAGAATGCACAATATCCTGAAATCTACTATACATATCTGGAATAGACTCATTAGGATTCAATTTAAATAATTGAAACTGATTTGTGAACATGGAAATTTTGGTCTGTTTAACTTTGCTTGTTCCTTCGTGAGTAACTTGCAAAGTTTTCCAGATTTTATATGCAGACTTACAAACTGACACTCTATTAAATTCATTCCTATCAAGTGAACAAAACAGAATATTCATAGCTTTAGAGTTATTTTGTGCGACGGTCTTTTGCTCAGTAGTCCACTGTGCAAAACCAGTTGTGGGTTCAAAATATTCATTCTGTGTGATATTCCAAGTGTCTAGTCCTACAGATTGTAAATATATTTTCATCCTACATGCCCAATATGCATAGTTACTGCCATTAAAAAGTGGTGGTCTGACAGTAGACTGACCTTCTACAAATGAACTAGTGGTGTTTGATTCAGGTCTTACACCTACGCTTTTGATCTCAGTTTCCACTATGGCCTTACACCTATTTCACTTTCAGAGGTTAACTGGCACATCGGGCCTTACATCTTCTACCTAAAATTTGGTTGCCACAACAGGCCTTACACCCATTGTTTTTGTGTTTCAGATGCCACCTTTGGCCTTACTCCAACATTACTGATTACCGTTGCCACTTTAGGCCTTACACCAACATTAACGGTTGCAGTTGCCACATTAGGCCTTACACCGACATTCACAGTTTTGATTGCCACCAAGGCCTTATACCTACACTTTAATTTCTAGATGCCAATAATGCCTTACTCCTTCACTTTCAGTTTCTTGGCTACAACTTCAGGCCTTACATCATCTATTGAACATCGCTTACCTAGCTAACTAGTCATACATTTGGTTTTTCTCTTAGATGTTCGTTAAGCTACATTGCTATATTAACGTCCATTTTCTAAATATTAGTTTCGGCCTACTTAAGCCTTAGCTTAAAGTTCTCTTTTGTAAGTCAATTAGTTTCGGTTTAACCATCTTACCCAGAGCTATGCTACCCTCGGCAATTACTACCTAAGTCTCGTCTAGGAAGCCTGTCTTAGTTTAGCTTTGGTAACTTATGATATTTAAATTTTCAAAATTACCTCCTCTGCTCATATTTCTCCCTTAACCCTCGTTCCCCTCTTACCTTTGGCTAATACCTTCGATTTTATAGCCCTAGTCTTATGCTTAGCATTTCTTACTTAAGTCTTCATACCCATGGTTCAAGTTTACATTACATTCGATTTGGCTCCACTCCCTTTGGCACTGCCTCTTGGTATGCATTGGAAACCATTTTCTACACATTTGACACCAACTTTAAATGTGTCAACTTTTGATTCATTTGACTTAGTCCTTTGTTATCGTTAATGTATATTTTCCTGACATGTTCAACATAAATTATGGATCTGGTCGATCGACCAATTATTAAATACTCCATTTAATTAAATTACGTCCTAGCCCTAATTACTTACCCTTTGGCACCTATTAAATTCCCTTTTGGCCTATGTATTCTCTTTTGGAAATCAGTTATTTTATTCCAGAAAACTTTAGGTTTACTTTTCATGAAATTTCTCAAACTCCATATTTCTAGCTATTTTCCATAATATACAACTCTCAAATAATTCATATCAATTTATTAAATGTGGTAATATTCTATAAATCAAAACCTATCTCTAATAATGTGTTCTTAACACCATATAAATTTTCGGATCAAAAAAATTACAAAAAGCATGAGAAAAATTCATTAATATATTACAAGAAGCAATTTAGGAGAGACTATGGGATTAGAGAATATATTACTCACTTATATTCCTTTGTTGATTGACATTTCCTGTTCCTTTAGCCTGGATCTTCTTCTTTTCCTAATTTTTGATTAGGACGTAACCACCATTAAATTACATTAAACCTTTTATTTTTAATTTGAATAATGAATGAAATGAAAAGAGGCAAGTAACTAACTTTATTTCCATAAACAGTCAAACCGTCGGCACATTACCCCTTTCCCATTTAATTCATTCAATATAAGGCTTTTTAAGTAATAACCTTGATAAGTAAATGTATACCCAAATACTTAACACATTTCATGATTTGATTTCATAATTTAACTATGCAAATCTTTATTCTTATACTTAATCCTTTAATCAATTATTTACTAATTTACGGGATGTTACAGGCTTCCCCCTTATAGGAATTCGTCCTCAAAAACTCATTGAGTATTAGCAGTTCTTTTATTTCCTGCTGGGTTTTCAAAAACACATAAACTCGTTATGAATGTGTATATATTCAATGCATAAACCAACCCAAATATCATACACATATCTAGTTATAATAAAAACATAGCAAACATAAATGCTAATCTAAACAAACAACTCAGGATAAACCCTCTTGATTTTATCCTCTATTTTCCTAATACAATCATCCGAGTCCTCATTCCACTGGACTTGCACAACCTTCACCATCTTATTTCGAAGCTCCCTCACATCTCGATCTATAATCTGAATGAGCTTACTTACATCGGTCATATTTGGTTCAACGACCGAATCTTCCATAGCTCTCACGACCACAATATCCTTAGGGTCTCGAACACACTTCCACAGACGTGATACATGAAAAACATTATGGATCCAGTAAAAATACTCGGTAATTCAAACCTATGAGGTACTTTGTTAATTCTCCTAGTATAGAAAATGGAATACATATCTTAGTGCCAACTTTCCAGCTTTTCTGAACCTTATAGTTCCTATCATTGGCGACACTTTAACAAACACATGATCCTCTATATCAAATTCTAAATCCTTTCGCCTCCTATCGATCAAGCATTTCTACCTTAACTGTGCATCTTTCATCCTTTGCCGAATCAACTCAAATTTCTCTTTAAAATTTCTCTTACAAGATCCGACCCTAGGACAAGTCTATTTCCTCCCTTGCACCAACTTACTGGCGACTTATATGGTCTTCCATATAATGCATCGACAAGTGTCATACCAATATTGGACCAGTAATTATCGTTGTATGAAAATTCTATTACATGCAAATGATCTTTCGAAGATCCACCGAAGTTTAATGCACAAGCTTGTAATAAATCTTCAAGTACTTGGTTGACTATCTTGGTCTGACCATATATGCAACGTCCCCTATTTCAAGGCCTTAAAATGAACGTCAATGATGTTGTAGTACGTAGTTGTACTACAAGTCTAGGTAGTATATAAAATACTACAAGTCAAAAAATGTCTAACGTTCGAATCATGCGCTATGCAGGTTCGAACTTACGACATCATGGACCAACGCCAGAGCGCTTAACCACTGGGATAGTGGTGTTGGATAAGGTCGTTATTCTTTCACAACGTTAAGTAAACAAAGAAGCTAAATATTTTTCATTACATAAATTATCAGTTACATTTTTCATAACCCTAAACTTGCCCATGCATGGGTAAAATATAATAATCATAAATAGTAGCGTTGTGCTTGACATATGAAGATGCTGATACAAACACTTAACAAGCTATAAATTTTGATTTTACAATAGTGGAATACAAAAACAACTTTTATTAGTTGCAAGCCTTTTGCTTCACCTTCGGCTCCTTTATTCATCTTCCACAAACTAACCTGTCTAAATCCATAACCTCAGCCTACTCGAATGAGTAGCTGTGTGAGTTTATGGGTAATAAAAACACGGGGTGGACATAGTCGGTATGAGTAAAACTTTACCCTAAACATACATATAGTGAGACCATGCTGCAAAAGCACGGAATGGGTTTTCCCTTCACTTGCACACCGTAGCAAATACGTCATATCATGTAAACAATCATCACATCATGAGAAGTCATATTGCATCATTTAAGTTATAAGTATTCCCTATACATAACATTCAATTATAAACAATGTCATGTAGAAAATCAACCATTGCAATTTAAGTATACCCTATACTTATTGTCTAGTTGTTATGAACCATGTCATACAATAATCAATCACATCTGCAAACGTCACTTAGACTCTTATTTAGGTGTCGGTCTTAAAGTTATCACTAACTTATTTTAGAAATTACCTCCCAAGGCATGTCTGTCACTAAATTTATTATTATTTTTCTCGAACAACATCGTCGATGAAATGACCACTCATTCCACTATGGGAAACATCCTAACTAAAGCCACCCTGACTCTCCAGAGAGGTCAAATGTAAGCATCCTGAATACATTCTATTAAGCGTCCTTACTAGGCATCAATTACTTCTCTTAGTCTCAAAGTACTCATTTCACATTTTCGATCCATTCATTACATCCATTTTGATGTTTTCACACCCTGCCATAAACTCATGCTAAACTTAAGTTCCTTTATGAATTAAACCCTATAGACTTCCCAAGTCGTGGCATCCTGCTTTATACCGTTGAATTTTGTACTTTGTTGGTTTGGACACCCTACCGTTCAACAACTTTATGAGTCGATATATTTTACAATATTGGTTTCAATCTGTTTCTTTCATTTATTAGTTGCATACCTTAAACATTACTTAGGAAAAAAACATTTTTAACCTTAATTTAAATGATGCAATTATCATTTCTAAGAATCCCTAAGCTTACTTTATTAGTCAATCTTAAATAAGTTTCTACATCGACTTATTTCTCTTTATCTTAGTTTCATCCCTATGAAATTTTCAATCAACACTAGGAAACTAGCTTCCAAAATGCAACTAAATATTTTCTTTTCTTACTTAAGAAATTTTAGCACCCCTTGTTATCGCATACCAAAGCTATCACATACTAAGGCTATCGCATGTCATCCTATCGCGCCTCAAAGCTATCGCCGCATCATCAAACCTTAAACCTATCATGCCTCAAAGCCATCGCACCTTTATGCTATCACATCACATAGCTATCACATAGTTATCACGTACACGCCCGCAACCTCCTAACTCTCTTTTAAGACCTTTTGAGAAAGGTCCCTTAGTATCAAGATCAGTACTTCTTTGTGCTAGCAATAGTCAACCCCGCCCTACAGAAGCAGGTGTTTAGGGCCCTAGGTACTATACTTACCCCTAGCTTTACTCTTTTTTAGGGTTCCTAACTTGTTCTTTCTTTGATGTAGTGTCCCTATTAAGCCTAAGAAAAGCCAGGTTAACTTCATAAATTACCATGAGCGGATAGCGAGGATAAGAGATGACCCAAATAACTTAGCCCTTACTCTTGCTAACGAGAACCTATGCCGAGTCGGATTATTAGGGACCGACTAACCAATGCTGAGAGGGGGGCTCTACAATCTAAAAATTGTAGGTTAGTTGTGACGACCATCGAGGTGGTGATAGGGAGCCTCCCTCAGGCAGTTGTAGTGGATGTGGATGAGGAGGATGAGGCAACAAAGACTGACCTAGAGTGGGATGCCAGCCATGATTACCAAGAAGACGAGGATGAGTAGCATGTGTATGATCATCAACTATTAGACTATGTAGAGCGACAGATATAAGGGACTGCCACCAGCTAGGAGGGCCTATGAACGGGGGGCATGGAAGTTGAAAGTAATGTTTTATGTCTCTCCAACTATATAAGTAGTCTTGAAATTCTAGAGGCGGAGAGGACAAACAAGTAGGTGCAAGCCTAAAACACACCAGAGAGCATATGATCCTCCGTTGAAGTCACCTTCCCCTGGGTACTCCAACCAACGTTAACCACACATGGTCATTCCCCTCAGTATATAAACACATATGGGGCATAGTCTAGTAGTGACATTAAGTCCTCCTTCCTGCCTTTGATTAGGAGGTGGCTGCAGGGCCAAACCAAGGGTAGATCCATTTAGTTTACCTCATAGTCATTAGCCTTGTTATTTTTGCCGTTTCTTTCTCGCAATTGATTACATCTTGCCCTCTTTTTTGCAGCGGCCCAACTTAACTTCGCTAAGCTGGTTGACTCAGCTAGCATTGGATCGTTTCTTCTTACACCCCATAATCTAATGGCATCACGAACCATTAATAGCAAATAACCCAGCAACAGCCTCCAACACAGCCGGAGGGTTCCACCCCATGAGGGACTCTCATTATTCTGCCTTGGTGCTTTTTAAGAAGTACCAGGTCAGCGTTATGAACTATATCAACCTAAGACCATCGTCAGGCCAAACTCAATCTACTTTAAGAGACATAGGGCTGACAAAGAGCTGGGCAACTTAAGTGAGGCAAAAAAAATTTACATCTCAAAATAGGTGAAGCTGCTAGGTCAGTAAGGAGTGGTAGGAGCCACAAGCTTCTCCATGGCCTGGGAGATGGATGGGATCACTAGCCTGAACAAGTTGATCCAGACCTTGCTTGGGATGGCTTCAGAGGTTCTGGGGCAGGCAAACCGGCCAAACTCTTGGTGGATCGGCCATAGTGTAGAGTTGACACTAAAAGCCGACATCAAGGAGGCCTTTTTGGTAAAATCTTTCATGCTTAAGACCCTCTTCCTTTTGATTTCTCTTATCATTATTTCTTTTTCATGGGACGGGTCTCATGTTCTTAAGATTCGCTAAGTGATGGTGGCAATGAAGAAGTGCATAATGGATGAGACAACGACAAGGCGCTTGACGTAGGAGAAACTGGTAGCAATCTAGAAGATGGCCATGTAGACGGAGATGGCAAGGGATACTCTGGAGAGAGCCGAGGATATGTTCATGAGGGAGCAGGCCGATGAGGTGGCTTGTTATGAGGTGCTTGAGGTGGTAGTGGGTCAACCGAAGATGAAGGTGGGGAGAAGAGGGAAGGAGGTAGCAGACTTGAGGGAGTCTCTCCTTCAGCACTAGCATTGCATAACCTCCGAACTCCACAAGGCGAACTTGGCCAAACGGGAGGAGTGGAACAGCAGGTTGACTAAGACGTTGAAGATTATTTTTGCGACCAACTATTATTTAACCTTAGTCGTTTGTTTTCTCAACTCTGATTAATATGCCAACATTTAGAAGGAATTGGCAGAAGAAATGGTTGCCTTGGGCATACCCCTCCATCGATCATGTCACAGGAACAGATTGCCTCCCTCATAGGTTCCTCAAGTAACCCTCCTCCAACCCCTTCTTATGAGGTAGGTAAGGTCATGGCCTATGAAGATAACTACCACATTATTGAGCAGTGAAGGTTGGCTTGTAGTGCATTTGTAATTTTCTATAAGGCGGACCGAACTACTTATTTGTGATGAACACACTGTTTTGAACATAATCTGCCGGTATTCTTTTAGTCACTATGTTCTGTATTTTACTTTGCATTTTTACATGTACTTTACAAATGTATATATGTGCTTGTCTGTACTGTTTACCTCTATGTTTCACGTGTATTTCTATGTTATCATTTTCATTTATTATCAAACTAGCTCGAATGACTCTCGACTTTATTAGGCAAACACGTAGACTTGGGCATACTTTATGGAAAATACTATAAATATAAACAAGCAAAAAATAGACCCCCTCACAAAGCTTCTACGTAGAAATGGCATATGATTTTCTTGGCAACAAGTGGAAAAGTGGGAAGACAAAAGCGCTCTTGCAAGCATTAAAAATGGTGCTTCATGAAGTTTGGAGGGAAAGAAATAGTAGGCTTTTTGAAAACAAGACAATATTGATCCCATGCATGCATACAAATTATCTAGAAGAAATTTATTACCTGGAGAAAATCTTTGTTAAGTAATACTTAAGATAGAATATTTATAGATAGGTGGCTTGGTTTCTGATCCTTATCCAAGCATTTTTGTACGAACTCATTTTTATTTTAATAGATAAAGTAACAAGCCTTCTTTAAAACCCTTCTCAAATTCCTTAAAAAAACAGAGAATAAGAACTTAGCTTCATTATTGGGATGATTTGTTTCAATCCAGCATGTGTTTCTTAACATGAGTTTGCAGGGAGGTGCCCGTTGTCGCGTGCTCGATTATCATGTTTTTGTGTCGCTTTGGCATGGTTGTTGAGGGGCCATAGGCGGCTGGGCTTTGTCAAGTTGAGCCTACCTTGGTTAGTTGAAGTGGACAACAATACATATGTAAGAATTGAGATTACTTCATGAATAACAACACCTACTGTGGCATCAGTGCCCCATCATGCTGTTGGGGGATGGGCAACATCATAGGCGAATGAATTAGGACCACTACATGGGTGGTCACACCATCAATTTGTCGATGCCTCCGGCATGGAAGGGATCATTGTTAAGATCACGTATCCTCGTAGATCAATACAACACAGACGCATAAACCAGGACCACTTTGTGGGTAGTCATGCTATCATCACGTAGATCCCCCTTCTCGATGGTGTTGGGCAGGCAGCGTAACGAGCAAATGAATCGGGACCACTATATGGATGATCGCACCATCAATTCGTTAATGTCTCCAGCATGAAAGGGAGTGCTTCTTGACTCGTGTATCCTCATAAATAAATATGCCATGGATGCTTGAATTGGGACCACTTTGTGTTGCGCCATTAGTGCCCAGCTGTCCCTAGCGTAGAAAGGAGTGTTGCTTGGCTCATGCATCTTCAATAGGCGGACTGGTTGTTGTAGCTTCTCCAAGACACAGGCAGAGGTGTTGTATGCTCATACCATCTCAAGATTTCTAGTTGTGCGTTGCTTGTATGGCATACAAGTGTTTAAGGATGAAATGCCATATTTGTATAAAATAGGCCATTATAAAAAATTGGCTTCCTTATAGGTTAAGGTACGTAGTTTGTTGTGCCTTATAACTTTGGCTAAAAAAACAACATTTCAACATAATAAGCATAGAGTTTCTTGGGGTTACATGTGCATGGATATTGTTTCCATCCGGATAAGTAAGGCGGTAGGCTCCGTTGGCTAACATGATGCAAAAAACATAAGGCCCTTCCCAATTGGGCCCTAGTACTCTTTTAGTCGGGTTCTTTGTGTTCACAAAAACCCATCGTAAAACGCAGTCCACTATGAAAATTTGGCTTAGTTTTACCCTTATATTTTATTGCTTTGCTGCCTTCTATTTGTAAGCTTCAGTTTAGAGCTCTGCCTCCATTCTTCATTCATCGAGGGCATTGAGCCCAATCGCAACAGTTCTTCATTTTCCTCGCAATCATGAGTGATATGCCTTAGGGAAGGGACATTTACTTCTATGGGCAGTATTTCTTTGTACCTCTTGGCCAGAGAGAAAGGTGAGTGACTTGTTTAGGTCTGGCTTAAGGTTCGGTAGGACTAGAGCACGAGCGATGGGTCCTCGACCCAGTTGCCCTTAGCCTGAGTCAGGTGCTTCTTTAATGTAGAATTAATAGTTTTAATCACTGCCTCCATCTACCTATTTACTTGAGGCTGGGAGACATATGAGAAGTAATTTTCGATCTGTTCCTTTCGCAAAGCCCAAGGAACTATCAAAATTCAAACTGAGTGTTATTGTCGGTGATGATCTTGGAAGTCCGAAATGGTAGGCTATGTTTTTGATCTTGGATTAAAAAATTTGGGCATGATGAACCCAATGAGGGGTTGCACGTCTACCCACTTAACAAAGTAGTTAATGGACATGATGACACAGTTATACGCCCTTTTGCATTAGGAAGCTTTCCCATCAAACCTATCCCTTATGTGCCAAAGGGCTATGGGGATGTCATAGTGGTTAATAAATTGGGGAAGGCGCTTGGGATCTTTACGAACCGCTGACACCGATCACATTTCTTAACATAGTCCAGGGAGTTCTTAATCATGGTTGGCCTATGATAACCCTATCGGGCATCTTTCTTGGCCAAGCTTTGACCCACGGCATGATCATTATAGAAGCCCTCATGTAGTTCTTCAAGTATTAGGTCAGCTTCTTATTTTGTGACACAACATTGAAGGGAAGTGAAATAGCCCCTTGATATATCTTGTTGTTCATGACTATGTAGTAAGGTGCTCGATAAAAGATTTTATGGGCTTATTATCTCTTGCAGGGCAAATCTCCATTCGCCATATACGTTAAAAGCGGGGACATCCAATTTTCCAATTCAATGTTAATTTCCAAGTCGATTTTCCCTGATTCATTACATGGAGTAGACCATACCTCCAGCGAAACCCAGGGATTTTTTTCTTCCCGGTTGCTTATAGATTTTGGCCACTTGATCACCCTTGGCATTCTTCTATTTGGGTATTTGTTCCAGCTTGAATTCAAAGAAGGTACTGATGAGCCTTTTGCCTTGATAACATACAAGGCGGTGTTTTGCCCCTGACTTTAAAGCTATCGCCGATTTGGTTGATGACCAGCAAGGAAACACCGTACGCATGGATTGATTCAATCTTAAGTTCTCGTGTCACCCTAAGACCGTTCAGGACAGCTTCAATTGAATTTTTTGTTGGTTACCTTAAAGTTTAATCTGACAGCAAAGGGAGATATTGAGTAACAACCGAAACCTTAATGGGGTCGAATTTCGACTATGAAACCCAAGACCATTAGGCTATAGATCGTTGGTGTTGGTAGCCTATAATAAACATAAGTATATTAGAGAGCAAACTCACGGTGGAATAGTAAAATGAAATGAAACATATATACCGACTAAGGCCACTACCTTGGAATCAATATTATTCCTTGGATATCTAGTTGCCTTGTCAACGCCGAGCATGAATGAGAAGACCTCTCCATTTACCGTTACCATCTTTCACCGGTAGCCAGTCCCTCTAAATCTATCCCATGGGTTGTAATGAGGATGGGGTCAAAACAACGTTCTGGTGACTGGTAAATTACATACTTTATCCAAAACACTAGTTGATGCCGATTAATTTCTATTTAAGTGTTATGTCTACTATTCATGGGATCATTCATTTAATTCCATTTTTCAGGTATGATATATCCAACCTTTCTCCGAGGTATAATTATATATATGCACACACACACAGAGATATATATATATATATAAGAATTGTACTATTTAAAAGGAAACCCCGACTAATTAATTTTTCTTAAATAGGGAGGAGGCGGACCTAACGGTCATTTAATACCTCAACCACGAAGCAAGCCCTCCATAATGTAATTGATAGTCAGTCGGCCCTAACCACGAAGGCCGATGACTTCTATATACGACTTTATAATTTAATTAGTCGTATTACTAATGCATCTTAAAGACTTATCGAAGGGTTAACTAGCCCATCTCCGACAAACGATTAATTAATTAAACTTTGAGGTCCTTGCGTATCCCATACAGATTCTACACTAGTAGGAAGTGAAACCCATCAGGGCATAACCCAAGTCTAACAACCGCTTGGGATCATTGATAGTCAAAGCCTATATGCTAGCCCTACTTCTAAATACAGATCAATCAACAACACTAATATAGCCCACTGAACCCCACAGCCAAAATCTCGTTTAGACTTACCAAACATAAGTCAGAAAAAATGCCCACTCTAGTTACTTAATAAATCTTATCCAGAAATAAAGAAGACCACATTTCCCAATTAGGCATTGTCGCATGTTATTTAAGACTTCTTAAATAAGAAGGAGGCAGACCCAATGACCACTTGATACCTCAATCCTCGAAGTAAACCCTTTGACAGCCCTAAAGGTATTAAGTCATTTAATACTTCAAATCTAAGGTGAACCTTTGGTATATTTTTCCATATCTATACGTGAACGTATATTTTCTTACCCGGTGGGTCCTATAATTAGAGATGTCCCACATCAGTAGTATGTATATACAACTGCTAGTATCCTTTAGGTGAAGGACATACTTCTATTGTGTAACTTTACTAACTTCGCACCCCAATCCATACTAAACCAAGCCATCTATCATAAACCAAAATATTGAGCTAGGACCACTAATTCATGCCGTCATAAACTTATTATTGAGTCCATATAATTCCTACTATAGAAATTATTACGCCTCTTAAGTTCATTTATTAATATTTATTTATTTATCGGCTATGAACTTATTCTTATCATATACGCTTATTTCCCATCTTCTTCATTTTTATTTATGTCGCTTAAAATTCATTTACTTCTTTACTTCCAATTTAATGTTCTTTATAAATGGTCATCATTATTGAAATTGGACAATCACTATTGACATTTATTTATTCGATTCAAATCTAACTTATTACGCCTATTCAGTTTTCTCCATAAATGTCATGTTTAATCCTATAATTAATTCCATTAAACACATTTATGTCCCTATTTGATTTATGTAACTCCCTATTAACTGTGAATTTATTGCCCATTAATATTACAATCCTTATTTATTAACATTGGAGTTATTGCCCATTTTTCATTGCAAACTCCTAACCCAATGAATTATTACGCTATTAAAATTTAAATGTTCTAATTGTAATTAATACGAATACCGACATGTATTCATTTATTACGCTTTATCATTTACCTTATATATATATTCATTTAATTTAGTAGGTGCAGTTATACATGTATGTGTGTGTATAACTCTTTAATTCCTACAATAAGGAATCCTAGAACACACACTTATGTGTAAATTCTCCAAAGAATGTTTGTTTCTACTTTTTAATATATTGGAGCTATCCTTCCCAAAAAAGAAGATTTTTACTGTTATAGCTTTCCATAAACTACCTAATAGTGAGACTTTTGCTCCATCTGAAATTACAAGGAGTTATCTTTTTTTTTCAATTCTATTGAAATAGATGGTGCAAATTACAGAGAAAGACATCCGTACTTTACACATCACTTTCATTTATGTATATTCCTTATTATTCCAAATAATGCACTATTTATATATAGTTGTGAAGTTAAATATATGGAAATTTGCACGGAAATAAATACAACTAAATTGTACATTCAACGCTCTCAACAAATTTAAACATAGAAATATGTATTCTAAGTCAAACTGGCGCATTCCTAATGAATGCTAAACAAATTACAACTAATTAACGTGAATCTGGAATAAGCTTTATAATCTTATTAATATTATACTTTACAACTTTTAGAGAGTAATTTCTCAAATTTCCATATTAGGGTGTGTTATCACTATTATTAACCTCGAAGATATGCGGTATAAGACAAGAATATAACGCTGCCTTTCAAGATGGAAGTAATGCCATGCTTATCAATATCGTTTAGTATCGCATATGATCAATAATGCATGTTGCTGATACCACTTCTCCTTGATGCCGCCTCCCATCCATATTACATCTCATTGACGTCGCAACTTATCAATGCTGCCTTTCACCTATGAAAATAATATGAACGTCGCAACTCGTCAGTGCCATACCCTATCAATATCGCTCATCACTGATACTACCTGCAACCAAAGCTGTAAAGTAGTGATGTTGCGCCTCTTTGATGCTGCTTCTATTCCAATACCGCTGCTCTTTAATGTTGTCTTTCAAATGATACTGAGTGTTATCAATACCGCATGGAACCAACGCCGTGCCCCTCTAAGGAAGTAGTGATATCGATTGCAATCAATATAGTAAGCCCTCAATGAATATCGACACAACCAACGTCGCGTTTCATTGATGCCATATTTTACTAGTGTCACCCTCCAAAGTGATGCCGCTTTCTATCAACATCATTCATTTCTACCGCTGTTTATTATTGAGGCCGATCATTGCCCACATCGCCTCTCAAGAATGTCGATGCTTATCAACGCCTTCATTTATCAATGCCACGCTGCACTTCAACAACACTTAGGAAAAACCATCAATCTGTACATGCGATGTTGATACCGGAGGTCATCAACATCCATAAGAGTTATCAATGCCAACACCGCTCCATGATGAAGCCGCTCCACATCAATGTCATCTCATATCATTGTACCTCCAAACTGATGTCACCGTCTACTAACTAAGAAGGCCAGTTATTATAGAGTAAGCTGCCAACATCGAAAATCATTGGTGTTGAATACCTTCACTATTAAAACAATGCCAAAACTTTACTATGCATCAAGAAATGCCAAAAATCATCATCAAACAAGGTCTCACACCATGTGGCATTGTTGACGCCACAGGACATAAATGCCGAAGTCAAGCTGCTAAGCATGCCGCATTTCTAGCCCTATAAATATGGACCTAGGGGCTTTGTAGAGAGGGCAAACCATCCTTGTCTCTCTTCTTACATTTCAAAATTTGTAACCTTAAATTGATTTAGGGATTTAGAACTGATTATAGCACTTGAACTATTGGACATTATACATTCGACATTATTGAATAAAGGCAAGATATCTTGAATTATGACTTACTTTTGAATTCCAAAGCATATATGGTTTGCCAATCAAAGATTGCGTCGAATTCCAAAATTACTCATATTCTTGCTTTCTCTTTTGATCATATAAACGTTTAACATGGATTTACTTCAAGCATATACGACTTCACTTGGTCTTGGATATGGTTTCCCTATGAACCTAAACTTGGTTGTCACTCCTCTTAGGCCTTTACTCAACCAAGTGTTGCCTTGTGTTGACACTTGTTTAGGTTAAACTTAGGCTCTCCAAATTCCATATTCATCTAATGTTCTCTTCCTTATGCTTCTGGGGTTGATGAAGAATTTTCGTTAACATTTTGGTGTTAGAAGGAGGGATTGAACATCCGTCTCCGCTAAAACCCTAAGTGGAACTACCCTAGCTTGCATATTTAGGGCTTAAAGGACTTTCCCCTACCAAACATATCCTATTTCAAGCTAACCAACCTTTGATTCTTGACACCAACTAATCGCATCAAATAAGTTTGCATAATCATGCCAATTAATCGTGTTAAAATCTCCGAACAAGAATCCTCCAAGCCTCAAATAACTAGGCCAACTTAACAAATTAATGATCCCTAGCTTCATGAAGAACAAGTACTAAGGCACGTGGTATTATGAGTTATGGAAGAGAATAAAAGACAAGTGGCTCCATAAGATCCAAAAAAATGGAGTTTGAATCCCTTTCATATGGGGCCAACACTGATCTTTACCTTGGGTAGGCAAGACAAAAAAGATGGCATCTTCTTGAAAATGAGGAAAGAGATTCAACTCAAAGTCAAGGGGATCATTTTCAAAAGAGAAATAACAAAGTACTTTGATCTATTCACTAGAAGGTGGGAAAATGCCCTTAACCATCCTCAAGAACCAAATGAAACCCGAAACTCTTTAAAAAGAAAACTTATTATGGAAGTTAAAAATTCCATCATGCATAAGAGGGCCAAATGGAATTCAGAAGGATCGGCTGCCAAAAGATCACAGCTTTCTAAAAATTACTCCCTTACCACCACTTATGAGAATAAAGTCCCATAAGGTTTGTTGATCCTGTAAAATTTGACCCATTTTCTCATCGAGCGAGGGGTACGAAATAAATCAGATTGATTTTTCGATCAAAAAAAAGTACTATGTGAAATCTTCAGTTTCTTCCTCTTCCTCTCCCATAGGTACAGCGTTTGGTTTGAATCAATAGAGAACCTTTTCTTCTGTATGAATCGATATTATTACATTCCAATTCCTTCCCGATACCTCCCAACCACTTTCTGACTAAAGACAAGCTCAACTATTGGCCTTCACGAAATAAAATATCAAAGAATAAAAGGAATCTCGGAGGGTTATATTGTCATTACCATCGCTCTAACGGCCATGACACCAATCACCGTTGAAGCTTGGAGGGAATAATCAACAATCTCTTAGGGCAAGGAAAGCTTAACGAATTTGTACAAGAATATTTAACAAGTAAATAATAAAGAAAGAGTTTTAAAAAAAACAAGTGTAGTGTATCTACATGGTTGAGGAGTGAAACTTTCCTACAATAATGGAAAGCTTAAACCACTGCCTAAGATGATAGTAAGGGGATAAAGCCTTTGTCTCCGCAAAGATGGCCTGGTCAAAGCACCTCTTATAGGGAGGTCAGAGTAAGTATTTGGTTCCGTCTAAAAAGGCCTAACCAGAGCATCTGCAAGCCTTTAACCCCAACCCATGTGGCCTGGTTGAAGCGCTTCCTAGAGGAAGGACGGGTAAGTCTTTGGCCTGTCCAAAGCACCAAACCAGCCTTCAGTGCCATCATCAAAGGGCTCACTGAAGCATCTCCTAGAAAGAGGATAGGTAGGCTTTTGGCCTATCCAAAACACCGGATAAGCCTTTAGTACCCTCTCCATGGCCTTACTAAAGCACCTCCTAAAGGGAGGTCGGGTAAGTCTACGGTTCAACTAAAAGAAAGCTAGCCAAACGCACCGAACAACAAATCTAAATCATCACTTAAGACGGTGATAACAGGTTCGATCTAAGTTGAGATCCTCACCTACAATGGTGGCAAAAAACAATCAAATCAATAGCACTCTATCCAAAAGATTGGATCGAAAATAGTCTTTTAGAGGAAGATCAATCAAATTTAATTCAATCCAAAAGAAGGATTAAGGCTGTCTTCTAGAGGAAAAACTACAAAAATACGAGTCGTTAAAAGTTAGTTAGCCCAAAAGAAGGAACTATTGTCAGACATGTGTTCTGGTCTTCTATTACTATTGCCAGACAGGTGTTTTGGTCTTTCATTACTATTTCCAAACAGGTGTTCTGGTCTTTCATTACTATTTCCAAACAGGTGTTATGGTCTTCCATTACTATTGCCGAACAGGTGTTCTGGCCTTCCATTACTATTGTCGGACATGTGTTCTAGTCTTCCATTACCAGATAGGTTTTCTGGTCTTCTATTATTAATACCAAATGGGTTTTCTAGTCTTCCTTATTAATTACCAAATGTGTATTCTGGTCTTCTCTTTGCTCTATAACCAGAATGGTTCTCTAGGCTTCTATTCAAATTATTACTAGAAGGATTTTCTAACAAAGGAGCTTCGCTAAATCAGCTCTCAATTTAGATTTGAATTCATTTAACGAGAATCTCCGTTACTAAACAAGCTATTGGATATTTACTAATGGAAAGACGAACTTTTATCAAGATCTAAAAGCTCAATTAGCAAGGTTTTTAATTTTCTTAATGAACAGAATATCCATTAAAAGCTCAAAATTCGAGAAAGCAAGATATTAATCATCAAGCGATTTCAAATAAGACCCAATATTTGATTCAAAGCTATATATCTTACATCCGAGGTAACATTCATTGAAATATAAATTTATTTACGATCTAATACATTATATACAAAGTAACAGGTACAGAAATCACACAGAAGAAAAATGTTTTTAAAGTAAAATCTTTGTTAAAGCTTGAGGCTCTGTGCTCTCTTATTCAAATTCTTGGTAATTAAAGGATCAGCGATGTGCGAAAGGGTCATGTCCAAAAGTTTTTTAGATTTATTTTCCTTCCTTCGAATAATATTTGCATCGTCAACTGAATCAATTTGAATTTTCAAAGCATGTTGGAGATTCTTGTTAGCTCCTCTCAAAGTTTGAACTATGCCTTTTGACTCTTCAATCTCCTGTTTAAGAATATATTTCTCATGCTTGTGTATTTCAACTTTGCTTTCATGTTCACTGAGACATTGAGATACTGTTTCATTCCACTTATTACTAAAAAAATGCATGCATTCAAATTCAACTTGTTTGCTCCATTTGGAGGTCACATGACCTAGAGGTGGATTCAGTAAAGTAGGACTAGCTAAAGATCGAGATCTCGTTGTCCTACCAGAAGTAGGAGTGGGAAGACTGGAATCACCTTCATTGATGATGAGTTCTAGGGATTGGCAAGATACACGACTCTTCATTAACTTCACTTTGAGATTATTGACTCATTGATGTAATTTAGGCATTCCGACGTCAATCTCAACTGAAGGCCTGGATTATGAGGCTGAGTCTATCCATCTTTTCAATTCTAGAATTTCTTTATCTTTCTCCTTAATCTCCTCTTCTAAATTAGAGATTCATTACTTTATATCTTTAAAGGTCAATTTTAGTTGGAAGTAATTCCCATGTCATTCTATGCCTCCGGATTATTTGGAAATCGTGAAGTTGAAGCATCTTGTGAAGACCGCCTCTTTTCAATATTAGTTACTAGTCTATCTTTAATTCCAAACACTTATGAAAAAACATTTAAAGGATCGGATGCATGCACTAATTGGGTTTCCTATTAAGAATGAATGAAACATGAATTAATACATAAAAATGAGCTCTTTCATTATAAACAACAAAAGTTTACAAATAACAAGGAAACTCGAATTACATCACAGTCTAATCCTTGCTAACTCCTAAAATTTTGAAATGGAAGTTTTAGCCTTTTCAAACAACCCAATTGATAGGGTAAAAGTGGAGTTGAAAAAGTTTTATTCCTTTCGGAGTATTAACTGAAGGGAATTGATGATGGTCCCACTTTCTGACCGGAGGGTTAGTGTGGCCACACAGCAAGTTGGAATGATAAGTCTACATTTCACTATGAAATTTATCTTTTTTATCGCCCGAAAAGTCAAAAAATAGTTGAGGAAGTCACATAAAAACGTCTTGTAGATCTCTAAGAAAGCAATGTTTTGCTAACTGAGAAGTTCTGAGGATTAGAAACTTCTCCCTAAAATCTCTCTTTAGCTTGACAAATTTATTTAAAAATTCCACGGGAATAGGACTATTTGGAGATTCCCTAATCTATATATTACATGGAAAATAAACTAAGAGCAAGGAAATATAAATGGTAAAAACTATAAGCTGCATAAGCCATGCGTTAAAATCATATAATTATTTGGGTTTGTACAATATTGATTCCTTATAAAACTCAAAAATAAATCTCTTCCTATTGTATTTGAGTTTTTCGAGGGGAAGAGAACAAGAAGAAAGAGGAATAGAGGCAACTCTCAGAAGATTCCAACATGCGCCGAGATGAGGATCAGACCCCTGTTCATTCAAGTATCTATAATGAAAGCATTTGAGCAAATCCCCGTAGTTGTCGCCTAAATAGGACAAATCAATGAATATTCCCCTAGAGTAAACCTTGTAGAGAAATTCTTCCAATGCACTCCTATCATCAATTAAAATCCAAAAGAGGGCCATTAGCTCTGCAATTTTTGCTAAGAGTCTCTCCCTATGAAGGCATGCCTTCTTCATCCGTGGACCAATTTGCCTCTCTTTGAAAAATCTTAATTTTGATGCACTATCTACAAGATTCTTGTATTTCTCTGACAACTTATTATACTCTTTCAGTTGTCTATCCAATTCTCCATTTCTATTTTTTTATGCATAACATCATAATGATATTTCGGTTTCTCCTTAACTAAAATAATCGACGTATTAATTAAGAGTTGTTTGGTAATTTAAGGCATTTAAGTAGAGAGATCCATACCTAAGAATGTGGAATGGAAGACAAAGGAGTATGTTCCTTCCCTTTGGGTTTGTGGATCTGAGGAGCATTCTCTTTCCGAGGGGAATTTTTAGTGGGAGAATCTGGAATTTTAGTAGCATCCACACCAGGAGCTGCCAAATTCAGGTCAGTGTTTCCCAACCCATCTTTCTCATTTGGCAGCCTAATGGGACTCTTTCCATCACCACCATCATTATCATCATTGTTGTGGCTATCGTTGTCGCAACCATCATCGCCCTTGCCTTCATTACCATCCTCTTCATCATCATTGGAATCTGTTTCTTCATCCGCTGGAGGGTCATCAAAGGTCAGCAACTTCTTGGCATCAATCTCTTCTTCCTCCTTGGAAGGTTCCTCTGTAGGTGCCTGGGTTTTATCCAGTATAGCTTCAAATTTCTTCGTAAATTTCTCATTCCAAGCTGAAGAAAGAGAGGGGAAGTCCAAATCTGTGCATTTGTGAATCTTGTCGGCATATGCTATAAAAAGTGCTTTTTCATAGGAACCCTCAATTATAGTATCAAGAGTCATGCCAAGGAAATTCAACACCTTTTGCTTCATATCGATGATTACGCCATTTGATTTATTCAAAAGGGTTCTTTTCTTTGCAACTTTTTCTTCAGAAATTCGTTCTCCTCTACAAGTTTGGCCTCCTTCATGCCGGCTTCCTCAAGCCCTATCTCTAGAGGCTTCACTTTATCATCTGAAATCTATTTGGCACTTCTTTCTTTATTAAGTGAAATTTCCGCTTCCCTGAGCGAGGTATCTAGTATTTCTCTTTTTGTTATAGCTTCGTCTCTCACTGATGAGATGTCAATTATATAACCGTTGAGTAAAGAAACTTGCTCCTTAAGCTTAGATACTTCACTAAAAGTACCTACAACATTTTCTTGCAGAAGAAACATATGCTTAGCCGCCTGAATTGAATAACTGGTATGAATCAAAATATTACATAAAAGGTTAACAACCTGAAACGGTTAAAACAGAGAACATACATACCGACAAGAATTGCTTAAGGATAGCAAAGCGATGATCTTGAGAATAAGATGAGGGTTGCCATGGCTTAAGAGTAGCAAAGGAAGGAGACTAGATGACTAACTAGATAAGGCCGCTGAAACCACTAACAACGGTTGGAGATTAAGGCTTGGAAGTAAGTGGATCTCCTGAAGAAATACACAGTCCAAGCTCCTCACAAAGACGATTTAGAGCCCTAGAAGAACCTGTAAAAGTAACACAAAGAAGTGGATCCTGAGATTGCTCCGCTTCATTCAGCTGTTGGTTTTTTCCCCCAGGAGTGCTAAGGTTTAAGACCCCAGGACTTGAGCTGATATCCACGAATGGTTCTTCATCCAAAATAACAGGGGTGTGTGCACTCCTGACTTTTGGCTTCTTGCTAGGAGTTTTGGCAGCAATAGAGTCATCACTTATTTTCCTTTTTATGGATTTGAATGAGCTAGCGATGGCATCCTTGAAAGATTGAGACTCGGGAGCTTGGTTCAAGGCAGAAGTGTTATCTTTACTCTCATTTTCTTAAGGAGAGGCACTTGTTGTCTCCTCTTTTAGAAGCGGTGGCTAGAGTAGATGAGCCTGAATTAGAAAGAAAAGCTTATAAGAGGACGCCACAAGAGATTTCATATAAAATGCAATAATATTTTACCAAGCGTCTCGGGCTAAACTGGAGAATTAGAAGTAAAGGATTTTGATTTTCCCATGACTAACGATCATTTTCCTAACGCATTATATTTGACCATTGGAGGCTTTCCCAAAATTTTATGATGATCTAGAATAATGGAATACTGGAGGAGTTTTACTGGAGTTAACAGTGTAAGCACGTTCCCATAGTATTTGACGCTCGAGTCAATGACTGCACAATCTCCTGATCAGAAGAACTTAGCTTTTGGGAACATAATCTGAAAGAAGGCATTTACTAATAAAGAATAACAGATAAACAGGGGTAGTAAGAGACAAGAAGATAACTGAGAGTAGAGAATGTTCCTTTGATGTTAGAAAAGTACTTAACAAAAAAGAATTGCATCTCCCGTCCTCCTGTTTTGTTAACACTCTCAGAAATAATACTTTTTGGATGGGGACAGATTCAGTACAGTTGATGATCTTGTTTCTCACCAATTTTGGCAGGACATGCTATTGAATGAAGAATTTCAGCATTAAGGGAAGGGAGTCCTGCCTCCCGAGCCAAGACTTTCAAGTAAGTTAGATATGTGTAGGAATTTGGTGAATACCAAATTAGTGTAATACCCAGATGTTCGAGGTATCTCAGAAGAAAGCAGGGAAAAGTAAGGTGGCCTATGTGCCAAATATGTATTGGAGTAAAGGCTAAATACCCTTCTAGCATTTTGAAAATATTGTCTACAGGAGCAGCAAGAATGGTTGTAATTACCGTAATCCTAAATTGTTCCAGAATAGAATCCACCTCGGCTTGGGTTGTGATGTATGATGGATTCGAAAGATTATATCCCTTCTTACCAGCGGAGGTCTTAGGGCCTACACTAGTTTTCTTAATGGTCGTCTTGCTTGGCTTTGTGCTTTCCATCTATTTGCCAGGTGATATTATTCCAAAATTTAAGAAATGATAATGTTCATATTATATAGAAGAATTAGTACATGCCAAAGTTAAAAATTATCATCTAAAGAACTTATCTATTGTCTAAATAAGGGTACAAAGATGCTTAAAGTATGTGATAGTCACAAGTTAATAACCCTTAAATGACACATGTCAAGTTTATTAAAAGACTTAAACTCTAACTTTAATAAAAGACTTCCATAGAAAAACTATATAAAGATTAAATAAGAATGGATACGCGATGTCAATAAGTCCATATCGATAGATATGTCAATGTCAAATATTGCGTAGCTCATGTTATAAAGCACTAGAAAACACTACAATTATAACAATGTTGGAGTGATGAGGTTATCGACATTAGTGAATAATGATGACATAATTTGATAATGTGCTAATCAGTTAAACAACTTGTAGTATGTTGAACCGACAACGTTGTAAGCAATGATATTGAATAAGCTTAACTTATAATGTTAAAGGTGGCTACAAAATGATGGCAACGAACGGTAAGACTGTCGGTATCAAAATACAAATCGACGACGATGTTGTTTATACTTAAGTGATGTCACATCCAATCGACGTAGGTGCTTTAACAATAGTAACCTCTGTAACTCTAAATGGGTTGTCGCATTTCACTTTCATAAAAGTTTTGTACCGAAAACATTAGTTAATGCGAAATGGATCAACAAAAGCTTTATTAATGTCAAATATCATATCAATATCGTAATAACATTGATTACGACGTAACATATGGAAGATAAGGCGATGCTGAATATCACGATGATGTCATGAAATATCATGGTCGGCTTAGAGTGAATCCTTTTTGGATATCGGGTCTCATAAGCTATCTTTTTCATCGTTAAACAAACCATACCCAGGTTCTCGTCGACAATAACCTCGAATTTCATTTAGACAACATAAAAATCCGATGTTAATCAAATCTAATAAACAAACGACAGTCGACTACATTGATAATTTAAACATTAACATCAAAACTATCCGATTAAACTCCAAATGTCAATTCAGAGTCAATAAAGCCCTAAAAGTGATTTCGTGGGAATTTCTTCATTTGAATTAAATAGTACAATCGAAATTACATATCATACCTAAATGATGAATCGAAAAATTGAGAATTGAAAGTTTTTGGTTTCTTTCGAAAATTTGATTTCTCGCTTGAGTTCTTAATTGCAGGTAAATGAGAAGTGAAAGAGAAGCTCGTCTATTTATAAAAAAGAAAGAAGGTAAATGAACACCATTGATTCAATTTGAATGGATGGCCATATTTGCATGGAATACTAATAGGCAGTAAACTTGATGTCGACATTATTGACTTGAAAAGTTAAAGACTCCTCTACACTAGGGGGCAAATGCTATCACCATTATTAACCTCGAAGATATGTGGCATGAGACATGAATATGACGCCACCTTTTAAGATGGATGTAATGTCGTGCTTTATCAATATCGTTCAGTACCACATATGACCAATAACACATGTTGTTGATATCGCTTCTCCTTGATGCCACCTTCCATTCATATTACACCTCATTGACATTGCAACTTATCAATGTCGCCTTTCAGTTGTGAAAATAAGATGAACGTTGCAACTCATATGTGCCGCACCCTATCAACATCGCCCATTACTGATACTACCTGCAACCAAAGCTATAAAGTAATGATGTCACACCTCTTTGATGCTGCTTCTATTCCAATACCGCCACTCTTTAATGTTGTCTTTCAAATGATACAGATGTTATGAATACCGCATGGAACCAAGGCTGCATCCCTCCAAGGAAGTAGTGATATCGACTGCAATCAATACAGTAAGCCATCAATGAATGTCGACACTACCAACTTCGCATCTCATTGATGTCGTATTTTACCAGTGTCACCCTCCAAAGTGATGCCGCTTTCTATCAACGTCATTCATTGTTAGTGTTGTTTGTTATTGAGGTCGATCGTTGCCCATATCGCCACTCAAGAATATCGATGCTTATCAACGCCTTTATTTATCAATGCCATGACGCACTTCAATAACACTTAAGAAATACCATACATTGGTACATGCGATGTTGATGCCAAAGGTCATCAGCATCTACAAGAGTTATCAATGCAGACATGCTCTATGATGAAGCCGCTCCATATCAATGTCGTCTTATATCATTGTAGCTTCAAACTAATGCCACCGTCTACTAACTAAGATGCTTGGTTATTATAGAGTCCACCGCCAGCATCAAAAATCATTGGTGCCGAATACGTTCACTATTGAAACAATGCCAAAGCTTTACTATGCATCAAGGAATGTTGAAAATCATCATCAAACAAGGCCTGGCGCCATGCGACGTTATTGACGCCAAAGGACATGAATGCCGAAGTCAAGCGGCTAAGCATGCTGCATTTCCGCCCCTACGAATATGGACCTAGGGGCTTTGTAAAGGGGGCAAATCATTCTTATCTCTCTTCTTACATTTTAAAATTTGTAACCCTAAATTGATTTGGGGATCTAGAACCGATTATAGCACTTGAACTATTAGATATTGTACATTCGGCATTATATTAAATAAAGACAAGATATCTTAAATTATGACTTACTTTTGAATTCCAAAGCATATGATTTGCTTATCAAAGATTGCTTCGAATTCCTAAAGCAGTCATATTTTTGTATTCTCTTTTGATCACATGAACGTTTAACATGGATTTATTTCAAGCATATATGATTTCACTTGGCCTTGCATAAGGTTTCCCTATGAACCTAAACTTGCTAGTCACTCCTCTTAGGCTTAACTCAACCAAGTGTCGCCTTGTGCCAATACTCGTTAAGGTTTAACTTAGGCTCTCCAAATTCCATATTCAGCCAAGGTTCTCGTCCTTGCACTTTTGGGGTTGATGAAGAAATTTCATTAACAGGATGTATATGTCATTTCATCGTAATTAAATAACTTATAGAATATGTAGGCAATATTTCAATTAAATATATTCATTTTAAACCTATAATTCAATGGATTTTGCATAGGCATAATAATCATTAAAATTCAACGATATAAATTTTAGTGTTATATATAAATCATATAATTTTCCACTCGTCTTTCTAGCTTTTCAAGTCTCCAAATTCGAATTCATTCTTTTAATTGACTCCTTTTCCTTCCCAATCCAAAAATATGTATAAAAAGATATATACATACCAAGTAGAATTAAAGATCTGAGAGGAGATTTGAGTTAAGTGGAATTTATATTTAGAATTATAGAGTTTACCTTTTTCATGGGATTGATTCACTCCTTCTCTTCTTCTCTTTCATTTTCTACCCTTCCCACACACACACACATGTGATATAGTATTTTTATAATTTCTAGAAATAGTGGAGAATGGAAAATGGCAGAGCTCCACTGCTTTATTCAGAAAATACGAGAAGAAGTGCAAGGGGTTATGCTTGTATTTATAAGCGCTCAAATCAATTCTATTCATTGGAAAATATTTTATTAATTATTACTAAATCTAAGCCGTTCGGCCAAGGTTTAGGGTGTGCTGCCCTAGGTCAACCGGTCTAAGGCAACGGCTGACTGATCGTTCCCTTGTTGTCGATCGGGGGGGTCCAGATGTTAATTATTATTTATTTCCTTTATTAATTTGATATTGAATTTCTTTTTAACTATTTTCAATCCTAAAATGTCAAATGCATATAAATTATTCGTTTAAACTCCGATAGCAAAACTTTATATAATAAAGTTACTAAGAAAATCGCCACGAACACAATGGCAAGTTTCATGGTCAAATTCTGACATTTTCTCAAACACCATTTTTGAGTCTTATTTAATTATCTACTGTTTATTTTACATGTTGTTACATTCTGCCCCCTTAAAAGAATCTTGTTCCCAAAATTCCTCAAGAATTGAATCATGTAACATAGCGCACAACTATTCTAAACTATCCAACCAATTAGTGTACAACCAATTTTACAATCAATAGTATACAAGTGCACGGTGTATCACAACACATATGATATATATGCTGGATAATACTAAATTAGCGCATCCTAATCCTATATGAATGCATTCTTTTAAAACAGTTTTTAAAATATGATGCCAACAATCCAAATATACTGGAAATTCTATATGTATGCAAGTTTTCAAAAATAAAAATTCCTTGTTTTCACACAACAAATTCCACTCTCCGACATATAGGAGTGTGGTTCAACCAATTTTGCTTCCAACTGGAAATTCTATATGTATGCAAGTTTTCAAAAATAAAAATTCCTTGTTTTCACACAACAAATTCCACTCTCCGACATATAGGAGTGTGGTTCAACCAATTTTGCTTCCAATCCCTACCATCCAATGCCTAACATACCTTCTCTAACATCCAAAATTTTGAAAATACAGTTTTTTAAAATCTATACTCTTACGCCGGAAAAATAATTTAGATGGCAAATTTTACATCTCCACTATTCTTTTGGATACCAATTCCGTTATAACTTTGAACTTTCTCTCTTGCCCTCAAATCTTTTCCAGTTTCTTCCAAGTACAATTCGCATAAGGAGGTTTATTCTTAAATTTTAAAATAGAATTAGTTTAAAAGGAAGTTGAATTTACTATCAACAAGGTATGGAAATTGAAATTCTAAAGCTAAAACAGCTTTTTCCCTTGTTATTATCTATATTTTGTATACTGTCACCTTCATTGAATAGTAAAATTCATATTTAATAACACATTGACCCACCTTACGTTAAGCATGTAGCATTTGAAAATCAAAATTTTCCTCAATTTCCATTAGAAATTCTTTTCCCGTTAAATTAAATTTGTAACAATTTGCAAATTAAATTTTCCAAATGCATTTGAACACAACTTTTCAAAAGCATTTTAACACAATTTTTCAAAAGCATTTGCCTTTACATCTTTTAAAACAAATCAAGCTACATCTAACATAAAGGGGATTCAGTTAATGAGTTAATGGAGATAATTGACCCTAACATTACACGGTTAATATTAGATTTTGAGAACTTTTCCTTTTATTTCAAGACAACGATCAACACACAAGCATATATATAAATTTTAGCTTTTAAGGCGTAGGGATAGTGACCCATGGTTTCACAACAACCCTTCCATTTCCTTCGCTTGAAAAAATTAAATTTTCCCAAAATTCTAATTTTTTTAGGATTCAAGCATTATATATTTTTAGTTTCTAATTTAATTAATTTCTTAATTTATTTTATAAACTTCCAGCCCTACTTTACATTCATCGTTAGTTATGTGTCCTTATGAGATTTTCTTATCTACACTGTTTTCCAATATATATAGCGGTTAAAGCTCATCAAGAAAATCAACACAGTAATAAATTAGAAACATATCTCATATCATATCATACGCTTTTTTAATACCCGAAAAGAGATAAATAGTGATTACAATCCAAATAACATAAAAGAAACAATTGCTGGAAGCCGCCCTTCAACATCAACTGGTATTAATTTTGTTGTAGCCCTACCACTTCTTACTCAACTAAGATGGACATTTCTAGTATGCCATTCTACTATAACCCACACACTACAAGAAAATGTGCTTTTCTCAGCACTAATTGTCAGCGTTTCTCCCGTAATTGCTGACAATAGTGTTTTGAAAAATAAAAATGAAAGTGCGAACGCTGTTTAAAATAACCCGCTTCATTTTCAGATTTATTTCATTACGCGGTTACTTTGCCTCCCTTCCTTTCTTCCTTATCACCTTCTCTTCACGCAAAGTGAGAAGTCAACAAAATCTCAAATCCTCGCTAATTTCACCCGCACCCCAAATCTTATATCCTCCCCTAATTTAAACCTAATTAAAATTTGAAATATACATCAAATGTTCATGAAATCTATCATGAATTTTGTTTGTCCCCTTCACCTACAGTATCCAATTCAATTGAGCCCTAAGACCCCTTAAATCCGTCCTTGGCAAACATTAGAACATGGCCCTAATTTCTCGTTCACTCAATAACTAAAAGCGTCTATCACTGAAGAATTCCTGGTTGATTGCCTTTAAAAACCCAATGTGAGGTAATTTATTTAACCTTTAGATGCATCATTTGAAATTACTGTTTTTTTGTTATTATTATGTAAGTCATTGTGTTTTAATTGCAATCAATATATTTATGCTATGATACCTACTATGATAAATGATTTATTTTAGGTAATTTATTTCAGGTAATTGAGATATCTGTTAAGATAAATTGAGATATCCACTAAGCTATATGACTCAATTTAGTTAATTATATCTACCAACTGTTACATAATAATCTGCCCATGGAATGAACCTACTGTAGGTTAAATGACCATGGAAAAGAAAAAGAAAATCCTAGAGTACGTGTTTGTTTTAATTTGGAAGTATACTTATGCATCAAATGGAATTTTGTTTGTGCATATTTAATAATTTGAATAGGTGTTATGTGTGTTTAAATTACAGTTGCAAATATTACACCAAGCGAAATGATCCAAAATATGGGGGAAAATAGGACAAATTATCACCCCCCTCCACTTTCTGTATTCTATTCTAATTAAGTATGTAAACAAAAAAAATGAAAAAAAAAATATGTCTGTAATGCATGATTAACTTGGTAATTTACTCCAACTTATAGTGCAAAAGTTAAATTATAAGTATTTATAGTCATTATGTTCCTTCCAATTAGTACACAAAGACACACTTCAGAACTATGGCGATTCTAGAGTTTTCTTAATCGTTATTCATAGCACAACATAAAAGTAGAAATAAGGTCTAGTTTAGGGTTATATTAGCATCATTCACTCCCTTTTGAACCATTGTTCTAATGGAAATTAATGAGCGCATAGGCTAAGGAATAGGTGGGTTGATTGCTGATGCATGGACCCTTGTGGAAGATGCATGTGTTGAAACTCAGGTGCTCTTAGATTTTTAGGAAATGGCAATGACATTCAGTTTTCCTACATGTGTTACTCATTGACTTTGAAATTGTATTTTATCAGAATCACAGGTTTATATGGTGAACATGTGACAATGGAGCCTAAAACACAAGTTCTATCTGATCTTGCTCTTCGATTTGGAAAAGCTGATGAAGAATCAATGGTAATTACTACTACATTTTTATTTTTAAACATTTTTCTTTGCAATATAAATAGTGCTATAGAATATCAAAATGTGCACATGCACACATAGTGTGTGTATATTCACTAGCGATTCAAATTACATGCATTTGTGTGTGCTAGTAATAACTTGAATGTTCTCTTCTGAACCACAACACCTTTTCTAATTATTATGATCTCTTACACAGTCCAACCTTTTGGAGTTTCACTTTTGATTGCTGGTCATGATGAAAATGGACCAAGTTTGTAAGTTTATCTCTTTCTTTTTTGTTTTTTTTGTCTTCTTTATTTTTATGTTTATAAAGTTATGCCATTCTGACTATAATGTACTCATAAGACTTCTATCATTCATATATAATAAATAAATAAAGCTGAAAGCAATATTCAAAAGTTGGTTTCTTGGTCTTTAATGATCATTGTGTTCTAAAAAAATGAAACATAAGATGTCTCTAATTCTACCTGTAATACAGTGAACTTCTTGCTATATAGGATAGCTGATTTATTTGTTCAACTTTATCTTTTTTGTATGATGGGTAATCTCTCTTTTTTACTATGGTTGTCTTTTTATGTTTGTATATGTTTGATGGTCCTTTCTTCTATTATGCATAGGTGGTTTCTGTGTTGCTTTTCTTGTTGGCTTTTTTGATGCTTTTATGAGACTGTATATGATTATGCAATCTCTAGGGTCATTGTGCTGCTATTCTACTTTGTATTCATTAAAACTTTCAGTTCTATCCTTGCTAACTGAGTTTTGGGTGATAATCCGATATATTATTACTATTAGGGAAATTGTTCTAATGAGATGTTTTGAACTCTAAACAATGATAATCTTTAACATCCTAATCAATGTAACATTATTTTCAAGGAAAAGAAAATCCATGTAATGTTGTCAGGTTAATTACTAACGTATAATGCACGTTATATGACACACAAACAAAATTTCTAACATTACAAAAATTTGAATTGTTTCGGGAACTTTTAATTGTTTAAAATTACATTCAAATCGATGATTAAAATGGAAGAGGGAAGAAAATCAGCACCTTTTTTAGTTTGTGATTATAAGAGGATTAAAAGTTTGAATAATTCAAAACTTTCTGTAGATGATACATAACATATAAAGAAAAAACTATCATGTTCAAAAAATTAAAGTAAAAAGAAGAAGAGATCTAAGAAAATATACTTAGTATTTAAAATATAGTTTTAAAGGAGTTAGCATTTCTGAATTTAACTAAAGATTTATGAAATTAACCTATATGATAAGAACATTATATCTACAAAAAATTAGCAAACTTTGAGATTTAAAAACAAACATTATATTATGAATATTATGTAATTTATACAAATAAAGAACACAAAATGTTAGGTGTTCAAAATAAGATACATTTATGTAGTTTTGGTGATCTTCTCTACCTAGTATTTTCAACATTGTGAAACGTCTGATAGATTTTTGTTGTACTTGATTTGTGGGATTTTGATTCAAATTTTTGATCACGTTATCAATTTTTTATGTTGATGTGATTTTATTATTTGTTATATTTTATAATCCATATTTTATTTATTATCTGGAAGGCTACATTTATAATATATAAAAGGCTTCAAGTTCAGATAAGAATAATAGGATGTAGTACATAATAACGTCATTTTTTTTACAGAAATAATACACAGGAATAGTTTAGATAATTGGAAACATATAGAAAACATAAAACAAAGTAATAATACATATACATGATGAAACTTACCTTCTTACCCCTATCAAATACAAAGAACAAATTTTAATAAAAGAGCATACCTGTTTTTAAACAAAATATCTTTTTATGTAATAATAATGTCTTATCTTGATATGTATTAAATGAACCTCGGGTGTTTAATGGACACAGTGTATTAAATGAGATAGAAGATGTGGGTCTAGCACAGCGTATTAAGGCAGAAAACTGGGAATACGACATAAACATGGTGAAGTAGAGGTCAGAATCCGTGGAGCTGAGAGATTTAGGCCAATGCTCTGTTAGTTAAAGCTTGAAAACAGGGGGTCTGAAGCCATCGACAGAGATCACAACATGTTAGCCTGTTAGTTAATGCTCCAACTCTGCAAAGAAGTACACCATATGCTCCAACTGTTTATCAGACATTACAGCCTTAATGAAGCGGACAAGAAACACATACGGCGTCGAGACAGTTAAAGTCCATTCATGTTTGTTTAGAATCAATTTCTCCATGCCTAGAATCTGCTCTTGGTTGTAAGCTCGATCGGATATGGTAATGATATCCTCAACCTGAGGAGCCCAAATCTTCTCATACTCGGAAGCAATTAGCATTGAGCTAATACCTACAAGCTGTAGTTCTCTTCTAATAACCTTCACCATTGATAGATACTTATCGATGATGTAAAAAGTGAGATAGAGTGTCTCTGGCATCAGTCCAAACTTCCAATGCACTTCTATTAACCAATCTCCCAATATCGCCCTCATCTTCTCATTGATCTCGACTCGTGTGTCCATGTAGTGGCAAAGCATGAATGCATTCTTTGCATGCTTGTAAAAATTGTAAAGATCCTAAACATAGTCCACAACATCCAATTGATCCCCTACATCTGATGCATCAATATCAGGAATCGTAACCTTGGGTTTCTTGGTAATCTCACAAGCAGCCTTGCTATGAGCTGATAGCACTTAGCTCATAGTTTTTACTTTCTTCTTTCTACTCTTCTTGCTTCCTGATCTCTCTCTAACCTTTTCAATAGTATCTGGACTAATCTCAATCACAGAAGTAGGTTTTGGATTGACTGCCACCTTCCCTTTATCTTCTTTGATGCAAACAGCAGGCTTAGGATTGACTGCCTCTTTCCTTTTATCTTCTTTGATGCAAACAATAGGCTTAGGATTAGCTACCTCCTTTCCTTTATCTTCTTTTATGCAAATAGCAGGCTTTGTATTGACTAATGCCTTCCCTCTATCTTCTTTTTAGAAAGGGGGACAAAGCTCCGGGTAACAAAGTTTCTGAAGTAACCAATTTCCAAAGCGATGAATGAATTGTCAACTGATCGCATACTCTTTGTAAAATAATGAAAAACATGTAATTAAAACGACTTAAGTAGGATATTTAGAAATTTAGCTACCCCCATGCCAGCTGCAGACGGGGGTTATCACACACGTCTGCTATGGACGGAGATGTTGCTAACACCCACGCCCATGACGGGCAAGTGTGACTAAATCGTTTATTTATTTATTTCTGGACCCAGTTTTGATTGATTTCACTAATAACCAAAAATACGCAAATTGCGTATAAAAATATGCCTTTTCTAAAAAAAAGAGTGGGGTTTGGACAGCAAAACTAGTGGTGCTAATTAGAATTGCCCATAAAACTATCATTACATTCAAAACTAGTGGTGCTAGTAGATTTGAGCTCTCTATTTTAGAATGGCAACACATGATGTTCGATGCACATGTCAGTTAATTCATAATGTATTTGTACTTCTGGATTGTTGACCCATGCCGAAGTGTTTCCCTTCTGATAATTTTTTTGGAAAGATATTAATTAAAGTTTCCATTTTTATTGTTAAAGTTAAATAATTTAATTTATTAATGCACGTTATACATTAAATATGCACATGCATATACATAGAACTGGATTCCACTAGTTAGCATTACTGGATTTAGAGCTTTATCAGTTAGCACAAAGCACTTGTTCAAAGCATTTGATGCCTCTGCTTATTTAATTTATTAGTGGACGTTGTACGTTAAATATGCACATGCATATACGTAGAACTGGTGGGCTCCTCTAGTTAGCATTGCTCGATATAGAGTTTGATCAGTTAGCACAAACTACTTTTTCAAAGCAGTTGACACCTCTGCTTTGATTCCAGCTTTCTTTTTAAAAGTAACATTGCTTCTGTCGGTTTTCTTAATACGATCAGTATGTCAATTTTTAATTAATATTCTACGTTTTGTCTGGTCCAAAACTTTAAATGTTCCCGCACAAAATCCAAATTTCTGATTAGTCCATTTTCACACTAGTATGAATCAAGATAGGTCATAGTAGCATATATTTTTCAAGAATAATAATGAGTTGGTCTGACTTAGTTGAACAAGAGTCATTAAATTTGTCAAATCATAAGGCCATTTATAGATTTGTGTAATCATAATGTATATACCATTTAATTTATAGCTTATTTAGTTTTATTGCATTTTTTAAATATTAATAGTCTGCATGTACGAAGTTTTTTCCGTGTCTTTCATCAATGGACATTCGAGAGAAATAAAAAAACATATTTATATAGAAAAATATATATAGGGTGGTGAAAGCATCGAATGGGAGAATTATATTTTTTTTTAGAATGAATTAAACGATGAGACTCATGGCTCTGCACAGTTTCGAACCCAAGGTTCTGGACTGAATAACTTGCAACCAATTCAAGACAATTAAGATTACTTATATTTTCATTGCAATCTACAAGAGCATTCCAAAAAGAATTCCATTTTTATTTTCTTTCTCACGCCCCAACTGTGAGATTCTGAGTGGAAAAAAAAAGTGGTGATTTTTTTAATGATCGTGGATCCCTGAACGGCTTTCAAAAAACCGTTTACTTTTTAAGCGGTTTTCTGAAAATCGTTTAGGTATAAATATTTTTTCTTTTTTTTAATATTCAATGCGCTTAGAGCATTCGTGAATTTTATTTTAAAACCTGGTTTACTGCTGGATGAGTGAGAATTCTTTTCATTTTTTTCTTCTTCCCCCACTTGAATTTAGCCGCTCTGCTGGGAATGCTCTAAGAATACAAATGGTAAAATCCTTGTACAATAACACACACATATTATATATAATGCTTGAAGAACAAAACAATGCTTATTTCTGTTAGACATGGACTATAAATTGGCACTTGAAGTTGATGGCAATCCATGGGGAGTACTCAATTAATTACTTCTTGACGTGGATTCCATGTAGCTTGAAATTGTGATATGATATTGGGAGTTAGCATATTGCAAGCTTGATAATTTCATACATTCTTCGCATGGAGAATGTATGAACTTACAGGATCTGTTAATATTTGTGTGTAATATTTATGCGTGATACATTATATTAACGTGGGACTATCATGAACAGGAGAAAAAGCTGCATTCAGCTGCAAATGTCCAAGACTTCAGCGGTAGGAGCCCAGTCCCCAAAGTTCATTTCAACAAACCAGTAAGCTTTGCCTTTTTTTACCACTTCAAATTGTCCTCTGTCAGGTCAAACCATGGCACTTTAGGTGGGAGGGTTCAATCACCTTCACTTTAGGTGGGAGGCATTATGGTTCGCCTGCATTTCCAAATCAAAATGCGGTATATGCTGTCTGTAGCACTTTATGTGTAGTGTCTTAGCCGTCTGATTTCATACATAGATTTTATATCTCACCTGCGTAATTTGTGCGACTTATGCAGTGCATTCCTGAATCTCCATATTTTAATACATTACTTTATGTTTTTAATTTAGGTGCAGTCGTGGTAGGCCTGATCTAGCTGATATGACCCCTGGGCAGAGGGAAATGCTGCTGCAGAGATTTCAACAAATTAAATGCAACAGCAACAGCAACAGCAAGGTCATAATACTCTTCTTATTAAGTCCACACCTACCAGGGGCTAACCAGAAGCAGTTCCCGATCTAACCAAATTCACTTTTGCAACAGGTGCAATGTTCCTGAATGCTTTTATTGGTAATTTCATAAACGTTTCGGTCAAACTACGAACTATATTTTATAATGGAAATGACCAGTACACATGCCCGTATTTACCACGCGAGCAATGTGGGTAATGTATTCAGGGACGTAATCAGGAATTTATTTTGCGGTGGGCGAATATTGAAAGAAAATTAAATAATACAAAAACTGAACTGCTTTAATATAATTAATTCCATCGCATTCATGATAATCAAAATAATTAAGTTCGATTGATTCCATTAACATAGAGAATTTTCATAAAAATCCTTAAACAAAAAAAAACATAAATTTCTAAATATTCTTCTGAAGTTAAGCATTTTAGCATATGAAACTTTAAATTTTTAGATGGCGTTTACTCACTGACTTCAAATTTCTTCATTGCAGGTAATTAAAGATGACGATGACACATTCTTCTTCCGTAGCAAGTAGCAAGCATATGAAACTTTTTAGATGCACGTTTTGTTGTTGGCATTTGGTGCGGACTTACTATATTGATATTATATTTCTGTTTAACATATAACGTGTCTTTGTTTAAAATTTGTGGCAACTTGGTTTACTTTGTTATTTTTGTTTATGGATATTATTGAAACTTGGTTTATGCATGCCTTTTGTTTATTAATATTGTCTTAACTAGTTTATGTAACTAATTAGTAGTTATTAGAACATGTTATATATACTAGTTGCTTCAATATACTCAAAATATAGTTCTGGAATATTCAAAAATAGAGTGGAATATTAAAGCTGTTATATAAGTAGAAGACAGCGTCTGATTAATGTTGTCAATGAAGAAACAACAGCGTTCAATTCGTGCTGTAATTATCTTTAAATAGTCAATAACAGCGTTTAGTACATGCTGTCAAAATAGTTGATGATTCAATAACAGCGTTTATAAAAAGCTGTTGTAATCAGTTAAAGTAGAATTAAAACAACTCCGCCAACTAAATTATTAACGCTGTAGAAACATAATACAGCATGTTTGAAAACGCTGTAAAAACATTATTGACAGCTTGTACGAAACGCTGTCAAAGTGATGTTTCAACAGCGTTTATCAAAAAGCTGTTGTAAGTTCTGTATATACGACAGCATGTCGTTATACAGCGTTTGAACTAACGCTGTTGTATCGTATTACAGCGTTTATCAAACGCTATTAAAAGCCTTTTGTGGTGTAGTGACATGTCTTAACTCACCTTTTTGGCTTCTAATAAATAAGGTCCATCCATTACTTCAATTATTACAATAGATTATGGGATGAATGGTGCATTCCCACATTGCAGTGGCTAAGAAATATAAACTATATACATTTAGAATAACTCTTTAGAAAATTGGCTTGGCAAAATAACTTTCCTACCACCTATCTTGCCTTCCTTAACCTTAAGTCAACCAACATCCTCTATGTGTGTTTGCCATCCCATTGCCCTCTTTTCCAATTATATTTCTATCTTCTTTTAGTCCAAGTCCCTTGATAGTATTAAAATTTCGTTATTTATTTTCTTTATCTTAATCTTTCATGCGAGTATACTCTAGAACTCGTAGAGGTGTACTTTGATACCATTCATCATTCCTTTATGGATTCTTCTTATGGCTTTCACACATATCAAATAAAACATTTCTAGGTTCATACCACTGTTCCTTGTATTATATGGGGATTCCTTATTGCCACTCTATGAGCATTCATAGCTATCTTATTATTCGTAGCCTTAACTTTTATCCCTCTTACTAAGGCAGTCATCCCTATCTACTACATATCAAAAATTGGTTTGGTTTTCACTGCTCTTTATAAAATTAAAACTTTACAGTCATAAAGTACTTAATCTAAAAAAATTATCTTTGAAAATATAAATTTAGAAACTTTTTATTAAACTCAAAATTTGTTTAGTTTCTAAATGGTGCCATGAAAAATTCCTCATTTTAACAAACTTTAACTGTAGGTGTCATAAGTTTTAATACTATAATTTAGGACTTAAGAAGTAAGTTTATATATTATGTTCAAAAGCTAATGTCAGCAATTTAAAAAGATCCTTTCTTTAAACAATGCATTATTGCAATCTTTTCAAATAGTAGAGTCAAGCTTTTATTATATGAATAATAATTAAATCAATTTTCCCTTTTTAAGGACTTCCTACAATAGAGATTAACCTCTCTAAAAGTATGATTTTTAGCTCAAAATATTTATTAAGTTTGCATTCAAAAAATCAATTTCCAAACATTTTTTCAAAAATACATTATTACAATGTTTTTACCATGTCTTTGATAACTTTAATAAAAACTAGAGTGGACAAGGATTACCTTCATCTTATTATTCATGTTATTTCCACTTTCAAACTTAGCGGAGATTCTAATATTATGAGGAGGACTTTTAAAAGATATGCGCAATTACTACACATATTTATGGAAATTATCCATTTTTTCCTTTTGTTTTTCTCCTATATTATTTCTAATTAGATTACTAACCTTATTTTAGTATAAATTCCTAACGTTGTTTCTATTTAAATTCCTAATATTGCTGCTATTTAAATTTTTCTACCTAAGTTGCTTTTATTTTAAATGGATTCTCCCTACATGGCTCTTTTTCTCTTTAATTATTTTCTTTATTTGATCGTTGCAATGCGTTCGCCTACTGCTTTAACTATTGGGCTTTTCTTCATTAACATGAAAAGAGATACCCAAGTCCATTAGGGTATGGATTGTTAGTGTTGGTAACATGTAATAAATGTAAGTATATCAGAGAGAGAACTCGGTCGAATAGTAAAATGAAATAAAACATATATACTGACCAAGGCCACTACCTTGGAATCAATATTATTCCTTAGATATCTAGTTGCCTTATCAACGCTGAGCATGAATTAGAAGGCCTCTCCATCTACCATTCTCATCTTGCACCAGTAGCATGTCCTTCTAAATTTATCATGTAGGTTGTAATGAGGAGGGGGTTGGTACAATGTTTCGGTGGCCGTAAATTACATATTTTATCCACAATACTAGTTTATGCCTATTAATTTTTATTTAAGTGTTATGTCTACTATTCATGGGATCATTCATTTAATTCCATTTGAGCATACTATATATCCAACCTTTCTCTGAGGTATAACCGTATATGCGTATATATATATAAGTGTTATACTATCCAAAAGGAAACCCCGACCACTTAATACTTCTTAAATTAGGAGGAGGCAGACCCAACAGCCATTTAATATCTCAACTCCGAAGCGGACCCTCCGTATCCTAATCGAAATCAGCCGGTCCTAACTACGAAGGCCGATGATTCCTAGATATGACTTTATTTAATTAGTTGCATTGCTAATGCATCTCAAAGACTTATCTAAGGGTTAACTAACCGCCCTTCGATAATAAACAATTAATCAAACTTTGAGGTTCTTGTGTATCCCATACAGATTCTACGCTAGTAGGAAGCGAAATCCGTCAAGGCGTAATCCAAGTCTTTGCTAATAACCACTCGGGCTCTGGTAGTCAAAGCCTATATGCTAACCCTACTCCTAAATAACGGTCCATCAAAAACACTAACATAGCCCGCCGACCCCCATAGTCGAACTCCATTTAGACTTACCTAGTATAAGTCAAGGAAAATGTCCACTCTAGTTACTTAACAACTCTTATTTAGAAACAATGAAGACCCTAATTCCCAATTAGGCTCTATTATAGATTATTTAAGACTTCTTAAATAAGGAGGAGGAAGACCCAATGACTATTTAATATCTCAATCCTCGAAGTAAACCCACTGGCAATCCTAAAGGTGCTGAGCCATTTAATACTTCAAATCCGAGGTAAACCCTCGGTATATTTTCCCACACCTATACACAAGTGTATGTTTCCCTACCCTACGGGTCCTATAGTTAGATATGTCGCACATCAGTAGTACGTATATACAACTGTTGGTAGCCATTAGCTGAAGGATAGACTTCTATTATCTAACTCTACTGACCTCGCATCCCAACCGATACTAAACCAAGCCATTTATCATAAACCAAAATATTGGGTTGGCCCTCTAATTCACGCCTATCATAAGCATATTATTGAGGCCATATAATTCCCACTATGGAAATTATTATGTCTCTTAAGTTCATTTATTAATATTCATTTATTTACTTGCTGTGAACTTATTCTTATCTGATACGCTTATTTCCTATCTTCCTCATTTCTATTTATGTCACTTAAATGTCATTTATTTCTTTACTTCCAATTTATCGTCCTTTATAAATGGTCATCATTATTGAAATTGGACAATCATTTATGACATTTAGTTATTCGTTTCCAATCTAACTTATGATGCCTATTCAGTTTTCTCCATAAATGTCATGTTTAATCTTGTAATTAATCCCATTAAACACATTTATGTCCCCATTTGATTTCTATAACTCCCTATTAACTATGCATTTATTGTCCATTAAAATTGAAATCCATATTCATTAATGTTGGAGTTATTACCCCTTTTTCACCACAACCTCCTAACCCTATGATTTATTACGTTATTAATATTTAAACGTTCTAATTATAACTAATACGAGTACTGACGTGTATTTATTTATTATGCTTTATCCTTTACCTTATATATATTTATCTAATTTAGTAGGCGTAGTTATACATGTGTGTGTATGTGTATTTATATATTTAACTCCTTAATTCTAATGTTAAGGAATCTCAGAATATATACTTATGTGTAAATTTTACAAAGAAGGATCGTTTCTTTGTTTTAATATATTGAAGCTATCCTTCCGTAAAAAATTATTTTTACCATTATAACTTTCCATATTCTATCTAAAATTGTGGCTTTCGCTTTGTTTGAATTTATAAGGAATTATTTTCTTTTTTCATTTCTATTGAAATAGACGGTGCAAACTACGAAGAAGGACATCCGCACTTTACACATCTCCTTCATTTATGTACATTCCTTATTATTCCAGACAACGCACTTCTTATACATAGTTGCGAAGTTAGATAGTATATGGAAATTTATGTGGAAATAGATACAACTTAATTGTATATTCAACGCTCCCGATAAATTAAAACATAGAAATTTACATTCCAAGTCAAACTAAGGCATTCTTAATTAACACTAATAATTTACAACCCAATTAACATGAATCTGGAATAAGCTTCCCAATCTTATCAACACCATACTTTACAATTTTTAAGGACTAATTTCTCAAATTTCTAGATTAGGGTGTATATGCCATTCCATTATAAGTACATAACCTATAGAATATGTAGACGTCATTTCAATTAATATATTCATTTTAAACCTACAATTCAATGGATCTGGCATAGGCATCATAATCCAATAAAATTCAATGATATAAATTTCAGCGTTATATATGTAAATAATATAATTATCCACTTACATTTCTATCTTTCGAAATCTTCAAATCTGAATTAATTCCTTTAATTGACCCCTTTTCCTTTTCAATCCAAAAATATGTATAAGAAGATATATACATACCCATTAGAATTACAGATCTAAGAGAAGATTTGAGTTAAGTGGAATTTAGATTTATAATTATAGAGTTTACCTTTATCACGGGATTGATTCACTCCTTCGCTTCTTCTCTTTCATTTTCTGTGCTTCTCCAATATATATATATATATAATATTGTATTTTTATAATTTCTAGAAATAGTAGAGAAAGGGGAAATGGCCGAGCTTCGCTGCTATGTTTAGAAAATATGAAAAGAAAGCGAGAGGCTAGGTATGTACTAAAAGGAACTCGAATCAGTTCTGTTTGTTAGATTATATTTTAATGCTTAAATCCAGGCTATTCGGCCAAGTTCAGGGTGTGTTGACCCTAGGTCGATCGGTCGACAGGTCCTCGGCAGCGATCGACCACTAGGGGTCGACCGTCCATTCCCTTGCCATCGGCTGTTGGGGTCCAGTGTTAATTATTATTTATTTCTTCATTAATTTGATTTTGAATTCTCTTTTAATTATTTTCGGTCCAAAAACTTAAAATGCTTACAATTTCTTCGTTTGAAGTCCGATCGCAAAACTTTATATATTAAAATGGCTCAGAAAATTGCCATGAACACAATGGTGCATGTTTCATGGTCAAATTCTGAAATTTACTCAACCATTTTTTAGTCTTATTTAATTATTTATTGTTTATTTTATAATGTGTTACGTCTTGTTCATTAGGCATGATAAGGACCATTCCAACCCCTGCCCCATTTCCGTTAGATTTTCTATCGACAAACATATAACATGCACATAGGGTGATTGCCTCTTCTTCACCGTTGTTTGGGCTAGAGCATTCTATGATGAAATTGACCATGGCTTGACCCTTAATAGAGGTATGGGGTTGGAAGGTGATGTGAACGAGTTTGACTGACCATTTCAAGATGCGGCCCGTTGTGTTAAGCTGACTCAACACTTGTTTCAGGGGTTGTTTAACGTGGAATTTTATGGGGTACTCCTGGAAGTAGGGGTGGAGTTTGCGGGCTACTATCAGTAGATAAAAAACTAACTTCTCCAACTTTGAGTATCTTGTTTTTGGGCTCATAACCTTTTGCTGCATAGTATATCAACCGTTGGATATTTTCTTCATCCCATACCAAGGCAGCACTGATCGTCAGTTACTGCAAGGTAATGGTATAGATCTTCCCCATCTACAGGCTTTGAAAGGAAGGGGGTGATGCCATGTGTTGTTTTAACTCTTCAAATGTTTTGGTGCACTCATCTATCCATGTGATATCCTACACCTCGGCCGATTCAAAGCCTAAAATGACTTTTGAACTCACGTCGTGATATGAAATATGAGCCATCGGGGTTTTAGAACATTACAAGGCTAATATAAAGTTTAAAGCATTATACACTTTTAGATATCACAATAGAAGGAAATAAAATATAAATACTAGAAATAATCCAGATCAGATAATAGTCTAAATAACATGGTCCGTACAACAATACCTCCAAACAGTAGTACATAGAGTCTGATAAATAGGAATAACATAAAACAAAATAGAGTACATGGAGAATAACAATAAATAAATTTAACTCCAAGCACATAGTATCCTCCTCAATGCACTGTATCTAGGCCAAATCACTTGTTTTCTTGTCCTCCTGTAGTAGGTATATAAAGGGAAGAAAAGGAGTAGGTTAGACAAAGTCTGATAAATTGCATTACTACTAGTGATGTTCACAAGAAATTAACTTCACTTATAACCTACATGACCTAGGGTGTCCATTTATGTTTGATTACTACATATAAAGGATTGGTTATTTTACAAATCAAAGGGGTAATTCTAATTACACCTACAACAACTTACAAAGGTTTCCTAATCAAAGGTTGAACAACCAACATGTATCAATTCTAGGTCAATTCCTAGTATGTGAATTCTGATGATTAACTTCCTAACCAACATTGAATTAACGTTCTCAAATGACAAACTATGTATATCGCACTTACACACTGAGCAAACATTACAAAGCATAGGCTCGCACCAAGTATACTATTACTACCTCGACGATTTATGGCCTACTTAAGCATTCATGTCAACAACTCAATGGTAAACACATCCTATGCTCTTTATCATTCAACCTAAAGTACTAAGAAAAATAACTATAGCAATTTCCCCGTAGATCCAACCGTTGTCCAACCGTGTAACCCTACTATGTGGATGCCTCCATCTCAACTTTTCTAGTTCCTACATGTTTAACATGTGACCAAGGCACCTTAGTAACAATAAGAGCTTCTAATCATGCTGCTAACACCCAACTTATTGAGTTCTACGCTATGCCCATCATAAATTGATTCTATGCGTTGCACCTGCTCCACGAAGCTACGTGAACACTTAACAATCGATATAGTGGGATACAAGTCCCTTATCTCACCCTACTTGGCCTGCACAAGGTCTAGGTTCAATCTATGCTTTCTAAAATAATTCAAATGTATGGTTATCTATTTCAAACATTTGACCTTCATTTTATAAAAAATAATGTTTTCCATGCATTCAAATGTCCGACTTCCTTTTTCAGATGTCTGACTTCGATTCCAAACGTTAGAAAAGGGATTTAAACATCTGAATCGAGTCAAATTCGAAAAAGTTACTCTCAGGTTAAGTTTTACTGAAATCCAGACGTTTAATACCTTTCTCGGACATTTGGTATGAATTTTCATATTTTTAAAGTTTTTGTTTATTGGTTAATTTCATTCATCTTTTTCATGATTTCGAATATAGACTTAAGGTTTATTTTCAACTAGATTGTTGTGTATGGTTCATGTGATTGTTTACACAAATTTAACTTGTTAATTTCACGCTTATATACTATATTTTCACCGCTTTAATAAAACAACGTATGTGCTTTTAATGAAAATTCTATGTGTATTTAAAATTACCAAATCAATTCAAGGTGAAATAAAAGAGTATTTGGTTTCTTATTTATCACAACCAACCCAAACATTATCAACAAGGATTTATCTTTATAGAAATTGATATAGATTTCACTAATATATTATATATTCTTTTTTCTGTACTTATTCCATTAAGCTAACAAATAGAGTTTTCCATCATCACCATTTATTTTAATTCGCAACTGAAATTGTGATTCGAAATAGATTCAAGTTGGAATTATTATTCAAATTCAAAAACTTTATTTTCAAATCATATAGAGTTATAAAGGAATTCATTTACGTATAATCAACATAAACATAGTAATCAATTCACTCACCTTTTTGAAGCTTCCTTTCCTAAGCTTGATTTGAATGTAAATCTCCATGATTGATTCGCCTTTCTCCTTTTTTCTCTTCTAATTCGGATTCTCTCTTGCTATCTTGATTTTGCTTTACTTTATTTTTATTTTTATTTAGAAAATTTTGGAAGAGATGGAGAAATTTTTTTAGGTTGAGGAGTTTTTGAGAGAGAGAAGAAATATACGTATAAGTGACAACTAAGGTTGGGAACAAGAAATACTGGAGGCTAGAGTCTAATTTATAGGTGTAGTCTAGGTCTATGAAAAATTATATGCTTATTCATTCATTACTTGTCATTACGTATGCGTAATATTCATTTCCTTTGTATTTTTCTTTAAAGAAGGTAACGTTTATATTCCTCCAATTAATGTCATTAATTATGATTCGAATAAATACCATTTATTATAATTAAAATCAGTTAATATCATTTATTGGTATCCTAACATTTATTATTACTGACCATTGTAGAGAATCAGGTATTTATATTCAAACGTACATGTGTGTGTGTATGTGTATGTATATGTATGTGTGTGTGTTTACATTAACTAAAAACCTTACTCTTTACCAATTAATTGCGCAATCAATTTGTAATTGATTGATGTTAATGTTTCAAAGTTCAAATTGGATTTACCATTTATTTATTCTTTGTTAATAAAGATATAACATACCTTAGCTTTTCTTTAAAATAACGTTTTACTTCCATGCATGTATTATTATCTTCACTTTTCAATTAAATGCATTTTAACATTCATAAATATATTATTACATTTACTTTCTAATATATATATAACATATGCTTCCATTAATTATAGCAATAAATTTCATTAACATGTAATTAATTTTTTCCCTCTATGCATGTAGATATCTTCCTTTTTTCTTTTAGTACACATTAACACAATTGTACTCTTTTTTAAGAATTAATTCAAACATATTCAATTGATTACTTAATAAATAAGTTTTTTATTTATTCTTGTAATTAATTCTTAAATTTAATCTCAAAATAGGTGCAAAACCCAATATGCATGCTACGGTAAACATTTCGTATTTTATTTACATAGTATCCGTTTCTGACATTTTATATATGAATTTGGGCTAGAAAATATACTTGACGCAATAAAATAGTTAGATTTCTCAAATTCCGTCACTTGTAAAAATTCATTATTTTGTTCTTTTATGTAAAATTACATTTTATCCTTTTTAATAATTTAATTTGTTATTAAAATTTCCAAGATGTTACAATCCATGTGAACATTTTTCCATTGTTGATAAGATTAAAGAACAAGACACACCTGTGTGTTGATCGGGATACGAAGCGGTTGAGCTCAGCTACCATCCTATTTAGGATTTGCGCTTGCTTGACTATAGGGGACCTATATATCTTAGATTGCTTGAATCTTATCGGGGTTGGCCATGATCCCCTTTGCGCCCACTATGTACCCGGAGAACTTGCCAAAGTGCATAACAAAGGAGCACTTCTATGGATTTAGCTTCATATTGTACCATGGAGGACGCTGAAAGTCTCATTCAGGTTTGTACAATCCCTCAGCTTTCTTAGACTTGACTAACATGTTGTTCGCATATACCTCCATTAATCTCCCAATCTATTCTGTAACAACCCAAAATTTCGGACATTTCGTATTTAAATATCTGAATTATTTAAATATTTAATCTTAGATTAAATGTGATTAAATTGATTTAATAACCTTGTTAAACCCCTTTTTAATAATAACTAATGATTGTAAACTTGTTTTTGAAATTTTTTTACAAAAATAAATACTCCAAAGAAATATCGGTAATGTGACTGAAAATCAGTTTATCGATAAACAGCTATTTAATTGATAAAGGTTGTTCGAACTCTTTTGTACTAAGCTTATGAACATATGAACACATTAGGGACTAATTAACACAATTTGCTTCATAAAGTAAATGGAATATTCTAGAAGCTTCTAATGGATAAGAGATATTTGAATGAAAGGGGTAGTTTAGACATTTACTAAAGGAAGGAGGTGTAAAGGAGAAGTGATGGGCATGTGGAGGGGTGAGCCTTCCATGGCATGATGGGTGTGAGAGGAAGGGTAGGCAACACCATCTTGAGCCTATATAAGTGGGGTCATACCTCTTGAAATCATTTTTACTAATTTACAAAAGAAATCAACTCTCTTTCATGTCATACTCTTCATTAATTTCCTAAGAAAATAAATTTCAAAACAACTCCAATTCAACTCAAATTTAGACCAAAATATAGGACAACGCCATTTAGCAAGTGAGACCTTGAAGAAGTGAAGCCAAAATCCCCCCTCTTGCATAGGCCATGAGCAATATAGGCTTATAATAGCCTAGAATCAAGTGCAAAGCTAGAAAGAAGAAGGAGGTTAGGTGTTTGCAAGGTAGAGGCTGGACTTGGTTGCTTGAACTTGCTTGTTTTACAACTTAAGGTTGACCTTACTCACTATCTTGAATGAAAATATTGTGTATACGTGCTTGTATTTGATTGTGTGTATGTTGTTTGAATTGATATTGACACATGTTGTAATATTGGTTTTAATTCTTGCATTGAAAGCAAATGGCATATGTATGGACTTAAATGTACTTGGATGGGCTTGTATGACATGTAGCATAGCCTTGAAACAAAACATGTAGGTTGTAGTTGGACTTTGGTTTAGATTAGACTTGGATTTGAAAGTGCTCTTATAGCGATAGTCGTTATAGATGCACTTAGGAATTGCCTTGTGTTCGGCAATTTCTATGGAACTTTGTAGAGAGATACTTAGAGGATTCTCACCATATTTGTGATGTATATTGTGTATGCTTTCTTTCATAAAATGTTTGGATGATAAAAAGTTAAGTAACATATCGAAAAGTGGTCAAACTTCCACTTGTGCAAAATTGCCCCGTTTTAGCCTTTGTTTTGAAATTTAAAGGTTTGGAAAGGACTTTTAAATTAAGTATTTGGTTTCACTCTTTTTACAAGAGTTTGCTAACTCTTATTATAGTATTTTAAAAGTGGTTTGACATTTTTATGAACTTTTAAGAACTAGTTATGAATTTTTAAAGAAGAAGGTTTACTTGTAAATATAAAGGAAACAAGGTTTTTTCAAATTTTTAAGTGAATTATAAACTTGTTATTTTCAAGTAATATTTTGATGAATGTATTAATCCTATTATAAGCATTTTAAAGTATTTCAAAAGTATTTTTAAGTTTATATAGTTTTTAGAAAATGTGTTGACTATTTTATCAAAATATAAATATCTTATGTAATAAAATATCTTTTAAATTGTTTTATTAAATATCTATTTCTGTAAATAAATTACTATACTTATAAACATATATATCATTTCTAAAATGTTTTTAAATTTTCACCAAAGGATTTCAAAAGGGTTTATGAATTGCTTGGTGGCTAAATCGTGTTTTGTTTAATTACTTGTTCGAATAGTAATTAACTATGCTTAACACTAAAAGCCGATGAAGTAGGCTTATCTATTTGTGGGTGTTAAAATTGATGTTCGAGTAGGGATAGAAGCAATAGTGCTCTAATCTACCGGCTTCTCACTTGACTGAGGAATAGTTAAGTCAGGAATGTCAGAAACGTGTTAATCTTGTTGATTTCTTACTCATTTATGAAAATAATAATACTATACTTAACACTAAAAGCCGACGAAGTAGACTTATCTATCTGTCACAGTCAAGAATTAAGTTGTCTAAACAAGCCTTTGATATGCAACCAGTGCTCTAACTTACCTGGATTCACTTTTGAATGAGGGATAATATAAGTTGGAATGTCAAAAACGAGTTAAGTATACGAACCTTAATTTCTATAAGCAATCATTTTAATAGGATAGTCGATTAGTCGACTATCAAATTTGATCAAATACTAAATTAGATCTTTAAATGAATGTTTTTAAAGATAATCACAAGTATAAAATGATTTTGGGTTTGTTGTGATAATTTTTAATAATAGGTTATTAACTCTTTTTTATTATACTTGTGAATGTAAATAGATCTTTAAAAGAATGTTTTAAAGATAAGCATAAGTGAAATGGTTTTGGGTTTATAGTGACAATGTCTAAGCAACATTAGTCTTAAACCTTTTGAATGAATTTGTGAAAGTACTTAGATCCTTAAAATGAATATTTTGAAGGAAATTATAAGTATGGAATCTTTTAGGACAAAGATAGAAAAAGTAAAAGTTTAAAGTAAGAAATCATATTAATGATTTATGAATATACTTATACCAATTGAGATAAGTGTATGAATAGCTTTTGAAGTATTGAAAGAGTACAAATGAATAGTAGTGACTGATAAACAAAGTTTTATTAGATAAAAGAAGTTTTACTAATAAAAGAGGTTTTAATTAATAAAAAGTACTAAATAAATAAAAAAGGGATTGGAAGTCACTTATGTGACTTAATCATGCTTTTTGTGACTTGATCGTGCTTTGTGTGTTTATTCATTTGTGATAAGATATGAGACTTGGTTTCCATTTATGATCATCTATCTTGTACTTGATAGTGTATTAGTCGACTATCAAAATTGACTAAAATAACTTAGGAATTATCTAGAAGAAAAACGAGGTCTATATGGTACGGTTATCTTCGGAGATGCTATACTGTACATATAAACTTGTCTTACTCTTCTAGGTTAAATGACAAGGAAATCCATCTGGATTGGAGGTTATCTCCACCCTTATGTATTGTCTATTTATTTCTGAAAGAACTACGGTTAAGTTTAACGGAAATTCATCGATTAGTTTTGAAGCGTATGGTAAGCAGAGGAAGTGTACTTATATGAGATGACTCGAACCCGTAACCACTTCAAAACCATATACAGTTCTATATTTTGGAAGTAGTTGTGAAGTGAAGTGTTATAGAGTTTAACTATCTATCCTAAGGTTAAGTCCAAGGGAGAGGTCTGCTTTAACATTTTGAATGATTTTATCGTGTGGGACTATCTATCTTGAGGAGTATTCCACAAGAGAGGATAGCGTTAGCATTTATCAGAGGACTTATGTGGGAATCTATGTACAAATTCAAGATCTGTTCGAGATGCTCAAATCCATGTAGCAATTTGTGATTTATTCGAGATGATGGAATCCAATTGGAGATTCATGTTCTTTTCGAGTGATGAAGACTAGTGTGAGAGATGTCGAACGTAGCATCGACATCAGAAATGACTAAAACCAAAGTAGGGTGCCTGGCCGTAAAGGGTTTAGCGAGCCTAAATAGGGTATATCAACTCCAATTTAGAGATGCGATCGATATTGCTAAAGGAGTTGATGATATTCGGTTAATGTCTCAATGTTGACTAGCTATGGCTTACCTTATGGTATATTTTATTTACAGATATACGACGCTCGAAAGGATATCTCTGATCCTTGTGTAGAAGGTCAGATTCGGCTTGTTGGAGAGATCTCCACGGTAATCCTGCACACTTATGCGAACACGCCTTAGTGTTATTGATTGTATACCTATTATTCTTGTGGTATAAAAATGGCACACCTCTTTGATCTGACTTATATTCTACACCCTAGACATTATCTATTATATCGGAATATGTACTTAATAGATGGTCGGCTCTTTTGATGGGATAACTGTTATGGTATTGTATGTAGTCTCAAAAGGTGTTGTTATATGTCACACATATTTCTTGAGTTTCTCATACCAGATTTATTCTTACTCATGGTTTTAGATTTCCCTTATTTCCGTGGATGCTCTTTCGAGTAGTCAGAGAAAGGCAAGTTTTTGTTGATGTTCTTTAGAGCTTTTGGAGACGAGCTTGATGCTTCCATTCACCTACCATGGTATTCTTATTTACGCTGCATTATCGTATTATATATATCAGCATATATAAGGATAGGTTATTATAACTGTCCAAGTAAATGATATAACTTATTATTGGAACTCTCAAATGCTATGTATCATAGAGTGGCAGTTTGTACTACTTTTTTATATCATATCTTATCGTTCCGTTGTAATATTTTGATGTTGTGTTCTCCTTTCCTTGTTTTATTTTTTTTCTTTTACCATAACAATTCATCTTTCCAGCACTTGAGTGCTCGGCACATAAATACCATGATGTATTAGTGTTGACATTTGGGAGTCGAAAAGGCGAGTCGTTACATATTTTGTAAAATATTTATTGATGGGTCGCTGATATATTGCTCCCGCATTGCAGAGTCCAAACGACATCACCCTATAATAATAAAGCTCTACATTAGTGATGAACGATGTGTCATTTTGATCTGAACTGTAACGCCCCACTCCAAGACCCACATTAGCAAAGAGTATTACTAAGTAACACCGTCTGCTAATACGGAGAATAGAGCTGGATAGGAGCGACCATCTATAACCTTGTATTAATTATCTATTGAATACGCCGACAATTGCCACTTCTTACTCAAGTGGATCGACATCTCCAATAAATACTTAATACAAAGCCATAGGTGGCTGAAGGATCTATCAGAATAAAATATAACAACTCAAATGTAATACACATCACAGAATAGTAGATCATCACATACATTTTCACATATACAGATACATCACAGAGTTTACAAAATGATACATGTCAAGTGGTAAAGCAAACCACAATATACAGGCGAGTCAATAGAGTACATATCAGAGTTACGGACAAAAAGGACTACACAAAATGCTATGACAAAAAGGAGCTAGCAGAATAGTCCATGCGGAAGCAAAATAGGCTAAGTCCAATGTACCTAACCTGAAACATCTCGGTCTGACCCGAGTATAAAATACACGGGTCAGTCTAGCTAAAAAAATCAGTTAGATAAACCAAATGATAATGAACATAAAAGACCATAAAGTACCACAATTTTCTCCAAAGGAGATAACCAAATCATCTAACATAAGATGAATCATAACAAGCCTCATCTCATAGGCAACTCAAATAAACCAAGGATATCATATCCCAAAACAAGCCAAAAGGCAAATGACAAATACCAATAAAGGTAACACAAGTTTCCACAAGGCAATCGCTATATATATCGTGTGGTTCAAAGGACCTACACCGAAGGGCGATGCACTAGGGAAATATATTTGTCAAAGAAACAAAAGATGCTCGAGCTCGGTACTGTATAACAAGGATCCATACGCCCGAAGGCAACAAACCCAAATATCACTCGAGCGGTGACAAATGACCCACTCCAAAAGCGATACTATAGGGCAACAAACCCAATATCACTCAAGCGGTGGCGAATTACCAACTCAAAAACCGATACTATAGGGCAACGCCCGAAGGCAACAAACCGTAGTGGCGGTACTGGACACCGCTATCCGACGGAATGTGTCACAACTCTCAGAAAGGAACCCGAAAAATGTTAACGAGAGTCCCATATCCCACTTCGCTCTAAACGGTTTACTAACCGTTAGTCAATTTCACACTCAAAGCAGTACAAAGTTCACCTCACATCATCGGTAAATAAGACCCAAAGGTCAAAACGGTCAAACGAATAGATTATAAATTTACTGAAAAGATAAACACACGTGTTCATAGCACGCGTTTTATTTAATCATTTAATTCTCCTCCCTCTTCGCTCGGAGTGCAAAATTGTGTGTGTGTTTTAAATAGAAATTATAAATTGGAGAAACGAGCTTTTAATACCCTTTAAAAAGATCATTTTATAAAAAAAAACCGTGTACGAAATCAAAAAGAAATCATCATAGTCAAAATGCGATAACAACTGATTGTAATCGGCACGAACCGATTAAAATTGGAAACCAAGCAAAATAGGAAAATTGGGCTGAGACAAGCAGATTCAGACGTCTGAATTGTATATTTCAGACGTCTGAAACTGGTGCTCAAGCAATACTTTGCCTAGGCCAAAGATGGCCAAATCATATCGGAAGCAATCGGATGAGTGATGATAGCTAGGAGTTTACGCCAAACGACTACCCAACTTTAAAGACTCACCAATACACTCCGACCAACATGCCTAAACAACCATATAAGAATTTTCATAGATTTTGACTTCAAACGCCAAAAATTGGAATATTCATTAAACCAATTCAATTCAACAACAAATGGACAAGGAATATATGTTAGGAATTTCTACCTAACACTATCAAAGATATAGGTGAAAATGTGAGTTCAAAAACTCACCTTTTAACCCAAAAACAAATGATAAGCTCAAGACAAGAAATAGGTAGATCTCTCTTCAATACCACCTCAAGAACTTCAATCTAAAACAAAGATGGAATTTTCTCAAAGTTAGGGTTAAGAACATTTCTGAAATTGAAGAGGAAATGAGATGGAGAAGATGAAGAGGGTGCTTACCAAAGCTTCTCTTGGATTTTGGACTTGAATTAGAGTTTGCAAGAGGAACTAGGGCTTTGAATTTCAATTTCCCATTCCTCTCCCCATTTTCAGTTGAGCATGAGTGTTTAGGAAAATAGAAATGAAGTGAAGAGGAGAGGAGAGGGGCTGAATTAGGTTATAAGATGACTTGGGTGAAACCCAAGCCCAAAGCCCAATTAGAAAATAGCAAAAATCAACTTACTCCAAACATATCGAAGCTTATACTCAAAAAAGTCGCAAACAACATTTTGAACTCAATGGAAGCGGTCTCAAGTTCAAATTGTTGATTCTCAACTTCATTCTTGATTCAGACGTCTGAAATTTCCAAACCAGACGTCTGAATCTGGAAAAATATGAATTCTCAAACTCCATTCAGACGTCTGAAGTGAACGATTCAGACGTCTGAATCTGGAAAAACAGATGTTGTCCAGAGCAATATTCAGACGTCTGAATCATCCATTTCAGACGTCTGAAAATGTCAATTTTGGCCTATTTCCTCTCTGGTTTGATTCGAACAATTTCAGACGTCTGAATGAAGCATTTCAGACGTCTAAATTCCTGTGAGACAGTTTTTATCTTTTTTTTCAAATAGACACCTCTGTATCATGATCTACAAAGACTTTCCACTAATTCGACTGTTCCTTGACGAATAGTGACTTTATCAGACTAAAATCCGACTAACGATGCTATATTTAAATTAAACATTTAAATATACGAATCGTAAAATATGCGGGTTGTTATAGACTCCCCTCCTTAAAGAAATTGTGTCCTCGTAATACTTAAGAAGAAAATAAAGAGTAACAACCATAAAAGCATATCAACACAAAAGAAAATTGAAATAAGAAGTTCACCATAAGGAGCACGAAAGAGAAAGTCTGGATGTGTTTGCTCGATGGGTTCTCAAGATTCCCAAGAGCAATCCTTAGGATTTGAGGACCATTGAACTTTCACAAGAAAATATCTTTATTTCGAAGGCGTTTAACCTCCGAAGCAATGATACGAATAGAATGTTGCTCATAAGTCAAATTTGATGAAACTTCAATTTCTACAATTACACCGGGCTCAAGAATAGAATCGGAATCCCTAAGGTATTTCCGTAGTTGAGAGACGTGGAAAACGTCACGAATAGCAGAAAATTGAGCCGGTAATAAAAAGCGATAAGCCATGGAACCAATACGTTCGGTGATTGGAAATGGACCAACATATCGAGGTGCTAACTTTCCCAATCGACTGAAACGCACAACACCCATCAAAGGTGAAACACAAATGAACACAAATAAAATCAGGACCTAAAACCAGCTTCTCACGGGCTTCAAGCCAACATAAAGAAAATCGGCATGGCCTTCCGTAGAGTACCTCGAAAGGTGCCATACCCATACAAGATCGGAAGCTATAATTGGAAGAAAACTCAACAAGAGACATATGATCTTCCCAACTTCCACCAAAATCAAGAACACATGCACGAAAGGGATCTTCAAGAGTTGATCCACACTCTCTATTTGTCCATCGGATTGAGGACGATAAGCGGTGATAAAATTAAACTTTGTTCCCAAAGCTTTTGAAGACCCTACGAAAATCCACTAGAAAAATAATGGATCCTGATTGCTAACAATAGAAGTAGGAACTCCATGCAATAAAACATGACATAGAGTTCAGCCAAAAGAGGTATAGTAAAAAAGAGAAGGATGAGCCTCAAGGTTACACAAAACAAGAGATGAACATGAATTGGATTCACGGTCTCGAATCTCACAAGTGGATAAATTCTCGAGATCACTCCATTCAGATATCAACAAAGAAACATCCGCTTGTTGCTCTCAGCTTAAGGGCATCGACAACACGATTGTCCTTTCCGGAAGTATAAAAAAAAGTCAAGATCATAAGATGCAAGGAACTCGAGCCAACGCTGTTGCCTCAAATTGAGTTCCTTTTGAGAAAACAAATACTTTGAAGATTTAAGATTGGTATAGAGAACAAATTTCTCTCCCAAAAGATAATGTCGCCAAAAATCTAAGAGCGAAAACAATAACCACGAGCACCAGATCATGAATGGCATATCTAGTCTCGACAAGCTTTAATTGTCAAGAAGCAAATGCGATAACACATTCCCTTAGCAAGAGAATGGCACCCAAACCAATACGACTAGTATCGGTACAAACAATAAAATCTTGGTTCCCTTCAGAACCCGCAAGAACAAAAGCATCGGAAAAGTCAAATAAAAAAACATGTTGATTATATCAAAATTATTCTCCTCCTCTTTCCCGAAAAGTTAAGACATTCAAAATTATAATTAACTTTATACATATATATCTTTTCAGAAAAAATAACTTTTTACAAGGATTTACTGTGTTTGACTGTCTCACCATAGCGTTTAGGAGATTCCTATCGATAACGTTGATCAAGCGCATCGACCAGAATTCTTAAAGCACTCAATGGGCAAAACAACACAAAATCATTTTCTATATGATAACCATGTCTCTTATAAAATTTACAAATATTCTTTGCTCGTTTTAAGAACAAAACCCAATCATACTTATAAATATCTTATTAAAAAGATTTGCAAATTTTAAATTGTTGTTTTAATCCATAATCAATAAATGTAAGGATAAACTAATCGAGATATTCGTAGAATACTCGATTCACAAAATGGATGAAATAAGGTAGAAGGTTCGTCATACTGAATGACATAACGAACCAAACACAAAAATCACAACGAGTGCGGAATGCGGTAAGAGGATGCTACCTTCCGCAACTCGTAGCTGATGAAAACCAGTGGCAAGGTCGAGCTGAAAAGACCTTAACACCACTCACAAGATCGCTTAGGTGATAATTCTAAGACAACTCTCAAAAATACCGAAAAATTCACAAACTACTTGAATGAGAGAAATAACACTTCCCTCATCAAGTGGGTTTTAAAGAATAAAATGTTGCCACCAAATTTGGAAACCAAAATCTTTAAAAACAATAGAAATCTGCTTAACAGATTGAAGATGTCGAAGATGAATAGTCCACACTGGACATAGGATATGGCCTTCATAATAATTAAGCCAATCCTTTCCCAAAAAATCAATTTCGAAGCCTAAGTAACGCATAACATGCAAATCGGCTCGAAAAGAATAATAACCAAAATAATCTCGACATTTTTACAAAGCAAACTGAGTGTTGCAGATCCACCAACCAGATTCGCAATTCTCGGTGAAGTCATCAAGCCCAAAAATATTCAAAGAAAAAGAATCAACAAGTTCTTTTGATATAAAATCCATATCAAAAAGAACTCGAATAGGATAATCACAAAACAATTTAATGCCACCAAGGATAGAAGGAGAATTACCTCTGGACTGAGAGGAACCTCCAGAAGCCTTAGCAACATAAAGCTTGCCAGACTTCGCACTAGCAGGAGCAGTAGGGCAGGTGGAAATACGATGACCTTCCTTCTTGCAATAACGGCAGAAGAGAGGCTTAGGACAATCTCGGATCATACGATCAGGAGAACCACAATTGAAACACTTCCGAATGGAAGGTGTTCCAGCAGATTGAGAGTTAGAACTAGATTCAGCAGGCTTTTTCTTCTTGAAAGAGAGAAATTTCTGCTTATGAGATGGAAACTTCTTCTTATTGGGGTTCTCGCGAACCTCAATATCATCACCACTAACACACTCCTTCTCGATGGCTTCGAGATGAAGTGCCGAGTCAACCAACTCCTCAAAAGAAAGCTTAAGCTGAAGCATTAAAGACTTCTTAAGATATTTCTTAAGACCAGAGACAAACTTTAGATTCTTCTTATCAGAGGTGTTAATGAATTCAAGACCATACTTAGATAAGGCCTCGAATGATGCAACATACTCAGAGATGGAGGACTTCCCTTGCTTCAACTCAAGAAAGCGACGGGCCAATAAAACTTCCTCAGATTCAGGAACGAATTTGAGTTCGAATCGTTCCCAAAACTGAGTCTAAGAAAGAGCAGACTCATCAAGTTCGGCTACAAGAAGCTCGTACCAATCAAGGGCACGCTCTTGCAATAAGCTAGAAGTTACAAGAACTCGATCATGGTCAGAAAGATCCATGCGAGAGAAGATACGCTCGCATGTGCGAATCCAAGCTTGGACCTCAAGAACGGACTCGGAGCCTTTGAATGGATTTCCACCCAGATGAGAAAAATCACTGCATAGATGTGCAAAGGCAGACTTGCGTGGAGGAGATGCACGAATAGAAGTTGGAGGCTGAGTGCTCCTAAACAACTCCAAAAACTGATCGGCAGTCATATAAACACCGTCCGAATGCGAGCCGCTGGTTTGCCCAGCATCCGAGCGTCGTCCTCTGCCTCTTCCAGCCATTAGCTGATAGATAAGATAGGATAAAGATTATTCACAAGGTAGATATCATTAATTCAAATATGGAATACTACGGAAAAGTGCATTCCTAGACGTATTCCCAAAATTCTATCTACCCCAAGGGCACAGAAAGAATAAAGGCACAATGATACAAAGACTCGTAACATTCGTACTACCCTTTGATGTACCGTAATATGTGTCTTTGTTCTATGTTTATCATATTTTGTTCTGAACTCAGCTCTGATACCAAGCTGTAACGCCCCACTCTGAGACCCACATTAGCAAAGAGTATTACTAAGTAACACCGTCTGCTAATACGGAGAATAGAGCTGGATAGGAGCGACCATCTATAACCTTGTATTAATTATCTATTGAATACACCGACAATTGCCACTTCTTACTCAAGTGGATCGACATCTCCAATAAATACTTAATACAAAGCCATAGGTGGTTGAAGGATCTATCAGAATAAAATATAACAACTCAAATGTAATACACATCACAGAACAGTAGATCATCACATACATTTTCACATACACAGATACATCATAGAGTTTACAAAATGATACATGTCAAGTGGTAAAGCAAACCACAATATACAGGCGAGTCAATAGAGAACATATCAGAGTTACGGACAAAAATGACTACACAAAAAGCTATGACAAAAAGGAGCTAGCATAATAGTCCATGCGGAAGCAAAATAGGCTAAGTCCAATGTACCTAACCTGAAACATCTCGGTCTGAGCCGAGTATAAAATACACGGGTCAGTCTAGCTAAACAAATCAGTTAGATAAACCAAATGATAATGAACATACAAGACCATAAAGTACCACAATTTTCTCCAAAGGAGATATCCAAATCATCTAACATAAGATGAATCATAACAAGCCTCATCTCATAGGCAACTCAAATAAACCAAGGATATCATATCCCAAAACAAGCCAAAAGGCAAATGACAAATACCAATAAAGGTAACACAAGTTTCCACAAGGCAATCGCTATATATATCGTGTGGTTCAAAGGACCTACACCGAAGAGCGATGCACTAGGGAAATATATTTGTCAAAGAAACAAAAGATGCTCGAGCTCAGTACTGTATAACAAGGATCCATACGCCCGAAGGCAACAAACCCAAATATCACTCGAGCGGTGACGAATGACCAACTCCAAAAGCGATACTATAGGGAAACAAACCCAATATCACTCGAGCGGTGGCGAATGACCAACTCCAAAAGCGATACTATAGGGCAACACCCGAAGGCAATGCCCGAATGCAACGCCCGAAGGCAACAAACCGTAGTGGCGGTACTGGACACCACTGTCCGGCGGAATGTGTCACAACTCTCAGAAAGGATCCCGGAAAATGTTAACGTGAGTCTCATACCCCACGTTCGCACTAAACGGTTTACTAACCGTTAGTCAATTTCACACTCAAAGCAGTACAAAGTTCACCTCACATCATTGGTAAACCAGACCCAAAGGTCAAAACGAGCAAACGAATAGATTAGGAATTAACTGAAAAGATAAACACATATGTTCATAGCACGCGTTTTATTTAATCATTTAATTCTCCTCCCTCTTCGCTCGGAGTGCAAAATTGTGTGTGTGTTTTAAATAGAAATTATAAATTGGAGAAACGAGCTTTTAATACCCTTTAAAAAGATCATTTTATAATAAAAAACCATGTACGAAATCAAAAAGAAATCATCATAGTCAAAATGCGATAACAACTGATTGTAATCGGCACGAACCGATTAAAATTGGAAACCAAGCAAAATAGGCAAATTGGGCTGAGACAAGCAGATTCAGACGTCTGAATTGTATATTTCAGATGTTTGAAACTGGTGCTCAGGCAATACTTTGCCAGGCCAAAGATGGCCAAATCATATCGGAAGCAATCGGATGAGTGATGATAGCTAGGGGTTTACGCCAAACAACTACCCAACTTTAAAGACTCACCAATACACTCCGACCAACATGCCTAAACAACCATATAAAAATTTTCATAAATTTTGACTTCAAACGCCAAAAAATGGAATATTCATTAAACCAATTCAATTCAACAACAAATGGACAAGGAATATATGTTAGGAATTTCTACCTAACACTATCAAAGATATAGGTGAAGATGTGAGTTCAAAAACTCACCTTTTAACCCAAAAACAAATGATAAGCTCAAGAACAAGAAATAGGTTGATCTCTCTTCAACACCACCTCAAGAACTTCAATCTAAAACAAAGATGGAGTTTTCTCAAAGTTAGGGTTAAGAACATTTTTGAAATTCAAGAGGAAATGAGATGGAGAAGATGAAGAGGGTGCTTACCAAATCTTCTCTTGGATTTTGGACTTGAATTAGAGTTTGCAAGAGGAACTAGGGCTTTGAATTTTAATTTCCCATTCCTTTACTCATTTTCAGTTGAGCTTGAGTGTTTAGGAAAATATAAATGAAGTGAAGAGGAGAGGAGAGGGGCTGAATTAGGTTATAAGATGACTTGGGTGAAACCCAAGCCCAAAGCCCAATTAGAAAATAGCAAAAATCAACTTACTCCAAACATATCGAAGCTTATACGCAAAAAAGTCGCAAACAACATTTTGAACTCAATGAAAGTGGTCTCAAGTTCAAATTGTTGATTCTCAACTTCATTCCTAATTCAAACGTCTGAAATTTCCAAACCAGACGTTTGAATCTGGAAAAATATGAATTCTCAAACTCCATTCAGACGTCTGAAGTGAACGATTCAGACGTCTGAATCTGGAAAAACAGATGTTGTCTAGAGCAATATTCAAACGTCTGAATCATCCATTTCAGACGTCTGAAAATGGCAATTTTGGCCTATTTCCTCTCTGGTTTGATTCGAACAATTTCAGACGTCTGAATGAAGCATTTCAGACGTCTGAATTCCTGTGAGACAGTTTTTTTCTATTTTTTTTTCAAATAGACACCTCCGTATCACAATCTACAAAGACTTTCCACTAATTCGACTGTTCCTTGACGAATAGTGACTTTTTCGGACTAAAATCCGACTAACGATGCTATATTTAAATTAAACATTTAAATATATGAATCGTAAAATATGCGGGTTGTTACATGAACCATGCATGGGATTTTGGTTGTACCCAGATTAAGCATCCATGAAGGTCAGCAACTCGTGTCCGCTAGTTGCATCCACAAGCTAGTCGTTGTGCGGGTACGACAAAGGGAAACTGTCCTTCACACAAAATTAAGGTCGGAGAATTCAATGCATGTTCTCCATGCCCTGCTTGGTTTTGAACTAGCACCAAATTGGCAAAATACACTGGGTACATGGATTCACTGATGAAACCATTATAGTGGAGCTTTTCCATTTTCTCCTTTAATGCTCTGTATCTTTCTAGGTTGAGTGACCTTGAAACGAAATGAGTTTTAGGGTCGATGTTGAGGTAGTGACAAATCATGGAGGGTCTATGTCAGTCATGTCAACATGCCCCAAGCAAACACGTCCTTTCTTTGTCTTAGAAAAAGTATTAGATCCCTGAATTTAGGATCGAACTCTATGTCGATCTTGACAACCTTGTCGGGGTCATCATTGTCTGTCATTATAGTTTGAGGTAGGGTTGTGGGACCTCCATTTGGGTTTGTGTTTCCCATGCGGGAGTCAATTATCTTTATTTAACAAAATGTTCTATTTTCATTTTATATAAAAATGTTTAATAAAAACTTTGTTATGATTTCCAAAAAGAAAATTTGTAATACATTTTGTATTAAAATTTATATGCTAATATTTTACATTATATGTAAACACATGTAAGTATTTATTATTCGTATAGCTATTTTTTAAATTAAATAAAAATGATTATACATAAATATTATATATGAATTATATATATACACAGAAAAAAATCCTATTTTTAATTTTCGAAACACACATACACACAAAACATACATATATATATATATATATACATATATATACATACATATATATATATATATAAATGACTATATGTAAATTATAAACAATGCATTATATAGTTTTATTACTTTTGATTTTGATGTTTAATTAAAATAAAAACCATTTATTAATATATTTAGTTTTTGGATTTTTTTAAAATAAGGATTTGAGCAACTAAGATGAATACAAGTACAAAACGATTTTTTATACACACATATATAACCATTCAATGTGACAACACAAATATATATACAGATTCATTATATCGATAGCTAACTAAACTAACATATGATATAATAAACATATTAAATGTTCATATAAATAAGGAATTGTACCTTTTACCAAAGCCTAGAATGTACACCTTGAAATGAAGAACCTAACTCCCTGAATTGAATCTCGTATCTAGAAGTTGCTAGCTTCCCGAACAAAGCTACCATCGACGATCGAATTGACTTTAATTTGATGTTAGAAGTACTTGAAAAGATGGAGGGGGTAGAGTTTCTAGCCCATAAAGGCGATGAAGAGGAGGCTCCAAAATCCAATAGAAAGTGAGGGTTTAGAGATGCTTAAATAGAGGAGATACTAAGGAGAAAATTATGGATCTGGATCCTTATTTCTCTTTACCTTTTCTCCTCCATTTTTTTAGATCCAACCCATCCTTAGTCATCGCTATGGCCAGCCGACCCTTGCACATCCCAACCGAAAATTCAAGCCCCATTATGTGCCTCTAAATTATTCAAGCTCAACCAATATTCCTTACATTTAAATCCAATTTAAACGTGCACCGATACCATATATCGATCAATATATTTATAATTATTATAAATACACTATTTAATATTGCTCAACACATTAAATAAAATTTTATAATTAATATTTCATAAATTTTAATTAGTTTAATTAATTTATAACAATATAAATTAATTAAATCGAATAGTAAAGGAGTATTCAAATTTTGGTTTGTGTGACTCTTAGGTGTAAATTTGGTCAGCAACTAATATCGAACAATTTGAATATTAACGTTCACATGTCACTTAGCAGGTGATGTGACATCATGGCCAAAGTTATCGCTTACTTAGTTTTGGTAAAATCCAATTTTACTTCGTTAAGTGCTATCCGGTAGTGATAATTGTTTACACCAATTCTCTTCATTAAAACTATATCACTTTGGACTTATAGAATTTAGTAATGGTTAAAATCCAATATCATCCATATTCAGCTCTATGGTTCAAACACAAAGTCCTTGGTTCAATAATAATGATTATTATTAACTGAAATGCTCTGGCCAGAGACCTTGACTTTGAGTTAATTTCAGTTGACTGTGGTACTAACCTCATATAACCTAGGAGATGAATCCTCTCTTGAATAGTGTTTCACTTCCAGTGCTTCTACTCAACCCAACTATAGTCGTTCGATGGACGTCATGCCACAATTTAACTATAATCAAAGCAAAGCTTCCACATTAAAGATCGGCAGTATTCTCAAGTCTGGAGAACTGTGTAATTTTGTCACATCGATATTTTCTGTTTGACCTTAGTTATATTAACCAACAGAAAACTATTGAGTGAGTCATTCCATATTATCTAATAACTATCAGTACGTAACCCCTTGGTGCCCCCAAACAGCCATGAGTAACACACTACCTAACATTTAGAGAGTGTTACATACTCTAGGCTCAATGGATGTATTGATATCCAATCTCGATACAACTTGACTAGGAATATTTAAAACAGCGTGTTTATTTTATTGTGATAAATCACTTGTGGTTACAACACATTGTAACTACTATCACAAAACATACCATTATGGATTTTCTACTAATATACTTTTAAATAAATAAATAAATTTATTCATAACACATTATTTCAAGTACATAATAGAAAGAAAACACCTTTTATTTCGAACAAGATTGGTTATCGAGTTAGATATATGCAACAAATACATAATTGCCCCTAGGGCATACTCCAACTCTATCAGTTCCCGTACGTGTTTTGTTCGATACCAGGGCTTTACAGTCCTTTATATCTAATGACTTGGTCGACGGATTAGGATTAAAACCTGAAATTATTGACCAACCTTTAGTGGTGACAAACCCTACTTAAGGCTCCACTAGCATGTGTATGGTTAGTTGTAATTTGGTCTTACCGAGTCATGGATGCTCTTTTTTGCGATTGCTTTGTTTTGGGTTTTCTAGGTTTCAGTATTATTTCAAGGATGGACTGGCTAAGTAAGTACGCCGTAGTGGTGTATTACGAGAAGCTGTTGGTGATAATTGGAACTAAGGGTGGGCGGAAGGTAGAGTTTGGTTGCCTATCAGAGGATGAGACGTTGGTTGGCTTTTTATATTTTCTAGAGGTCCCACATGATGAATTGTCATATGTACCTACCGTTAGCGAGTATCCGGGCATATTCAAGGAGGTGACTAGATTACCACCACATTAGGAGATAAAGTTCCGCATAGCTGTTAACAACGCCAGACTAATAGTTATGCCAATAAGGCGTATGGCACCCAGAGAGTAGAAGTAAATAGAGGTGCAAATGAATAACTTAATAAGGAAGGGGTTCATTTGTAGGAGTATATATGAGTGGGGTGCACCTGTAGTATTCACCACTAAGATAGATGGATCTATGAGGTTGTGTGTTGATTATCGCAAGCCAAACAAATTGACGAGGAAAAACAAGTACCCACTCCCGCATATTGATGACTTATTCAATCAGCTGCATGGTGTGATGGTGTTCTCTCATTGGGACCTTGCGATGGGATTTCATGGGTTAAGGGTTGCTAAGGAGAGTGTTCCAATTATTGCATTTCATACATCATCTGGATTTTATGAAAGGTTGGTTATGCCGTCGGGTTGACCAATGCGCCGACATACTTTGTTGATCTTATGAACCGTGTTTTCAAGGATCGACTAAATAATTTTGTGCTTAAGTTCATGGATGATATTCTTGTCTACTCATGGACGAAAGAGGAACACACAACACATTTGAGGATTGTGCTTGAGGTGTTAAGGAAGCACCAATTGAAGACAAAGTCTTCAAAGTGCAACTTCTAGAGGAGGGAAGTGAGATTCTTAGGTCATGTTGTTTCAAAACAACGCATTGTTGTCGATCTTCCTAAGGTAGGAGCGGTTCAAGATTGAAACCAACCCAAAAACAATACGAATGTGAGGAGTTTTCTTGGACTGGCGGGATATTATAAACTTTTATTAAGGACTTTTGAAAATTAGCGGCACTGTTAACCAATTTGTCGAAGAAGAAATAGACTTTTGTTTGGGATGCAAAGTACGACCGTGCATTTATGAATCTAAAAGAGAGGTTGACCAATCCACCAGTGTTGCCCATCCCAAGCAGGAATGAGGAGATGACAGTATACACAGATGCTTGTGGTGCTGATGTAAGGAAATAAGGTTGTCGCATATGCTAGTTGACAACTAAAGCCACATGAGATGAAATACCCAACCATGATTTGGAATTAGCGGCGATAGTGTTTGATTTAATGATTTGGAGGAATTATTTGCTTGGGGAAAGGTTCAATCTAATCACAGACCATAAATCATTGAAATACCTTTTCTCTTACAAGGATTTCAATCTTTATCAGCAGTGACGGTGGAATTTTTTGGCCTTCTACAACTCTAGTATTTCCTATACGTCCGATAAGGTAAATGCAGTCATGGATGCTTTGAGTAAAAGACATGCCGGTCTGGGAGCGATGTTCATGGAGTGGATGTAGCTAGAGCTTATTACTGGTTATAGTTTCAGACCTCGTTGTGAGCTGGAGCCAAAGATGATGGCTAGTCTAACTATCATACCTACCTTGATTGAGAAGATTGGCACTAGTCAGAAGGTTGATGCTAGACCAGTAGAGATCATGACAAAAATAAAGGAAGGAGTAGAGTCTGAGGAGATGAAGTAGTATAGACTCGATTGAGATGGTTGGCAACGTAAAAATGGGAGATTATTTGTTCCCAATGTTGATGCATTGCAGGATGAGGTACTACGAGAGTGTCATCATTCAAGGTTGATTATACATCCCGGTGGTAATAAGATGTACCATGATATGAAGTAGACATATTATTGGGAAGGGATGAAGAAGGATGTCGGAGCATTTATCTCAAAATGTATGAACTGCCATTTGGTAAAGGCAGAGCAGAAGAAGCACAGTAGGTTGATGCAACAACTTGAGGTTCCCAAGTAGAAATAGGAACAGGGTATGATGAATTTTATCTATGGATTGCCTAGGACCAGAGGATGGTACGATAGTATTCGGGTCATGGTTGATAGATTGACAAAGAGTGCTCGATTCCTACCCGTTAAGTCTTATAGAACGACATCCAAGTTGGTCGAGTTGTATGTGAAGTGGAGCATGCAATTCCATGGTGTGCTGAAAAGCATTGTGAGTGACTGATACCCTTTATTCACTAATGAGTTTTGGAAGAGCCTGCGAGAGGTGTTAGGGTTGGATAATCACTTGCATTTGGTAGAATTCACATACAACAATAGCTATTAGTCCAGCATCGGTATGGCACCATTTGAGCCACTATATGGCTGGCCGTGCAACGCTCCTTCATGTTTGTGGAAGCAGGCAAGAAACTGGTATTGGGGCCGATATGGTCAGAGAGACTTTGGAGAAGATCGAGATCATTCGGCGATGAATGAAAGCTATTCGATATAGACAGAAGAGTAACACTGATAAGAGATGTAGAAATTTGGAGTACTCTGTCGATAGTACGGTGTTTGTGAAGATCTCTTCACTGAACAATATAGTCTGATTCAGTGCTTTGGGGAAGTTGGCACTAAGATTTGGGGGTCCTTTTCCGATACTGGAGAGGATTGAGAACCTAACTTATAGAGTCGGCTTATCTCAAAAGATGGCGGGTGTGCACAATGTATTCCATGACTCCCATTTACCAAAGTATGTGCACAAAATTAGGCACGAGTGTTTCACCGGATCAGATGGATGATACCGAAATTGAACCACAAGCTTCGAGACCTCGTGTAACTACCTGCACCCCAGTGATCCTGAATTTCTGCTAAATCAAAAACCTAAGTCCACCAAAATACAGATCGTTGGTTTGGTATCCTGCAAATAAAACAATAATGTATATTAGAGCACTAATAATACAAGTCACGGTAGAATAAATAAAATATAATAAGTCACGTAACTACTGACCAAGATTTGGTACTTCCAAGGACTAGTGTCCATATCAGCACTGTATACGCCTAGTACCGGTACCTATCCTTTAAGATGTCATATGGGTTGTAATGAGGAGGGGGTTAGAATAACATTCTGGTGATTGACAAAATTATACACTTTACACATAACACTGGTTTATGCCGATTGTTCTCTATCACCTGTTATGTCTTTTAATATTTAATTAGTCGTCTCGACTTTACGTCCGCATACGATACGTCCCATCTACCTGTTCTAGATTATAGCTACATACATATATACAAGTATATAAGTACCACAGTCCCCCGTTGGACCTAGATACTATCCCTGCTATTATCTCTAAATCAGCAACCCGTAAGGATCCATCGTCCTCGCCGTATCACGATCCAGTCACCATGCATATCGAGGAACTTCCGTATTGCCTAATGATGGCTTTTCAAATATTTTTCCATACCCCATCTCACTTTGGGGATATACTACTTTATCTGCTTCCTATTGTGGACTCGGCTCCGTGGACCACCCCATCCATTTTGAAACATCTCTTTATGGGTTAACTAGTCTTGCCCTAACAAACAAACTAGCAAAAGACTATGGCGATGTATTACCCAACTTGGCCTACCTTAGTAGGAGGTGAAGACCAGTTAGGTGTGACTGTCTTTCCCATTGATCGCTAAGGACTGATGAAGTTCTCACCCTAGGACAGCCCTACTCCTGAATCCGTCCCATTTAGATTGCCTATTGCAATCAAGGAAATACCTCCCTCTTTTTATTTTTGAAGCAGACTCCTTTATCTATTACAGGCATTCTTCATCTATACACAAACATATACTCTCCATGGGTCCTATGTTTTGATATGTCCCAGATCAGTATGATGTTACACAACTGCTGGAAGCCCCTTGTGGTTAGCAGACTTCTATTGTGTAACACTACTGACCTCGCATTCCAACCTACTCTAATGACTAATATCATTCTATTCATATAATTATCTATTAACTTTAATAGTTCACACCCATTATAAACGCATCATTGAGGCTACTTATGTGTGCGTGTGTGTGTATCTTATATATATGTATGTATGTATATTCATTCACTCTTACTTAATTATCTTGCCTCTACAGTTAACTGTTGACCCTAAGCCTTTTACTTCATTATGCATTTATATCATTCTTGCTTTATGATTATTTACCGCTTTCCAATTTAATAGGCTCATAATATCATTTCCCATTCCTTTTATCCTTTTTTCCATTTTCTATCTCTATTCCTTTTTTACCCTTTTATTTACCCTTACCTACTCTTTAATTTCATTTTATTTAGTTTCTATTTTTATTGGTATCACATTCCTTTTATTTTAGAATGTTATTATCGAATTTATAACTCTCTATTTAACACTTTAGGGTTCTTTGTAATTTAATGCGTTGGAACTATGTTTTACCATAAAAATGTAAACACTGTAAATTTTTATATATTATCCAAAAAGGAAGGTTTGTATGTGAATTGAAATTACAAAGAATTATCTTTTCATTGTTTGAAATGAATAGTACAAAATATGGTAAATATCCATATTTTGTGCATCTCTTTCTTTTTAGGTGTATTCCTTGACATTTCAAACAACGCGTTTTTATTTGTATTAAACTTGATAATGTATAGAAATTCACTTTACATCATTCTAAATTCCAACAAATTAAAATACCATTTAAACCCCCTAAAATCTTAATATAATTTCTTTATTTTACATTCTTATTATTTGTCCAAATACTAATATATTATTATCATACCACAAACAAATTCATAGTTTCCTATTTCTCAATAATGAGTTAAAAAACTTCAAATATCCTAAACATTTTCTAGGTTTACATTCATATAACATATAAACATAACAAGTTAACAGATACAGAATATGTAGGCAAAGTTTTCCAATTTCATTTACATATTTATGATTTAGCCTACACTCCAATTAACATTACAGGCATATATGAATAGATTTGCATGATATAATCTAATATTATATAAAAGCATATAATATTCTCACTCACCTCTTTTTAGCTTTGATTCTCAAGATCTAGATCCATTTCCTTTTTATTTGACTCCCCCTTACTTTAAATCAAAAATATAAAAAAGGGTATACACCTATTAGGATTACAGATCTAGGGAAAGGATTGAATTACATTTAGATTTGAGTTTAAGATTCATGAATTACCTTTATTTATGCATTTTGAAACGATCCTATTCTTCTCTTATTCTCTGCTTTCCTCAACTTATATATACAATATAATAATTTTAATACTTTTAGAATTCTAGAGATTGTAGAGAAAAGAGAATGGCAGAGCTCTGCTCTATGACCCAGAAAATATGAGAAGAGAGGTGAGAAACTAGGTCTATAGTTATAGGCGTTTGGAGTTAACTTGGAGCATTAGATTTACCCTATGCAATCTTTATTTTAATTAGAGATGCACATCAGAAACTTGGCACGAAAGAAAAATATTTGGTTGCATCTCTATCGTTTAATTTATGCTCCAATATCTCCAATTTACCCGTCAATGGTCGACCTTACATGATCTTGGGTCGACCGCTACCGGTCGACCTAGGTGCATCTTGGAACGATTGTTATGTGTTTTAATGGGCTTTGATTTTGTGTATTTTGTTCTTTGTTTAAATGATTGCGCTTGTTTGATTCCTTTTTAAACTTAATTGCAATAATTTATTTCTACTTATATATATTCTCTTGGATTTAATTTAACGTTAACATTTATTAACAACCAAGTTTCCTTTAAAGTTACTAATTAGCGTTAATTAACTATTATTACCATAATTGTAAATATAATTATTTCCAACTCTAAAATTTCAAATGTTAATAACTTTTTCATTTGAACTCCGATTGGAAAACTTTATATTTGAAAATTGATCAGAAAATCGCCACGAACCCAATGGTATAAGTTTTGTAGCCAATTCCAACGTTTGTAAAAATTCTATTTTTCGACATTTACTATTTATTAATTAATTTATTTTAAATTAATTATCATAAAATTCACGAAGTGTTACACCTCGTAGGCCATTCGTATTGTCGAATAAGATACAAAGCAGCTTAGGAAGAAGTTTGTAGAGTTAGTTAAGGTTTAATAAAGTGAAAAAAAGGATATTGCTCTTGGGAAGTCGAGGAGAGCATGAGGACTACTTATCTAGACCGCTTTACGTAGCCTACTCACCGGTTCTGCTCCAGGCACCAAATCAATCCAAAACTCAATGGCTCGTTTCGGTGGCAATCCAACTACCGACTCAAACACTCAGCAAATTCTCTAACCATAAAGACTCGATGCAAATCATCCTCCAACTCCATGATACCCAATAAAGCATTCACTTCGCAACTAGGGTTCTCTACGGTATAAACTATCTGATCACTACAATTCGCGTGTCTAAGTGATATTTTCCTGTCATCGCAAAATATCCTAGCATCAATTTACTTAACCAATCCATCCCGAGGATAATACCAAATCCCACAAAATCAAACCCATAAAAACAACAATCAAATGTATGACCTAGCAAATCAAACTCTAAATGGTCATACCTCATCCCAAGTGTTGCATACCCTCCTATCGGATTTGCAACCCTTAAGGAAGTAACTAAACATAAGGGTTCTAGTTTAAGCTTATTTACCAAACATTGAGAAATAAAAGAATGTGATGCACCAATATCAAATAAAACGCTAACAGACATACCGTGAATCTGTAGTGAGCCTCCCAGAATAGCCTTCCCTTTCTCCTGCACAACCGGCCTTGAAATTGCGGGCTCCAATGCATACATCTGTCCCTTTCCATCTCTAGCAGACTCTTTGCATTAGTTCTTATAATGGCCGATCTGATCACAATTAAAGCACTTGACATTCTTCTTTCCAACCGTTTCTTTCCTTTTTCATTTTCCATTTCCGGCACGACACTCATTAGCATAGTGTCACTTCTTATCACATTTATAACAAACCACCTCATCTTTTCCCTTCTTTTGTGCTCCTTCCATCTGAGCATTCTTCTTATAGAAAAACTTTCTTTTATGGCCTTGTCCCATCTGGACTTCCTTCATTTTCTTCCTCAAACATGCTAACGCCTCTTCCTGCCTCAGCGCTATTTCTACCACTACATCACTTGGATCTCTTAGGTGTGGCAAGGTAGCACTTATCAACTTTGGCTTCAAGCCTCTTATAAACTTCTCATTCCTCTTGATCACTATATCAACCAAGGCATACCCGTACCAAGCCAACTCTTCAAATCTTCTTGCATACTCTAGAACAGACATCTCCCATTGTTCTAGTTCAGCAAACTTCCTAACCAAAGCCGACTGCGCCACTACCGACATAAACCTTTCTTGAAACCTTCTCCTCAACTCCCCCCAAGTCATGGTTTCCTCATCAACACCAGCTACAACAGTATTCCACCAAAATAGAGCAGCTCCTTGAAGCTCTCTAGAAGTTAATCTCCTCTTCTACTAGTCATTCAATCCTAGGTCAGCAAAGATTCTCTCACAATGTAGCAGCCAATTTTCCACCTCAATCTCATTTTCAATTCTAATGAACGGCTTCCCTCCAAGCCTGGTATAGTCTCTGCTCAAGTTAGCATAGTGGTTGACTTATCGAAGCTTCCTAAACTCCCTTTCCAGCAGCATTCCCTCCGACAACTCCAGCTGCAATTCTAGCTTGCATCATGTTTACGAAGAACTGATACATGGCTCCCATATCCACTTGGGGAACCCCAGCACCAACATTTTCAGCTTGATCCTGACCTAGACCTCTTCTAGCATTTGGTCGGGCATTTCCATTAGTGGTGGTGCTCTCTCCTCCAAGGTTAACTCTGCCTTTTCTTCCTTCCATATTTGTATTCAAGCTTCGTGAGATATAGATGAATAGCCAAACTAAGATAGTAGTCTAGAGATATAGCGTATACTTATATATAGCAAATACGAATATGTTACTATAGCGTTATCCCATACCCCGATCTTAACTCTAATTACTAAGGATTATGTTTTCAGAAACCATTTTTCTTAGTTAAAGTATTTCATAAACCATGCTCTGATACCAAGCTGTAACATCCCCTATCTAGAGGCCCAAAGCTAAGTGCTACAGATGTTGCAGTAATTTATAGTATTAGCTTCCGATGAATAAATACGGCTATGTTAATGGTATCTACAATATCATAAGCACTTGAATATAAAACAAAACACAGATTTCAAAACAACATTTTCTTTATTATATTTAAAACAGATGTTCCATATTCTTAATACATAATCACAATATGTTGCTAGGCATAGATAAAATATACTTAATACAAAATATGCCAAGAGCGGTATATGAAGATACCCTCTTGGATGATCAGAGTCATATAGTCATAATAGACTTAATACAAACACAGCGGAAATACAACAAAACATAAAACTACAACTCCTAAATAGTTATCCGTTTGCCTCCTACATGCCTCCGGTAGCCTTATTCGTCATCCTAGTAAACCTGAACAAGACCTTATCCCCTCAGCCTACTCAAATTAATTTTGAGCACCCGAGAGTTTAAGAGGAAAACATAAACTTTGAGTCGGCCATAAAGCCTGGTGCGAATAATACTATACATCTAGGTTTTATATGTTAAGTGAGACCACGTCGCTTAGCGGAACGAGTTTCCCCTCACTAACATCCTTTTAAAATATATCTTTGCAAAACCTATTTCCTGCACCAAAACCGGTTAAATACTGTAAATCATCATTATGTAAACATACATAAATATCAGGTATTAAATGGACAATCTGTTCTAACACATAAGTTTTGTTTGGATAACTTTTAATCTTTGGCTGACTCGGGCCTACCGGACAATTTAAACAAAATTTATCTAACACTTGTTAGACACTCCTCTTCTAGACGGTCTGTCCCTAACTATCTGTTAAATACTTCACTTCTGGACAGTCTGTCCCTAGCTTAATCATCTCCCGGTCTTTCGGATCCTAATGGTTTTTCGGGCTCACCAATAACCTAACTGTATACAAACATATATTCCATTTAGTATGTAATCATAATTTTAGTCTACCTATAACCAAGCCCTATACACTGGAATTTTGGACAACAATTAGCTAGGGCTAATAGCTAATGTATAGGGCGCGACCCCATACTAGTCCCATTTGGTATTCTAATATCTGAGTCATTTTCACTTAAGGATCCCCTCCATAATTTTCCTTGAAAACATTTTCAAAATGATTTAAAACCTTTAAATCAAACTCAAACAAGGAAAATATATAATCTTTATGCTTTACTCAAAATCACATTACCATGTTATATATATCTTCTTTACTCAAACCTTAGTTGATGAAAACATTTAAACATTTGAAAGTACCTCTTTCTAAACTTTTGAAAACATCTCTTTCAAACTAAGTGAAACCCTTTAATTTTCTAAGCCAAAAAGCCAACACCTTACCTTTCGAAACCAAACATCAAACCTTTCAAAACTATTGAAATCATTCCTTTTGAAAGCAATAAAACTTTAGACATCCTACTTTAAAACAACTTAAAACATTTCCTTAGAAAACCTTTGGAAAACCTTCCATTTAAACCTTCCGAAACCATTTAAAGCAAACCTTTCGAAATCACTGAACTCAAACCTTTCGAAACCATTGAACTAAAACATTTTGAAATCATTAAACTCAAACCTTTGGAAACCATTGAACTAAAACCTTTCGAAATCATTGAACTCAAACCTTTCGAAATCAATGGAAGCAACCTTTCGACTTTGTCGAAAGCTCTACTTAAGAAGCTTTAAAACATATCTTTAAAACAATAGGCCTCTGCCTTTAGAACAACTCCTCCGAAAGCTTGGGTTATTCTTCAATAAAAAACAAGGGTAAAACATCTAAGTCGAAAGCTTTCTTTCGAAAGCATGGAGAAGCGGCTCGTTTTAAAAACAGGTAAACCTTTCAACTTTGTCGGAAGGTTCAAAACAAAACAATGATAAAGCGGCGGTAACCTTTATTTTAAATAATTGACCTGGTTGAAAGCAACCAAGTCAAAAGCTTCTTTTCGAAAGCAAGCAGGTGTAAGCTTTTGGTTTATAAAACAAACATACCCCAACCACTTTGGCAAACAACCTTTCAACTAAGTACCCTTCAACCTTGTTCAATTCATTACGTACCAAGTAACTTAATACCATATACATTGAACTTTGACCTTGTCAAAAGCTATAACCTTTTGACTTTGTCGGAAGGTCTGGGTCAGAAGGTTTGATGCCTAAAATGGCTGAAACATGCTAAAAGCATGATTTTCTTGTTTTTAACTTAAAAAGGATAACTTTTCAACTAACCTGCCTTTGTTTGTCAAATTCTCATTGGTTAATAAATACTTTTCAGAAAAGTGCCACCACTAATTTCAGAAGTAAATAATAATTTTATTTTATAAAATGCCCCTTCTCCTTTATTAAATATATAAATTATTTAAGTTCCATACCTTAAATAATTTTATATATTCATCAAATAACTTAAGAAAAATATGGAAAAATCCTAGAAAATCTATTTTAATAGTTTTTCCAACATATAAAAATTTCAAACCCAAATAATTATTATTTTAGCATTTTTGACTTATAATTAAAATATCATTTCTGACTTATATTATTCCTAAAATATCATTTCTGACCTATATTTAAATTTTCAAGGCATTTGGATGTCATTTAATTGGGTTTTCATATCAAACATTTCATAAATACTAATATGAACATGCATAATTCACCAACAAACAAATATATAACTTTAATCATCAAAACATGGCATATACTTGCAAAAATATTTCGAATCAAATCTTAAAACCGAAAACTATAAGAAAATGGGATGAAGTAATTATTCACCTTAGCTTTGAGATTAAAAGATGTGAGATTTGATGTTGAATTAATTGATTATCTTCCTTCTCTTGAATCCTAGCTTTATCTTCCTCTTGAGAATAATAATGGTGGCCGGCCTTAGATGTTTTTAGTCTGCTAAAATGAAATGAATGTGAGTTTCTTTTCCTAAGGGTTTAGGGTATAAGCCTTTCCTATTTCCCATATTGCCTTTTCTTATTTTCTAACACATTTATTTATGTCATCTTATTTGATTTATATTTAACATGGCACAGCTACCCTTAGTATAATCAAATCTCAACCCATTAGTCTTCACATTATTTTATTTAATTTAGCTAATTAAATATCCTAAATAATGTTATAAAATATGGGGTGTTACATTGACCCCCTCTTTATTTTCTTATTTTTAGTTGTACTCCAACAGTTCGATAGAGAGGACTGGTGGTGGCTTGGAGATGCAATGATGCAACGGAGGCATGCATTTGTTTATCTATTAACTATCTACTATTTATTTGATATTTTCCAGATATTCAGACTCTTTATTTATTTTTAGTGTTTAGAGATATTTTGAAACTGAAGACTATTAGTTACATTTTATTTTATTCATATGGGATTATGGTATTTTTCAATATTTTATTTTATTGCTTTCGTTGCGAGTTTCAAAAAGTATAGAATATTGTAGATAGCTCTGTGATATGTTTTATGACTTTAAATTCAAAAACGATCCACGGGCAATGACATCTGCAATGCTAGTACCATTTTTAGACATGGATCGGGGCATCGTAGATGGTAGGCTGTTTCACTTAGAGAATGTTACTAAGTTATTTAATAGCTTGCAAATAATGGACTAATAAGTAGCATTCTAATCCCTTCAATTTAGAGTAACACAAACATAGCTCGATTTGTAATTGAGTCAATTGGCCACATAACAATTGCAAATGAATTATACTATAAAATGTTATAACTTTGTTTTCGCCTGATCTTTAGGGTGAAAGGGTTATACCTTAAGGCTTTTGTCCTTAAGAGATTTCTAATAGTACCATAGTCGTCGAAATCTATCTCTGCTTTCCAAAATCAAATCATTTATGGCTAATCATGGCTATCTGTTTCACATCCCTCAATCTAGACCTCTAATTGTATGTTGAATACCACCGTTATGTTTATCGATTTATGGAACATGTCTATAATGGTCGATCCTTTCAATTTGCATTGAGTTTCTCCATATTTCTAATATTATACTTACCTTCTCAAGAGGATTATGATTGCTTGGATCCACCACTAGCAACTGAATCACCATTGCTCGACCTAGATCCTATAAGTCAACTCATCGGTACTAAGAACTCCCAAATGAGACTGTAAAGTGAGAAAAGGCACTAATCTTTACTGAAAATTTCATTCATCGTGACATTTTAGTCTAATTTCAATCTCCGTCAGTGTTTAACTTCTTATGTGCACCACTAATGTAACACCCTATGTTTTGGAGTGTTATGATATGAGATTATTTGGTAATAAGATCGATCATAAAAATTAAAGGAATACTATAAGAATAATTTTGGTTATAAAAGGACTAAACGGATGAAGGGAATTGTATAACATGGGGTTAAGGAGCTATAAGATTAAGCAAGGAAGGGATTTTAGGCCAATCGTAAACTATTAACTCTTATACGCCTAAAACACATCATTTTCCTTATTTTACCATCTTACTAAAACAAAACAAATACACAAGTTATGCCGTAGAAGATAGAAAGAGGAGGAAAATCAACCAAAGACAAGCAAAAGTTTTCATTTCTAAAAGAAGGTATCCTAATCAAACTTTAACTCAAGTGGGTAATATTAACTCTATTTGGTATCCCAATCAATTTTGATTAGGATCTCATATGTTTTTTCTATTTTTAACAATGATATACATGTTTTGGTAATAATAGATTCATCCAATATAAATTTTGTTGTTAAATAGCCCAACTAATGATATATTTAAGAATTAAACATGGATTAATCACCCTCAAATGAGTTGGAATTTGGATATGATGTTTATAATATCAAAATAGAGATAAGTTTTTAATTTCGTAATTTTGGATGAGAAAATAATTTATTTTGATTTTTCTAAAGTGAAAATGGTAAGTTTTGGCTGTAAAATAATGTTTAAAAATATTAAAACTTAAGGAACCGTTTGGTTTCATTTGATTTTTGTGTTTAAGTTTTAAATATTCATTATAAAATATGAGGATAGCGAAAAAGAAAATTTAAAACTTTAAACATGCTATTACGATGACGATGGAGGCATGGTAGAGGGTATGGAGAGACGACGGAGCGATGGATCGTTTTTCATGCTTGTGTTATTTTCCTAAAACATGAAAAGTAATTATTTTTTCTATTTTGTATGTTAGCTTCATTTTTGTTTCTAAAAATACATATGTCATGTGCACATTTGTTTGGACGAAAACCCAAAAGTAAAAATGGCAAACCTAAGGCCCCGTTTGGTTTGCTGTTTTTAGTTTTGTGTTTTTGTCTAAACAAAAATGCGCATTTCTTATACATTGTTGGAAAACACGGAATTTTGGAAAATGAAATTAACATAGAAAACAAAAAACAAGTTTATTTGATTTTTCGTGTTTTGAGGCATAACAAAAGGACGGAAAACAATTCGTCCCCTCCATTTCCCGTCGATCGTCATAATAGCTAAGAATTGTAATGAATTTCCCTCATTTTCTTGTATTTTGTATTGTATGTTGAAAACACAAAACGCAAAACTAAAAATGAAACCAAACAGGCCCTAATATTTTGATCTAAAGTTTTTACAGGAGGTAAAGGAAAGCATTTTTTTGTTTTTTGTGAATTTTTAGGAATTTTCATGATTTTCAAATTAATATTAATTAAATGGAAAGACATAAAATCCCCTTGATTAATGAAATATTTAAAAGAAATGGATTAATTAGGGATTAATTAAGGGAGTAAACCGTGACTTGCTGTTGAGATTTTTTCTATAATTCTAAAAGTGACAAATAAAATAAAAGAATGACACATGTAAAGACTAAGTCAAAAAATAGTTACTTTATTAAGTAATGTATCACTTTTCCATTTAAATAAGAATTTTCCATTTTATAAGCTTATAGCCATTGTAAAAGCTCGATAACATATATGCAATAACAAATATCTAACAACCTCTAGAGGCGACATCATTCAACCCTATAAACTCAATAACATATGGAGGTTACAAATTTGATTGCATATGAAATTAAAAATTCGATAGCATATGAAATTATAAATTCAATAGCAAGTTATAAACTCGGTAGCAAGTTATAAACTCATTAGCAAATTATAAGCTTTATAGCAAATTATAATCTCGATAACAAGTTATAAACTCGATAACATACAAAAGCTTTAGACTTAATAACATTCATTTGTACATGCAATAACACTGTATTGTATAAACTCGATAGCCAGAGTGTATAAGCCTGATATCGCTTTTTGTATAAACTCGATAGCCAAATTGTTAGGCACGATAGAAATTTATTGTATAAATTTGATAGTTAAATAGTATAGGCTCGATAGCATCCCATTGTATAAAATTGATAGCTATAGTGACAACAATTTATGTTATAGAATCGATAGATATAAGGATGATGGCTATCCATAAGAAATTCATGAAGATGATAGCCAATATGGATGTTATTGGAAGCATTATGAAAATTAGTTTCCATGATGTTTAACTTGAATTTTATAGCATGTAAAGTTATAAAATGAATAATGATGAGTTAAAATGGGATAATTTATGTAGTGGAAATGACTAAAGTTTAAGGTAAGCTATGAAATGATAAGTTGTATCATTAATTGACGTGAGTGGTGTAAGGACTGTTTAGCAATCTATAATGTAAAACCATTGTATTACTTAGGAAAGAGAGGTGTAAGGCCTGTGTGACAACCTAGAATATAAAACCATTGCATTACTTAGAAAAGAGAGGTGTAAAGCCTTTGCAACAACCTGTAATGTAAAACTACTACATTACTCAGGAAAGAGTGGTGTAAGGCATGTGTGACAATATGTAACGTAAAAACCATTACATTACTTAGGGAAGAGAGGTGTAACACCTGTGTGGCAATCAGTGATGTAAAACCATAATATTTCTAAGTTAAATAAGGTGTAAGGCATGTGCGGCAACTAGAATGTAATACCTTAACATTACATTGGGATGAAGGTGTAAGGCTTCCATGGCAACCCATAATATGAATTTACTAAATGACTTAGGGATGAGTATGGAAGGCCTAAGTGGCAATTTGATATTAGTGATTATATCACATGGATCATATCATGTTGACGATAAGTATATACTTGTGTTGAAATTGATGCTAATGTGGTTATGCTCATGATATGATGATTCAATATAACATGAGATGATGTAATTGTTGTAGATTGTAACGACCCATAATTTAATCACCTTAAATATGAATATTTGATATATTTTCAAATAATAAATTTATGGATTTTATAACACAAATAAACCTATTTTAAATAATAATTGATGATGGTGAAGTTGTTTTGAAAATTTGGTTTACAAAAATAATTAGTTCAAAGAAAAATCGAAAATGTGACCGAAAATCATTTTTCGGATTTTCGACTTTTCATAGTCTAAAAGTTGTCGGAAAACATTGTGTAAATTAGGCATATATACATACGCATTTATATATATAACATATGATATGGTAAAAGGTTAAAATAAGTTTGAAATAGCTTTACTTAAAGTAAAATGGTAAGGTTGACTATTCTTTTTTTAAAAATAAAAATAAAATAAAAAGGTTATACCATTTCATGACAACTCATCCTTAACATCACACAAGAGAGTGAAGTGATGGACAAGAGAGAGGGGGGGTGGTGGAGCTTTTGTATTCAATAAGGAAAGGAAGGAGGTGGTGATGATGTGGCAAAGTTTTGTGGAGGGTAAGGGACTAAAGGGCAAAAGGGTAAATTACTATTTTAATTTTAAATAAAACAACTCTTTTTTTTCATTCTCATTTTCATTTCACTTATTCATTTTCAAAACTCCCCTCTTCTTTTTCAAAGCTGCACCTTACTTTTTAATGGCTTCTTAAAGTTTAAAATAAAATAAAATTCTTACCTTTTCCATTTTACCTTTCTGCATCCTCTCTTTTCAAAACAAACCCAAAAACACTCCTAAAAACCCCATGGTCGAGCCCATGTTCCACTATGCCGAGCCCACTTCCTACCCTAAAGCCCATAAAAATCAAGTTTTGCACAAGAAAAGGCTAAGTTTGGGTGACGGTGGAAAAGTTGTAGGAGTTTGATTTGGTTTTGGTTGATTGGGTGAGTAAAAGCCCACATTTGTAAGCAAAGTTTTAAACTTTATTTTGTTGCTATACTTTTTTGCTAGTTGTTGGTTGTTTGGTTGAAAAATAATGTTGTTTTGTGCTTTACATATATGTGTTTATATAAGATGTTGGTTATGGATACGGAAATGAAGTCGAAAATCAAGAATGGTTGGCAAGTTATGATTTTTTTTGGCATAGCCAGCGGGGTTGACTGGACCCCTACCAGTTTATTGAAGCACACAAGAGAACCAAAATCCAACCTAAACAAGCTTAGGTCAGAGAAAAAAATTAAAAAAGGATTACAAGGGCAATAGAAAAGAAAACGATGACCTAGCGATAAGGAGCTCCAATAATACAAGGGAAATTAATATAACACAACAGATAGGAAAACACAGAAGCTAATCAGTAGGAAAACACAACAGATTACAAGGGCAAGTTATGATTTTTACTTGTGTATGAGGTTTTGGCATGTATATATATGTTCGGGCGCATGTATATGATGTTGTATGCTAAAGAAAAGTAGCATTTGATCTTGTTTTTTGTTGCGACATAGAGATTGCTTTGGCTTTAAACTTGTTTCGCTTATTTTATTTTCTAGAAAACTTTTACAAGTTTTTGAAACTTTACTTTTAGTTTCCAAAAACTTTATAATATGTTTATAAAGTAAGTCGAAATAAAAGTGAAGGCTTGAAGGGTATTTGATATATAAAACTAGTTTAAAATTATGGTATCCACAACGATAGTCGCTATGGATGTAGTTCGTAAAACGAACACTTTTTGTAAACTAAAAGTGTTTTCATTTTAAATATAATTTTGAAAAGTATTTCAAATATATTATGAGTATTAAAAAGGTTTAATTATTACTTAAATAATTAATCAAGTAAAGGTTTTATAATTATTTAATTAAGTAAAGGTAATTAGTACTTAATTATTAGTTAAAAGAAGGTAATTAGTACTTAATTATTTATTTAGTAAGATAATTATAATTAGTTACTTAAGTAAGGGTTAATTAATTATTAATTAAAAAGGTTAATTATTCAATTAATTATTATTTAATTAAGATTTAATTACTAATTAATTATTAACCAAGTATGGTTCAAGTATTAATTAAATTAAGATTTAATTAAGACTTAGTTAAGGTTTACTTGAGATTTAGTTAAGATTTAACTATTATTAAATAAAGGGTTTACACTTACTTTAATTAATTAAATAAAGGTTTTAATTTTTAATTAGTTCATTTCCAAGCATCGGTTTGTCTAAAAAGCAGCTTTCTTTTACAAAGAAGGGTTTAAATATAAAGGATTCTCTTTGTCTATGCCATTAAGTAGCCAAACAAATATGAATAAGTTATACTAAAATGTTGACACGTTTCACTGGAAGTAAGTCATCTTGTGTTTAACACTAAAAGCTGATGAGTAGACTTTCCTCTATTTGTGAGATCTAGAACTTGATTGTCAAGGCGAGGGATCGAGAAGTCGAAATGTTGAAACGTGATAAATATAAGGGGCTTAATTTAGATAAATGGGTCATGATAAATTACGTTGTTAACGAATTTCTTCGTCAACCCTAAAAGTGCAAGGATGAGAATCTTGGCAAATATTGGAAATTAAGGAGCCTAAATTTAACCTCAACGAGTGTTGACATAAGGCGACGCTTGGTTGAGTTAAGGCTTAAGAGGAGTGAACGAGCAAGCTTAGATTAATAGGGAAATCATATGCAAGGCCAAGTAAATGCTTGAAATAAATCCATATTAGACAATCATATAATCAAAAGAGAAATCAAGAACGTTAGTAGTTTGGGAATTCGAAGCAATCATTGATTAGCAAATTATATATGCTTTGGAATTCAAAGTAATTCATAATTCAAGAAATTGTGTTTTTATTCAATATAATGTCAAAAGTACAAGGTCTATTAGTCCAATAGTTCAAGTGCTACAATCTGCTATGAATCCAAAAATCAATTTAGGGTTACAAAGTTTAAAATGTAAGAAGAGAGATAAATATGATTCGCCCCCTCCATTGCGCCCCTTGGTCCATATTTATAAGGGAGAAAATACGGCATGGTGCATGCCTTCGGCGTGCTTGGTCTCAGCAGCTTCAATGTTGCACGATGTTAACTTCGCTTGACAACATCCTTTGACATCCTTAGTTGTAGGGTAGGGCTTCGGCGTCGTCTCATAAGTGAAGGCGCACGGCATTGATGGCTTATATTGTGATGATTGGTGCTCTCTATTAGTTAATAGCAGTATCATATTAAAGTGGTGCTTGGCATAGCACGATAGTGATCTAGGGCAACATCAATAGGGAGTGGCAAGGATTGGTATAACATTGGTCTTGATAGCTTCTGTGGATACTGATGGCTCAACGTCAACATGTATGGTGTCCTCTATGTAACGATGAAACGCACCATCAACAAGACGCATCATTAGTTGTTGACGACATTGCTAATGAATGGCATTAATAAATGAAGGCATTGATAAGCATTGACATTCTTTAGTACCGATATGGGCAATGATCAGCCTCAACAATAAATAGTGGTAACAATGAATGACGTTGATAGAAAGCGGCATCACCTTGGAGGGTGACACTGGTAAAATACGGCATTAATGAGATGCAACGTTGGTTGTGTCGACATTCATTGATGGCTTACTGTATTGATTGCATTCGATATCACTACTTCCTTAGAGGAATGTGGCGTTGGTTCCATGCGGTGTTGATAACACTTGGTATCGTTTGAAAGACAACATTAAAGAGCGGCGGTATAGGAATTAAAGCAACATTAAAGAAGTGTGACATCATTACTTTACGACTTTGGTTGTAGGTAGTATCAGTGATGAGCGATGTTGATAGGGTGCGGCATTAATGAGTTGCAACGTTCATCTTATTTTCATAAGTGAAAGGCGGCTTGATAAGTTGCGATGTCAATGAGATGTATATGGATGGGAGGCGGCATCAAGGAGAAGCGGTATTAGCAACATGCATTATTTATCATATGCAGTACTAAACGATTTTTTTAAGCACGATATTCCCTCCATCTTGAAAGACAATGTCATATTCATGTCTCATGCCGCATATCTTCGAGGTGAATAATTATGTTAACATTTTCCCCCTTTCCTAGTGTAGAGGAGCCATTTACTTTTCAAGCCAATAATGTCGACATCAAGTTTACCGTCATTAGTATTCCATGCAAATCTGGCCATCCATTCAAATTGAATCAACGGTGTTCATTTACCTTCTTTTCTCTTCTATAAATAGATGAGCTTCTCTTTCACTCCGCTTTTACCTGCAATTGAGAATCCAAGCGAAAAATAAAATTTTCAAAAGAAACCAAAAACTTTCAATTCTTATTTGTTTGATTCATCATCTGGTATGATTTGTAATTCTAACTGTTCAATTTAATTCGAATTAAGGAATTCCTACAAAATCACTTTTAGGGCTTTATCGACTTCAAATTGACATCTGGGGTTTAATTAGATATTTTTGATGTTAATGTTAAGATTATCAATGTAGTCGACTGTCGTTTGTTTTTGTGGATCAGATTAACATCGAATTTTTACGTTGTTTGAATGAATTCGAGGTTGTCGGCGATGAGAACCTGGTTGTTGTTTGTTTAACTATGAAAAAGATAGCTTATAAGACTCGATATCCAATAAGGATTCACTATACATAGACCCTGATATTTCACAACATCATCATGATACTCGGCATCAACTTATCTTCCCTCTGTTACGTCGTAACCAACGATTTTACGATATTGATATGATATTTGACATTAATAAAGCTTTTGTTGATCCATTTCACGTTTGCTAATGTTTTCGGTACAAAACTTTTATGGAAGTGAAACACGACAACCTATTTAGAGTTACAGAGGTTACTACTGTTAAGGCGCCTACCTCAATTGGATGCGATTTCACTTAATTATAAACGACATCATCATTGATTTATATTTTGATACTGACAGTCTTACTGTTCGTAGCCATCATTCTGTAGCCACTTTTAACATTATAAGTTAACACCTTCCGTATCATTGCTTACGACATTGTCGGTCTAACATACAATAAGTTGTTTAACTAATTAGCACATTATCAAATCATGTCGTCACTATTCACTAATATCGACAACCTCATCACTTCAACATTAGTTATAGCTGCAGTGTTTTCTAGTGCTTTATAATATTAGCTACGTGACATTTAACATTGACATATCTATCGATATGGACTTATTAACATCACATATCCATTCTTATTTAATCTTTATATAGTTTATTTATGGAATTCCTTTATTAAAGTTAGAGTTTAAGTCTTTCAATAATCTCTACATGTGTCATTTAAGGGTTATTAATTTGTGACTATCATATACTTTAAGCATCTTAATATCATCTCTTAAACAGTAGATAAGTTACTTAGATAATAATTTTTGAATTAGCATGCAATGATTCTTCTATATAATAAAAACATTATCGTTTCTTAAATTTTGAAACAATGTCACCTGGCAAATAGATGGAAGGTTCAAAGATAAGCAAGGAGTCCTCCAAAAAGACTAGCACAGGTTCCAAAACTTTCTTTTCTACCAAGAAAGAAGTTCATCTTCTTCATTCGTCGTATATTACCACTCAAGAAGAAGTGGATTCTATCCTTAAGCAATTTGGCATCACAGGTATTGAAGCTATTCCAACCGATCCTTTTGGCAGAATCAATAATCCCCCAGAAGGATTTTTCGCTTTTACCCCGATTCACATATGGCACTCAGCATATCTTTCTTTCGTAGACTTTCTTTTAAGGTTCCTGGAGCACTTAATATCACCCCAATCCAATTGACTCCCAATTCATATACTTATTTAACTTGTTTAGGAATTCTTACTAGGAAAGCTAAGCTTCCCTCTCTTAGTGCTGAAATTCCATATACCATAGCTGGCCCTGCAAAGATAGGTGAGCAGCAAGGCAATCCTTTATTCCACATTCGTCTCCATCCGAAAAGCTTGATCATTAATGAGGTAAACAAGGCTAAAGGATGGGAAAACTAATTTTTCTATGTTAGGTGCTACTCGAAGATTAGGGGAACTTTCTCTATTATTAGTAAGTTTCTATTTTCTGTTATTTATACTATACTTATTGCTCTCTTACAATAAATGTTTTTCTTTTAGATCCGGCCCTTAATAAGTTAAGCCCCACTGATAGCGAGATCGTCAAGTCCCTAACTCTAACATCTAAGAAAATAGGTGACAGGTTTATTCTCTTAATGGAGGTGAATCTTCGTCATTACTCGTTGATTCAAGACAATCATATAATACTTGAAGAGCCTCCAATTATGAAAGGAAATGCCCAGGCGAAACGAATGTTGGTTACCAACAACCGTAATGCTTTCTCAACTTCTTTTCCAGTTCAACTTGAGTCTGTAGATAAGTTTTAATATAGTTAATATAGAGTTCCTAATATTATAGTTTTTCTAACTTTTGTTTTCGTTTTAGGCTTGTCTGCCTTAGTAGTTGCCTCTATGGAGAAGGAGACCATAAGTGAAGTTCGCAAGCAAAGAAAAGTAAAGAAGGCACTTTTCCCTGACTTAGGTTCCTGAATCTCATTCTCTCAGGGATGTTATTGCTAGCTCATTTAAATCCATAAAAAAAAACTAAGCGATGGTTCCGCTGTTGCTTCCATTCCTAGCAAGAAGCTCAAAGTCGGGGGCATGTATTCCCCTATTATTGTAGAGAAAGAACCATTTATAGATGTTGATTCAAGCCTTGAGGCCCTAAACCTTGGCTCTTTTGGGGAAAGAACTCACCAAACGACTGAAAAGAAGCAGTCCCAAGGCCTAGTCCTTCATATTGCTTTTTTGGATACTATTGGGGGTCTGAACCATCTTTGCGAGGAGCTTGGATTGTGTATCTCTTTTGAAGACCCTCTCCCTTCCAAGTCTCAATCTCCCGTCCTTGCTAGCAATTTTGATGATCTTCTTCAGCTGGTCATCCAGTCTCCATCTTTTATTGCTCTTAAGCTACCACATCCTTTATCTTATTCTCAAGGCCACCGCTTTGCTATTCTTAAGCAGCATTTATCAATATGTATCCTTTTTGTTTGATTGTTTTAGGTTCCTAGCTTTATCCATAATATTTTAATTCATACCTATTACTTTTTAGGCAGCTAAGCATATGTTCCAATTTCAAGATGATGTCTCAGCATCTTCTAGTAAAATTTTCAAGCTCAAGGAACAAGTTTCTTTGCTCAATAGCCACATAATTGACATTTGCAAAGGATGAGGCTGTAAATGAGAAAGAGAAATTTGCAAGTTCACTTTATGAAGTGAAAACTTTACTTAATGAAGAAAGAAGTGCTAATCAAATTTTAAGTGATAAAGTGAAAGCTTTAGAGATGGAGCTTGAGGAGGCCGATATGAAGGAGACCAAACTTGTAGAGGAGAATGGATTCTTAAAGGAGAAATTGCGAAGGAAAAGAATTTCTCTACAAAGTTTACTCTAGGGGTATATTTGTTGATCTTTCCTATTTAGGCGACAACTGCGGGGGTTTGCTCAGGCGCTTTCATCGTAAATACTTAAATGAACCCGAGTCTGATCCTTATCCCGAGGCATGTTGGAATCTCTAGAGAGTTGTCTCTATCCCTCTTTCTTCTTGCTCTCTTCCCCCCGAAAAACTTAAGTATAATAGGAAGAGATTTATTTATGAGTTTTATAAGGAATCAATCTTACATGAATCCAAATGATTGTATAACTGTAATATGTTACCCGGGTAGCTTATGAACTTTACCATTTTAGTTTTATTATTATTAGTCTAATTTTAATATATCATACAGATTAAAGCAATCTCAAACAGTCATGTTCCTATGGAACTCTTGAGTAAATATGTCAAATTAAAGAATGATTTTAAAGAGAAATTTATAATTCTTAAGACATCGCAGTTAGCGAGACACTACTTTCTTAGAGACCTAGAAGAAGTCAACATGCGATTTCCTCACTTTTGTTTCGATTTCTTAGATGATGAAAAGGATCAATTACCGAGTGAAATTTGAACTTATCACACCAAATTGATATGTGATCATGCTAGCTCTTCAGTCAGGGGATGGGACTACCATCAATTTTCTCCGTTAATACCCTAGAAGAGATTAAAGCTTCTTTTGACTCTACTCTTACCCTATCTGTTGGGTCATTGGAAAAGACAAAAACTGCTATTTTGAAACTTTAATTGGCTAATTGAATGTTCAAAAATAGAATTGTGATGTAATTTGAATTTCCTCATTGTTTGTAAACTTTTATTATTTAAAAAGGAAGATACTTCTCTCATACGTTGATTTTCTTTCCTACTTCCCCTTTTTGTTAGGGAAAAAAATTGATCCGTGTATTTGTTGGCACAAATATTCTTGGCCGAATTGACTTTGTTAAGGACATGCTTAAAGTAGAATTTGAGAAGAAACGCTCTTCATAAGGCACTCTAGCTTTACAGTTTTTAGATAATCCTAATGCGCAAAAATGGCATAACAAATACAACAAATTAAGGTCCATATTTAGAGGTGAGAAAGAAGTGAATTCCAACTTAGAAAAACAAATTAAAGAAAAGGATGAGAAAATTCAAAGATTGAATAGAAAAGTAGACGTTATTAGCCAATCTAAACTTTATTCTTAAAACACCGAAGCCGATGCTAAAATTGCTCGATTACATCAAAAGGTTCTGGACCTTGAGGAGCAATTGCTAAAATGTCAGGTAAACTGTCAATCTTTAGAATTTATCGCAAGCGGAGGCGAATCTAGTCTTTCTCATCAAGAGAGGTTTTCCGCTCTTTTAAATCCTCCTTCAAGCTTGGATGATAACGAAATCGCTAAATGGAGTCAAATAGTTAGGTTTGAATGTATGCAATTTCTAAATGGACAGTGGAGAGATAAGGTTTCTACTAGTCACAATGCTTATGAAGCTAGGTTGAAGGACTTGAGTGCGAAAAACACGCCTCCAATCAAGAAATTGAGAAATTGAAAGGTAAAATCAATATTTTGAAGGGAGCGAATAATACTCTCGATCGTGCATTAAATATTCAGATTACATTGATTGATGATTCAAATGTTATTTGGCAAAAAGAGAGGAAGCCTAAACAACTCCTAAGTTTGGCAATCCATCACATCACCGACGCATCTCTAGTTGTTGAAGATCTAAAGAAGTTGACCTAAAGTTCTGACTTGTAGCTCGTAGATCTTAGGGTTGATCTTTTTGTGGTTCAATTTTTGCACATGTGACGTTGTACATAATATATTAAATTTTTAATAAACATATAATTGAAAGTATGTTACCTTGAATGCATGGTATGTAGCCTTAAACCAAATACTGGTCCTTGTTCAAAACTACTTGACTATTAGTATCTTGCTTTTCTCTACTTTGAGCTTTTGATGTATAAATTGATACTCTACTCATTAAGAAGATTAAGAATCTCGCTAATTGAGCTTTTGGAACTTGATATAAAAATTTGCCTTTCCATTAATAAGTATGCAGTAACTTGCTTAGTAATGGAGATTCCTGTTAAATGAATTCAAATTTGAATTGAGAGTTGATTTAGTGAAGCCCCATCGTTAGAAAATCCTTCTGATAATAATTTGAATAGAAGCCTAGAGAACCATTCTGGTTATAGTGCGAAGAAAAGACCAGAAAACTCATTTCATAATTAATAATAGAAGACCAAAAAATCTATCTGGTATTAATAATGGAAGACCAGAAAACCCATCCGGTATTAATAATAGAAGACCATATGGGTAACCATTATGGTTATGGTGCGAAGAAAAGACCAGAAAACTCATTTCATAATTAATAATGGAAGACCAAAAAACCCATCTAGTATTAATAATGGAAGACCAGAAAACCCATCTGGTATTACTAATGGAAGACCAAAAAACCCATCTGGTATTACTAATAGAAGACCAGAACTCCTGTACGGTAATAGTAATAGAAGACCAGAACACCTATTTGGCAATAGTAATAAAAGACCAGAACTCCTATCTAGCAATTCCTAACCTTAGACGACTCGTATTTTGATAGATCTTCCTCTTAAAGACTACTTTAATCCTTCTTTCGGATTAAATTAAATTTGACTGGTCTTCCTCTAGAAGACTGTTTTTGATCCATTCTTTTGGATTGAATACAGTTGACTCAATTGCTTTTTGCTACCACCGTAGGTGAGGATCTCAACTTGGATCGAACCCTTTATCACCGTCTTAGGTGATGATTTAGGGTTGTTGTTCGATGTGTTTGGCTAGCTTTCTTTTAGCTGAACTGTAGACTTACCCGACCTTCCTCTATGAGGTGCTTTAGTAAGGCCGTGGAGATTGTACTAAAGGCTTGTCCGGCGTTTTGGACAAGCCAAAGGCTTACTCATCATTCCTTTAGAAAGTTCTTCAGTAAGGCCTTTGATGATGGCACTGAAGGCTGGTTCTGTGTTTTGGATAGGCCAAAGACTTACCCAACCTCTCTCTAGGAGGCGCTTTAACCAAACCACGTAGGTAGGAGTCGAAGGCTTGTGGATGCTTTGGTTAGACCTTTTCAAACAAAACCAAAGGTTTAATTTGACCTCCCTCTGGGAGGTGCTTTGACCAGGCCATCTTGGCGAAGACAAAGACTTTAGCCCTTTACTACCATCATAGGCAGTAGTTTAAGCTTTCTGTTATTTTAGGAGATTTTTACTCCTCAAACGTGTAGATACACTTATTTTGTTAAGAAACTCTCTCTTTGATTTGTTCAATATATTTGTACAAATTCGTCAAGCTTTCCTTACCCTAAGAGGTTGCTGATTATTCCCTCTAAGCTTCGACAGTGAATGGTGTCATGGTCGTTAGAGCGATGATAATATACCCTCCGAGATTCCTTTCATTCTTTGGTCGCTTCTTTTGCTAATGCCAATAGTTGAGCCTATCTTTAGTCAGGAAGTAGATATTCTTGTAAGAAATAGTAAGGGTGTAGTTCTTGGAAAGTCGCGACAATTTGGAGGATGGTCCTTTTGATTGGTATTTAATTACTCTATTGCTTGAGACAAATTCCTCGTCTTTGATGACTAACTTCCTTTTTAGGAAGCCTTGTGTTGCATTAGTTTTATAGGATCGATTAAGTACACTCCTCCATTTTCTAGTGAACAGTCAAAGCCCTTTCTATTTCCTTTTTGAAAATGATCCCCTTGGCGTTGAGTTTAATCTCTTTGGTATTGCCTACTCATGGAAAAGATCGGTGCTGGTCCCACAAGAAAGGGATTCAAACTCCATTTTTATGGGTTGTATGGAGCCACTTGTCTTTTTTTCCATGATTTGTAGTGCCATGACCATTAATTTTTGCTCTTCATGAAGCCGGGGATCATTTGTAATTTGGTAAGTTGGCCTATTATTTGAGGCTTGGAGGATCCTTGTTCGGAGTTTTTAACATGATTAATTGGCATGACTAAGCAAAACTTAGTTGATGCAATTAATTGGTGTTAAGAATCAAAGGTTTGCTAGCTCTGAATATGGTATGTTTGGTAGGGGAAAGTCTTTAAGCCCTAAATATGCGAGCTAGGGAGTTCCACTTAGGGTTTTAACGTTGATAGAGATTCGAGCCCTCCTTCTAACACCAAAATGTTAACGAATTTCTTCGTCAACCCCAAAAGTGCAAGGATGAGAATCTTAATAAATGATGGAAATTGGGGAGCCTAAATTTAACCTCAACGAGTGTTGACGTAAGACGACGCTTGGTTGAGTTAATGCTTAAGAGGAGTGAACGAGCAAGCTTAGGTTCATAGGGAAATATATGCAAGACCAAGTGAAATCATATATGCTTGAAATAAATCCATATTAGACAATCATATGTTTAAAAAAGAAATCAAGAATATAAGTAGTTTTTGAATTCGAAACAATCTTTGATTAGCAAAGCATATATGCTTTGGAATTCGAAAGAAAGTCATGATTCGAGAAATCGTGCTTTTATTCAATATAATGTCAAAAGTACAAGGTTCTTTAGTCCAATAGTTCAAGTGCTACCATCAGCTATGAATCTGCAAATCAATTTAGGGTTACAATGTTTAAAATGCAAGAAGAGAGATAAGAATGATTTACCCCATCAGTTGTGCCCCTAGGTCCATATTTATAGGGAGAAAATGTGGCATAGTGCTTGGCACATGGCTTCGGCGTGCTTGCTCTCAACGGCTTCAATGTTGCACATTGTTAACTTCACTTGACAACATCCTTAGGTGTAGAGCAGGGCTTCAGCGTTGTCTCATAAGTGAAGGCGCGTGACATAAATGACTCTCGGCATTAATGGCCCTTGTGTGATGATGGCGCTCTCCATTGGTTGATAGCAGTATCAGATTGAAGTAATGCTTGGCACAACGCGATAGTGATCTAGGGTAACATCAATAGGGAGCGGAATGGATTGGTATAACATTTGCCTTGATAACTTTTTTGGATACCGATGGCTTTCGATGTCAACATCTACGGTGTCCTCTAAGCACCGATTAAATGCGGTATCAACAAGACGCGGCACTGGTCGTTGACGACACAGTAATGAATGGTAATGATAAATGAAGTTGTTGATAAGCATTGACATTCTTTAGTGGCAATATAGGCAATGGTTGGCCTAATAATAAATAGCGGTAAGAATGAATGACGCTGATAGAAAGCAGCATCATTTTTGGAGGGTGACTGTGATAAAATATGGCATCAATGAGATGCAACGTATGTTGATATTCATTAATGGCTTACTGTATTGATTGCAGTCGATATCGCTACTTCCTTGGAGGAACGTGACGTTGGTTTCATGCGGTATTGATAACACTCGGTATCGTTTGAAAGACAACATTAAAGAGCGGCGGTATTGGAATAGAAGCAGCATCAAAGAGGTGCGACATCATTACTTTACGGCTTTGGTTATAGGTAGTATCAGTGATGAACGACATTGATAGGGTGCGACACTGATGAGTTGCGACGTTCATCTTATTTTCACAAGTAAAAGTGGCATTAATAAGTTGCGATGTCAATGAGATGTAATATGGATGGGAGGCAGCATCAAGGAGAAGCGGTATCAGCAACATGCATTATTGATCGTATATGGTACTGAACTATATTGATAAAGCATAGCATTACTTCCATCTTGAAAGGTGGCATCATATTCATGTCTCAAGTCGCATATCTTTAAGTATATGGAAGGTATTTCATCATATACTTAACATTGAATTCCGAGATATTGAAACTCATCTCTATCCCGAGAAGTAAGAATGTGCATCGAGTCAAGGTTAGTTTTCTAGTTTGTCCGACTTCATTGTTAATCAAGGGATAGTACTATTTGAAATCAAAAGGTGGGGATGAGTATAGGATGTCTTATTTTCATATTCAAATCTATACACACCCCATATAGTATAGTGGATTTTTCCACTATCGACAACTGACCCTTTTTAAAATTATCGAATGTTGGTTCTAAGAGACCGGGATCGGATAGCAAGAGTTATCCGAAAACAACTTCAAACCAACGTAAGCGTTCGAAGAGGAAACATCTGGAAGATGATGGAATCAAAGAAGATCTTTGAAGTACAAGGGCTACTTGCTACCAATCCTGAGGGTGATTCCAAAATAGATGTAGTAGAATAGTGCTTTCGATTTGTTCATATCCTGAACAACTTGTATGGATGAATGCTAGCATTGCATTGTCGCCCGGAGGGCAGTGTTAGCATTCCAAGTGGGATTGCTATATAATAGGTAAAATGTAGCCTCAAGCCTCACAACCGGGAATTCCTAAAATAGTGGATATGCTTCAAGGCTATGTGGTTCACTACCATTGGGGTGTGGACATCCTTGATCTAGATCGATATTATTCCATTTATGTATGCTTTAGAGCCCAGTGCGGTTATTGTTCACAACTGAGGGATGATCATACTCGGTACTATCCAGTAAGGGGTATGCTGGTCTTGACTAGTAGGGGTTGAAAGGTTTTCGACCTCGGTACATTTTATTTAAAGGTTTACTTTGATGGGTGGTACCCCTGTAGCCCTGTCATTAATGGAATCCATTCTCCAATAAGTGCCTTACAGACTTAATTGTGCCCAAATATGTTGGAATGTGAGATGTAAGCAATCCATCTATGTTCAGTTTATATTTTAAACCTTAGACATTATTATAATATCACTAGATTTTCTATTAAAATGTTTTGGTTATCTTTAGGTAAAAACACGTCTGTGTTTATGTGCGGCATTATCTTATGGGATACCTTTATTTTAAAGAGTTTTGTTGGCATTATAATTTAGTTCTTTAGAAGTTTTACTCACACCAGACCCATGTCCGATCCAGAGTTTTTCTTTCTTTCCCTAAAACTCTTGGATACTCAAATTTGTATGAGTGGTCAAGTAGTCCAGGTCCTACGGATGCATTTTGAAGGAGCATAGAGCAGGTGGCTTCGACGATATCTAGTTATCTTCTTATTTTCACCTATGTATGTGTATATTTTATATCAGCATTATGGGGACATGTAGTTATAATTGTCCCTAGGTAAAGTTGGTATTTGTGTAACTCTGATGTTCATTTTGGGAATGATTCCATTTACTATTTTATGTTGACTATTATAATGCGATTGCTTTACGATATAAGATTCTATGTTTTCTTTCTTCTTGCCTTTTTTTCTTTTCCCCCAATGACTTGTCTTTCGTACGCCTAGATGATCGACACATGAATAACGGATGTGTATTAAGTGTCGTCTTTAGAAGTAAGAAAGGAGGATCGTTGCAAGTGGTATCAGATCCTAGGATGAGCGAACACTTAGGCCTTGGTTGGGGTCAACTCACTAGAGATAGGGTTAGTGATATCTTGTAATGAATTTAGTTTATGAGAGCGAATATTTGTAATTTTTATTTGTATATACATATTCGAGTTAGTTAGATCAGTTTTGATATGTTTGATTGGTACCCTCTTTCCTTAAGATTATCTTGTCTAAGTATTCTAAAAGGTTATCTTACTATGTACAGGTAGGAAGAATAAGCAATAAAACAAGATGGGGTAGAGGAGCTAGTAACACCATGACCACCAATGGTCGAGCTCCGAACGTCGGAAGAGTTGGAATAGTTGAAGAAACAGCACCAGCATAGCCCTGTGTGAACTTCGCAGCTCTGTGCAAGGATTATACAAATCTTAGAGGAAAGCCGTTTAAGGGAACGGAATCCATCGTCGAAGTCCAAGCTTGGCTTCATTCTTGCAAAAAGATTTTCAAGGGCCTGGATATTTCAGATGAGATGAAGCATTTCTTAATGTCTTGGCAATTACATGGTGGAGCGGTAGCATAGTGGGACTCTGTTACAGCTAATGTGCCGAAAGATGATTTTCTTGGGCCAGATTTAAGGAAGTATTTGAAGACCAGTTAATGTTCGCCCTTGGAAAAACTCGTATGTATATGAGTTTCTTAGATCTAAAGCAAGGAGAATTATTGGTAGCCGAATGTAAGACTAAGTTTAATGAGCTATCACGGTTTGGCCCGAAGTTGATTAATAATCCTCTGAAGAAGAACGAGATGTTTGTGAAGGGGATGAGGGAAGGTTTCCAGGAGAAGGTGACTACCCATCTGAAGGGATCTTTTGTGGATTTGGTAGATATGGCTCTTAGGTATGAAGCTCTTGAGAAAAAGAAGCCAGTAGCAGCACCCAGTGACGGTAATAATAACCCGAACAAGAGGAATTTAAACCCGAACTAGAAGAAACAGGGAATGGAAAGTCAAAGGGAGATCAAGGAAACAAGTTTAAGGATTATGTTTGTAATAAGTATAACCAAAAGGGCCATATCGCTATGTTTTGCAAGAATTCTGGAGTTCAACAGTAGCAATCAAGACCTATTTCTTTGATGGTTCAGAAGACACTTTGTTTCAACTATCAGCAACTGGGACATATGGTGAAGGATTTCCCGCTAATGAAGAAGGGACGGCAGGTCAAGGTGTATGCTACCAAGGATGAATCATCGACCTCAGAAAATGTGAAAGGAGTTTTGGAAGGTACCTTATTTGTTAATGGAATTTTAGTTCGAGTATTGTTTGATACCAGGGCTTTCCATAGTTTTATTTCTAAAGAATTGGTAGATGGATTGCAACTTTCCCATAAATTCGTAAACACCCCTATATGTGTATCTAACCCATAGGTTGTGTAACAAATCTGTGTATGATTTGTGAAAAGGTGCTAATTACTTATCTTATCCACCTCTTCTTTGGGGATATGTATGTTTTGGATTTTAATGGGTTTAATGTTATATTCGGTATGGACTTGTTATCGAAGTATAAAGCTGTTCTTGATTGTGTCAAGCGGATAGTAGTGTTGAAGGCCGAGTTCGGAAGGGTATTGGAAAGGATATCATGTGAAGAGACTGTTAAGCGTATGAGTAGTTTCCTTTATGCCTTAGAATCATCTTAAGAAGGGTTAAGGTCTATAGCAATTGTTAAGGATTTTCCTGATGCTTTTGAGGAGGTTAACAGTGTACCGCCACATCGAAAGATTGAGTTTCATATTGACTTAATTCCCAGTGCAAGGCCTGTTATTCAACCCATGTGTAAAACAGCCTTGAGAGAGAGGAAAGAGCTAATAAATCAAATTGATGATTTGTTGAGGAGGGGACTGATTAGACCAAGTCGTTCGAGTTGGTAAACAGCTGTATTTTTTATGGCAAAGTCGGATGGTTCTTTAAGACTGTGTGTGGACTATCGGGAGTTAAATAGGCATACCATTCGAAATAAGTATCCCTTACCTCGTATAGACAACCTTTTTGACTAACTACACGGTGCTCGAATATTTTCCCAAATGGACCTTGCTATAGGATTTCAACATTTAAGGGTGGCGAAGGATAGTATACCCTTAACTACATTTAGAGGGCTAGAATTTTTCTTTGAGTGGTTGGTTATGCCTTTTGGGCTAACCAAAGCACCCGCTTATTTTGTAGATCTGATGAATCGAGTTTTTAGGGACGTTCTCAATAAGTTAGTGTTGGCCTTTATAGACGATATCCTTATCTACTCTAAGATCGAGGAAGAACCCAAACACCATTTGGAAGTGGTATTAGAAATGTTATGGAAACATGTTCTTAAGGAAAAAAATTCTATGTGCCACTTTTAGCAATCGGAAGTAAGGTACCTAGAACATGTTATGTCGAGGGATGGTATCTCAATTGATCCAGCAAAGGTAGCGACGGTTCAAGAATGGAAGACACCATAGACTTCTACTGAAGTCCAAAGTTTTTTAGGCCTGGCTGGATTTTATAGGAGGTTCATCCAGGACTACTCCAAGATTGCTTCACACCTAACCAAGTTGACGAAGAAGGATGAGAAGTTCATTTGGACTCCAAAGCGTGAAGAAGCCTTCGTTAAGTTGAAGAGAAGGTTGACCAGTGCTCCAGTTTTAGCTATTCCAGATGAAAGTGGAGGATTAACTGTGTATACTGATGCTTGTGAAGTAGGTTTGGGTGCAGATTTGATGCAGCATAGGAGAGTGATTGCTTATGCTAGCGGGCACTGAAGCCTCATGAGAAGAATTATACAACACATGATTTGGAGTTGTTAGCTATGGTGTTTGCATTGAAGATGTGGAGACATTATTTGTTGGGTTAAAAGTTCGAATGCTTCATGGATCATAAGTCCCCGAAGTATCTTTTCACGCAAAAGGGTCTGAACTTGAGGCAGCAACGATGGTTGGAATTTCTAGCGGTGTATAACTTGGATATTCTTTATACGTCAGGAAAAGCAAATGCGACGACGGATGCTTTGAGCAGGAATGCAGTTTTGGCTCCCTTGGAAGTTACTTCGACTCTTCTGGAAAGGACTATAAGAAAATAAAGGGAAGATAGTGTTCTAGAAGAATTAATACCAAGAGTCGAAGAAGATTGATGTTCAGATTTTTGGATTGATAGCCGAGGTGTTTTAAGGATGAATAGAAGGTTATGCGTTCCAGATGTTGATTGTCTTAGACATAAAGTTTTAACAGAATGCCATAGTCTAAATTAAGTATCCACCCCGGAGTTAATAAGATGTATAGGGATATGAAGTGAGCATTTTGATGGCCCGAAATAAAGAGGGATATCTCTATCTTCGTGAGCAGATGTGCGAACTGCCAGTAAAGCAAGGGTGATCACCAAAGAACTGTTGGGCTACTACAACTGCTGGAGATCCCAAATTTGAACTAGTAGCAGATATCGATGGATTTTATTGATGGATTACCAGATCAAGAAAAGGAAACGAAGGTGTGTGGGTCATCATGGATCCGCTAACCAAGAGTGCTAATTTTATTTCAATCAAGCCGATGAGGAATGCAGCTACTTTGGTGGAGATTTATATGAGAGAGATCGTTCAACTGCATAGAGTTCCAGTGAGCATAGCAAGTGATCATGATCTAATCTTTACTAGCCAGTTTTGGAAAGCGTTACAGATAGCTTTGGGAACAAATCTAAGTTTGAGCACAACATACCACCTTCAAATCGATGGTCAAACTGAGAGGGTCAACCGAATCTTAGAGAATCTGTTGAGAGCATGCATCTTGGATTTTGGAGGATTGTGAGAAGATCAGATGCACTTGGTGGAGTTCTCCTACAACAAAAGTTACCAAGCAAGCATTTGCATGGCACCCTATGAAGCTCTTTATAGACAGTCATGTAAGTCACCAACGTGTTGGGTGGAGATTGGGGATTGGCTAGTGCTTGGACTGATATGATTCGGGAGGCTACAGAGAAAGTTGATGTGATCAAGATAAGGATGAAAGAAACTCAAGATAGACAAAAGAGTTATGCAGGTCAAAGGCAAAGGGATTTAGAATTTGCAGTCGGAGATTTTGCGTTTGTAAAGATTTCACCGAGTAGAGGAGTAGTTCGATTTGTAAGAGCTGGAAAGATGGGGCTAAGGTATGTTGGACCTTTTTGAATTCTTGAGAGGATTGGGCCGCTTGTCTACAAAGTTGAGTTGCCGAAGAGGTTGCCGGGGGTCCATAATGTTTTCCATGTATCCCGTTTGAGGAAGTATGTGCATGACCCATCGATGATTGTTGAGCCATCAATGCAAGAGGATTTGGAGATAGAACTGAACTTGATTGTGATCAGGCATCCAGTTCACATTGTGGATCGGGATGAGAAGAGATTGCATAATAAGGTAGTGGGATTGGTTAAGATTCAGTGGAGTGAAGATCGCAGAGATTGTACTTGAGAGACTGAGGATAGTATGAAGGAATCTTATCCCAAGTTGGTGTTTGGATAATAGATTACTTGTTGTACGGATTGTGAACTCTCTGTTTATAATATAGTTGCATAGTATGTACCTTTTGTAATATAATATATGGCCTTTGGAGTTATTTTGAGTTATCTTTTTGGGTGTTAATTTCGGGACAAAATTCTTTGGGGGGGGGGGGGGAGAATGTAACGACCCGTAATTTAATCACTTTAAATATGAATATTTAATATATTTTTAAATAATGAATTTATGGATTTTATAGCTCAAATAATCCCCTTTTAAATAATAAATGATGATGGTAAAGTTGTTTTGAAACTTTGGTTTACAAAAATAATTAGTTCGGAGAAAAATCGAAAATGTGACTGAAAATCGTTTTTTGGATTTTCGACTTTTCATCCTTTAAAAGTTGTCGGAAAACATTATGCACATTAGAGCATATATACTACACATTTATATATATAACATATGATATGGTAAAAGGTTAAAATAGGTTTGAAATAGCTTTACTTAAAGTAAAATGGTAAGGTTGACTATTCTTTTAAAAAAAATAAAAATAAAATAAAAAGGTAATGTCATTTCATGACAACTTACCCTTAACATCACATAAGAGAGTGAAGTGATGGAAAAGAGAGAGGGGGTTGTAGAGGTCGCATGTTCAACAAGGCAAGGAAGGAGGTGGTGATGACATGGCAGAGTTTTGTGGAGGGTAAAGGACCAAAGGGCAAAACGGTAAATTACTATTTTTATTTTATATAAAACAACTCCATTCTCATTTTCATTTCACTTATTCATTTTCAAAACTCCTCACTTCTTTTTCAAAGTTCGACCTTCCTTTTTAATGGCTTCTTAAAGTTTTAAAATAAAATAATATCTTACCTCTTCCATTTTTAAAAAACCTTAAACCAAGTTAAATTTCACTTCTTTTCCTTTCTACATCCTCTCTTTTCAAAACAAACCCAAAAACACCCATAAAAACCCCATGGCCGAGCCCTTTATTCCACTAGGGCGAGCCCACTTCCAACCCTAAAGCCTATAAAAATCAAGTTTTGCAAAATAAAATGCTAGGTTTGGGTGACGGTGGAAAATTTATTGGGGTCTGATTTGGTTTTGGTTGATTGGGTGAGTAAAAGCTTACATGTTCAGGCAAAGTTTTAAACTTTATTTTGTTGCTAAACTTTGTTGCTAGTTTTTGGTTGTTTGGTTGATAAATAATGTTGTTTTGTGCTTTACATATATATGTTTAAACGATATGTTGGTTATAGACTTGGAAATGAAGTCGAAAATCAAGTATGGTTGACAAATTATGATTTTTACTTGTGTATGATGTTATGGTATGTATATATATGTTTAGGCTCATGTATGTGATGTTGTATGCTAAAGAAAAATTAGCATTTGATCTTGTTTTATGTTGCGACATAGAGATTCCTTTGGGTTTAAACTTGTTTCACTTGTTTTATTTTCTAGAAAAGTTTTACAAGTTTTCGAAACTTTACTTTTAGTTTCCAAAAACTTTATACTATGTTTATGAAGTAAATTAAAATAAAAGTAAAGGCTTGAACGGTATTTGATATGTAAAACTAGTCTAAAGTTATGGTATCCATAGCGATAGTCGCTATGGATGCAGTTTGTAAAAATGAACACTTTTTGTAAACTAAAAGTGCTTTCATTTTAAATATAATTTTGAAATGTATTTCAAATATATTATGAGTATTAAAAAGGTTTATTTATTATTTAATTAATTAATTAAGTAAGGGTTTTATGATTATTTAATTATTTAATTAAGTAAAGGTAATTAGTACTTAATTAATAGTTAAGAGAAGGTAATTAGTACTTAATTATTCTATAGTAAAATAATTATAATTAGTTGCTTAAGTAAGGGTTAATTAATTATTAACTAAGAAAAGGTTAATTTTAATTAATTTTAATTAATTTTAATTTAAGTAAGATTTAATTATTGATTAATTATTACTCAGGCAACATTCAATTATTAATAAATTATTAATTAAGTTAAGATTTACTTGAGATTTAATTAAGATTTAATTATTATTAAACAAAGGGTTTAAACTTATTTTTAATTAATTAAATAAAAGTTTTAATTTTTAATTACTTTATTTCCAAGGATCGGTTTGTTTAAAAACAGCTTTCTTTTACAAAGAATGATTTAAATACAAGGGATTCTCTTTGTCTATGCCATTAAATAGCCAAACAAATATGAATAATTTATACTAAAATGTTGACATGTTTCATTGGAAGTAAGTCGTCTTGTATTTAACATTAAATGTCGATGAGTAAACTTCCCCCAATCCGTGAGATCTAAAACTTGATTTTCTAGGCAAGGGATAAAGAAATCGAAATGTCTGATAAATATAAGGGAGTTAATTTCGATAAATGGGTTATATAACTTAAGTATATAGAAGATATTTCATTGTATACTTAAAACCAAATTTCGAGGTATGGAAACTCATCTCTATCTTGAGAAGAAAGAATGTACGTCGAGTCAAGTTAGTTTTCTAACTTGTCCGACTTCACTGTTAATCGCGGGATAGTACTATTTGAAATCGAAAAGTGGAAATGAGTATAGGATGTCTTATTTTCATACGCAAATCTATACACACCCTAGATAGTGGATTTGTCCACTATCTAAAACTTGACCCTTTTTAAAATTATTGAATGTTGGTTCGAAGAGACCGGGATCGGATAACAAGAGTTATCTGAAAACCACTTCGAACCAACGTAAGCGTTCAATTGGAAACATCTGAAAGATGATGGAATCGAAGGCAAAGATCTTTGAAGTGCAAAGACTACTCGCTACTAATCCTGGGGGTGATTCCAAAATGGATGTAGTAGAAATAGTGCCTTCAGTTTGTTCATATCTTGAACAACTTGTATGGACGAATGCTAGCATTGCATTGTCGCCTGAAGGGTAGTGTTAGCATTCCAAGTGGGATTGCTATATGAAAGGTAAAATGTAGCCTCAAGTCTCACAACCGGTAATGACTAAAACAAGGGATATTCTTCAAGGCTATATGGTTTGCTACCATTAGGGTGTGGACATCCCTGATCTAGGTCAATATTATTCCTATTTATGTATGCTTCGGGGCCCAGTCCAGTTGTTGATCACAACCGAGGGATCATCATATTCAGTACTATCCAATAAGGGGTAGGTCGGTCTTAACTCAAAAAGGTTGAAAGGTTTTCGATCTCGGTACATTTTATCTAGAGGTGTATTATGACGGACTGTACCCCTGTCATTGATGGAATCCATTCTCTAATAAGTGCCTTACGGACTTAGTTGTGCCCAAATATGTTGGAATGTGAGATGCAAGCATTCCAACTATGTTCAATATTTATTGTAAACCCTAGACATTATTATAATATCATCGTATTTTCTACTGAAATGTTTTGGTTATTGTAAGATAAAAACTTGTCCGTATTTATGTGCGGCGTGGTCTTACATGATACTTTTATTTATAGAGTTTTATAAGCATAATAATTCAGTTGTTTGGAGTTTTACTCACACCAGACTCATGTCTGGCCCGGAGGTTTTTTCTTTTTTTCTCTAAAACACTTGGATACTCAAATTTGTATAAGTAACCAAGTAGTCCATGTTCTATAGATGCATTTTGGAGGAGCATGGAGCAGGTGGCTTCAACGATATCTAGTTATCTTCTTATTTTCTGCTATGTATATGTATATTTTGTATCAGCATTGTGGGGGCAAGCAGTTATAGCTGTCCCTGGTTGAAGTTGGTATTTGTGCAACTCTGATGTTCATTTTGGGAATGATGCTATGTACTATTTTATATTGACTATTATATGTGATTGCCTTGCGATGTAAGATTATGTGTTTTCTTTCTTCTTGCCTTTTCTTTTCTTTTTTCCCAATGGCTCGTCTTTCGTATGTCTAGATGATTGACATATAAATACCGTGGGTGTATTAAGTGTCGTCTTTAGGAGTAAGAAAGATGGATCGTTACATATATGATTTAGTGAGTTGAATACATGTTCTACTAGGCGGCACGGTCTCACTATAATTTTACGTGTAGGGAGAAATATTACTCATACCAAACTTATATCTTACCCGTATTTTTATTATTATTTTCCCCATAAACTCATAGGTACTCATTTGAGTATGTTTAGTTTATAGGATTAGCAAGATAGCATTTGGAAGGGCGAATAAAAGCTTCGACGACAAAGCAAAAGGCTAAGTTGTTAGTAAAATTTATTTTAATTCCGCTGTTATAAAACTAGATTATATAACTAATTAAGTGGATATGCTGACAACTTCATATGTCGAACGCCATTATTATTTATGTTTTATTATATTTACCCATGCATGAGTATGAATTGAGAAATAATGTAAAGGCAATTTGTATATGCAGATTATTTAGCTACTCTATTTACTTGATGCCGTTGAAAAAAGAATTGATCCCATTTTCTCGCTTGAAAATAACCATAGTGATAACTGCAGCATCATCGACGTTCATTTTCTAGTCTGGGGATGTTATAACTTACAAGCACCCCCCATTTACACTGTTTAAGGCTATGCATTGCTACCCTCCTTGCTCTTCTCGATGAATCCAAAAACCATCAACTCCCCTTGTTGAAATTCCACCAAAGATGAACTTCGATTCATTTGTAAATTCACATCATCTTCCTCATCTCTGATCGCATCACAAACCACTACTGCACCGAGACTAGTGACAAAATCCCTTACCATCTTATTTTGGTAGTTCAGCCTTTGCACCATGTTCACTTTAACATTGGCTGTCACCGTATCATTTTCCAAGAGGCCATAACATCTTTTAATGCTAGACACCACGTCAAGTTACCATAGCATTGCATATGCAAACACATCGAGCCATAATTCCACTATTTGGTATCAAGCACCAATCTCGTGTCTTTCGAGTGGCATACTTCTCTTTTCGATTTGCTAGCCATAAGACTACTTCGATTGCACTATTATCCTCCTCAAATGGGTAAAATCCATGTTTTCCCACTGGGAAACTTTCACGATGGAGTTCCCATCGAGTAAGAAATTTTCCTACATCGGTGAATTGTCATATCATGCTTTATCCCAAGAGTCCGCACCCTAAATTTTTTTCTTCTAATTACCATAACCAAATATGATTTTTATCAACTTTGCGATGGGCATAACTTATATTTTCAATTTTAGGTTAGGACAAATTACCTCCATCTGAAAGCTCTTCTAACATGCTACCTTCCTATCTCAATTGTATCTTTATAAGAGTTAGGGTATGAGAGTTATTAGCCATATAAAATGATCACTTTTAGTTTTAATACATTTTATAAGTGTTCCTTGGGGCAAAATTGTAAACAACAGCAAGTTAGGCTGATTTTTGGAGAAAATTTTATCATGTACAACTAACCTAGGACAGTTATCACCAGTCCATTTGCTTAAGAAATCCATTTTCAATCTAAATGGAAATTTTTAGAAATTAATTTTCCTAATTAACTAGTTAATTAAATAAGCCATTTTTAGCCTGAAACACATTTTTTCTTAGTGCCTTTTAAACCAAGTTAATTAGATAAATTATAGAGAAATTCAAATAAAATTCTAAATCAGTTTCAAAATATACTATTTCATTTTAAAGATCATTAAGTCACGAGTTGAAGTAGTTTTTAGCTCTCTACCTTAATAAATTTCCATCATAAACTTGCTAAAATCGTTTAATCATCAAAGGTTAATTTAGGCAACCCCACTTCCAAAATCTACCAAAATCACTATTAACATATTAAATAGAAAATAAAATATGAATATAAAGTAAAAGAAACCAAATATGATTAGTATTACTCACCCAAACTTCTTGGTTAGGCCAAAACCATTATATGAATGAGGGAAGATGACAAGCTTTTAATTTCCTTTAATTTTATATATTATTTTCTCCGTTTTAAGTTTTTTACGGTAACTTGATAGAGGGTAGGGATTTTGAGTTGTGTGGAATGAAAATGGAACAAGAGACCTAAAAAGTTTAGGATTATTTTCCTTAATGGATTTTAGGATTATTTTCCTTAATGGATATGGGTTTTGATTTGTTGAAACCCATTTAACCCTTATTTTTTAATTTCTTTTTTTTTACATTAAGGTTAGCCGCCATGACTTATAAGGGTTATTGGCCAATAAACATCCATAGGAAGTATGCACTAATTGTAACGACCCGTATTTTTAACTATTTTAAATTATTGAATGTAATTTGATTATTGGATAAAATGGTTAGAAATAAATATTTAATGATTATTAATGTAATTTATTAGAGGATTAAATTGTTTAAATTTAATATTTGGGATAGTGTAAATAGTTGAATTTGTGATTTAATATGAATCAGAATGGTTTCTAGTATGGATATAAATTCTATTTGAATTATAATTGAGTTGGTAAGTTTTTAAAATAGGAATTTCAAGTAATTTCATCGATTTTGAAAATCGCTCGATTTAATCGACACGTTAAAATAGCAATCCGGGGCACAGTCTCGGAATTCGACGAAACCAGTTTCATTAGATCCGTAATAGTGTATTAGTATCGGATTTCAAATTTTGTAGCAGTCAGAATTCTATTTGGATTCGGAATTCATGTTAAATGGTTTTATTGAACTTATACATGTTCTATATCTTATTATAAATGACTAATATTCTAAATTGAGTTGAGATAGGTACATACGAAGACCGTTGGACGTATACGCGGGTTTTATATGCTTTTGCTTGCTTAATACGAGCGAACTCGCTCGTATTAATAATAATAAGGTACACATCTCGGATTGCATACCGTGCTTTTATATTTTTCCCTACGATATACCTCATCATTGAGATGAGATGTATATTTGATATATATTTGGGTTATATATTTTATTGTAAAAATTTTCCGATCGAGCCGCGCAAAGAAAACGCAGCCGAAATTTTTCGTAAATCCAGGAGTTAGAATTTTTTTGAAGTTTTAAAAATTTTATAACTTGTTTTGATAACTAACTTGTAAATTCCGTAAGCCGATCGGAGTGGCGTAGTAATAATTTTGCAAATAAGATTTTATTGTTTATATGTTAATTATTTTGAATAAAATATATTCTTTACTTAACGCCTTTTCGGGGACGAAAAGTTTTGAGTGGAGGAGAATGTAACGACCCGTATTTTTAACTACTTTAAATTATTGAATTTAAATTGATTATTGGATAAAATGGTTAGAAATAAATATTTAATGATTATTAATGTAATTTATTGGAGGATTAAGTTGTTTAAATTTAATATTTGGGATAATGTAAATAATTGAATTTGTGATTTAATATGAATCGGAATGGTTTCTAGTATGGATATAAATTCTATTTGAATTATAATTGAGTTGGTAAGTTTTTAAAACTGGAATTTCAAGTAATTTCGTCGATTTTGAAAATCGCTCGATTTAATCGACATGTTAAAATAGTAATTCGGGGCACAGTTTTGGAATTCGACGAAACTAGTTCCATTGGATCCGTAATAGTATATTAGTATCGGATTTCAAATTTTGTAGCAGTTGGATTTATCGTTTGCTCGTGGGAGCTGAAAATGCGCAGAAATTAATTTAAGGAAATTAATTTTAAGTCAGTCGTTTAATGCCGTAACTCCCGTATACTTTGGAATTGGCTTTCGAAACATGTTCCATTGAGTTCGGAATATGGGTAAAGCGTTATAAACGTCAGGCGGCACGCTTCTTTTGGAGTTCGTCCGAAAAAGTACGTGAATAGTGGACAATAATAATAATAATAAAATAATGTGTGTACGCATATATATACGCGTAGCCTCCCCAAAACCCTAGCCAAAGAACGCAGCCGCCTCCACTTTATTTCAATGGCTGAAACTACATCATTTTCCCTCGATTTTTCTCCAAATCCACAAGCTTTCGTGAAAATCTTTCAACTGAGAAATCGTAGAGGGTGACGAGAGCTTCAAATCCATACGGCGACGATCGCCTGAAACTCGTCGTCGTCGCCGTTATTTGCTCGCGTATGGTACACGTTCGAACACAAAATTCGAGGAGCCGGAGAGGCCGAGCTTGACCAGCCTTCAGGCGTAGATGCGTGAGAATGGAGGCTACGGGATGGTGGTCGTTGCTCATCGTATAGATGATCAAAGGGTGGTGCGGCGTGAAGGATAGCTTGCGTGCGATGGGTAGGCGAACTCGAGTTGTTGGAGCATACGCGAGAAGAAGAAGATTTGTGCGGCCATGATCTGTTTTCTGAAAATCAACAGCCTGGATATTTTGCAAGGTTTAAAAATTAAAAGGGAAATGTAAATTGATTATATTATAAATTATGAAATCTTATAAATTGTATATCTTTGTCATACGCGGTCGAAATTGGACGAAACAAGCGGTGCTGGAATCGTATCGACGAAGGCTTTGGCGTGGAATCGAAGTGGCATTTATTTAAAGCTGAAATATTTTCAGTTTCAAATAAAAGGTGAGTATTTTACAACGCTCACAAAGTACTAGAATATTTTTATGTTAGTTAAATTTAAAATTATGAAGTGATTTAAATTTGTTGATTGTTGTTTGATAATTGACATCTGAATTAACTGATAGAAATTTAAATTGACGGTTAAATTGAATTGGAATTAAACTGTTAGTAAAATTCCCGATTATTGATAATTGGTTAATTGTTGTGATTTATCGACTGTTTGGATGATGGATTGTAATGGATGCCAATTGGTTGAGATTTTGAATGATTGGATGTTTATTTATTTTTACATATCTTGTTGTCACCCTGTAAATTATCTGACAGTATATAAACTGTTATTTGAATTATTTCGAATAAATTAAGAAATAGGTCGAAAGATATATACCTATGACACTGATTTGGATTGAAGTGATATATATATCCATCTCTGAAACTAAAATCCAAATAATTGATTCACTTGGACAAAGGATAGAAAATTATATACGGACACCGGATTGGTTAAATTAAATGATTTTAAAAATTTTGATTTGAAATTTATTTAAATGATTTGAATTTAAGAAAATGAAAATCGAATTTATGGACATCGAACTATTTTCGAACTTGAGCTCGAAGTGTTGAAATTTAAGTTTGATAAAAGGAATATTTTAAATAATTGAAGTTGAGATTTTGAAGTTATAATCGAAATATGAAGTGAATTTCAGAAATTGAATTGTTTTAAAAGTTTGGACTTTTATTCGAACTTTGAATATTGCTAAGTAAAAGTGATATAAAACGATATTTTGGAATTGAGCTCGGAATTTAATTATATTTGAGGATTTGGATTTTAAATTGGATATTGAAGGTAGATTTGATTCAAGTGTTTTGAATCGATATTTTGAAATCGAACTTGGAATTGATATAAATCGAAATGGTTTAAATTTAGAATTGAAATTATTTTGGAATTGTAATTGAAATTAATTTGTATTTAATTTGGAATTGAAATTGAAATTAATTTGGAATCGAAGTAAAATTTAACTTGAAATCGAAATTGAATCGATTAAATCGAAATGGAAATTGGAATTGATTAGAATTGGGAAATTTGGAATTGAACCGGTTTGACTTTGAAGCTATTTTCAAATGAATTATTTTAGTATAAACCGTTTAAAATCTATCTTTCTTAAATATTCATATTATTTTGATTTTCATTTTACTATATAAACCATTTTTAATACTCAAACTATTTTTTATGAAACTATTTTAACTATTTAACTATTTTAAAATTATTTAAACTATTTTCTAAAAATTCAAACTAGTCAAAAGGGTGAAATGTTTATATTTAAATCTTGGATTTAAATGCGAATTGGGTTAAAGTGAAGTTATAACCTAAATTGTAATTCGAATCAAAATTTTGAAGTGAAATCGATATATCGAACTGAATTGACATTTTGAAGTAAAATATGATTTGTGAAGTGAATATAATGATTTCGAAATGGATTTGATTTTTGAAGCGAATATGATATTTTGATATCAAATACGAACTGTTTTCGAAATGTAAAAGAACCAACCGGCGTGTAAAACGACGTTTGGTCGTTAAATAGACCGGGACCTCTTATTGGCATACTCTCTGTTAATATTGGAACCACTTTAACAACTATGTACACGGAGGAGACTCCAGAATGAAGTGGTTGGATTTGGCTTCATTTGCTGGATTTGAAGAAAGAGAAAGATGATGAATTGGCCTGACACTTGTGTCAAGTTGAAATGACTAAAACAGGAGCCGTACCGGCCAATGAGGTTAACTACCTCTAGCGGACACACTTCTTCGTTACTACCATGACATTGTTATCGATTGGTGCGCGCCCTTGAATTTTGGGAGTGTTGGACGCGGTGGGCCGTTAGGGGTTACCACCAGTAGGGAAGGGTAAACTGGTAGTATCCTACCTTGGGCATTGCCTCACGTGCCTTGTTATACTTTTATCCTTATACGAGACCCCTACGATTTTAGTTTAGTGTTGTCATATCACAGCGCATCCCTATCCACCGACGATTTACTAGTGTTTTATATGCAAACTGTATGACAATACTTAAAAACGCATTAAGGGGGATCAATGTAAAGCCTTAACGCTAAGAAAATATTTATTTTACTGATTAGACATTATATATGTAGCGTATTCTACTACATATAAATATTTTGATGGATCCTTAAAAGATGGAAAATCTCGTAACATCTCTTGAGTTATTACACGCACGTTATACACTGGATAGGAGACGTGAAACTCCGTAAACTTCTCTGACGCTATGACACTCATGTTATATGCGATATCGATTTGACTCACATAAGAATATTTTAGTCATGACTCGAGTGTTTTGTCTTTCCATTACACTCGGATCAACCCTGAGTTTTTCAGCGCATCGAAGATCATTTTCTGGAGGACGAAGACGAAGACTTGGTATATTATTACTATTATTATTCCTGCATCATGTTGTCTGCTGCATTATTTTATTTATCCCGGTTGTATATATAACTCCGATACATGTTGTATAAATTATTACCAAGTGTATAGTAAACAGCTTCATGAACTATTTATTTGATTATTATATTTTATCGTTCCGCTGTGAAATTCTGTGTTTGTTTTCTTCTTCTTTTCTTATTTTTCATAATTAACCCATTGATTATCTATATTCCGGATTATTTAAGTTAGACATGTGTGGATTATTGTCGATTTAAACCTTCCGAAATGTGGGTTGTCACACTAATCAATACTTTAGGTTATTCAAAAAGATTTACATTAGCATTGGAAATTGATCCTTACACACTACATTTGATAACCCATGTTTTAGTCAGTTGAGATACCCTATAAGGTATCTTTTATTTCTCTTATTCATTAGCCTATGTAAATTGTACATAATCATTATTTCACTTATACTATAATTTTCGATATGCAATTGGTTTTTCATAAATTAGTTAATTGAAGTTTTTAAATGTTTCACTACACAATAATTAAACTGATTAAAATTGAATTAACTAGCACTTATTTCCCTTTCCACCATGGCATGTCATTTCCACATCCGCTCACTCCATAATCAACGTACTAAAGTAAAAAATATTGAAATAAAAAAAATACACAAAAATGTGTTGCAGTATAATCGACCGATGGCAAATGCTAAAAAGTTCAGTAAATTACTAATAATGAATATCCCTGCAATTGGCCATTACCACTAATAGCATCATTTCATAAATCCAAAATCACTTGTTTAAAAAAGAGTATCCATTGTTGCTACGTCCAACTAATTTTTCATTTACGCCTAGCTAATATCAAGACAAGATCAATGTATTTGTTGCCAAATTCGAAAATTCATAGCAATAATAAAATGTTTAAATATTATTATCTTATCACTTTATGTTATTATTAGATTATTTGATAAATTTTTTATTTAAGAATTGTCATATATAATCCAGTGTTTTATCGTAGTATGACATATTTATGTACTTTTTTGTACTACATGGAGACCTTTGGATTAAATATTGATCTAATACCGTCGATATATCAGTAAGTATTTTCGATATCATAAAAATATTGTTGATCAATATTTTAACTAATATCTTAAAGAATATTTCTTTAAGTTCGTATGTGATATATCAGCAATATTTCATCGATATTATTCGATATTAGTTACCTTGGTCTTTGTGAATGTAACCACTAAATACTCAGTTTACTTTTTTTCTCAACACATGCCTAAAAGGTATTAACTGTGTTTCATGCCCAACTATTAGTTATGTTCAAATGTTAATAAACTTTGTCTCTCTTTGTCTTTTCTTCATAGATCCAAAGAGAGATTGATTAAAATAATCAAGAAGACGACATTTAGAGAAATAAATTTACAAAAATCACCAAATATATGCGATAGAGAGTATATAATTATATGTGACGATAAAATATATTTGAAAGATGGATTGATCGAAGTGGAAATTTTGTAGAATTTGTGGACGTTATGGTGAAAAATATATTTGAAAGGTTCAAATACACATTCAACGTATTAGATATAAATGATATATTAGACGTGAATTGATTAAAATAATATTGGATTTGACATGTCCAACACAGATACGAGTAAGACAAAAAAATTGGACAAATCCACTTTTAGTTTCATACTACACCTTTCTTTCTTACACAATCATATGTACAACCTCGTTCTTTATTATTATCTAAACTACACGCAAAAAATTAAAATTAAAATGAAAATAAAATCAAGATTTGATTTTTTTTCCCTTTTGTTTTATCCGTCTAGATTTTGGATTTTAATTGGAAATTGGTCACGAAATCTGCATGCCTGTCATTCGCTATTTGGGGGGACAAAACTCAGATTAGGAAGTAACAAAATTCAGGGTGAAACGGACTATGTTATAGTCGGATACAATTCGCCACGATCCTAATTTTCTCACTTCGGCCCTTTTCTTGTTTCTTGTCGCTCTTCTTGGGGAGGAAGCAGCTTTTAGCTATATCCCCTCCTTCAGAATTTGCGTCGTTTAATATCCAACTATTCAATAAAACTCAAGCTCGACAATGGCGCTATTACGAGCCAAGGCCAACAATCTGTCTCCACTACTCAACTCTTCTCTTTCTCATCTCCTCCGCCGCCAAGTGCCACTTGCCGCCACTCCCCTCATTCGCCGCCATTTCCGTGCTGGACGATCCGATGACGCCGATCTCTCTCTTTCTCGGTACATAATCCTACCCCTAAGTTTTCTTGTTAATTTAGTTACGCTTGTACCCTACTTGTTTCATTGGTTGTTATTTAGTAGCTAAATTAGATCTCTATTTGATACAGCTGTTAAGGTTTACATTGTAGATGTAGTATCAATCTGTTTTAATTTTATCGCCACTAAGACTCAACAGGATACTTTTTTCAAATATAGTTATGTAAAAAGGTATAACTGCCTACATGTATGTATTGATTATTATACCCTATTCAAATACACTCTTTGTTTGTTTGTTAGATATGCTAGATTCAGTAGCCAGTTTATATCTGCATTAAATTGACCCCTTTGATCTGCTATATAGTAATACTCAATAATAGTCAGTCTGGTCAGCTGTAGTACTCAGAGTGGAAGATTATTCTTTCTCACTTCTTAATCCAATTTTACTCAAAAATTTAAAAAATTTCCAAAAACTTACCATGGCCGATATTGGAAGAGATGAAGTCAACTTATGACCTTCTCTGTTATGATTTCTCCATGTATTTTTTAATCTTTTCCCGTTCTATTCAAGGGAAGTTAAATGTTCGTTTTTGATTATCTTATGAAAATTGTTTATATGCATTCTTGATATAAATGTCTTTATGGTGTATTCCTATGAACCTCGTCGTTAACGTTTTCCATTTTAATTCAATAAAGTTGATTGCATTGAGGAAACTCTAGATTTTATTCATTGGTGAAGGACTATATTGGTTAGCACTTAGTAACAGTTTGCTGCTAAAATTGTTGGACATAGAAACTTGTATAGCTGCCAAAATGTATTGTTGAAGACGTATGCAACTTTTTGCAGACCAAACTAACCTTCATAATACTGTGTACCGCTAACCAACGGTTTACACAACATATTCACATTGTTTTGAAATACAATGTAATTTTTTTCAACATTTTCAAATTTGATGAATTTCTTTGATTTCTTCAATTGGGCCATTCAGTTTCATCTTAGAATTATTTGGTGTTCGATTTGGAACTGTTTGTGCGCAATGAAATGGGGTTGGTCTAAAAAAATAAAGAGAAGATTATGGGGAATACGGCGGTGAAGAGAAATGCGTGCGATTTTTTTCTTGAGTAACACGAAGGGTTGGTTATTTCTCAGTAAAAGATACCGTGTACATAGCTATGCCCATCTAATAGGGATGCCCAATTTAAACGTTTATTACGAGTAATATCATTTTCTTATAGTGAGGACCACGAGATGAATCTGTCCTACTAGTGTGTGTATGTATGTTAATATGTATATGTGCGTGTATAAGCCTAAACAGGATGAACAAAATGTAATACATACTTTCTGTCTACACACCGTAGTTGTTTACGACGCAAGCATTGGCGTACAACGTGGTGTATGATGAACACCTTTTGAAATATTATGATTTATTTTAAACATGGATTTAATAATTATATTTTTTTGTTAAATATCAGAAACAAATGCAACATAACTTGATATGAAATATGATGTTTTGAATAAGAGAACACGGAATATGAATTTATGAGAAAAAGTCTAAATCCTTTTACAATAATATCATAAAGTGCAACTTTATAAACATGGATTTTTTAGCACAAAAGTGATTAAAAAGGCAAAATCCAATCATAGCATAGATAAAAAAAAGTTGAGCTGATGTACTGCTGGTTGGCACAAAATAGTCGATAGAATGCACTGGCTTTCGGCGTTATAATGCCTTAGGTGTTCTATTTTTTCCTTCTTTGTGATTGGCAATCTACCAATTGATTATATAACGCCGTTTGGTAGTATATTGCCGACCAATTGGGTAAAACAAAGCAGCATGCTGTCTTTTTTTTCTTAGTGGGTAAAATAGAGTCCATAAGGGAGCCTTGTCCATAAGGGAGTGCTTTTAGCACCACTTATTTTTTTATGTCCTTTTAGATCCATAAAAAGAATGACAACAAAACTTTGAAGAAAAAAAAGTTGAACATAAGAAAAACTTACCTTTTTGCATCGTGCTTCACATGTGCCTTATATGTTATTTTGTGCATCTTTCATACATATCATCGCATAAGAGAAAAACAGTCTATCCTTGCGCTGCACCATGTTATGTGCCAAGTCATGACATGCTTTTCACAATGATACTGCACACTATTACATATCCATGAAAGGTCACCATGAAACAAATAGAAAGACAACAAAATAGTGCTTGAAAGGCTACTGTAACCCAAAAAAATAAAATACATAAGACATGTAGTGACAAAACATAAACTGCATAATAATCACTTTACAATCATCCAAAAGAGCTTCTCTGCCTCTCTTGGCATCTTCATGAATATCAACTCCGACATTAGAGACATCCTATAGGATTTCAAACTCATCATCAACACCAACATTGTTATATCAAGTCTATGTTGTTAATATCGTTATCGGATACATATCAGTCAAGTACCGAAATGCAATATTTGAAAATATCGGAAGTAATGTCAGGTTACGTCGATGAAATATCGGCCATGTTATATTATCAATCTTGACTCTATAGTGTAGTACCGATACATTATATTTGAAATATATGATAAAATTGAAAAACAACGGACATGTTAATAGAAGTAAAAATTATGATAAAAATATGCAATAAGTTATATATAGCTGTAATTTTGCAAGCTATTTAGAAAGAAAATTTGCTGATCAAATGGCAAATCTAAAATTTGAATAAAAAAGAGAGGTATGGTTAACGCACATACTTGTCTAATTAAATGCTTAATAATGGGAAAAAATGAGGAGGGGCTACAACCAATAATAAGAGAAGTGGGTCATCCAACATTTATAAAACTGAGAAATAAATGTTACATTAGTCTATATTTATATTTTCATCATTGCGTGCATTGAATCAGTAGCTGATATTTTGATGTTTTTTTCCAGAAAATTAAGTATGAATTTGGATGAAAATAGCTAATTTTCAAACGAAATTTCGCTAATGATGTTCTAAATGAAATTTTGAAAATATAACATTAAATGTACGATATATGACAATTTCATTGAAATTTCGGCGCAATTTCATTGAAATTTCATGAAGTTAACAACACAGTCTCAAGCATTTGACAAGCCTCTCTTTTTAAATAACCTGTCCACAATTCAACAAAGTTTATAATTAAGCTAACACACCAGGTTATGTGCCAAGGCATGACATGCCTTTTACTATACCACTGCACAGTATTACTATCCATATGAGGTCACCCTAAAATAAAACGATTGGACAACAAAACACTGCCTGAAAGACTACCATACAAAAAAGAGGAAAAAAGAAGGCGTGCAAAGTACAAAGCATAAATTGCATATAAATACACTTAGCAACTTCCAAAAGAGCTTGCCAGACCGGGCCGGGGGGAAGGTTGCCTTAGCTAGGGCACTAGCCCTAGCTCAAATTTTGGAGTTCCTCCTTAAAACATGGTGTTTTGATGATTTTGCCCTATTTGAAATGACTTGTTCGTCATGTTTGCAAATTTTCCCTATCTGAGATCATGATCTGCTACTGTTCCCAGAGCATCTTCATGACTATCACCTCTATTATTAACAACATTGGATAGGCCTTTATACTCAGCATTCATATATGGCATTTTCAGTCTCAAGCATTTGACAAACATTTCTCCTCAAATCACCTATCAACAGTTCATTAAAGTTTATAATGTAGTTAAAAAATTATTCTATTATGCCTGTTTTGTATTTTCGGCACCTTGATTATTTTGTTTTATATCTAAAAATGACTTCAATTCGACCTTGCAAGCTTTTGAACTGATTTTGTATGCAATACATATTCTGTACATACTATGCTGAATTATTTATTCCTACTTTTGAACATCCTTACCACAACATTTTTTGCGTTTGCGGTTTTTCACATGACTTAATGAAAGATGAGTCAAACTTCAGAGTTACGTCAGCGTTTATATATAATGGTTTGGATGTTGGAAAAGCTTCCTTTGGAGTTAAACCTTAATTCAGACATAAGCCTACTTAAGTCCAACGTAAGGCTGTCAGTTTTGTTTTTGAATTATATAATAAGTAAATTAATTAAAATGTATCATGATTATATAGTTAAAAATTACAAGTTATTTAAAAAGCTTCCTTTGGAGTTAAACCTTAATTCAGACATAAGCCTACTTAAGTCCAACGTAAGGCTGTCAGTTTTGTTTTTGAATTATATAATAAGTAAATTAATTAAAATGTATCATGATTATATAGTTAAAAATTACAAGTTATTTAAAAAATATATCATAAATTGTATAAACAATCCTACTTCCAACGTTTACTTCCCAACTTAACCACCGTTCAAATTGTACAAAAACGCATGTTCACTCAACTGTTGTTTACTGAACCAGTGGTCATTGAACCTCCAGAACATGCTCTTAACATCAGCAGAAATCAAAATTACGGTTTCATCCTTATAAGTCCGACTTCATTCCTTTTGTAAACATTTTCATGAAAAAAAATTGATTGCACAACGTATGTATGACATAATGCATATAGCATCATATTGAAAATTTGTGATTGGATATTATTTTGAAACAACAATATCATGTGTTTAGCATTATTGTAATAAATTGATAATAGCGTATGATAGTATTGAAAAATTGATATATGCATATGTAGTGCGCAAAATTTGATAAGTGAATGATAAGTACAAATGAATAATTGTTATTTCCATTGGATTTACATTTTTGAAGATAATATATACATTCAACATTGTGATAAGAAATGATAAATTAAGCGGTGCGAAGATGATATATATACACCTTTTCTCCTTCCGCTCCCCTTTGTATCACATCACCAATATATATTTTGTAATTCAAAAAGAGAGTGAGGTTTGTAAGAGGAAAGAGAAAGAAGATGTATTTATCACTCCTCTATATTTATGTAGCATTGGCAAAATATATGAAAAACAAACATTGCTAAAAATATGATAGATGAATTTATATTTATTATCGTTCAAAGGAATTTTGTATTTTACAATGGTCCTCTGTCATTGTGTACAAAGAAAATGACAAAAATATAAATATTGTGAAATACTATATATATAAATATATGTACACACACACTTTTAGTTTAAATTATCCTTTAATTAAAAGAACATTAAAATGTGGCCTTTAAAATTATGTATAATGTATATAAATTATAAAGATCGTCCACCCAAATTTACACTGTTCTTATTGATGTACACCCTCCAATTTCACTTTATCAAAACTAAATTTTTGATTGGTTTTAATATCAACTCTTTTCGAATCCAGTATATAATTAGAAGGTGTCCTATATATAGTAATATATAATACTTATGTTTATTAGGCTATGTTGTTCGTTGTGGAGCCTTACTGGATGGAAATAGTTGTATCCCCTAGAGTCTGAAGAATTTGTAAAAATAGCTCTGCATGACGTCCGCAATCCATAAAGTAGATATTAAAAAAGCCCAATGTCAAATATTTTTTTCAAAATGATCCAAGTGTTTACAATACACTGTACAGTGATCTTGATTTTAAAGTGCTAATTACTTGGTCTTTATCATACACTGTACAGTGATCTTGATTTTTAAGTGCTAGTTACTCAAGTATTCAATGATCTACAATCACTATATAGCATATCCAACAAAAAGAAGAAGAAAAAAATGAAAAACAATCTATGTGCAGCGAAATAAAGCAGATATGTAAATGTGTGCATCCATACACAAATATCGAACAAAATGTAAAAATGAAAACAGAAACTCCAAATTTTGACTCAATCAATAACCTAAAAAAACACTGAAACTGCCAACATGTCCAAAGATCAAAGCAACAACTCTGCGTAAAAAAAGGCATCTTTGAACCACCCTGAGAAAGACAGGGAGCTTTGACTATGCTCATATTACTAGATGATTGATTTCATAGAGAGCATAATGGCACCCATTTAAACAGAGCCGAATGGGTGCTATGCTTGTTTAGTCGCAACTTGTTGCTTTTGTGATTCATTTTGCTAGCAACCAGGTTTGACTTTTGAGTATAAACACAAAGGTTATTTTCTGATAATGTCAAATATTTGAGAACAGAATTTCAAATGAATATTATAATCCTTTTGTATGTTGATAAAAGGGTTAATACACGCACGCACACATATGTGCATATCTATGTTATATTAAGCATTAAGTGAGAGTGAGACGAGACGACAAAAGTTTGGCCTTGTTTAGGCACTTGAGCTTTGCTTAATTTTTTTTAACTCGATTTTTGTTCGTAATGTTATGAGTTTTACCGCTAAAATTAACCGTATTCTGAACAAGGTAGGCCTTTTCATGCAATAAGTATTTTTGCAATAAAAAACCCTTCAATTTTCTTTTGCATGAATAAACATGCTATCCCCCCCCCCCCCCACATCACACTTTAATTTTGTTTCATCTTAAGGGAGACGTAAATAAGCGCAATCAAGTGCTATAGCTTAACACTCTTTATGTTTCAAAAAAGTAAACGCTGAACTAACGGTCCATGCTTTAGCGCACTTTTCAATACATATATGTATATATACATGTGTTTATAACTATATATATGTATGTTTATATGTTTACATCATACATTTTTTGGGTTTTATAGTCGTCTTTCATTATTGCAGGTACAGTCACAAGACTGGAACAAATTGGGGCATACGTATTGTACCTCAGCAACAAGCATATGTGATCGAGCGGTTTGGGAAGTTCTTAAAGGTATTAGGTGGTGGGATTCATTTTTTGATTCCATTCGTTGACCGGGTTGCTTATGTTCACTCTTTGAAAGAAGAATCTTTTAAGATTTCGGGTCAATCTGCGTTTACTCTTGATAATGTCAGTCTTCAAGTTGATGGTCTTCTGTATGTTAGGGTATGTCTCCCTCTCACTCCCCCCCCCCCCCCCGCCTTCCCTCTATGATGCTCTCTCTCTCTCGTGTTGTTGCAGGATAAGATATAATTTGCTTCTAACTTTTGCATGATTGGTTAATTCAGATTGTGAATCCACAATATGCATCGTATGGAGTAGAAAACCCAATTCTTATGGTGAAACAACTTGCGCAGACGACGGTGAGGAGTGAGCTGGGAAAGTTAGAGCTTGATACAATTTTGAAGGAGAGGGATAAACTCAATTTGAAGATAGTGGTGAGTTCATTCTCCTGAATTTTACATTTAATATTTTACTTGTATAGTAGTTGCAACTACTAAATAGTTAAATGTTTTGACTGAGTTTCTTTTAATTCACTGTGTGTATAACTAGGAAATTGATGCCAGCCTTTGGTTTACCTGGCAAGTTTTTGTTTATATAGATTAGGAAGCTTGTATTATCAGTCTGATGATGAAGCCCCTTTTGCTCTTAAAATCAATGGTGCCATGTTGGTAGTGGTACACATTGGAAATTTGAGAGGGTTATATTTTCTTCTTAAGGCATGTTTGGATGCACATGTGGGAAAACTTGATTTTGAAAGGGTGGAAATGACTTTTATAATTAATTTGTTACATAGCCTTCTGTCAATTTCTTGGGACATTGTTATTGAAAAATTAATTTTAAATTTTTTAAGCTTACGTTGACATATTTTATCTCAGGAAAACTATAACGGAGATCCTTTTGTTTTGATTATAATAGGATACTATAGTCATAGCTGATAACTCAATCGTAGAAGTTTCTGCTCTATGAACTTGATAATTTTCATGTTGGTATTGTTAATATAGTCTTAGTCATCGAGTGGGGCGAAGAATAACAACTGCTCTCTCTCTCTCTCTCTCTGTTAGTAGAAGTCTAGAAGATGTTCAGTAGTAACTGATATTTGCCACTTATCCATTTCACCATACCCCCATCCTCATATTATTCATTTACCCTTCTTGGCCGTACATGTATTGCCATCTATTTGTGACTGCTCTTGGTCTCTACACTTTTAGGAACTTGCTACTCACGATTAAATGATGTGCGCATCATTTCACATACATTACATATACTTTCCCCTTTCTTGCTAGAATGTCTTCTGGATTTTCCATGAACCTACTTAGTGGTATATGCTATAGTTTTTATATTATTTTCTTCATCTTCTTAATGAATAAATCTAATCTTACAGAGCTCGATCAATGAAGCTGCTGAGGGATGGGGTGTAAAGTGTGTTCGTTATGAAATCCGTAAGTTTTTGTTTTCTATCAATATGTATTACTGCTTTAATTCATTATGCTATGTCACAAATTTCCAACATGTGATTTCCAACTAATATCCCCATTGTTTATCTCGTTATGTAGAGGATATCTCTCCTCCTCCTGGCGTAAAGCAAGCTATGGAAATGCAAGTTGGAGCTGAAAGGAAAAAACGGGCTCAGATTCTTGAGGCTGAAGGTGATTAAGTTTGAAACTTACATGGATTTTGGAGGGTCACTTGCATTTATTCACCCTAAAATAACTCTTTACTGAGTAAACATTACCTTCATATAATCCAAATAGCTTTTAGGAAACATTTTACTGATTTCTTATAAGCAATAGCTAAATGAACATAGGCAGATTGAAAGTATAAAAAAAGGTCGACCTTACATTACTGCATGTAGTAACATCAGCTAATAAGTTGTCCACTACATATTTGACGTAACAGGAGAAAAAGAATCACAGATCAAAGTTGCTGAAGGGAAAAAGCAAGCTGTGGTTTTGGCTGCAGAAGGTACATGATTTATTTTCAATTGGAAATTGATTGTAAATACTGGAGTCAATGCCCACAGTTTATTATTCAAGTTGCGCCATTAAAAAAAAACAGTTTCAGAGTTCCTATTTTTCATAATGTAATTGTAACGACCCACTATTTTGGACCATTCGCATCCATACATGTCGGAATTGAATTGCTCAAAATATCATATTGTTATTTAAATTTGGCAAAACTCAGCATAAACAGTAAATAAATAATCACAGATCACAGACACAGAGTAATAATTGCAGCGGAAACAAAAAATAGTAGTTCATGAAGCTACTATATACATATCAGAGTTAAATAAGGTACAACAGATGTCTCGAATACAATAGTCAAATACAATATCAGAATACATCACTGGAAATCAACTGAATATTTGAAAGCTGGATTGATAGCTGGATCTCCAAGCGAAGCTCCGACTCCAAAGGTGAGTCTCGAATACTGGTACACTCAATCTGATCCGAGCGTAAAGCAAAATACAAAACACTCGAGTCGGGATTAACATTCTTATATCAATAAATCCAACTCAAGTGAAATAGCAACTGAAATACAAGTAACTCAAAGGATGTTTGGGATAACCATCCTCTAAGGATCCGTTAAACTATCTACTATGTAGTAGTGTACGCTAAGTAGATAATGCCTATCAGTAATATAAGGTATCAAAATAGTGTTAAAACGTTACCATTATCCCCCTTAACACATTTTATATAGTGTCATAGTCTATACAGCACTGTAAACTCCACCGTAAACTGGTGGGATATCAGGGAGTACTCCATAGGTATAACACAAAACAAATCGTAGTGGTCGCATATAGGGATACAAGTATGACAAGGCACATGAGGCAATACCCAAGGTAGTGAAACTACCGTTTGTCTGATCCGGACTGGTGAGAACGCATCGCCGCAACGATCGCAACACCGCGAAACAACACTCCCAAAATTTCGAGGGTGCACCAATTAATAACAAGTAATGAGTAGTTTACGAAGAAGTGTGTTCGCTCGAGGTGACTAACCCCATTAGCCCGGTACTACTCCTGTTTTAGTCATTTCCAATTTGACACAAGTGTCAAGGCTATCCATTATCGTTCTCTTTCTTCAGTCATCACGTACGTCATTCCAACCACTTCATTCTGGATCACACTCCGCGTATAGTCATTAAAGTGGTTTTCGGTTTAGACAGTGAGTATGTCCCTAACCGATTCCGGTCTCTTTAATAACTTCCGTGATTATTATACCGATTGGTCGATATATATTTCAAAACCAAATCAATTTCAATTTAAATCAGAATTCGTAAATCAACATTTCATTTGTCTTCCTAAAACAATTTACATAATTTATGTTTCAAAACTTTCAACTTACCGTTTCAAAATCTTATAATTAAATTTCAATTTTTATTTAGAACAATTCAAATATTGATTCAAGTTCGTATATAAGTTTCATTTCGAAATCATTTAAATTAATTTAATTTATCATTCAAATTAATTTAAATTCATTGATCGATTTCATTCAATATTCGCTAAGTTAATTTATCATACAAAACAATTTCTATTAAATTTTCAATTCATTAAATCAATTACTTAAATTCAACTCCATTATATCAACTTACAACTTTAATTAAATTAGGTTCGTCAAATCAAATTCTTTAAATTATAAGTCTTACATTAATTTCAGTAAATCACATTTTATTTCTTGTTAAAGAAATTCAATTTCACTGATTTATTTACTTAGTTACGAATCTCAAAACTCAATTTATAAAGAAACTTGATTTCACTTATTCAAGAAGTTCAATTTCACTTATCAAAGAATTCAATTTTATTTGATTATTAAATAATTCAAACTTATTAAATTATTAAATAATTTCACAACTTAACTATTATATAATTTCAAAACTTAATTATTGAATAATTTCAAAACTTAATTCAATCATTTCTCAAATTAAACAACGTTCTTTCATCAACTACATTGTTAATATTTTGTTTCAGATTATTAAATATTAACATTTTCCTTTCATAAAAGAAAATTTCAAATTTCAACTTCATTTTAAAACCTTATTATTTATTCAAATAAAATCTATATTTTATTTTTAAAACAAATTATTGACCAATCGGGTTTTATTTAATTCTCTATCCAAAGTCAAAGTTTATTTGGGTATTTATCATTTCAACCCGATTTCATTCAATTCAAAATCAAGGCATAGCAAAGGGAACTTGCAGTGTGATAACTGAGATGGTGTCAAGGTAAATAAACAAGCAATAACAACAATCAGTAACAATCCAATAGTTAATTCAAATAATCCCGAAATAATCGTATTAATTCACATTGTTGTTTGTGCAAAATAATATAATTATTTCTAGAATCTACACTATCATTTCATGTAGACTAAAGATTATTACACTAATATTTATACGGTTTTTCACTTGATACTTATTATTCAATTTCATTCTACATCAATTTAAACAACGTACATTTAAATGGTTCAAGGTGTAATTAACCATATTTTTACATGTCAAATAATTAAACATTTAAAAGGGGTCATATTATACAGATTTTCAAATCAAATTCAACACATATATCAATTTCAAATTTGTTAACTCCTACGTCAATTTCAATTGTAAATTATTTATCACTTCATACAATAACAATTTAACGTCCAATATCAACATCAAACAATCAATCATTTATCAACCAAACTGGATTATCATTGTATAAATAACAGATAATGGTGTCAAATGTCATAGGTGAACTGATACAGGTAATATCATATATAACAGTGTAAATATCTAACAGCATGATTTTTCAATTGTCGTTTTAATTGAAATCAAATTTAATAAATAAAAGAACATTAATCGTGAGTGATTACTCACCTTTCGAGGCTAGAGGGGATTTGACAAGCACGAATTCCAAAGCAACACAGATATGCACGAATTCAACGATCAAGGCTGATAAATGGAATCGATGAAAACACATCAAATCAGATTGGATCGATAATACTGATTGGTATAAGTAAAATGGTATAGATTCAACACAAAAATCGTATTCTAATTTCAATTAATTATTTATACACACACACACATGTAGTTCAAAGCTCATTGGTTTAAATTAAAACACATAACCAGGTCTCTATATGTAAATTTTAAAACTAACTAATGCATACCTAAAATCAATATCCAGACTATATTTTTAACAATGCATATATGCTATTGAATCAATTATACATGCCAAACACCTAATACTAAAACTAGCACGCATATACTAATATATATATATCAGCCTTCATACCTACCTACCATACTTTTTAAACATAAAATTAAAAAGGTCTAAATTTATCAAAATAAATATCTTACCATTGTAAAATCTATATATATACTCAAACTATATTCTAGTATTCCCATGTACGATTGCACAACACTTTAGAAATCTAAAAGAAACCAAGTATTATATATATAATATATGATATACATATATAGCGCGATTTTCAAAAATCTGGAGAAATCCAAGTTTGCACATAAAGAGATAAAACTCCGGCCAGTTACAAAAATGCGAAAACTACCTTTTAAAATAAATAACTATGAAATAATAAAGCTACCTATCTATATAAACATTTTATTATATATATTCATCTAATGTATACAAACTGTAATATAAACATATGTGCTTTCATCTCAATATTTTAAAAATAGATACTAACAGACACAAAAAGATACATACTATCATATAAATGCAACTTCTACTCATACTTACATGCACAATTTATAACTTCGTATACTATATATAATACTTATAAAGTACAACACTATAATCCAATAGTATAATTCTGCTTAAAACGGAACAGAGGACATTAGTTTATAATATAAAATACCAATATCTACCAATTTATAAACCTCACATAAATAAGATATTACCATAATACCAATATAGTATAGCTTACATACATAGATAAAATATAACCTGAGGATATAATCAATTATATACATAATATAAGAATATAAACTATACAAATATAGTTACAAAAATCGATTAACAGTATATGCATTTATATATATAAACAACATATTGCTATCACACAACTATATATATATATATACATATACCTATCACCTATGCTAGCTTCGATATGGATAGAGACAAAGGCACACTTGCCGAACCAGAGAGGGGAAGAAGGGGCGAGGTGGCTCGCACAGGCGCGGGAAGTGGTGGATGGTGGCCGTGATCTCGGCTGTGGTGGTGAAAGGCGGCTGTAGCTTGGCTCGGTGGAGGTCGGTTAGGTGGGTGCAAGGCTGGTTTCGGTGGAGAGGGCGGTGAGAAGCTCGGCCATATGAAGGTGGGTGGAGACGAGCCGCGGAGATTGGCGATGGGTAGAGGTGAGAGAACGTGAGCTGTGGTGGTGGGCTTCGGGTCGGGAAGTGGAAGGCTGGTCGACCGCGTGCTCTGGCGGAGGTAGGGGAAAGCAAGCGGAGAGGAAGGGACGTGGATCAGTTGCGGTGGTTTTGGTGATGGGAAGGAATAGGCTTCAGGTTTGCAAAGTGTTTCAACATTTTTTTTTGGAAGAAGAGGAACAAGTAGAAGGTGACAGAAAGAAATGAGCAAGGTAAAGTAAACGTAAGCTGGCAAAGAAATTGAAAGGAGGAAGGAACAGTCCCCGAGCATTCACTCATAATTATATTTTCAAACGACAACCAATATAAATTGAACGGTTGGAATTTGGAATAATTAAAGTCATAGAAACATGAAAGGTTGCATGCGTGGATTGATAGGAATAAATGCCAATGCGTAGCTATTCCATTGATAGATAAACGAATAGTCACCGGGAGGTGGGAGGCTAAAACGATAGCGATGCGAATATCGTTCCATAGATTTCGCTGTCTTTCAAATTCCGAAGCACACAAACAAATATACCGTCGAGGTCAGCACGACGAGACGATCAAAACGACATACGGATATCAGTGGTACGATTAATTATAAAAATTCGAATTTTTTACAAGCGGAAAATGCAGCAAAAACGCAGAAAAATAAGATCGACGGAGCTAAAGAAGTCCGAATTTGGAAAAACGAAAAATGACGTCTCAGTCAGAAGATGATTTAGAATTTTTATATATAAAAATATTTAGGTTTCGAAACATTTTATTTTCATCAATTCCTAACTGATTAAATTGAAATAAAATTACACACGAAAATAAACTTTCATATTTTCGGATGAAAATATACCAGTTGTTATGTTTAACTAGACGTATTTCAAATATTAAATTTTTTATTTCAAAATTTTATCGTTTACAATTTCTCAAAATTTCAATTAAATATATTAATAAAACAAATAAAGGTTATCGATAATTTACGGGTCGTTACACTCTTCCCCACTCAAAACCTTTCCTTCCCGAAAAGGAAGGAGGTAGGAGAATAGAAACAACCAGAAGAAAATGGACTTGAATTACAAAATAAAACAATTAATTTAAACCATAAAAATTTCAATTTAAATAAATTTATATTCAACAATTTGACTTTAAACTCAAAGAATTTCATTAATCTTGATTTATTTTCCATTTATCATTGTTTGTTACAAAATTTATTTCAAACAACAATTTATTTTATTAATCCATTTATTTCTCAACTAACCTAGTATTCTATTTATCTCTATTAATCATTTTATAATTAAACTTTAAGTGTATAACATTTTTATACGCACTCAAATTTTTATTATAAAGACAATTTATATTGTATATTATTCAATTACACGGTTAACTTTTTGAGCAATTTAGGTAAGTTATATTGAATGCAATCAGGTATTATACAAGTAAATTTCTAATTCAATTCTCTCAAGTTTAAATATTAATTCAAATTTTTGGTTTCATTTATAATTGAAATCATCTTTTACCCAAATTTTAAGAATTAAATTTCCGATTAGCTTCAAACAATTTAGAGATAATTATATACATACAATATATCCAAGTCAAATCTAAATCAAATACTGATATATATATATATATTTTAAATCAAGTCATACTTTAGAAATTCAAATCAAATTCATTTCAAAACAAAAGTATAGCAAGCTACTGATGGTCTCTCCTCTTCGAAACTCGAAAATAAATGTCGATGATGCGGCCGTCATCACCGAAATTATTTTCCAGCGACAAAACAAGAGAGCACTGGTTTAAAACTTTAAAATTTCTTTGAAATGATTTCTATTTGAAAATAATATACCTTCTAAAACTTAAAAACCAAGTTGAAGTCATCGAAAATTTCAATTCTCAAATTCTTGATTTAAATACATTTCAAATTTCAAATCAAATTATAGCCAAGTTTATAAATTCATTTATTGATATTGTAATAGTCAATTGTTTACAAACAATAAATGATAATCAAATATTATCATTCCAACAATCAATTTATTAACAGTTTGGTTAAAGAAAATTCATACTTATATATATAGTAAAATCATACCAACTTTATTTTATTTTTCAAATTTGAAAACAATATTGTGTCAGCTTGCTCTGCTCAAGTGTTTTGGAAATCCTATCGATAGCATTGATCAGACGAATTGATTGGAGACCCAAATCAACATCAACAACTCAAACAACACAGCATATATTAAAACATTTATATATTAGTTTACAAATACATTTCTTTGCTCGACAATACAGGAATGAATTTTCAAAATAAGGATAGGGTTTCAAATTTGATGGACTCAAATCAAAGAAAATTTTGATTTGAAGATAAGTTCGAAACAAATGTATGATGATTAAATAACAAAGTAGGAAGATTGATAAGTTTATATAAATCGCGGGCAATCTTAACCGGGTCAACCGTGACTTCAGGAATAAGATCAATGCAGAATCCCGAGGCAAATCGACATTTGATCTCAAGAAATAAAATTCAGGCATAGCAGGAGATAGATAGCATCGTAAACCGAGGATACAGAAACCTTCGGTAAATCAATGCCTATTGTAAAGAAGTTTCACCCCTTTACAAATCATTCGAAGTCTGGCGAGACTGTCGATTCATTATAAAGATTATTCGAAGTGGAGTTATGAGATACTCCAGAATTAAAAGAAGACGAATAGTGAGGGACACGAATGAATTTCGAAACCGAAGGAACGTTCCAAAATTCAAAGGAATCGAGTCAAAAAGGACGAGGTTCAAACTTGGATGAAAGTGATTCTATAAATACATTTACCATATATACTAAGTTTTGCCTAGAGCTACCAAAGCTCTGATACCAACTGTAACGACCCACTATTTTGGATCATTCGTATCCATACATGTCGGAATTGAATTGCTCAAAATATCAGATTGTTATTTAAATTTGGCAAAACTCAGCATAAACAGTAAATAAATAATCACAGATCACAGACACAGAGTAATAATTGCAGCGGAAACAAAAAATAGTAGTTCATGAAGCTACTATATACATATCAGAGTTAAATAAGGTACAACAGATGTCTCGAATACAATAGTCAAATACAATATCAGAATACATCACTGGAATCAACTGAATATCTGAAAGCTGGATAGATAGCTGGATCTCTAAGCGAAACTCCAACTCCAAAGGTGAGTCTCGAATACTGGTACACTCAGTTTGACCCGAGCATAAAGCAAAATACAAAACACTCGAGTCAGGATTAACATTCTTATATCAATAAATCCAACTCAAGTGAAATAGCAACTGAAATACAAGTAACTCAAAGGATGTTTGGGATAACCATCCTCTAAGGATCCGTTAAATTATCTACTATGTAGTAGTGTACGCTAAGTAGATAATGCCTATCAGTAATATAAGGTATCAAAATAGTGTTAAGGCGTTATCATTATCCCCCTTAACACATTTTATATAGTGTCATAGTCTATACAGCACTGTAAACTCCACCGTAAACTGGTGGGATATCAGGGAGTACTCCATAGGTATAACACAAAACAAATCGTAGTGGTCGCGTATATGGATACAAGTATGACAAGGCACATGAGGCAATACCCAAGATAGTGAAACTACCGTTTGCCTGATCCGGACTGGTGAGAACGCATTGCCGCAACGATCGCAACACCGTGAAACAACACTTCCAAAATTTCGAGGGTGCATCAATCAATAACAAATAATGAGTAGTTTACGAAGAAGTGTGTTCGCTCGAGGTGGCTAACCCCATTTGGCCCGGCATGGCTCCTGTTTTAGTCATTTCCAATTTGACACAAGTGTCAAGGCTATCCATTATCGTTCTCTTTCTTCAGTCATCACGTACGTCATTCCAACCACTTCATTCTGGATCACACTCCGCGTATAGTCATTAAAGTGGTTTTCGGTTTAGACAGTGAGTATGTCCCTAACCGATTCCGGTCTCTTTAATAACTTCCGTGATTATTATACCGATTGGTCGATATATATTTCAAAACCAAATCAATTTCAATTTAAATCAGAATTCGTAAATCAACATTTCATTTGTCTTCCTAAAACAATTTACATAATTTATGTTTCAAAACTTTCAACTTACCGTTTCAAAATCTTATAATTAAATTTCAATTTTTATTTAGAACAATTCAAATATTGATTCAAGTTCGTATATAAGTTTCATTCCGAAATCATTTAAATTAATTTAATTTATCATTCAAATTAATTTAAATTCATTGATCGATTTCATTCAATATTCGCTAAGTTAATTTATCATACAAAACAATTTCTATTAAATTTTCAATTCATTAAATCAATTACTTAAATTCAACTCCATTATATCAACTTACAACTTTAATTAAATTAGGTTCGTCAAATCAAATTCTTTAAATTATAAGTCTTACATTAATTTCAGTAAATCACATTTTATTTCTTGTTAAAGAAATTCAATTTCACTGATTTATTTACTTAGTTACGAATCTCAAAACTCAATTTATAAAGAAACTTGATTTCACTTATTCAAGAAGTTCAATTTCACTTATCAAAGAATTCAATTTTATTTGATTATTAAATAATTCAAACTTATTAAATTATTAAATAATTTCACAACTTAACTATTATATAATTTCAAAACTTAATTATTGAATAATTTCAAAACTTAATTCAATCATTTCTCAAATTAAACAACGTTCTTTCATCAACTACATTGTTAATATTTTGTTTCAGATTATTAAATATTAACATTTTCCTTTCATAAAAGAAAATTTCAAATTTCAACTTCATTTTAAAACCTTATTATTTATTCAAATAAAATCTATATTTTATTTTTAAAACAAATTATTGACCAATCGGGTTTTATTTAATTCTCTATCCAAAGTCAAAGTTTATTTGGGTATTTATCATTTCAACCCGATTCCATTCAATTCAAAATCAAGGCATAGCAAAGGGAACTTGCAGTGTGATAACTGAGATGGTGTCAAGGTAAATAAACAAGCAATAACAACAATCAATAACAATCCAATAGTTAATTCAAATAATCCCGAAATAATCGTATTAATTCACATTGTTGTTTGTGCAAAATAATATAATTATTTCTAGAATCTACACTATCATTTCATGTAGACTAAAGATTATTACACTAATATTTATACGGTTTTTCACTTGATACTTATTATTCAATTTCATTCTACATCAATTTAAACAACGTACATTTAAATGGTTCAAGGTGTAATTAACCATATTTTTACATGTCAAATAATTAAACATTTAAAAGGGGTCATATTATATAGATTTTCAAATCAAATTCAACACATATATCAATTTCAAATTTGTTAACTCCTACATCAATTTCAATTGTAAATTATTTATCACTTCATACAATAACAATTTAACGTCCAATATCAACATCAAACAATCAATCATTTATCAACCAAACTGGATTATCATTGTATAAATAACAGATAATGGTGTCAAATGTCATAGGTGAACTGATACAGGTAATATCATATATAACAGTGTAAATATCTAATAGCAGGATTTTTCAATTGTCGTTTCAATTGAAATCAAATTTAATAAATAAAAGAACATTAATCGTGAGTGATTACTCATCTTTCGAGGCTAGAGGGGATTTGACAAGCACGAATTCCAAAGCAACACAGATAGGCACGAATTCAACGATCAAGGCTGATAAATGGAATCGATGAAAACACATCAAATCAGATTGGATCGATAATGATGATTGGTATAAGTAAAATGGTATAGATTCAACACAAAAATCGTATTCTAATTTCAATTAATTATTACTACACACGTAGTTCAAAGCTCATTGGTTTAAATTAAAACACATAACCAGTCTCTATATGTAAATTTTAAAACTAACCAATGCATACTTAAAATCAATATCCAAACTATATTTTTAACAATGCATATATGCTATTGAATCAATTATACATGCCAGACACCTAATACCAAAACTAGCACGCATATACTAATATATATATCAGCCTTCATACCTACCTACCATACTTTTTAAACATAAAATTAAAAAGTCTAAATTTATCAAAATAAATAACTTACCATTGTAAAATCTATATACTCAAACTATATTCTAGTATTCCCATGTACGATTGCACAACACTTTAGAAATCTAAAAGAAACCAAGTATCATATATATATATATATATATAATATATGATATACATATATAGCGCGATTTTCAAAAATCTGGAGAAATCCAAGTTTGCACATAAAGAGATAAAACTTCGGCCAGTTACAAAAATGTGAAAACTACCTTTTAAAATAAATAACTATGAAATAATAAGCTACCTACCTATATAAACATTTTATTATATATATTCATCTAATGTATACAAACTGTAATATAAACATATGTGCTTTCATCTCAATATTTTAAAATGGATACTAACCGACACAAAAAGATACATACTATCATATAAATGCAACTTCTACTCATACTTACATGCACAATTTATAACTTCGTATACCATATATAATACTTATAAAGTACAACACTATAATCCAATAGTATAATTCTGCTTAAAACGGAACAGAGGACATTAGTTTATAATATAAAATATCCATATCTACCAATTTATAAACCTCACATAAATAAGGTATTATCATAATACCAATATAGTATAGCTTACATACATAGATAAAATATAACCTGAGGATATAATCAATTATATACATAATATAAGAATATAAACTACACAGATATAGTTACAAAAATCGATTAACAATATATGCATTTATATATATAAACAACATATTCCTATCACACAACTATATATATATATACATACCTATCACCTATGCTAGCTTCGATATAGATAGAGGCAAAGGCACGCTTGCCGAACCAGAGAGGGGAAGAAGGGGCGAGGTGGCTCGCACAGGCGCGGGAAGTGGTGGATGGTGGCCGTGATCTCGGCTGTGGAGGTGAGAGGCGGCTGTAGCTTGGCTCGGTGGAGGTCAGTTAGGTGGGTGCAAGGCTAGTTTCGGTGGAGAGGGCGGTGAGAAGCTCGGCCATATGAAGGTGGGTGGAGACGAGCCGCGGAGATTGGCGATGGGTAGAGGTGAGAGAACGTGAGCTGTGGTGGTGGGCTTCGGGTCGGGAAGTGGAAGGCTGGTCGACCGCGTGCTCAGGCGGAGGTAGGGGAAAGCAAGCGGAGAGGAAGGGACGTGGATCAGTTGCAGTGGTTTAGGTGATGGGAAGGAATAGGCTTCAGGTTTGCAAAGTGTTTCAATATTATTTTTTTGGAAGAAGAGGAACAAGTAGAAGGTGACAGAAAGAAATGAGCAAGGTAAAGTAAACGTAAGCTGGCAAAGAAATTGAAAGGAGGAAGGAACAATCCCCGATCATTCACTCATAATTATATTTTCAAACGACAACCAATATAAATTGAACGGTTGGAATTTGGAATAATTAAAGTCATAGAAACATGAAAGGTTGCATGCGTGGATTGATAGGAATAAATGTCAATGCGTAGCTGTTCCATTGATAGATAAACGAATAGTCACCGGGAGGTGGGAGGCTAAAACGATAGCGATGCGAATATCGTTCCATAGATTTCGCTGTCTTTCAAATTCCGAAGCACACAAACGAATATACCGTCGAGGTCAGCACGACGAGACGATCAAAACGGCATATGGATATCAGTGGTACGATTAATTATAAAAATTCGAATTTTCTACAAGCGGAAAATGCAGCAAAAACGCAGAAAAATAAGATCGACGGAGCTAAAGAAGTCCGAATTTGGAAAAACGAAAAATGACGTCTCAGTCAGAAGATGTTTTAGAATTTTTATATATAAAAATATTTAGGTTTCGAAAATATTTTATTTTCATCAATTCCTAACTGATTAAATTGAAATAAAATTACACACGAAAATAAACTTTCATATTTTTGGATGAAAATTTACCAGTTGCTATGTTTAACCAGACGTATTTCAAATATTAAATTTTTTATTTCAAAATTTTATCGTTTACAATTTCTCAAAATTTCAATTAAATATATTAATAAAACAAATAAAGGTTATCGGGGTCTTTACAGTAATGGAGCCTAGTTTTATTTATTATGTTGACGGAATACATATTCTTCTTTTATGACTCTACATTTACATATCTTCAAAAATGATACATTATTCTTATTACAATTTCGATTGGTAAGTCTTCTTCATTTTCTTCTCCTTCACCAAAGAAGTTTTTTATACACTTGATAGAGGTCTCAACTCTATTGACATATACAAAACCAAGAGAAGCAACAAAGAAAAAGAAATCAAGTGTTGAGAAATTAAAAACATGGATTATAGTATTCATGGGCAGTATTAAAATAAACATTTACAAGGAAAGCAACTACATTAGGGATACTCTGAAGTAGAGATTGGATGTGTTCTTGTTCCATCACAAGAAATGATCATCTTGAACATAAGTATCCTCTGAAATTGCAAAACATGCGTTCATAATTCTTTGACTGTTTTTAAAATTGTATGTGCATGGTCACCTCGTAGAAGAAGACTATTCTATTAGCTTGTGATTAGAAACTTTGCATTTATACTTCTCTGAATGTATCTTCATTTTTATGTGCATTTTTTCCCTTTTTGGTTCCAATATTCCAGGAGATGCAAAAGCTATCCTTGCAAGAGCACAAGCAACTTCTGAAGGTCTCAAGAGAGTATCCGAGGCCATGCTTTCAAGTGGAGGTGCTGAGGTACCAAATATAATGTTCTTTAATATCAACTTTGAATCAAATGCATTGAACACATGCTATGTTCACTTTTAAACCACTAAAAGTGTTTACTCGAGTCTAATTTGCTTCTGTACATTCTTATAGGCTGCGAGTTTGAGCATAGCAGAGCAATACATCAAAGCATTTGCTGGCATAGCTAAGGAAGTGAGTCGCCAACCCATTTCTCCATGTATTTTCTCCATTGTAATTTATAAATTGTTTTTAATGCCAATCATACTGCAGGGAACAACAGTATTACTACCTGGTGGTTCTGAAAATCCATATTCAATGATGGCTCAAGCAATGTCCTTGTTCAAAACACTGAACGCAACCGACAAACTTTCTAGTGGCAATTCAAGACCTAAAATTTCTAGCACTGACTACAAAACCGAAGATACAGAGCTGCTTGAAATCCCTGATTCTATTTCGATGTCCAATTCAGAAGGAAACATCGAAAAGTTTTCTCTTCGTAGCCCCAACAAGTAGAACTTTTACTATGGCGGTTAGCATGTATCATTATTGCAAGGTAGTGTGCATTCTTTTATGAGAAATGTTATCATAGGAAAACAAAACAAGGTTTTGATGTTAGAGACACAATAAATGGGATTTTCAAGTGATAAGTGAATAATTGCATCTTTATATGCTTTCTTTGTTAAAGAGAGCATTATATATGCCATTGCCTTATGAGTACATTGAAATCTAAAGAGGAATTCGGGTTATTTGTCGGATTATATCGTTAATGGTAACATGATTTTGCTAAACATTTTTGGGGACTTATTTCTTGTTGTTAATGTTAACTTTGATTGCAAGTTAACAGTCTAATTGTGGATCGGTTCAAGCTAGTGATGATTCAAGTTGGTTTTCTTTTGTTGTTTTTACGTTCCAATTATTTCATAATTATATCATATTAAACCTGGATGACATTGAAGTAAGAGTGCTTGCAGTCGCAGGAATATCCAAAGTTCGCAATCGTCAGAGGTTAAAGATAGAGGCGTTACCAAGGGATAGCTTTTGAGTGTTATTAATTACCATCCAATTTAAAAGTGTTGAAGCGTGGTATTTTGCCTACTGTGTAGTAGTGGTCAGCTATATATATTTACTCAATTTTTTAGAACATCGGATAGCTATATTTGTTACATCGATTCCCGATTGAATCAATATAATGCTTTCATGTGCATGTTTTTGCAGTCCTTTCGAAATTAAGGTTCACTTTGCTCTTATGCTTAGTACAATTTATATTAAATAACATGTTCTTGGCCATTTAAGCAAATTACCCAACTTTACATACTTGTAGGAAAATGATGGAAGTGACATTGAAGGTTGGATGAGTAAATAATACTTCACTTTTAAACATGAGTGGGTCATCTTTTTGTTTTCACTCCACTAAAAATAAGACTACAGTGAAGGGGGTACACATGATTGATTAGAATATTTACTATTACCTATTCTATCCATAATTCTATTATCCAAATTTACTTTTTTACATTTCTTCCTTCACATTTAGTTATAGCAAATCATGGTTCGAACTAAACACAGCTCTCGCTCCAAGCTTCCAGATTCGAAGTTTATAGAGAAAGTGATCAAAATACCTGATCCGAAGCTAATTATGGTTCTATGTCGTCAAACGCATCAAACCCTATTCATAAAATTCTAGAAATTAAAAAAAAAACCTAATTGATTTGTAGAACAAAATTTACGATACGTATACTTTCTTTAGTAAGAATTAATCTATTTTCTTTCTCGTTTGGAGAAATTTCATTTGTGTTTGATTGCTCCATCGATTATATAATTATTGATTTGGATTATAAATTAAAGAAGAAGATTAATGGAGATTACATGAATTAAGGTTAAAAAAAGGGTACATTGGTCAAATTATAATATAATTTTATGATGGGATTATTTTTAGTAGTACCTTCTTGTAGTAAAAAAAAGTTATTAAAAAACTAACTCTTTCATATCCAAATGTGGAGTGTCAGTAACAATGCTTAATAAAATAGAAGAATTGTGACGCTGGTTGAATTCAAGCATTTCTAAACCCTTACTAACCTCATACCATTTTGCCTTAAACTCTTTATGTTTTGTAATTTCTTTATTAATAGTTGATTTGGGAGTGCAATTTTTTGGTCTGACCGCGAAGTTTCAAAATTGTCTTATATATGCAATTTTTAAAAATTTGTCCTATTAATTGACCCTAAAAATTAGCATCTGCATATATGTTCCTAAACTCGGTGCATCTATTAATTGGTCCTAAAAAATAGTATCTGCATACCTGATCCTAAACTCGATGCATATAGCACCGCACTTATATTACGTGTAATATTATTGTCAACTGCATACTATGGTGAGTAGCATTAAGAAGCTCAACCTTTTATTGTACGTTAGATTCAAAACAGGTTGAAATATAGAATAAACAGACTATTATTATAATTTTTTGTTCCTGGATTTAAGTGAAAGCATGATATTTGTTGTGGTACTGATGCATTTATTCAATCACTGTCCATAGCTACTGGCCACCATTGCTTTCACACATCGTAACTTTCAGGTTAGTTTTTATTCAATTGTCTATTATTATTTCAACTTACTATAGAAGTATTCAGTCATAGTTCATATTCCATTTTTCATTTATTTTCTTCTTTTTTCTTTTCTCTCTCTGTTTTATTTTATTAAACCAAGATGACAACTTTAGCACAGTAGAGTACAAGCTAAGATATTTGCACACCTCGATTGTTTTTTGTATTGTCTCATAACTCTGAATCATGCTATGTACACAGTTTGTTTTGAATTATATGTAGTGAATATAAATTATATAACAGAGATAGTTATGATGATGATATTAAGTTTTGGTTGATATTGGACAAGATTCTGTAAGTAGCTCTTTAGAAATGTAATGAAGTAGAAGCCCTCAATTTGAAAATATTGTTTTGGAAAATAAAGTTAAAGGGTCAAGTAACAAATCTATTATTGATAATAATGTAATAAACCATATATTTGGAGAGAAGAATGGAATATCCAAATGGAAAAAAAAGAAATCATACCTTAATAAATTGTCACAGCTAAATTGATGAAATTAAATCAAAAAGTAATTTAGACACAAAAATCGATAATGAAGACAACCAGAAGCATGGTTTATCATCTACGTGTCTCCAGCATATAATAAGATACCTTTATATCTAAATAAAAACGTAGGCTACTAGGAAATACTTCACATTTTGATGTTTAGAAGCTTTAAAAGAGACAAAATATAAATTTAAATTATAGATGAAATCATACTAAAAATGAATTTGACAAGTGATTTATAGACATCAATAGGTATTTTATAAAAAGGAACAGAATTTATAGAAAGCAAAAAAAAAAAAAATTTGTAACACTCTTACATTATGCCTCCTCTTTCGGGGACCTACTATTCTTGGTTGGATACATATCATTACATAAATCGAGTTTACACAGGTTGAACCATGTTAATATGATTATATTACATACTTAAATCTGAAAATTGCAGCTAATCACTTTTATAAGTTTATCATTATATTGCATACTTATAGTTTTCATACTGTCCTGTCGATATTATATTTATTTGTTTATAATAAAAATCGTGTATTATAATTTATAAGATAACTAAATTTGCTCTTAAATTAAAATGACTGTGTCGTTTGTACTATTTAAAAGCACGCGTGTATCGCGCGTGCCATTAAGACTTAAATATAATAGCTATGGTGTAGCACTTTTCCGATATCAACTTCAACTTGCTAAAATGCCTCTATATAGATATTAACAATTGTTAATATCACTTTAAAATAGGATCAAACAAATATACTTTTTTGTAAATTCATAACGCTCTTTTACATATATTACCACACTTAATATCACTTAAAATATGATCAAATAAATAAATTTCCTATACAATTTCGCTCTTTATTAATTGATAACGAAAACACAAATTCAAACTAACAAAAAAAATCAAAGGATGCAACTTAGAAATAAAAATTCAAACTGACTACACATGATTCCAACGGAAAAACATAGCTAAATATTTATGAAAATCATTTCTCTTGAATATGTTAAGCACATATAGTTTGTAAAAAAAAATCAGTTTACTTGCGAAGAGTGTGCTATTGTCATGTGTGAAGCGTGTGCCGTAACACTAGTTATAATAATTATTGTGTGCTACTATTGCCACTCAGACAAATGCTTCTGACTTTTAGAACTAATGACCACCATACAAAATTTGGGTCCCTACCCCTTAACATCAACTATTATTTTATTTTAAGTAACATCCAAATATTTTAAAATAACAGTTATCCCTCATATTTCCTAAATCAAATTTAACTCTTTTCAAAGCACAACAAAAATAACATGCACAAAAATAAAAAATAAGACAAAGTTTATTTTTCCGACGGTATATAGGATGACGAAACTTTAAATAAATACTTACTTGGTTAAAAATAGTTTGTTAAATCAACCTACATGCATTTTAAAATATTTGATCGACCGTATTTCATTTGAAATGACAAGTGAATTCCCAATTTAATTGTTATTAGTATTCTCCACCTAGCAATAAATAAATGAAAAAATATAAGGGAAAAATAGCATAAATGCTATATGATAAAATATTACAATTCAGCAACTTGCATTGAGATTTTCAAGTACCACATACTCAAACTTTATATCATTCAAATTTGTGTTAGCCACATGAACATTAAAGTCATTCTAAAATGGCAATAAAAAAAACCCTAAACAACGTATTTAATATTGATATGTTAAAAAATATACTTAAAAAAAAGGTAAAGTAACCACTTTATATTCATCAAAATTAGGAATGATCCACTAAACCTTCACTTGGCTTTATTTTTCGAAAATGGTACTTAGATACAACATGTCACTGGGATAACAAATCACAAATCAAGTGTCAATAAATGTTCGAATCACGCTACACAAGTTTCGAACTTGTGACCTCTCGCACCAAAGTCGAATCACTTAACCACTGAGACAATGGTGCTTGTCCACTTATCTTTATTTATAAGACAAAAAAGAGGTTTTTTGGCTTTAGGATTTGAAAATTTTGTTTTCTAATGATGTATTTGAAACATTGTAAGTGGATCTTTCTGAGGGAATGAAGATGCTACCGTTGTTTTGGGTTGAATGAGAAAATAAAATTTGACAGCTATAAACATATGAAAATAATTGATAGGTAATAATATTTGAATTGTAGCAAGATGCATTTTCTTGGATGTCAGAAATAACAAACAATTATTATAAGGTTTGTTTATAATATTTTTCTTCTAATAATTAATTTTTTTATTTTGAAATAAACGTTCGATGATTACTATTACCATTATTATTACGAGTCTTACGGCACGCGCTTCGCACGTGATAGTAGTACACCCTTGCGGATAAACTGATTTTTTACAAATTATATATGCTTAACATATTCAAAAAATGATTTTCATAAATATTCGGTTATGATTTTATGTTGGAATCATGTGTAGTCGGTTTGAATTTTTATTTCTAAGTTGCATCGTTTAATTTTTTTTATATTAGTTTGATTTTTTATTTCTAAGTTGTATTGTTTAAATTTTTTGTTAGTTTGAATTTTTTTTTTCGTTGTCAATTAATAAAAAGCAAAAATATATAGAAAGTTTTTTTGTTAGATCATATTTGTAAACGATATTAAGTTTGGTAATATATGTAAAAGAGCGTTATGAATTTGCAAAAAAATATATTTGCTAGATCTTATTTTTAAGTCATATTAACATTTGTTAATATCTATAGAGAGACGTTTTTGTAAGTTGACGTTGATACCAGACAAATATTATGTTTTCACTTAAATTTAGGAACAAAAATTATAATAATAAACTTCCTATTTCAACCTGTTTTGAATCTAACGTATAATAAAAGGTTGAACTTCTTAACGCTGCTCACCATAGTATGTAGTTGACGATAATATTACACGTAATAAAAGTTCGGTGTAATATGCATGAGTTTAGGATCAGGTATGTAGATGCTATTTTTTAGGATCAATTAATAGGTGCACTGAGTTTAGAAATAGATATGCAGATGCTATTTTTAGGATCAATTAGTGCAGAAATTTTGTAAAAAATTGTATATAAAGGGCAATTTTGCAACTTTACGGTCGAACCAAAAGATTGTGTTTCCAAGCCAACTATTAATAAATATTATTATTATTAACAACTGAAGGAAAATTCTTAAGTATACAATGCTAAGTTTTAAATTAAATATCTCTAAATAACAATAAATCAACATGATTCCTTGCATACTAGTTCTTATTTTCACTCTTCAGTTTTCTAACCTATAAATACGTATTGTGTTTAAACTCTATAATAAAAATATAGTGATCAATGTTGTTATACTTTTTGTTTTAGATATGTTAATCATTGTCTCAAAAATATGTTTGATACTCACTTTGCATATCATTTATCTAATAAAATGTATTAAACTTCTACTATCAAATCAAAATTCACTTGTGTTTATTTATCTAAAATGAATTGAATAAATATTAAACTTTAAATTAATTTTGTAAATGTAGTTGACTGGTATTCATTAATTTTCTTTAATAAATATTAAAGTATAAAAAATAACAAATTCAGTGGGTACCTCATTTATATTAACAAAATGACAAAGTTTTTCTTAGTATACAAATATATAGATCACAAATAAAATTATGCGCTTAAAGTTCAATTAAGAACTCATTAATTTAAACAAATTCACCCTACATTGCACAATTTATTTTTTTCGTACATCCTTAGATCATTGTGTTCTTACAACATTATTATACGCAACAAATGGGTTACTACAGTTATGGATGTCCATGTAGGGAATTATGTAATTTTATTTACGTAATTGAGACTCATAATTAATCTCATTCAGAATAATAATAAGCTGTCTAGTTTTGGTTTTGTTGGCATGTTGTGTCATTTACTTTTAGTGATCGTAAAGAGTTACATTGCAATGTGTTAAGGAAATCTATGAAGTTCATGGTGTGTTGATCCCAATTACAAAAAAATCGTAATCATGAGCATTGAATCAAACTCTTAAAGATGAATTCATAATGTTCCTAGTCGAAGGTACATTGATAAAATGGTATTAATATATCAAATATACTAATGTATGTTATGCTTTCTGCATTGATGGATAATGTACTTATGACTATTGGTGTAGGGACTCCAACATGTTATGTACATGTGGTCATTATAAAATGAATACATAACGACTCATTGAGATGCTTTCATAGGTAATTATATCTGAGTTAACTAAAAGATCTCACATGACGATGTATGGTGGTCTTTTAATGTGAGTGCACCGTTATATCTGAGTTAACTAAAAAATCTCACATGAAGATAATCAACTATGAAGATCTAATAAAGAAAGAAGGAAAATTTGTCTAAGTCAGTGGACCGGTACCGATCCATGGATGGTTGATTTTGTATCATCGAAAAGAAGAATTTTTCTCATGATCTTCTACACTAGGACCTTCATGCTATTTTGAGGAAAATGACAAGTTTTGGAATTTAAGGGTGGATCGATACCGATCCATCATAATGATCATTTTGCCCCTGAAGACTAAAACATGAAGATTAAGGCAACAAAGAGGAAAAATACAACTTTTGAACCAATGCCATGGATCGATATAGATCCACGGATGGATCGATACAGATCCATCAAGTCTTGGGATCTGGTCTAAAATTGACTTATTCTTCCTCCAATCTTCTCAGATCTGGTTGACTGATGAATTCAAATAGGATCTGGTGATTTCGATGGAAAAATTCAACTATAAATAGCAATATTCTTTAGCTAGAAAAAGGACTTTTAAATCTATTATCAACTTTGCTAAGGTGAAACGTTGCCAATTCGAGATCTAATCATTGTATTGCGAAATTCTCTTGAGAAACTAGTTGTATTAGCAAAGAATTATCAATAAAAACTATTAAGTGGACGTCTCTTGCTCATTCTTAGAATTTTTGGTTTTAATATTAGTTCTAATATTCTTAATTGCAAGTCTTATTAGTCTAGGTCAAGATTTTATTTTACTTTTGGTCGTCGAATTCTTATTAGACACCATTTTCACTATTGTAGCTTGGTATATTTAGTTTGATAGAAATCAAAGACTTTTCAATAATATTATTAATTCTACATGGATAATCTGGTCTATATAACCGCTTTATTTTGTTTTAACTGGATTTCGAACAATATCTATAAATTAGCTAATAGGAACGACTTTCATGATTTCCTTAAAATGGTAAAATCTCATATCGATGTCTTACGGGAGAGAACTATTGCTAATAATAGAAATAATAATGCCATAGTTCTCAACCTGCTAGAGGAGAACACTCACTCACGATCATACCGACTCGCCACTATTACTAGGTAACTAACCCTTTTCTGGAGTTATTGCCCATCTCACCTTGGTTACTTTATCATGCACATATTTCTTCTTCTCCTCTTGCATATATGTATAAATTCAACTTATATACATATATATGCTTTAGTCTTACATTATCTGCAGATTTTTTGCAGTTCTAGCTATGGAGATGGGCATTCGAGTCGACCGTCCTCATTCTCTAGACGAACCGAGTTTCGATTTGCTATTGGGACTTCTGCAACTTCTTTGGACTGTCTTGGCAATCATTTATATGTTTCACCCCCTATTTGGGAACTGGATGAGGCCTTTCTCGCATTATGGCCTCATCCTTGATGCCGCCGATGGGTTTCACTGCTTCATATTTGTCTACTTTCCATTTTCATGCATTTCAGCTTTTTCCTAGGTTTTTTTAGAGGAGGGTATCTTTTTTTATTCCATTTTTCATTGTACAGGGCCAAGGGAAGATTCACCTATTAGACTTGTTAGTAGCTCCTTTTAAAATGTAGAATAAAATTATATGAGTGCTCTCCTTCTCATAGAGGATCACTCGTTTTTCTAGAAAAACCTATAAAGTGGCCATAGGCCATCAATTTGTCGAACTACCCTAAAAACTATTGTGTTCATTCTCTTATTTCTCTCTTTGATTTCATTCATTTTGAATTTAGTTCGACTTTTCTAATCGATTGGGGGTGTTAGTCCAGAAATAAGGCTAAATTTTTTTATGCTTCCACTGAGAACGTTGAAGATCAAGGCTAGATCTCAACTTTCTATTAGGATTTTCAAAAATCTCTAACAGTACTCTCTAGAAAGATGAGACCAAAGGAAACTAAGACAATTATTGATGAAGAACCACTGGAGCAAACACCAGAGATAGATATGGATCTACACATTCTCCATCAGATATAATGACAAAGAGAAAGTTGGAAAACATGATGGTTATAGCGGATAAGAAGTTGGAAGTAACGTAACGAACCAATATGGAGGAAATACATAAGCAATTCAAATCTACTAAACCACAACAAGAAGGTGGATCATGCCTTCAAAATCATAGAGAAAGAAGAATATTTCCATCTAGCTCAGATACTGGAGTTCTTTTGATTGGCACAGACCTGGGAAGGAGCCAGCATAAGGTAGGAGACAAAAAAAAAGAGATGGAGTCGACCTTATATATGGATCTATAAAGAAAGATCTAAGAGGTCGCTAGGATTGTCCTAATCCATGTACATAAATACCATACTAAAATGTTACATATGGAGAATTTCAAGCGCGGAAATGTTCCTACACAATCTGGAGTCGCTATTTCTAAGAAGGACATCGCTCATATTGATGAGGAGAAGGAGTGTATGAAGAGGATATCGTACGCATCCACAATTGATTACATCATGTGTGCAATGCTACGCAGAAGTCCAAATATGGCTTATGCATTAGGATGCGTAATCTGGTATCAGTCTAATCATGGAGAAAAACATTGGACGTCAGTACAATGTATTCTTAAGTATTTAAGAAATACTAAAGACTTATTCCTTATATATTGAAATGAAGACCTCCTTATGAAGGGGTATACAGGTTCAAGCTTTTAGAGTTATATTGATGACAATAAATTGGTGTGCGGTTACGTATTCACATTGAATGGTGGAGCATTCAGTTGGAAAAGTTCCAAGTAAGAGAGATTCAACAATGGAGGCCGTGTACATTGCTCTCAATGAAGTAGCTAAAGAAGTGGTCTAGATGCACAAGTATATGTTGGAGTTAGGTGTGTTCCAAAAGTTGAGGAACGCATAACATTTTTATGTGATAACAATGCAGCAATATAGATTGCAAAAGGGATCTCATAAGAAATCAAGACATCTTCTTCGAAAGTTCCACCTTACTAGAGAGTTTGTCAGTGATAAAGAAGGTGTGACTGAAAGAGCGGACAATAAGGACAATTTAACAGATTTATTCACAAAGGGACTAGCTCAACCGGTTTAGAGCAAACCGATCGAAGGGATGAGATTGAGATTCCATAATTTGTCCCAAGTGCAAGTGGGAGATTGATAGAGTTAGGGGTATGTCCTAGGGGTAATTCTATAATTTATTGTAAATTATTAACCTTGTAATAAAATCTCGTTTGAAAAAATAAGGTGTTTATTTTTTGTTAATATATTTGTTATATTGTGACATATTAGTTACATAATTAATATAAACATATTTAGTAGAAAATCCTTAAATAATATGTTACGTGATAGCAATTACAAAATGTTATAATCATAAGATATTTATCATAATGTATAATAACATATGGTTTTAAATATTGCTGGTCAAAATGTTTCGAGAAAGGATATCGATACATCCATTAAGACCAGAGTACATAATGGTCTCCAAATGTCGGACAGTGTATTACTCATGACTGTTGGAGGCACCAAGTGGTTATATACTAATAGTTATTGGATAATCTTGGAATGACTCGTTTGAGAGTTTTTTGTCATTTAATAAAAACTAGGTCAAATGGGAAATCTCGAAGTGATGATATTATACAGTTCTCTTGACTTAAGAAAACTGTTGAAGTTCAATGTGGAAACTCTACTTTTATTATAGTTAAATCATGATATGACATCCACCGAATGTTTATAGTTAGGTCTGAGTTGAAGAACTGGAAGTGAAATACTATTTAATAGAGCATTAATCACCTTAGTTGTATGTAGTTAGTATCACGGTCAATTATAGTTGAATCAAAGTCAAAATCTCTGGCTAGAGCAGTATGGTTGATGATAACTATTATTATTGAATCAAAGACTTTGTTTATGGACTAATTGAGTTGAATGACATTGAAATTTGAACATTGAAATTTTGACCAAAATCAAATTTCGTAAGTCCTAATGTGATATAGTGTTATGAAGAGTATTACTGTAAATAATCGTTACTAAAAGGTTTCTCTTGAATTTGTAAAGTTAGATTTTACCCATTAGATTTGTAAATGATGAATTAAGTCAAACTGTCATGCCACTGGGTAAGGTGACATGTGAAATTAGTATCTAAATGGTATAAGTATTAATCGCTAGCTAAATTCACACATGTAAGTCGCACAACCAAATTTATTCAGCCTTCGAAACATCGCTTGATTTACTTTGTTTATAATAGTTATAAATTGATTAAATTGATTAATATTTGTAAAATATTAATTATTATCTTACTTATTGTATGAGGTGTGTTGAGTAAAATGGAGTTTCCTTTAGAAATGTTCGGGGTAGTATTGGCAATTTATTAGGTGCATATATAAAAGTTTTATACGTATGTATCGATATACGATATCAGTAAGAATTTAAATAGGATTTAAATTGATAAATTATATAAAAAAATTAGTTGAGATTTTGGTCTATTAAGGCCTTAGGACTGGCTAGCCAAATAAAGGAGGAGAGGGAGCCAAATGTCGACTTGGTATGGGAGAGTTTTGTGTTAGATATTTTGGCCAAACTCACCCTATAAAAAGAAACCCGATGCTCTTGTTTTTTGTTCAATCTTTTTGCTTCTCTCTTCCAAGTTTTGGTCGCAAGTTCCTCCCACATAACTCACTCATCTCCTTCAACTTATCAACTCTATTCAGTCAAATATAATTAAATCTGATGTTTGCATGCTTGTCTCTTGCAAAGGAAGGTTAATGTCTGATAGATAAAAGGATACTGTCTAGATCTAAGTGTGAATTATAAACTACATCTCAATAGGTACATCTCTTGTTTATAATTGAATATAGATGATATAGTTGTTCATGATATTGATTATATGTATGTGTTTATTTTATCATTACTTTTATATATATGTCATTGTTGTACGATATCATATGTTGATTGTTTATGAATTATAATTGATTATAATCATTGGATCTATTGTAATATATATATATATATACATAGGTTTGTGTATAACTTTCAACCATAATATAATATTTAATATATATATATATATATATGTTTAAAATTGTAAAACATATTTCCAAATAATAATTATTAATTAACCATATAAATATATACATACATAAATATTTAAATTCGAATTAATTAATACTAATATAATTTAAAAGGTATTTTATTTTCGAGAAATAAAAATAAATAAATTTTTAGCCGCATTAATTTTAAAGTCAATATTAGCTTCTAGTATTACAATAAAACTAATTTCATATTTTAAAATGTAATTATAGATTTAATATATACATATATATATATATATATGTGTGTGTGTGTGTGTGTGTGTGTGTGTTAAAATGTTTTCAGACTTTAAAGTAAAAAAACTATCAGCCAAATTTTTTATATACATATATACATACATGTATATATATATATGATTTTTAATATCTAACAATATATATAATTTTTAAATCAATGCATATATTAATTAGATATTTTATTACAATAATTTTCCTCATGTAAATATTATTAATTATATATATTTTCATCATTATTAATAATAGGTAAAGTCAATATTAAGATGTTTTAAAATCTATAAATATGGATCATAGTTTTAAATTTGAATTCTTCTAACTTAGTCAAATTAGACATTTAATTAAAAAATTCAAGTTTTGAAATTTAAAATAATTCAAAATTTGCAAGATATTTTCTAAGTAATATTTTATATATTAAAATTATATTTTCAATATATATATATATATATATTATAAAAAGTTTATAATTTTTGGCAAATGACATATATATATATATAACTGTAGTGCCAAGTATATACATGGTAGATGTAAATCCCGGTATCTATCTGTGTATATACTTAAACCATGTACACCTATGCTATGTTGCACATGCACACTTTACATATATAAACATATATTAATATGCTTATAAATTATATAAATTTTATTTAATTAAATTCATTAAAAATTAAATAAAGTGTGATTTTATTTAAATCAATTAGATTGTATCTAATATACACTTTAGACTTTATAGGCTTAACATAACCAAAAATAGGAAAAAAACTTTGAAATCTACCTATTTCATCCGCTTCCGACTAACCCGGTCCTAACAGGGGAAATTATGTAATTTGATCATATACTAAACTCTAATAGTGTATCTTGTTTGAAATAAAACAAACTTTTGGTTTTATTCTCAATTGCATATAATGTTATATTGGGATATAATTAATGTTTTTAGTACATTAGATATATACAAGTAGAAATTCTTTAGGAAAACTATTTAATCGATTGAGTTACGAATGTGTTCGTAATCATGAGTATTGAATGGCTAAAATAAATAGTAGTTCTTAAATGTTCTTAGTCAAGATGTATCGAGAACGCAAATTGATATATCCATTGAGACTAGTATATGTAATGCTCTCCATGCGATGGACGGTGAATTACTCATGACCATTTGGGAGCATCAAGGGGTTACGTACGTATAGTTGTTTGGAAAAATTACAGAACGACTTACCTATACACTTATATGGATTAAATGTCAAATAGAAGATCTCACATGATGATGTGCATTGGTCTTTTGATCCGAGAATAGTGCAAATCATAAGTGTATAAAACGTACTTGATTATGGTCAATCACAGGGCAACAACGATTGTGTTAAGGTCATGGTTGGGTATATGTCAAACCCCTTGAAGTGAAACATAATTCAAGAAACGATTTGTCTTCTTCGAATCTGTGCAGTTAAAGCCCCGCTAAAGCCTTGTAAAATTGCCCCTATAGCACATAGCACTCTTCGACCGCTATGCTTTTTTAATTTAGTGCTATTAAATAGTAGATCCACTTTAAGCCCCACTATTTTTCAGTACACCCGCTAAAATAATGTTTTTAAGCATCTGATTTAGCAACATTAATGCAAAAAAGTTAATTTGACTAGTTCTCTTTTAGACCAAATCAACAAAGTTTGGGTAAAGACCTAATTATAAGGCATAAGGGATCGATATAAGTTAGCAATCTATTGTAGTCACCAAATCCAGATTACATAATCATGATATTCTTCGTTTTGTTATATAAGATTAAACAATATTTCTTTTTCCTACACAAATGATTTGAAAATGAGAATAAATTAACTTTAAATATTGGTTTTATATCTAACGTAGCTTTTCCACCTCCTTTATTTTCCACTATATCCCTATTTTTTCCCCACTATAACTTTTTGCATCTCCACCTTTATAGAATCGCTGAGCGCTTTAACTAAACAGCTTCGAATAGAAGGTTGGTATCACCATAATTGGTGGTCAACTTAAAGTAAAAGTATTTAACCAAAGTAAATCGGTTAATCGATAAATGTTATCGGAATGAACCATGGACGTGAACGCTAGACTTTGTTATTAAATATAGATATTATTAGAGTTTTGACCATTGATTAAGCTCAAAATATCTAAGTGATATAGTGATGACGAGGAAAAAATGCACACAATATACCTGTTTGCATCGAAAATGGCACAACAACCCAATGAAATAACAAATATGAAAATTCCAAGAAAAGACAAGAAATAGAAAAGAAGATAACACAATTTTATAATGGTTCGGCGAATACTCTGGTCTACATCCACTTAAACTTTGTTATTCAATTTCCGTTAAGTTTTCTCAAATTTTTTCTTGCGATGATGATCCCTGAGATTATAGAAGAAGTACATAAATTTGTTAGAAGAGCCAAAAAGGTTCCCAAAACAACGCCTCTCCTCCTCTGTTTATAGCTGTAGGTCGTCGGAATCCACTCCTCCACGTTTATGCCCAAGTTCTCCATGTCTAGAAGGAATTATGTAGAAAAGATCATGACCATGTCATCGAGTTTCAGGGATCGGTACCGATCCATGCATATGGATCAGTACCGATCCATAGGATGTGTGGAAAATCTTCCATTGAGTTGTTATAGCTGCTTGTTTGGCTTGTGCCTTTGTCCTTAGTATCTAGTTTCATTGATACAAGTTTGAATTTGGTGGACCCCCTTGCTTGAATGTTGATTGATAGCTTTTGGTTTGTCCATCGATCGTTTGGGTTGTTTTTTAACCAAGAAACAACTCCATATGGCACGTACTAGTTTATAAGCAACCCAGATTCATGTGGTGTTAGTTGTCGATAATTTGAGGAAAAGTTGGGGATTGCTACCGATCCCTGCTCATGAATCGTTATTGATCCATCCCTTTGTATGGATCTTGAGCTTTGAGCTTTGGCATGTTGGTGGTTTGGTGTGTTGGCCATTTTATGAGCCTTTGACATGTTTATAGCTTCATTTGTTAGTTCTACTCGATCTTCGAGTTTGGCGGTTATCGCTCTGAGTTCCTTACTTGGTAACTTCTCTGTTCAACTGCTCTGACTCGTCCAGATGTGGCTTGGTCACAAAGCTGGATAACATTTGCCCCCAAAAGCATGCCTTGTGAATAGAAGGCGTGCTTTGTTCGAAAACAAATATCGAAATATATTATTCACGATTAGCTGAATTTTCTAGCTATTATGGCCATACAGTAGCGAATTGTCCGGTTCCATCGGATCTTCCTATAAATCAAAGATCGCTCCAGGCTATTGTAGCTAAGGACTTGAGTCCTTGTTCGAGTGTTAATCACAGATAATCATCATTCTATTTTCTCCCGAAACTATTATATCATATGGCATATCGAAAATCAGGATCATCCTGTGTTCTTCCGGGAGTTAATAAACATATATCAAAATCAGTGGTTCAATCCGATAATTACCATCGAATTGTTTCAAGGTCAAGTGGTGTTCAAAACCAAAGTCTAGTTTTGATTTATCCGGGTCATGTACTTGATAACCAAATTCTATTCCTGATCACTTCATATTGTTAGCTTAAGCCTCGATCTTTTCGGATCCTTAATCGAATCCGTGGCCTTTCTGGGTCAATGGTTAAACCTCGATCTCTCCGGATCACTCATTAAATCCATGATCTCTTCTAATTGTTAATTAAATCCATGGCCTTTCTAGGCCGATGGTTAAATCTAGATCTCTCCAGATCGCTCATTAAATCCAAGATCTCTTCGAATCATTAATCCAATCAATGATCTCTCCGGATCGTCTATCATCCGAACTAGGGTATGATCTCTCCAAATCCTTGCTGAGCCAAATCGCTTGCTCTCTGGCAATGCAACTCAATGTCTAAGCAAAGCCAATCTGCTCACTTTCCCGTGACGGGACTTGCTTTCATACAAGTCCAATCCACTTGCTCTCCAGCAACAGGACCAGCATTTTACGGTCACCCCCCTGTCTCTACGGACATGACTACTGTGATCAGTCAGTTTATAAATCAATATAGAGGATAACCAATCTTCGTTGGTGTTTCAAAATTTTATATCGGTCATTACGTTCAAGTGATTTTCAAAATCAAGAAATCATAGAATTTAAGTTCAAACGTCAATCATACATCATGACATCTATTCAGATACTACAGCCTATCATCCAACTTAGAGCATGCCTAGAGACTGATCCAGATACCACAAACAAGTAAGTGGCTTGACTGTAATACCACATTATTTATTGAAAACAGAAGACAAAATATGGGAATCGAACCTGACTTCATGTCGTCCCGGTTATGGGATAACTATCCTTGGCCCAAATTCGAGGCTTCTTCGATTCACTATAGATGATGGTTACTCTTGTTGCATCATTGTAGCTTGGTTCCTCACATACTGCTGTAACTGGTTGTTCCTAGCCTACTCCTCAATCAAATTACGAACATGCATGCATTCGTTCATTCCATGCCCATCCAGCTCACGGAATATGCAATACTTTTTGATCTTTTTCCCCATTGCGTGTGTTCTCTTTTCATTGGTTTTCGATACGGAATCTGCCCCTGGGTGTCTAGGTAAATCCTCTCTGGAGTTTCAATCAATTCTGTGTAAGAAGAAAATTTCTTTTTCCTCCTTTGCTGCTTTGGTCCTCTAAAGCAGTCATCGGCCTTTTGCTTTCCTTTTTTTCAATGTCTGCCCCGGATAGTCCTCCGTCATCCACCGCATTAATCTCTGCCTTTTTACTCTTAGCGTCCTCCTAACGCAAGTATCCCTCAGCCTCATGGTAAAATTCCTTGAGATCCGCTGGTGGATCTATTTCTAAAGTAATCTTAAAATCTGTTTTACTAGCAACTCCTAAAACTGTCGCCATCAGAACCACCGTTGGATCCGGCTTATGAACCATAGCAGCTGCCGTGTTAAACATGGTTCAATAACCCGTCAAAGTCTGTCTGATTCTTTGCTTCATGTTATCCCGCCTTTTGACCAGGCAATATACGAACGAACCCAATGAGTCAAACTTCAAACTTATTAAGGCAATACACCCGGAGAGATGATCATGAAGCCCAAAAACCAGAGTACAACCAAGATCACAACGCACATACCAGACCACCACAAAACCCCATAGTGTGGGGTCGATACCGACCCATCCTTAGGGGTCGGTACCGACCCATAAAACCTCTACCAAATCTTCCCATCTTCTGCCTATGACCCCTTCTTGATGCTAGAGCCATATTTCCAATGTTGTTTGGTTGATTCCATCACTACTAGAAAACACTGTAGTTTCCTACACAAAATTTCCGACGTCTTTCCTACGCCAAAAGGCGGGGCGTAGGGTAGGCGTAGGAAACTGGTAGAAAGAGGTAAAGGCGTAGGGAAGACGTAAGGAAATTTCCTACGCTTTTCCTACGCTAAATTCAACACGTAGAAAAAAAATCGAGGCGTAAGTAAGATGTAGGAAATCGTCTACACTAAAATGATACTGTAGAAAAGGCGTAGATAATCTCCTACGCCATTTTCACGCCTCTGTTAATTTTATACAATTCCACATTGACGTAGGAAAGACGTAGGAAATTTCCCACGCCGTCCCTACACATGCAAAATTTTAAATTTTACGTTAATCACCATCTACTTCCCTTCTCTTAACCTCAGTTTTTACCGAATAAAAAAACCTAATTCTACAAAAATTATCTTCTCCTCCTTTTATATTTGTTTTGATTGAATTTCGATTCAGTGCTTGTTTTGGGTTTTCGATTTAGGTGCAATTTTGATTCAGGTGCAATCTCCATGTTGGCGATGCTTGAACCCAAAAAAACTAGGGTTTCAAAAATCAACGCCTTCTAAATAATCATCGCTGCATACTCGGCTATTCCATCAGCCATCGTCGGCTCATGGTTGTGACTTCTGGAGTTAAGCAAACAGATTCCTTCTCCCGTTTTCTACAAGGTTTACGGTTCTTCCATCTTCATTCTCGTGAACATTCTCCTTTTCGACAATATCCTGGTAACCGTATTTTCTCTTTTCTATTGGTTGTTTTCTGCTTAGTTTAAAAAGGTTAGCCCTTAGAGTATAGTTTCTTAAGTTATTATTCGATCATCCATTAAAGCTGGAACCCTTGGGTGCTTGATGTTTTGGTTTCAGAGTTATAATACGCTATTGATTTTTGTGAATTTTCGATAATTTAATAAGGTTATAGCTTGCTCTGATCGTTCAAATTAGGAATTTTGTGATATTGGTTTAGTATCAGTTTAAGGCTTTGGCTGTTAGCTTTGCTTCTTATACAATCAGTTTGATTTAACTAGATCTGTACATGGTTTATGTCTCTGAACTGATTCCTTCAAAACAAAAGCTTGTCTGATCCATAGGTTAGTTCCAGTTAATCTAAACCATTCAGAAATGTTATTTTGTCACATACTTACTTTTTCATTTGTGGTTTGATTATTCACAATGTGTTAATGCTTAATACCATAATAATTATACTTTTAATCTTTGTAACTTTAATTCATAATTCGATCAATTCACTCAAGCTTATTTACAAAAATACAACCTAACTTCATGTGTTTAATTTTTCTACCACAGAGCTTTGGAATAGGGGTAGCTAAAGAAGAGATGGTCCCTATTTTCCAGATTCTGGGAACACAAATTGCAAGTTTGTCCCAAGAACTCTCTTCCTAAAACTATCCATTGGTGCTCTCATTTTTACACTAACACTGCTCATACTCACCAATTTTTTTTCCAGGTTTGGTCATGATTGTTTTACTCCTTTCCTAGTAAACTTTGAAATTTATTTTTGCAAAATGTTTTGTGATTAACAAAAAAATTATTTGGGCGTTTGGATGGAAGATGGAGCATGTTGTGTGTGTGTATAGAACAGATGCGAGTGAGGAATCTCTGCAGAAGACACGAGACTATACATATAGAGCAGGGGCTGATTGCAAAAGCATTTAACAAGGAGCGACATGCTATAATCCTGATAATATTAAAGCTCATTGTTCTTATGCTGTTAATAGTTATTACATGAAGATGGGTCAGACTAAACAGGCTTCTGATTTTGCTGGGACTGCCTCTATTTATTCATTTGATCCCAGTAAGTTTTTATTTATTTCTTTTTATTTTTCTGATTTGCAAAAGATTATGATTAATTTCTTTTGTAGTATTGCTGCAATTTATTTTTGTTTGAACGACGGTGTTTGGCATCAGAAGAATAAGTAATGCACTAACTTTACTTATGTCCTTTTTTTATACTATACTTCATCAAAAGATGTATGACGGTGGGACGGCAAAGATCGACCAAGCGAATCCTATAGCGAAATCCAAGTTGGGGAATAGCTTTGAGAGAAGGAAAGAGAAGGAAAAGGAGGATTTGGAGCTTAAACCAGGCTTTTTTGGTTTGGATATTCTTGCTGTCAATTTTCTACGAAGGAAATGATAGATCTACTCGAAATTATGATGAAACTGTTGCAAAGTTCTAGTAAGTATGGGGATGATATATGGCTTTGCTCTAGATTTTTGCAAATACGTTATCTTTTTTTTTGCTTAGGTTTTAGACTTTGTTGCTTACAGTAGCTATATTTTGTTGGATTGTACATATGGTTGATGTGATTTTATGGGAATTAAATTATTAGTACAAATTCTATGAACATGGACTAATTTGTTAGTTCTAAAAAGTATCAAATTGGGTAATTTGGAGTCAATTTAGGAAATTGAAACAATAGTTCCCCCGTAAGCTTGTAGGTTTTGGTACATTTTTCATTTCTTCCTAATCTCCCTATTTTGTGGATAATTTGACTAATTACTGAAACAACCCCAAATGTTGCAGCCATTTCTACGAAGATCAAATTAAATTACATATAATTTCTCTGAATTTGTGTTTAATTAACTGTTTCCTTTTAAGCTACAGAACTGTTTACCTATATGGACATAATTACATAGTAGAGTTTTATGTATGTTTGAAGTAAACACTAAAGTTGGCCCTGAATTCTCAAGAAATTAGTGCACTGTGATAACTCAAGTTAAATTCCTTAGAGTTTACAAGCAAAGCTTGGTTCTCTAAGTCTTCAAAAAAAAAAAAAAAAAAAAAAAAAAAAAAAAAAAAAAAAAAAATTTATTATCAGATGTATCAAAATAGTCAGGAGCAACAAATGAAAATATGATATATTCTCGCTTGTTTATGTTATGATGCTTCAGTCTGTAGAACAAATTGGAGAAAAGTGTATGAATTGCAGCAGGTATTCATCATTTATTATGAAGATTATGTATGTACCTTTTGTGCCAATTCTTCATTCTATATTAAAAGCACTTTCCTTTCTTATATACCTAAGCTAATTTAATTAATTGAAGTGACATGCTCGAAATGAGCTTGAGATAAGGTCAAAAATAGGATGCTCGTCCACATGACTGTATATTAGATCTAATCATCATCAAACTAACAAAATTTAACTCTACCAGAGGTCAAACACGAAATCAGTGGTTTTGTAGATCATTATGTTATTCATTTGGCGACATAGTCGATTATCTTATCGTTCATATTCACACAAATAAAAATACTATAGTTGCTTCTGATGCAATATCCCTGGAGTAAGTATTTAAACTTTCAACAAAACATTGTTTTAATTAGTTTAAAATGCAGAAATTGATGCAATATTTGATAAAATGCAGAATACAAAGACGCTACTAGAGCCAAACTAGAGGAAAAGGTGGAGCGTCAAGAAGGGGAGATTCAAATGCTGAAGATGCAGTATGAACAACTCACCGAGATGCTTCGACAGCGATTTGATGAAGAGCCGAACGATCGTCATGAGGAATGAGGGTATTGAAAACTTTTTAATGGTATTTGTATGATGTCATGTATCATGAACATATTATCATATTATTTTAACATATAGGAACTTGATTAATATTGTTTAACTTTGTAATATGAATGAGATATTTGTTTTTTGAATTAAAGATGAATGGTTTGACGTTAATCTTTTTGTTGGAATGTGTATATATATAAAATAAGTTGATTTTAGTTTCTATTTAATGTGGTGAAATGAAATAGAATAGTAATATATCAAAATTGCTTCAGAAAAGACGTAGGGAAGGTGTAGGGAAGGCGTAGGTAAATGAAATATTAATGCAGCAAAAAGTCGTATGCATGGCATAGGAAAACTGGGCGTAGGGAAGACGTAGGTAAACAAATGACGTAGGAAAGACGTGAGCACTTAAAAAAGTAAAAATGTCGTAACAAAACCGTAGGTACAACATGGCGTGGGGAAGGCGTAAGAAAATTATGGCGTAGGAAAGGCGTAGGAAACAACCCAACGGATGGCGTAGGTAAAGCGTAGGTATTTTATTAGCTACGCAAGTTTTACCCACGCCAAAATTGGCGTAGGTGTTACGTAGTTAATGCATTTACCTACGCCCCGCCTACACCAATTTGGCGTAGGTAAACCGCAGTTTTCTTGTAGTGCATGCAATGCTCTATCAATCTCCACGAACTCCTGAATTAGAAACTTTGTTCTTCCGCAACTCCATCATTTGGATTCCGAGACAAGCTATTATTGATGCAAACAACTATGGAATTACGAAGCTAAGCACAAGACGAGTCGAAGCAGCGAGTTGGAGGTAGGTAATTTGGATAAATTAGGGGTTGGTACCGGCCCCTACCCATGGAGTCGTACCAACCTATGACATTTGATGATGAGGCACCCAAATTTTATGGAGAACTGGTCTATAGCAAGGAGAACGATTTGGAGATCTTTTGTGCGAGATATTAGCCTTCCTATCTCTATAAATAGAGGGGTAGGGCTCATTTTTTAGGTTCTTTTGGCTCAAGTTCCACTCTACTCTATATTCGTGTAATTCTAAAAATCTAAGTATCATAGTTGTACTGACTCCTAAGAACATCTGCCCCCAAGTCAGAAGTTAAGCAATAAAATCATTAAGTGGACATGGGCAGGAGTTTCCCAAACCACTATAAATCTCTATGTGTTCATTTATTACTTTTTTTAATTTGTTTTCTTCGGTTTTTATTCTCTTCTACACTCTATTGGGTGTTTGTGCCATTTTTGGGTTAAACACTTACGCTCAATAACGTCATCACATTTTTTGGCCATGAAGTATGCACTCTGAATTACCTCATGAACCTATTCACTAATATGGTCCACGTGCTAATGGAATCATTTTCCAGCTGTCTAAATCACATCGCCGCTAACTTTGTCAAATACAAGGTGAAATACATCGCATTACTTCTTCAAACGCACCTAACACCTCCATATGTTGGATGTATCTCATTAAATGAACCATTGGATCAGTCTTACCATCGTACATTTCTAATGTCGGCAGTTTGAAATCCATCAGATTCCTCGTGTATCATATGTTAGAAGTGAATGGATTTCAGTTTACATCTTCCAGACTCTAGTCCAGTAGTCTACCTATCACCGCTTGTCTAACTATCTCAGCAATTCTGTCGTTATCATCTAATGGAAGTCTCCTTTCCACATTTTCATTCTATCCCCTGTTTCTATGGGCACTACAACAAAATATGCTATTAATAACGCCATTTAATAACGCGTTATCCTGAAGCGTTATTACCTACACTTAATTGTTTACTTTTTAATTCATTTTGTTTTGACCCTTCATGTGTAACACTCACATCCAAAAAAAATTTCTACCCCTCCACGAATTCTTTCATCTCCCTCCAAAACCAGAATCTCTTTGTTTCTCTCCAAAAGCTTTCGTCTCCCTCCAAAAAAGCAAAACCCTCGAAGAAAGCACCAGTTTCGTCGCTGTCGCACCAGTTCTTAGATTTCGCTCCAAACCCTCGAAGAAAGCAAAATCCCATCTCCAATATCTTCCCACCTGTTTTTTCACAACCGTTCCCTCCGCACATGTTCTGTCGCACCCGTTCTGGAACCCTAATATTGGATTTCAATTTCGATTCTAGTGGTAAGCGAACCCGGTTATATTATATTATTTCGATTCTAGTCGCCATATTCTAATGCTTTTTATTTTTAATGTTTCAATGTTCCACGACGATCGATTGATTTTATAAATGAATAGGTTTATTACTGACCGTGTCGCCATATTCTTGTTATTGTTTTTAGTTTTAATGTTTATTACTAACTGTGTCGCCATATTCTAATGCGCTATAGTTTTAATGTTTTGATGTTTACTACTAATTGTGTGTGGATTATTGGATTGGTGTTGTGTGTGTGTAGACACACACATATACATAAATATATGTACATATATGCATATATATGACTATGAATACATGACTACAGTTCTATTTGAATATATGGATTATCTGGTATTATATGTTGCTCCTTCCATTGTGAATTCTGAATCGTGTAATGAGTATTACTGTATTTATCTTATCATTAACCCTAACAATCGGCCATTTCCAGCTTTCGTGATTTGAATGCCTATTCAGTCATTAAATCAAAGGGTCTAAAATTGCAAGAAGTTACACAAATATTTGTCATTCATTGATCTAGCAGATATTTGCTGGGAATTACTCTGGCATATATTTATAGGTGTTGACCTGGTGCTAGGAATTGCTTTGGAAAATTTGCCAAGTATTGGTCTGGCAAGTATTTGTTAGGGAACTGTCACAAATATTTGCCAAATGTCAGTTTAGCTAATATTTGCCATTAATTATTTAGCAATGTTTGTCAGGCATTAGTTTGTTAAATATTTGATAGGCATTAGTCTGGAAAATATTGTCAGATATACATTATTAGATAGATTGATCTTATATTTGTACCTTTTTATTGATATATGATTTCATTTTGTTTGGAGTTACTTGCCGTAAAGACCATTTTCTAGCAGTAGCAGAGTTTTCTTCAAAATTTTCTTTACCAGCTATAATGTTTGTCGTGTCACAAACCAATACTGCATACATATATAACATTAGAATTTTAGTTTATACGCATATTTTTATGAGAGAAACTATAACATATAAAATAAGTAATAAAGATATGCTAGTAATATTGTTACGCGAGAGCGTATTTTTCATTCTCTTTGTTTTTTCTTATTTTCTTCATTGGATGCTTTCATACTAGCCATTAAACTGGTTTCATTAGTTTCGACTTATATGTGTATGGTAGTCGCACTTGTGGAATAGGTAGTTGGCATTTGAGAACAAGTGTCTTGCAACTAAGTACAATATGATCAATCTTATTGCATTTATAGCATCAACGGATTTTCCTTTTAAAAGTCATAAATTCTTAGCTCAATATCTTTTGATTTTATCATTTTTGAATCTACAGTGCAATTTTTACTTGAAAATTTTCATATCAGCTTTCATCTCAGAAAGCTGTATTGATTGTTACCCCTTTTTTCTCTTCCAAAAAAATTTCAATATCATTTTCTTTTAAAATTCTCTTCGTTTCTCCAACACGGCAGCAATTTTCTTCACTTGAAAAGGCATATATAATCCTATCTATTGAAGCATATTCTTTTGTTATATCTCCATGTTGATTTTTCTCTCATTGAACATGTTGATAAAGTTGAAGAATGAAGTTAATTATTGCTCCTTTATATGTTTATTTGAAAAAAAATTGTCTTTACCAAATTCTATATCGAGCTATGAAAAGAATTTAAATTTATTCTATAGCTCTCGGCATTCTCTTTTTCGGTTCTTTTTTGTTTCTTGATTGCTCCTATTGTATTTCTTCTTTTTGAGATAATACAACATATTACATCTGATGTTTCTTCAGACTTTTTATTTGCAAGCAATTGGGATGAAAAATGATTCTTTGGTTTCTGTTTCATTATGTTGCCATTCAAGTGAAGGGGTGTTTATCCTTCCCTTGTAACTCATTTAAATATTGATGGTTTTAATGTTCCACACTTTTTCTAGTGGATACATGAAATAACCATGTTTTTATTTTTTGAATTTTTTTTATGCCATCTATGTATTATTAATCTCTCAAAACAGAAACAATAACTATAGTTGATTGATTATTGTTTATTTAGGTACGAGGATGAATTATGATGTTATTTAGATAATGGAGGAAACTTAATGTATAGTTAATCTTAATCTTGTAATTACTTGGTTAATTGTTGTGTTATGAATAAATTGATTGTTTTGCTGGTAAGTAAATAGTAGAATATTGTTGACATGGTGTATGATATATAATTATATATCTATACACCTTGGTTATAAATAGATAACATTTTGTGTTAATACCTATTTATAAATATTTTTGGATTTCCAGAAAATAGAATTTGACCATATACATTTTCATAATTATCACCTATCTCTGTAAGTGTTTAAAACCCAAAATCTATTTTGCAAAATGGATAAATAAAATTTTTAAGTTGTTCAATAATATTTTCAAATCAAACAAAATGCCAGATGAGTGGAGGAAAAGCATACTAGTTCCAATTTTTAAGAATAAAAGAGATATCCAAAGTTGCACAAACTACAGAGGAATTAAGCTTATGAGTCATACAATGAAGCTTTGGGAGAGAGTCATTGAGCATAGACTAAGAAGAATGACAAGGGTTTCAAAAAACCAATTTGGCTTCATGCTTGGGAGGTCGACCACATAGCCAATTTTTTTGATAAGACAACTTATGGAGAGGTTTAGGGAGCAAAAGAAGGATCTACACATGGTATTTATCAATTTGGAGAAAGCTTACGACAAGGTACCGCGAAAGGTGATGTGGTGGGCCCTGGAAAAGAAGAGAATTCCAACAAAGTACATTACACTTATCAAGGATATGTACGATGATGTTGTGACTAGTGTCAGAGCATGCGATGGTGAAACCGGTGACTTTCCCATTAACATAGGATTACATCAAGGGTCAGCTTTGAGCCCCTACATTTTTGCTCTAGTGATGGATGAGTTTACGAAGGGTATACAAGGTGAGATTCCTTGGTGTATGCTATTTGCGGATGATGTTGTTCTAATTGATGAAAGTAGGATTGGGGTTGATAGACAACTGGAGCTGTGGAGACAGACTTTAGAATCAAAGGGTTTTAGGCTTAGCAGAACCAAAACAGAGTATATGAAGTGTGGGTTCAGTGGTGTTAGGTCGGAAGATGGAGATGTCACTCTGGCTGGACAAATAGTTCCCAAGAAGGAATCATTTCGATGTCTAGGATCAATGTTGCAGTATAATGGTGAGGTTGATGAAGATATTAGTTTTAGAATTCGAGCGGGATGGGTGAAATGGCGACAAGCGTATGGGATTCTCTGTGACAGGAAGGTCCCACAAAAGCTTAAAGGAAAGTTCTATAAACGGCAATCAAGCCTGCGATGTTGTATGGTGCAGAATGTTGGCCTACTAAAAGTCAACACGTCCAAAAGATAAGCGTAGCAGAGATGCGTATGCTACGATGGAGCTGCGGTCATACAAGAAGAGACCGAATTAGAAATGATGGTATACATGATAAACTTGGAGTAGCACCAATTGAGGAGAAGCTAATTCAACATCGCTTAAGATGGTTTGGATATCTTCAACGAAGGCCGCCCAAGGCACCTGTGCGTGTTGGAATTATAGGTCGTGTTGAATGCTCAAAGAGAGGTAGAGGTCGACTAAGGTTGACATGGGAGGAAGTAGTAAAAAGGGATTTGAAGGATTGGGGTATATCCGAAGAGCTGGTGACGGATCAGAGCGAGTGGAAGTTAGCGATTCACGTACCAGAACCATGAGCGTTGAGTTTTATAAGTTTTAGATTATAGGACTAGGAAACATGAGCCTAAGACGTAGGTTTGGTCTTTGACCAATATTACTATTAGTATCATTATCGCTATTAGTATTATTATTATCATTCCTCTTATATATATATATACATATATATTTTTATTTTATTTTACTTTACTTAGTTATTATTATTAATTTACTTATTTGACTTTATTTTATTATTGTTATTTCTATTGTTATAATTATAAATTTTAAATTGATTTTTTCATTTAGTTTTGGGTTCCATCTCTAGCCGACCCTAACTTGTTTGGGAATAATGGCTTAGTTGTTGTTGTTGTTGTTGGATAAATAAAATTTCTGATCAATGATTTAACGAATTTATTCTAGCCTTCTTATAGATTCTCGACCATAACTCTCATACTTTTGATCCGAATTTGGCATTCTTGGTCTTTGTTGAAAGGTAAAGAGATAAGGAGTAACGTTCATTTTTAAATTTTTAGGAATTTTATCATTTGCTATTTTTAAAATCACTTTGAATGCAAGCAAAGACTTCAAGTCTGCTGTGTATTTTTCCCACCACAAGACTATCTAGTAATTCAGTCATATCTCCTTCAGGTTTGATTGGATTTTAATGTTCTCACCCTTTTCGAAAAGTTAATTTGATATTGAATAGCTTTCATGTTGACCACTTTTTGAAATTTTGGAGTTTTCAATTTTTAAAAATCATTTGAAAGTGGAAACCAATTGATGTCCTGCCCTAGAAAAATCTAGGCTGAATCATGTTACTATTTATGTATTTACAGATTCATTTTGTTGGACGTGTATTTCATTTTATTATTTGATACCTTTTTGTTTGTCAATATTTGCTGAAAAATTTGTCTTTTGTTAACAGAGTGAGTACAAATTTAGTATATATCATGAATTAATTGAATGTTTTAAAAAACAAGACATGGAGTATGAAGTTCAAGGATATAGAGTTTGATCACAGTCGATCTAATTGTGTGACTTGCATACATGAGTGAAACTGGAAAGATTAACCAGTATATATCACCATAGATACACTAACTAATTTAGATAACAATTTTGAGATAATATGATCTCCACTGTATTCAATTTTCAAAAGAAAAAAAATTTCAAATCAAAGAAATGGAATATTATTGTTTCACAAGCATGCTAGTGCGTATAATCATAAGTAAAATAATTGTGATACAAGGAAAAGCACGGATAAAAATCATGTGCTACCAAATTAATTGCTAATATGTATGCCATCTTGCGAAATATAAATATAAACAGCTGTTATGATTTTATGTGATGATACTATTTTTTGTACTACATGGACTCTATATCTATAATATGTACGTGTTAGGAATGAGGCTGCGAGAAAAAGGTCTTGGCATGTTACAAAATCGGTTAGTCTAGTACAACCTATAAGAAAGATAAATTAAGTAAAGGAAGTCAGAGAAAATATGTCCTCAAAAATTGTTTTGAGAACAAATATGATGTATGGTGAAACTAAATTAAGAAATATATTTTACAGCAGTACAGAATTTTATGGAGCCTCACTACTGTGTGATAAAGTTGATCAAATATGTCAAAAAGTGGAAAATATAGATGTTCCACAAATAAGATAGATGAAAATCAAAATCCATACTCAGCATCATTATAATGACTATATGATTCTGATTATTAAGGCATAAGTTAAATTGTTTAGATTATTTACAGAACTTAAATATAGTCAATGCATTGCAAATAAAGTCATAAAATGACATGTACAAAGAAATTAATGGGGTGAGATTGGGTACCCTTCTGTATTTCCTGTTGGCAAGCATTGGACCAAAGTGGGTAGAAATTGTTCTTAGTGTCTAAAATACCTACAATAAAGACAAAAAAAATGAGAATGCACCATTAGTTTTGTAAAGATAACAGGTTGGATCTACCTGCATATTTCATTTCATGGATCCATGCGCACATCCTGCATACTCATACTCTAATTATCTTTGTGTATGTATATGTATGTAACTGTGTATGCAGGTTGAGTTTGTACACGTCTATTATTGACTGTCCTTTTCTTCCTTATTTTTTAATGTCTATGACAATGCTGCGTGCGCGTATTTATAGGTGGCTTAGTGTTTTCATATCTTAATGTCTTGCTTTGCTCTACTCATGTGAAAATATATTTAAACACTTCACCAAATTTTTTGCACTTTTATCTAATTTGTATATATTTGCACTTATTTTTACAGAAAATGAGCTTAGCCTGCTATGCATGTCGTAATAGAATGAAGAGTAAGTCTTTGCCGTTTCATTTTAGTTTTTGGTTAGTTTACACGATGATGAATGTTGGAAAGTTCTCAACCTATATAAATTCCCACAAACTTAATTTCACAAACACAAATACCTGTTGGGAAAATTCACTGTCGTATTTTATAGCTTTTTGACACACACGCACATATATCATCTTAACCTATTTTTATCTTATGCTTTAATATTGGAGTCTACTGGATACACTTTCAAGTGCACCTAGCCATCTTTAACCAATAATTATGTCTTATTTACGCCAATTGAGTGGGATGGAGATTATTGAAGGTGAATGGATTGGAGTTCACTGTTTGCGATCAACAGGGGTTTGTGGTGGCAGGGAAGAGTTGCTGGTGTTGTTGGGATTGATGGTGAAGTGTTGTTGAGGAGTATGGCTTCGAGATGATTAGGCAGAGGTTGGTGTGTATGGTTTTGAGTAAATGGAGTGTGGTTTTTTTATGAAGTGGATGGTGGTGACAGGAGATTGACAGTGGGTAGTTGAACGTATAAGGCACGGTAGAGTTTGTGCACAGGTAAACAAAGTATGATTGTTGAAATGCAGGAAGTGTGATGGTTGAGCAGAGTTATCGATGGAGTTGTTTGAAGTTGTGAGGGAATTGTATGGGTAAGCTTGCTATGATATGCGAGGAGCAGTTTGTATGGAAGAGGAGGAGGCAGGACATTTGCAGTTTGTATGGTAGTGTAGCTGTGGGTCTAGGTTGTTTAGGTGTAGGAACGCAAATACTACAACGCAAATAAAATCAAATTTCAAATCTTCACAAAACTTGTTCCAGAATTGCTTTCGAAAAACTCCAAATTTCAAAAATCAAAACATCCAAGAACTGGGAAAAGCGAAGTGGATTAGAAAACCCGATTGTTGAAATCGTGATTCGAAAATTCTATAAACTAAACTCGTGATTTAAAAACTTGATCGAGGGTCGCGGTTCAATGAGATAGCGGATTTGATCCGAAGTGATGTGTGTTTGTAGGTGGTAGTGATTTACAGATTGAGGAGATGGAATTAGTGGATTCAGACTTGGGTTCGGGTTGCGGTTTGCTGGAGGATAGAGAAGTCGAGTTTGGGTTTTGAGTGGATGTTGAGATGAGGATGAACTTGTAGGGGAGATAACCGTTTGAGTTCGTATGGGTTGTTTTCTTAGTTGATTCAGTTCGTGTTTGAGGTAGATGGAAAGTGATGAAGGTGTTTGGTTTTGTGTTATAGGCGTGGATGTTGTTGATGGTGGTATTGGATGATGGAGGCTGAAGGATGTAGGAGATTGCAGTGTTGTACTATGGTGATGATTGGTTGTTGTAGGTCGCTGCAGTGTTCGGGTGACATTTGTGGAATATGCAATTTGGTCTTGGATTTGCGTTAGATTGTAGGAAGAGGAGTTGATGATGAGGTGATGCGGCAGGTTGGTGGTGAAGGAAGTGGTATTGTAGTGTTTGTTGTAGGATAAGGGGATGGAGATTGGGTATTGGAGTTTTGGTGATGAAGTTTTGGGTTGACCAGAGAAGTTTTGGTGATGAAGTTTTGGTAGAGGGTGTTTTGGTAAGTGGCGGTGATGGGAGGGGTGCAACAGGGTTTTCTGGTGATGTGATGGGGTAACTAGCGTGTGGAAATTTGAGTTGTAGGAGATGAAGCAGAGGGGAGATGGTCGTGGTTGTAGTGCAGTGTGTTTAAGAAGGTTCATTGGATGTCAGTGGAGGAGATGTTGCATTAGTGGTAGAAGGCAGTGTGTTTGATTGTTACTTGTTTTGGCATGTTTGATGGTCGGGGTAGCTAGCGTGTTGAAGTTTTGGCAAAACTTGTTTGGTGGTTGTGAAGTATGGGGATGATAGATTAGTACACAAATGCAAAACTATATATGAATCAATGCAAAGAACAAATGCACAGTAAACAAATAGACTACAGAATGTAAAATTATATACAAGAACAGTAACAAATGAACATGAAGCAAATTGTAACAAAGGCACTAAGGATGTTCATCACCGAAACAAATAGAAGGTACTACCAATAACCTGTAACAAATAGAAGGTACTACCAATAGAATAGTTTATATACAAGAACAGTAACAAATAGAAGGTTCTACCAATAACCTGTAATTTTCATCATAGTTTTATATTATTATTTTCAAATTGTTCTGAATTTTCAAGAAGTACTACCAATGACCGATGACATGCATGAAGAAAGGCTTTGAGCGGTTCAAGTTCTTAGTGATGCATTTGGTACTTGTAGACGTTAACTTTGAACTATGTTTTCTTTTGTTAACATGAATATGTATTGAATTTGGTAACTCATGTATTGAACTTATATTTTGTTAGTTGATACTTTATTTTATTATCATGAATATGCGTTACATTTGCTGATTATTATATTTTTTCGTTCATATAATGTTCAAATTGTTATATATTTAAAGAAGATTCATTTTGATTGTTATTATTAAAATGTAATAGTGGGGTGCATCAAATATATAGTAAAATAAAGCATAGCTCCTAAAAAGCATTATAACTATATGACATAAGTGTTATAAAAAGATAATGCAATGTATGAGATTACTGTCAAAGGATAGCAGCAAATAGGCGTTATTGTATCTACACATTTTAGTGGTATATATATGTTGTAAATGGATGTATAATATACTATAAACATGTTGATATATAGCGTGAAATAGGCGCTATAGAATAACTATTTTTTAGCGGCTATACTTTGTATAAAGATTCTGTTATTTTCGTTAAGATTGAGATGTTTTATAGCGGTAATAGTGAGCTACCGTCTTTATGTAACACAACGACTATTTTATGCTGTGAAATCATGCTCTTTTATAGCAGTTTTTTTGTGTTATAAATGTGCAATTCTTTTTTATAACATGTCGATATATAGCTTTATCAAACCGCTATAGTTGTGTTTAATAGCGACTATATGCCGCTATAAACGACTGTTTTTCTTGTAGTGGGGGAAACTCTGGTACGTACTCCTCTACTTATGCATTTGCATTCTAATTCACGTTTTGGTGTTTAGCATCATTTCTAGACGTGTACCATCTCTATCGAAGTTAAAGTTCATCGTGCCCCACGTTCTCGGGGATCGGTGTCGATCCGTGCTCGAGGATCAGTACCGAGTCATAGTGCCTCTTCGGGGGTTGCTCCACTATGCTCCATCTTGTTTTCAAGTGCATTTCTTCTGGCTTCTGGCCAGTGGTTCTAGTCTATAACTCTAGCTATTCCTAGTTGTTCCTTTCTTATGAAGGATTCTTCCATCATCTCTTCTTGGCGGGCTATCATTCAGTTCTGCATTTCTGTCATCATTGTTTCCATCTCGTCTCTGGTTATGTAGATGGAAGGAGTGTTGGATCCTGAGGACACCTCTTGCCTGCCCACATGCCCTTGTTGGCTTCCTCCAAAGGTAGTTCTCCTAGTTGATGGTCTCGTCGTCTACTTAATTTCAAGTTTCAAGTTATCAAATCCTAGAGTTCTTAGTGAAAGCACCAAAATGTTTGTGTCAAAAATGGCACGAACACTCAATGAAATAGCAAATATGAAAATTTCAAGAAAATGCAAGATATAGAAAAGGAGAACACCCAATTTTATAGTAGTTCGACAAATATTCTGATCTACGTCCACTTAAACCTTGTTATTCGATTTCTGTCAAGTTTTCACAAACTTTCTCTTGCGATGATGATCCCTGAGATTATAGAAGAAGTACAGAAATTTGTTAGAAGAGCTAAAAAGATCTCCAAAACAATGCCTCTCCTCCTATATTTATAGCTGTAGGTCATCGGAATTCGCTTCTCCACATTTGTATCCACATTCCCCATGTCTAGAATGAGTTATATAGAGAAGATCATGGCCACGTCATCGAGTTCTAGGAATCGATACCGTTCCATGCCTATGGATCGGTACCGATCCATAGGATGTGTGACAAATCTTTCTTTGAGTTATTGTCGTTGCTTGTTTGGTTTGTGCCTTTGTCCTTGGTATATAGCTACATTGATACGAGCTTGAATTTTGTGGAACTCCTTGCTCGAATGTTGATTGATAGCTTTTGGTTTGTCCTTCAGTCGTTTGGGTTCTTTTTGACTAGTGAACCACTCCATATAGCACGTACTAGTTTATAACCATCCCAGATTCACTTGGTGTAAGTTATTGATAAATTTGAGGAAAAATTGGAGATCGGTACCGATCCCTACTTATGGATTGGTACCGATCCATCCCTTTGTATGGATCTTGAGCTTTGAGCTTTGGCATGTTAGTGGTTTGGTGTGTTGGCCATTTTTGGAGCATTTGACATGTTTATAGCTTCATTTATTGGTCCTACTCTATCTCCGAGTTTGGAAATTATCGCTCTGGATTTCTGCTTGGTAACTTTTCTGTTCGATTACTCTGACTCATCTAGATGTGGCTTGGCCACATAGCTGGATAACAGTACCATTGCTCAAAAGCTATTGATTTAAATGATAAGAAATTAGATTTCACCTAGGTAAAATATGAGCAACTAAATTCATACCCACTACCATGCTTCAACAAAGTCCATACAAACTTTAATATTTAAATTGTTAAAAATTATCGAGGGCTGAGTTATACCTGAGTCATACAGTCGCAACTCTTTGCTTTCCACCAAAAATAATTCATTGAAATAATTTGTAAAGGTTACAAATTATTATTATTATGGAGAAATAAAATATAATTTTTATATTTATTAATTTATTATTATTATTAAAGAAACTAAAATTAATTAATAAAATATATAATTATTGTATTTTTATTTAATTATTCTCGAGCCAAAATATTATATATTTATATATAAGTATATTATTTTGGTACCCAAAATTTTTAAAATTGGTTTAAAATAAAGCGAGTAAAATATGTACGGATATAAATGAACTAAATGAGATAAGATCTCGTTTATAACGGGTCATACGTTCAATGTTGGATCCATGTAAGGTATTTTATATAGCCTATTAATGAAATAGATATACATACGAAGGAACTGGGCCAGTCGAATGCGGGTGAAATGGGTAGATTTCAATTTTGTCTATTTTGGATCTATTGGGTCTTTGAAGTCTAAAGGTATATTAGATCCAATTTGATAAAGTTTAAATAAAATCATATTTTATTTAAATTGTTTAATATAGTGTTTAAATTTAATTTAAATTTAAATATATGAGTGTATCAAATACACTTATGTGTGGAACAATTATTTATTAATATAGATAAGAAACCATCTCGTTTCTCTCTCCAGGATTAATGTAACTAATTGAGGGAAGATTTTGCATTATTTGGAGAGAGAAACATTTCATTTCTCTCTCTTTATTTAAATTGAATGATGTAAATATCATTAATGAGCAATGTATGCCCAAGGGGCAATTATGTAGTTTTTTATGTATATCTAACTCGATAACCTATGGTATTCGAATTAAAAGGTGTTTTCATTATATTATACACTTGATATAATGTATTATATTAATTAATTAATTTAATTAAAAGTATATTTAATAAAAAATTCATAAATAGTATGTTCTGTGATAGTAGTTACAAAGCGTTATAGTCGTGAATAATTTATCACAATGAAAACAAATATACCATTTTAAATATTCCTAGTCATATAATACTTATTGTTTACATTAATTTACGAAAATTGTTTTTGTAGAACATACCGAATATTATTTATGAAATAATGACTATTTTTCAATGTCAACTAAAAAATAGACATTATTATTTTTCAGTGTGAATATTATAAATATTCGTTATAAAATAAAACTATAATGTGGTATTTGTTTTCACAATAAAAGTGATATAATTTAAAATACTGAAGTATCTAAAATTATTTACAATTATTTTGGAATTACGGACTAAGTCGTAGTTTTGAGAAATAATTTTTATTATATGATTATTATGAATCATATGATACCGATTAATTATATCTCAAACAATTAAGGGCTAAGCACGCATTTAGTGGGAGCGTCATAAGATTTGATGAACTCTTTGGATTGATACATATAGATGTTGTTTTAATACTCAATGTTGGATTTGTAAATAATGTCTTTTATAGTAAGTATAAAAGATATTGAGAATGTCCCAAAATGATATTCAAGGACATCTTATTAAAATGTTTAATACGGAACATGTAAAATGGATTCCTTATGCATTAGCAATAGGAATTATCATACATGTTATATTGTCTACGATATCATGATGTACATGAAGCAAATATCAAGTCCAGATTGATATCACTGAATGGTAGTTTGGAATGTTCTCATGTATTTATGAAATACTAGAGAATTATTTACAGAAATAACGAACTCCTTATGAAGGAGTGTTCAAACTCAAACTCCATAAATGATATTGAATATGATATGTTAATACTTAAATTCAAGTTAAGAATATTCAAGTTAGAAATGTTTCAAATAGAAGAGATTGTGGCTGATTCAATGAAAATGCCGAGTACATTGAATTGAATAGGGTCGCAATAAAAGCAATGTACATATAATAAATGCACAAATTTATAACTAAGCCGAGAGTGATTTCAAATGTTGAGGATCCCACAACATTATTATATGATAACAATGTTGTGATATAGTTCGTAATAGAACTTAGAGCTCACTAAAAGTTGACAGACATACTCTGAATTATTCCACATGATAAAGGTAATTTATCAACGTCGTAGAGAGCTGATTAACAGAGTAGATAATTTAAACACAATAGCATACCCATTCATTGAGGGACCGATCCAATTTGTTTTGAGGAAACTGACAAGAGAAGTTGGAATAAGGTTCCATAATTGATTCCAAGTGCAGGTGGGAGATTGATAAAGTTAGGAGTATGCTCTGGGTGCAGTCATGTAATTTGTTACGTATATCTAACTTGATAACCAATCTTGTTCGGATTAAGAGGTATTTTCTTTACTTGATATGATGTATTATAATAATTAATTAACTTAAGTAAAAGTCTATTCAATAGAAAATCCATAAATGCTATGTTCTGCGATAGTAGTTATAAAATGTTGTAACCGTGAGTAATATACCATAATGAAAACAAATATACCATTTTAAATGTTCCTATCAAGATGCATTGAGACCGAATATCGATGTATCCATTCAAACTAGAGTACGTAATGCCCTCTATATGTTGGGCATCGTATTACTCATGGTTGATAGGGGCACCTAGGGGTTACGTACTGATAGTTATGGGATAACTATGGAATGACTCACTCGATAGTTTTATGTTTGTTAATATAACTAAGGTCAAATAGATATCACTGATTTACATGGTTTTCTTAACTTAAGAATACTGTCGATCTTTAATATGAAATCTCCACTTTGATTGTAGTCAAATCATAGCACGACGTCCATTGAGTTCTATAGTTAGGTCGAGTGGAAGTATTGGAAGTGAAGCACTATTCAAGGGTGGATTCATCTCCTCGGTTATATGAGGTTAGCATCACGGTCAACTCAAATCAATCCAAAGTTAAAGTCTCTGATAATAGTATTTCGGTTAATAATAATTGTTATTATTGAACCAAAGACTTCGTGTTTGGACTATAGAGTTGAGTATGGATGATATTGAAATTTTGACCATCAGCGAATTCCATAAGTCCAAAATGATATAGTTTTGACAAAGAGAATTAGTGTAAATAAAAGTTACAACCAGGTAATGCTTAACAAAGTGAAACTGGATTTACTAAAACTAAGAAAGTGATAAATTCGGTCAAAGTATCTCACCACCTGCTAAGTGACGTAAACATTAATATTCGAATAGTTTGATATTAATTGCTGATCAAATTTACACCTGACGAGTCACGCAGCAGGAATGATGAATTCTCTTTTGACCAAACAATTTAATTAGTTTATAATTGTTATTAATTAATTAATATTTATAAGATATTAATTATAAACTTTTGAATATGATTTGAGGAATAAATATTATTGAATATATTTATGACAATTATAAATATATCGATCGATATACAATATCAACAAGCAATTAAATTAGATTTAATGAAATGATATTTCTTTGGGATTAAATGAGATATTGGCACATGATGATGGGTTGGTAATTTTTGCTATAATGAGGACTATAGGGGGCGGCTCAAATAGGTTAGAGATGTTATAATTGGATGGATTTGGTTCAGTAAGAATTGGCATGAGATATGATCAATTATTTTCTCTCTTCCATCCACTATTTAAACATCACTAACCATAATTAAAATTGATTTTTTTTGGCTACCATTATTCCCATGCATTATTGGACGACTTCACCCCCTAGGAGCTTAAGCAAATCAAACTCAAATTAATTCAAAAGGTGCTATTTGATAGTCAAAGATCTACAGCTCAATGATTAGCAGTCTGCCGAATCGAAAAACTTTCAAAGAAGAGAGAGTTTATCATTAAATGATGTGCTTCAAGGCATTGATTTTAGGTATGTTTTTACTGTATTATGTAGCTTAAAATTTCTGGATAATATTTTATTATTCATATATATTATTATTATATCGTTATTTAAGTGACGATTCTTATATGTATTGATGTTGTCACATAATTGATTGGTTATATGTATGTAATAATTTAATTTTTTTTACATAGAGACTAGATATGCACAGCCGAATATTTTAATATAATATTAATTATTTTATTAACTAATATATACATATAAATATATCATTTAACTATACTTATATAGTTTGTATTTAATTATAACATCATTTCACACTAATAATTGAACATATATATATATATATATTTATACATGTATATTTACAGTAATTATAATTTTTGGCAGTTGAAAATTATTTTTGATAATTATTTACTATTATTTAAATCAATGTACTATCTAAATAATTTATATAAATAAAATATATTTCAAAAGTTAACTTTTAAGTTTTGTAAAATTATTTATCATGAAATAAGATTCCAGTTCTATTTTTAAAAATTATTATAATATACGACCAAAAAACAATTAATTAATAAGAAATAAATTTTTATCGAGAAAATTATGCAAATTTTTTCCAAACCTCAAAATATAATATTTAGATTTTTTGGAAATTTAAAATTTGAATAAAATGCTTCAAAAATATTTTTATTAATATTTTATTGATTTTTGACTAATAAAACAATCGATGTACATTTTAATATAATAAAATTTTATTATACTATGCATACGATCTGGAACTGTTTAAAAAAATTTAATTTTGCAATTAATATATATACACTTATATATTATAAATATGCTAATGAATATATATATATATATATTTAGTTCAAAATATTATATATATATATTATGTGTGTATATATATATAATTTTAATATTTACTATAATATTACATATAAATTATTAACATTTTACACACACACAGATATATATATATATTACATATGCATATATATATATATGTTTAAATATTTTCATTCTCATAAATTATTTAAATAAAGCTAACATATATATATTTATATGTCTATATATTTATATACATATATGTGGATTTATAATATTTATATAAATAATAAGTTTACAAACATGCATATATTTGGATAATATATAATACATATCAGATAAGTTAACATGTCAATTACTGTGTAAATCCTAACGGACATGTGATACCTTGCACGGATTATCATGTTACACATCCACACACATACATATATGTATATGATACATATGTGTACATTTGTATATATAAAATATAAATCAAATAAAATTGTATATAATTTATAGATTTAAACAAAATAAGAGATTTTATTTAAAAAAAAAATTAGAAATGTTCTATAAATTAGACTTCATAGGCTCAATATAGCTCAAATAAGAGGATTTTTTTTGAAATTCACCCATAACTTCCACTGGGGCTGGATCAGTTCCAATATATCCAAATATACTTTAGTGAATATTGTGTAAGTTCAACAAAAAAGCAGTGTACATGGTTAATGTGTATGTGTTTATGTGCTGAGATTTTCACCACAATGGACACATTCGCCCTTTATATATGTCATTATCGTCTAAAATAAGTTTTTTTTGGACAAAATAAGATTTACGTTTATATACAAGTTAAAGTTAAAGTAAGCAATTTAAAATTGATTTTAATTAAAATATAGTTTAAATCACTATTAAAATAATTTACTCAGAAATCTAATTTTATAAATTTTGAATTAAACACACACACATAGATGTGTGTGTGTGTGTGTGTGTTTATGTGTGTGTGTGTATTCATATAATTCTCTATGTGTGTATACACACACAAAAACTGAACCAATATTTTGAGACAAAACAACATTAAAATTATGTTTGTTAGTTTGTAATTTAAAAGTCATATCTTTAAACAAAATAACTTGACATGGATCCAATTGTTAATTCAAGAAACAAATCAAAAGATTTAAAGTTTTCCCTTTCATTGAAAATAACATATGAAATATAAATTCATCAAATTTTTCATGTGAATAATAATCAAAATTGATTCACAACAACTTATGATAAATGTATTCAATCCTTAACCTTTATAACATGAAACTATAACAAAATTGTTACAAAATTTTATTCAAACGGTGATTTTTGAAATAAAAAATTAGACAATTTAGGCATATATAAATTCATGAAAATAAATGGAGATCTAAATTATGTACACAATATGAAAAAACATATAAGAGCAATAATGAATTCATAATTATTATCATTGATAACACATGATTAATGGATAGAAGAAAAGGGGATGTTAAAACATATCAACATGACGACAATACAATTGATTCAAAAAGAGAGATTTGATATTCACTTCATAATCCAAAATTCATACAAGTAAAAGAAATGGAAGAGGTAGAAGATAAAAAGCATATAGACATGATAATTTATATATAAATAAAATAGAAAATTACATTTCTAATATAGCTAAGAGAAACGGCTTGAATGAAGAATTGATTCCTAGATTCATTGAACAATTCTCTTGATGGACTCCATGTCACGATTTAACTATAATCAAAGTAGAGTGACAACATTGAAATTTCATGATATTCTTAAGTTGAGGGAATTATGTAATGTCGTCACCTAGAGATTATCTGTTTGACCTTAGTTATATTAACCAATAGAGAAATCTCGAGTTAGCCATTCTATAGTTATTTAATAACTATCAATACGTAACCCTATGGTTCTCCCAACAGTCATGAGAAATACACTACCCAACATCTAGAGATCATTATGTACTCTAATCTCAATGAATGAATCGATATCCTTTCTCGAAATATCTTGACTAGGAATATTTAAAACAATATGTTATTTTCAATGTGATAAAATACTCATGATTACAACACTTTGTAATTACTATCACATAACATATCACTTAAGATCTATATATTTTAAATTAATTACGTAACTATTTATATCGCTATATACCAAGTATATAATAGATAGAAAAACACCTTTTATTTTGAACAAGATTGACCACAGAGTTAGATATATGTAACAAATTACACAATTACTCCTAGGGCACATCCATAACCCTATTAATCTCTAATTTGCACTTGGGGTCAATTATAGAATCTTATTCCAACTTCATTAATCGATTTTCTCAAAAACTAATCGGGTCATTCCCTTATTGAATGGGTATGCTATTTTTTATTATCTACACTGTCAATCAACTCTCTCTGAAACCGTCATTATGATGTAGAACTATTCGCAGTATGTTTCTCAACTTCCAATGAACTCTAAGTTATTTTACGGACTGCACTACGACATTGTTATCATATAACAATGTCATGAGATTCTCAACATTTGGAATTATCCTCCTCTCAGTTATAAATTTGTGAATTTATTTATACTTCTTACATTGTAGTAGCCTTTGGTTAAATCATCCGCTACTTATTGTTTGGAACAATTCCAACTTAAAGTTCTTAACGTAAGTTTGAACATGAATTTTGGATTGACATACTATACTTGATATTATTAATAAAGTTCGATTCTGAGCACTCCTTTGTAAGAAATTCACAGTTACTATAAGCAATTCTCTGGTATTCCATAAATACTGGAGAACATTCTAAACTATCATTAAGTGATCTTAATTAAGATTTAGTACTTGCTTGGTGTATCAAATACATGAGCGTAGTGTGATATTGTAGGCAATATAACATGTATGATAATTCCTATTGCCAATGCATATGGAACCCATCTTGCATGCTCCATATTAAATAATTTTAATATCGTGTCTGCATATATCGTTTGGGACAATCCCATCATCCTTTTATACTAATCATAAAAGAAGTCATTTTCAAAACCAATGTTGAGTATCAAACAACAAAACTGAAATGATTTAACATAAATACATCGTTAACAATCATAAGTTTGTTGTTTACTTATAGTTTTAGAAATATATTTAGTACCTATCAATTTCTTCTTATAGACATATGCTTCCTTTTCATTTTGACTAAAATTTAAATTATTTGATTTCTCTACCATAATATTTACTTAACTCTTATGCTTACCGAATAGCACTTTCATATCATTTCTTGGATCATATCCAATACTCACAAATTCAATCATTGCTCCCACCGACTTCGAGGTATTTTGGTTGTTATGTGCAAAAAGTCTATTCTAAATCATTATTTAGAATTTCGTTGCAACATATATGTACCAAAACTCAAAGTCTTATCAAGCAATAAATTTGTGAGTAAAAACTGAATTAACTAAAGCATGTTGAATGACGAATCTGTTATGTTAATTTCAACAAATGAAATTTACGATGTTATTCTTATCGACATGGCTTATATTCCAATCGCATTGTTCTTCATCTTGAAGATACTTTTGCAACTGATGGATCATATCTATTCGAATACCAATATTAAAATCATATTTTGATAAGGTACTTGGAATCAAATCTGGATTTGCATATCGTGCTGCATGGTAGAGTCAATACTCTTAATAGCTTCCTTAAGACAGAGGAAGTTCTTTTCTCGACAATAATAAAATTCATAATTTCTCTTTAATGTGCGAGATTTATGATTAGGCATTCTAATGTGTCATGTCTATTTAGTTTGGTTAATTTAGTTCCATTCTTCGTTATTGGTTTTATCTCTGGATCGTACCCAAATTCATTTTACCACCAATAATTTCTAAAAGAAATTTCTCCGTCATGAAGTTGGTGTTTCTTAAACCAACAGTTGTTTCTTGTAATAACAGAACATGTATTCATAAACATTTCATGAATTTTTTATACATGTGTATAAAAATGATTTGGTTATTAAGTTTACTCAATTTATGTTCATAACATAAATTGGTCAATCAATTTGATCGATCCTAAACTGTTTTAAGGTAAATCACACAAGAACCCTCATGGGTAAATATTACGTGCAGCCTCTCAACTCACACAACCTGTCAACCACTTGACCAAGGATATATAGAGGTTTTTTCATCAACTCTTATCTTGTTTGATTTGTAAACTTTATTTTAGATGAAATTGAACTTAACTCTATGTACTTACTTTTAAGTACTCGACCTTATAAAAAGAAGTTAACTCGGCTGTACTCATCATCGGTCATACTTTGTCTAACAAAGTCGGAATACTCCATATCGATATATCATTATGTATTATAAGGAGAATATATCATTATGTATTTTTGGGAGATGCAAGTTTTGAGATTGAATCTTTATTTATTTCTAGTTATTTTAGGACCATTTTCCTATATACTCACATATTCGATCAAATTGAACTTTTTATTTCCTTTGCATGGTTAAGTTTTGTACTTCCATTTTATGTCTAATGAACTTACCATAAATACATCACTCATGTATCAACTATATGTGTTCATATTTTGTTAATTCATATGTTAATTAAACGAAGTATGTGGAACCATTTTGGTATTATTAGACTTTTGACTACGTACATCTGTATATATCAATCTGAAGAATTCACCAACTCTTACGTTGCTCCCACTAAACGGGTGCTTTGCCCTTAATTCCAAAATAATTGTAAATTTTTAAATACTTCTGTATTATGTAGCTAATGCAACAAATATCGTTATTCTAATAGATTTATTTTATAATGAATATTCAAAACTTTCATATCAAAATAAATCTATATTAACTTTCAGTCATTAATTATTATTTCAAACATAATATTTGGTATATTTACGAAAATAACCTTTTGTATATCAATGCTTCCATGGATAAATATTATATGGCGTGCTTTAACTATTTCCACCGTTACTATAATAGGGTATGAAATACGAAGCTCCAATCTACTACTTATTATATGTTTTTATTTCTTTTGTTGTAACTAGTTTATAGTCGAGAATTATTGATCAAATATCTTAAACTTGTAGAAATAACCTTTACATCAAACCATATTCTATATTTGTAAAGACTCGCATTTTCGAACCTTAAATTCAAAACTAATACATCCACGGTGTTCATATGCCGAACACTCAAGTGCCGAAAAGATAAATTGTTAGGGTGAAATAAAAGAAAAAGAAATAGAACAAGGAAGAAGGAACACAATCTCAGAATCTCATAAGGGAACGATCATATATAATATCAAAAGATAGTATAAACTATCATTCTAAGATACAAAGTTTTTTAGAGATACACTAATCAGCCTGGACAGTTATAATAACATGTCCTCACAAATGCCGATATACACACACAAAGCAATGCAGCGGAAATAAATACTACGGTAGGATATCATCCATCTCATCTCCAGAAGCTCCAAAGCGTCCACAGCTAAATCTAAAAACATACACGGGGCTAACCTGAGCATTATAAGAAAATAACACCTGGATCAGTCTGGTAAACAAGCAAAATATGGATGACGTGTAACATTAACTATTAAGGTCGTACAAATTCTTGAACCGGTTTCTCCCGCAAAGAAAGCAACCATTCATTAAGTTTAACATATAGTGATATGATAAATAATGTCTAGAGTCTAGCATATAAGTCATATCAAATAGTTGATGTGTGAATGCCACAACAATAATAGGCATACAATCAACACCGCTAAGGCGCATTTGCATAATGGATTTTCCATAGAGATCTCTGTGGGGAAGCCGAATCTAAATTTCATGACAAGGATCGGAAACTACCTTTCGAGCAACGTATATCTCTAGATGGGATATACTCTAAGGTAAACATAATTGGACCACCCTAGGTGTATGATCCGAGCCATACCAACTCTGCTAGAAATAATCGATAGGTATCTCTAGAAATGGAGGTGATATACCCTTAAGGTTGCTAAACCCCCTTAGCCATGCCCCTTCTCTGTTTTTTATCATTTCCGGATGTCAAGGCTACGTTCGGCGTCTTTCACACGAGTCTTCATCACTCGAATAGAACACAAATCCCCAAATTGATTCCTTTATCTCGAAAGATCACTAATGACTACATGGATTTGAGCATCTTGAACAGATCTCGAACTTCCACATAGGTTCTCCACATATGTCCTCCAATGAATGCTAACGTTGTCCTCTCTCTTGGAATACTCCTTAAGATAGACAGTCTCATATAACAACATCGTTTGAAATGTTAACGCCGACCTCTCCCTTGGACTTAACCTTAGGATTGACAGTTCAGCTTTATAACATTCCACTTCATAGCTGCTTCCAGAACATAGATTGCTTATATGGTTTTGAAGTGGTTTCGGGTTTAAGTCATCTCATTTGATTATATTCTTCCCACTTACCGGACTCTCCAAAACCAATTGACGAATTCCCGGTAAACTCAACCCCGGTTCTTTCAGAATAAACAGCCAATACATAAAAGCGGGGATCATCTCCTAAATGTTTAAGCAGACGAATTTCCTTAACGTTTGTCCTAAAAGAGAAAGATGAGTTTATGCCTATAGTATAACATCCCCGAAGATAACTGTACCACATAGCACTCGTGTTTCTTCTAGATATTTTCTAAGTTATATTTGGACAATTTTGATAGTCAACTAATCGACTATCTGGTACAAGATGTTTGTTTGTAAATGGAGACCATATCTAGTATATTTTCCATAAAAAATGAACATACAAAATACTATTGAGTCACACAAAGTACGATCAAGCCACACAAATTTTGGTTAAGCTACTTAAGCAACTCCTGATCCCTTTTATTTAATTAACCATTTTATTAATTAAAAACTCCTTTATTAGTAAATTTCTTTCATCTAATGAACTTCTATCTTTTTCCAAAAGATTCCATACTTATAATCCTTCAAAATATCCATTTTAAGGATCTAAGTAATTTCGCAAATCCATTCAGTAGGTTTAAGACTAATATTACTTAAACATTGTCACTACAAACCTAAGACCGTTTTACTTGTGCTTATCTTTAAATCATTCTTTTAAAGATCTAAGTTCATATTGCGTCAAGTTAAGCATTTGACAAGTTAACTATCAAGTTCTAAAAATGATTGCTTATAGAAATCATGATTCGCATGCTTAACTCGTTTCTAACATTCTAACTCAACTATTTCTTACCTAAGAGTGAAGCTAGATAAGTTTGAGCACTGGTTGCATCAAGCCTTGCCTAGACACTTCATTTTTGAATCTCACAAATAGATAAGTCTATCTCGTCGGCTTTTAGTGTTAAGTATAGTATTAATGATTTCAATAAACAATAAAAAATCAACATGATTAATACATTTTCGACATTTTCCAACTTACTATTCCTCGGTCAAGAGGAAAACCCGATAAGTTAGAGCTCTATTGCTCCATCCCTACTCGACATCAATCTTAACTCTCACAAATAGATAAGCCTTACTTCGTCGGCTTTTTGTGTTAAGCATAGTTAACTACTTTTCAGATAAGTAATTAAACAATCAACCATTTGGCCATTTAGCAATTCTAACTCCTTTCTACACCTTTTGTTTATACTTTTAATATACTTGATAAAATAATTTAAAAAATAAGATATTTTCCATAATATTTATATAAGATATTTTGAAAGGTATTTATATAAGATATTTATATTTTAGTATACTTATAATAGATTTTAAAATATTATTTGAAAATAACAGGTTTGAAAAATCATTAAAAACTTGAAAACGACATGTTTTCTAGATATTTTAACAAAATATCTCTTCTATAAAAATTCACAATTAATTCTTAGAAACTCATAAAAAACTCAACCTACTTTTAAAATACTCTAAAAATAGTTAGTAATCAGTTGTTAAAAGAACAAGACAAAATACTTAAATCTAAATATCTTTTCAAACCTTTTAAGTCCAAAAATCAAGTCTAAACGGGGCTGTTTTGCACCAGTGATGTTTTGACCGTTTCCGAGATGTTACTTAACATTTTTCTATTAAAGATTTTAATAGCAATAAATATACATATAAAAAATTATAGATATGGCAAGAAACCCCTAAGGATCACTTTACAAGGTTCCATAAACATTTCCAAAAGCAAGGCGATTCTGAACCACATCTATTGCGACTATCACTATATAAGAGCACTTCTAAATCCAAGTCATATTCCAACCTATGTTCAACTACAACCTATGTGCTTTGTTCTAAGGTCTAGTCACATGTCATATAAGTCCATTCAATTTCATCCCAAGTTCATTCAAGCCCATGTACATGGATCACATATGTCACTTACTTTTAAAATAAGAATTTCAAACTAATGTTTTAACATAAGTTAACAACAAATTCAAACAACTCTAACACAATCAAACACAACATATATGTGTTATATTTTTCATTCAAAGTGAAGTTTTAACTCACCTTTAACCTAACCATAACCAAGATGCAAGAACCTGAGCCTAACCCCACTTGCAACCACCTCCTTCCTTCCTCCTTTCCTTGCTTTCACCTTGCTCATTTGCTTCCTCCTTTCCTAATATGCTCACTGCCTATGCTTAGATGGAGAGGTTTGCTTCACTTATTAATGTTTTGGCATAGTGAAAGGGTTTCTAATATTGTAGTAAGTATTATGGAAAAGTTTGAAGTGATTTGGAGTTGATTTGACACCACTTTTTTTTAAAAATAGTAGAGGAAGAAGAAGAGAAACCATTGATTTTTACAACTCAAGCTTTGTAATTTTTGTGAATTATTCCTAAGGGTGTACCCCTCCTTATATCGGCTTAGGAATGTGAATGGGAAAAGACCAAAAATCTCTCAAAACCTTAACATTAGTAATTACACACATCACTTCTCCTTTATGTCAAAGTTGCTTAAGGGTTAAGGATTTTCCTTATTTGCTCATTTCCTAAATACCTCCACTTAGCTCATGCATGACATCATCCATAAAGTTTATTTCCATAAATGACAAAATATTTTTATTTCATTTTATTAATTTCCTAAGCAAAGAAGTGTATGTAAAAAAAATCTGAACAACTTCTAATGGTTAAAAAGCCGTTTATCGATAAAATGATTTCGGTCACAATGTCGATATTTTCCAAAGAATATATTTTTGCAAACATTTTTCCAAATCAAGTTTTCCATCATTAGTTATGATTTAAAAGAGGTTTATAATGCTTATTAAATCATTTTAATAACATTTAATCCAATATTCAAATATTTAAATAATTCACATATTTAAATACGAAGTGTCCGAAATTCTGGATTGTTACACTCTCCCTGACTTTGAATATTTTGTCCTCGAAATTCCAACATAAGCAACCAAAGAAACAACCATACATCAACACTTAATGGTATAAAAATCCTTATCAAATAAAGCTCATGGTTTGCTCAAGTCAAACCCTTTCATCGCACAAGGATGAAAATCAATCCACTAAGCGTACCTTCTGCTCAACAGCCTCAGGTTATTACTTAGACGATTATTCATGCCACCCTGGAACAAATCGAAGAGCCATTCCTTAAACTCCAACAGACATATTATACAAACATACTAAAGCCCATACGATGCACATAGACCATCTGTATGCAATATCCAATCTGATCACTTGCACGATCACATAGATTTCCCTTCCCAACCAATATAGATCACTTGACCTCTCTAGTGCGGACTCCTATCTAATTCCTTGATTAGAAACTTTCGCTCTCCTTACATAGCCATATACTATGATAGAAAACTTTAGGATCATATCAAGAATCTGTATCAATTGTTTGCCGTCAAGAATCGAGTGAAAAATTCTTGTTCAGACTGGTGTAAACCACCTCAAAAACATGTACTCGAATAGTGGATCAAGAACAGTTATGCGAATACAACGATCTACATATACTTACGTATTTTTCCTATTAGTTTTCTAACTACACCAATATCTTTTTAATCACATTCGTTTATCCTAATAGTATTTCATTAATACTAAGATCATTTATGAATCATTTCATAAATCATAACTTCAAGCTTATAATCATTTTATAACTTAAGTTCATACTCGTATAATACTCCATTACATCCTAAGAATATATACAAACATCAAATTTTACAAGTATGTTCAACAAATTTAAACTTGTTTTAACTTACTATCTTCTCAATTCAAGTGTTATATAAACTCAACTTTCATATTTTCAAAACACTAAATTACAAGTTCTATAATGATCCAGAAGTTCCTGACTATCCAAAATCATCAAAAAATCCCAATTTATTTTAACAAATGAAAACTACCAAACAACGTATCATATTATGATGCACATTAATACTTTCCAAATGCATAAGCTATATGTGTCCATGAAATAACTTAACAAGAGAACTTTAGAACTAAACACTGGTTTTTATTTCAAATCGATTTGAAAGAATATATACATATAACTTTTGTATATCAAATCTTAATTGGGACCAAATCAAAATCTATTTTACCAAAACAACTTTGTAGCATCCCACACTTAGAAACTGGAAAATGAATGCCGATGATGTTGAAGTCATCATCCGAATTATTTTCAAACGACGGGAGTGAGTTCAGTACATCCAATGGATACCTTTTGGACTTAACCAAAATCATTTCAAAACGGTATCAAATACTTTGTGAATATTGCTAAGTACCATGATCTCAATTTCATAAACCAATTTCCCAAATACTTACTTTCAAATAATACTACTATTATTTTCTTCAAAATCCGAAAAATCATTTTCAAATATTACCGGGATTTAATGTAACACCCCTATTTTAAATAACATTATTCAGGAGATTTAATTGGATAAATTAAATAGAATAATGTAAAGGTTAGAGTGATAAGGGGATTGAGATTTGAAAATTCACATATGTTAAATAACATATTAAAAGTGAACTTTGATAATTTTTGGGGATTTTACCTAAGTAATTTACTATGGAAGTTAAATTAATTAAGTTGCAGGACTTAAATGTTTTAACGTTTTGTTAAAGGAAAGGGCTTCTTTGCTAATTATTTTTAATTAATTCTGGATGAATTCGACAGTCTTCTAGAAATGATTTTGGTAAAGTTTATGGCAACCAATTATATTTTTACACATAGGCAAGTTAGTTGAAAAGCATTTACTTAAAAAGGCAAAAAAACAGTTTTGTAAAGATTTATTATTTCTCCACTTCCAGTAGCAGCCTTTCGAGTCAATACCCCCATCCCCAACCAAGTCAAAACCAATACACAAGGTATCAATACTTTGGTACATAGTGGATTGGAGAAAGGCGGTAGGTATAGAGTCGGAACCATGCTTTCGAAGGGGTCGAAGCCTTTGTTTTGCTATCAAAAGAGATGTCACTTGCCCTGCTTTTAATAAATGTTTTCGAAAGAGGCGGATAACTTTTATATAGCTTTCGAAGAGGTTGCCATCCTTTTGTTTTAAAGTATAACTTTCGAATGAGTTGCCATATAATATGTTTTAAAGAGAAGCTTTCGAAAGGTTAGTTTGAACCTAGTCGAAACCATGATGTCGTCTTTATGTCTTTCGAATAGATTAAAGTTATCAACGAGTTCTAAAGGTAAGCTTTTGTTTTATAAATATAACAAGCTGCTTCCCAATGCTTTCGAAAGGGCTCCAGTAGCCACCTATACTAAAGGTTTCAAGTCAATGGCTTTGAAAGGTGTTTCGAAGCTATCCTTCCCATCTATTTTACTTAAAAGATTAAAGCTTTCGAAAGGATGGTTCCCATTTGTTTTTCCCTAAACTCTTTTATTTGAAGATTAACAGTTTCTAAAGGGGTACTTTCGCTTATATTCACTTTGACCCCAAAGTTATGTTTTAAATTAAACCCAATGGTTTCGAAAGAGGTACTTTAAAATAGTTTCGAAGCTATGCTTTTATAAGTTGGAAAATGATGCTTTAATACTTTCGAAAGGAATGTTTTGATGGTTTCGAAAGAGTTGTTTTAAAGTGTTTCGAAAGGCATATGCTTAGTATTTTGAAAATAAGATTTGAATGTTTTCGAAAGAGACATTTTATTTGTTTCAAAAGTAAAGGTCTAAGGTTTTGAAAGCCTTAGTTTTCAAAACAAAGAACCTACTCTCATTATTAGGAAAACCCATGGCACTATAAAAGAGCTTTAAAATGGCTTTTACATTTGGAGTTTTTGAAGAAGCTTGCCCTTATAAAAATAATGGGTTAAAGGAATTAACCAAATTTCAAATGGAAATGATTTCAATGATATTAAACCATAAATGTTGGTAATTATTTTGTATATGCTTCTTCATAAATATATTCACTATGTACTAGACCCATAACTGTAATTTGAGGAGTAAGGGCAGAATTACCAACTAGGTTGACCCAGTAGTGAATATAAATTGAGTTAACTCCTGAATGAATAGAGTTGCATCCAGGAGGTCGGGTAGACCAAAACATAGGATACCCAAAGACTGATCAAAGGAGTTGTCAGATTAGACAGGTTCATAGTAAACCCATGAAAATATGGATGGAAAGAGTTGATGGCAGGGGCCATTAGGTTCGTAGTGGTTCCATGAAAACTATATCCAGATAAAGTTATTGACAGAAGTCAATAGGTTTATAGTCAACCCATGAAAACCTATGATATGAGGGAAGTTATTGGAGATACCAATAGGTTTAGGGAGAACCCATGAATTAATTGAATGAAGATTATTGGCAGGGGCCAATAGGTTCTTAGTGATCCTATGAAAACTATAAAATCGGAAAGATAGTCCATAAGCTTTAAATAGGTTCTTAGTGATCACATGAAAGCTATGAAACTGGACAGATGGTCCATAAACTTTAAATAGGTTATTAGTCAGCCCATGAAAACTAATAGGTTAATAGTGACCCTAGAAACTATAAACGAGACAGATAGTCAAAGAAATGGGGATGGAAAATTCAGGATATTTTGCTTATTTGCATATCATCATGATATTTTAAATTTCTATGTTTTTAACCATTGTGGATGCAGGAGCACAATATATGGTTATTATAAATTTTTGGGTAAGATACTAGTGAAGGGAAAACCCGTTCCGCTAAGCAGTGTGGTCTCACTAGATATCTAAATGGTTCGAGATGGTAGGTTATTATTTATACCAGGATTTATGTCTCACTCGAAGTTTACGTTTTCCGTTTAAACTCTCGGGTGCTCAATTGATTTTGAGTAGTTTGAGAGTTGAGGATTTTCAGGTTCTCCTTTAGATGAATAAGCTTCCGAAGATGTGCAGGAGGAAAGCTAGCTAATAAGGAGTTCTTTTCTATTTGATTCCATTGTGTTTTGATGTAAATGCAAAGTTGTTTAATTGCCTATATATAGACACACACACACACACTCTGATCATCCAAGGGGGCATCTTTATATGTCGCTCTTGGTGTAGTTTGTAATAATTATATTTTCTTTGAACATGGTTCTCGAATTTGGAATTATGTAATGAATTTGAAATATGATTGAAATGGAATGAGAAATTTGTTTAATGGTTTAAATTTTTTTCATATCCATGTGTTTATGTTGTATCAATGTATCTAACATTACCACATTTGGTCGCTGAGGATTAATAAATATGGATGGTTGCAGCATCCATAGCCATTAGTTTTGGGTATCCAAGTAGGGGATGTTACAAGTTGGTATCAGAGCATAGGTTTATGAAAACTTAAGAAATTTAAACCTAAAATATTTTATAAAACATAATCCAATTAATCAGAAAATAAGATCGGGGTTTAAGTTAACGCTATAGTAACGTACTTATACTTGATATATATATATAAGTACGTATTCCCCTATCTCTTAGACCGTTCTTCTGTATCTTACTAAGACTCATATGTAGATTTACGAGAAAGGAAGATATGGAGGTAGGAAACAGAAGAGGAAATCTTAATGGAGGAAGCACCATAACAAATGAAAATGCTCGACCTAATACCAGGAGGAACCCGGGTCGACAGGAAAATGCTAATCAAAAAGCAGATGCCAATGTAGGTGCTCGAAATCCACCAGTAGATAAGGGATGATGTATCAGTTCTTCATCAATCTGATGCAAGCTGGAGCAGCTGCTGGGGTAGTTGGAAATGTTGGAGGAGCTAATCCCGTGGCTCCAATTGGAAATGACTATGCTAAGTTGAGTAGAGATTATACTAATCTTGGTGGGAAGTCGTTTTTGGGAACAAAGGATCCAATAGAAGTTGAGAATTGGCTTTTGCATTGTGAGAAAATCTTCGGTGACTTGGAGTTGAATGATGACCATAAGAGGAGACTAGCCTCTATACGGTTGCAAGGAGCAGCGCTTCATTGGTGGAATAGTGTTACTACTGGAGTTCCCGAGGAAAATTTGACTTGGGCAGAATTCCAAAGGAGATTTGAAGAAAGGTTTTTGTCTGAAGTTGCTAAGTTTGCATTGTTGAGGAAGTTCATGGACTTGGTGTAAGGAAAGATGTCGGTGATTGAGGATGCCATGAAGTTTGATGAGTTATCCAGATATGGATATGCTACCATTGATTCCGTCATTAAGAGAAATGAGAAGTTTATTCGGGGATTGAGACCCGGGATTGCTAGTGCGACTGTGCCACATCTTCGTGATCCTTGTAATGTTGTTGTGGAAATGGCATTCCGACATGAGGAGATACTTGCTACTCACGGGAAGGAGAAGCAGACTGAAACCTAGAGTTCTCTTGGAAAGAAGAGGAAGTTCTTTAAGAAGAAGAGAACCCAGAAGGGAGAAGCTGCCAAGAAGGCAAAAGCTAATCTGGTTTTCTTTAAGTGCGATAAGAAGGGTCATTATGCTTATGAATTCCGAACTGGAAATTGGAAGAAGGCCACCGATAAGAAGGGAGTGAAGTCCTTCAACTATGACCAGATTGGGCATTACAAGAATCAATGTTCAGAACCAGTCAAGGTGGACAGGGGAAAGGTCTTTGCATTGGAACCATTTCTTCTAGACCAACTACTGTATAGAAGGGAAAGACTGTTCTGGAAGGTACGATTTTGATTCGAAGTATACCAATTAGGGTACTATTTGATATCGGTGCATCACATTCATTTATATCTCAGTGTTTGGTTGATAGGTTATATTTAGAACCCACATACCTTATTACTTCCTTAAGGGTTGTGAATCCGATAGGAGGGTATGCAACTCTGGGGATGAGATGTGACCTGTTAGAACTTGATTTGTTAGGTCATAAGCTAGCATGCAGTTTGTATGTTTTTGATTTCGTAGACGTCGGAATCATTTTGGGTATGGATTGGTTGGGTAGATATGAGGCTAGGATATTTTTCCAATATAGGGAAATATCGCTGAGACACCCTGATAGTCATAACCGAATTATATTCTCAGTAGAGGATTCTGACCGGAGTACTTTTACTCTATTGAGTGCTATGGAAGTAAAAGAAGAGTTAAGTCAGGTTCGAGTGGCAAGAGAATTTGCAGATGTTTTTAGCAGGTTATAGGACTACCATCGAAATGAGCTGTTGAGTTTTGGATAGATCTTGTGTTAGGAGCAGAACTTGTAAGTAGACCACCTAGCAGGATGACAACGACCGAGATGAAGGAATTGAAGGTGCAGCTAGTGGATATTGAAGGGAGAGATTTTATTAGACCAAGAAGTTCGCCTTGGAGTAAGGCCATGGTATTCTTAAAGAAACCAGATGGGTCGTTAAGGATGTGTATCGATTGTTGTAAGTTGAACGAGAAGACGATCAAGACTAAGTATCCTTTACCAAGAATCGATCATCTATTTGGTTAATTGTCTGGAGCCATATTATTTTCCCAATTGGATTTGGCGACAGGTTTCCATCAGTTAAGAGTGGCATAGGACAGCATTTCGTTGACAGCGTTTCAAACTAGGTATGGTTCGTACAAGTGGTTAGTAATGCCATTCAGGCTAACGAATGCACCATCATAAATCTAGATTTGATGAACCGAGTTTTCCGAGAGTACTTGGATAGGTTCGTATTGGTGTTTATAGCTAACATTTTAGTATAATCTAAAGATGAAAGAGAGCATGAAGATCATCTAAGAGTAGTGCTTGAGACGCTGAGGCAGCATAAGCGGAAAGCAAAGTTTTCCAAGTGCCATTTTTGGAAGAAAGAGGTTAAGTTTCTTGGTCACGTGGTTTCAGAGGAGGGTTTGTTAGTCGATCCAAAAAAGATCGAAGCTGTTAATAACTGGAAGAGACTAGAGATGGTGACTGAGATTAGGAGTTTACTTGGACATGCTGGCTATTACCGAAGATTCATTATGGATTTCTCGCGGATAGCAGCGCCTTTGACTAAGTTAACCAGGAAGGATGTGAAGTTTATTTGGTCTGACAAATATGAGGAAGCATTCTTTAAGTTATAGCATTTGTTGACCAATGTGCCTGTATTGGTGGTTCCAGACAGAAACCAAGGGTTGGCAATGTATAACGATGCATGCGGAACCAGATTAGGAGTTGTGTTGATGCAAAAGGGTAAAGTCATTGCCTATGCTTCATGACAGCTTAGACTGCATGAGGTGAGATATCCTACTCATGATATGGAGTTGGCTGCGATGATCTTTGCAGTGAAGATATGGAGAAATTATCTCTTGTGGGAGAGATTTGAGCTATATACAGATCATAAGTCCTTAAGATATTTATTCTCTCAGAAGGAGTTGAATATGAGATAGTAGAGGTGGCTGGAGTTTTTAGCAGCTTATTATTTTGGTATAGAGTATACACTTGGGAAAGGAAATAAAGTAGCGGATGCTCTTAGCAGAAAACATCAAAATGTGGTGTTGGCTATGTTGGCAGAATGAAAAGATTTAGAAGCTTTGACTACCTGTAGTGTGCAGTTAAGATCGACTGCTAGTTCTAGTTAGAGCACCGCCACGTTGTCTTGTTTGGAAGTTCAACCGGTATTGATCGAAAGGATTTCTTCTAAGCAGAAAGAGGATGAACGGTCGTGTTGTGCCCACTTAGTGCTAGATGGTCGGATCGCATCCGATTTTTTGTGATAAGCGTGCCCCCATGTCAGGGGAGGAGTTGGAAAGCAGACGGTCGAACCACATCCGCTTTTTGTACTACAGAGCTTGCTGAGGAATCAGAGTTGATAGATGGACAGTCGAATCACATCCCTTCTGGTATTTATATTCCAATCCTAGCTTTGAGGACTGGAGTTAGTTGATGGGTGGTTTGTCACACCCATTTGGTCTTTATACTCCAGTCTGCGCTCTCGGGACCAGAGTTAGTTGATGGGTGGTCAGTCATACCCAGTTGGTGTTTATACTCTAGTCCACACTCTGGGGACTTAGAGTTAGTTGATGTTTATAATCCAGTTCGCACTCTGGGAATCTGGAGTTTATTGATGTTTATACTCCAGTTCACACTGGGAATCTGGAGTTAGTTGATGTTTATACTCCAGTTCACACTCTGGGAATCTGGAGTTAGTTGATGTTTATACTCCAGTTCACACTCTGGGAATCTGGAGTTTATTGATGTTTATACTCCAGTTCACACTCTGGGAATCTGCAGTTAGTTGATGGGTGGTCAGTCACACCCATCTGGTGTTTACGCTCCGACCCGCGCTCTTGGGACTAGAGTTAGTTAATGTTTATACTCCAGTTCACGCTCTGGGAATCTGGAGTTAGCCGACAGATGGTCAGTCACATTTGTTTAGGCTTTAGGATTTCGTTCACACTCTGGAAACAAGAAGTTGATCAGGTACGTGGATGGTCGTATCACATCCACCCTGAGTAGGCAAACAAAGTCGTTAGATGGACGGATCCACCCTCCTCGAGCTTGTAAATATGAAGGGCAAGGTCGTTAGATGGACAGATCCATCCTCCTCGGGTTTAGGTTGAACATGGGCGAAGTCGTTGGGTGGATGGATCCACCCTCCTCGAGCCCACGTCCGTAAGTTTATGCCCCAGCTCGTACTCTAGGAGCCGGAGTTAGTTAGAGGATTGTCGTGTATCAATCCCTTTTGGCTGCAGTGTGATGGCTTGTCCCTGAGCTCGGGGATTCACTTAGCGAGTGATCGATGGGATCCCAATTACTTTCCACTTATCTGCCCTCAACGAAGGATGAGATTTAGTTTATGGACGGTTGGATCGTGTCCATGTTCATTTGGATTCCCTTTTACCAAGCCTAAGGAGTAAGATTAGTGTTCTGGCAAGCTTTAAGCTTGAGCAGAGGAGAGAATGGTAGAACTACATCCACTTTGAGTTGTGTATTTTTCCCTTAAGTCAGGTGCAAGAATTAGAGAGCAAACGGTCGAGTCACGTCCACTTTATACTTTATGTTCTTCCGATCGAGCTGAGGAAGAGATTTGAAATGATGGCTTATGATGGTTAGCGAGTAGGAAGTCAGTCGTTGATGACTTTAAATTGAGGGTTGGCCTCTGATGAAGTGGTTTAAGGCATGATTGTTTTGCCGAATCACAAACACAAACAGGAGAGTGAATGGTCAAATCATATCCACTTTAAACATGTGTTCTAAACTAACTCCAAGTGTCTAATGTAGGATTGGATGCATGGACGGTCACGTCACGTCCACGTCCACCCTTGGTGTGATTCCAATCTTATTGGGCATCAAAAGAAGCATAAGTATTTTGGCGAGCTTCAAGTACGAGATGGAGAGTGCATTGTTGGGACATATAACTCCAAGTCTTTCTTAGATCTCCAAATTAAATTGCATAGGCGGATGAGTGGATGGTCGGTTGCATCCACTTTGTACTGGAGTCCTGACTTTGTCAGTCTCTTCTGCTTTGATGCCCGCCCCCAAGTTAGGGGCATATAGTTGCCGATTAGTGGTTGAATCATGCTCGTCATAATGATACCTCAATGACTTGATCATAGTCCGAGGAGGTTGTTTGGCACCGAATCTTGAGTACTCGGTTACCAACACCATTTGCAAGTAGTTTAATTCAAGTCGGTCATACTTCGCAACATAAATGAAATTGAAATAGAAATAATTCAAAAGAGATCAGATCAAATCTCATTGATAAGTGAAGCAGCGTCGTATGCTCGCTATTGCACTTCGGTCCAGCCCTTCTTAGTTGGAAGTCTAACGCAAGTGGTTCGGTTTAATCAAAGTTCTTGATTGATAGGGGTCGAGGATCGTTTTATGGGGCTTGCACATATTGTCGAAGCTTTCCTTTCCGAAGTAGCCTTATGGTGCTGGCGTCCACGATAGCCATCTAAGGAAGAGGAGCTTCCCGATTTAGAGTATGGAGTAGGTTTCCTCCTTATCTTGCCACATTGATCCTTCATCTAGTTCATCAACTCAATATTGGATACGATATGTTGGTGTAGTTGTTGGCGGCTATCCACTAGTTCTCTTGTCAAAGTCTGGGAATAAGCTCTTGTGATGATATCATTTATGAGCGTTGGCATCAACGGGCTATGGATTTTGATCAATTCGTTGGCTGCTAGCTTCTTTATTCCCTTCAGCAATATGAGAAGTAGAACTGGTATGTCTAACCACAATTGACAGTCTTCTTTGAGGAATGAGGGAAGACATCTGCATTTGATGGCATTCATCACTCTTGGTGAAATCCATGCGCCATTCCCACTTCATGAGGTAGTGTCGGAGGTTGTATTCCTATAGTACACCGACATGGTCAGCATGTTGAATTTTCACTGGAAATTTTGTATGTAGAACAGTTTCAATGAATAGGTCTCGACTGGGAAAGATTCTCCAATCGACATAATGATCAGGTCCATTTTATGGCTACGGGGTCTTGTAACACTGGCGAATGATGTATGCACGATTGCCCAACGTTCGAGTGGTTGGTAATGCCGATTGGATGGTAAGTTGGTTAAGATGGGCTCATAGATTGTGATTATTTCTAATTTTCACCCAGGTAGGAGGCCCATATAAGGTAGTAAGGAAGTCCTCTTAAGGTTGTATGCCATGCTTCTAGTCATATGGACACGGTATGATTAAGATGCGGGCATTTGAAGATGGTTCAGTGGTGACCAGCTATGCTTTGAGTTGGCAGAGTAAACAGTGTTGAGCAGTCGTCACATTAGCCATCGTACCCTAGTTGTCAATTCAGGAATGTGAAAGCTGGTCAATCATACGAAGTTGCAATCCACCTTGGAAGCATGATGTATTAATCAACTCTGTTCTTGGCTATTAGCTAGGTTCTCCAGCCTCTGGGAGCACCGGTTCAGTAGTATTTCTTCTACCCATTCCTTGATTGTAATGCAACATTTGCTGTTGTAATCCCCTATGTCCCGTTCAGTCATGGAACGATCTGGAGTGTGGATGGAATGTTCCTTCATTAAGTTGAGCTTTGAGTTCACTATGCGGGTGCTCTGCGCTGTGGCTAGTGTTCGGGGGGGGGGGGGGGTTTCCCCCCGAAAAAAAAATTAGTCTCTTTTTCGGAAATTTAGGTCGTACCCGATTTTTTGTTGTTGAAATTTCGTATCGTTCTCAGCAATGTTTGAACAATACAAATGTTGGTGAAATTGAACGATCCAAAAAGTGGATACTTGGATCAATACGAAAGGCACACAGCTGGATCGATACGAAGTGGTATCTGAGGATCGATACGAAATGCACACAGCTGGATCGATACGAAGTGGTATCTGAGGATCGATACGAAATGCACACAACTGGATCAATACGAAGTGGTACCTGAGGATCGATACGAAATGCACACAGCTGGATCGATACGAAGTGGTATCTGATGATCGATACGAATTGGGCGCAGTTGGATTGATACGAAGTGTATCTGAGTATCGACACAAATTGACGCAGCTGGATCGATACGAAGTATATCTAAGTATCGACACGAATTGGACGCAACTGGATCGATAAAAGTATATTTGAGTATCGATACAAATTGGATGCAACTGGATCGATATGAAGTGTATTTGAGTATCGATACGAATTGGATGCAGTTGTATCGATACGAAGTGTATCTGATGATCGCTACGAATTGGACGGAGCTGGATCGATACGAAGTGTATCTGCGTATCGACACGAATTGGACGCAGTTGGATCGATACGAAGTATATTTGAGTATCGATACGAATTGGATGCAGCTGGATCGATACGAAGCGTATCTGAGTATCGATATGAATTGGATGCAGCTGGATCGATATGAAGCGTATCTTAGTATCGATATGAATTGGATGCAGCTGGATCGATATGAAGCGTACTTGAGTATCGATACGAATTGGATGCAGCTGGATCGATATGAAGCGTACCTGAGTATCGATACGAATTGGATACAGCTGGATCGATACGAAGATATGGATACAAAAATCATGATATTTTCATGGATACAAAAATATGGATATGAAAATCATGATATTTTCATGGATATGAAAATATGGATACGAAAATCATCATATTTTCATGGATACGAAAATATGGATACGAAAATCATCATATTTTCTGGATACGAAAATATGGATATGAAAATCATGATGAATGTAGTTCCTCTTAGATCTGGAGCAATCTGAATAGAATAGAAGGAACCACTGGACGACAGATCTGGATCTTCTCCTTAGATTTTTGCAATCCAACGACGGTAGTAGATCCACAGAGCAGGAGGAAAGCTGGGTTTTCTCGATGAAAGCACCAAAGTGTTTGTACCAAAATTGGACACAACACTCTTCGGATGTGTTTGAAGAGATAAAATGAAGAAAGTAAATGTAAAATGAGGCAGGTCTAACAAACACACCAATTAACAGATAAGAAAAAATGTTGAAACATACAAATTTAGAGTGGTTCGGCATATGGCCTACGTCCACTATGAAACGATTGATGTTTATTGCTTATAACTCGCTGGTTACAAGTGGATTACAACAGTACAATCGAAGTACAATAGCAATTTTGGCAGAGTATCGGTGTAGAGAGGCCAAAAAGTCCTTTTTTCTGTAGGTCCAGGGTCGCTATTTATAGGCGTGGGCAGCAAATATCTCGCCCAGATCTCGGAGGACTTCTTCTCTCACGTGGGTGGGCCTACGGGATCGAGTTCAGGTGGTTTCGACTCGATTTGGGAGCGATACGAATGGAATTCGTATCGATCAAGAATTGATCATTTTTGGCTGAAATTGATTTGGTACATTCTCGACGTTGTTGGCAAGCTCCTGTGAAAATTTGGTGGCATTTGGACTTGTAGTTCTCGAGTTATGATCGATGCAAGTTTGGATTTTTATGACATTGTCGTCTTTGTATCGATACTATTCATATCGGTCATGCGTGGCTCTGTTCGTATCGATGCTTGCATGCTACTTCGTATCGATGGTTGGAGGCCGCTTTTGTATCGATGCTTCATGTTGCTTTCTTCGTATCGATCGGTGGTTGTTGCTCTTTATATCGATGGTGGGAGATCGATACGAGATGGATGGTGGGAGACCGATATGAAATGGACATTTGTTGATGGATACGAAGTGTTGTTAACATGATAGATACGAAGTAGCTTCATTTTGATGGATATGAAGGAAGTTAGTGGGCGATGGATACGAATTGAATCTCTCTTAGGGAATGGATACGAAATTGGATGGATACGAATAGAGTTGGTTTTCTCAACCTTGATCGATCAATATCTTGAGCATACGAACTCCGATTGACTTGAAATTTGGAACGTTGGCTTTCATAGCTTTGCTTGTCGTGTCATGTTAATTGTAGCTCGATCCGGACTCGAACAAAATTTACCAGCATCCATAGTGGACTTGTGCACACCTGATCCTCGAGACGGACTGTCTTTGGTTTCCAACCAAACCCTTGGTGTCACGGCCTTGCCAAAAGGCGGAATAACAACTGGTATATGCTAAAGAACACAACAGAACAAAAGAAAGAAAGCTTGGAAGAATACACAAGCTTAGGTCGACCCTAAGGTCGACCTATGAATTGTTTGGGTCGACCCTTAGGTCGACCCCCAAAGGAGCTGGGTCGATCTGGTGGTCGCGATTCTTATAAGCAATTTTTGTTTACTTCGATCCAGTTTTTGAGCATAGATTTCAGGCAGTTCCAAGTTGAATTAGACTATGAAATTTGGCTTGCACAAACAACTACACTTAAACAAAAATCTGGAGAAATTTCGACATGGATTCATGACAAGAATAGAGATATATGAACACAAGAAGAAGCACTCTAGAACATATTTCCACTGTAACTTTCAAGCAACCAACTTTTATTTACAGTAAGCAAAATTCAACACTTATCAGCTAACAAACCTGATTTAAGCTAGAATTTATGAGTTATAAACTCACCTTAGCATAATATTGAGCAAGCTTGAGCAAACGTGAGGAAGATAGGAGTTTTTTCCTTGATTAAGTTGTGGGAACCTGATAAGAAAAGAGTATACAGTCATGCAATAAGAAGAAATAGGGTTACAAACAACTCGACTCTTAAAAATTTGAAATAGATGAAATAAGTTTTGATTTTGGATTGATCACCTGAAATAAATAAATTCAAATTGATTAATTTTAAAAAAGGATTTGGAGAAATTGGAGATTTGGATTCTAGATTTTTAACAGAAAAGGGGTTTCTGGTTTTTCCTTGTTTTCAATTTCCCGAACTAACTGTACGTACAGTTCAGAGAAGAAGAAACTTTCTTCTTTGTTAAAACTATTATTGGGCTTAAACCCAATAAGAAAAAGAATCATCATTTTATCTCACAATTACCACTTAATACACCAAAACACTTACATTTTTAACCAAAACAACTTATATTTACATAATTCAACTTTATAAAAATCATACAAACATATTTTTATGTTCGAAAAAATATTTTACAACATACAAAAAGTTATTTTAACCATTAAAACAATTTCCATCATAAACATCCTTATTTTTGTATTTAAATGCTCAATTTATAATATAATTACATAAAACAATATTTTTAACACCAAAATTACATAAAATCATTTCTCTTGTTTATATTGTCGTAACAAACCATGTTAAAAATATTTTTACATCCAAATATTATTTTAGAACAAAATTCCACCTTTTATTTACAATATGTAACATATTAAATTCAAATACTTCATTAAAAATAAAAAAAATCAACATTTGGCAATAATTTCCAAAATTGTTGCATTTTATCAAACTAAAACCATATAATGCTCATTTTTTATCACAAATTCTCATAACAAAGTTTCTAAAACTTTATTTCCAACATTATTTATTTATTTATAACAAATGATATTGAATTAAATTCTTTTACTTCACTAATTTAATTAATTAACCACCAAATCAACATAATTCCATTTTATTTTACCAAAACTCATTGTTTATTCCAAATAAACAATTTTAACAGATTTTTATCTCCGATTTATTTTATTTTCTCCATTAAATTTAATTTCACAGGTAATTACCAAAACCAGGGTTGTTACACTTGCCGACGACTGGTGACAACAGTAGTTGATCTAACTATCGGACAATGACGACGATAGGTCAAACCCAAATTAGAGTTTTGGCATATTACGATCAGACATAATTTTAAGGCCATCCATAGAATATGCTCGACTAGAGGAACACAATGGTAGCGTTATCCTTGGCTTGGACGATATGAGGTAGAAGGATTAATAGGAGGAAGAAAGTCATAGTGTCAACGACCATGATAGTGGGAGAATAGGTCATTTATTCTGAAGTCCCTCTTGAATTTAATGACATTATACGTTCGAATACATATAACTCTAAAAGATGACCACCATTTTACGCGCAACTTATGCCATTGGGTTTGTCTTGAAACTCTAAACATATTGAATTGGTGGCGATGAATATTTTACATTAAACAGTAGACTTTAGAAAATTAACTTGTTATATAAATATTTATAAATGGACACCATTTAGAAATTAATATATTAGAATTTACTTAGCTTCATTTGAATATTTAATATTTGAATTTGAAAGAATTATCAATTATCATTGTGTTAAAGTTTTATATGCGCATCCTTGTTAGTCAATAAATTTGAAATTCAAGACATAATTATATCAATTAAATTAACAATAATATTATTATAATTAAATAAATTTAAATTCAAATAAACTTCAAATTCTTCTTTAATAAACCTAAATATTAAATATGATTATCTTCAGCACGTGACACATGATAGAGCTAGGGGTATGCCCTACGGGCAATCCTGTAATTGTAAATTAATCAACTCTCCAATCAATTCTCATTTGTAATAAAGGTGTTTTTCTTTTTGTCATATATTTTGTTATAGTGTTATAAATAATTAAATGATAAACTAAAATATTTTAATAGAAATTCATAAATGGTGTGTATGTGATAGTAATTACAAATAGTTGTAGTTATGAGTATTGTATCACAATATTATAAAATACATTATTTTAAATGTTCCTAATCAAGATACATCGAGACCAGATATTGATATATCCGTTGAGACGAGAGTGCATAGCGCTCTCCAAATATTGGGTAGTGTATTATTCATGACCGTTGGAGGCACCTAGAGGTTACATACTGATAGTTATTGGATAATCATAGAACGACTAACTCGATAGTTTTCTATAGGTTAATATTACTAAGGTTAAATAGAAAAAATCGATGTGACTAATTAGCACAGTTCTCTCGACTTGAAAATATTGTCAATCTTCAATATGAAAGCTCTGCTTTGTTTATAGTCAAATCATGGCATAACATCCATCGAGAGACTATAGTGAAAGTATAGGGAGTGAGGCTCTATTAAAGAGAGGATTCGTCTCATTGGTTATATGGGGTTAGTATCACAGTCAACTCAAGTCAACTCAAGTCAACCCAAAGTCAAAATATCTAGCCAGAGTAGTACGGTCAATAATAATTGTTATTATTGAATTAAGGACTTTGTGCTTGGACTGCAAAGTTGAATAAGGAGGATGTTGGAATTTTGACAATTACCAAATTTAGGAAGTCCAAAGTGATAGAGTTTTGACGAAGAAATTAGTGTAGATAAATGTCACAACCGGGTAACGCTTAATTAAATTTAAACTGGATTTCACCGAAACTAAGTAAGCGGTAAGTTTGGCTAAAATGTCACACCACCTGCTAAGTGATGTGTGAATGTTAATATTCTAATAGTTCGATGTTAATCACTGACCAAAATTTACACTTGATGAGTCACACAACTGAAATGATAATTTCTCTTTAGACCGAACGGTTTAATTAGTTATAATTGTTATAACTAATTAAATTAATTAATATTTATGAAATATTGATTACAAAATTTTGAATATGATTTGAGAAATAAATATTTATGTATATTTTTATAATATTTATAAATATATCGATCGATATGAGATATGGACAAGCTATTAAATCAGATTTAATTAGTAGTATATATTTAGACCTAAATGGGATATTAACCCATGATATTGTGGTGACATTTTGACAGCAATATGGATGTAGGAGGCGGCTAAAAATGGGCTAGGGGTATTTTAGATGGATGGCTCAGATATAGGGAGAATGGGTATGAGATGTGATCCCTCTTTCTCTATATTCCTTCCACTATAAAAGGATTCATAACCCTAATACAAAAATGAATTTTTAGCTACCGTTTCCTATCACTGCTAGCTGAATTTATCTACGTAGGAGCTCCAACAAATTCATCTCAAATCAATTTCAAAGCAATAGTATTAGATAATCAACGGCCTACGATTTAAGGATTAGCAATCTGCCGAATCGAAAAGAGTTCTAAGGAGGGAGATCCATCATTACAAGGTGTGCTTCAAGGCGTTGATTTTAGTATGAGTTTACTATACCATATGACCTATGATTACTGCATTATATTCTATTGTTTGTTTGTATATCATTATTATATTGTTAGTTAGATGAGATTCTTATAAGTATGAATGTTGTCAAATATTAGATTGATTATATGTATGTATATTATCAAAATAAGAAAACCAATTTTTTAGATCTGATGCATACGCATCCGAATAAATTTATTTTAATTATTATTCTTTTATTAATTAATTTATATGTATGTGTGTGTGTAATATAGCATAAATTAAATGACGTATATTTAGTTGTGTCATCATATCATGTTAATAATTGATCTTATATTTTATATATGCATATTTACACTAATTATAATTTTAGGCAATAGCAAAGTATTTTTTAATAATTATTTACTATTATTTAATATTATTTATATCAAAATACAAGTTGAATAATTCATGAAAAATAAAATATGTTTCAAAAATTATATTTTTAATTTTATAAAATTATTTCATTATCATATTATCTCTTGGAAAAATCCAAAATTTTAAAATTTAATAGAAAATTATTTGAATGTACGGCCAATAATAAATAATTAATAAAAAATTATTTTTGAATCAGAAAATTATGGAATTTTTTTCTTGACCTTATAATATCATGTTTGAATTTTTGAAAATTTAAAATTTGTAAAATATGTTAAATAAATATTTATAACTTTATTTTAATGCTATTCGGCTAATTAATATATATGTATAATTTAATAATATAAAATTATAATTATATATTTCATGTATTGTGTATTTGATCTAGAATGCAATAAAAAATTATTTTTATTTAGTTTTCATAATTGATATAATTATATAAATATTTATATTTAAATACATATATTTATAAATATTTTAGATATTATAAATATAATTATATATAGATACATATATATAATTTTGTTACTGTAAAATATACCTGTATAGTTTACTTATTTTTTTTATATATTATGTGTTTATATACACGTATGTATATATACTTATATATATATATATATATATATATGAAAAATATATGTATTGCATTGCGATGAGCTAACATTTCCATTGCGATGCAAATCCGAACATCTATATATGGACATGTTATACCTTGCACATATTATTATGTTACACGTGTAAACACACACACATATATGTATATGATACATACGTGTACCATTATATTTAATTGAATATAAATTAATTAAAATTACATCTATTACTTAAAAATTTAAATGAAATAAGAGATTTTATTTAAATTAAATTTAGAAATATTCTAATTAAATTAGACTTCATGGGCCCAATATAGATCCAATAAGGGAATTTTTTTGAAATTCACTCACATCTTCCACTGTGGGCTGACTCGGATCGAACAATGGTATCAGAGCCCAATAGCCTATGCGGTCTAAATTAGTCATGTTAGAGTTAACTATTGAGCTCACAATCCAAAAGTTGTCTCGGATAGAAAAGACCCAAATTTGAATTGGGTCTTGTAATAGTTTTCAAAATTGTTTGAAAGTTTAAAATAAAAGATTAAATTTAATAGTTAAATTTAAAACATGAATAAAATATTATAAAAGTTATAATATAATAAGGTTTTTCAAAATGTTTGAAAGTATTTTTGAAATTTTTATATTTTTTTTAATATGATTAATAAATTAATCACATTAGTTAATTAATGGAAACTATATACATGCATTATATATTATGATATATGTTATGTTATTTTAAATGCTTAAGATATCGTAAGTATACATGTACGTATAAATAGTGATTTTCGATATTTAATAATTTAATTAAAATAGTTTAGTTAAATTAATTAACTAAAAGTTAATTAATTAAATAATATATATATATATATGATATATGTTTTAAATTATAAAGGTTATAGTATACACACACAAAAGTTATATTAATATAAAATTAATTAAAATGTTGATTAATTAAAATTAATTAATTAAATAAGATTTAATTAATATAATGTTATACATAAGACTATTATATAAGTAATATGAAATATAAAAGTTATATAATAAATAAAATTATATAATATGAATGTATAAATTTAAAGGTGGAATAATAAGAAACCCCAAATAGACTTAAGCAATAAGTACATATGTAATTGTACATATACTATGATTTCTCATATGTCCGACACTTGAGTCACTAGAGTAATTCAAAAGAATTACATTGTTTCATAAGTCGATACCACTCAGCTTTATATATGTTGAAGATTATGAATCTTTAATATAATATTGTCCTCTACTATATATATATATTAACAAATTACTTGCATACTCCTTAGTAATTGAGCAGACTCAAGAAAAGGATGTTATCTGTAGTATTATTAATATATTGAACAAACGAGATAAGATAACTATATGTATTTGTTGAGCAGACTCAAGATACATATACTATACTTAGGTCGTCGTGATATGACAGGTACGGGTAAATAATTTTGTTTCGAATTATTGAGCAGACTCAAGGTCGAAGTGAAATTAGGACAAGGCACCAAAGGGTAGGAGTTGTATATGATACAACCGATAAGGAGTTATCCATCATACATGGAGCTATGACTTATTGAGCAGACTCAAGGTCAAAATTCCAAGACAGACGAGTCCTAACACGTACTAATGAAGTCAAAAGACTTTTATGTTTCGACTTAGGGTTTGGTGAAACATAAAATACTAGTGGGAGCTTATTAGTAAAATGAAACATAAAGTTTAACCTTATTAATGTTATAAGAACATCTACTATGATTCATCCTAATAATCTACTACTTAAACTTGCCAAAAATGACAACTCCAAAACTGTTCTATGAAAACGACAAACCTAATAGCAATCAAAATAGCATTAACTTATGAGTGCCTTTGGACTGCTATTACATTTGAATCTAAAGAAAAACCTGCTGATGATGCGGACCCTGAACTAAGAATTGCTTGAGAAAAAAATAGTTGTCAGACCTAGAGATTGCCAAAGTTTTCGTGTTGTCTACGTTAGACAAGCCGTTGTAGAGGCAGCACGAAAATATGTCCATCCATGAGGTATTCAATAGTCTCAAGGCCTTATTTGGTGAACAGTCACGTCCTTTAAGGTACGAGCTTATGGAGAAACTGTTCAATACCAAAATGACCAAAGTACAGAAAGTGGACGATTATTGCTAATGATGAAGGGCTATATTGATAGGCTTTCACAATTGGACATATAAATAAGCAATGAACTATAGGTAGACTTGATCCTTGGTTCCCTTTCTTCTCAGTATGAATCTCTCATACTGAATTATAATGCGTACCAATTAAATGTGAATCTCGTGGAGCTCCTCAATATGTTGAAGTCAGCCGAGTCAACATTTAAGGATCAAGGTGTCGTACTTGCCGTGAAGGGTAGTGCTTCAACTTCAACAAGTTCGAAGAAGCGGAAAGGAGAAGGTAAAATGAATAAGAAAAGTATGAAGACCAATGACAGGGGTGAATGTCAACACTACCACAAGAAAGGTCACTGGAAAAGGAACTATCATGACTACTTAAAGATTGTTAGGGAAAGTAAGCAGAATAGCTCTGTGGCTCCATCGGGTACATTTATGATTCAAAATTGTTTTGTAATCAATAAAATGTCATGGATTTTAGATACGGGATCTGGTACTCATTTATGTAGTTCATTACAAGGGCTTAGAAACTAGAATCGTATGGCAAAAGGAGTGATGAGGCTCCAAGTTGTTGATGAATCTTTGGTAGATGCAACGACAGTAGAAGACTATCATTTACTTTTTTCCAATGGATCAGAATTAATATTTAAATAATTTCTACTATGTAAAAGATTTTATTTGTGGGATTATTTCTGTTTCTAAATTGTTTGAGATTCCATATATATATATTTCATTGTCCAAATAATGTTATGAACATTAGTTTGGATGGAAATAAAGTCTGCGAAGGTGTTCTTGAAAATGACATTATGTTATTAATACTAATTATGTGTGTTATGTGAATAATGCATCTAATAATATAAATGATGGTTATCTTTGGCATTGCAGGCAAGGTCATATTAGTGAGAAATGACTACACAAATTGAAAAATGAAGGCTTTTTATCGTCAATTGATTCTAAACCATTTGATGCATGTGAGTTGTGTCTCAAAGGTAAAATGACTAAGCACCCCTTCAGTGAGAGCAATGAAAGAGTTGATGAATTCTTCGGGTTAGTACATAGCGATGTATGTGGCCCAATGCCTATGGTTACCAAAGATAATAGTTCTTACTTTGTTACTTTTATTGATAATTTCTCGAGACTGAGATATGTGTATCTTTTGAAGAACAAATCTAACATCTATGAGAAATTTGTTAAATATAAAATGTAGTAGAAAATCAAACGTGCCGTAAGATTAAGATCCTTCGATTAGATCGAGGAGGCGATTATGTTGGATAGGATTTTCAACAATACTTTAAAGATAATGGGATTATCTCTTAGGTTATTCCATCCTATATTCCATAACACAACGGTGTGTCAGAGCGAAGGAACCAAACCCTATTAGATATGGTTCATTCCATGATGAGTAAGACTGAGTTACCTCTGTTTTATTGGGGATATGGGCTAGAAATCGCAGCGCATATGTTGGACTTGTTACCCACTAAATTTATGCCTAAAACACCATATAAGATGCGGTAATGTAAGAACCCTAAGTCAAGCACTTGAAGGTGTGGGGTTGTCCGACGTACGTTAAGAACTTTGGTCCGAATAAATTAGAGGCAAGATCGGTACTGTGTAAATTTATAGGATATCTCAAAAATTCGATGGGATATATATTCTACAATGCCGAGAAACAAAAGATCGTTGTTTCTCGACATGCTGTCTTTTTAAAAAAGGAATTTCTATCTAAGGAAATTAACAACAAGGTTGTAGACTTGGATGAGATCCAAGAAATTAACACTGAAACTAGAATAGTGGAGAACCAAGTTTACCCATATACGAAAACACATAACCTATTAGAAGGTCTAGTAGGGAATCTCGCGCACTAGAGATATACTACAGTTTTCTTGTGAATGGCGAGAAAGAGGACCGTGCCTTAGATGTCGACACCGTTCTATCCTTCCAACAAGCACTACAAAGTACAGACCCTGCACTGTGCTTGGAGTAATGAAATTCGAGATGGATTCCATATACGAAAACAAAGTTTGGACTTTGTCGGACGTACCCGAACGGATAAAACCCATCGGCTGCAAATGGATTTTTAAGAAAAAGCTAAATGCATATAGGGAAATGGAAACTTATAAGCAAGGCTAGTTGCGAAAGGATTTTGTCAAATTCAAGGTGTTGATTATGACGAAACTTTCTCACCTGTAGCCATGCTTAAATCTTTTGGATCATGCAAGCTATCACTGCATTTTATGATTACGAAATATGGCTAATGAATGTAAATACGACTTTTATAAATGGTGATTTAAAGGAAACCATTCATATGTCATAGCCCGAGGGATTTGTGGTCAGTGGGAGTGAGAGAAAAGCTTGCAAGTTGTTGAAGTCCATTTATGGACTTAAACAAGCTTCAAGGAGTTGAAACAAATGTTTTGATAAAGTAACCAAATAGTTTGGTTTTTATCAAAACACAGAGGAAGCATGCGTATATGTAACATCCCTCACTTGAAGGTACAAAACTAATGGCTACAGATGTTGTAGTCATCCATAGTTATTAATCCTCGGCGAACAAATATGGTAATGTTAGATACATTGATACACAGAAACACATGAATATGGAAAAAAAATTAAAACATCAAACAAGTTCCACATTCCTTTTCAAAAAATTTCAAATTCATTACATAATCCCAATATGAGAACCACGTTTAGAGAAATTATATTTATTACAACAAACGCAAAGAGCGACATATGAAGATGCCCCCTTGGATGATCAGAGTATATGTAGGCAATTTAACAACTTTGCCTTTACAACAACAACATAGCGGAATTAAAATAAAAGAGAACTCTAAGTAGCTATCATGCCTCATTCACGTCTCTGAAAGCTTGTTCGTCTAATGGGGTACCTGAAAACCTCAACTCTAAAACAACTCAAAATCAATCGAGTACCCGAGAGTTTAATGGGAAAACATAAACTTTGAGTCAGACATAAAGCCTGGTATGAGTAATAATCTACCATCTCAAACCATTTAGATATCTAGCGAGACCATGCCGCTTAGCAGAACAGATTTCCCCCCCACTAGTATCCTAAAACCTTTATAAAACCATATACTGTGCTCCTGCATCTACAATGGTTAAAACATCTCAAAATAATATGAAAACAAGTAAATCAACTCTGGATTACCCATTCGCATTCATTTTTACCATTTGTCTTAGTTATAGTTTCTAGGGTTACCATTAACCTAATAGTTTTCCTGGGGTTGCTAATAACATGTTTAATGTTTATGGACTCCCTGTCCAGTTTCATATTTTTCATGGGATCACTAAGAACCTATTGGCCCCTGCCAATATCTTTATTGTTTCATGGGTTCTCCCTAAACCTATTGGTAACTCCAATATCTTTCCTCTTATCCTAGTTTTCATGGGTTGACTAGAAATCTATTGACTTCTGTCAATATCTTAATCTGGATATAGTTTTCATGGGTTCACTACAAACCTATTAGCCCCTGCCAATATCAAATCATAGTTTTCATGGGCTAACTATGAACTTGTCTGCCTGACATCTTCATTTATACATAGTTTTCATGGGCTTACTATGAACCTATTGGCCCCTACCAAAATCTTTTTGCTATACACAGTTTTCATGGGCTTACTGTGAACCTATTGGCCCCTGCCAATATCTTCTTTTAATATTTTAGCATCCTATACTCTGGTCTTCCTAACCTCCTGGATGCAATTCTACTCATTCAGAAGTTAATTTAATTTATATTCACTACTGGGTCAACCTAACTAGTTATTCTGCCCTTCCCCAAATTACAATTATAGGTCCATTACAGTGTGAATATATTCAAATACATATATGAAGAAGCAAACATAATAATACCAACCCATGTAGTTTAATATCCTTGAACTCATTTGATATAAAACTTGGTTAATCCTTTTAACCCATTAATCAAGGAAAACTTCTTCAAAACTCCATTTCAAAATACTTTATTTATGCAATGGTTTTTCTTTAAAATGAGACTGGGTTATTTGTTTTGAAAACTAAGGCTTTCGAAACCTTAAAACATTACTTTTGAAACCCCTGGATAACCTCCTTCGAAAGCATAGAAAACTTTTTTCAAAACATTACATATAAACCTTTCGAAGCTCTTTAAATCATCTCTTTCAAAACCAAAATATACCTTTCGAAAGTATCAAAACATTACTTAATAATCTCTAAAAACTTAGTTTCGAAACCAATAAAAGTACCCCTTTCAAAACCATTAGGTTTTACTTTAAAACTTCTTTTGGGTCAAAGTGAATATATACGAAATTATCTCTTTCAAAACCTTTTTTCTTTACACAAGTGTTTGGGGAAAACTTGATGGCGTCGGAACCATTCATTTGAAAGCTTTAAACCAATTAAGTAGAACTTTGAATGATAACATCGAAACCCCCTTTCGAAGCCATTGCCTTCGAAACCCTTGAACCCTTTCGAAAGCATTTAGGAAGTGGCTTAGTACATCTTTAAAACAAAAGCTACCCTTCGAAAGCATTGATGACTTCAGTACTCTCAAAAGGCAAAAGAACGGCAGCAGGGCTTCGACTAGGTCGGAACCACCATTTTAGAATGCATTGTTTTATAAACAAGGAACTAATTCGAAAGCTTATACTTAAAAATAAAAGATGGCAACCTTCTTCTAAAGCTATTTAGAAAACCCCTTTCGATAGCCTATGTTTCGACTCCTTCAAAAGCTTTAATAAAACAAAGGCAGGTGCTTAGCATTTTGAAACAAAACAAAGGTATCAACCCCGTTGAAAGCAATGCTTTCGACATCATACCTTCCACCTTCCTCTAATCCACTACGTACCCATATACCTTGTGTATTGGTTTTGGCTTTGTAGTAGGCTGTCAATGGGTACTTGAATAATTCGATATCCGTCTGAATATGTATCCGAAAATATGAAAAATATCCATTATCCGAAAAGTGGATACGGATATCCGATATCCGAAAAGCTTTCCGGATACGGATATGGTTATTGTGGTATCCATATCCGAAAAAAATCCGTCCGATTAACTGATGCATATATATATATATATATATTTAATTAAAATTATATTTAATTAATATATGATTTTCCAACTATTTCCTAACCATTGGATGTTACTTCGATATGGTTTTTTTACTCATTTTCAGTGAAAACAGACGGTTTTAGTGTTTAATTTTTGAATATTTTTGGATATGCATACGGATATTAGTATAAAACAATGTTTTATCATCACATTTTTCATTCCTTGGTTTTTTATGAACCTTAGTACAAAAACTATTTTATATTGATCCAAACCTTATCATTTATACATTTAAATTTATTGATTATGGGCAGAGCGGATAAATATCCGATATCCGTTTGTATCCGAAAATTAAGTGGATACGGATATCCGATATCCGAAAATTAAGCGGATACAAATATCCGATATTCGAAAATGATTTCGGATACAGATAAGGATATGGCTCTATCCGCATCCGAAAGTATCCGTTGACAGCCCTACTTTGTAAGGTTTTGACTTGATTGAAGGCGGAAGCTATGAGTCGAAAGGTGCTTCTAATAAAGGCGGAACCCACTTTTCTCGGTAAACCTGATTTAATATCAATTAAAGCAAACACTTTCTAACTAACCTGCCTCCGTGTAAGCATATGATTGGTTGCCTCAACTTTTCAAATTCTTTACAAAATAATTGCCGCTTATTATCAGATCTAAATCAAGGAAAATTTAACGATTAAGCCCTTTCATTAAGCAAAACCAAAACTGCACTTAAATCCTTTTTCTCAAATAATTTATTTTCCAAAGTAAATCTCTTAGGAAAAATCTCCAAAAATTATAAAAATTCACTTTCATCATGTTATCAAACATATCAAAATTTCAGACTTAAATTCTCAATACAATTTCTAAAATAAATTTCTAAACCCAATTAACCATATTTTCCTTTGAAAATTCATAATAATCTTTTCATAGCTTGAAAAATTATCAAAATTAAAAATTAACTCTAAAATCATGTTTTACAGAACATAAATTTTTCCATGGCATTCAAAGATCATTTACAATCGATTTTGCCCAAAAACTATATAAATCCTTATTTAAATATTTTGATTTAAATCAAATATATTCTAATTCAAGCATATTGTAACGACCCAGAATTTTTGATAATTAAAATTCGAATATTTAATTAATTTTAAATATTAATAAGTGGAATTTATAAGTCGAATAATTTATTTAAAGGATATTGGATTTAATTTGATAATTAAATCGATGATTTAACGATTGAAATTCCAGAGATAATTGTAAATCGAGTTTAAAATGATTGAAAATGATTTGTAAAATTTTATTTAATCATACTGGAATTATAGAAAGGTTATAGAACTTTTAAAATTGAATTTGGAATTAATCTGTGAAAATTGAATATTTTAATATTTAATTATCGACTGAAAAATAGCCAATTTTCGAACAGTCTCAGAATTGGACGAGACCAGTTCCATTGAATCCGTAATAGTTAGTTATTATCGGATTTCAATTTTCGTATCCATCAAAGTTGTCGTTTGACCGTGGCAGCTCGAAACGCATCGACATCGTTTTAATTTTAAATCGTCGAGTTAAAAATAGTCATTTTTCAGACAGTGTCGGATTTCGACGAAACTAGTTTCATCGGATCCGTAATGTGATATTATTGTAAGATTTCAAATTTCATAATTTTTGGATTTACCGTTTGTCCGGTACAAATTAAAACGCCTCGAAATCGATTTAAATCGGTTTAATTTAAATTGATCGTTTATTGCCATATCTCACACATACGATCGAATTAGCTTCCGAAACCTGTTCCATTGCGTTCGGAACGCGGGGTAAACCTTACGAACGTCAGCCGGCACGCTCGATTCGGAGTTCGAAAAATTTCGGATGAATAGTAAATTGAGGAATTTTCTATAAAAGCACCTAGGTATTTTCATTTGCAAAAGAAAAATCAAAACCCTAGTTTAAACGTTCAGGCCGCCACCATTGTTTTCTATGGCCAGAATGCTCCCACGTTCTTCCCCAATTATCTCCAAATCCGTCAACCAATAGCTTAACCTTCCAACTACAAAAATGTAGAGAGTAGCGAGGTCTTCAATTTCAACGGTTAAGATCGTCAATGGCGTGTCGAGTCAACGGCAAATCGCGAGCAAAGAGGCGCCGTTCGTCCTCGATTTGCGTGCGTTGGAAGGGACCGAGCTCAGCCATACTTGGCATGGTGGTGCACGGCGTAGAGGCGCTCGAAGGGATGGTTGTTGATCAAAGTCCGGTCGCGTGTGGTGGCCTCGAGCTTTAGGGTTTTAAGGCGGCTTCATGGGTTCGAGTACGAACAAATTCGCGTGGGAGGGAAGATGAGAATCACGGTCGTGATTTCCTCAGTTTGAACGTGCGGCAGATGTGAAACTGAGGTTTAAAAATTTAAATGAAATTGTAAATGTTAATTTTATAAAAATTTGTATAAAGTTTAAAATATCGTATCTCTTTCGTACGAGGTCAGAAAATTACGAAACCAGAAGCGTTGGAATCGCAGCGACGCGCTCTACGCTGCAGCGCAGATCTGGGCGTGTTTGGAATCAGTGAAATTTTGAGTGAAATTAAACGTCCGTTTAATTTTATTCGAAATAAACGCTGAAATCAGAATTAAAATCACGGTGAGATTATTTTTCTCACTCAAATTGAAAAGTGGAATTTTCAGTTATTATTTGATTGTCTGTTTGAATGTGCTATTAGATATGATAGGATATATCTATGTATATAGCAGTATATACATATTGGCATATGTATATATTGGATTGATGATTTCCCGCCTCGTATAGCGGATGAGACCCTATTGCGCCGTTAGTAAGCGGATTTATAAAAAACCTATATACCGCGATAATTCCGTACTGGAGCGGAATTGGTATTGTGCTAACATCTGTGGATGCAGGGAAACAGGTTGGAGGGATCCGACTGGATTCCTCACCGTATTGATTATTTACAGATATTTAGATATATTCTGTTATCATATGATGATATATGATATTTGACTGTTGTGATGGACTGATTGGTGTTGTTGCATCATCGGATTCAGTTTTGAACTTTAAAAATGACGACTTTTAATTTAAAAGGATTTTTAAAGTGATTTTTGAAAATATACGTTTTATGGAATTTTTGAATCGATTTATAAACGTAAAATTTTAAAGTTATAAGAGTTATAATTTTTAGTGAAATATAACCGAAGTGTCGTTTTTGAAATAAAAGTCGATTTATTTATAAAATGGTTTAAGTTGGGATTTTGAATAACTATAAACGATTTGTATAGGAAGATTTATAAAATGGATATTTTATTAATAAAAATATTGGACTTATAAAACGAATTTTTATAAGTGTTGAAAAGAAGTATAAAAGGATTTCATAAGTGAATGAAATTAATAGATTTATAACGTGAAGTTATAAAGTGAATAGATGTTGTAGAATAAACGATTTATAAGTAATTTACTTATAAATTAGATTTTTGCACTTAATTGGGATATAAATAGAAATTGCTAAATGAAATGATTTCATAAGTTGAAATTGTTATGAAGTATAAATGTGATTTATAAACGTTGTTTATAAATATGGAATCACTTATTTTGATAAGTAATTTTAGAAGTTAATAAGAGGAGAATTTTATAAATCGAAGTTGTTAGAAAATATAAAGGTGAATTTATAAACGTTGTTTTATGAATTCGAAATCAATCAAATTTGATGAATGTAATATAGAAGTTATTAAGGGAATTTTATCCACGATTTTGGATAGTGGATAATTCTTGGAATAAAACGTGTAGAAAAGATTGAAATGTAATTATTGAAGTATATTCACGATTTTGGATAGTGAATATATCGTTAAGTAAAATGGATAGTTTTGGAAAATGGATATTAAAAATGAAGTTAAACATTTTAGAGATGTTTTTAAAATGTATTATGATATCGAATACATAGATTTCAACATTTTTATTGTTGAAATAGACGTTTTCGAAAAATAAGGAAATGATGGACTATAACACTGTTGTTATAGTAAATGGTTTCCGAAAGGAAATGTTTTGATGCAGTATTGGGATTCACATATCTATCTAAATTCCGAATCCCTATACTAGTGATTTTGAGTCGTCGTAACGATGTTTTACGCAACATTCGTTTTGACTCAAATAGATGTAAAATTTATGATTTCCTTAAAGAATGAATATATACTTAATTTTGATTTAAGTATATCGAATATTTTCTAAGTGTTGAAAATAAATAGATTTGTGAAATACTTATTTTTAAATAAGTATGGAAATGCTTTTCCAATATGAAATGAACTGTTTTGAGATTTTATCTTCAAAGATAAAATGAAATGTGGAAATTGATTTGAAATTGTTTTCAAATGGTTAAGTGTGGAAAATAATATATCTAGTAAAGATATTTTTGGAAGATAAAATAATTTGGGAAAATTATTTGGAATCTGATGATGTTGCGCATCTTTATTGATAGTTAAAGAACCGACTATCAATAATTACCTTTAGATAGGTATTTGTTGTGAATTGGATGAATTTGAATGCCACACTTATTTTAAATAAACGCTCACTATTCGGGTTAGCCGGGAAAGGACCATGGGGTCGTATAACCCATTCCGAATACGTGATACGTCGTTATGAATTGCATTCGAAGACCGGTGTTGAAGACCGGATATTTTTGAAAACGGAAGGATTACCGTCGAGTTACTCTACATCGGCTGATCTCCGGTTTAGAGGTTTTATTACCCTTAGTGACGGGAAGTCCCGACGTGATTGAAAATTATCCGGATGTGCAAGGGCTTCGTGAGAAGTGCCTTCGGTTCTGTTCGATCCCGGAACAGACTTGTATGGATTGTGTGTCTGACATTACACTTTGAGGTATAAAGCTGATTTCTTTCAAATAAATTTCTGTTGGTGGCGGAGAATTTATTCTCTTAGCTTAACACCCTTCTCTGAGACGTACGAGCTCAGAGGTTATGTAGTTGAAATTTATCAGCGATATATCCCAATTTGGTAACGTGGCATACTGAGTGTTGCTGTAAAATGATCAGTGTTTGATCATTTGTGATATGATCATTTGTTTGATCTTATATCTTTGTGATCATAGGTTGATCATTTGTTTGACCCAAAGCGTGGCTTTTTGAGAAAGCGTAGCTTTGTGGACGAGACTTCATCGAGCCTCACACCCCGGAAATGGTCGAAACAGGAATGTTGCGGCAAGGTTATGAGGGTCGCGCCCTTTAGGGTATGTCATTTCCTTCTGGAAAGGGGTGGTATCATGGTATGGAGCCCAGATACTTACTCATGTGGATACACTTTCTTTATGATGTGTGATGTTGGATATCGAGCGCTCGGATAAAGGTCCCAAAGGACCGGGTGATGACATATTCGTGAGTTACCTGTTACAGGGGTAACCCGGCCTTGTTTGGCAGAGAGCAGTTTGTCTCTCGGGACGTCCAGCCAGAGGCGATCCCAATCGGCAGGAGGAAAGGAAGTTCCTTAGCCTGACCATTTGTTGGAAAATCCAAAGAAACAATACGTGACTTGTACGGTTTTAGTTGTAGAACCTATCATTCACTTATGGTGGCGCCCCACTGTTTGGATGGTAGCTATAGTAGGCATAGTTCGAAATGTCTATGCTGGCTAAGATTTATATTTTACTTTCGAAATGTTTTTCACACTAGACATTAATAATAATATCCAATGATTGGCGTAGTAAGCATCTTTGACTATCATAAGAAGAAATCTCCTCCAATTCTGCGTTTGCATTGTGTGTGTGGCGGGAGGTCTTATGGTAGTTTCATTTTCCAAAAGCATTGCGAAGTTGTTTTATTTTCTTTGTGAAAAATAACTGTTTTACGATCTCACACCAGTCACCATGACTGACTCGGAGTTTATTGTTTCCCTTCTAAACTCTGGGTGCCCACCAAATTTTCCACACGGGCAGCCTAGAGTTATATTATCAGGATATTCTGGATATTCTGGAGCTTTGGAAGCAAGCTGGATGGCGAGACGTAGTACTTGTATCTGATATATTTATTCCGCTGTGTATTCTGTATGAGGACAAGTTATATAACTGTCCATTGTTGTATATTGACTCTGATGATTGATGAATGTATAAACTGATATAGTTCTTTGTTTTAAAAAAGACTAGTAATTATCTATTGTATATTGTTCCGCTGCGATATGTGAGATTCTGATATTGTTTCTGTTTCTGATGTTGTTCTTTTGTTTCTTCTTTCTCTTTTCTTCTATCTTCTTCTTCTACCTCTTCTTTTAAAACCCTAATGGTTCGGTTTTTCGTTCACCTTGAGTAAATAGATGGAGATTAGTGTCTATTCAAGGGGTACGGAAAAGCGGGTTATTACATTTGGTATCAGAGCATATGGTTAAGCGACAACCCTGCTCTGTTGGGTGTTACTCATTAGAGATAGAGTCAGTAGTACTCTAGAATGAGTTTGAGTGTAATAATAGATACGAGTGCGTATTTGTTAGTGAATATAAAATTGTTTTATATTGTGATGATTGGTTTGTTGAGTGGTATATGGATTCTGGTCGGTATTGTCCGTACAACTCTATCGATAGGGATCTCTAAACACTTATATAGAACAATTCGGCACAGTATTGTTTTAAATAGGGTGAATGGAATAATTTTACCTCGATTATATTTTATATATAAAGAAATAATTTTTCAGTGTTAAAGTGTATATAATTGATTATTTGATAATTTGAAAATGTAAATATATACAAGTTAGTTAAAGTTGTTTGAATAAGTTGAATTAAAACAACAATTGTGAAAGAGAAAAAATATATAAGAGAATGAATTATAATGTATGAAGTTATAATTAAAATGATTTACAATGGTAAAATAATCTTATATGTAAGAAGTGAAATTATGTGCAAAGAGATTTATAAATGTGATTTATGAATAAAAGGAAATTTTTGAAAGAATTTAAGCACTGATTTCACTATTGTTGCTGGGAAATAATAAGGGTGATGACTGCAGCATCATCAGTATCATTTTCGAGTTTCTGTGTGATTGATTTGCTACTTTAGTAAATTGGAAATTGAGGTTTTGTTGTGATAAACAAATTTGAAAATTAAAGTCCAAATTTAAATATGGGAAATATAAGTGAAATAAGATTTATACTTATGATAGGAGATAATAGATTTAACTTTGGTAAAGTTAATGAATTTGAGTAGCATAATGAAATATGATGTGAAATTTAACTAAAAGAAAGTCAAATGTGATATAAATTTGAATGATTGATGAAATTTGATTTTGGTAAAAGGTTAAATGAATTTTGTTAAGAAAAACAAAATCTGAATTGGATTTATAAGTGGAAACTTAAGTTAAGTTGAACAAATGATGTTTGAAATGGAAAATAACTTAAGTGATGTTGAAGTGAAGTTTATTTTGATATCAAGTAAATTAATAAAGTGAATTTATTAAATGAATGTGAACTTGAGTTATATAAAATTCAATTTTATTTGTTAAAATGAATTAGCAATTGAATTAATAAATGGATTGAATGTCAATCAATTGAATATAAATAATTGATATGAAGCAATGAATATAAGTGTTAATTCATTAGAAGCTAAAGGAATTGAATAATTGAATGGAAATCAATTTAATATCAACAAATTGAAACTTAAAGTGTTGAACCAAATTGAATGTAAAGAAATGTAAATTGAATAAATTTGGTTATGATTGGTTATACATTGGTTGTTAGATTGATTGTTAGTTGATTTCGTGTAATTCATTAAGGGTTAATGAAATTGAATCGACAAATTGGAAGCAAAGTGATTAAATTCAAATTGATAATATGTAAATTTGAATAGAAATGAATTTGATTCAAATTGGAAATGAACCAACATGAATGTAAATTAGTGAATGTAAACTAATTGGAAACAAATGAATGAATGTTAGTTAAATCCAATATTAGCAAATCAAATGTGAGTAAATTGAAAACCAATTCAATGAATATTAATGAGAAATGAATGAATATTGATTCGGTATGGATTTGTTGGATGTTTATTGGATGATGATGGTTTGATGGTTGCATTGTTGCTTCTGAATGCATTTGTTGTTTGTTGCATTTGCTATGTTGACATATGTAGTATTATGTTGCTATGTGATGTATATTGACTATATTTTCATATCTACATGTTCTCATATTGTTTGATTGAGTGTTTAGTAGGTGCGGATGGCGTTGCTTCGCATTTGGAGCTCGCTTTCGCGCTATATTAGCCGTATACGCTTGCTAAAAATATAATAAGGTACATATCTCGGATTAAATATCGTACTTTTACACTTTTTCCCTACGGGATGCCTCATCACTTGATGGGATGTATATTTGTGATATATATACACTGTCATTTTTTTTTCGGATCGAGCCGCGCAAAGGAGACGCTGGCGAAATTTTCTGAAAATTTAAGGCGTTAGAATATTTTAGAGAAATTTGAAAATTTTGAAAACTAAGTTATGATTTGAAAACTTAGTAAAGATTTTGTGAGAAGTTAACTATGAATTTTGGAGAAGTTAAACACTTAACAGATTTGAAAATCTAATTTGAACGGTTTGTTTTGGAAAGTTAACGGATTTTGTATCTTTTTCCTAACTTGTAATTTCGAGGACGAAATTCTTTTAAGGGGGGAAGTCTGTAACGACCCAGAATTTTTGATAATTAAAATTCGAATATTTAATTAATTTTAAATATTAATAAGTGGAATTTATAAGTCGAATAATTTATTTAAAGGATATTGGATTTAATTTGATAATTAAATCGATGATTTAACGATTGAAATTCCAGAGATAATTGTAAATCGAGTTTAAAATGATTGAAAATGATTTGTAAAATTTTATTTAATCATACTGGAATTATAGAAAGGTTATAGAACTTTTAAAATTGAATTTGGAATTAATCTGTGAAAATTGAATATTTTAATATTTAATTATCGATTGAAAAATAGCCAATTTTCGAACAGTCTCAGAATTGGACGAGACCAGTTCCATTGAATTCGTAATAGTTAGTTATTATCGGATTTCAATTTTCGTATCCATCAAAGTTGTCGTTTGACCGTGGCAGCTCGAAACGCATCGACATCGTTTTAATTTTAAATCGTCGAGTTAAAAATAGTCATTTTTCAGACAGTGTCGGATTTCGACGAAACCAGTTTCATCGGATCCGTAATGTGATATTATTGTAAGATTTCAAATTTCGTAATTTTTGGATTTACCGTTTGTCCGGTACAAATTAAAACGCCTCGAAATCGATTTAAATCGGTTTAATTTAAATTGATCGTTTATTGCCATATCTCACACATACGATCGAATTAGCTTCCGAAACCTGTTCCATTGCGTTCGGAACGCGGGGTAAACCTTACGAACGTCAGCCGGCACGCTCGATTCGGAGTTCGAAAAATTTCGGATGAATAGTAAATTGAGGAATTTTCTATAAAAGCACCTAGGTATTTTCATTTGCAAAAGAAAAATCAAAACCCTAGTTTAAACGTTCAGGCCGCCACCATTGTTTTCTATGGCCAGAATGCTCCCACGTTCTTCCCCAATTATCTCCAAATCCGTCAACCAATAGCTTAACCTTCCAACTACAAAAATGTAGAGAGTAGCGAGGTCTTCAATTTCAACGGTTAAGATCGTCAATGGCGTGTCGAGTCAACGGCAAATCGCGAGCAAAGAGGCGCCGTTCGTCCTCGATTTGCGTGCGTTGGAAGGGACCGAGCTCAGCCATACTTGGCATGGTGGTGCACGGCGTAGAGGCGCTCGAAGGGATGGTTGTTGATCAAAGTCCGGTCGCGTGTGGTGGCCTCGAGCTTTAGGGTTTTAAGGCGGCTTCATGGGTTCGAGTACGAACAAATTCGCGTGGGAGGGAAGATGAGAATCACGGTCGTGATTTCCTCAGTTTGAACGTGCGGCAGATGTGAAACTGAGGTTTAAAAATTTAAATGAAATTGTAAATGTTAATTTTATAAAAATTTGTATAAAGTTTAAAATATCGTATCTCTTTCGTACGAGGTCAGAAAATTACGAAACCAGAAGCATTGGAATCGCAGCAACGCGCTCTACGCTGCAGCGCAGATCTGGGCGTGTTTGGAATCAGTGAAATTTTGAGTGAAATTAAACGTCCGTTTAATTTTATTCGAAATAAACGCTGAAATCAGAATTAAAATCACGGTGAGATTATTTTTCTCACTCAAATTGAAAAGTGGAATTTTCAGTTATTATTTGATTGTCTGTTTGAATGTGCTATTAGATATGATAGGATATATCTATGTATATAGCAGTATATACATATTGGCATATGTATATATTGGATTGATGATTTCCCGCCTCGTATAGCGGATGAGACCCTATTGCGCCGTTAGTAAGCGGATTTATAAAAAACCTATATACCGCGATAATTCCGTACTGGAGCGGAATTGGTATTGTGCTAACATCTGTGGATGCAGGGAAACAGGTTGGAGGGATCCGACTGGATTCCTCACCGTATTGATTATTTACAGATATTTAGATATATTCTGTTATCATATGATGATATATGATATTTGACTGTTGTGATGGACTGATTGGTGTTGTTGCATCATCGGATTCAGTTTTGAACTTTAAAAATGACGACTTTTAATTTAAAAGGATTTTTAAAGTGATTTTTGAAAATATACGTTTTATGGAATTTTTGAATCGATTTATAAACGTAAAATTTTAAAGTTATAAGAGTTATAATTTTTAGTGAAATATAACCGAAGTGTCGTTTTTGAAATAAAAGTCTATTTATTTATAAAATGGTTTAAGTTGGGATTTTGAATAACTATAAACGATTTGTATAGGAAGATTTATAAAATGGATATTTTATTAATAAAAATATTGGACTTATAAAACGAATTTTTATAAGTGTTGAAAAGAAGTATAAAAGGATTTCATAAGTGAATGAAATTAATAGATTTATAACGTGAAGTTATAAAGTGAATAGATGTTGTAGAATAAACGATTTATAAGTAATTTACTTATAAATTAGATTTTTGCACTTAATTGGGATATAAATAGAAATTGCTAAATGAAATGATTTCATAAGTTGAAATTGTTATGAAGTATAAATGTGATTTATAAACGTTGTTTATAAATCTGGAATCACTTATTTTGATAAGTAATTTTAGAAGTTAATAAGAGGAGAATTTTATAAATCGAAGTTGTTAGAAAATATAAAGGTGAATTTATAAACGTTGTTTTATGAATTCGAAATCAATCAAATTTGATGAATGTAATATAGAAGTTATTAAGGGAATTTTATCCACGATTTTGGATAGTGGATAATTCTTGGAATAAAACGTGTAGAAAAGATTGAAATGTAATTATTGAAGTATATTCACGATTTTGGATAGTGAATATATCGTTAAGTAAAATGGATAGTTTTGGAAAATGGATATTAAAAATGAAGTTAAACATTTTAGAGATGTTTTTAAAATGTATTATGATATCGAATACATAGATTTCAACATTTTTATTGTTGAAATAGACGTTTTCGAAAAATAAGGAAATGATGGACTATAACACTGTTGTTATAGTAAATGGTTTCCGAAAGGAAATGTTTTGATGTAGTATTGGGATTCACATATCTATCTAAATTCCGAATCCCTATACTAGTGATTTTGAGTCGTCGTAACGATGTTTTACGCAACATTCGTTTTGACTCAAATAGATGTAAAATTTATGATTTCCTTAAAGAATGAATATATACTTAATTTTGATTTAAGTATATCGAATATTTTCTAAGTGTTGAAAATAAATAGATTTGTGAAATACTTATTTTTAAATAAGTATGGAAATGCTTTTCCAATATGAAATGAACTGTTTTGAGATTTTATCTTCAAAGATAAAATGAAATGTGGAAATTGATTTGAAATTGTTTTCAAATGGTTAAGTGTGGAAAATAATATATCTAGTAAAGATATTTTTGGAAGATAAAATAATTTGGGAAAATTATTTGGAATCTGATGATGTTGCGCATCTTTATTGATAGTTAAAGAACCGACTATCAATAATTACCTTTAGATAGGTATTTGTTGTGAATTGGATGAATTTGAATGCCACACTTATTTTAAATAAACGCTCACTATTCGGGTTAGCCGGGAAAGGACCATGGGGTCGTATAACCCATTCCGAATACGTGATACGTCGTTATGAATTGCATTCGAAGACCGGTGTTGAAGACCGGATATTTTTGAAAACGGAAGGATTACCGTCGAGTTACTCTACATCGGCTGATCTCCGGTTTAGAGGTTTTATTACCCTTAGTGACGGGAAGTCCCGACGTGATTGAAAATTATCCGGATGTGCAAGGGCTTCGTGAGAAGTGCCTTCGGTTCTGTTCGATCCCGGAACAGACTTGTATGGATTGTGTGTCTGACATTACACTTTGAGGTATAAAGCTGATTTCTTTCAAATACATTTCTGTTGGTGGCGGAGAATTTATTCTCTTAGCTTAACACCCTTCTCTGAGACGTACGAGCTCAGAGGTTATGTAGTTGAAATTTATCAGCGATATATCCCAATTTGGTAACGTGGCATACTGAGTGTTGCTGTAAAATGATCAGTGTTTGATCATTTGTGATATGATCATTTGTTTGATCTTATATCTTTGTGATCATAGGTTGATCATTTGTTTGACCCAAAGCGTGGCTTTTTGAGAAAGCGTAGCTTTGTGGACGAGACTTCATTGAGCCTCACACCCCGGAAATGGTCGAAACAGGAATGTTGCGGCAAGGTTATGAGGGTCGCGCCCTTTAGGGTATGTCATTTCCTTCTGGAAAGGGGTGGTATCATGGTATGGAGCCCAGATACTTACTCATGTGGATACACTTTCTTTATGATGTGTGATGTTGGATATCGAGCGCTCGGATAAAGGTCCCAAAGGACCGGGTGATGACATATTCGTGAGTTACCTGTTACAGGGGTAACCCGGCCTTGTTTGGCAGAGAGCAGTTTGTCTCTCGGGACGTCCAGCCAGAGGCGATCCCAATCGGCAGGAGGAAAGGAAGTTCCTTAGCCTGACCATTTGTTGGAAAATCCAAAGAAACAATACGTGACTTGTACGGTTTTAGTTGTAGAACCTATCATTCACTTATGGTGGCGCCCCACTGTTTGGATGGTAGCTATAGTAGGCATAGTTCGAAATGTCTATGCTGGCTAAGATTTATATTTTACTTTCGAAATGTTTTTCACACTAGACATTAATAATAATATCCAATGATTGGCGTAGTAAGCATCTTTGACTATCATAAGAAGAAATCTCCTCCAATTCTGCGTTTGCATTGTGTGTGTGGCGGGAGGTCTTATGGTAGTTTCATTTTCCAAAAGCATTGCGAAGTTGTTTTATTTTCTTTGTGAAAAATAACTGTTTTACGATCTCACACCAGTCACCATGACTGACTCGGAGTTTATTGTTTCCCTTCTAAACTCTGGGTGCCCACCAAATTTTCCACACGGGCAGCCTAGAGTTATATTATCAGGATATTCTGGATATTCTGGAGCTTTGGAAGCAAGCTGGATGGCGAGACGTAGTACTTGTATCTGATATATTTATTCCGCTGTGTATTCTGTATGAGGACAAGTTATATAACTGTCCATTGTTGTATATTGACTCTGATGATTGATGAATGTATAAACTGATATAGTTCTTTGTTTTAAAAAAGACTAGTAATTATCTATTGTATATTGTTCCGCTGCGATATGTGAGATTCTGATATTGTTTCTGTTTCTGATGTTGTTCTTTTGTTTCTTCTTTCTCTTTTCTTCTATCTTCTTCTTCTACCTCTTCTTTTAAAACCCTAATGGTTCGGTTTTTCGTTCACCTTGAGTAAATAGATGGAGATTAGTGTCTATTCAAGGGGTACGGAAAAGCGGGTTATTACACATATCATCATCCAAACCATCATAAAAACGAATTTAATCTTAAATCCGAAAACATATGATCATAAAACAAAATAGAGATTATTATTCACCTTGATTAGGGAGATTGGATTGAGATTAATTTCCCCTAAGCTTAAATCCCTAGCTTTTGAATGAATTCTTCTTTTCTTTCTTTGTTAATGGTTGGCTCCTCTATTAGTTTGCGTTTTGATTGTTTTTATGAAAATGAGAAAATGAACGTGAACGATATAAGGAAAGAAAATATATAAGGGTTATGGTAACAAGGTGCGGCTAATTCCCAATATGCCCTTATGTAAATTAATTAACTTAGAAACCATTCTTAAGCCCATTTAATTTGTTAAGCACGACCTTCTTATCATTTATTCAAATCTCAATTCCCTTATCACTCTAATTATTTACATTATTCTATTTAATTTATCTAATTAAATCTCCTGAATAATGTTATCAAAATTAGGGTGTTACAGTATACAAAGAGGATTAGGGCAATGCTATCGTATTCTTAGTACTTTATATCGATGATCTATTATTGATTGGTAATGACACTTTGTTGTTGCAATCAGTGAAAGCTTCGCTTTCCAAGAACTTCTCCATGATGGATTTGGGAGAAGCAGCCTATATACTTAGTATAATGATCTATAGAGATAGATCTAAGACAGTATTGGGATTGTTCCAATCTCTATAACATAGACACCATACCGAAAGGTTAAGTATGGAGAAGTAAAAGCGTGGAAACATTTCGACGCAATTTGGAATCGTCCCTTCTAAGAAGGATGCTCCTCATACCGATGAGGAGAAGGAGCATATGAAGAGGATTCTTTATGCCTCGGCTATAGGATCCATAATATACGCTATGCTATGTAGTAGACTACATGTGGCATACGCATTAGGATGCATATGCCGGTATCAATATAATCCCACAGAAAAACATTTGACAGCTGTGAAATGTAGACTTAAGTACTTAAGAAATACCAAGGACTTATTCCTCATATATGTGAATGAAGACCTCCTTATGAAGGGTTATACAGATTCAAGTTTTCAAAGTGACATAGCTGATAGTAAATCGGTGTTTGCTTATGTTTTATGATTAACGGTGGAGCTGTTAGCTGGAAAAGTTCCAAATAAGAAACAGTTGTTGATTCCATGATGGAGGCCGAGTATATCGCCGTCTATGAAGCAGCTAAAGAGGCAGTTTGGATGCACAAGTTTTTGAGTGAGCTCGTAGTGATTTCAGATACCGAGAATCATATAGCATTGTTATGTGATAACAATGCTGCGATAAAGATCTCAAAGGAGCCCAGAGCATACAAGAAGTCATGACATATTCTTCGAAAGTTCCACCTAATTAGAGAGTTTGTTGAGAAGAAATAAGTCGTGATACAAACGGTAGATGCTAAGGACAACATAACAGATCCATTCACTAAAGGCCTGGCTCGTTTGGCTCTCGAGAAGTCGATTGAAGGGGTGGGATTGAGATTCCATAATTAGCCCCAAGTGCAAGTGAAAGATTGATAGAGATAAGGGCATGCTCTAGAGACAATTATATAATTTATTGTAAATTAACCAACTCTATTCTCGTTAGTAATAAAGGTATTTTTCTTTCTGTTATATATTTTGTTATAAATAATTAAATGATTAATTAAAATATTTTAACAGAAAATCCATAAATGGTGTATATGTGATGGTAATTACAAATAATTGTAATCATGAGTATCGCATCACAATATCATAAAACACATCATTTTAAATGTTCTTAATCAAGATACATCGTGACTGTATATCGATGTACTTGCTGAGACAAGAGAGCGTAGCACTCTCCAAATATTAGGCAGTGTATTACTCATAACTACTGGAGGCACCTAGAAGTTACATACCGATAGTTATTGGATAACTATGGAACGACTCACTCCATAGTTTTCTCCTGGTTAATATAACTAAGATCGGACAGAAAATATCGATGTGACTAATTAACACAATTCTCTCGACTTGAGAATACTGTTAATCTTCAATATGGAAGCTCCACTTGATTATAGTCAAATCATGGGACAATGTCTATCAAGTGACTATAGTTAGGTCGAGTGGAAGTATAGGGAGTGAGGTACTATTGAAGAGAGGATTCTTCTCCTTAGTTATATGAGGTTAGTATCATGGTCAAATCAAGTCAACCCAAAGTCAAAATCTTTGGACAGAGTAGTATGATAAATAATAATTTTTATTATTGAATCAAAGACTTTGTGTTTGGACTATAGAGTTGAATATGGATGATGTTGGAATTTTGACCATTACCAAATTCAATAAGTCCAAAGTATAATAGTTTTGGCGAAGAGAATTGGTGTAAATAAATGTCACAACCGGGTAACGCTTAATTAAAGCAAAACTGGATTTTACCGTAACTAAGTAAGCGGTAAATTTGGCCAAAATGTCACACCACCTGCTAAGTGACGTGTGAACGTTAACATTCGAATAGTTTGATGTTAATCACTTACCAAATTTACACTTGACAAGTCACACAATCGAAATGATGATTTCTCTTTAGACCAAACAATTTAATTTGTTTATAATTGTTACAAAATAATTAAATTAATTAATATTTATGAAATATTGATTATAAAATTTTGAATATGATTTAAGAAATAAATATTATTGTATATATATTTATAATAGTTATAAATATATCGATCGATATGCGATATCGATAAGCTATTAAATCAGATTTAATTAGTGATATTTATTTAGACCTAAATGGGCTATTAGCCCATGATATTATGGTGATATTTCGGCAGCAATAAGGATGTAGGAGGTGGCTAAAAATGGGCTAGGGGTATTTTAGATGGATGACTCAGATTTAGGGAGAATGGGTATAAGATATGATCCACCTTTCTCTCTATTCCTTCCACTATAAAAGGGTTCATAACCCTAATGCATAAATGTATTTTTTGGCTGCCATTTCCCATCATTGCTGGCCGAATTTATCTACATATGAGCTCCAACAAATTCATCTCAAATCAATTTCACAACAACAATATTGGATAGTCAACGACTATGATTCAAGGATTAGAAGTCTGTCGAATCGGTCGAATCGAGAAGAGTTCTAAGGAGGGAGATTAATCATTACAAGGTGTACTTCAAGGCATTGGTTTTGGTATGTGTTTACTATACCATATGACCTATGATTACTGCATAATATTCTATTGTTTGTTTGTATATCATTATCATATTGTTAGTTAGGTGAGATTCTTAAAAGTATCAATGTTGTCACGTATTAGATTGGTCATATGTATGTATATTATTAAAATAAAAAAAACTATATTTTTAGATCTAACGTATACACATCCGAATAAATTTATTTTAATCGCTATTCTTTTATTAATTAATTTCTATACACACATACACACATTAATATGTCATATAGTATAAATTAAATGACTTATATTTAATTGTGTCATCATATCATGTTAATAATTGATCTTATATTTTATATATGCATACTTACACTAACTATAATTTTAGGTAACAACAAAGTATTCATAAAAAATGATATATGTTTCAAAAATTATATTTTAAATTTTATAAAATTATTTCATCATCGTATTATCTGTCGGCCAAAATCCCAGAATTTAAAAATTAAAATTTTTATTTTCAAAAAATCATTTATATATGCGACCGATAATAAATAATTAATAAAAATTTATTTTTCACTTAGAAAATTTTGGAATTTTTTACTTGACCTTAAAATATCATGTTTAAATTTCTGAAAATTTAAAATTTGTAAAATATTTATGAAAATATTTATACCATTATTTTAATGCTTTTTGGCTAATTAATATATATATATATAAATAATTTAATAACAAAAAATTATAGTTAAATATTTCGTGTTCTGTGTATTCAATCTGGAATGCAATAAAAAAATATTTATTTTTATTCAGTTTTCATAATTGATATAATTATATAAACATTTATATATTTAAATATATATATTTATAAATACTTTAGATATTATAAATATTATTATATAAGGATACACACACATATATATAATTTTGTTACTTTAAAATACACATGTATATTATATTAAAAAAACTTTACATTATGTATATATATATATGTATATGTATATGTATATGTATATGTATATGTATATATATTTATATAGTCTTTTATTTAATTAATATCTAGTTCAATATATATATATATATATATATAAGTATATATCTGTATTGTTTTAATATTTTTTAAATAACAAGTTTATATACATACATATATTTGGACAACAGATAATACATATAAGATGAGCTAACACGCCCATTGCGATGTAAACACATCTATATACAGGAATGTTATACCTTGCACAGATTATTATATTACACATGCACACACATACATATATGTATATGATACATATGTGTACCATTATATTTAATTGACTACAAATTAAATAAATTTCATTTATTACTTATAAATTAAATGAAATAAGCGATTTTATTTAAATTAATTTGGAAATATTCTAATTAAATCAGACTTCGTAGGCCCAATATATATCCAATAAGGGTTTTTTTTTAAATTCATCCATATCTTCCCCTGCAGGCTGACCCACTTCCAACAACATACACATATGAGTTGACACACATTTTATTGTAACAAAATGAATTCTAATGTTACGTGTCTACCAACCCATATTTATATATCACTTCTCCAAGTTATTCAGCTATTTGGGACTATTCAAATTCTAAACTGGCATTCATCTTTGCAACATACGAGGCAACCCTAACAAAACAAACATACTAATTCCACTTTGCCTCACATACCAATAAGGTTAGCTTGCTTAATTTTGTATATCTACGACTCGTAAAACTGGGTTTGACGACTGATTTTTGAAAACATACACTGATCGTGAGACCAAACGTGTGTTATCGGGATGCATTTCGCTGCAGCTAGCCATAACTTTTTATAAAAAAAAAACATTTTCACTCTGATCAACTAACAATCAAATTTTTAGAGGTGGTCAAATAAAAGCTAACAACGCTTTTACTCTTCTTCGGATTGTCTTCCAAAACGTAATAATTTAAATTAGATGTTAAAGTTGTTGCTCCATGTTTGTACTTTGACAAATGGTGTAGAAATAGTTGTAATTTGAAAAAATATTACCTTAATAGCATTGTTGTAAAAATCCTTCCAGACCTCCGTTTAACCTCGCTTAGGCGTTAGCCTAGGCTTACTGTCTGACGATTTGCTTAGGCCCGCCTAAACAAGATTTATCGTATCATGTAAGAATCATTATATTTATTTAGACAATAGTTAGGCATTATTTGAGATTCGATGTCTCATATAAGCATCAATATGCTAGTTTTAGAAGATTTTGTATACTTGGTTACTCTTAAGCACATTCAAAATCTTAAAATTACAATTTACATCAATCAACACTAGATAACACACTAAAATTTTGCTCGAAATACATGAGCTATCAAAAATTACAAGCTCCGATTAATCCTCGTCTAAACGATTATCCTTATTCCGTACTAACCATCTAGTATCGTCTAACACTACATCAGTTGAAAAATGATCCCGTTGAAAGCTCGTAATTGAGATGCCCGAAATATAATTTCGTGTCCTTGTTCAAACATGAACCAGTACACGCGTTTGCTATTAGCACCCCAGTGGGTCAAAAAAAGCGTCAAATAAAAGCCCAAGTCTCTTATGTACGGTTAGTAATAAACCACGAGTTCTATCTCGACCTGAGTTCTCGCTCGTCTTGTTCTCCAAGCAAATAAAAAAGTCGGGGGTTTAAACGAAAGCACTAGAAATCTTAAACCCCTAATTTCACCCGAATCCCAGAAATGTCGATCCTCCTCCGCCGATCTCCCCGTCTCCTCGCCACCACTCTCCGTTCATCTTCAGCGGCACTTTCCACCGCTGCCGGTGCAGGCAGGCACGCAAAAATCTTAGCTCCTGCCGCCGCTCCCAGGTCATACTCTGCTGGGATTGCTGGGGCGCTGTCGCTCTCTTTATTCTCTACAGCGGCCGTGGCGGAGGCTAAATCCCAGCCTCTACGTGGCGATCTTTTGCCGAAAGAGGTGGTGCTGTACCAGTATGAGGCATGTCCTTTTTGCAATAAAGTAAGGGCGTTTCTGGATTATCATGATATAAAGTATAAGGTTGTGGAGGTTAATCCTTTGAGTAAGAAGGAGATCAAGTGGTCTGATTACAAGAAAGTTCCTATTTTGGTTGTTGATGGAGAGCAGTTGGTCGATTCCAGTGGTTTGTTTTTTGTTTTTGTTATGTTTGTTCATAATTTAAAAGTCTTAGGAGTTTGCTCATAGATAGCTTTTGGTTAATGTCAGATATAATTGACAAGCTAAACCACAAAATTAACCAGGATGAAGTTTCTACTGATGATGAAGAGAACAAATGGAGAAAGTAAGTGCTCTTATTGTTATTATTATTTCGATTCATTATTTTACTTAATTGTTCCGTGAAAGTTTTGACTGATTGAACTCGCTTTAGAAGAATGGAATTGATCTGGTGTTGGAATAAAAGTAATTATAGTAGTAACACGAGAACATATTTGTATATCTTGCCAAACATTTATTTGCTGTTTAAGCTTCTGTAGGTCTGGCTGTCATCGAAGTTTAACTAATATGATATAAATTAGCTTTTATAAATGATAATAAGGTTCTAGTTGATTTATCAGTATATTTTCTTGCTATTGCATAATTCCTTCGGTGGCACTTAAAGCGAACATAATAAAAGATAAAAGATGAATGCCTTTATAAGACATATCTATGTTCTGCATATCCAGTTGCTCTTGGAGTATTAGTTTTGTGGAGAGGTCAGTGTTCCCAATGCGACTTCCCCAATTACAATCACAAAACTGGAGACAGTTGTGTAAAGTAGAATGGTAAAATATAAATGCTTATCAAACACCCTATTTTTCCTTTCATTCTGTGTATTTCCAGCTGATACCAAATTGAAGCTTCCATGATTAAACTCGTTTGAATTGCAAAACTGATTATACATAAATAAACATAATCAACCAGATTGTGACTTCCTTTCATGCATAAAACTATTTCAACACTATTCAAGTTGGCAGTTAGTAACTAACCATGATTTCGCTTCTGTAGGTGGGTGGATGACCACCTTGTGCATATCCTATCACCAAACATATACCGCACACCATCCGAGGCTCTTGAGTCATTTGATTATATCACTAGTAAAGGTAAGCTTCTATGTGAGCGACATTTCATGCTTGTTTGATATAAATTTTATACTACAACTAAAATTTCACTTTATTTGAACTTCATTACACTACGGTTCAAAAGATAAATATTTCTAGTTTGGAAATGTCACAATTAAACTGCTGGCAGAATCCTTTATTATGGCTGATCTGAGATTATTTTCCTCTTCCTTTTTTCGGTGTGATGATGATAATAATATTTGAAATCACAGAAACTGGTAGTTATTTTAGCAATGAAATTTGTACATAGATTATGGAATTACTTTCTGAAGTAAACAGTGCATGGTGACCAACCTTTATCTGAACTTTAGTTAAGCTTGAACTTTATTTTATTGTTAAATATTATTATTTTTTAATGCAGTACCAAAAAATATTTTTATAATAGTAATGTGTACTTCCACTTTAGGTGAGAATAAGTAGCTAAACATGATCCTAATTCCTGTAATTTCAGATAGGAAACTGCTATTGCTTTGTGCTCAAAAGAGTTATAGCAAATTGTACGATTCTATTTTGAAAATCTACAATCTTAGTCAAACATAACATCCAATATCATCAGTGTTGGTAACGCCATGAGATGTTCAGGAGTTAAAGTGTCATGAAACATTTCAACTAGAGGAAGCCAAGTAGATCTTATGGGGTCTGGTATAAGGTCTTGTCAAATGACTGTCCCTGAACCTTGCTCAAATTTAAATTGATGGTTTCTTAGTTTTGAATTGCTTCTTGAATGCTTAACTACAACATTTTTCTTCGAGTCTAATAAAGATGGTTCTGCCCATATCTGTATGAGACATTTATGTAAGGTCCAGATTTTTCTAGTTTTAAAGCAAAGAATATTAATTAGGGATGAGCAACTATCGTCCAAGGTTGAGAGAGTCGAGTAATTTCTTGCATGCATTCCCACATATAGTGATTTTGATCACTAAGCTTTCAACGATTGGTTAAAACTATGTTTGTTTTTCATTGATATTCCCAACACTGTAATGTACATGCATATAAAAATGAAAATTAATATCCCAAGTAAACTCAATTCTCAATGGGAAACAACATAGGAACTGAATGAATGAGAATGAATGTTGGAATGAGATGTGAATTTAATGTGAAAATGAGAATGAATGAATATTGGATGGAAGATGAAAAAAACTTGAGTGAAAATAGGATTTGGATATTCTTTTTTCAATAACCAGAGGTTTAATTATCATATAATTTAGGTTGAGGCACCACTAGCTAAAGTGCTAAGATCTCTGTATTGTGGTTATAGAGGTCTTGGGTTCAATAGATAACAACAATGAGTGCTCTAAGCATCACTTTTATTTATTAAAAAAATAAAATTAGACCGAGGTCATGGATGCGAACCCCCAGGACATCAAATGGGTGCGCCGCTTGAATAAAGTACCACTTTTTTTTTTAAATCACTCTTGTTATCAACAAATTTAGGTTGAGGCAATTTAGGTATTGCAAAAAGCTTTACCTATGTGAAAGTCTTTGCATTTGATAGAAATTATTTGCTCTGCGAGATGCGAGATAGAACTATCACACTTAAGTATAATATAAGTCGATGATTACGCTGGTTATTAGTTATTGTGAACTTTTGTAAAAATACTCTCAAGTTTCAAAATACATAGCTGCCCCTTCTAAAAACTGGTTTAAAAAATACCTTTATTTTTAAGTTTAAGGATATTTGCGGAAAACTGCAAATATTTGATGTTTCTGGGCTGCAAATATTTGTAAAATTTTCTGCAAATATTTTGCATTTCTTCAAATAAATTTTAAAAAATAATTGTTTTGGTCATAGAAGCTTGTGGATTTAATTTCCGTAAATAAATCTTTTTTTACCGAAATTAAAAATAGAGGTGTAATTTAAAACATGTTTTTGAGAAGGGTTTTTTTTATGTGGCAAAACTTAAAATGAGGGGCGGAACTAAATTTCCACTTAATTATTTATGTAAGGAATATTCAAAATAATAAATAAAACTGCACCAGTAAGTGTTATTTTCTCCCCAAATCAGGGATTTGGAATCATTTAATACTAAGAATTTATTCTAATTTATCTAATAAATCATTTAATACTTATAACAAGATATTATGCTATTAGTATGATAATATATAATATTTTATAACTTAAATTATTTAATACTTTAATTTTTTTTAAATATAAATTTTGTTTTATTATTATTGCTATTGTTGTTTTATTAAATTCCTCGTGACTAAAAAAAATAATTGTTTCGACAACGATAGCAATCATTAATTTAAAATTAGCTACAGTTTTAATATGCAAAATTTATATTTGCTTGACTTGAATAAAATTCTTAAGTAGGAAGTTGTTTAGAAATTTAATATTTATACATGTCGAGTTTATAGATTTTTCTGTAACATATTGATTGAGAATAAACCTGAAGAAAATGATTAAGAGCATTAAGTGATCATGCATTTGGTTGGGTTCGAATATGTAACCTTTGGCATATGAGAAAAAAAGAGACGTGATTTTAGCAGTGAAGCAACGAAAGAGGTAGAAATAAGAAAACAGTGAAAATGTGTGATTTCATGTCAGCGTTTAGTTTTACATTCAAGTTTCGGTAATAGATCTGGACTACAACTCTCATGACTATCGCTTCTAAGTAACTTAAGCCGAACGTACTTCTGTTATTAGTTACTAGTATACAGCGCACGTACGTGCATTTAATATCCAAAGATATTTATCTTGGATGGATGTGTGTTTTAAGAGCAAAATGTTTTTGTAGTCAGAACATATTTCAAGTTGTTTTGTTGATGATATTGATGACAAATTGATAGTAAAATTCCGTTGGTGGATAGTCAGAAATGATGGTGGGATTCTATTAACGAATGAGGGTAATTTTGGAATTTCATAAAGACACCGTGTAAATCACATTGATTGAATTCTCTTTATTAATAGTAGAGATTATGTATGTACGCATATTCAAAAAATAATAAAACTACAGCAATAAGGGTTATTTTCTCCCCCAAACAGGAATGCAGAATGATGAGTTCAATAGAACATCTAGTGTTTTCTAGTTAACCGGGTGTGTTAGCAACAGGAATGCAGCTTAGCTAGTTGTTTGAACGTGTAGGAGGAACACATGGGTGCAAACTTACCTGAACTCTGAGAATAATATGCATATCAGAATTCAGTCATGCACATAAATTTGTTTATGTTCCATGTAGTATTATATTGGTATACAAGAATGTTGATCACTAAAGTTGCTTCCAAAAACTATAATATTGGAAAACAATATCTAAAAGGAGAAGAGAAAGAAGACTAGAAAAGAATTAAGCTAAAGAAAAGCCGTGATGCATTTGGTTTTGCTATGAGATTTTGGGAATAACTAGAAGCCGGTAATGTAAATTAAACCACTGGCCTGATTGTGTCAATATTTCTTACCAATAATACATAACATGTTACTAAGTTTAACTGACGGGTAATCTTCTTAATTACTGATACAAACATGATCAATTCGAAACGTAACCTTAATTTCCTTTCAAATGTGCAGGCAACTTCAGTTTCATGGAGAAGATTTCAGTGAAATATGCAGGAGCCGGAGCCATGTATTTTGTATCCAAGAAACTGAAGAAGAAACACAACATCACCGATCCACGTGCCTCATTATACGAAGCTGCGGATACATGGACCAAAGCTTTAGGAGGCAAAGATTTCATGGGTAATCATTTCAAACCTCCTTTCATAATTAGTCCAAATTTGCAGGTACTTAATTGAGACAATAAATTTTCAGGGGGTTCAAAACCAAACTTAGCTGATCTTGCATGTTTTGGAGTGCTTAGACCGCTTCGGCATCTGAGGTCAGGTAAAGATATGGTTGAGAACACTGGAATCGGGCCATGGTATGAAAGAATGGAAGCTGCTATCGGAGAGCCTTCTAGAGTCGAGGGTTAAATCGCAATATTCCACCATTTTTGTTATTGTACGACTGGTTTGTTATGTTCTCACCTCTGTGAGAATGGCTCAAGTGCAATGTTTATGAAAGTATCTAGATTTTGTTTTTTTGGTCATGAAAAATAAATAAATAAAGTGTTCTTGGGATGAACCTTCCTATTTGATAATTATATCATGTATTTTTCTTCAAATCAACATTTTACGTCTTTATTGTATTTTATATTCTTGGGCTTATATATTTATTTATGTGGGTTGTGATTGTTGTAGTATTTTGAATCTATGCTCCTTTTGTCCATTGACTTGATTCTTTGAGCATGTCGTATTTACTTAATTACTTGCATGTAAGTGTGGCTTGTTTAATATTTGATGTTCAATCTGATTGTCTTTCTCACTTGGGATATCGTGTTTTTCATTAAATGATAAGTTGTGGGATAACCCTGAATCACTGGCTGACACACTGTTTTTCAAATTATGCTAATATTGCACTATATTTTATTGAGGATATTTTGTATCTTCTAGGTAAGGGTATTTTGTATCATCGTAAACGTTAAAGCAATAATAATTAGGCCTTTCAACGGATGCTTTCGGATGCGGATAGTGTCATATCCGCATCCGCATCCGAAATGATTTTCGGATATCCGCATCCGCGGATACGGACGGATATCGGATAATTATCCTATCCGCTAACGACCGATAAATTAAGAAATATGAATATAAATTTTAAGTTTAACATACATTTTTTTCAATCCAGTTGATCATAAAAGTGTTAAATATAAACAAATATGGCGATAATAAATAGTTTTGAGCCGTTAATAAGCATTAAATATATATAATATAAATTATTAACTTGATAAAACAACAAATAAATATTTTTCATTATACTAAAATACACACAATTTGTACTATAATATTGACAAAAACCGGACGGATAATTTTCGGATGCGGATGTCTTCGTATCCGTATCCGCATCTGTTTTTTCGGATATCGGATATTATCCGCTTTTCGAATACGGATGCGGACGGATTTCGGATTTTTCGGGTATCCATTGACAGCCCTAATAATAATAGAGCATTTTTCACTAGTTAAAAAAAAAAGCTAAAAGAAATGTATAATTTGTATAGTGGAAATGCTGCAAGAACTAAATGTCAAGATACTATTGTATAAGCATGGATTTTTACTGACAAAAGTACTAAAATAGCTATTAGCCGAAAGGTTTAATTACCGAGTTATAATATCATTATTTCATTGCTCGAAGTAATAACAAACAAAGTGTAGCAACTTAGAAGCCGAGACCAAAAGGTCATATTTACCGAGTTCTAACAGTTTACATGTACTTGGTTAAATAAAGGAAGATCAATATAGGAAACGCACATGATACATGCGGCAACCATTATGATATTTTGTGATCTCAACCATCCAATAAAGTCATGTATTAACGTTAAATAATGCTTCTAAAGAGGGAGAGATCAGCATCAACAAACAACACATCATGACAAAACCATAGAATAAAGATGGCCGCCAAATGTCATTAATCCATTGACCAGCTCCAATTTGCTTCAAAATATTTATAAATAGGTGTGAATCCCGCAACAATCAACAAGCAATATTTCAAATACTAAAAGACAAAAGAACGCTATTTTATGCTAGAAACATCTGTAAAAACTCATTAATGGCTTCAAATTGATTTTTATATTTGTGTGAACAACTCTAAATTACAAAAGTATCAACAATGGATGTAGGGATTTTCCTGAACCACTGTGAATTTTGCTGTCTCTTTTTTCTTTGTAATCTTTTTCAACTTCTGCTTAACATCTCCTGCATTTAATGATAGGATGCTACTTACTGCTTCGGATTGGCTCTAAAGACCAATGTTCTCACACGAAAGCCAACCATCAATTATTTGTTGTTGTTGTAGCAAAAATCTACATCAACAATTTAACGCTAGAAAAAAAACTCGAACCTCTATCTCTTGTTCAATCACAACCACCTTGTCACCTCTCTCCTCCCAAAAGTTTAAATGGATGATTCAATTTGTCTCCTTCAGGAGAAACATACTTTCACATTTATAGTTAAACATCAGGTTCAACTCATTGATGAGAATAATAGTTACTGATATTTTGTAACATCCCTCATTCTGAAACCAAAAAATGAAACCCAATGTGCTACAGTCACTTTAGAATTATCTTTCAGCGACGGATGAAATCAATTACATAATAATGGTATAAGTAAACATACTAGCTAATAAGTATTACATAACATCATCATTTTCACATATTCAAATTGTACCCATAGTCGTGCCCATGCAGGGGTCAAAAATATAATATAATTACAATTATGGTTAACAATGTTATGCCCAACATATGAAGATGCTGATATAAACACTTAGTACATTGGAATCAAAATAACAAATATTACTCCCAAGCCTCCAACTTAGTCTTCAGCTCACGCATTCGTCAATCCAAAAGCACCTTTTCTAATTCCATAAACTCAAACTACTGAAACGAGTACTCATGAGTTTATGCGGAAAACCATAATAAAAATACGAGTCAAACATAAAGTCTGATATGAGAAATATATTACTCCAAACATAAAACATATCGAGACCACGCCGCTAAAGCACAGAACATGTTTTTCCCTCACTATAACATAACATTTATTTTTAACAACTTCTAAACACAAGCACAAATAAATATTTCCTTCTCAAGGGTCCTATTCGTACAGATTTGACATAATAAAAAACAATGGCCTTTTTTTTTACATGTCATACAATAATCCTTCTTTTTTCTTTCATAAACTTGAAGCCTACTGCCTTCAGCTGCTACCAAGGCCTTACACCTCCTTCTACTGCCAGAGTTATATATTAACTTTCGATTGCCATTAAGGCATTATGCCTACATTGTTTCCTTATACTAATAGATTCCACTACCGAATTCGGTTTCCCCTTCAGGCCTTACACCTACGTTTTCGTATTTCAGTTGCCACTGCAGGCCTTACACCACTATGCTTTCGTATTTTAATTGCCACTCCCGGCCATACACCTACGCTTTCGTATTTCGGTTACCACTCCAGGCTTACACCTACTACGCTTTTGGTCCTTCGATGCCACATCAAGTCTTATGTCATCTATCGAGGTCTACCTTGGTTTCCACCCCAAGGCTTACACCAACACCTTCATGTTTTGGATGCCACTATAGGCCTTACTCCAACGTTTTCAGTTGTGATTGCTACATTAGGCCTTACACCTATGATTTTAGTTTTAGTTGCAACCAAGGCCTTATACCCATGTTTTCATTTTCGAATGCCACTAAGGCCTTACTCATGTCCTTTCGGTTCTTGGCTACCACATCAGGCATAATGTCATCTACCGACCATCGGTTGTTTTCCAAACCAATCGTACGTTAGGCTTTTCACTTAGCTATTCATTAAGCTACTATAAGTTGGACTACCTTTCATGTTACTTTTCTACTTTCTGCATTATTATCAATGTTCTCAATACTGGTTTCAGCCATCTTAGGCCTTAACATACATTACCATCTCCGGAAGCCAATTAGTTCCAGTTTTAACATTTCATCGAGATCCAATAAGCTCTCGGTAATCATTGCTCATGGTCTTGTCTAGGGAAGCCGGATTTAATTTAGTTCCATTAATCATATGGAATCTCAGCTCTAGGTTTCAAAAATCACCCTCTCTACCCATAATTCCTGTTTAACTCTCGGTTTTGTAAACCTAACTTATTCTTTAGCATTTCTTAGCTTTCTTCCTTAAGTCTTTACACTTAAGATTCTAGTTCATTTACTCTCGATTCGGCTCCACTGCCTTTGGTTCTGTCTCTCGGTACACGTAGGATATCCTTTTTTGCACGTTTGACACTACCAGTACATGTGTCGACTCCTAATTCATTTAACTTGGTCCTTTCTTACCGTTATTATATGCTTTCCAAACACATTCAACACATAATATGGATCTGGCCTAATAACCAATTATTATATAATTTATTCAGCTAAATCACCTTTCAGTCCTATATAATTTACCGCTTAGCACCTATTAAATCCCCTTTGATTTAAGGTATTTTCCCTCGAAAATCACTTATTTTATTTCCAGAAAATCTTTGAAAATATGTATATGCATTTTCTTTGCATAAAATTTCTCAAACTTCATATTTCTACCCATTTTCTATAGTAAACAGTACTTAGATAATGCATATCAATTTATTTCCTTACATAAAAATTTCATAAATAAAAAACCATCTCCAATAATGTGTTTTTAAAATCATAATAAATTTTCGGACCATTATAATCACAAGTAGTATGAGTAATAATTTGAAGCAATTCAGTCATGAGCAATTAATAAGGAAAACAAGATTTAAAGAATATATTACTCACCTAGATTTCTTAGTTGAACGACGTTTCTAGTTCCCTTAACTTTGATCTTATTCTTTTCATTTTTCTCTTGCTTAGGCAACCACTATTAAAGTGCTTTAAATTTTATATTTTTATTTTTAAGTGAGTAGAATGAAATGAGATGAGTATGGTTAACTTTAATCCCATGAGTAGTTAGGCCGCCGACCCATTGTCCCTATTCTTCATTTAATTCATCTTAGTTAAGTTTCATTTGTTAGTCTATAGGATAATGGTTTTGATGACAACAACTATAGAAGTGTTATAAAATATATATGTGCAGGAAATCTATATGCAGGTATCAACAAAAGAAGACTGTACAGTAAAGAAGACAAAGATCAAGAGTTCAAGATTGAAGACTCATGAGATTCAAGATATTCAAGAGTTCAAGACAAATAATATAGTTAGGTTAGATATTTGTTAAAACTCCTTGAAAGCACTATCATTCTTTTTTATCCAATTTACTCGTGGAATGGAATCCACTTCGTTCTTGTTAAAGGGATGGAACCCTAGTGAGATGGAACTCACGAAATATCTAGTGGAACGGACAGTAGCCCTATTTTGTTATCCACTAATTTTGATTCAAAATGATTTTCAAAATTATCTCTTGTTTCATAAAATGATTTTCAAATATTCCTTTTCAAAAGAAAAACCTTCGTTCGTATTTCCAAAAATGTTTTAGCCTCAAAATCATATTTATCATTTTGTTATATTTTGATTTCAAAATTGTCCTTGATATTTTAGCCTCAAAATCTATTTTAATATTATATTTACTTTAGTTTATTTACCTTGATTTTAAATATATTTTAGTATATATACATATATATATTCATAAGTATTTCTACTTCTAAATACCTTCTACAAATACATAAGAGTCCATTTGAATAAAGTTGCATATATTTTAAATCATCATTTTCAAAGTAAAGCAAATCATCATTTTTACTAGACCATGTCGACATCATAGTTACTCGTCATGTCGACATGCTTCCCGTTATAGCAAAGGTTGTTTTCAAAAGAAGTGTCTATTCGTTTAAATCTCTTTGAATGGACACATCCATTCATTCTCTATAAATAGAGACTGTTATGGACGTTTTCCAGTAACTACATTCTTTATTTTCTCTCCTCTTTATTCTCTTATCTTATTTTCTAATCATCCTATCCATATTCTGCCAAAATCTTAAGTGAATCAAACCAGAATATCTCTAGTTTGATTCTCTGCCACTCTCTTCAAAGAATCTCAGTGCTTATCAGAGTTATAGATACATTTGTACTCAAAGAAACTTGTTTAGGGTTATAAAGGTGTGATCGTGTCCTTGAAAATCGATCGGGTGAACTTGTGTCCTGTGAATCAAGTGGTTCTACCCAGAGACCTGAGAATTTGGAGGGTGTACCTCGTTGCCTTGGAATCGAGGGATTGTAATCCAGATTATTATTGAATAGAAAGCCGTACGAGTTGTGCGGGACTGGATGTAGGGTAACACCGAACCAGTATAAAATTCCTGGTGTGTTCTTTCATTTACTTGCTTTTTATTTATATTTGCATCTGTTTGTGATTCTGTGATTTGATCTATGATTGTGTATTTGCATTAAGTTAGTTAAATCAATTTAAATCAAAGAAGTTTTAAAGAAATTCTTAAAACACTATTCACCCCCCCCTCTAGTGTTAAATAGCCTTAAGATCATCTTCCGCGTCTCTTTCATTTGGTATCAGAGCAAGTTTTTCAAAGTATTCATAATCTGATTTTTGAAAAGTTCATGGCTAAGTTTGAAATGTTTCCTAAAAATAATTCTTTAATGATCAAATCATTGTGGTCTCATAAATTGATGCATGATAGTTATATAGAATCAGGTAATCTACAAAAGTTGCTCACTGTGCAGGAATCTTGCTTCATGGCGACAAATGAATCTATTCACAATGGACAAGTTGTGCAAATAAGGAAAAACAAGTGGATACTTGATAGTGGATGTTCAAGACATATGACAGGAAATCCAGAGATACTCAATGACATTATTTACAAGGATGGAGGATTGGTTAATTTTGGGGATAATTCAAAAGGTTATGTAGTTGGCATCGGCAATGTAGGTAATTCTGAAACTCCTATTATTTCAAATGTTTTGTTAGTTAAAAATCTACAACATAATCTACTTAGTATTATTCAGTTATGTGATAAAGGATATAGGATTAAATTTGAAAAAGACAAGTGTCACATCGAAGATAATAAATCTAATATTATCTTTGAGGGAGTTAGGAAAAATAATATCTATATTCTCAGTATGAAAATTTCAAATGATAATCTATGTCTTTTGGCCAATACAAGTGACCCTTGGACTTGGCATAAGAGATTTGGACATTTGAATTTTAAACTCTTATCTAGACTATCCAAACTTGATCTAGTAAGAGGCCTCCCTAAGATGCAATTTAAAGTAGATAGTATATGTGATGCATGTCAATTAGGAAAACTTAGAAAAAGTTCCTTTAAACTTAAAGATATGATTTCTACTTCAAAACCTCTTGAGTTACTTCACCTAGATTTATTTGGTCCATCTCAGATTCAATCAATCAACCATAGTAAATATGTCTTTGTAATTGTGGATGATTATTCCAGATATACATGGACAATCTTTCTGAAACATAAAAGTGATACTTTTGATTATTTTAAAAGTTTTTCAAAAAGAGTTCAAAACCAACTTTCTTCCAAGATCATCACTATTCGTAGTGATCACGGTGGTGAATTTGAAAATGAGAAGTTTGAGGAATTCTGTAATCAGAAGTGAATTACTCACAATTTTTCGTTTCCAAGAACTCCACAACAAAACGGAGTAGTTGAGCGTAAGAATAGGACGATTCAAGAGTGTGCTAGAACTCTACTTTCTGATAGTAAATTACCAAAACATTTTTGGGCTGAAGCAGTTGCAACAGCCTGTTATATTTTGAATAGGATTCTAATTAGACCTCTAACCAATAAAACACCTTATGAACTTCTTTTCAATAAGAAACCTAAGGTATCTTATTTCAGAATTTTTGGAAGTAAATGTTTTATCTTAAATACAAAAGATAATTTAGATAAGTTTGATCCTAAATCCGACAAAGGAATCTTTATCGGATATTCTAACAGGAGTAAAGCTTATAGAGTTTTTAATCTAAGAACAAACACTATTGAAGAAACTTTACATGTTTCCTTTGATGAAAATTTCAAAGAAGTTGATCAGACTAATGATGAGGATGACTTAGTTATTTCTAATCATGAATCTGTAGATGCTACAAATGAAACTTTTCATCCAAATAAAAAGATTAGGCTTTTAAAAGATCACCCTGTAGAAAATATTCTAGGAGATATGCAATCTGTTGTTAAAACTAGGAATCAATTAAACAGTATGAGTCATGTTGCTTTTATATCCTCAATAGAACCTAAAAATCCAAAGGAAGCATCAACTGATGATTCATGGATTCTTGCTATGCAAGAAGAATTGAATCAATTCACCAGAAATGATGTTTGGGAACTTGTTCCTAGACCTGAGGATAAATCCATTATAGGCACTAAATGGGTATATAAAAATAAATTAAATGAATTAGGTGAGGTCGTTAGAAATAAGGCTCGACTCGTTGCACAAGGTTATTGTCAAGAAGAAGGTATAGATTATGACGAAACCTTTGCACCCGTAGCAAGATTAGAAGCTATTAGAATTCTGCTTGCTTTCGCTAATTTCAATAATTTCAAACTTTTTCAAATGGATGTCAAGAGTGCCTTTCTAAATGGTTTTGTAAAAGAGGAAGTTTATGTTGAACAACCTCCACTCTTTGAAGATACAAAATTTCCAAATCATGTTTTTAAATTAAAAAAGGCCCTGTATGGTCTAAAACAAGCTCCTAGAGCTTGGTATGATAGACTTAGGTCTTATCTTTTGCAATCTGATTTTGAAATAGGTAAAGTAGATAACACACTTTTTATTAAAAGAAATAAAAATGATATTCAACTTGTACAAGTGTACGTAGATGATATTATTTTTGGATCAACCAATTCTGACATGAACAAAGAATTTTCTGACATTATGACAAAAGAGTTTGAGATGAGTCATATGGGTGAACTTAACTTTTTCCTAGGATTACAAATCAAACAATTAGATAATGGTATCTTTATCAGTCAAGAGAAGTATGCGAGAGAGTTAGTTAGTAAGTTTGGCTTGACCAATGTGAGTGGAAAACCAACTCCCATGGCAACCAATATAGCGTTAAGTAAGGATGATCTATCCAAAGACGTAGATCAAACCTTGTATAGAGGAATGATTGGATCACTTCTCTATATAACTGCTAGTAGACCAGATATCATGAACAGTGTCTGTCTCTGTGCAAGATATCAATCTCAACCCAAGGAAACTCATCTAAAAGCTGTGAAACGTATCATTCGATATGTTAAACACACCTTTGATTATGGATTGTTCTACCCTAAGAATGATTCATTTGAATTAGTTTCCTACTGTGATGCTGACTATGCTGGGTGTAAGTCAGACCGAAAGAGTACAAGTGGAACTTGTCACTTTCTAGGTCATTCCTTAATTTCCTGGTTCAGTAAAAAGCAGAATACTGTTTCCCTATCAACAACTGAAGCAGAATATGTTTCTGCTGCTTTAGCTTGTTCTCAAGTTTTGTATATGCAACAAACCTTGAATGATTTTGGTATATCTATCACAAAATCTCCAATTTTCTGTGATAACACTAGTGCCATTAGTTTGTCCAAAAACCCAACTCTCCATGCCCGAACTAAACATATTGACATTAGACACCATTTTCTAAGAGATAACGTAAATAAAGAGAAAATTTCTCTTGATTTCGTTAATTCTGAAAATCAAATAGCTGATATTTTAACCAAACCTTTAGGAGAACCTATCTTCACCAAGTTAAGAAGAGAATTAGGTATATGTTCTCTTTCTGAAATATAGTATATAGTATAGTAGTATACATAGGGTATATATGAATGATTTCTTAACCATAGCATTTTACAACACCATGTCGACATAGTATTCATGCGTCATGTCGACATGAAACGGTAAAAATGACAATTCGTTTTTCCCTCTAATTTTTGAATGGGTGGTTATTTAATTCACCCATTCCGAGTTTCTCTTCCCTCCAATCATTATTTCTTCATACTACTTTCTGGAAACATCAAATCCATGGCTTCCACATCCAATCCTAATCAAATTTCACCGGTTCCTTTCCCTTTTCCTTCACAAGGCCCTTTCCAAAACTCCATACTTGCTCGTGTCATCAAAATAGAGGAGAAAGTTGATGATTTGCTGCAGATGTTAACTGAAATGCAAGTTCAACAATTGAGAATGGCAAGAGAGCAAGAGAAACATGGGAATATTCTGAGGAATCTTCAAAAATTCCTCATGGATAATCATGCCAATCCAATTGTAATTGAAGATTCTTCTAACATAGAAGCAAATGAAGAAGGAGAAGAAGACGAAGACGAAGAAGAAGAGGAAGAACCAATGGAGGAAGAAACTGATGATGAAGCAGTATGTGTAGGGGAAGTTTGTTTTGATGCTTATGGGAACATTGTGGAACAACATGGAAACTTCTGTTTCCATTACCCAAATTGTCCTGTCCACAAGTCTCCTATCATCAAAAACAACCGTTGAGTTGTTTATTTTCTTGTTTTAGTAAGTTATGTGTTTATAAGTTTAAATAGTCATGTATATAGTAATATTGAAATGAATAAAATAATCTGTGGTTACACTTATTATTCTTATTCTTATATTACTCATATATAACATTCTAAGAATACGATGTTTAGTGCACTGTTATATCTAGTTTCAGTATTATTAATGATAACACTATCATTAATATCATAGATTTAGGGGGAGTTAGTGTCATTTTTTTGTTGATGACAAAGGGGGAGAAGTATAAAATAGGTTAGTTAGGCATAGATTAAGGGGGAGTTATTAGATTTAGGGGGAGTTATAAGGAGAATATAAATATTTTATAAACAAAGGTTGTCATCATCAAAAAGGGGGAGAATGTTAGTCTATAGGATAATGGTTTTGATGACAACAACTATAGAAGTGTTATAAAATATATATGTGCAGGAAATCTATATGCAGGTATCAACAAAAGAAGACTGTACAGTAAAGAAGACAAAGATCAAGAGTTCAAGATTGAAGACTCATGAGATTCAAGATATTCAAGAGTTCAAGACAAATAATATAGTTAGGTTAGATATTTGTTAAAACTCCTTGAAAGCACTATCATTCTTTTTTATCCAATTTACTCGTGGAATGGAATCCACTTCGTTCTTGTTAAAGGGATGGAACCCTAGTGAGATGGAACTCACGAAATATCTAGTGGAACGGACAGTAGCCCTATTTTGTTATCCACTAATTTTGATTCAAAATGATTTTCAAAATTATCTCTTGTTTCATAAAATGATTTTCAAATATTCCTTTTCAAAAGAAAAACCTTCGTTCGTATTTCCAAAAATGTTTTAGCCTCAAAATCATATTTATCATTTTGTTATATTTTGATTTCAAAATTGTCCTTGATATTTTAGCCTCAAAATCTATTTTAATATTATATTTAATTTAGTTTATTTACCTTGATTTTAAATATATTTTAGTATATATACATATATATATTCATAAGTATTTCTACTTCTAAATACCTTCTACAAATACATAAGAGTCCATTTGAATAAAGTTGCATATATTTTAAATCATCATTTTCAAAGTAAAGCAAATCATCATATTTACTAGACCATGTTGACATCATAGTTACTCGTCATGTCGACATGCTTCCCGTTATAGCAAAGGTTGTTTTCAAAAGAAGTGTCTATTCGTTTAAATCTCTTTGAATGGACACATCCATTCATTCTCTATAAATAGAGACTGTTATGGACGTTTTCCAGTAACTACATTCTTTATTTTCTCTCCTCTTTATTCTCTTATCTTATTTTCTAATCATCCTATCCATATTCTGCCAAAATCTTAAGTGAATCAAACCAGAATATCTCTAGTTTGATTCTCTGCCACTCTCTTCAAAGAATCTCAGTGCTTATCAGAGTTATAGATACATTTGTACTCAAAGAAACTTGTTTAGGGTTATAAAGGTGTGATCGTGTCCTTGGAAATCGATCGGGTGAACTTGTGTCCTGTGAATCAAGTGGTTCTACCCAAAGACCTGAGAATCTGGAGGGTGTACCTCGTTGCCTTGGAATCGAGGGATTGTAATCTAGATTATTATTGAATAGAAAGCCGTACGAGTTGTGCGGGACTGGATGTAGGGTAACACCGAACCAATATAAAATTCCTGGTGTGTTCTTTCCTTTACTTGCTTTTTATTTATATTTGCATCTGTTTGTGATTCTGTGATTTGATCTATGATTGTGTATTTGCATTAAGTTAGTTAAATCAATTTAAATCAAAGAAGTTTTAAAGAAATTCTTAAAACACTATTCACCCCCCTCTAGTGTTAAATAGCCTTAAGATCATCTTCCGCGTCTCTTTCATCATTAAGTGATAATCATGGTAAGTAAATGTACACCGACTTATTTTTCACACCTCATTGTTTTCTTTCATAATTTAAATACTTAAATGTTTATTCATATAATTAATTCTTTAACTAATTATTCATTAATTAATGGGGTTACAGGCTTCGCTCTATAAGAATTTTGTCCTCAAATTTTGATTTAGTATTAATAGGTATTATTTCCTGTTGAGTTTTCGATGCCATAGACATATACATTCTTTATGAATGTGCATTAATTCACTGTGGTTTATAACAAACATACATGTTCAATAAGCAAACACAACTCGAGATAAGTCACTCTGACCTTATCCTTTATTTTCCAAGTACAATCATCTCGATCATCACTCCACTGGACTTGTACAAGCTTTACTACCTCATCCAAAGCTTCTTCACATCTCGGTCTATTATTCGAATGGTCTTCCTTACATAGGTCATATTTAGTTCGACAACCAAATCTTCCATAGCTCTTGGAACTACATTATCCCTAGGGTCTCATACACACTTCCTTAGATGCGAGACATGAAACAAATTATGGACCTCGGTAAAAGCACTCGACAATTCCAATTTATAGGTTATTTGTTGAATCTTTTTAGTATTGGAAATTGCCAACATATCTCGGCATCAACTTTTCGGCATTTCCCAACCTCACAGTGCCTCTCATTGGCCATACTTTAACAAATACATGATTTTCTTGATCAAATTCTAAATCCTTCCGCCTCCTATTAATGTAATAAATCTGCTTTGATTGAACATCCTTCATCTTTTGCTGAATTAGCTCAACCTTCTCTAAAGCTTCTTTCACAAGATCCAAGCATAGACCTTACAATAAATCACAGGCGACTTAAAAGGTCTTCCATATAATGCCTTGAAAGGTGTCATTCCAATATTGGATGGTAACCATTTTTGTATGAAAATTCTACTGAGTGCAAATGATCTTCCCAGTATCCATCAAAGTCTAATACACAATCTCATAACATATTTTCAAGCACTCGGTTGACCCTCTCGACCTGACTATCTGTCCGTGGATGGTAAGCAGTACCCATACAAGATTTTGAACCCAGAACTGAAAGCACTCTAGATGCTCTACCAAAACTCTCTAACAAACAAAGAGTCTCGGTCACTAACTATAGTACTTGGAATTCCATGGTGTCTCACTATAGTCTTCATATATCTTAGCTAATCTTGATGCCTTCCTCATAGACTTCACGGGGATGAAATGAGCACTCTTAGTTAATCTATCTATTATGATCCATGTACTTCCATTCTCTGCCTTTTTCCTTGGCAAACCATTAACAAAGTCCATAGAAATCGAGTCTCATTTCCACAATGGGATTTCTAAAGGCTGTAAATGTGCACTTGATATTCTGCCTTAACCAGTTGGCAACATCTCTTCATCCCTTCCTAGTAAAAGCTCAGCTTCATATCTTGGTACATCTTAGTATCCCCTGGATGTATAACAAACTTTAAACGATGACACTCGTCCAAGACCAACTTTAGAAGATCTCCACTATCCAGGACATACAACCTCCCTTCTTTTGATGCCAACCTTTCTTGGTAATACTAAAGCCTTCAGCTCTTTGATCTTGAAACCATTCTTCAGGCCATTAATCCTTTCAGCACATGATGGATCTTCCTTCTGCCTCTCGACGATAATTTTTATGAGAGTTGGGTAAAATTCTAAGCAGGAAATATACCAAAAGTTCTACTTGAACCAACTATAAAGACCCATTATTTGTAATACCCGAAAATCCATACACTGCGGCATCCGAATGCTCAAGTAGAAAAATGACAACTCTCAGAGGTGGTAAAAGAAACACAAATAAAGCATCTATCACTGGTTTGCATAGTACTCATAGCAGAATGATAAAATATAATACCAGCATAATATATGAACAAGACTGTGAATGTCATAACAATAGGAAGACAATAGGATCCATCATCATAATACATAATACTCCAAACATATAGAGTTCAAATGATACAACATCTCAAAATAATATCTCATATACAATATAAAGTTTAACATGTCTATATACAAAATACTAGATAAATAATCATAACAATACAAAGTTATGGCTCCATAACCTGCTCTAGATTGCAATGTCCCTAAGTCTCTAGTTCGTACCTACTCAAGGGATAGATAAAAAGGAAAGACACGAACAGGGTCAAACATAAAGCTCGGTGAAAGGGAAATATCACTACCGAACATGGTATCTGATACACTAATATGACATGAATAATGCATTAAGTGGTACCCTGGAATATCACCCATATATAAGCCAATTATACATAAATAAATGGCCAAGAGCTCAAGAGTAACGTCGTGTCATACCTTGCTCTACTCTTCTCCTGCATCCAACACGCTAGTACAACAAATAATAGTGTTAATATAACCATCAAGCATGTCATACAATGGCACATGCAAACCCATGTGCATAATTAACGAGCTGAAACTCCAAGGTTACGCCATATCATACCCATAACTGAAACATTAAGTAATTCCATATTGTACTCCAGTCTAGACTCTAAGGTAATGCCATATTGTACCCTCTTGTGTATCTAAAATTGATACTAATGAGTCTACGCCTTTCCATCGAATCATCGCACATTGGAGAAAACAAAGTGGTCATCACCACCTCATGGCAATTATCGGTGTAGATGAGCATCCACATATCTCTTTGATTATCTCACTCGGTGAAAGCCTTGGTTGATCCCCAACAATCTCAATGGAAAAATAACAATGCTTATGCTATAACCATGTGTTAGAAGCACATGTATTGATTTTGATGATAACAACCAGATAAATGCTAGTAATAAGATTTTCTAAGTTTATTTATGATATAGTATAGGAATTACATGAATACTATCAAGATAAATTTTAGGATAATCAAATAGAGATGAAGCATAATCAAAACATATCAATACAAGAACTCAAGTACAAGACCAGGAAGATCAAGTGGAATTAAGATCAAGGCAATAAGAACAAGACTAGAATAAGAGTAGATATTCAAAGGCAAGGCTAGGAGGACATAGGAAAACCAAGGAGCAAAGGCTAGAAGAGCATAAGAAAACAATCAGTTGGTTTTAAAGTGTACCAAGTCATATATTTGATTGTCAAATGTTTCGTAGCAAATGCTTGATAATTCAATTCTAAATCTCTTAATTTTGTTCTCCGTAATCATTTTATAAAAGTTCTATTTTGGTTTTATGAGTTAAAAGAGTTAAAACAATTTTTATAAAGAAAGTGTCGTTTTACACTAGGATATGTCGACATATCCTATAATGTATGTCGACATACTAGCCGTTGGGTATATAATTTTGATGGATCTGGGTTTACGGTTTGCAAAATGGTGGTGTTATAGTATTTATAAATACCCCATAAAAATTAACTATAATTAATAAGGCTCCAAAAATAGAATTTAAGAAAACATCAAAATTTAGCCATGAAATTAGCACCATTGCATTTGTGGTGGTTTTCTAAACAACTTTCATATTTGGAGTTCCGTAATGGGAGCTCAAACGAAGAAGTTATTAGCGTTTGAAGTTTCTAGAATGAAAATAATTAATAATGAGAAATATGAAATAAATAATAATAAACGTGCGACCCCACGGTCGACCCCTTTACTTAGGTCGATCGACCACTAGCGGTCGACTGCTTATAGGGGCGACTGACCCGTCGGGGAGTGGCGGCTAGAGTTTGGACCTTGGCCAAACAGCCCAGATTTAATTATTTAATTCTATCGATTATGATTGGCTCTAGTGCCTATAAATATATGTCTAACTCCTCACCTCTCTTCTCATATTTTTTGATCAAAGCAGCAAAGCTTTGTCGTTTTCCCTTCTCCATTATTTCTATTCATTATAAATTATTATGTACACACACACATATATAATTGGAGAAGGGAAGAAAATAAAAGAGGAGCGGATCAATACTGCAGAAAAAAGGTAAATCTCTATAGTTATAAATCTATATTCCCCTTAACCCTAATATCTTCTTAGATCTGTAATTCTAATAGTATGTATATACCTTATTATACATATTCTTTTGGATTAAAATGTAAAAGGAGTTAAGTAAAGCAATGGATTTAGATTTGGAAGATTTGAAAAGCTTAAAAGGTGGGTGGAAAATTATATAATTTATTTCTAACATTGAAATTTATATCGTTGAGTTTTATTTAATTATTATGCCTATGATAGATCGATTGAGTTGTAGGCTTAAACGAACGTAATTAGTTGAAACCTTGCCTACATACTCCGTAAGTTAGGAAATTAGAATAGCATGTACAACCTAATCTGAAAATTTAAGATCAGTCCCAAATACTTATTATTGTAGAATGTTTATAAAGTTGTAAAGTTTATTCTAGATTATAATTAGGTTGTAAATTAGGTAGCCTTAGTTGAGTTGGAATGTGAATTTTTACATTTTAATTTATTGAGAGCGGGGTATAATTCAGCTGTATCTATTTCCATTTAATCTCCATGAATTATCCAATTCCATAAAATTTATAAATAGTACACATTTGAAATAATAAGGAATATGCTAAAAAAAGAAAAGAAAAAAAACGAAAGAAATGTGTAAAGTATAGAGGTTCTTCTCCATAGTTTACACTTTCTATTTCAATAAAAGAAAAGAGATAATTCTTTATAATTTATGTTCTTTACAGAATGTACATGCAAGTGTACGTTCTGGAATTCCTAAGTATGGAAATTATTGTGTTAGGAATAGAAACACACACACATATAACCAAAGTCTTTCGATTAGAACGTAAAAATCTACAGTGTAATTTATAATATGCATAGGTATTCGTGTTAGTTACAATTAGGACTACTAGTTACTAATAGCGTAGTAGTTATAGGACTTAAAAGTTGAAAAATGGAGGAATAGTTACCACAATTTATGGACAATAACTTCAAATTTAATAGGACATAAACTTGTAGTTAATGGAGAGTTGAATGAATTAAATAGGGACTGATTAGAGATTTTAACATAACATTTATGGTGAAATTGAATAGGCATAATATGTTGATTTTGAAACGAATAAATAAATATCATTAGAGATTTTCCGATAATGACCATTCATTAAAGATAATTTACATTTATTATGTATGAGAAGGAAACGAGGAATATAGGGAATAAGCGTATAAATTAGGAATAACTACGCAGCGAATAAGTAAGTGTTAATGTTAGTGAATACACGTAGGAGGAAATATAATTTTCATAGTAGGAAATTATATAACCTTAATTATGCATTTAGAAGACGTGAATTAGTGGGCCTAGCCCAACACTTAGGCTTAGGACGATTGGTTCGATTTAGTGGGTTGAGATGCGAGGCCGGTTGAGTTATATAATAGAAGTTTACCCTTTACATAGAGGCCACTAACAGTTGTGTATATTTACTACTGACGTGGGACATCTCCAACCACGTGACCTGTGGGGAAGGGAAACATTTGCGTTTTAGGTAGGGGAAATATTCCAAGGGCTTATCTGGACTTGAAGTATTAAATGGCTCGGTACCTTTAGGGATGTCAAGGTGTTTATTTCTGGGTTAAGATATTAAATGCATGTTGGGTCAGCCTCCTCCCTATATAAAAGTCTTAAATAATCTATGACGGTAACTAATAGAGAAATGGGGTCTGCTTTACTTTTAACAAGATAACTAGGATGTGTATATTTCCTTACTTACATTAGGCTGTCTAAAAGGGGATTTCGACTGTGGGAGATCGGCGGGCTATGTCAGTGTTATTGTTCTTGGACCGGTATTTTGTAGTAGGGCTGACATATAGGCTTTGACCACCAACGATCCCACACATTCGTTAGCAAAGTCTCGGGTTATGCCCTGACGGATTTCGCTTCCTACTAATGTAGAATTCATATGGGATACACACAAACCTCAAAGTTAGTTGGTTAGTTGTTTGTTTGTCGGAGATGTGCTAGTTAACCCTTAGATGAGTCTTTAAGATGCGTTTGTAGTGCGCCAATTAAATTATAACTTATAAAGCCATATATATGGGTCATCGTTCTTTGTAGCTAGGACATATTGACAAACATTTACATTGCAGAGGGCCTGCTTTGGCGATTGAGGTATTAAATGACCGATGGGTCTGCCTCCTCCCTATTTAAGAAGTACTAAGTAGCTGTGGTTTTTGGGTAGTACATCGTCTAGGTATATATGTATATAGGCATATATATATATATATAGCTATACCTCGGAGGATGTTAGGCATATCGTGCTCGCACTTAGGATTAAACGGATTAGCCGTAAATAATATGCATAACACCTAAATGGAAATTAATTGGCATAAATTAATGTTATAGGTAAAGTATGTAATTATTCAATCAGGAGAACGTTGTTCTAACTCCCTCCTTGTTGCAACCCACATGATAGATTTAGGGGGACAAGCTATTGGCACAATACGGGAACGATTGATGGTGAAGTCTTTTTGTTCATGCTTGGCACTAACAAGGCAATTAGATATCCAAAGAATACTATTGATTCCAAGGTAGTAGTCTTAGTCAGTATTTATGTTCTATTATATTTCAAGTCCACTATGACTTTGTATTGACCTTACTCTGATATACTTCTGTTTATTACAAGTTACCAAAACCAGCGATATGTGCCCTAATGGACTTAGGTTTCGATTTAATTGAAATTCGGACCCATTAAGGTGTGGGTTATTACATTTGGTATCAAAGCTTAGGTTAGTCGATCAAAGAAATTAGGATACATTGAGAGAACGTATTTGTATTTTTCCTATATATATATATTATACGCCAAACTCTATAAATTCCAACTATAGAAGGAGTTGTGACCATATTCCCAAAGGATGGATGAGGCAACTATGAGTTGGATAATAAGTAGAGTTAATTCGATGCGCCTACCCTGATTACCCTACGGGGTGGAGGCCGTAGTGTAAGGAGTGGACCGAGAAGAGCATGAGCGTGACATATAGAAGGATCTCAGAAGCTGGATGGTACTTGACTCCTTTATTGGGCCTAGACTGCCTTGTGATTGTGGATTCTGATGGATTGCCGATTGAAGACGTATATTTCATCCAGATAAATATGAAGTAAGAACCTATATGTTGCAAACGTCCGAAAGCAAGATGTGAAGAAGGAGTGGAGCAAGTTCCTACATTAAGGTGTACATTAACTATTATAAGAAGATAAGCCAAATTTTTGATGAAGATGAGTTAAGATTGAGTAGAGAAGAAGAAAAGTATAAAAGAAAGGACAAGTAAACTCCATTTCCGAGTCTGACCCTATGTGAAAGAATTTGACAAAAGATTTTAGAAAATTCCTCAAAACATTTTGAATGGGTTTTTCAAGGGATTTATTTGGAAATTATTTTGGAAAAGCAAGGAAATTCTTAGTTGAAAATTGGTTGAGTCAAGAGTTTTGATTTAAAGGTTTTTGATAAAAGGGTTTTTCGTTTTTGAAGTGAATGGAAAATAGTGCGTAAGTTTGGCTCGATGATTTTTCCTATTTTTAATACTTTAGAAGTTCTTTTTCAAAAAAAATTCTTTCTAAAGGGTGGATAAATGGAAATGGTACTTGATTGAAATGAAATAAAGAGAATAGAAGGGTAAGAATGCCTGACAATAATGATTAGATGAATATTCCTATATAAGGAAAATACGGAGAATAATGACTGAAATAGATTTATACATATCTCTTTTTATGTTAATGAAGAAGATCCCAATGACTAAGATAGTAGGAAAATGCACTGCAATGGGTCAAATTTAGATAGAAATAGCATTAGGAATTTATATGTAGAAATAGGATTAGTAATCCAGTTAGTAATAGTATAGGAGAAAAACAATAGGAATATGATATGGAGAATGGATAAATTCCATAGATATGTAGTAATTGCGCATGTATTTTAGATAGGTGTTTAGGTAGATGTTGCAATTGCATGTATCCTTTAGAAGTCCCCCTCACATGCTATTAAAATCTCAGCTAAAGGTAGAAGCGGAAATATCATGGGTAATAGTATGAAGTTATCATTGTTTACTCTAGTTTTCATTGTTTAGAGTCATTGAAGATGTTTATGAAAAAATGGTTTGGTACGATAATTGAGTTTTTGAATGTTTTGAGTTTAAAAATCCTACTTTTGAGGAAGTAAATCCTTGTTGTAGAAAGTCTTTTGAAAATGGAAAATTTTCATAGCTCCTTTTTGGAAATCAAACAATTTTTGAACTTGATAATAATGTTTCTTAGTTTATATTATCAAAGATAAAGGTTTTGGATTAAGTGCTTCATGATTGTGAAGTTTTAGTTTTATAAAAAGCGGTGAAACCAAACCAATTCTTGATATGGAGTAGATATGGATGACTGCCTAGGTAAGACAGGGTAAAGGTCAAAGACTACGAATAAAATATTTATGAATGCTCATAGGTAGCAACAAGGACTTCCTATTGAATATAATAAATACTGGTACGAAACAAGGAATATTTTATTAAACATGTGTAAAAAGTCATAAGAAGAACCCTTAAAGGAATGAGGAATGGTAACAAAGTACGATTTTGTGAGTCCTAAGATATACTCGAATGAAAGATCAAGGATGAAGAAGTAGATACCAAAGTTTGAGAATATTATCAGGAGATTTTAATTGAGTGAAGATAGTATTATGATTGGAGAAGAGAGTAATAAGACGACAAACACATATATAGGATGTTGGTTAACTCAAGGTTATAGAAGGCAAGATAGGAGGTAGAAGTTATTCCATGAAAACAATTTTCCAATGAGTTATTCTAAATGTGCATAGTGTATATTTCCTACCTACTGCAGTATGGAATGCACGATTTATCCCATAAGTGTGCGTAATAATTGAAGTAATGGATGGACCTTATTTATAGGGAGCCAAGGAGGTAAGTTAAGACATGGATTATAGTTGAATAGCATACTAGAAGTGCCCGTCTTAATTAAGTAAGGAGTGATAGGGCCACAATATCATTAACACTGGTTGATGATGGAGGGCGGCTTCCAACAATTATTTCTTTTCGGTTTTTGGGTTGTAATTGCTAATTTTATCCATTTGAATATTGGAAAAGCGTACGATATGATATGAGATATGTTTCTATTTTATTACTATGTGATGGTTTGGATAGGCTTTGACCACTATATATATATTGGGAAACAATGTAAATAAGGAGATCTCATAATGACACTTATTTAGCAACAAAATATAGATAAAGCCGGAAGTTAACTAGGAAATTAGATTAGCAACTACATGCTTAAATTCCAAAAACTTTAAAATTTTGAAAAAAAATAATTTTTAGTAAACGAAGGACAGAGAAGGGTATTGCAAAATTACGGGTCATCATCCCTATACCTTAAAAACTAAAATTTATAAATAGGCTTGTGTGTCATTGTTTAGGAGTAAAAGGAAAGTTTCCCCAAATCTAGAATTAACCGTACAATGCTAGGGTCGATTATATGTATTAACTCATTGATTGACTCCCGAATATGTTAGGTTGTGGCTTGATTTGTTTTTAAGGATGGAGCGACAAATGTTTTGAAACTTTTTGTTCAAATGCTTTTGAAATTTTTATTTAAATGCTTTTGAGAAGTTGGTTTCAAATGCTTTTGGAAATTTTGTTCAAGTGCTTTGGAAAAAATAGTGTTTAAATGCTTTTGGAAATTCGATTTTTCAAACTAGTTTGCAAAGTTTGTTTGAAGGGGGGAAACTTTTCCTTTGAAATGAGAAAATTACTGATTTTCAAAGGCCACATGCTTAATGTAGGGAGGGTCGATGGGTTAGTGAATATGAATTTTACTGTTTGACAAGGGTGACAACATACAACAGGGAAAAACGAGGAAAAAAGCTGTTTTAGCTTTGCAATTTCTATTTCATACCTTGTTGATAGTGAACGAAAACTTGCATTTAGGATAATTACATTTTTACATCCAAAATAAACCTCATTATCAAATTATACTTGGAAAAGTTGGAAAAGTTTTAGAAGCAAAAGAGAAGGTTTCAAAGTACAACTGAATAGGTACCCAAGAGAAGGGTGGAAATGTGAAATTTTCCATCTAAATTCTTTTTCCAGCGTAGAATTATATATATAGAAATATAACTTCTCAAAATTTTTGCATGTTAAAAATTGTGTATTAGGTATTGGATGGTAGAGATCATATGCTAATTGGTCAAACCATACTTCTACTTAAATGAGTGTGGAATTTGTATGTGAAAAATGATTTTTGACTTTTGAAAACTTGCATACATATAGAACTACCAGTATATATATGTTGTTTGCATCATATTTTCAATTTTTTTTAAAAGAATGCATTCTGAATGCACCGATTTAGAATCATTCAGCATTCATGTTTTATATGTTGTCGTACACTCTTCACTTTTACACGTTTGTCTGCAAAATTGATTGTACATCGATTGGTTGGATAATTTAGATGGTTGCACGCTATGTTACATGATTCAATCCTTAGGGAATTTTTGTGATAAAATTCTTTTTAGGGGAAGGGGACGAATGTAGCACCCCATAAAATTGACGATAATTAATAAAACTCCAAAAATGGAATTTGTGCAAATGTCAGAATTTGGCCACGAAACTTGCACCATTGTGTTGGCAATTTTCTGAGCAACTTTCATTTTTTAATGTTTCGTGATCGGAGCTCAAACGAAGAAGTTATTAGCGTTTGAAGTTTATGGAACGAAAATAATTAGAAATGAGAAATAGGAAATAAATTATAATAAATGCGGGACCCCACGATCGAACCCTTACTTGGACCGGTCGACCACTAGCGGTCGACTGCTTATAGGGGGCGATCGACCGGTCGGGGGTGGCGGCTAGGCTTTGAAACTTGGCCAAATGACCCGAATTTAATTATTTTAATCTAACGGCTGTGATTGATTCTAGTGCCTATAAATATAGGCCTAACCCCTCACCTCTCTTCTCATATTTTCTGATCAAAGTAGCGAAGCTTTGCCATTTTTCCTTCTCCACTATTTCTATTAATTATAATTATTATATTATATATATAATCGGAGAAGAGAAAAAACTAAAAGAGAAAAGGAGAAGGAGCAAATCAATACTGCGGAAAAATGTAAATTTTTATAGTTATAAATATATATTTCCCTTAATCCCAAATCTCTTCTCAGATCTATAATTCTAATAGTATATATATATATATATCTTATTATACATATTCTTTTGGAGTAGAATGAAAAAGGAGTCATACAAAGGAATGGTTCAGATTTGGGAGATTTGGAAAGCTTGAAATGTAAGTGGGAAATTATATAATTTATTTATAACATTGAAATTTATATCGTTGAGTTTTGTTTAATTATTATGCATATGGTGGAGCTATTGAATTATAGGCTTAAATAAACGTATTTAGCTGAAACCCTGTCTACATACTTCGTAAGTTTGGAAATTGGAATAGCATGTACAACCTAATTCAGAAATTGAAATCAGTCCCAAATATTTATTCTTGTAGAATGTTTGTAAAGTTGTAAACTTTATTACAAATTTATAATTAGATTGTAAATTAGGTAGCCCTAGTTGATTTGAAATGTGAATTTTTATGTTTTAATTTTATTGGGAGCGCGTACAATTCAATTGTATCTATTTTTATGTAGTCTCCATGAATTATCCAATTTTATAAAATTTATAAGAAGTACACATTTGAAATAATAAGGAATATACTAAAAAAGAAAATAAATAAAATGAAGGAGATGTGTAAAGTACAGAGGTTCTTCTTTGTTGTTTACACTGTCTATTATAGTAAAAGAAAAGACATAATTCCTTGTAATTTCAAATGGAGTCGGTCTTATTTTTGAATAATTTAAGGAAAGTTATAACGGTAATCCTTTTTGGAAGAATGGTTCTAATAAATTAGAATGTAGGAATTTATGTTCTTTACAGAATGTACATGCAAGTGTACGTTCTAGAATTTCTAAGTATGAGAATTATTGTGTTAGGAGAACACACACGCACGCACACACGCACATGCATGCACACGCACACGCACACGTATAACTGCATCTTTCGATTAGAACATAAATATCTATAGTATAATTTAGAACATGTGTAGGTATTCATATTAGTTATAGTTGGGATGACTAGTTACTAATAGCATGTAATTATAGGACTAGGAGGTTGAAAAAAGAAGGAATGGTAATTTCAGAATTTATGGACAATAACTACAAACTTAAAGGACAACAAATTTGTAGCTAATAGAGAGTTAAAGGAATCAAATTAGGACTGATTGGAGAATTTAATATGGCATTTATGAGGAAATTGAATAAGCATAATGGTTGATTTTGAAATGACTAAATAAATGTCATTAGAGATTGTCTCATTTTGATATTAATGACCATACATTAGGGGAAACTAACATTTATTAGATATAAGAAGGAAATGTGGAATTTAGGGAATAAGCGTATAAATTTAGAATAATTACGCAGCGAACAAGTAAGTGTTAATACTAGTGAATATACATAGAAGTCAATTTAATTTTCATAGTAGGAAATTGTATAGCCTTAATTATATGTTTAGAACAAACATGAATTAGTGGGCCTAACCCAACACTAAGTCTTATAATGATTGGTTTGGTTTAGTGGGTTGGGATGCAAGGTCATTAGAGTTACACAACAGAAGTCTACCATTCACCGAGAGGCTACCAATAGTTGTATATACTTACTACTGATTTGGGACATCTCCAACCATAGGACCCATGGGGAATGGATACGTTTATGTATAGGTAGGGGAAAATATACCAAGAGTTTGCCTTAGACTTGAAGTATTAAATGGCTCAGTTCCTTTAGGGATGTCAAAGAGTTTACTTCTGGGTAGAGGTATTAAATGGCCATTGGGTCTACCTCCTCCTTATATAGAAGTGTTAAATAACCTACGATGGTACCTAATAGGGAAATGAGGTCTGTTTCATTTCTAACAAGTGGTATCAAGTAACTAGGATGGGTATTTTTCCTTGACTTACATTACGTTAGTCTAAAATGGGTTTCCGGATGTGGGAGGTCGGCGGGCAATGTCAGTGTGGTTGTTGTTGGGTTGTTATTTAGTAGTACGACTGACATATAGGCTTTGACCACTAGCAGTCCCATGCAGTCGTTAGCAAAGGCTCAGGTTATCCCTGATGGATTTTGCTTCCTATTAGTGTAGAATTCACATGGGATACACACAAACCTCAAAGTTAGTTGGTTAGTTGTTTATTTGTTGGAAGTGGGCTAGTTAACCCTTACATGAGCCTCTGAGACGCGTTAGTAGTATGACAATTAAATTATAAAATATAAAACCATATATAGGGGTCATCGATCTCTGTAGCAAGGACCGATTGACAAACGTTTACGTTATGGAGGTCCCACTTCGAGGATTGGGGTATTAAATGGTCTTTGGGTCTGCATCCTCCCTATTTAAGAAGTGCCCGAGGTTTTTGGATAATGAATCGTTTAGATATATATGTATATATGCGCGCGCACACACACACACACACACACACACACATATATATATATATAGTTATACTTCGAAGGAGGTTAGACATATTGTACATGTACTTAGGATTAAACGGATTAGCCGTAAATAATAAACATAACACTTAAATGGAAATCAATCAACATAATTAGTGTCATGGGTAAAGTATGTAATTTTTTCAATTTCCAAACGTTGTTTTGATCCCCTCCTCATTACAACCGATATGATAGATTTAGAGGGACAAGCTACTGGTACAAGACGGGAACGATTGATGGTGAAGTCTTCTTATTCATGCTCGACGCTAATAAGGCAATTAGATATTCAAGGAATACTATTGATTCCAAGGTAGTGGCCTCAGTTAGTATTTATGTTCTATTATATCTTCAATTCCGCCGTGAGTTTATATTGATCACACTATGATACTTGTGTTTATTACAAGTTACCAAAACCAACGATCCATGCCCTAATGGACTTGGGTTTCAATTTAATTGAAATTCGAGCCTATTAAGGTGCAGGTTGTTACAGTATTTAAATAGAGTACATAACAACGTTTCGGTCAAAAGGTTACACTTAATGAACCCATCTCGTTGTCTATATAAATGATGCTTAGAAACCTTAGAGAGAAGTCGTCACATCAGTCTCTCTTCTCCAGTCCTAGAATCTCTTTTAATCTCATCTTAACGGCGTATGATTTTTGGTAATTACAAAATTTTCAAAAGTCAAAGTGTCAGATATCCATCAATTATATATCATTTCGAAACTCTCGATGAATGGAGTCAACTGTGGTGTTCGTTTGTCCTGAAAGTGCTCGGTTTGATCAGAATCAACGATCAAAGGCGGCGAAACCCTATATGGTGATTTGGGCATTTTTGATTTTGAGGTCGATTGACAAAATTAGAGGCTGTAGGCCTTGAGGATACAAATTCAATGGTAGTCTCAATTGCATAAAAGGAGGTCGGGGATGGCTGGAATTGGTCCACAATCCCTAATGACGTTAATTTATGAGCGATCTGGTTATGGCAATTGCATGCAGTAGGGGTTGATGCAGTCGGTAGAGGATGGCCAGTAGGTCACGATAGTAGTGGAAGTGCGACTTCAGGTGGTCGGAGCTAGGACATATTGAAGTCAAAGGCGAGGTCAAGGGTGGTTATGTGTTTTTGGCTGCATACAGGAAGAGGAAAGTAAGGTGTGAATTATATTAACTATTATTCTATTAAGTATAATTTATGGTATTGCCTTTAAATATTATAAATTTAATAACTTTCGCGTATGACCTCCGATTCACGAACATGGTTTCTTCCACTGAATTTGTAGCGGAATTACAAACAATTTGGTACTAGGTTTTGCTGAGTTTGGAGGCGGTTTGAAAAAGGGTGTTGGTATGGTTTATTATTTATTTTGCCTAATTAAGGTCTAAAAATATTATATGCATATCCATTGATGAAAATTTATAATTATTGATATATATTGTGAATATTATGGATATGTTGTGCCTTGTTGATTATTTATAGTTGATTATTGTATTACTGGATGTTTAGTTATAATCAATTAGGGATTTCAAAATTTGAATGTAATTAACTGAAATCACTACAAGAAAATTACCCTATTGCAACTATCTATTTAAAACTAACATTTTTCGACAGTTGCAATAAATGATCTTTGACAACTGGCATTTCTTGACAGTTGTAATAAACGTATTTTTAACAACTGTGTTTTTCTGCCAGCTGCGATAAACATAATTTTAACAGCTGCACTTTCCTACCAGTTGCAATAGACATATTTTTAACAACTGTCTTTTCCTGTCAGTTGCAATAAATATATTTTTAACAACTATTTCTTTTAGCCAATTGTAATAGAGATCTATAATAACTAATTAATTTTGGCTATTGTAAATATTTATTTATAACCATTGTCGTGCTCATAAGTTTTAAGTGATTGTGTAACCACTTTTAAGTAAACGTTGTTAATTACAAACAATAATTTGAGTGAACGTAAAGATTTTCGCTTGAATATCTTGATTGATAACAAATGATTAATACATGCTTAATAATTTGTAAATATTAATTTATAATTAATAATTATAAATGATAGCTTATATATGTCATTATTTATAATTTATTATAATTAATGATTATCAATAAATAATTTATAATTACTAATCATTATCAATAATCAATAACTATTTTTTATATTTAATAATTTATTATTAATAATTAGTAAATTATAGTTAATATTTATTAATTACATTGAATAATTAATAAATATAATTAATAATTAATATTAAATAATCACTATTAAATATAATTAATAATCAAATTTTAATAACTAACATTTAATAATTAATGTTTAACATTTAATATTTAATTAATTTACAGTTTTAATAATTAATATTTAGTAGTTCATTATAGTTTAATATTTAATATTTAATAATTAAGTAATAATTGATTTACCATTTAATAGTATATTCGGTAGTTGATGATTAATAATTATATATATGAGTACATATGCACGCCCAGGTGGACCTGCATTTAATCACAACGTGCATGCATTTTTAGTTGTACATGTGGAAGTAGATTAGATAGTAGCAACCCCATATTTGAACTCTGCCTAGGCAGAAGCCGCTATTTTTTTTCAGACTGCAATAACTTCTTCATACTTACTCGGAATCAGGCGAGACTTCGACCGATGGACTTCCACCTAAATTACGGATAATATGGTACACTCGGATACTTCATCTTGTGAACGCACACTGTAGTTCTCCATGGTGACTAACAGTTGTACTTCTAAAATAACATGCTATATCCCCACTTCAACACTCACTGTAGTTCTCTATGGTGACTAATAGTTGTACTTAGAAAATAACAGGCTGCATCCTCATATTTGAACTCCACCTAGGCAGAAGCCGTTATTTTTTTCTTCAGACAGCAATAAACTAACTCAGAATTAGGCAAAAGTTCGACCGATGAGCTCTTCCTAAATTACGGACAATATGGTACACTCGGATACTTCATCTTGTGAATGCACACTATAGTTCTCCATGTGGACTGACAGTTTACTTAGAAAATAACATGCTACCACATCCCCATATTTGAACTCCGCCTGGTGGAGAAGCCGCTAATTTTTTTGTTCAAACTGCAATAACTTCTTCATACTAATTTGAAATTCGCCGAGACTTCGATCGATTAACTCCGACCTAAATTACGGACAATATGGAACATTATGATACTTCATCTTGTGAGCGCACACTGTAGTTCTTCATGGGGACTGACAGTTGTACTTAGAAAATAACAGGCTACCACATTCCCATATTTAAACTCCGCCTAGTGCAGAAGCTGCTATTATTTTTGTCCAAACTGCAATAACTTCTTCATACTAACTCGAAATCAGGCAAAACTTCGTCCGATGAACTCCCACCTAAATTACGGACAATATGGTACGCTCGGATACTTCATCTTGTGAACGCACATTGTAGTTCTCCATGGTGACTAACAGTTGTACTTATAAAATAACAGGCTATATCCCCACTTCAACGCTCACTATAGTTTTCCATGGTGACTAATAGTTGTACTTAGAAAATAACATGCTATATCCTCATATTTGAACTCCACCTAGGCAAAAGCCGCTATTTTTTTTCTTCAGACTGCAATAACTTCTTCATACTAACTCGGAATTAGGCAAAACTTCGACCGATGAACTCCCACCTAAATTACGGACAATATGGTACACTCGGATACTTCATCTTGTGAACGCATATTATAGTTCTCCATGGGGACTGACAGTTTACTTAGAAAATAACATGCTACCATATCCCCATATTTGAACTCCGCCTAGTGCAGAAGATGCTATTTTTTTGTTCAGACTGCAATAACTTCTTCATACTAAATCGGAATCAGGAAAACTTTGACCGATGAACTCCCACCTAAATTACGGACAATATGGTACACTCGGATACATCATCTTGTGAACGCACACTGTAGTTCTCCATGGGGACTGACAGTTTACTTAGAAAATAACAAGCTACCACATCCCTATATTTGAACTCCGCCTAGTGCAGAAGCCGCTATTTTTTTTATTCAGACTGCAATAACTTCTTCATACTAACTCAGAATCATGCAAAACTTCAACCGATGAAATCCCACCTAAATTACGGACAATATGGTACACTCGGATACATCATCTTGTGAACGCACATTGTAGTTCTCCCACTACATCAGAAACAGCTTTTGACAGCGTTTCAAAAACGCTGTTATATGATACAACAGCGTTATTATAAACGCTGTATAACGACATGCTGTCGTAGATGCAAAAGTTTTAACAGCAAAATAGAAAACGCTGTAAAAAATTTGATACCACAGCGTTTATTAAACGCTGTTATATGACACAACAACGTTAGAACAAACGCCGTATAACGACAAGCTATCGTATAAAGAGAACTTACAACAGCTTAATTTTAAACGCTGTGGAAATTATTCTTTTGACAGCGTTTTATTTAGGCTATTAATATTTTTATTGCAGCGTTTAATGCGTGCTGTGTTATGTTTTTACAGTTGGGATGATGTTTTACTACATTTTACAACAACGTTTAATAAACGCTGTTACTCACTATTTAATGATAATTACAACACGAATTAAACGCTGTTGTTTCTTCATTGACAGCATTAAAATAGATGTTGTCTTCTATTTATATGATTTTTACAGCATTAACATTCCACTATATTTGCATATTCCAGAACTACATTTTGAGTATAATCAAGCAACCAGTATATATAACATGTTCTAATGAATAATAATCTGTTAAATAAACTAGATAAAACAATATTAATATACAAAAAACATCTATAAATCAAGTTTCAATAATATCCATAAACAAAAATAACACAGTAGACCAAGTTATCATAATATTGTTAAACAATGATAAGGTATATGTTAAACAAAAATATAAACTCTTCCAGTTCATCTACAAACTCTTCCAGTTCATCAGCAAATCAACCAGACCACCTACAAAGTTCACAACACTCAACCCTTGAATGTACAGCCACCCTCCATCTCTTGCTAAACAATTAACTCCTTCATAGCTACATCACCAGACTAGCTGCGAACACCAACCTACAACCTTACCTTCTTACTGCACTTACATCCACTTCCTATACATCGGAAATTTATCCCATTCACCTAAACTGCCACTATATTTACTACTGCCTTCCTCGACCACTACCAAGTTCAAGCAACAAAACCTCCATCCGAACACCCTCCTTATCCTTATGACAAGTCAGTAATCACACACGCTCTCATTTGGGACAACAGTCGCAGTTGAAAATTTACCTTATGACCAAAACAAAAACAATACATATAACTAACAAGTCAACTACGTTAGTAGCACTAGGTCACAAGTTACACCCAGGAACAAATATACCCATGTCACAAAAAAAAACTGAAAATGACCATCCGGCATAACTTAAAAGTAAACAACTATACACGTGTAAGGTGAGCATGCACTAGTTCTGTATGTACATACAGTTCTTTCATGCACGTTAAGTAACGGTGACTGCTACTGTATTATTAAGCAGGCATATACGCGTTAGAGCATATATGTAGAATCTTTATGTAGTTTTAAATAACTAATTGAACGTCTTTTGTTTGTTGTGCAATAATTCAATAGCTGAAATAGACCATTGATGTTAACTAGCCTTGTCACACACCAATACAAAATTTCTACATTATTTTTAACAGTCGTCCGACAAACACAAATAAACTATTGTATAATAATCTGATTAAATTGTATACATGCTGTTCTTTTCAGTGTATCAAGACAGATGAAAGAAAGAGGTAAAGGACATGTAACTTGGTACTAAATATAAGAAAGAAGACTAAGCAAAAACCAATCTAAAATTGATACATTGGCTACTGCAAAATTATGAAAAATTATGCAACATTAGCAGATGGTTTCCAAACCTCTAAATGATTCAGTGTACTGGAAGATGTTTAATTATTAGTGCAAAAATAGAAGAACTAAATTATGATATCAGTACATGTGGGTATGTGAATATGCGATTAGCATCTATAGCCATTGATTTGTATACTATGCTTCTAAGGAGAAGTAGAAGTGAGTTAAACACTAACAAGCATATGACTTATCTGCACCACTGGAATTGCAATATGCATTAAGAAGATATCACATCTTAACCAAGCAATAATTAAAAGTGACTAAAATAATTTTAATACGACTAGTTCTAATAAATAACAATATCATGCTCCAAGATATTTAACACTTTTTCCACCACAAAGATTATAATAAGTTTACCAAAATAAGTTGCTTGAGCTGTCAGCTGCATTCGCCTATTCCTGCAGCCAAAGTTGGACAGAATCAGATCAGATTGAGCATGGGGACAGAACCAAGTCATCCAATTATTTAGCCTACAAAACAATACATATAACTAACCAAGTAAAGATGTATGAACATCTCTATAAAATAGTGTACTAACTATTATTATTTATATTATTATTACTAATACTATTCGTTTTTATGGACTTTTCTAATTTTTATAAAACTTAATTTATTTTTATAAAACCGGTTAATTTTAAGAAACATTGTTAACTCAACTAACTATTTATGAAAATTAATAGATTCTTTAAAAAATAGTTAATTTAAATTTTTATTAAATAATTGCTTTTTTATAAATTTACCATAGAACATGTAATATTTGTAAAACTTGTTTAAATTTTACAGACTTAGTTAATTTAGTTAAATATTTATAAAAATTGGTTAACTTCTATGTGTTTTTCAAAAAAAAAATCAATTTTTATAAACTTAGTTATTTTAATAAACTTATTTAATTTTTATAAAACTTAGATATTTAATTTTATAAAACTAGTTACCTTTTGTAAAGTCAACCAATGTATTGAATGACATTTCATTGAATGCTCTTGATCAATATACGATGAAAGTCAAGTGATTATAAGTTTTCTGCCAGTAAAATGAAATCAGTCAAATGTATAATCATAAGACATACCCAAATCCGCTGCCTCTGTAACAAGGCAGATTAGAAAGATGTTTTCATCAACATTAAACACCCAATTGTCTTTTCCATCTAAATTGACCTCAACCTTCATAACAAAATCGATTTCTTTAGTTGTAAGCATTTCAGAATCCCATTAATATTTCTTACCATTCATGTATTTAGTGATGTAAGAAAGACATGCAGAAAGGATGGTAGTCCAGAACTTCACCAAAAGTAGGTTGCACTCGCATTGAAAGTCGTGAGGTGCCCTTTCTTGAAAGATGATAGTTCTCTTTGTAGGCTTGATGCACATCTCACGTACATTGCTATTTTGTTCAGAATCAATAATCTGCTAATAACATGTAATGAGTCATCATACAAATTCCATACAAATAATAAGTTACTAATACCATGAAATTCCTACTCCATCACCCAAGATCCAAATATCATCCCACAAAACATCACAAACCACAATATGATAACTCTGGTTGTGCTGAAAAGAAATGAATCGTGTAAATATCTTCACTGATTTGTAACTTAATTTTCAAGCATTATGCTAACAAAAATTCATGCCTATAACTTATACAACTAGAAAACAATGAATGCACTATAATTCATATCCACATCAGAACATAAATTTTACTACTTAATCTAAGCAACATAAATGACCACTGTTTGAATATTTTAATATCCCACACTCATACTTGCTTACTTTTGCTTAATCTTGTGTGGACAATACTTCAGACCAATTTACATTTCATTATTTTATTTTCTATTTTAATATCCAATATACATTTTATCGAAGAATATATGCATTCGAATTAATTTATAATGAAATTTATTTTTGTGATTTATATTATGATGTATATATATTGTTGCTCACTTTGTATAATACTCCAAATGCAACTTATAGAACACTGTAAATTTTTTATACAGGATTGTAATTTATTCACTGAAGTATTTTTATTATGGAGTTAAGAATGATAAAAAAATATAGTAATTAGTTTATTAACATAATTTGAATTTATCTAAAATAAAAAAGGCTCAAATATCCTATGTATATAAGTCAAATTTATTGGAATAACACAAAACTATGTTCATGAGACCATCTGACATATTCGAGCTAGAAATAGTTATGAGAGTACATAAGAACATGATAACTGTGAATATCTCCAATTGATTTTATCGTAGTAGATTGGTTAATGTTTGAAAAATGAGGAATTCTGAATTTAATAACATATGTATATGTATATATGTATGTATGTGTATGTTTGTAGATAGTGAGGTGTATGGTTTAGCATAGTATCAAACCATTGATAACTTAACTAACATTTTTCAAAATATGGTGGGGTTAAATGTTCATAAAAAACTGCTAATTTGAATAAAACACTAACCAAAATATATGGATTCAATAATAGTTGTAGGACGAAGAGTAGGTTTCCAATAGAAGCGGCTCCAGTGCGAGTATCGCTTCATAATCATCATTGCCTGGTATCAAAAATAGAAAGTTATACACTGATTTCATTCATTTTAGTTAATTGGATGAGGTATATTTAGATGTTTGGAATAATGCTACCAGGATGAGTAATGACAGCTGCATAAGACTTACAATTATTGGAGTAGTGCCACATTTCCATTTATTGATAGATTGTTTTAAGTTTGTAATTGTAGCTATGTAACCATTCAAACTAGTAGCTAACATAAGATAACAGATGCCTCCCAAGACCTGAATTTGTGAAATTCCTTGGTTAATTAAGACATAGGGGTAAATAAGGTAGATAAGTTTATATTGCGTCTCTTATAATAGGCAAGTTCCATAACGGTTGGTTTGATTAACATAGTAAAAAAAAAACTAAATGCTTTATAACACTATGTTTAGAATTATCCACTCATAGGTAAACAAATCTAATATATATCTTAGTGATAATTTTATGAAATTTAATGGAAACCAACAAAGAACTTCCTAAAACCGTAGGAGAAAATGAGAAGGATGATAGCAGTGGTTGGAAAGAGGTTAAACGGAAAGGGAAACAGACACAGTTAAAAAAATACAAGACCGATGAAATTAGGGTTGAAATAACCCCAAGTCATGGGTTGAAGCTTTAGGCAGTAGGATTGAAATAAAAGGTAAAGTTAACTTTTTTTTCATCTAATTAATGATGGAAAGGAAGTATATAAGGTCATTGATGATGAAGACTACAAGGAGGCCAACGCCATGTGGAAAATTTGATATACACATACAGGGCAAGCAAACACCCATTTTATGTATACTTCAATGCTTATATCAAATAGGTTTAGAACTCTAAGAGTTCATGGGATATATACCCAAGAGATACTGGCTTTTATTTGATCAAATTTGAAAGGAAGATGACTATGAACGCATTCTCAAAAGGGGACCTTGGTTCAGGGATAGTTAATTGATACTAATGAGAAAATGGGAAGCTGATTTCAATTTCGAAAGAGCTACGCTTACTTCCTACCCCATTTGAATTATATTTAATAACCTTAGTTTGGCTCTATGGAACACCAGATGTATCAGTAAGTTAGCTAGCTTAATTGGAAAACCTCTAGCCATAAATGGAAATACCAAATTGGTGAAAAGAATTAAATTTGCCATGTTATTGGTTGAAGTGGAAGCAATTTTTGAACTCTCAAAAATAGTTAAAGCAGTAGACAAATATGGTAATGTGTATATGCAAGAAGTGGAATATGAATTTGTGCCTCCTAGGTGTGGGGAATGCAAATGTTTTGGTCATATTAACCAACAGTGTAGATAAACCAAAAGTATGGGTTGAAAAGGCTAAAACCACCATATCAACAGCAACAACCAGTAAAGGACCACATAATCCTGTCAGTTCCCCAAAAAATAATGCAGTAACAAAATTAGATTTACAAATGCTGTAGAAATTAGCCTAGAAATTGCTTATAATCATAACAAGTCACCCACAGTCAATGAGTTAGACTCTCCAATAGAGCAAGGAGTTTCTCAAAAGCCATATCAGAATGCTGAGAAGGAGATTCCTCCTCAAGAAGAGCACTTTGAGTAGACGGTGGAGCCGAAACTTGAGGTGAATTCGGAACACTACACTGGAAATAATGAGGAGGAGTTGGAGGAGGAGTCACCTGACACGTTAGATGAAATAAAAAAACTAAATATTCAAATAGAAACTTCTGATGAAGAGGGTAAGGAAGTCAATATTAGCAAATATGCAGTTCCCAATGAAGCATTCCTAAAGCAATTTGTTAATAAAAAGGAGAAAGAAGGTTGTGGTACAACTACGGTAGTATCTGCTCCTATTACAAGGAGCAAATCTGCTAAATCTTTATGTCTATAATATGCTAGAATGTTAGATGTTTAAACAATGATACTACGAAGTTAGAGCTCTATAATACAAAGGCCAAATTTAAGCCTACTATCTTAGCAGTACTTGAAAATATATTTTTTTGAAGAGAATATTGAGATGTTTAAGTGCCAAATGGGTAACCAATGGGATATTATACGTAATAGTTCTAATTGGTCTAAGGGTAAAATCATGATTATTTAGGATGTTAATGTTTGGTCAGCAACTTTGGTCAATTCTGATAAGCAACAAATAACAATTGACTTTAAAATTTTAGGGGGCGGTAGAATTGTTTATCTCTTTTGTATATGTTAGTAACTTGGCTTCTAAAAGAAAGAATCTATGGAAACAACTAGTTATCGACTTAAAGCTGATACACAAACCAGGGCTAGTAACTGGAGATTTCAATGTTGTATTAAGAACTGATGAAAAAAGGAGGACTTACGTTGAGGTTTGCCTGGTAGCTGAATTTAACAATTGCATATTAAGCAGTGGGCTATTGGAAGCAGTCCACACAGGCCTGAAATTTACATGGAGGAGTTGTGAAATGAAGAAAATCTCATCAAGACTTGACAGAGCTTTAGGAAACCAAACTATTTCAGCAGTTTCATAATCTTAAAATTACTGTTCTACTAAGTTTTACAAGTGATTACTGTCCATTATTCATACAATTTAATGATGATGATCAAGTACAAAAAGGGAAACCATTCAGATATGCTAATCATTGGCACTTATTGGATGGTTATAATGAAGTAGTTAATTTTAACACAGTCCAGATTCTAGAGGGTAATAGGATGTATCAGTCTGTAATGCTTATTAAATATATGAAAACGGACTCAAAGACTGGAACAAAAAAGACCAAAACCTTTCGATGAGCTGCAAACAATTCAAAATCAATCAGAAAGCGTCCACAATAGCATGGACAACAACCCACAAATTGAAAGACTCAATTCAAAACTTTATCTTCTTCGGAGACAACTAAAGGAGGAGCTTAAAAAACAAGCAATAGAATTCAAACAAAAAACTAAAGAAAAATGGCTTATAAAGGGAGATGAGTGCAACAAATTTGTATATAATATTTTAAGTTTGTCACATTCAAAGTTAGACAACTAATATCTTTGGGTAGATGCCATTATAATGTTATTAATAGATGAATATAACTTGGTAAAGTTTGTTTATACTTTGTGTTGCACAGTAAAACAAATCATATTTACTATAGCTAGAACTTGAAGGGCTAGTAAGTGAATAAAGGTCTAAGCTAAAAAAGTGTTACTCTAGCTATCCCTTTGATTTTTACAATGTTTGCAGAGGAAAGAGTACAAATTCCAGTGAGTTTGCTGTCACAAAACTAGCTTTAAGCAGTAAAAAAGGTGATGTCAAAATTAGTATAATAAGTCATTAAGTGGTTAAGAAGTACACACCATACTATTTTAGGATAAAATATTGGCAGTAGTAGACAATAAAGTGAATGTCACTGTCCTACTGTTAACTTGAAACGCAACCAACTGTACAAAATAATAAGTATGTTGGCAAAATAAATATAATGTTTGCTAAAAACACGAACAAGAAAACACAATTTCAAATAGGAAAATAAGCCTCGGTCATGTTTCAACCTCCATTCTCGGATTTGCATCAATGCTACAGTTTTGGGATTTAATTGAATAGCAGCCCATGCAATTTGGTTCAGCAATTGTCTTAGTGGAATCTCTTTGTTTCAGCTCTGCGTTTCAACACAAATATTTCATCTTGCATTCAACAATTGTTTCAGTACAGATTATAAGTTAAGCTTCAAGCCTGTTTAATCAGCTCGCTTTAGCTCCTTTGTTTCAATTGGCACTTCGCTCAATATTCATTTTAGTTATGCTCATTTTCTATGAAATGCATGCTCGAGTTATAGTTAAATCCAGGCTCAACAATGCTCTTTAAGCAATGGGAGCAGTTCCCTTCCTATATACTCATGCACTGGCTTATCTATTAATTACCGCACTCACTTGCCTCCTTCCTTCCTGGCATCTCATCATTTATTACTCATGCTACTACTTCATATTTCTGTCACTATCACGTTCGCAGGCTTCATGCGCTTCCCAGTTCATAACTTAGTTAATGTATCTCATATTCCACTCTGCTCATTTCAGATACAAGGCCCTGTCCATAAGCTTCTCATCTCACATCACGCATCACTCTCCATGCAATACAGTCAGTTTACCTTGTCTACTTGCTATCACTAGTCTCAACTTTTCACAGACCATGCATCACTTATTCAGTTCTAGAGCTTTTGTCTGATGGTCCTTCTACCTAACATACTTCAAACAACAATGAATTCCCGCATTATTTTTGTATTCTGTTTTTGTATATTAATAACTTTCGGCTTATTTCCTTTTCATTTTTATCGCTTATGTTGATCATACATTTGATGATCTCACATTTTGTATAAATATACGTAAATTGTACTATCAGCTATCAAACGTGTTGATGGCTTTTGTTATAGCAAAATATTATGATAGTATACACATCACATGAGACATGTTGATGGCCAATTTGCTGAAGCTCTTAAAGAAGAGATATATCATTTTGTTCATAACATACTTGATTTGCCAATTAATCTTCCTGGCACAAACTATAGACGTGTCTTTCAGGTAATTAAAAATGTTTTTGTGATGGTTAATGATATAGAAAACACATAGTTACCAACTAAAGGAATTTTATATATACATACATTATTTTAGGCAAGAACGAAAATTATAAGCCTGCTAACAAAGCTCATTATCGACATAATATCTAGTGTAAGTTTAAGCAATGATGACATGCTTGATTGCTTGCTAAAAAACAATGAAGAAGGATAGATAAAACTAACAATGAGAAAATCATTGATTAGATAATTACATTAATATACTCGAGTTATGAAACAATTTCTACTGCTTCAATGATGGTTGTTAAGTATCTCCATGACCATCCAAAATCTCTAGAAGAACTCAGAGTAATATACATATACATATATACATATCCTGTTTTAGATGAATAAATGGCAGGTACAGTACTAATATAGTTATTTTATTGCATAAAAGGATGAACATTCAGACATCAGATTGCCTGACAATGGACTAACTACAAGTTGATGCAATTCACTCGAGCAACGAGCACTTAATACATCCAAATATATTTGTATACCCGTTTGGCCTCTACTTATTTCAAATACCTTTAAATTTATTATTTAACCAATCGTATCATTATTCATATGAATAGTTCCATTACCAACATGACTACTATCTAATCTAAAGTCAGTAAATTTAATGATAATAATACATGTCCAAACATTTTAATTTGAAAAATTCATACCATGATATCTAAAAATACTTGAAGCAAGAATCATATGATCTCTAAAATTAGAATTCTGGGTTGAAAATTATTAGGGAAAAAATTCTCACCTGAGAAATATTGAAGCTTCACAAAAATTTAGGGCTTGGATTGCAGGATCTATTTTAGAAAAGGATGCGAGTGTTCATCCATAACAGTGGCGAGTTGACTCAATGGATGCTAACTCTCAAGTGCAAGCACCAGAGCGCAGCGGAGCCATGGGGACCTCTTCTTTAACGGCATTGGGCATAACATAGAGGCGTCATTTAGGGATTAGAACAACAGAGGCATAGAAAATTTAGGTTTGTAGGAGTGGGCGCTTTGAGATTTAGGGTTGCTTATTTCAGTGAAGAAGAGGGAAATAAGTTTACGCGGTGAATGAAAATTATAGAGGGAAGTTAGGCGGGCTTAATTTTAGTAGAGAGTGGATCTGACACACGACATTATGTTACGCTGTCTTTTGTTTTTACTGTTTACCTAAGGATCAACAACAACAATACCCATCCCAACGATGTGTTCCATTGCTGTCAAAAACAACTTTTCTTGTAGTGTCCATGGTGACTAACAGTTGTACTTAGAAAATAACATGATATATCCCCATATTTGAATACTATTTCTCTATGAGATGTAAAAGGGTATATTTGGAATTTCAAAAGGACACCGAGTAAATCTACTTAATGAATTCTCTTTATTAGTAGTAAAGATATATATATATGTATATATGTATGTATGTATATATGAATATGTGTATGTATATATATATATATATGTATGCATGTATGTATATATATATATATATGTGTATGTATTTAACGTTTATTGTTTATAATTAACATTTGATATAATATATATAGACACATACACACACATATATACATACATATTTAATGGTTACTATTTATAATTAATGATTGATATAATACACACACACACATATACATGCATGCATGCATGCATACATACATACATACATATATATATATAATTACATATATTATATATTATATATATATATTATGTATATATATATATATAAAGCAAACATCAGGTCATGCTGAATTGATACATAGTACGATAACTCCAATGGTTATGTTTATATATCAGCTCCCTGTTGCAGTCATTCGTAAAATTGATAGATTACGTGCAGATTTTTTCTGGAGAGGCGGGATGCATAGAATATTATGGGATACCCTATGCATGCCTAAATTGGAGGGAGGAATAGGCCTCCGTAAGTTTGTGGATCTCAATTCTACTGCCAGAATAAAGCTACTGTGGAAATTATTAACGTCTAATTGCTTGTGGTCTCGATGGATGAAAACCAAATATTTGTCTAAAACAAATTTTTGGGTAATGCATATTAACAATAATTTTTCTAGCACTATGAAATCTATTTTACGACAACGGGATGTAGCTGCTGCTATCATGAATCGAGTCATAGTTAATGGGGAGACTACAAATCTATGGTACGACCCATGGATCAACTACAAGTCCCTTGTTGACTTAATAGGATGGGATAGAATAGGCATTTACAATAATCATAACAGTCAAGTTAGTTGTATTGTGAAGGGGGGACAACTACAACCATAAATTTTCTCACATACAAGGGAGGCTGCGGACCACATTATGCAAGTGAAATTAGCTACTGATCAACATATAGATTATTGGACTATCGCTCAAAATAAGAAATTTATTTTCTCTACAGTATGGAATGAAATTCATATCCAAGCTAACAAGATGATATATTCAGACTCATATGGTTCAATAAAATTGCGCGGAAATTATGTTACACATCTTATAATACAACGATTGCCCACTGCAGATCGATTAGCGACATGGGGAATGATTGTCAATACGCAGTGTGATCTTTGCAAACAACATGAAGAAAGTAACAAGCATTTATTTACTGAATGTAAATTTAGTACTTATCTGTGGACTCACATACTCATCAAATTGAAGTTACGGCCTGAGGTTAAGGTTCTTTGCATCAGCAACTGGAGATGATACGGTGGAGTTTCGCTTGTAAATCAGAAGCTAAGCAACTAGCTTACATGGCGATTGTCACCACAACTCATCATATTTCGGTGGAGTGTGTTCGGAGGAGATTTGAAGGGAAGACTTGTACGAAGGAGTAGAGGAGCAGACTAATTGAGCTTGATGTTCATCTACAACTTAGGAGACGATTTCAGCGGAGTAAATTAGCATCAAACGAGAGACAACTCTTTGAAGAATGGGGGATCGAATTGGTGGATAATGACTAATTGTTTTTTGTTGGTGGCAGCGTAATGAGGAGATAAAGGGTTTTGAGGGTTTTTGACTTCGTTTGTTTATTGGGCCAGTTTTGTTAGCATTTTGATGGGGGAGGTGTCGTGATTGCCTTAGTGGGCCGGTAGCGTTTTTGTTTGCTTTGTTTTTTTTAATTGTTTTTTGCTCTTGTTTGAGTAGTATTGTTTTACTGTATTAGAGTTTGGGATATAGAGGATGTCACACTCTTTTTCCTCACCACAATGGCAAGGTTTTTTAAGGAGGTGAATCCTGCTATTGTATGGTTCCATTAGTAGTAATAAAGAACCTTTTCCTTCAAAAAATATAAATATAAAGCAAATAATTGATCAATCAAGTCAAAGTGAAGCCTTTTTCAAAATGCCCAAAATACCCATATTGCAAGTTAGACATAAAAAATGCTTCAGGGGTATTTTTTATTTCGAATACCAGTTCATCCCACGTTCCACGTTTTAGTAACTTACTTTCGTATGACTCATTTTCTTCCCCTTTCTCATCCGTTCAAAATAACTTTATTATTATACCATAAACAAGTGGGAATCAAATTGAGCAAGTTATGTGCCTGCCATAGTTTTGGGAGAGACTCATCATTATGGCTCCCACAGAGAAGAACGCTACGACAAAGATGATGGTGCACCAGAGGCAATCCAGTTGGATGTACGGTCTGCTGCGCTGCATCCGATAAAGGGGTACATACCGTTCCCAGTATGATCTGGATTTTGGTGGTTGGGAATTTTAGGTCATGTTTGATGAACACTGCTACCACTCTCAGTAGTCCAATCTCCGAGTTACTGGATTCCTAAATGAAAAGGCTGATGGTGACTTAAACTTCATGGTTGAGGTATCTTCATTTTTATTCCAACTTTTACACTTTTTTGCTTTTTGGCAATAATCTCCATCTTAAACTTGACGATTTCTTTCATTAGCTACCGGGATTTGTTTGCTGGTTTTACTATTGTATTTGACAATAATTATTAATTATTTTCTTTATTTCTTCTTCACCAAGCCTTCTCTTTACTCTCATACATACTTTTACACGATTTCTTCCTCGAGTATTGATAACTTAATGTACGTATAATTAGCATTCTCGAGTTATTTGGTATTTTATAAAAAGTAGCGCGAGCTCATATATAATGATGTAACTGCTAACATAGGGAAAGTAGTCTACTTCTTTTTAATATATCTGTTCTTGGATATAGCATCTCAAGTTAGAGAAAATATAAAAATGATTAATGTACGTCATCTATTTTTTATTTTCTATTGCTTCTTATATTTTGTGACTCAATACAACTAATACCACATTAGAAAGAATTTGGACATGGTATGGATCATTTTGGTTTCCAATACATAAAGTTGTTTGTAAATCTGGACAGAAGTCATATCTATACCAGTTTTTATAATTATGTTAACAACTATTAAATTAAATTACTGAGATTTACAAGCACTAAATAGTGGGATGTCTGCATTATGTATGTAAGTTTGATAATTATGTTTGCTACACAAGTACAAGTTATGTTTCATTTGACGTAGAAACCTATACTTGAAAGTACCGTCCTTTTTGCATAGTGCATGCACACAACTTTAGGTATCATTCCTCATGTTATTACTCTCCATATACATTAATGCTCCTATTTTTACTCTTCATAGACGCATTAATGCTCCACTTTTTATGCACACTACACAAAAAACTAACCACTTCCCACTAACTTTTTACATATAAAAGTAAAACTCCATTGCACTCACGCTTTATTCATGCACGTGTTTAATTTCTACAGAACCAAACAGAATACTTCTTCTTCATCACACCTACAATTTTGCATATCTCTTGAAAAATTTCACTGTTTCAAATGATTTTTATACTCCCTCATTCGTACTGACAACGGTTATACAATTTTCTTTTTTAATTATACATTTTGATTTTTTAATTAACGTTATGATCGAATTAATCTTGATTGTAGTGAAACTTAGTAGTGAAACAAAAGCGACACGGTTTGGCCATGGTTCCAGCAAAAATGAAGAAAAATGAGCACCTTCCAAATCAAAACAAAGCTCCCCAGCGCATACAATTGAAATGGAAATGGTGGATCAAACAATAATGACATCTTCCAATATGGTCAGTATGAATGGTACACTGCAAATAATTAACCATATGCAAGAATCAAAAAGCTCTATGGTTCATCATCATGTTCAAGCAAAAAATGTGGAGAATGAACAATAATCAATCTATGTCCAGTTTCATCCAGTTACGGTAGAGAATATTGAAGAAATACACAGTCCACAATATTCTTTACTAGGCATGACTGGGATTAAGCTTTTATTGCTGAACTGTTATGTCATATATACAATGTACTGCTAATGGCACGCCCTTTTGTGTAAGAGGCTACCACGGTCAGCGGTTACTCGATGACCAAACACAGTTTGGTCGACGGTGCCCACCAACTGCAATATAATATATACACACACATATATTTTCGGTGGTAGCTCCTAGCACAAAACCGTGTGCCCTTAGCAACACACAATATATAACCTGAAAATGATACGTAACTTGTAACTTTTGTTAGTTCATTTATTTTCTCATTGTCTATTTTGTTCAGTTTGAATTCTATGATAAACTTGCATTAGGAAGCTAAACGTACATCGTGCACAGTGTTTGATTTATACACACACATGTGTGTATTCAACGGTCACTATTTATAATTAATAATTGATACTACATATAATAAGTATAAGCATTATTCAATAATTAATATTCAATTATAATTCAAGTAGTTTGGTTGGCGACAATTCAAAAACATATTGGAAAACAATAATTTTGAAGGCAAAAATATTGGCGGACTCCCTAATTATTTCATTTCCCATTTTCGCCTATCTTCCCTAATATATTAAAAGGATAAATTTTGTATTTAGGCCAAAGTTGTAAACAAATTACAAGAATATGCCACATTGCAAACTATTTACAAAACTAGACCAGTTTTGGCCACGTTGGACGCCACATATGCTGGCGGCATCTCAAATGCCGCCAGTACACGTGTATTGTGCAAAAGCACACTAGTGGCATTTGAGATGCCGCCAGTATGCGGCATTCAAAATGCCGCCAATTTTTGTGTTCTTTGTAAATTTTCAGCCCATTCCATCAATACCATCTCACTCTCCCTTCTCACAACCTCTCTTCACAAAAAACAGAACCCACCCCCCCAATTTAGCAAAAATCAAATTTTCAAATAAAAAACTACTTAAATCTAGCTAGAATTTGAACTATGGCTTCATCATCGTCTCAAGCACATCCTGTAGGTATGAAATCTATCGATTTTGTCTCTAATTGTCATTTTTTCAATTTAGGGTTAGGGCTAAAATTGTTCTATGATTGCAAATCTATGGTTGTATAGTACAATGAAGTTGAGTACTCACCTAGAGCACATGTTTAATTGTTTTGTTATTGTGTACAATGAAGTTGTATAATTTCAAATCTATGGTTGTATACCCATTGAAGTTGAGTATGATTATGCAATGTTATTGTGGTAGAATATGACGAAATGGGGCCCGAACCGATCGATCCTAGTGTGCTTTACCTCCAACCTCAACACCGCACAAACAACATCGATATGATGGAGGTACAAGGTCAAATAATTTGTCATTACTTCTGCAAAGTGCTGGTAATTACCATAATTGCTTTACTTTGTTATTATTTATTGACAAAGGGTTGAGCCAGACGACTTCATTAACCATTCATCCACTTTAAAGCTCGTCACATCAGTGCATCCAGGTGTGTTGGAACTGTTAGACAGAGCTGGATTTGGTGTTGTTAATAAGTTGGGATATACACAGCTCGACCAGAATCTTTTGATGGCTTTGATCGATATATGGCGACCGGAGACGTCTACATTTCATCTTAGAGTAGGTGAGATGACAATCACTTTGAAAGACATAGCTGTATTGCTCGGATTGCCAATTAACGGGGATCCCATCTTGAAACCGGATTTTCCAAGAAATTATATGGAATTGTGTGAGCCCTTGCTCGGATTGGCTCCTCCAGAAGACGTGAGGTGGGGAAATGAGTCGATAGTGGCCACGTGGTTTAGGGAGCAGTTGGCCGGTGATATTCCTCGTCGTGCCTCTCCTTTGCAGATTGCCCAGGGTGCCCGTGCTATTATGTTGCACATCATCACGCAACGTCTTTTTTGTGATCGATCAAAGACAAGAGTGGCCCTTCAATGGCTTCCATTGTTAGAAGATTTTGATTCATGTCGGCAATACTCATAGGGTAGTGCGGTGCTTGCTTTCACCTATATGGAGCTTACGAGAGTTGCTTTAGTCGAACAACGGTCCGCTGGAGGTTGTATGACTCTACTTTAGGTACGGACATAGTCATTCATTGTTGCATATTTGAGTTTGTCGTAAAACCGTAACTAAAATTAAGTTTCACACTTGCAGCTTTGGTCATGGACCTACCTTCCGGTTGGTCGTATTTCTCCGAAGACACAAATAATTGACAATTCAAAGCCATATGGAGCGAGGTAAAACAGTGTTGTTAGTGTTGTTGTATTGACACGGTAAATTTGAATACTTCCTATAACATGTTGCTATAACAGGTGGATTGGCCCGAAGAATACAAAAATGACCCCTAGACGCAATTTAGCCTTCTACCGGAACGAGTTTGATGTCTTAGATTACAATGCAGTAACATGGAATCTGTATTCTGAGGCAGACCTTTATGCTCTTCCGGCTCTTTGTACAATGGACATGCCGTTATGGTGGGCAAGACTTATGATTTTTTATTTTGGAGATTTAGCATACCATCTGCCAGACAGAGTCATGAGACAGTTTGGTCTTCGACAGCACCTACCGTATCCTGCTCCATATTACACGCTTCCATACGGCGAAGATGAGTTTGAAACGATGATTGAGTTATGGAACAACCGTTTCATAGCTGGGGAATACGAGCACGAAGTCACTCTGACCGATGAGGAGTATCTTAGCTGGTATTGGAATATCACTCGTCGTTATGTGCTACGAAGACGAGCGGAAGAACCCGAGCAAGAGGTGGCACCTTACACTCCACGAGCTCCACTAGAACGGAATGTGGTACGTATTAATATTGACAACTTGTATAGTACTTATGAAACTCATAATGGTTTATGTTATATGCAGGCGGATGATATGTATAATGTGTTGGACATAGTCGACGAGCTTGCGGAGGAGGTTCCTGAAAAGAGCAAGGCGAAATGCTTCTCTATCAAACAAATTCTACTATCCTGTTTATCGAAGAACAAGATGTCAAGGCCCATCCCACCTCCGCCTCCTCCTCCTCCTACTGTGCCACCACATATCGAGGATATTGCCCCCCGCATCGTATGAGGACATAGCTGCAGTCCCACCGGCCCCCTCACCGAAGAGAAAGTATGGAAGAAGGAAGAAAAACGAGGGCGAGAGTTCCGGAGCGATATCTTCCTAGCATATACAACCTGTCGGGCCATCGCAATCCCCAACGGAAGGGACGCAAGAGGGGGGCAGTGAAGAGCTGTCACTGGAAGAGGAGGAATTCATGCTCAAGCTGAGAAGACCGAAGAAGAAAACTCCTAGGGAATTAAAAAATTTGAGATGAAATTTTAGGCTAATCGTAGTGGACGGTGGTTTCTATTTGTTGACTGTAGTGTTGATTGATCGTTTGTGTGGGATGTTGTAGTATTGATTGATCATGGTTTCTATTTGTTCGTTTGGGATGTTTGGTTGTTAACTAATGTAGACTATTGTTTGTTGTTGTGATTGTAGAAGTGACTCTAGTATTTCGATGTTGGTGTGAATGTTATTGATTGTAGACTTGTATTTGTTGATGGTAAATGTAGTCATGAGCTTAGAAATTTGTTTACGTTGGTGTCGAAAAATTGATGCCGTATTTCCCATTTGTAGTTTGTCTGAGTAAGTAACAGAGCGGTATTTCAAATGCCGCATGGGGCGGCATTTCAAAGGCAGCGTGGAGAGGCATTTGAAATGCCGCATGGGTATGTCGACAACTGCGGCATTTCAGATGCCGCAGTTAGGTTTTCTCAAATGTCATTTCAAAACAATAGAGTTCAACAAGGCATAACATACTTCGAACATATCAATATTCTTTCGAATAATGCTTCAATAAGTTTGCGCAATCGTTTCAGATATTTATTCATCATACAACAAGTTTATAATATCATTACGTTACATTTCAATTATCCTTCAACGATCTATGTGGCCATAACGCCGAATACTTATACCCATGAACCAACAATTTATTTCGGTATTCAAGGTTCAACTTTTCCAAACGACTAACCTCCGCTTGCATTTCTAAAGCATATTCCACCCCTCTAGGACACAGTGGTGGATCAAGCCACTTAAAAAAATTGCGGCATTCAACCTGATGCGGCCGAATCTTGTGATCGTTGTATCCAGCACAGCAGTAGAAACGACGTCCAACGTTCCTATCATTTCTGCAAACGACTACTTCACATTCCTCTCCACAGTCACAAACTGCACATGTAGCATGAGAGCTTGAGCTTGCACGATTTTGCCAACCAAGGACACCTAAAAGACATGCATGGAGCGATTGTTGGACTGGTCTATTAACCGCGGCTTCTCCACGTGATGTTCCACTATCCACATCCGGGGGTTCTTCTTCGAATTGTGTCTTTGGTACAAAATCAACTTCAAGGTCGGTGCCACTTGAAATCCCCTTTCCTCTATTTTGTTTGAATTCATCGTACATCTTCATCATTGTTACATCATCAATTTCCCAATTGTCCATTATACACCTATGAATACAATCAAAAATTATATCAAGAAAACAATTATTGAAATTAAACGAGAAAAGTATAATACTTACCTTTGACGCGGAAATGTTGAATTGAAATATGGGGAGGGGTAGTTGCAAATTGTTGAAATTGGACGAGAATAGTATACCAATATGAAACCTAGAGCTTTTACTGAAATAAATTTGGTAAAGTTAGGTTGTGGGTGGGGTAGTTGCAAAAACTTAGCAAAAAATATAGGCAGCAGAGCGACTTTCCAAATGCCGCCAAGGTGCGGCATCTCAAATGTCGCCCATAGCGTCATTTGAAATGTCGTTCTGCTCATTACTCACCAATGGCTTCAACTTTGTGATTAAGTCCACAATGAACTTTGGATACACTCTGCGTTATAAGGTTAACAACAAAATAAATAAGTGTCGAATAAACTTTGCGTACAACATCAGATTACATAAACATTTGTTCTCAGACAAACTAGAATGCATTCGAATTAGGATTACAAACAAAATAAAACAAAAACATTAAGTTGCTGTATTGCAATGATTTTTTTATGACCAAGAACACCACATTTGCTGCACCTATTTCCTTTAGGGGTCTGCATCTCGTCCATTGTACCTTTAATTCTAGTTGAACGTGGGTGTCCTGGTTGTCTTTTAGCTACCGGAGGTAGGACCAATTGACTGTCACTTGAACTCTAATAGCGTTTATCTTGTACCGGGTGAAACTCGGGGGTGTAAGCTGCCAGGTATTTCGCTATGGAATACCATGTTGAGCCGAAGTCGTGATGGGCTCTATTTGCTCTGTTGGAAACCATTGAGCAAGCGGCCATAACATGCATACACGGTAGGTGCTCTAAAAGAGGGATGTTGCACGTACAAGAGAAACTGTTACCGTTGATTAGTACTTTGAACTCGTCACCGAAATAGTGCACAACTTGTCACTCAGATTGACTAAATCGAATTATTCTTGTATGCCTAGCTTTGTTAGCTCTTACGACAATCTTGGCTTCTCACTTCGGAGTAAAACGGGAAGTCAGTTTTGCTGCCGCTTCTCTTCGTTGACAAAAATAATCAACCGACCTGAAAAAGGTGTGTGCAACTAAAGCTTTGACAGGTAAAGACCTAGCTCCTTTAAGAACACCGTTGAAACTTTCTGCGCAATTAGTGGTCATGACATGAAATCGACCGCCATCATCTTTACACAATGCCCAATTCTCCTCGTGCGCTCCCAAACTCCTTTCTATCCAATTGTGAGCCCTGATGCTTATAGTTTTGATTTCTTCACCTATTCTGATGTACTCGGCTTCTTTCGCAGCACAAGCTGCAGCATAAAATAGTCCGGTTAATCGTTTTTCTCTAAACTTTGCAGCTTGAAAATTAGCTTTAAGATGTCTAGCACAAAATCTATGTTTATGTGGCAAACACCATTTCGATTCCAAGGCTGATGGTATTCCTTTCATTCGATCCGAAATGAAGGTAATTCGTCGATTGTTAACACTGTGAATGAACCGCCACATGTAGGAAAAAAATCACCCCCAACTATCCCCGGATTCGGACTCTACAATTGCGTACGCTAAAGGGTATAGGTGATCATCCGCATCAACAGCAGTGGCCATAAGTAGCGTCCCTTTATATTTCCCGTACAAATGTGTCCCATCAATACATAACAACGGACGACAATGAACATCCTTCAATACAAGGTCCAAAGGCCCAAAAAGATCGATCGAAGACTCTATAATCATCGGTCGTAACATGTCCAACACTTCCCGGGTTCGATCTAGTTATTTCAGCAAAATATTGCCTTAGACTACTATATGACTCCGCCCAATCACCATAAATTCTTTCCACCGCCTTACCCAAAGCTCTCCAAGCCTTCATATAACTAATTTTCACAAACAACTGTTCTTCCATCAAAACTTGTACCATCCCGGCTGTAATGTTCTGATTGACTTTCACAAAAGGTAATATTTTTACCACTACAAAGTTGGACGTCGCCTGCTTGTGGGTGGAGTTCACCGTTGGGTTAACACAATTGTGTTTACTAGGATATTTCCTTACAATCCACCACTTCTGCTCTGATTTTTTTGAGACAATAGCATGAATTCTCCATGGACAATTTGCATCTATATTACAAATGGTGGTGTATTTGGTTTTATTTGATTTTATTGCTTTAAAAGAAATGGCATGAAAAATCGACCATTCGCTCAACTGTTGTAACAACTTGGTTTTCGTCTTGAAAATCAAACCAACTTTAAATCCATTCTGAACGCTTACGGTTGAAAACAACTCATTGTTGAACTCAAGATTTGCAACGATTGACCTTGCCATAATTTGTGCGTTGCACAAATCATCATCCAAAGGAACTTCCATTTCCACCTCATCACTGTCTTCGGAAATATTATCTTCAACCGGAAAATCATAGTTCAAAGATTCATTGTTCACTTGCATACTACCTATCCACGACATGTCATTCTCCACCATGTTCACTAGATCCATACTATTTACAAGGGGTTCATCATTGACATCTTCACCTTCATCCCCGTCCATCTCAGTATCAACATCTTCGCTGTTTACGTTTACGTTTACATTCTCTAAATCAGCATTAGATTGCGTAGCAATATCGTGCGCGGGGAATCTGCTATTCAAACATACGTATTACTTTAAAACCAGTACCATAATTACTACCTACCAAATTTTGATTCTTCATGATACATACCTCTGACTAAGATCATATAACTCGGACGGAGTTGGATACAGAGACATATGGCATTGTGATGGTCCAGCAGGACTAGGCAGTGTTGGGCGACAAGGAAGATAACTGCATATACAGCGAAAAAAACTGTTAAGTAGCGCACAACTATCCAATTAATACGACCTAAATTTCATAAATAAATGTTTCACCTTCCGAGCAAATGCGTAATGCTGCCTTGACTTGGATAGGGGTACGTATACTGAACGCCCTGTGGATAGGTCATACACGGAGGATATCCATATAGACCTTGTTGTTGACCGTACATCGCTGTCATAGTCGGATTAATGAAACTCGAGGACGCGTTTCCGCGTCTGATACTTACTACCTCAACCATTCTTCGATGCTCCTCAATAACACTGTTAACTTCTTGCTCTCGTACGGGTTCTTCTACTTGCAAGCGCCTAATTTTCCCAACAAACAGCTCAATTGATTTCGATGTCGATGAAAACATTAGCTCCACATCGTCATCATCGGCTATTTTAATGGCTTTCGATCCTGAGTCCGTCGGCCAGTTACACACTAACTCTATGTCAAATTCTTCAGATTTTATCTTGGTCGCTTTATAAATCGATTCTTTCAGCTGCACCAAATTACAACCTTTCAACACTTTAACTGGCTTACACGACCCATCGGCATATTTTCCACAATTAAGTTCATCAACAACCAATTCGCCATCGAAATAACAGATCGTTGGTACACACTTGGGAGCCATTCTACAATTTATTCAGTCAACTAGTAACCTATTATCAATTGTTACCAAACAGCAAATGAGAAGAAAAAAAAATTGAACTAGGGTTTCCAAAAAAACATACCCGCTATAGCTAATTCCTTGTTCAAGAGGAAGAATTTGATGTTGCTCCTCGTCTGTAGCTGAATCCAATCAAGACTAAACTACAATATACAAATAATTTAACAGTTTGGAGTTTAGGATTTTTGTAGATCTAAGAAAATTTTGGAAGAAGACAAACATAAAAAGGTGCCTAATAAAGCAGCAGATATTGGCGGCATTTGGGATGCCGCATACTGGCGGCATCTCAAATGCCGCCAATGTGCTTTTGCACAATATAGTGTACTGGCGGCATTTGAGATGCCGCCAGCACACGTGGCGAAAACTGGTCTAATTTTGTAAATAGTTTGCAATGTTGTCTATTCTTGTAATTTGTTTACAAATTTGGCTTAAATACAAAATTTATCCATATTAAAACCCTAAATAATGTGCCTCCAATTTTCTTTGCTTCCTCCTCTCTCATTCTAGATCCGATCCAGAACGCCCAATTCTCTTACTTCCCCCTCCCTCTCATTCCAATTCCAATTTAGAACCCCTAATTCTTTTGCTCGACCTAACTAATCCATAATGATATTTTTAAAAACCATTTTTCACAAATCAAAGACATTGCTGCATCACTCCCGAAATGGTTTGCATGGAAGCTCGAGATTCACATGTTGAAATCGGGTGGAGGTAGCATGGTCGTTTAGAGATGGTGTTGCTGGAAGGCCCAGGTTGTTCATTGTTCTTGGCCATGGCAACTGAAGAAGAGAACTGGAATAATGGTGATAAATTCGGGAAGAAGAATGGTGTTAGTTATGTGCACGTGCACAGATATGCTATTGCACACAAGAATGGCAAAAAATAAAAGAACAGACGTTGGCGACTTTCAAGAAAATCAAGAATTAGAAAAAAAATTCAACGGAAGATCGAAGGGAATGTTGAAAAAATACAGGTTTTGCTCGAAGAGAAAGAAGAAGTCTAGGTGGAAATTATGAAGAATAGTAACAAACATTTTCCAAGAACAAAATAAAACTTGCAAGGGAAGAAATTAAATGCTGAACAGAGATGCAAAGGATTTGCAAGTTACAGATTGTTAAAAGTAAAACCAATGAGCGAGAATTATCAACTAAAAAAGAACTATAAGATCAAACTAACAATGTGCTAACTACGTACAAGATCAAATTGCAAGAATTAAAAGAATTGGAATGTTAAAACTACTGGAAATAAAGCAAGAACTGAACTGTACACAAACGCATAAAATTGTAACAATGGAAACTGTTAATTGCAAATAAAATGAACAAGAAGAAGAACTCAGATCAGATTAAAACTATAACTAATAATTGATAGAACCAGTCAATAAGATTGAAGAAGAAAGTACTAAGCATCAAAGAGTTGCAATAGAACTGAAAATGAAGAAGTAATTTGATATTCAGATTTCTCCACACTAATTACAAACACATATACTAGTATATATAGCAGATTACAAACACATAATCTAACTCGGCCCAATTACAACCCAAATACTGACATATCAAGCATGCACATTGACATACACACACTGATTTCCCTATACAGCCCTCCCCTCTGTCCCAGACTTCATGCTTCCTTCCTCTGACAAAAGTCTGCTACTTTCGGATGATCTTTAGCCAACTCCAGTGAACAGTGCTCAGTTGAAACAACTTCTTCTCCCTCAATCCTCTCACAGCAGTTTTTGTTCGCCTTAATCATGGCTATCAAACTATGGTTGTTACATCTCCCTTGCTCTTTAAAAACAGACCTTGTCTCAAGGTCTAGTGTAGGGAACTTCTTGATCATTAGCCAGTAATCTTCCCACGTATCCTCCTCTTCAGATCTGTCTTTCCATTTAACTATAATTTGTACCACTACATCATTATTTCGAGGCACCATCCTTCTATCTAGTATTCTTTCTGGTTGTTCAATAAGTTCTTCTGCAAAACTGGGAATGCCATCTTGTACCACCATAGTATCCCCTATCTTTTTTTTCAATTGTGAAACATGAAATACATTATGAATTCGAGTATTTTCAGGAAGTTGTAGTCTATAAGCCACAAAACCAATTTTCTCAATGACCTTGTAAGGAGCATAAAATTTGGGTGAAAGCTTATGGGTTTTATAATTCTTGGTTGTAATCTGCTTGTAAGGTTGCAATTTTAGATATACCCAATCTCCAACTTCGAACTGTCTATCAGTTCTTCTCATATCTGCATATTTTTTCATTCTTTCTCAAGCCACCTTCAGACTATCTTTGAGGAATTGTATCATAATATCTCGAGTGAACAAGTCTTCTTCTACTAGTTCCACTTTGGCAGTAGTGGGTACATAAGAAAGCAAGGTAGGGGGATCAATGCCATATACAATCTTGTAGGGAGTAGTCTTTGTAGGAGTCTTCCAAGTAGTGTTATACCAATATTCAGCCAAGGGCAGCCATCTAGACCATTCACTAGGCTTATGACACACATAACATCTTAGATAACCTTCTAAAATTTATTCACTACCTCAGTTTGACCATCACTTTGGGGATGATAGGTCGAACTGAGTTTAAGTGAACTACCTTGAAGCTTAAAAAGCTCTTGCCAGAAGAGGCTTGTGAAGATAGTATCCCTATCACTTACAATAGTTTTAGGCAGACCATGCAATTTAAAGACCCCCTGAAAAAAAACTAAAGCTACATTTTTGCAGTATAGGGATGTTGAAGTGGAAAGAAATGAGCATATTTACTTAGTCTATCAACTACTACAAATATGACAGTGTACTTGTGGCTTTTAGGCAAACATGTAATAAAATCCATGAAAATGTCAGACCAAATCTTGTCAGGTGTAGGAATAGGCTGCAGTAAGCCAGGCACCAATATGTTCTCATGTTTATTTCTTTGACACTCCTCACAAGATCTGACAAATTCTTCAACACTAGTCTTTAATTTTTTCCAATAAAAAACCTGCCTTAACCTATGCAAATTTGCTTTGATCCCTGAATGACCTCCTATAGGGGAGGAGTGGTATTCTTTAACAAGAAATTGTGTTAATTGGTTAAGTGGTGATCAACTAAAATTTTCCCTTTTCTGAATATCAAATCTTCCACAGCCCTGTATTTACTTTCTGGTAGTTCTTTCGCTTGCACTCTTGTTAATAGTTGCTGATACCATGAGGAATTATGCAGAGCTTCTTTGAGTTTTTGCAGCTAAGGAGTCTGCACCATGGATATGGCCTGGATCATTACTTCATTCGTTTCAATTTCACCTCTCCTTGACAGTGCATCTGCTACCTTGTTTCCTCGCCACTTTTATACTCCACCCTATAATCAAATGCATGGAGTTTAACCAACCATTTTCCTTGCACACCCGTATGTATCTGTTTGTTAACAAATATTTCAAACTCTGATGATCAGTCTTTATTACAAATTGTCTACCCATCAAGTATTTTGACCATTTTTTTGTGGCAATAATGATAGCAAGAAGTTCTTTCTCATAAGTAGATAATGCTAGATTTCTTCCATGGAGAGCTTACTCAAGTAAGCTATAGGTTTTTTGTTTTGAAGGAGAACTGCTCCTACCCCTTGTCCACTAGCATCACATTCCAAGATGAAAGGCTGGGTGAAATCCAACATAGCTAATACTGGTGGTGAAACCAAGCATTGCTTTAACTGCTCAAAAGCTTCATTTGATTCATCACTCCATTTAAAAGCATCCTTTTTCAACATTGAGGTTAAAGGCTTAGCAATTATACCATAGCCTTTTATAAATTTGCGGTAGTAACCTGTAAGACCCAAAAAAACCTCTTAAGGCATTCAAGCTTTATGGAATTGGCCAATTAAGGACATCCTGCACCTTGCTAGGATCAACTGAAAGACCTTCGGCATAAATAACATGACCTAGGTAATCAATAGATTGCTTGGCAAATCGACATTTGGAAAGTTTGATCACCAAGGCATTTTTCTGCAAAAGTCGAAAATTTATTTCAAGATGTCTAATATGCTCATTCCAGGTTTGACTATATACAAGTATATCGTCAAAGAACACTAAAATAATTTTTCTCAAATATGCTCTGAATATATCATTTATGAGAGATTGGAAGGTGGAAGGGGCATTTGCTAATCCAAAGGGCATCACCACAAATTCATAGTGGCCATCATAGGTTCTAAAAGCAGTTTTGTGGATATCTTCTTCAAGCATTCTGATTTGATGGTAACCAGATCTTAAGTCCAATTTCGAATAATATTGAGAACCATGTAACTCATCAAAAAACTCTTCAATTAGTGGAATAGGAAACTTGTCCTTAATGGTCTGTGCATTCAACCTCATATAATCAATAAATAGTCTCCATGTTCCATCCTTCTTTCTCACCATAACAACAGGAGACGAGTAGGAACTATGGCTAGGCCTAATAATGCCAGAATCTAACATGCCTTGAATTATTTTTTCCAACTCATTTTTGATATGATACGAGTGTCTGTATGGTCTTAGACAAATAGGTTTAGAATTTGGTAAAAAGGGTATTCGGTGGTCATGGGGTCTGGGTGGTGGTAGATTTGGAGAAGGATTTGTGATCAGAGGGTAATGCTTGAGCATGGCATCAATCTCTGATGGGATAGGAATTGCATCGTGTTCTGACTGTATACACTGACAACATACCATCATAGCTATCTGACCATGCACATACTCTTTATTTAGCCTGTTCTTGTTAATGAATTTCAACTCATCCTACTTCAAACCCTGCCATACATAAGGTTTATCGTTGTAAACAAATTTAACTTGTAACTGATCTAGGTTAAGTGTTATTTCACCCAAGCTTTTCATCCACTAAGCCCCAAGCACCACTTGACAGCCATCTAAGGGAAATAAGAGTAAATCCACTGCCATGGTACAACCTTGGCATTTGAGCACAACATCATTACATACCCTTGAACCAGTTAGCTTCTCCCCATTGGCCACCATTACTTCAAATAACTTGGTTTCATCAATCTTTAAATCCAGTTTTCTAGCAAGTTTATCATTGATGAAGCTATGGGTAGATCCAGAATCAATTAGAATATGAACTGGTTTGCCGTGAATACTGCCTCTTACCTTGATGGTGGATAAGGCAGGAATTCCACATAAAGCCTGCAAGGTGATGGCTAAAGTCTCTTCAACTTGTATGTCAGATTCTGTTATGAATACCTCACTATCATTGGAACCTTCGCAGTTCTGTAATGGCATCATGCCTTTCAGGACATAGACTTGAGGATTTTTATATTTATGATCTCTTGACCATTTTTCCTTACAACCGTAACACAAATTTTGCCTTCTCATTTCAATGATTTGGTTAGGAGTGAGTCCTCTACTTTTTCCTAGAGTTTTAAGTTGAGTATCTTTGGAGCTATTAGCATGATTATATTGAGAATAGGAAGTTGACTCTTGAGATGACTTTGATAATGGCAGTTGATTGATTTTGGAGTTGGTAGTTGAAGTGCTAGGTGATGGATACTTAAATTTTTTGGTCTGAAGACATTTGCTTTCAAACATTTTTGCTAATGCTACTGCCTCCTTAAAGTCCACCGGTCTTGAAGTGAGGACATCATATCTAATTTCCTCTTTTAATCCTCCAATAAACCTATCAAGTAAGTACTTTGGTGGAAGAGTTTCTACTAAAGCCTGCAATTGTTCAAACTTACTCAAATAAGCTCTAACTGTTGTATGCTGCTTGAGCTTGGGTAAAGTTTCATATGGCCTCTCTATTTCTTCTGAGTTAAATCTGACCAGTATCTCCTCTTTAAAAACTGGCCAGGATTCATTATTGTTCACAGTGTTCACATATCAATGATACCACTGCAAGGCTTCCTTTTTTAAAGCAAAAGAACAAATTTCTACCCATTGATATTCTTCAGTGCGATGAAATTTAAAATACTGTTCTACTTGTCTCAGCCAATTTGCCACTCCTTCCTCTCCAGAATATGTAGGGAAATCTAATTTGATGATAGGATAGGGCATGTGATTATGAAGCAGTGGATAATCAGGTAATGGGTTTCTGGGTTGATGAGGAGGTAGTGGTTCTTGGGGATATCTTGGAGGAGTATTAAAGAAAGGTACATTCCTAGGTGGTACCATAGGTGTTCTGTGAGGTTGCGTGTAAGTTCTTGGCGGTGGTGGCTGCGTTGGATGCACAGGTTGCGCTGGAGGAGGAGGATAAGGATGAAAAGTAGTCGGAGGTTGAGGAGTTACGGGATGTGGTTGAAAAGGATTTCTATTATTGAGATATTCATTAACAAAAGTGGTCAACATATTATGCACTCCTTCGAATTTAGTATGCAGATCTTTGGTGGATTAATCAAACTTTTTGTCCAAGTTTTGAACAGTAAACTCCAAATTTATGGCTGTGATTTCTAAATTTCTTAAGGCATAAGTAGTACGATTGTTAATTTCCTCTTGCCTCAGCCATGGATATCATCGGGATTTGAAATTAGGGTTGGATCTGAATTTTGGGCAGGATCAGGATCGAATGTGGGATTGTTGTTAAACTCTGACGTCTGCTCTGATACCAAATTGGAAGGCCCAGGTTGTTCATTGTTCTTGGCCATGGCAACTGAAGAAGAGAACTGGAATAATGGTGATAAATTCGGGAAGAAGAAGATGGTGTTAGTTATGTGCACGTGCACAGATATGCTATTGCACACAAGAATGGCAAAAAATAAAAGAACAGAGGTTGGCGACTTTCAAGAAAATCAAGAATTAGAAAAAAAATTCAACTGAAGCTCGAAGGGAATGTTGGAAAAATACTGGTTTTGCTTGAAGAGAAAGAAGAAGTCTTGGTGGAAATTAACAAGAATAGTAACAAACAGTTTCCAAGAACAAAATAAAACTTGCAAGGGAAGAAATTAAATGCTGAATAGAGATGCAAAGGATTTGCAAGTTACAGATTGTTAAAAGTAAAACCAATGAGCGAGAATTATCAACTAAAAAAGAACTATAAGATCAAACTAACAAGGTGCTAACTACGTACAAGATCAAATTGCAAGAATTAAAAGAATTGGAATGTTAAAACCACTGGAAATAAAGCAAGAACTGAACTGTACACAAAGACAGAAAATTGTAATAATGGAAACTGTTAATTGCAAATAAAATGAACAAGAAGGAGAACTCAGATCAGATTAAAACTATAACTAATAATTGATAGAACCAAGCAATAAGATTGAAGAAGAAAGTACTAAGCATCAAAGAGTTGCAACAGATCTGAAAAATGAAGAAGTAATTTGATATTTAGATTTCTCCACACTAATTACAAACACATATACCAATATATATAGCAGATTACAAACACATATTCTAACTCGGCCCAATTACAACCCAAATACTGACATATCAAGCATGCACATTGACATACACACACTGATTTTCCTATACAGCCCTCCCCTCTGTCCCAGACTTCATGCTTCCTTCCTATGACAAAAGTCTGCTACTTCCGGATGATCTTTAGCCAACTCCAGTGAACAGTGCTCAGTTGAAACAACTTCTTCTCCCTCAATCCTCTCACAGCAGTTTTTGTTCGCCTTAATCATGGCTATCAAACTATGGTTGTTACATCTCCTCTGCGCTTTAAAAACATACCTTGTCTCAAGGTCTAGTGTAGGGAACTTCTTGATCATTGGCCAGTAATCTTCCCACGTAGCCTCCTCTTCAGATCTGTCTTTCCATTTAACTAGAATTTGTACCACCTGATACCAAATTGGAAGGCCCAGGTTGTTCATTGTTCTTGGCCATGGCAACTGAAGAAGAGAACTGGAATAATGGTGATAAATTCAGGAAGAAGAAGATGGTGTTAGTTATGTGCACGTGCACAGATATGCTATTGCACACAAGAATGGCAAAAAATAAAAGAACAAATGTTGGCGACTTTCAAGAAAATCAAGAATTAGAAAAAAATTTCAACTGAAGCTCGAAGGGAATGTTGGAAAAATACAGGTTTTGCTCGAAGAGAAAGAAGAAGTCTTGATGGAAATTATCAAGAATAGTAACAAACATTTTCCAAGAACAAAATAAAACTTGCAAGGGAAGAAATTAAATGCTGAATAGAGATGCAAAGGATTTGCAAGTTACAGATTGTTAAAAGTAAAACCAATGAGCGAGAATTATCAACTAAAAAAGAACTATAAGATCAAACTAACAAGGTGCTAACTACGTACAAGATCAAATTGCAAGAATTAAAAGAATTGGAATGTTAAAACCACTGGAAATAAAGCAAGAACTGAACTGTACACAAAGACAGAAAATTGTAATAATGGAAACTGTTAATTGCAAATAAAATGAACAAGAAGGAGAACTCAGATCAGATTAAAACTATAACTAATAATTGATAGAACCAAGCAATAAGATTGAAGAAGAAAGTACTAAGCATCAAAGAGTTGCAACAGATCTGAAAAATGAAGAAGTAATTTGATATTTAGATTTCTCCACACTAATTACAAACACATATACCAATATATATAGCAGATTACAAACACATATTCTAACTCGGCCCAATTACAACCCAAATACTGACATATCAAGCATGCACATTGACATACACACACTGATTTTCCTATACAGCCCTCCCCTCTGTCCCAGACTTCATGCTTCCTTCCTCTGACAAAAGTCTGCTACTTCCGGATGATCTTTAGCCAACTCCAGTGAACAGTGCTCAGTTGAAACAACTTCTTCTCCCTCAATCCTCTCACAGCAGTTTTTGTTCGCCTTAATCATGGCTATCAAACTATGGTTGTTACAGTTGCTGCGTCAGATAGCTCTTAAGGGTGATCCGCCTCAGTTCTGAACGTACTGAAAGCTACATAATTCATCAAGCAATTCCCGAAAAAATATATGAATCATTACGTATTGAAAGCGTCGGGTATCTTGTTTCTGTTTTTCTACCATATTGGTTTGCTCCATTATCCATTGTCTCGATTGCCTAATAGATCCTAATTGTTAATTTGAGTTACTTCAATTTTTATCGCTTCTTATCCAGATTTGCTGACGCGTGCAAATTTTTCTAGGATTAGTTTTCCTTATCTGCATTCATTGCGTTGCACTGTAGTATCTTCCGAAGACTCAAATCAATCTTGTTGCAAGTTCAGTTTATATTGCTTTGTTAATTTTCTTTAATACCGTGAACTTGCTCCATGTCATGTATTTGATTTTCTATTGTCTACCAGGTTTGGAACATCATCAAAAAATTTAAGATGCTATGTGGTCTATTATGTGTATGCATAATATAGTCATACAGTCAGTCTTAAAACCACATCTTGTTCAGATTTTGCAGGTGATGCAGCCCAAGTCTTAGGTCGCTCACGACCTAGTGACATTTTAGGTCGCTCACGACCTAGTGACATTTTAGGTCGCTCACGACCTAGTAAGGATGATACAGGCCAAGTCTTAGGTCGCTCACGACCTAGTAACAATTTAGGTCGCTCACGACCTATGGAAGATCGCTCACGAGTTAACGGAATCGGTGTTAAGGCATGTGAACGAGTTAACGAGTTAAAGGAAAAGGCGCTAGAACGACCTAACGAATTACTCATCTCTCTAGGTCGCTCCAATCTTTCGAGTACCAATTTTTCACGAGTTACGACCTAAGTTAGGTCGCGGAGAGGAGCTACGACCTATGTTAGGTCGTGAAGAGGGGTTACGACCTATGTTAGGTCGTGAAGATGTCCTGAAGCAATGTTTTAGGTCGCTCGACCTTATGCACTGAAGAGTTAGGTCGCTGCCTTGTATTTTTAGGTCGTTCAGGTTTTAGGTCGCTGCCGCGTTCTGCTTAAAGTCATTTACGACCTATGATAGGTCGCTGAAGGAGGCTGATGTGTTGTAATGTGTAAGTCGTAGGTCGTGTGCATTGTATTTTTAGGTCGTAGGTCGTTTCTGTGTTAGGTCGTTGCCGACCTAAGTGTTGTGTTGTAAAGCGTGTGTTGTAAGGTCGTGAACGACCTAGTGATGTGTGAGTTGTACGTCTATAAATAGACATGTTGGGTCATTTGTAATAGTTAGTTGAATTGAATAAAAAAACTTTTGTTTGTTAGCTTTGTGGTTTCATTAAATTGGTAGTTGAGTGTAATCTCCTATCTCCTCTTTCGGCATTCGAGTGCACTCGAATCAACGATCGTAGAAGCCAATTCACGGTATCAAGTGCGCTTGATCAACGTCTGAAGAATTGCAGATCTTCTTTCACGGTATCGTGCGCGATCAACGTGACGAAGATAGCTAGAATTCGGTATCTTCGGATCAACGAATTTGGGCCATTCAGTATTCTTCATTCCATCGATTGCTACTTTCACAGAATCATCATTTTGTTATTCCGCTGCTGCATCATTTGGTATCAGAGCTAGACTTAGCCAATCATAGCTAAACCGAGTCTTGGAGCCAATTTATTCGAAGAGTTTGAGGAGTTAATTGAAGCCGTACATCATTTGGAGAAGTTGGTTGTTCATCGTGTTCATCGCAAAGTTACAACAAGTTGAAGAATTCGATCCATTTCATTTCGGATCAAAGATTGAAAAGTGTTTGAATTTGGCTGTGGGAGTGTGCGCGCCAAAATTTGAAATTTGGAGTTAGAGTCGAGAGTTTGAAGTAAAGGCCGTGCATCATATTGTTCATACCGAAAGTTGAAGTTTGTTTCATTCAAACAATGCCGCCGAGGAGAGCTAATCGTCATCAAAATATTGAAGCTTTGTATAGAAGAGAAGAAGCTGATGAGATGGAGCAAAGAATAAACGAAAACTTTAGTGAAAAGCTTAATGAAGGGATTGGCCGATTAGAGAATATGATGTTAGAGATGAATCAAAATCGGAGAAGGGTTTCACCTGAATCTAATCATGGGGGAAGTAGAGTCTCACCACATTCCAATCGAGAAAGAAGTGTTGATAATGATCATAGAAGTGTGAGTCGAGATTGTTATAGAAATGATGATGATTGAAGTAGGAATGTGAATGATCGTGATCGGAGGAATGTAGAGAGAAGGGATGTTGGTGGAAGACAGGATGGTAGTAGAGATGTTGGTGGTCAGGATCGACACATCGATATACATCAGATTTTGAAGAGGAGTTTGATGGTGGTAGTGTTCATGGACGAGGACGAGGACAAGGAAGGAATCAGTCGGAGTATGATCACAAGTGGGAGTCTGGGATGAAAACTGAAATACCGGAATTCAAGGGAGGTATGCAAGCCGAAGAATTTCTTGATTGGTTAGCTTATGTTGAGGAAATATTTGACTTCAAGGAGGTTCCGGAGGATCGTAAAGTGAAGTTGGTTGCTACTAGGTTGAGGGGGAGAGCTATGGCATGGTGGCAGCAAACCAAACTTACTAGAGAACGGATGGGGAAGTCAAGGATTGTTGCTTGGGAAAAGATGAAGAAATTAATGAAGGCTACTTTCTTACCCTACAATTACCAATCATTAATGTATCAGAGATTACAAAACCTAAGGCAAGGAACGAAGGCTGTTACTGATTATGCAGATGAGTTCTACCAGTTGATTGTTCGAAATGACATTATGGAGACAGAAGAACAATTGACCGCTAGGTTTGTGGGTGGACTTAGAACACAGATCCAGGATATGGTGAACATGTTTGACCCTAGATCTGTGGCAGAAGCACATCAAAAGGCGTTGGCTTGGGAGAAACAAGGAAGCCGTGGGGGAGGTGTGTTTCCAAGTTTTACGGGGCATAACAAAGGAGCGGGTAGTAGTTCTAATATTCCTAAAGCATCGAGTAAACCAGTTGTTCATGAAGTGGCTAAACCAAAGGTCAACACCAATTTCAAATGCTATAATTGTCAAGAAGTGGGTCACAAGAGTAGCGAATGTCCAAAACCAAAGAAGAGAACTATGATTGCTGAAGTAGAGGAAGATGAGGTAGAGGCTGAATGTTCTAATTCACTACATGATGAGGAGGAAGAAAATGTGTCGGGAGATGAAGGGTATTCATTGATGATGAAGAGGTCGTGTTTAATACCAAAACAGGAGGAGGAAACTAGCTGGTTGAGAAGTAACATCTTTCAATCAACATGCACTACCTTGGGAAGGGTTTGCAAGTTTGTCATCGATGCGGGAAGCTGTGACAATATTATCTCTACAGAAGCTGTGAAGAAGTTATCATTGAAGACAGAGAAGCATCCGAAACCTTACAAGTTAGCTTGGTTGAGGAAAGGTGGGGAGGTGAAAGTTGGAAGAAGAGCTTGTGTTAATTTTTCAATTGGGAAGAAATACAAGGATGAAATTTGGTGTGATGTTGTGGACATGGACGTATGTCATCTGTTGCTGGGGAGACCGTGGCAGTATGATAGGGCTGTGCAACATGATGGACGTACTAACAGTTACAGTTTCATGTTTGAGGGTACAAAGATTACTTTAATTCCTAAGAAGCGACAACAAGAAGAAAGCAAGTTGGAGGAGATTGAAGAACTTAAAACTTTACTATCTTTGAAGGAGTTTGTTAAGGAGGTAGAAGAGGAGCCTGAAGTATTCTTGTTGATTGGACGTGAGAGTCATGAAGTGGTTGAGATCCCTGAAGAAGTGAAACCAGTGCTGGGAGAGTTTGACGATGTATTTCCTGAGGAGCTACCAACGGAGTTACCGCCGTTGAGAGACATTCAACATCAAATTGATCTTGTTCCAGGAGCTGTGTTACCTCATAGACCACACTACTGAATGAGTCCAAAAGAACACGAGGAGTTGAGAAGGCAAGTGGAAGAATTGCTTGAACAGGGGCGTGTGTAGGAAAGTTTAAGTCCATGTGCTGTGCCAGCATTGTTAGTACCAAAGAAGGATGGGACGTGGAGGATGTGCACTGATAGTCGGGCACTGAACAAGATTACAGTGAGATACAGATTTCCGATGTCGAGTCTTGATGATTTGTTGGATCAATTGAGCGGGGCTACTATCTTTTCGAAGATTTATTTGAAAAGCGGTTATCACCAAATTCGAATCAGACTAGGGGATGAATGGAAAACAGCGTTCAAGACAGGTGAGGGGTTGTACGAATGGCTGGTTATGCCGTTTGGTCTTTCGAATGCACCGAGTACATTTATGCGGGTGATGAATCAAATCTTTAGACCATTCATTGGGAAGTTCGTGGTGGTGTATTTTGATGATATATTGATATATAGTAGAAGCCCAGAAGAACACTTGCAACATCTGAGAGAAGTATTGATGATACCGCGACAGGAACAATTTTATGCTGCGACGAAGAAATGCGTGTTCATGACGCATAGTGTTTTATTTTTGGGATATGTTATATCGGGAGGAGGCATACAGGTGGATCAGAATAAAGTTGAAGAAATCAGAAATTGGCCACAACCCAGGACGATTACAGAAGTTAGAAGCTTTCATGGTTTGGCGTCATTCTACCGAAGGTTCATTCCGCACTTCAGTAGCGTGATGGCTCCAGTTACTGATTGTATGAAAGGGAAGCAATTTTCATGGTCGGAGGAAGCAGGGTTTGCTTTTGAGAGAATCAAAGGACTTTTGACGACAGCACCGATTCTAGTGTTGTCGGATTTTCAGTTGTTGTTTGAATTACATACTGATGCATCGAAGGTTGGAATTGAAGGGGTGTTGAGTCAGAAAGGACGTCCTATTGCCTATTTCAGTGAGAAGTTATCAGGAGCAAAGATGAGATATAATACTTACGATGTGGAATTTTATGCTATTGTGCAAGCTGTGAAACATTGGAGGCATTATTTGTTTCATAAAGAATTTGTTTTATATACTGATCATGAAGCGTTGAAGCATATGCAGGGACAGGACAAGATTGCAGCTAGGCATGCTTCGTGGATTGCATACTTACAACAATTTACATTTGTGGTGAAGCATAAATCGGGAATTACGAATAAAGTGGCAGATGCATTGAGTCGAAGGAATCATTTGTTGACTACAATGAAGGTTGAAGTAACGGGGTTTGATGTGTTGCCAGAAATGTTTGTTGATGATCCTTACTTTGCAAAGTGTGTAGATAAAGTCAAGGAGGGAAAAACGGATGAGTTTGTATTGGTGGATGGTTTTCTTTTTAAGGGAAATCGATTGTGCATACCAGAGTGCAGCTTACGTATGAAGATTGTAAAGGAGTTGCACGAGGAAGGTCATGTGGGCCGAGATCGTACTTTGCAATTGATTTCTCAATCTTATTATTGGCCTTCGTTGAAACGGGAAGTTGGGAGGTTTGTGGAGAGATGTCATATTTGCCAAATTTCCAAAGGGACAGCGACGAATGCGGGATTGTATATGCCGTTACCCGTGCCGGTTAGACCATGGGTTGATATCAGTATGGATTTTGTGTTGGGATTACCGAGAACTCAGAGGGGGAATGATTCGATATATGTTGTAGTGGACAGGTTTTCAAAGATGGCACATTTCATCGCTTGTAAGAAGACAGCTGATGCCGTCCGTGTTGCCAAGTTATTCTTTAAAGAAGTGTATCGCTTACATGGTTTACCAGAATCCATTGTTTCTGATCGGGATACTAGATTTCTAAGTCATTTTTGGCTGAGTTTGTGGAAGATGGTGGGAACAAAGCTAAATTTCAGTAGTGCTTACCATCCGCAATCCGATGGTCAGACTGAAGTTGTTAACAGGTCTTTGGGAAACTTATTACGGTGCCTAGTGAAGGATAATCTGAAGAGCTGGGATATGAAGTTATGTCAAGTGGAGTTTGCTCATAATCATGCTATAAACCGTAGTACGAGTTTCAGTCCATTTCAGATTGTATATTCAAGCTTACCAAAGGGACCGTTGGATTTGACGATAATACCACAACCAAAAGGGACAGTTAAACGGGCTGTTGATTTTGTTGATGGATTGGCAAAATGTCATAAAATCGTTCAGGAACGATTGGAGAAAGCAAATGAAAAGTATAAACGATATGCGGATTTGAAACGAAGAAGCGTTGAATTTAATGAAGGTGATTTAGTATATGCTGTACTAACGAAGGATCGTTTTCCAGTGGGAGCATACAACAAACTTAAAGCTCGAAAGATTGGTCCTGTAAAGATTGTGAAACGGATCAATGAAAACGCTTATAGATTGAAGCTGCCGGAGGATGTGTACACTTCTGACGTGTTTAATGTTAAACATCTTATTCCTTACTGTGGGGACGAACCTGTTATGGAAGAGCAAAGCACAAATTCGAGGACGAATTTTTCCCAACCACGGGAGGATGATGCAGCCCAAGTCTTAGGTCGCTCACGACCTAGTGACATTTTAGGTCGCTCACGACCTAGTAAGGATGATACAGGCCAAGTCTTAGGTCGCTCACGACCTAGTAACAATTTAGGTCGCTCACGACCTATGGAAGATCGCTCACGAGTTAACGGAATCGGTGTTAAGGCATGTGAACGAGTTAACGAGTTAAAGGAAAAGGCGCTAGAACGACTTAACGAATTACTCATCTCTTTAGGTCGCTCCAATCTTTCGAGTACCAATTTTTCATGAGTTACGACCTAAGTTAGGTCGCGGAGAGGAGCTACGACCTATGTTAGGTCGTGAAGAGGGGTTACGACCTATGTTAGGTCGCGAAGATGTCCTGAAGCAATGTTTTAGGTCGCTCGACCTTATGCACTGAAGAGTTAGGTTGCTGCCTTGTATTTTTAGGTCGTTCAGGTTTTAGGCTGCTGCCGCGTTCTGCTTAAAGTCATTTACGACCTATGATAGGTCGCTGAAGGAGGCTGATGTGTTGTAATGTGTAAGTCGTAGGTCGTGTGCATTGTATTTTTAGGTCGTAGGTCGTTTCTGTGTTAGGTCGTTGCCGACCTAAGTGTTGTGTTGTAAAGCGTGTGTTGTAAGGTCGTGAACGACCTAGTGATGTGTGAGTTGTACGTCTATAAATAGACATGTTGGGTCATTTGTAATAGTTAGTTGATTTGAATAATAAAAACTTTTGTTTGTTAGCTTTGTGCTTTCATTAAATTGGTAGTTGAGTGTAATCTTCTATCTCCTCTTTCGGCATTCGAGTGCGCTCGAATCAACGATCGTAGAAGCCAATTCACGGTATCAAGTGCGCTTGATCAACGTCTGAAAAATTGCAGATCTTCTTTCACGGTATCGTGTGCGATCAACGTGACGAAGATAGCTAGAATTCGGTATCTTCGGATCAACGAATTTGAGCCATTCAGTATTCTTCATTCCATCGATTGCTACTTTCACAGAATCATCATTTTGTTATTCCGCTGCTGCATCAGCATGGTTCACTTGAAATCTTAATTATTATTTTTATTTTCTGGACATGGTTAATGTACGTCAGTTTGATTCGTATATGATCTAGGAATTACCACTGTTCCATAGTGGTACGTTCGACCCTGATGCTTTTACATCCATAACAATATCTTTTGCTCCTTCTTTCTAGACAAGATCATATATAGTGTTAGTATCAGTCCAATTATATATAAGCCTGTAAACATTATTTTCTTAGTTCAGAGCATTACCTTTGCTACCATGTGATTTTTTCCTTCTATTATATGATGACCATTTGACTTGAATGCTGCATGAAACACAACACCTGGGAGAAATAAGCCCCAACACTTCATCAGCTGTTTTTGTTTTCCGCACTAATGAATAATTTTCGTATACATATATTTCTAAGCAATGAGAGAGTATTCCATATGAGATGGACTACATCTAATTATATATATTAAGAGCATCTCCAACAGGTTGCAAATTCTCGAATCCGCACCCGAAATCAACCCCAACAGAGTGCGAGAATTTACAATAGTGCAGAAAGTAGGGCCTTCGGGTTGAGAAATTAGGATAGAGTGAGGCGCCTGTTGAACAGGCGCCTGTTGCCAGGCGCCTGTTGAACAGGCGCCTCATTTTCAGACGCCTGTTCAACAGGCGCCTGGCAACAGGGAACGAGGTGCCTGTTCAACACGGGCGCCTGTTGAACAGGCGCCTTATGCTCAGGCGCCTGTTGAACAGGCGCCTGATGCCCAGGCGCCTGTTCAACAGGCGCCTGCCCTCATTTCTGTTGTAGAAATGAGGGCTCCAACATTTTGGAGTGCGGAAAATCGAATTTCTGCACTCCAAACTGTTGGAGATGCTCTAAGTACAAGATAGGAGCTGGCTGGATGTTTCAATAGGTTCACATGATTCATGCATGCACTGTTTTTATTTTTGAAAAGTTTGACAAGAAATGTTCAGAAAGGAAGAGAAATGGAGCTGATAATCTATTTAATAAACAAACAGAGTCCGCGTAAATATTTATTGGTGTCGTTTGAAAATGAGTGATATTTATGGGTTGGCCTGTGAGCAGTTATCGCTACCATTTCAAATTGGACGCTTTTAATTTGAACATCAAAATATAGTTTTCTGATTGTTTTCAGCAGCATTTGCTTTAACGCAGGCTAAGTTATCTTATGACTTGAAAGAACAGTAACAACAAAGAATTTTTTTTTGAATACTAATTGACATCTTTGGAGAATTTCAGTTGATTTCTATTAATGTCTATGATATAGAAGTTGGTAACGGTTGTTATGGCAAAACACTGCGTTAATTAAAAACAGGTTTTACTCTGTAGTTGGTAATGGAATGATATGCATTCAAACACTGTATTAAATTATTTATAAAGTACACAAATATATTTCACATCTTGTAACTGTAAACTATATGCACAGCTCAAGCACACCTATAAGCGAGCCTTACTTGAAAGGTTATGGTTGATTGTTCTAACCAATTCCTGTGGTTCAGCCAAATGACATATATTTGGGAACCTGAGATTTACACCAGATGAAAAACTATTAAAAATAAATTTGAATCACGTATACAAATTCGGTTTGCTTGTTCAGGAAGAGTTCGCCTGTGTCAGAACATGATTTTCAGTAACAAATAGAAGTAAATACACATTGCATGAGAACATTGATTGCTTGGTATAACACTGAAGAATCAATGAAGCCCAAAGAACGCAATAATTCCTTGTTCACCTTTATTTTTGTTTCATACGTTGATAATGCAAATAATTGACCAAATAATTTTTTTTCCCATCATTGTATACCATGTTATATGTTTTGCGTCTTTCACACTGGCATTCAATTTTAATGTCAGATTATAAAGCCTGCAAATCTGAACAGTTTTTGAACAAGTATTATCTAATAATGTGTCTTTATTTGCTTTCAGGTGCTTGATGGCTTTGCACACTATAAACTACCAACATCCGAGGCTTCACACACAACATCTTCATGACTGGAATGAGAGAAAGCAAGTACGTATATGAGCGAGACTAGAGAAAATGGCAGACAAGCGGGGAGCTGCAATCATGGGACTGCAATAAATTAAGTGTTTCAGCCTGGGCCTAAAGAAGTGGGTACATATGAATGAGACTGTGTTCTTGCCCTTCATTACTACTATGCAAATCTTTTGTTTTTCTTCTGTTTATTGGCGTGCTTACCAACTATGATGTTGACATTTACAGTACTTTTGTATTAAAGTTGTAACATTTTAAAATTCTACTATGGATGTTATGCATTTATTTAAGTGTTAACAATTTCGTTCTAGTTTAATAATGTGAATTTTTTGTGTTATTTTTAGTATAAATGAGTTGATTGTTATTAGTACAATGTTGGTTTTTACTGTAAATTATGTGAGCATATTGTATTAGTTTTTATTTTCTTTTAATTTTGCATATTTTAACAACGTGCAATAACAGTTGTAAACGATTTATTGCAACAGGCAATATCAATCGTAAAAGATCTATTACAACTGGCAAATACAGTTGCAAAATATCTTATTACAACACATATCTCAACGGTCAAAATTAAACAGTTGTAAAATGCTTTAATTCTATTACAACTTTACATATTAAAACTGGCGGCTGACACTTGCAATAGATTTACTACAACTGTCATTGTCATTTGCGAAATGAGCATTTTGTTGTAGTGAATAAAATGGATGAAACTGAGTAATAATGTGAAAATTAGATAAACAAATGATAAATAAGGTTATTTATAGATTTTGGATGATATTTGTAAATAACCGTGATTTAATGAATTAAATTGGATTAAAGTAAGATCGTTATCGATGAATTTTTGTGGAAGTAAGATTGTTATTTATGAATATCTGGGGAAATTCATAAATAATGACGAAAAATCCATTTTAAACTTAGAAATTTGACGATTTGATGGTTGTGTTACTAATATAGTGAGTTAGTATGTATTTGATGATTTGGTGTTGTGTTACTAATACAGTGGACTAGTACCCACTTGGTGTTTGTGTTTTAACGAGTTATTACACGTTTGATTGATTTATACTTACATTGATGGTGTATAAGTTGATAACTAGTTTATATGTGAGTGTATATATTGTGATTACTTTGTTTGATGTTTGAGGTTGGCATTGAGTGTTGTCAAATGTATGTACGTTTAATGGCTAAGTGTGTTATTATTGTTGTTACCCCATTTTATGATGATTAATTGTGATGGTTTAGAGGAAGTAGAGTTTCCTTCTTGCATTAGTTGTATGGATGCTATGGTTGTTATGTGCTAACAAGTATATGGATGCAAGAGGAGAGCAGAAATAGAACTATATGGGGTTGATCCCGTAAGGGTACATAGGCAGTATTCTTCTATGCAATAGCTCATGGTTCCCTTGAGGTCGGGGTGTAGAGAAAATGACACAATTCAAAACATTGTTGATACCCTTTCCCTTTTTGTTTTATATATCCATACAATTGTGAAATTGCGAGTAGAAGCAAAGGAGGGAACACAAATGTGGATGTAACTATACTGCGGATAATTGATTTGATATATTCTTTTATATTATAGTTATATAGTTTACGGGATAGCGATAATTAATGTATTAAAATGTGGATTGATGTGATTATCTTGTATAATATTTGTATTCTTGAGTTAATATAAATTTATATTGATGTTTGATTCCACTATGAGGTTTCCCTTTTCCTTTCTTAGTTTTAAAATTTTAAATTGTAAAATAATCGATCCTCTGTTTTTAATATTGGAAATCAAAGGCAAGCATATTTTATGGCATTTGTAATTGATTTCGGACGTCAAAAATAGTGAGACTTCACACAAGTGCATATACGTAACCTCTTGGTGTCCCGACGGTCGTGAATTATTCATCATCCATCATATGAAGAGTATTACGTACACTAGTCTCGATTGATATATTGATATCCCATTCTCAGTACATCTTAACTAGGAGCATTTAAGGACACATAATTATTTTATCAATTCAATACTCTTGGTTATGAACACATTTGTAACTACAATCGATTAAACGGTGTTTCTTAAGTTTTCTACTTGTATATATTTAATGTATTTATAATATTATTTTATAACAATAAACAGTAGAAAATAAAACCAGAAGCTTAGTTTATTTTGAACAAAATTCGCTATAAGAATTAAGTTATACATCTAAATTATACAACTGTCCCTAGGAACGAAATATACCACGGAATATGTGATGGAACCGCCACTCGGCACCATGCAAATCCTTAGCAATAAGTTCTTGAATTGGGACGATTTTTACTCATGTCCTGATCATCTATTAAATAATAGTAAAGTAGAAGAATTTTTGGCTCTCTCATTCATTCTAGGAGTTCTCTCCCTTCTCCTTAATTCTCTCTATAGATATTTTATTTTTAAATTCTTTAATTTATTAGTACTTTATGTTGAAACTGGGCCAGCTCACAGCGGAAGTAATGGGTAAATTTTAAATTTTTTAACATTTTGGATCTTTTTTGGGCCTAAGAAGTCTAATTTATTTAGAACATTCCTAAATTTCTTTTAAATAAAATCATTATTTTATATAAATTTATAATATCATTTAATAAATATTTATTATATATATATGTATCATATACACATATGTGTGTGTATGTGTGTGCGCATGTGTAACTATCAATCCGTGTAAGTACAACATGTCCATGTATAGGTGTTGGGATTTACACCGCAACGGGCATGTTAGCTCATCCAATATACAAATATATTGTCCAAATATGTGTGTGTATTTACACACACACACACATATATATATAAAATGTTACATATATATATATATATGTGTATGTATGTATGTATGCATATAAACTATATTTTGTTCAAATAATTATATATATATATAAACATATATATGAAATTTTAACATTGTATATATTTATAACTATATATAAGTATACTTAAATTATTTTTAAATTATATTAATTTTTTTTGCTACAAAGCCGAAAATAATATGTATATATTTATAAATTTTTTTAATATATATATATATATAATACTTATACATATGTATAAATCTATGCAGTTAAAGCCCTGCTAAATCCCTGCTATAGCACATAGCGCTCCTCGACCACTACGCTATTTCAATGTAGCGCTATTAAATAGTAGATCCGCTTTAAGTGCCGCTATTTTCTACTACATCCACTAAATCAAGGCTTTTTGACACTCTATTTTAGCAACATTAATATTCAAAGGTTGTTTGACTAGTTCTCTTTTAAATAGGTCAACAAAGTTAGGGTAAAGACCTAATTTTAAGGCATAAATGTTTAATATAAGTTATAAATCTATTGTAGTCACCAAAACTAGTGTGCAAAAATCATGATATTCTTCGGCTCTTTATATAAGAATAAACGATATTTATTTTTATTACACAAATGAAGTGAGAATTAAGAATAAATCAACTTTAAATATTTGGTTTTAAATCTAATGAGGTTCTTTCACCTCCGCTATTTCTGCTATAACCTTTTGCACCTCCACCGCTATAGAACCGCTGATTTAACTGCACAATTTTAAATAATATAATACATATATTAATACTTTAAAAATATATAAAATATATATTTTAAAAATACATATATGTGCATGGCATAATTTTTTTAACCAAATATCCGTACGGACATTATTCAACATAGACAAAAAAAAATTTCGAAACACAATTTTTAATTTTAATTTTTTAGTAAAACCCTTAGTGATATTTTATAATTTTGAATATTAATATATAATTTTATAATTTAGAACTAATTTTAAAATCTATTTTTAACTTTCAGATAATAGTTAAATATTTTAAATTATTTTAATTTTTTTTTCTACCGATAGTATATTTTATATTAATCTAATTATATAAAATATAATTTTTTTATATTATATATATATAATTAATTGATTTAAATAATATTTAAATAATAATATATTTGTAAAAATATTTTTAGTTCTGTCGAAAATATTATACCTATGAAAGCTTGTATATAAAATTATATAACTATATTTTGTATAAAACATAATGTATTATTTAAATTATAAACTATATACATATTTAAATATTAAATATCAAATTATTTAATTTTTTTTAAATTATGAGCCATGCCATTTGTAGGTATATACATGACTATGAATTTTTTTGTAAACATACAACCAATCCAAATTGTGACGATATATTCATGTCTTGGAATCGTCATCTAACAATCAATATAATATATATGATATTAAACATTAAATATATACATTAGTGATCAAAAATAATTTAGGAATATACGTTATATCAAATTCTTGTAAGTACGCCTTGAAACAATGAGATCTGCTCCTTGAAACATTTTCCAATCTAGTAGAGTGCTAGTAACCTGAACCGATGACCACCAACTATCAAATATGATCTGATTTTACTTTGGTTCAAACTTGTAATGATGGAGGGAGGGGGAGTTATTCGATTAGAAATGAGAAGGTTAGGCTCCTAAAATTTCTCTAATAAAAGTGGGTTGAGATGCTTATATAGAGGAGAATTGGAGACAAGTTAGGATCTAGATCTTTACCAATTCTCCCTCCGTTATCTATACAAATCTAGCCCACCAATATGCCATCATATGGTCGCACCTATCACCCTTATCATAGCCGAATATTTCAGCCCCTATATGGGTTTCAAATCGTTTTAAAGCCTAGACAAAATTGTAACACCCTATAAATTCAACCCTAATTAAATAAGTAAATTATTAACTAAATAGGGTAGAGATAAAAATGGAAATTTTATAAAAGTTAGAATTTTATTACGAAAGTAATTCTGTTACATTTATGGCGAAATTCTGATCTGTTTTCATATATAATATGCTGAAAACGTAGCTCAAACGAAGAAGTCGTGGTATAAAATAACCATGATTAGACTTAGGGGTTAAGTAAACGTTAAAGTTAACAATTAACGTTAAAAGTTAATTAAGGTATAAAATAATCAGGCAACGGAAAAAAAATCAAACGCTCCCAAAATAAAAGGAGTAGTCGACCTGTAAGACCCAATCAGTCCACCCCTAGCGGTCGACCGATCGAGTATAGGCGTTCGACTGCTACTACACTATGGCGACTAGGGTTTTGTGATGTTAAAAGCTTCAGATTATCCATTTTTGACCAAGTTTCATCCTACGGTTCTGGTACATTTCAACCACTATAAATAAGATCCTAGCACCCTCACTATTATTCACAAATATTTTAGGAACTTCAGCGAGCTCTATCAGTTTATCTCTTCTTAGATTTAGAAAACACCATTAGGGTTTTAGGTAAGAAATCCTGTATACCTATCTCTGTTTATTTTTTAATTTCCAAACCTCTTTAAGATATATATACAAATCCCTTGTTGTATATATCAAAAAGAAGAGATGTGATGGAGATTATAATGGGCATTGCAAATTCAAGGAGAAGCAAAGCTATGGACCAACTGTGGATGGAAATCTTAGTTTTTCTATATTAGTAGTTAAATAGTATAGTTTGGATTTAATATATGCCTCGGGTAGTTTTGGGTTATGAAAACATCATATTAAAAGTCCCCAAGATTTCCTCAAAGCGAAATGTCAATTCTTAGGATTTGAATCTTAATTGCTTTGTGTTAAAATAATAGAGTTTTTTGGATTTTTTCTATTTGAATATTCTAACGTCTATTCCAGTTCTTATTCCTATTCTCCAGATCTGATTAAGGGATTGGTTGAGAAATGGTGTGTAAAGCACAAGTCTTTATTCGTAATTTACATCATCTATTTCTATAAAATTTAATACGATTTCCCTCGACTAAATTCATATCAAAAAAGTTGAATAAAGCGAAGAATTGATTAAATTGTAAGTTTCTATTTTTGGTTTATTCTATTGTTTTAATATGAGATAAGTTGGATTTAGATTCTACATACAAGTCTATTTATTGCAATTTTGGATATGAGTATTGAATCCTTGTTATGGATGTTAGAATCCCTTGTTATGGATATCGAAATTTGGACATTATTGGTAAAATGAAAAAAAAGAATAGACTTGAATTATTATGGTTAAAAAGGAATTGGCATTTGATGTTAGTTAGGGCGTAATCTTCACAGGCATAGCATAATAAGTGCGTATTTATTTATATATTAATTAGCTTAATAAACGTATAATTATAACTTATAATTGCATAGTTAATTAGGTAATAATTATCATTAAATCCTTCTTAGGAAAGTAATTAATATTTTATATCGTAATAAGGAAGATTCCTTATAAGGCCCCAATTATGGAACAGTGAGATGAGTATTATATATAAAGAGTATATAAATTATGGCTAAATCATAGGTATGCGAGGTTAGTCAAAAGCCGCACAGAAGTCTGTCCAGCCAATCTGGCTGCTAGCAGTGCGACTTTGGGGCTGATGTGAGACATCTCCTATGATAAGTATTTGTAGTGACGTGAGGCTAGTCCCAAATTCTATAGGGTAAACCTGCCCAGCTAATCTAGCAGCCAGTTCCTACGAATAATTGGACTAATGTGAGACGTCCTTATGAGTATAGGTCATAATACGAAGGGCCTGCTTCGGAGTCTTGAGGTATTAATTGGTTGCTTCGGAGTATAGGTCATAATACGAAGGGCCTTCTTCGAAGTCTTGAGGTATTAAGTGGTTGCTTGAGGGCTCACCTCTTTTCCCTAAATGAAGTAGTAAATGGCCAAGGGGTTAGTCTTTAGGCACGATATGTGGTATCTCGATATGGGTCCGCTTCGGGATAAGGTATTAAGTGATTGATTATGGGTCCGCCTTTCCATAAAGAAGTATTATATGGCTCAAGAGATTCCATACGATGTCAGCTGGATAGTCACCATTGAGGAGTTCGCCGTGGAAATAGGTATTAAATAATGGGGCCTGCCTCAGTTGAGGTCTTAAATGGCCAGAGTTTGCCTATTTTCCATTAAGAGGTATTAAGTGGCTTGGATACTATCTCTCGCATTGTTTAACATTTACGACGTTGGTTATGGGTTATGGGATTAGAAACCTGCTTAGGGAATGGAAGTTATTAAGTGGTTGATCGAGGACCCACCTTCTTTCTTTGTATAAAGTATTAAATGGTTTAAATACGTAAGATATGTTCTTATTTGAATTATATTGCTCAAGTACATAAATAGTAAGGCTCGAGAATTCTATTCACCTCTCACTTGTTGTTCTTACTCCCTCCTCATTACAACATAGGTTAGAGAAGAAGTTGATGATGCTTGAAGATGGCGAGGGTGAAGCTTGTGACAGTTATTATCTATATTTTCATGTTATTTTCTACTGTATCCATGAAATGTATTTTTAAACAAAATGTTTTAATGGTTGACATTATGTAATGTTTTATGACATTTGAAATGATTTGAAATAAATGGATGCTATTATTGTTATTATATTTTATTCCTTCTACTATGAGTTTTGAAAGAATAGATAAATAGCTCTATTTTGTTATTTTTACAAACAAATAATTAGCTTTATAATGGGTCTAAGTTTCGATGGGCCTTTTTTGGGTTTGAATTTAGGCCTGTTCTGAAGTGGGTTGTTACATTTGGTATCAGAGCTTAGGTTACCCGATCAATGGGGAAAAATATACTTATGGGTGGCGTATTTGTTATTTTTGAAAATATATTTCAAAAATCCTACACACACACACACTTATTTTGAATTTACGCCTAACTCTATTCCAACTATAGAAGTAGTTGCTACCATATTCCGAAAGGGTGTGTGAAGCAACCATGAGTTGGAAAAATAAATAGAGTTGAATATATATTTCTTTGTTGGACTTAGACTTCCTTATCATTGTGGATAATATAAGCATATTAAATAATATGTATAGGAATCGTAGAAGGAAATATAGTAACTCTAAAAATGTAATAGGTAACGAATCTGCAATAATTGAGGATTTACAAGAAATTAATAGATTTATGAGACCATTAAGGTAATTATGTGAAGATAAGGAAGAAGTTAAATATGTAACGTTAAATAAGCAAATAAATGTCCTTACAAAACATCCTTTAAGATAATAGCCATTTAATACGGACAAAGTGACATTTATGAGAGTAGTAGATATAAATGTTAGATGTTATAAGGTATAGTATTTGTAAACATATGAAAGTAAGGGATATAGTAGTGAAACAAGCTTCCATAAGAAGGTGTAAATTAATCACCATAAGGTGATAACTAGATTTTTAAGATGATCGAGTAGGGAGTTCAAAGGGAAGAACAATCAAAGCCAATTTTTAAAATCCTACCCCTTGAGAAAGAAAGTGGTAAAATAATTTTTGAAAACTCCTTGAATGTTTTGAAAGAGCTTTTCAAAAGATTATTAAGTGGAGATCTTATGTACTATAAGTTGAATTTTTGCGATAGAAAGTGATTTTAGACAGCTTTGGAAATATACTACCATTTCTTTGTGAAAATTTGGACAGTGGATGTAATTTTAAAAGTGGTGAAACATTTTAAAAACAAAATGGTGGATGATTTTTAATTGTAAATTTTAATTACTTGAAAAGCTGGAATAAAGAGAAGGTTTTCATTTGTTAACTTTTCAATTTAAAATTTGTTGAATTAAAAGTTTTCACTTTTTGGATTCTTTATTTTTAGATTCTTTTATTTTTTTTTGAATTCTTCTACTTTCTGGATTTGGAAGCAGTTATTTTAAAAAGTGCAAGGAAATTTGGAGATTTATAATTTATAAATAGTTGAGTTAGAAAGTTCTAACTTAAAAGGATTTTGCATTCTTAAGGTTCTTAGTTTAAATTTTTGAGCCAAAAAATTTTTGGTCCAAATATTTTTCATTTGTGAAACAGGAAAATAAGCTCAATGACAAACTTAGAAAAAAAATTAGACGGAAGAACAAGTTTTTTTAGACCGAAGGACAATGGTAGTTATAACTAGCATTTTTTATAGTGTAAAACCGAATATAATTCTAGTTATAACTAGTATTTTGTGTAGTGTAAAAGTTTAATATAATCCTAATTATAAATAGCATTTGTCTTTTAGCCTAAGAAAAACTTGATATATTTCAGCATAATTTTTTTTTCAAAGTTTGTCATTTTGCCTAATTCCTCTTTTGTGAAATGCATGATTTTTCCTGCCTTGTAAAATTAGAGGTTTTTTTTCCTTAAATTTCTTTTCAAAGGATGTACAAATGGAAAAGACATTTAATTAGCATAGGATAGAAAGAATAAAAGGTTAAGAATGTTCGATAATGTAGATAGGAGGAACATTCCCGTATAAGGAAATGCGGAGAATGATAACTGAACTTAGGTAGTGATAGAATCAAGAATTTTAATCCAGTAATAAATGATATAAAAGAGGAGTAATAGGAGTAAGATAAGAGTTATCTTTGTCTACTCCATTTTTTCATCGTTTAAAGTTATAAAAGGTATCTTTGATAATTGAAAGGATTTGAATGATGATTAATAAATGGGTTGGGTATTTTTGGAAAATCAATTATGTAAAGATGAGAATTTTATATATGCATTTTTCCTAATTCAAATTCAGAATTTGTTTGAATAAGAATATTATTGGAATTGATAAGAAAAGGATCGCAAGAGATTTTAAGAGTTTTGAACAAAGTTATAAAAAGTATTTTGTCAAATAACAGTATATTTTGAGTAATAAGGCAATATATATTTACAGGAAAATAGGCACATGGAAGAAGTTGCAAAAAAATTTACTCTCAAGGACAACGAATTTGCTTTTTAGTCTGAAGAACACCTTTTAGTGTAAACAGAAAATGATAGTTACAACTATCATTATGTGATTTACACTAAAATGTGTCTTTTGGCCTATATTTTTCGCTAACTTTTTCCCTGAGGCTAAAAAACCCTTATATTTATCTATTTTAGATACAACTGTTATTTTGGAAATGATAATTCGTGTAACTAGAAAACTGTTTGGAATAATAAAGGTCCAGTTTATTATTTTAGAATAATAATTGAGTTTCTGAATGTTTTGTGTTAAAAATCCTATTTTCACGAATGTTTCTGAATGTTTTCAAAAGGAGTAAGTCTTTATTATAGTAAGTCATTAAAAAGGGAAGTTTCCCATAATTTCTTTTTGAAAACCAAGCAGTCTTTTGAATGCTATGAGTGGGAAGTTTATCTTTTATAGGCATAAATCTTTAATGAAGAAAGTTTAAAAAGTGAAATTATTTTTGCTTCTATTTGGAATTAAGAAATTTCATGGTTCATATTTTCAAAGATAGAATATTTGTGTTTGGAACTTCATGTTCGTTAAATTTTATGTTTTACAAGAAATGAGGTAATTAATGCTTATTTTGAATTTGATGAAAATAGTTTATTTAAAACTATTTTATATGATTACTAAAGTTCTGGTTTCATAAAAAATAGTTTTACGAAGTAGATAAGGAGCACAACCTAAGTAGGATAGACTAAGGTTTTTAATAAAATAAATAGAACGTACAACCTGATTTGAAAATTTGAAATCAGTCCCAAACCTCTATTTGAAGAAGTTGGTAAAGTTTAAAGATATTCTAGATCTATATTTGGGTTGTAAATTAGGTTGCCCTTAGAATATGAATTAATTTTGGAGCAGTTTCCATGTAATTTTCATAAATTATCCAATTCCAAAATACGTATAAAAGTGCGTTGTTTGAAGTAACAAAGAATACACTAAAAAGGAAAGAGATGTGTAAGAGATGGATAACCTTTTCCATAGTTTACATTGTCTATTTATTTAAAATAAAAAGATATAACTTTTTGTAATTTCAAACAAAGCAAAAATCTCACTTATGGTTAATTTATGAGAAATTATGATGGTAATCTTTTTAGAAGGATAGCTTCGATAAATTAAAATATGGAAATGAGTATTATAATTGTAGAAATTAGTAGTTACAAATATATACACGTATGGCCATGCTTAACGACTAGAATATATATATATATATAGCATAGATTACGACTATATGTGTATTAGTTAATAATTAATGAATTAGGATTTGTGGACATCAATTACAAATTTAACGGGCAATAAATTTGTAATTATGAGGGGAAAAAGGAATTAAATGGGGACTGATTAAGGAAACTCGATATGACATTTATGGAAGAAAGAATTTTGAATGGATTTTGGGAACCTTAAGAAGGTTAAAAGGATTAAAGAAGGATTAATTGGAAATGATCCAATTTTGACAGTAATCATCAACTGCTATGGATATTAATTGATGCAATGGATGAACACATTTATTAAAAATCGAAAAGGAAAATGGGTAATAGCAGAATGACATATTAAGAAATACCCATCTTAATTTAGTAGGGAATGTTAGGACCTTAACACCATTTATACCTCTTGATAATAAATGGCAGCTTCTAGCAAAATTTTGTTTTAGAGTTATTGGGTTGTAGTCGTTAGTTGTCTCCTTTAGTTATTTAGAAAGTGTATAATATGATGTAAGATATATCCATGTTTTATTCCTATGTTGACTTTATGAATGGGATTTAGATCACTTAATAAATATATACATTTGAGAAGCAAAGTAAATACGAAAATTTTATGGGGACATTTAATTAGCGATAAACCATAAGTAAGACTAAAAGTTAATGAGGGAATTAGGTTAGCAACCTAAAATAAATAAATGTTTCAATCCCAAACATTTAGAATTTCGGAAAAAGTAAAATCTAGCTCACAGACTGTAAACATTCAATGAAAAGATAAAATGGATAGGAATGTGAAGAGAATTTCATACTGATAAAGGATAAAGAAGAAGATTGCAGAATTTTCCGTTAGAAGCAATAAAACCGTATCGTCTCCAACATAGCTTCATGGAGTTGCGGTTAGCATCGTTAGTGGTAGGGACCCTTAGTTTACCAGCAAATTTTGGAGGAGTTTATCGATAGATTTAGGAACTATCTTTAGGAATTTCGTTAAATTTGAGCATCACTTACCAATTGATGACCGATGGACAAACTGAAGGAATGGATGGAAACTTGGAGGATTTGTTAAGAGCTTGCATCTTGGACTTTGGAGGACATTAGGAGCAGCACTTACCCTTAGTAAAATTCGTGTATAGTAGTAGTCACCAATAGATGATTGGTACGCAATTTTTGGGAGGCAATACAAATCACCAAAGTGTGGGCGGGAAACCACCGACAAATCTATTCGGACCAGATTTGGATTGCTAGATTTTGGAAAGTCAGAGTTGATTAGGCAGCATGTGAAGGTCGTAAGATTTGGATAATTGAAAAAGTTGGCACCAGATTTATTGGGCCTTTTCCAATATTGGGAAAAAAAAGAAAACTTGTAAGTTGGCTGGAATCCATGACTTTTTCACATTTTGCATTTGAAGACATACCTTCATAGCATAACAATTGGGATAAAGCCTAATCAATTAGGGGATTTTGGGACAGAGCCAATAGCATCCTGTAATGATTCCTATTTTACATATCAGAGGATCGTAAAATAATTTTATTTAATTCATTTGTGGTGTATGATTCTAATATTTTGGAATATGGTTTTTAAGGATGTTTTACACATCTATGATTTTTCTCGAATTTCTTTGTGACCATATTCCCTTTGGAGATCTTATTTCGGCCATAAATTCTCATAGAAGCTGAATTAGATGCTATAATCTGTTTCATTGCTCCGGGATGCTGGTTTTTCATTCTGTAGAGTGGTCATATAGGAAAATCAGATAAGTGGTTAAGAAGTTATTGCAGTTTTAAGTTTTAAAATCTGCTGGCCAGAATTAAAAAGGGATTAATAGGCCGAATTAGCAAGTCCATTAGTCTAGTCTGGTTTGGCTACAAATATGAGGTGAGAGGGACCATTTCAAAGTTTATCTCTCATTTCAAATCAGCCCCAAACCCTAACTCCTCTCTAATTCTCCATTCATCTCATTGGATTTCATCTCAAATCATCTCTAATTGCAAATTAAAGGCTAGATCTTCTACTACGAGCTTGATCTCATCATTTTGGTTGCATTTTCATCCGATTTATTGCTGTCCAGATCGGATCTTCATCATATTTCATAGGTTTGGTAGATTTGGTGAGTGGTCATGATTTCTCACTAGTCTATGATGGATTGTATGTTGTAATTAAGTGATTATAGGTTAGAATTGTCAAATTAAGCTATAAACTGATTAGACTTAGGTAATTTTAGATTTAGAAACCTTAGATTAACCTAATTAAACATGTAATTAGGATTAGATCATTGGCTAGTGTCATTTGTGTATATTTGGCTATGAAATTCTATGTGTTAGATTAGATTCATGATAGAATTATGATGGTAGATTGAATTGAATGCTTTGTATGTTCATATTGTATATAATTGGATGATTTGCTATGTTTTATTCGCTGTTATGTTTGAATTGTTTGCTATGCCTGATTCTATGCTAGTGATGTGCTCGGTTTAGGATTTGGATTGGTGATCGGAGCATATCGGGAGAAAAGTTCATCGAAATTGCATGAAAATTGGAGGATATGCTCTGGAGCACATCAAGAGGAAGTCCTGTGAATTGCACCACAATTGGAGCTAAGTATTTGGATCGGCATCGATCCGAATTTTAAACTCCAATTGAGGAGTGACTCATAGGGGAAATAGAGCATGGGTCTAGAGTGGGTCTATGAAGTTAGATTAGAGGATAGGCCAAGTATTGAAGATTGGATGGATCATATTTGTCGGATCTGCTATGGTGCATAGAAGAGAAAACCTAAAGGCTAAGAGGGATGGCTAAGGGTCTATGGCATCTAAAGGGAGTGCACTAGAGGCTGGAAGAGAAATGGAATCTAAAATCATTAAGTATTTGGATTGGCACCGATCCGATTGGATCGGATCGATACGATCCAAATTATTGGCTCTATTGGATGTGAGATCCGGGGTGGAGACCTGTAGTGGATCATGCTAGAAGTTGTAGCTCGCTTATTGCTTCTACGGTTTGGAAGTTATAACATGATGAAGTTCGGCTCTTCGGTCGAAGGCTCGAATAAGGAGTAGGATCGAAGAAATTGATAGGCAGCTCGGGCTGGAATGAGGCTGTAGGAAAATGGACTGGGTAGAGTGGCATGACTCATGCCTGGAAATGGACTAGAGTTGTGAAAGCTATGATGATTTGGGAGTGCCAAGGACTCATGATAACTCAGAGTGTTCTAGTTGTGTTCAAGCAGGGGTACTATAGGCGGGGGCACATGAGGGCTGGTTAACCCAATCGTGTATCCTGGACCGGTCTAAGAGGGTCTAGTGTCAGACGTTCAAAGATACTGTAGGAGACAACCGTGCAGGGTTTCGAATTTGAAAGTATGGAGGAAAACAATCGAGAACCGAGATCTCCATTAGCCTCTGGCAAGCAAGGACAGGGCCGTACGAGTTATCATATATTCAAGGCTTTAGAAGATGATAACTAGATTTTGGTTGATGGATGCTATGGTTTCTATGTTTGTTATTTCTCTTGGGTAGGCTATCATCTATCGGAATGCTAGAGAAGGGATTGGGAATATGGTCAATAGAGGAGGCTGTTTAGATTATTCTATCCTATTCTATTACAGTATTCTATTATCCTTTATTTGAGTAGCATATTGTATCTTATCATTATGTGCTAACTCTTTGGCTATAGAGACAGGTCAGGTATGGGTTTTTGTACCTTCCTAGTACCATATTTTCCAGTATAGCTTTGGATAGTCATGTACTGGTCACACCAGACTGTTGTCTGATCCAAGGTTTTATGTTTCCTCTTATCATCTTGGGTACTCTTAAATGAGTAGACTAGATGACAGGTTTGGAGTCACAGCTGCTGTACGAAGACGAGCTTAGAGAAGCTATGGTGTATTACTTTATATTTGTAGTTTCTGCTGTCTGTTTCTATGTACTCTGAGGGATGTAGTAAGGAAATGTTGTACTGAGATATTATGACATTTGTAAAATAACTCATGATTTAGTGGAGATGTTATTCTCTTTATTTATGGCTCATTATATTCTATTGTATATTTTCTACATTATATTTTCTATATTATATTTTCTATATTATATTTTATCCATGCGCCGTGAGATATGCAACATGTTTTCTGCTTTAAATTTCAACCTTGATGATCGTTCCATATCATCTTGGCACGGTTACAACGCTCTTTTAGGTCATTGATGTGCAGGTGGTATGGGACGGTCATCATATTTGGTATCAGAGCTTTGGTTATGAGTTAACCGAAGCAAGTTGCGAGTATATGCTAAAGGAGGGAGTGTACTTGTTAATGAAGATATTATGTTATATAGTAATATTATATAGTATAGTATGCACTTGAATACCATTACAGCTTTTCTTGGAATGAGGCTAATCATTCTTATTACAGATAAGAATGAATCGGAATACAAGGAATGCTGCTAGGAATAACTCCACTTCAGGAGTGGAAGAGGGAGCGGGATCATGAGCTACTATACCTAATTTTCAAGCCATGTTTGATGCAATGGTGGGTTCGCTGGTGAGGAGAGCCCAAGCTACTCCTGATGTGGCTTTAGGTGGTGGTGTTCCTTTGCAAGTTCCTAGGATTGACTTCGTCAAGCTTTGCAAGGATTATTCTACTCTTGGAGGGAAGCCATTCTTTGGAACAGAATCAGCTATTGAAGTGCAAGATTGGATAGATACTTGTGAACGCATTTTCATGGATATGGATGTGGAAGATGCTATAAAGAGGAAGCTTACTTCAGGACAGCTACGGGCCGAGTAATGAATTGGCGGAATGTTGTTACCATTGCTACTCTAGAGGATCAGATTTCTTGGGATCAGTTTAAGGCTAGATTTGAGGAGAAGTTCATTCTTGCGGCTCATAAGTCTGTGCCGTTCAAGAATTTTACCGAGTTGAAGTAAGGGGAGATTTCTATTTCTGAGTATGTTGCAGAATTTGATGCTTTATCTAAGTATGGAATGTCTTTTATTGATACACCTTTGAAGAAGAATGAGAAGTTTATCACTGGATTGGACGACCACTTGGAAGAGAAGTTGGTGGACTACATTGAAGTGTCTTTATTGAAACTTGTAGAGAAAGCCCTTAGACATGAGTGTCTGTACCCGAAGAATAAGACTGCTATTGTTGCTATTACTGAGAAAGAGGAATCAAAACCACAGCAAGGCGGTGGAGGTAAGAATAAGTGGAATGGAAATAGGAAGCAACAACAATAAGGAAAAGGGGGCCAGAAAAAGAGTAAGAGTGAGATTGTTTGCCACATTTGTAAAGAGAAAAGCCACTATGTCAAGGAATGTAATGCTACTAGAAAGTGCTTCAACTGTGATAAGCCTGGGCATATTAAGAAGGATTGTCCAGAACCATTTAAAGATAAGCACATTGTGAAGGCATATGCTTTGGATGCAGTCCCGACTTCATCTCATGCTCCTACTGCTAAGGATAAGGGGAAGGAGCCATGGTGCAAGGTATGCTTTTCATCGGAGATGTTTATGTTAGAGTTCCTTTTGATACTGGAGCTTAACATTCTTTCATCTGTGGTGATTTAGTATGTAGACTAGATTTGGAACCCAAGATAGTAGACCGATCTTTGATTGTGACAAACCCAGTTGGAGGATCTACTAGTCTTTGTATGATTTGTCATAGTTTAGTGTTATCGAGTCATGGATGTTCTCTTGCTTGTGATTGCTTTGTTCTTAATTTTGTTGGGTTCGGGATTCACTAGTACACAATCTGTCTGTTGCGTCGCCTTATTTGCGACGATTTAGGTAAAAATAGTAGCATATAGTATACTATGCGATGGTTCTTCTTAAAAACAGTAGCAGTTGGTCTATGAGAAGCATAATAAAATTTAATAAAAGCAATTTGCGACGGTTTTTGTCTATAACCGTAGCAAATACGTTGTTATTTGCGACTGTTATTTTCATAACCGTAGTAAATACCTATTGCAAATGCGACTAAAAAACTAAATAATAATTTGCGACGGTTGTATAATATAGCAGTAGCAAATACATAAGCAAATTGAGACCGTTATGCTTCAACCGTAGCAAACAAACGTATACGTATTTATTTATTTAACGGTCAACAAAATTTACTTCCCGGTTTCTTTTTTATCTCCCGCTTCACATTACCGCTTCATAATAGAAATCAAATCCGTAAATTCGTAAGCCTAAAACCATTCATCCCTAAATCATTGAAATCCATGCTCCCTCTATTCAACCCATTCATCTTTCGCAACCCTTCCTCTTTCGCAACCCTTCCTCTTTTGAGCAGTTCATATGCCGATACAAGCTCGACAACGAGCTCCGCCGCTGCGAGTTTAGCATCACCCGCTGTTGCGTGGACCTCGACATATACCTGCGAGTAAAGCTATATATACCTTTGCACGATGTAATAATACTTGGCCGGATAAACATAGCAACCCGGGTTTTGCTACTTTTGTTGCTAGTTTCTGCATCGATATCCAAAAAACAAGGGGAGGGTTTCTGCTTCAAACACCAGTGTGAGTAATTTGCTTATTACTTATTTTCACTCTTATAGATGCTACTTAATCTTTCTATAAAATAAATGAAGAGTTATGACCTTTAGAAGTAGATAGGCATTTAGTTTTCATTTTGATTTCTGTAACTCCCGGAGATAGAAAAATAAGATTACTATCTTACATTAAATACTATTATCTATGTTTTGGAGTTGAAATTGATTGGAAAGCGATGGATTTTAGAAGCTGCAAGGGAACTTGTTTCATGTGCATAAAGCTTATAAAATTGCGCATGTTTGGGTTGCTTGTGTATGAAGAAATGGAGTTTGTCTATGTATTGACAGTTATGTTTATGGGTACAAATATTAGTCTATACTGTATGTTCTTCATACGTGCTATTCATTTATAAGTCAATAATAATGGCAAAGTATTGTAGTGAGAGAAGTACCAAAAATTGGTACTTCTCTCTAAATTGAGGAACAAAAATGTTGGCTCTTTACATGGTTTTCCATTTAGTTAGGTTTTGTATGTATGTGTGTACTAAAAATAGTTGCCAACAAGAAATAAATTCTTCAGCGTTTTCAGTTTTGTATTCTTGAATTAGTCTTTCATCATTTGGATTGTCAATAAGTTTGAGGCACAGTGCGTTGTTGTGCTCCCTAATTTAGTTACATTGCTGTTTGATGCTAATTTGTGCCTTATTCCATATTTTCAAGTGTTTCTCTATAGATTTTGACCTCTACTGCAACTTGTATAGATGATTACCTTCTACATCTACTTTCAGTCCTCTTTTAACTGCCTCTTCGTACCCTGGTAGTCTACTCCATTCATTGTTATATCGAAAAGGTATATTTTCTATAACATTATTATGCTTTGTCAAATTTAGCCATATGAAACCACTCGTTGAGTGATTAAGTGTTTGCACATTAAATACCATTAAATTTCTCGTAACATTCATAGTAGTAGAAGGCACTTTCTAGTTTTTCCATTTGTGTTTACTTCCGTAAGTCCTGAATTTTGAATGCATTGTGCAAACTCGGTTATAGTATTTAAAATTCACCCCACTTCACCCAATTTTGTCCTTTGAGTCAAGCACACGGTTGAATTCTCCACATAACATCTTTGGGATACTTATATATCTTGATTTATGTTAAATATACTCCCATAGGTAAGCTCTTTTACTTATTTCACTATGGGCATATATGACTGGTACAATAATCTGCAGTCCACCTTTATTATGTAGCATGCATTTAATAACCTGTTCATGATAATTAAGCATGTGCACTGTTCATAAAAAAGTTCCCAAGTAATTAGGATTCTACCTTTTATATTTTCAGTGTTATTATGAGTATCACCCCCAATAATTAGTAAAGTGTTGCAAAAACTTATGGAAATTCTCATCACTAAGTTTGTGTTACACTAAAGAAACAAAAGATACTTTTGAGTTCCTTATCAAGTCCACCGTATCTCACTTTATTGTTAAGGAATGTAAACCTCTTATGTTCCATAAATTGAGACACGTTAAGGAAATGGAGGAATTCTCGTAGTAATTGAGTCACTTAAAGCAGATAAACTCACTTTCCAGTTATTCTTCTTCTACTTGATAAAAGTGTGATAGTCGATTGTTTTTTTGTATCATGTTTGCACCGGAGTTTGTGTTTTGCTCATTCAGTTGTACTTCTGGTACGCTTAGCTCCATGGTATCAAGGTAATTCTTGTTTGGCTTGCTATTTTGACTATGTACAAAGTTATGTTCTTGTGTTTTATGGTTGTGATTCAGAGAAGATCACTATTATTCTCTATTGTTTATTTTGCAGCGTGACTCACATCTTCTGCCTTGAAATAATACTTGGCCTGATACACTTATGAGATATATGGTGCATTAAAGCTTTAAACTATCACTAGTACACAATCTCACTTTTGAAACAGATCCAAAGGTTAACTCTAAAAAATCTCTACCAAACTGCATTTTTTTCGTTCTTTTAAATAATTGTGAAAGTGGTACTTGGATAATTTTACCTTTATGTCACTTTTTGGGTCATGTTTTCAGTAAATTTTGTTCGCCTGACATAGGATATCTTGATTAATAAGACACAGAGAAAACATCTACCAAATAACAAGGTGTTAACACCTCTTTTTCGACGACTTAACAACCCAACGACTTACGACTTAACAACCTAAGAGACTAAGCAACTCAGTGGTCCAGAAACCCAGCAACCTAATGAGACAAGAAGGCAGCGACATAACGAGATAAGAAGGCTGCGATCTAACTCCTGAAAGAAGGTAGCGACCTAAGTCCAGAAAGCAACCTAGCGACCTAACGAGTTAGCGACCTAGCGACCTAGCGAGTTAGCGACCTAACGAGTTAGTGACCTAGCGACCTAGCAATTCAGGAAAAAGGAATGACTTAACATGCTCCGGAGTAAAGCCACACGACCTACCTCTTCTGTTAGGTCGCTCACGACCTAACCTTGCCGAGATAACTTCCGAATTCACCACGTTAGGTCTCTCACACCCAGTATCTCACCCAGAATGGCTCCATTAAGTCGCCAACGACTTAAGCTAACTCGGGATGACCCTTAGGTCGCTTACGACCTACGACCTAACCCCTAAGTCATCCACAACCTACAACCTACCTTCAGATTTTCCCTATAAATACCCCGCCTACTCCACATTGTGAGAGGACTTTTTTTCGAGACTTTGAAGCGTCGAAACTCTGCTGCATTCACGACTTCTACAACACCTCTACTACCAAAAACATTCCAAACTACCTAAAGAGAAGATCAACTACATTCAAGATGGATTCCAGAATCTCTTTTGCTTTGTAGTGCCAATTACTTGTATCGATTGTTGAGTAATCGAAGGAATTCTTGTAAAGCTTGTAATCGAACTTGTGATAAAGAAGATAAAGTGGACGTAGGCTTGATTTTGAGCCGAACCACTATAAAACTGCTGTCTCTTTACTTTTCTGCTATTTTCTGCTTATTTCTAGTTCCCGTACCGACGGGTGGTGCTTTCACTTTACTAATACTCACACCGGGGTGTTAGCGTTCGATTTTTACGTTAACACAAGGTTTCACTTATTAAAAGAATTTTGTCAAAATAAGAATTTTGTTATGAAAACTACACTGGTGCTATTTAGATGTAAACAACCAAAACAAAAAAATGGCTTTTCCAACTTAGCAGCAAAATACACCAATACAGTTTCAAATTGCAACAGTTTATTCTGGGTAGAAACATTATTTCTTTTAATTAGACCCAAAGTGAGAAAGTTCTACTTATTTTCCATGTGATAATCGACAGAGATACATCTATATTAATAAAAAATTACCTCCTCTTTGGTAGTGAGACCAACATAGACAGATTTGTAGGCGACTCCACAGAAAATCATAAGAGGAGTGACAGAGAACACCACAAGTGAAACTTTACATGAGTTGAGGAAACCAGCCATATAGCCATTTATGAAGGAATATGTGCTGAATAAAGTGTGCCATCTGCAGGCAATTAATTGCATGTATAAGTTCGCTGTTAGTCCACAGTTATTTCATATATATTATTTTATCTACTTGTTGCCTTCTTTTGTGTTTAACTATTTTTGCTTCTACAATTTTAATACAACTTTTGTAGATGTATAGCTATATATATTCATGAAAAATGTGCCAATGTGAAACATTGCTACTTTTCTTGGCCTAAAACTTCATTAAAATTACCTTTATCAAAACTAAAATGATTATACAAAAGGCATGGTTGATTAAAAAAAAGTACAAACAACTTTTATGGGAAGTTGATTATTAAGATAAGTGAAGTGATCTATTTATCCGAACTAATATACCATTGAAAATTTTAAATTCTATTTACATGTTTTTTCAAGAGGCAAGTAAGATGGAATTAACTTATGCTGCATCTTATAATGTATAAGATGATAGTAAAACAAGAAACAAAGTTTGAATTTTATTGATAATCACAACGATTCAGAAATGATACAAAGCTCATGTATTTATACATAATACAAATGGGCTAAATATCCAGCCCAGATAAGTTTAGCTATCTCAGACTACTGGTAAAATAAAGCATGACCGTTGATCTTGATCTATGGTTCAGATGCAATATTAGATGATGGAGCGGATTGATAAATGTGCTTTTGTTAACAAAGGCTCACGTGTTATCAGACCCTTGTATTGTTTGCTTCACAATATGCCGCCTCAAACAAAGCTAGGGTTTTATATCTTCCTTGCTCTCCATGTCGGCTGAGAAAATTCCGAGTTCATCTCGGAATCGATTGAAATTTCCGGCTGATAGGGCCTTGGTTAGGAAGTCCGCCTTTTGATAGTAAGATGGAACATGGTTGATGGCAAGTTTGCCGCTTCCTGTTCTTTCTCGAACAAAGTGGAGATCAATCTCCATGTGTTTCGTGCGAGCGTGCTGCACTGGATTCATGGAAAGTGAGATAGCACTGAGATTGTCACACCAAATGACAGGCTTGCGAGTTGATTCGAACCCTAATTCCCAAATTAGGGTTTCGATCCAGGTGATTTCAGCCACCGTACTTGCTATGCACCTATATTCTGCTTCAGTGCTGCTTCTGGAAATAGTGGGTTGTTTCTTCGTGCACCACAAGATCGGATTTGGTCCTAGATAGACACAATATCCAGAGATGGATTTCCTGTCATCAACGTCGTTCGCCCAGTCGGAATCACTGTAAGCCTGTATATTTATATCCTTACTAGCTTTTAAATGCAAGCCATATGTATTCGTCCCTTTTAGATATTTGAGAATTCACTTGACGGCACTCCAATGCTCGTTTAGGGGATTCTGCATGTACTGACATACCCTATTGACACTAAAGCATATGTCTGGCCTAGTAATGGTGGCGTACTGAAGTGCCCCAACGACACTTCTGTACTGCTTGACATTATCAATGGGCTCACCTTTATTTTTAGATAAATGTTTGTTGCTTGCCATAGGAGTGGGTAGTGGTTTTGCTTTGTCCATGTTATTTCTGACTAGGATATCATTGATGTATTGCTTCTGTGATAGGAAAAATTCATTATCTGTCTTTCTTTCGATGTTTATTCCTAATAAATATTTCAGTTCACCCATGTCTTTGATTGCAAAGTGCTTGTCCAGCAGTTCTATAATGTGGTTGATTTCTTGTTGATCATCCCCTGTAATGAGTATATCATCAACATATACAAGTATATACGTGCTCACATGTTTGCCTCTTTTTAGATAAAGTGAATTGTCTGATTTTGTAGCACAAAAACCTAAATGTGCTAATGTGCCTCTAAGCTTTTCATACCATGCTCTAGATGCTTGTTTTAACCCATATATGGCCTTGTGTAGCTTGCAAACATAACCTTTATTTGCATGATGACTATATCCTTCTGGTTGTTGCATGTAAACATCTTCACATAGCCAATGGTATCAGGGTCGACCGAAGCCGAAGGACGAGTGGGGTCGGCTAAAGGCGCCTTTTCCAGATGCTCTCCTCCTGCTGCTTCGGCTCGCTCCCTGGTAAGTGTTCTTTCCCTCTAGCAAGGGCAGCACGACCCTCGTCGTCCAAGTAGCAAGCTTCCAGATCCTTCTCTGCATAACCAGCATCTTTATACATTTCGCTCACTGCCTCCCATAGTTCGGCCAGAGTAATCTCATATTTCGGGCCCAAGAAAGAGAGGCTGCCTTTCCCTAAGACACTGAGAACGTAAAACTCAAAAAGAGTGGAGCTGATGGTGGCCTTGGTTGTTTCGTGCGATTCTTTAGCAGCCGCTTTTTCGGCAATGGCCTCATCACTCTCCTTTTCTGCTTTTGAAAGTTGAGCTTTTAACATGGTAATCTCCAAGTCTTGGGAGCTGACTTTTTCCCGCAATTGGACGGTATCGTTGCGGTATTTTTCAATAACATGCTGTTCCGCCTCAAGTTTGATCTCGGCATCTCTCTGAGCAGCATGCGCATCTCTCACTTGCTTTTGAAAAACCTCTTCCTTTTGAGAATAGGAAGCGGAAGAGGTAGCAAGGTCCTCCTTAAGTTTCTTAACTTCAGACTCAAGTCTCTCGTTATCATCGGCGATGCTCTTCATTTCTGCATCATGTTGCTCAAGAACTTTCTTCCACTCCGACTTGTCGTTTTCCATCGTTAGCATAGCTTTGAGATTTGTGCGGTTAACTCTTTAAAGCTCATCGACAAGTTTTTGCCATCCAGATATTCTCTCAATATCGAGTTTAACGGCATCAAGATTTCTCAACATAGCTTGTTTGTCGATTGGGACCAAATCAAGATCAAAACACACTCCTTTTAAGCACCAGTGTGGAAATCGACTTTGAAGAGTAGTCGGAGCCTTCCCGACCTGATACGAAGGCCTATTAATTATTGATTGAATATCAGTTCTCTGAAGAGCAGGAGAGCTGGAGGGGATGTCTAAAGAAATGGAAGAAGCAGGCGCTTTAGGAACTTCAGAAGAAGATTTCTCGCTAAGTCGGGCCTGCTTGCTTGGGTCCTCAACTACATGACTCTTCCCTCTATCGTCGTGAGATTTTCTTTTGTGGGAATCATCGTCTTTCTGGGAGGAGTCATGGCACTCATCCATTCTCCCGTAGCGCTCCTCATGGGCCCTCCTTTATTGAGCTTTTCCGGCTGCTCTTTCTTCGTCGGTCTCCCTAGGGGCAGGGAGATGGCGCCTGGGATCATAGTAGTAGTCACGTTTTCCGTAACTCATAAAATCATCATAATACGAGCCGCTTCATCCCATTGGAGAATCTGAAAATGAAAAAGAGATAGAATTTAGAAATCTCCAGAAAAAGGAAGTTAAGCGCGAGTAACTGATAAAAATCCTAAGTGTGTGTGGCGTGCAAACTACGCGCGTCAAGCTACAAACCACTCTTCAGCTTAGGAGTGAAGTCGGCTTTTACAATAGGGGTCAACTCTTGGGTCGACGGAAGTGGTTGTAAGACAGATGTTGCTTCAACTGATGGAGAGACAAGCTTAGGAGCGGTGACATCGTTTTTAAAAAGCTCTTGAGAAGTCACCAAAAAATCGCTTAACCCCCCGAAGGTGTCGTCACCGTTATGCCCAGCCGAGTGAGTCACACCAACAGCTCCTTCTTCAGCATGTTCAGTACTTTTTATGGCGGAACTTTCTTTCTCCGTCCCTTCGTCAACTTCTGTGGCGGTGTCCCCGGGACATTGAGGGAGTTCCTCTTCTTCGATAACCGGAAGAAGTTTAGACTTGCCAGAAAATTCTGCACCCGCAGCAGAACCGGAGCATTTTACCAATGAAGCTTCTGCAACTAGTTCTTTCGAAGCAAGTTCTTTTGCGGGAGCTGGGGCATCAGATGTTTCCGGTTGAGAAGCAGGGGCATCGCGAAGTTGAAGGGATCGGGAAGAATGTAAAAGGAAAAATCGATGTAAAAATTCATCTTTCAAAAGATATTTGATACTCCTCTCTTCGACGGCAACAGCGCTTAGCTTTTCAAAAGTTGGCTTGTGGCTAGAGTCCTTAGCAAGAAGAGGAAGTGCTGTAAAAGTAAAGAATGAAGTTAGCACTTAACAACTCGGATTTTGAAAAGTTCAGGAACGGAAAGAACAGAGATAGACAAGCTTACTTCCTACTCTCCAAATGGCGTAGAATCCCGGGGGACAGCGGACAAAGAAAAATTGATTCAAAAACCCATGGGCGCTTTCAGGAAGATCAGCAATTAGTTTACGGTTCCTGGCGCTCCTCACAAGTACAATAGAAGGATGGTCTTTATTCTTCACAAATGTGCACAAATAGCAAATCTCTTCAAAGCTCGGAAGACGGTCAAGTGTTCTCCTAAACAGTACACACAGTCCCATCAAGATGGCATAGCCATTGGGATGCAACTGGAAAGGAGAGATAGTTAATCGGAGAAAGAGCTGTCGAAGAAAATCGTTAAAGGGAGGAATAGCTCCACTTGAACACATCTGACGATTAACTGCGATAAAACCAAGAGGCGGCCTGTCAGCAGTATCGTTTACCCCCGGAAGCAAAGCGTCCGCTTCAGCAATACCGAACTGAACACATAATTGACTGAACACCCGTTGATTCAGAGTGGTTTAAGTTCTTTCCAGGGGATCATCCAAGGGATTAGCTATTGGGAAGACTTCTCCAGCTTGCCCTACTATCTCTTCTTGTTGAGAAGTCATTCTACACAAGGAACTGGACATTCAAATATGAAGGTGCACGTTTCCTAAAAGCGTGTGAAGTGTTGTGCGAAGCTAATAAAATAACAAGTAAATAAAAATAATAACACTGGATGGCATACGTCAATTCAGAAAAATTCAAGACTTGTTATTAAATTAAAACAGAGAGTAGTGTCAATGCAGATAAGATTCGATTGTAAGCAGTTCTAACTGTGAGAATTTTGTGTTGACACTTTATTCAAATTAGTTGATTCGCAGCATTTCACACTCGATTGAATTCAGTTTATTTTACTTAAGTAGAATATTGTCTCTTGATTTAATCCATCATTCGATGTGGGCAGTCAATGATGAGTATATTCGTCCCAATTTTCTGCAAATGTTGTATTTAACAGGTTATTAGTAATCAAGTCGATACAATCTGTGAAAAAAGTACAAGTCCAAGCAGTTTAAAATTGCAGTTCAGTCAAGTTCTGTGAAAATTTTGCAAGTGTTCAAGTCCTTAAGTCGTAGGAACGACTTAAGGTTAGCTCGGGATTGCTTAGGTCATCCACATCATGTTTAACGACCTAACATAAGTCAGCCTTCCTTAAGTCGCTCTGCTCGAGTTATGGAATTCATTAGTCAAGTTCCTACGAGTTAAAGCTACACTACAAGTTAAGGCATAAGGCTTTAAGCCAGGACAGGGTAAATTTGTTTAAGTGTTAACTCATCCAAGAACGTCCGCGACCTAAAAGTTATGTCGCAAGAAGTTAAATCACCCAGATCGTAGTGCGATCCAAAGATAGGTCGTAAGGAGAGTTATCTCGTCCGAAGGAATATGCTACACTTCTTAAGTCATTCAGATTCTTTTAAGTTGCAACTTCTTAAGTCGTTCAGATTCTTTTAAGTCGCAAGTTCTTAAGTCGTTCAGATTCTTTTAAGTCGCAAATTCTTAAGTCGTTCAGATTCTTTTAAGTCGCAAGGCTCTTAGGTCGTTTGATGCTTTAGGTCGCTCTAAGAGTAACTCGGAAATGCCGAATTTTCTTCCACCAAAAAACCCTAAGTCCTGCTCTCCACTCGCATGTTGCCGCGTGTCCATCCCCCCTTACCTCATCAGAAACACCGCAACATAGTCCACTATCCAATAACCCGTTAACCTGATATCTCCTCATCTCCTCCAAACGCCTAAAACCTCATCATCTCCCCCAAACATCTAAAACCTCATCGCCTTCTCCAAATTTGCCGATTCACTTTTTAAAGCAATTACCAACGATTCGACAATAATCAGAGGGCGAAATGAAGTACAACTTAACAATATGGTAACAGAAATTGCATAGAACTGATGATAAGAGAATCGATGGAAAGCGCAGTAGATGAATGATCAGCGTTACCTAAATTCGCTGTTAGAAATGATGATCGAAATAACGAGGAATGGAATTTCGCTTTGAAGTTCCGGTGCTCAAAAATTCGTCAATGGCAGTTTCAAAGGTTAGAGCAAGTAAAGAGAAGGAAGAAGAAGCCGAGCAACTTATAGGCGAGAAAAGTGGAATTCGAATCGGCTTAGAACGACATAACGACTCAAGCGACTCACGACCTAACAACTCCAGCGACTCATGACTTAGCGATCCAGATGGCACGAGTTAAAAGGTGTCGAAGCACACGACCTAGTCCCTAGGCGTATACTTCGAGGGGCGAGTGTTAACACCTCTTTTTCGACGACTTAACAACCCAATGACTTATGACTTAACAACCTAAGAGACTAAGCAACTCAGTGGTCCAGAAACCCAGCGACCTAACGAGACAAGAAGGCAGCGTCATAACGAGATAAGAAGGCTGCGATCTAACTCCTGAAAGAAGGTAGCGACCTAAGTCCAGAAAGCAACCTAGCGACCTAACGAGTTAGCGACCTAGCGACCTAACGAGTTAGCGACCTAACGAGTTAGCGACCTAGCGACCTAGCAATTTAGGAAAAAGGAATGACTTAACATGCTCCGAAGTAAAGCCACACGACATACCTCTTTTGTTAGGTCGCTCACGACCTAACCTTGCCGAGATAACTTCCGAATTCACCACGTTAAGTCGCTCACACCCAGTATCTCACCCAGAATGGCTCTATTAAGCCGCCAACGACTTAAGCTAACTCGGGATAACCCTTAGGTCGCTTACGACCTACGACCTAACCCCTAAGTCATCCACGACCTACGACCTACCTTCAGATTTTCCCTATAAATACCCCGCCTACTCCACATTGTGAGAGGACTATTTTTCGAGACTTTGAACCGCCGAAACTCTGCTGCATTCACTACTTCTACAACACCTCTACTACCAAAAACATTCCAAACTACCTAAAGAGAAGATCAACTACATTCAAGATGGATTCCAGAATCTCTTTTGCTTTGTAGTGCCAATTACTTGTATCGATTGTTGAGTAATCGAAGGAATTCTTGTAAAGCTTGTAATCGAACTTGTGATAAAGAAGATAAAGTGGACGTAGGCTTGATTTTGAGCCGAACCACTATAAAACTGCTGTCTCTTTACTTTTCTGCTATTTTCTGCTTATTTCTAGTTCCCGTACCAACGGGTGGTGCTTTCACTTTACTAATACTCACACCGGGGGTGTTAGCGTTCGATTTTTACGTTAACATTTTTGGCGCTTTCACTGAGAATATCGAACTCAAGTGTGTTCTCACCATTGATTCGCAAAGATTTGTTGAAAAAATCTCCTTAAAAACCAGAAGTCTATCTGAAATCATGGCTCCTGGAAGAAAGAGTAGATCTACGAGATCCGGAAATGCTTATGACAGGACTGCCACATCTCCAGCGCCAAATCAGCCGACTCCTACTGATGGAGTCACAAGGGCCGAACTTGATGATGTCGTATCTGGGTTATACCAACAAATGGAAGCTCAAAATGCTTTGATGATGGACAGGTTAAACGCTCTGCTTGGGGCTAACCAACAATCAGAAAATCATGAACCAACCTTTGCTGAAGATGCTCATGACTCCCAAGAGAAAAGTATTCCTCCAAGGGCAGCTGGCGCCGCCGAAGGGGCACCTCCCCAAGTTGGAGGTTCAAGGCCGCAACCACCTCTTCGCGAACGTTTGTTCAGGCAAACTTCCGAAAAAGTGGCTGACGTCTTCCCGGCAAGGCCTTTGAACGACGAGGAATACCTATTAGGAATGGTTCGCCAAATTATGAAAGAAAGTATGCAAAGGGATGAAGATGAAAATGACTGGGGATTTGCTCCAAGTAAGACTCCGTTTACCGAAAGAATTCTAAAAGCTGAATTTCCAAAGAAGTTTGTTCCTCCTACTATCCCAGCCTATCGGGGGACAAGCGACCCAAATCAGTTCTTGTACAAATACGACTGGCATATGACAGGTGCCAGGGCAACATATGAGATTTAATGAAGATATTTTCCTGTCTATTTGGAGGGGGTGGCTCTACTTTGGTTTACAAAGCTACCAGTCCGATCTGTGGATCAATTCTCTGACTTAACTCGTAAATTCAAGGATCAGTTCAGATTGTATGCTTCAAAATCTAAGGACATAATGTCATTGTCCAGCCTTGAACAAGCTCCTAGGGAATCTATCAAATCTTTCTTGAACCGCTTCAACATAGCCTTGGCTGAAGTGGATAATGCTGATCCTCGAATGATTCTAACTTACTTGATGCGAGCCATCGATAAATCTAGTGAATTCGGAAAACGGTTGAAGATGAAGGAACCAAATTCACTTGAGAAGTTTTATAAGAAGGCTGACGAATTTATGCGTCTGGAGAATCTTCCTGCACCAGTAAAGGTGGTTGTAGCTGAAATTCAAAACAACAATGTGGCTGAAGCTTCTAATAAGAAAGAATCTGGTGGTCAGAAGAGGGAAAATAACAATAGGAAAGGACAGAAAGATGTGAAGAAACCTCGTTACTTTAAGCCTTCAGACTTTACTCCTCTAACTAATACTCCAGAAAACATCTTCTTCGCAACCAAGGATGTCGTCGAGTTCCCTGAGCCACCTAAGATTAAGCTCGGGAAAAATTTTGTGCCTAATGGAAGGTTCTGTCGATTCCACAACCAACCTGGCCTTGACACCAACGAATGTCGCCATCTAAAGAACTTGATTGAAGAACCGTTGAGAGAGAATAAACTGCAACAGTATGTTAAGAGAAACAGAGGTGATCCGGCCTCATCCACTCAGGGGCAGCAACTTCCTGCTCGTTAATCTGGCTCAGGAGAAAAGGCTGTGGTGCAGGAATCTGAAAGGCCTGTTATTAATGTAATCACAGGGGGTCCTCACCCAGCAGGCAGAAGTTGGGGAGAAATGGAGAGGTATGCTCATGCTCTAAGACATGCCCCGAAAGAAGAAACTGTTTTTGCCTTGGGAAATGCTGTGCCTACAAAACAGCAAAGAACTTTTCACGATGACATCGTATTCAGAGTTAGAGATTCGGTGGGAATTGAGGCTCCCACCATGGATCCTTTGGTAATAACCGCCGGTATTGGGCCAGCTATTGTGAGAAGAGTGCTTGTTGATTGTGGCGCTTCTTGTAATATCCTCTTCAAAAAGACCTTTGATCAAATGAAAATTCCGATGGCTGATGTTCAAGCTTCTTCGCAAAAAATTGTTGGGTTCACTGGGGAACCAAAACAGCCCATCAGAACTGTCGACTTATTTGTAGAACTTGGTGATGGGGAAAGAAAAGTGGTCCGTAAGAAAACTTTTGTTATTGTTGATGAATTTTCTGCTTATAACACCTTCTTGGGACGACCAACTCTTGCTGCATTCAAAGCTATTCTCGCCCCGTGGTGCCTAACTATGAAATTCCCCACTGACAACGGCGTTGGTGTTTTGAAAGGGGACCAGAATGCTGGGCGGGAATGTTATCTTATAGAGTTGCGTGAGGCGAAGAAGAGAGAAATGGGAAAGGGTGCGGCAGCTCCGCTCCGCATCAAAGAACCCACCTTGTAGCAAGTACGGGGTGGACCCTGCACTGGTGAGCATAGTGGTGCGCGAAAAGAAATTGATCCCAGAAGGACCAGTGCAGGGGAGAATAGAGTGGTGCCGGTAGAAGTAACGGTGCCAATACCTGTTGACCCGAATGACCCAAACAAGATGCTGAATGTGTGTTCACAGCTTGGTATGACGGTTCAGAGTATACTAATAGCATTCTTGAAAGCAAACCTGGATGTTTTCGCTTGGAGTCATGCCAACATGTGCGGAATATCTCCAGAAATCACAGTGCATGCCTTAAATATTGATCCAAAATTCACACCCGTAAAGCAGAAAAGAAGAACCTAGGGTCCTGAAAGGTCAACGGCATTGAAAGAAGAAGTAGATTGGCTCATGGAGAATGGCTTCATCGGAGAATCCACTTATCTAAATTGGGTTTCTAATCCGGTGTTGGTTAAAAAAGCAAATGGAAAGTGGAGAGTATGCATCGACTTTTCGGACTTGAACAAAACATGTCCCAAAGACTGTTTCCCATTGCCCAGAATCGATCAATTGGTAGATGGAACAGCTGGGCATGAATTATTGTCTTTTATGGATGCTTACTCAGGATACAATCAAATCATGATGCATGAGCCGGATCAGGAGGACACGAGCTTCATCACTGATGTTGGTCTTTACTGCTATAAAGTCATGCCCTTCGGAATAAAGAACGCGGGGGCAACTTATCAGAGACTCGTTAATGCCATTTTCAAACCTCAAATTGGAAAAACTATGGAAGTGTACGTTGATGATATGTTAGTGAAATCAAAGAAGGCAATAGACCACATGGATCATATGGCAGAAATGTTCACAATCCTCCGAAAGTATGGGATGAAGCTGAATCCTCTAAAATGTTCATTCGGGGTTGAGTCCGGAAAATTCTTAGGTTTCATTGTGAGTGCTAGGGGCATTGAAGCTAATCCCGCTCAGATCACTGCCTTAGGGGAAGTCAAACCCCCTAGAACAAAGAAGGAATTGCAAAGTCTCAATGGGAAAATCGCTGCTTTGAGTCGATTTATTTCCAAAGCCACAGATAAATGCATTCCCTTTTTTGATGCTCTGAAGAAAGGAAAGAAGAATTTCGAATGGACTCCTGAGTGTCAATAAGCTTTTGATGAGCTGATTCATCATATGGAAACGCCTCCGGTACTTTCTAAGCCCAACAATGGTGAAGATCTATTCATATACTTAGCAGTTTCATCTCATGCTCTTAGTGCAGCGTTAGTACGAGAAGTCACAAAAGTTCAGCGTCCAGTTTATTACATCAGCAAAAGGTTCACTGGGGCAGAGATGAATTATTCAAAGTTAGAAAAGCTCGCCTATTGTCTATTGATCGCGTCTAGAAAGTTGAGGCCATACTTCCAGGCTCATCCTATTAAAGTCCTCACTGATCAACCTCTAAAGCAAGTCCTATTCCGCCCTGAAACTTCGGGTCGTCTTCTGAAGTGGAATATTGAACTCAGTCAATACGATATCACCTACCATCCCCAAAGAGCAATCAATGGACAAGCTTTAGCAGATTTCATTACAGAATGCACCGACAAAGGTGACAGTGAGGAAAAAGTAACTGAAGACATTCCAATCCGATGGAAATTATATGTTGATGGTGCAAGAAATGACTACTGTTCTGGAGCGGGGGTTGTGCTTGAAACCCCCGAAGGGCGGTCATTGTGTTATGCATTGAGATTAGAATTTCCTTCGACAAATAATGAAGCCGAATACGAAGCTCTTATTGCCGGTCTGAGGATTGCTAAAGAACTGAGCATCAAAGTATTGCAGATCTTCAGTGATTCCCAACTAATTGTATGCCAAGTCAAGAAAGAGTTTCAAACTAAAGGAGGAAATCTGCCTGCTTACTTATCAAAAGCCTGTGAGCTCCTCGATGATTTTGATCATTATACAATAAACCATATCCCCCGGGAAGAGAACATGAAGGCGGATTCTCTCGCGAAATACTCAAGCTCTGGCAAAGCTCAATTATTGGGATTGGTCCATGTAGAAGTCTTGATAGCTCCGAGTATTGATGAGATGGATATTGACTGGATCATGGCTGTATCTCAAGAACAGGAGTCATGGATAACCCCTATCAAGGAATATCTACTCGACGGCTCCTTACCAGAGAACTCAAAAGAGTGCCAAAAGCTGTTAAGAAAAGCCCCGAGATATGTAATTCAAGGCGACCATTTGTATAGACAAGGATTCTCGATGCCATTACTCCGGTGTGTAACCAAAGAAGAGGCTAAGACAATTTTGGCTGAGGTGCATGGAGGAGAGTGTGGGGATCATTCAGGTGGTCAAACTCTTGCAAAGAAAATTCTCCGCTATGGGTATTTTTGGCTGGACATTAATCGAGATGATGCTAGCTACTCCCGAAAGTGTGACAGATGCCAGAGATTTGCAAAAATCCCAAGAGCACCTTCCACCGTGATAACACAGATGGTCAGTCCATGGCCATTCGCTATTTGGGGAATAGATCTCATTGGGCCTATGCCGATTGCCAGATCCGGAATCAAATATGCCATTGTTGCTGTTGACTATTTCACTAAATGGGCTGAAGCTGAACCATTGGCTACTATTACCTCTAAGAAGATGATAAATTTTGTGACTAAAAATATCATTTGCAGGTATGGAGTGCCTCAGAAGATAATAACAGACAATGGTACCCAATTCGAAAGCGAAGAATTCCAGGAATTTTGCAGGCGATTCAAGATCCGAAAAAGCTTCTCAGCAGTGGCTCATCCGTAGGCAAATTGGCAAGTGGAAGCAGTGAACAAAACCATCAAATCAACCATCAAAAAGCAACTGGAAAAAGCAAAAGGTGGTTGGGTTGATAAGCTGCCACTAGCACTATGGGCATATAGGACTACCCACAAAACTGCGACTGGGCACACTCCATTCTCATTGGCATATGGATCAGAAGCAATGATTCCAGTGGAAATAGAGGTCCCCTCCCACATGAGAATTCATATCAACCAAGCTGAAAATGAAAAGCTGCAACTTTAAGCGCTTGACTTGCTTGATGAAAGAAGGAAAGAAGCTGAACTCATAGTTGCAGCTCAACAGCAAAGAATAGCCAGGCACTTCAATTCTAAAGTTCGTCAACGCAACTTTGAAATTGGGGATCTAGTCTTGAAAAGGATCATGACAGCAACAGGAGTGTTTGGGCCAAACTGGGAAGGGCCGTTCGTCATAGGCAAAAAACTTCTTGATGGCACTTTCAAACTCACAACTGTCGAAGGAGATCCAATCCCGAGAGCCTGGAACAGCAACCACCTGCGTCCATATTTTACTTAAAAGCTATGCTTAAATTTGTAAAATAATGCTGGATGTATCATTCTTGTATTGTAAGCCATTGTAAAATCAGTGTGACTCAGCAATAAGAACTATAAAGTGGATGTAGGCCCGACTCTTGGCCGAACCACTATAAATCTTGTGTCTTTTACTACTGTAAAATGCCTGTCTCATTTTGATGTGCAAATATCTTAAATATGTTGCTAAAATATCGATTTAATATTGCAGGCAATCAAAGCAAAGCGTACCTATTCAATACGTCACAAACCCAAGCGATTCCATAAAGCACTCAACAAACAAATGTCAAGCCACAAAAATTCCAGATTCAATTCCTACATAAGAAGTATTACTCACAAACGGTTGGTGATTCCACTGAAGGGGCACCTTCCAAAAGTGAAGGTTCCAGGCCCTTGCTAACTGATCAAGATCGTTTGTGCAAACAAACATCCGATTAAGTAGTTTGCGTCTGCCCCGTGGATCCACTTAGCCCAGAAGTGCGCTTCTCTGGAAGAATCAAACAACCTGAAAATGGAAGGAACATGTATTCAAAAGTGATAGCAAGGGATCGCTGAGGAACAGATGATGAAAAGATATCGGCAAGCAGACAAAAAATAGCCAAAACAGAATCTTGTCTCTCAACCAAAAAGGTTGGTGGAACCACCGGAGGGGCACCTTCTCAAAGTGAAGGCACCGGGCCCTTGTTGCTTAATTGTGATCGTTTGTGCAAACAAACATCCAATTGGGTGGCTTGCGTCCGCCCCGTGGAACCACTTAACTATGAGACACAACCTTCCAGGCAAACAACTCAAAGCCCTCTCCGGAGGCACAATTTAAAGCCCTCCAACGAGGCACGTTGTAAAATGAAATGTTTTTCTCAACCAATAAGGTTGATGGAACCACCGGAGGGGCACCTTCCCAAAGGAAGGCACCGGGCCCTTGCTAGTTAATTGCAATCGTTTGTGCACGAACATCCAATTAAGCGGCTTGCGTCCGCCCCGTGGATCCATTTAACTATGAGAAATAACTTTCAGGCAAACAAATAAAGCCCTCTTCAGAGGCACTCTTCTACTCTCATGGGAACGATCTTCCCCAAAATAGTTGAAGTGCAAAATAAAGCCCTCCAACGAGGCACGCTGTAAAATGAAATGTTTTTCTCAACCAATAAGGTTAATGGAACCACCGGAGGGGCACCTTCCCAAAGTGAAGGCACCGGGCCCTTGCTGCTTAATTATGATTGTCTGTGCAAACAAACATCCAATTAAGCGGCTTGTGTCCGCCCCATGGATCCATTTAACTGTGAGAAATAATTTTCAGGCAAAACCAAAAGCCCTCTTCGGAGGCACAACTCTACGGAGGAGTCCTCTTTGGAGGCAAAAGACCTCTAACGAGGCAAAAGCCCTCTAACAAGGCACAAGCCCTCTTCGGAGGCACAACTCTTCGGAGGAGTCCTCTTCGGAGGCACAACTCTTCGGAGGAGTCCTCTTCGGAGGCAAAAGACCTCTAACGAGGCAAAAGCCCTCTTCGGAGGCACAACTCTACGGAGGAGTCCTCTTCGGAGGCAAAAGACCTCTAACGAGGCAAAAGCCCTCTAACGAGGCACAAGCCCTCTTCGGAGGCAAAACTCTTCGGAGGAGTCCTCTTCGGAGGCAAAAGACCTCTAACGAGGCAAAATCCCTCTTCGGAGGCACAAGCCCTCTTCGGAGGAGCCCTCTCCCGAGGCACAACAGAAAAGCCCTCTCCCGAGGCACAACAAAAAAGCCCTCTTCGGAGGCACAAGCCCTCTTCAGAGGCACATTCCTACCCTCAACGGTGAAGTGGTAAACAAAGCCCTCTAAAGAGGCACGTCCAAAAAATAAAAGTTTTCTTCAGAAACCCGCTTCACTACAAAGAGTAATCCACTTCTCAGAAAATAAAAGTGGCCATCTCCTAAGGTTGAAGTGTGTTAACTCTTTCTAAAAAAAAAGAAGAAGAAAACTTCTCCAATACAAGGCTCACTCCACAAAAGCAGAATAATATTTCCTCAACAGAAGAATAATTCTCTAGAATGAGAGTACAAGTCTTTTTAGAATATTGCAATATTAATAGAAACAACGTTCAAACAGCATACCACGAGCTCACTGCAGTATCGTACAAAGAAAGTAAAGAAATTTGTGCAAAAACAAGGAATAAATGCATTCACAAATACTGACAAGAGATTGTACAAGTAAAAAGAGTCATTTTTATTCCATACTATCAAATTTTTTATACATGCACAGGTTTCAAAAAAGAGAGGGCCGGTACCCGCACAATCCCCGGTCGATACAAGTCTTTAGACAAAAGGCAAAATAACAAAACAAGAAAGATAGAACCAAACTCATTTCTTCTTCCTCCCGCCGCCTTTGGAGCCTTCACCTGGTTTAATGACTAACTTCGCAGGCCGGCTTGGACGAGTCGCGGAAGAAGGAGAAAGAGGTGCAACTGGGTCTTCTTCTACTTTCTCATCATCAGTAGGAGCGTCTTTCTTTTTCTTTGAAATCACGCGCTTCCACTTCTTTTTTGAAGAAGATTCGCTGCCCGGAGTAATAAGTTCAGATAGCTTTGCGTCGTCGGCATTAGATTTCTCCGGGGACCTCTCGCCCTCCTCAAGTTCTTATACCTTCTGCTCTTGCGAACCGGTCGGATCATCCATGTCTTGGAGAGCTTCTATTTTTTCTTCTTGCGACCCCATTTGAGAAGCAGAAGGAGGAGTAACTTGAAGAGGTAGAGGAGCAGCAGCTGGGGGAGGCGAAGCTGGTACAACACTTGTTGTTTTTGCTACAGTAGAAGAAAAGTTAAAAACATTAGTATCTCCCGCAAAGAGAGGAGATGGTGGCACATCAAGGCTTAAGTAATAGGCAAAAAGTTCATCAAGCTCAGGTGAAGCAAACGAGCAGTCCACTTGAGCCAGATCGGAATTGAAGTTACCTGGAGAGATTGGTTTGATCACTTCGATTTCATAGTCCGGGGCTTCAGTACTTTCTTGGGCCTCTTCTTCAGTGTAAGCAGTTTTAGTGTGGATTTCGGTTTTTGCAGGAGGTGGATAATGAGAGCTAGAGCCAATGGTATCAGGGTCGACCGAAGCCGAAGGACGAGTGGGGTCGGCTAAAGGCGCCTTCTCCAGATGCTCTCCTCCTGGTGCTTCGGCTCGCTCCCTGGTAAGTGTTCTTTCCCTCTAGCAAGGGAAGCACGACCCTCGTCGTCCAAGTAGCAAGCTTCCAGATCCTTCTCTGCATAACCAGCATCTTTATACATTTCGCTCACTGCCTCCCATACTTCGGCCAGAGTAATCTCATATTTCGGGCCCAAGAAAGAGAGGCTGCCTTTCCCTAAGACACTGAGAACGTAAAACTCAAAAAGAGTGGAGCTGATGGTGGCCTTGGTTGTTTCGTGCGATTCTTTAGCAGCCGCTTTTCCGGCAATGGCCTCATCATGCTCCTTTTCTGCTTTTGAAAGTTGAGCTTTTAACATGGTAATCTCCAAGTCTTGGGAGCTGACTTTTTCCCGCAATTGGACGGTATCGTTGCGGTATTTTTCAACAACATGCTGTTCCGCCTCAAGTTTGATCTCGGCATCTCTCTGAGCAGCATGCGCATCTCTCACTTGCTTTTGAAAAACCTCTTCCTTTTGAGAATAGGAAGCGGAAGAGGTAGCAAGGTCCTCCTTAAGTTTCTTAACTTCAGACTCAAGTCTCTCGTTATCATCGGCGATGCTCTTCATTTCTGCATCATGTTGCTCAAGAACTTTCTTCCACTCCGACTTGTCGTTTTCCATCGTTAGCATAGCTTTGAGATTTGCGCGGTTAACTCTTTGAAGCTCATCGACAAGTTTTTGCCATCCAGATATTCTCTAAATATCGAGTTTAACGGCATCAAGATTTCTCAACATAGCTTGTTTGTCGATTGTGACCAAATCAAGATCAAAACGCACTCCTTTTAAGCACCAGTGTGGAAATCGACTTTGAAGAGTAGTCGGAGCCTTCCCGACCTGATACGAAGGCCTATTAATTATTGATTGAATATTAGTTCTCTGAAGAGCAGGAGAGCTGGAGGGGATGTCTAAAGAAATGGAAGAAGCAGGCGCTTTAGGAACTTCAGAAGAAGATTTCTCGCTAAGTCGGGCCTGCTTGCTTGGGTCCTCAACTACATGACTCTTCCCTCTATCGTCGTGAGATTTTCTTTTGTGGGAATCATCGTCTTTCTGGGAGGAGTCATGGCACTCATCCATTCTCCCGTAGCGCTCCTCATGGGCCCTCCTTTATTGAGCTTTTCTGGCTGCTCTTTCTTCGTCGGTCTCCCTAGGGGCAGGGAGATGGCGCCTGGGATCATAGTAGTAGTCACGTTTTCCGTAATGCATAAAATCATCATAATACGAGCCGCTTCATCCCATTGGAGAATCTAAAAATGAAAAAGAGATAGAATTTAGAAATCTCCAGAAAAAGGAAGTTAAGCACGAGTAACTGATAAAAATCCTAAGTGTGTGTGGCGTGCAAACTACGCGCGTCAAGCTACAAACCACTCTTCAGCTTAGGAGTGAAGTCGGCTTTTACAATAGGGGTCAACTCTTGGGTCGACGGAAGTGGTCGTAAGGCTGATGTTGCTTCAACTGATGGAGAGACAAGCTTAGGAGCGGTGACATCGTCTTTAAAAAGCTCTTGAGAAGTCACCAAAAAATCGCTTAACCCCCTGAAGATGTCGTCACCGTTATGCCCAGCCGAGTGAGTCACACCAACAGCTCCTTCTTCAGCATGTTCAGTACTTTTTATGGCGGAACTTTCTTTCTCCGTCCCTTCGTCAACTTCTGTGGCGGTGTCCCCGGGACATTGAGGGAGTTCCTCTTCTTCGATAACCGGAAGAAGTTTAGACTTGCCAGAAAATTTTGCACCCTCGGCAGAACCGGAGCATTTTACCAATGAAGCTTCTGCAACTAGTTCTTTCAACGCAAGTTCTTTTGCGGGAGCTGGGGCATCAGATGTTTTCGGTTGAGAAGCAGGGGCATCGCGAAGTTAAAGGGATCAGGAAGAATGTAAAAGGCCAAATTGATGTAAAAATTCATCTTTCAAAAGATATTTGATACTCCTCTCTTCGACGGCAACATCGCTTAGCCTTTCAAAAGTTGGCTTGTGGCTAGAGTCCTTAGAAAGAAGAGGAAGTGCTGTAAAAGTAAAGAATGAAGTTAGCACTTAACAACTCGGATTTTGAAAAGTTCAGGAACGGAAAGAACAGAGATAGACAAGCTTACTTCCTACTCTCCAAATGGCGTAGAATCCCGGGGGACAGCGGACAAAGAAAAATTGATTCAAAAACCCATGGGCGCTTTCAGGAAGATCAGCAATTAGTTTACGGTTCCTGGCGCTACTCACAAGTACAATAGAAGGACGGTCTTTATTCTTCACAAATGTGCACAAATAGCAAATCTCTTCAAAGCTCGGAAGACGGTCAAGTGTCCTCCTAAACAGTACACATAGTCCCATCAAGATGGCGTAGCCATTGGGATGCAACTGGAAAGGAGAGATAGTTAATCGGAGAAAGAGCTGTCGAAGAAAATCGTTAAAGGGAGGAATAGCTCCACTTGAACACATCTGACGATTAACTGCGATAAAACCAAGAGGCGGCCTGTCAGCAGTATCGTTTACCCCCGGAAGCAAAGCGTCCGCTTCAGCAATACCGAACTGAACACATAATTGACTGAACACCCGTTGATTCAGAGTGGTTTAAGTTCTTTCCAGGGGATCATCCAAGGGATTAGCTATTGGGAAGACTTCTCCAGCTTGCCCTATTATCTCTTCTTGTTGAGAAGTCATTCTACACAAGGAACTTGACATTCAAATATGAAGGTGCACGTTTCTTAAAAGCGTGTGAAGTGTTGTGCGAAGCTAATAAAATAACAAGTAAATAAAAATAATAACACTGGATGGCATACGTCAATTCAGAAAAATTCAAGACTTGTTATTAAATTAAAACAGAGAGTAGTGTCAATGCAGATAACATTCGATAGTAAGCAGTTCTAACTGTGAGAATTTTGTGTTGGCACTTCATTCAAATTAGTTGATTCGCAACATTTCACACTCGATTGAATTCAGTTTATTTTACTTAAGTAGAATATTGTCTCTTGATTTAATCCATCATTCGATGTGGGCAGTCAATGATGAGTATATTCGTCCCAGTTTTCTGCAAATGTTGTATTTAACCGGTTATTAGTAATCAAGTCGATACAATCTGTGAAAAAAGTACAAGTCCAAGCAGTTTAAATTTGCAGTTCAGTCAAGTTCTGTGAAAATTTTGCAAGTGTTCAAGTCCTTAAGTCGTAGGAACGACTTAAGGTTAGCTCGGGATTGCTTATGTCGTCCACATCATGTTTAACGACCTAACATAAGTCAGCCTTCCTTAAGTCGCTCTGCTCGAGTTATGGAATTCATTAGTCAAGTTCCTACGAGTTAAAGCTACACTACAAGTTAAGGCATAAGGCTTTAAGCCAGGACAGGGTAAATTTGTTTAAGTGTTAACTCATCCAAGAACGTCCGCGACCTAAAAGTTATGTCGCAAGAAGTTAAGTCGCCCAGATCGTAGTGCGATCCAAAGATAGGTCGTAAGGAGAGTTATCTCGTCCGAAGGAATATGCTACACTTCTTAAGTCATTCAGATTCTTTTAAGTTGCAACTTCTTAAGTCGTTCAGATTCTTTTAAGTCGCAAGTTCTTAAGTCGTTCAGATTCTTTTAAGTCGCAAATTCTTAAGTCGTTCAGATTCTTTTAAGTCACAAGGCTCTTAGGTCGTTTGATGCTTTAGGTCGCTCTAAGAGTAACTCGGAAATGCCGAATTTTCTTCCACCAAAAAACCCTAAGTCCTGCTCTCCACTCGCATGTTGCCACGTGTCCATCCCCCCTTACCTCATCAGAAACACCGCAACATAGTCCACTATCCAATAACCCGTTAACCTGATATCTCCTCATCTCCTCCAAACGCCTAAAACCTCATCATCTCCCCCAAACATCTAAAACCTCATCGCCTTCTCCAAATTTGCCGATTCACTTTTTAAAGCAATTACCAACGATTCGACAATAATCAGAGGGTGAAATGAAGTACAACTTAACAATATGGTAACAGAAATTGCATAGAACTGATGATAAGAGAATCGATGGAAAGCGTAGTAGATGAATGATCAGCGTTACCTAAATTTGCTGTTAGAAATGATGATCGAAATAACAAGGAATGGAATTTCGCTTTGAAGTTTCGGTGCTCAGAAATTCGTCAATGGCAGTTTCAAAGGTTAGAGCAAGTAAAGAGAAGGAAGAAGAAGCCGAGCAACTTATAGGCGGGAAAAGTGGAATTCAAATCGGCTTAGAACGACATAACGACTCAAGCGACTCACGACCTAACAACTCCAGCGACTCACGACTTAGCGATCCAGATGGCACGAGTTAAAAGGTGTCGAAGCACACGACCTAGTCCCTAGGCGTATACTTCGAGGGGCGAGTGTTAACACCTCTTTCTCGACGACTTAACAACCCAATGACTTACGACTTAACAACCTAAGAGACTAAGCAACTCAGTGGTCCAGAAACCCAGCGACCTAACGAGACAAGAAGGCAGCGACATAACGAGATAAGAAGGCTGCGATCTAACTCCTGAAAGAAGGTAGCGACCTAAGTCCAGAAAGCAACCTAGCGACCTAACGAGTTAGCGACCTAACGACCTAGCAATTCAGGAAAAAGGAATGACTTAACATGCTCCGGAGTAAAGCCACACGACCTACCTCTTCTGTTAGGTCGCTCACGACCTAACCTTGCCGAGATAACTTCCGAATTCACCACGTTAGGTCGCTCACACCCACTATCTCACCCAAAATGGCTCTATTAAGCCGCCAACGACTTAAGCTAACTCGGGATAACCCATAGGTCGCTTACGACCTACGACCTAACCCCTAAGTCGTCCACGACCTACGACCTACCTTCAGATTTTCCCTATAAATACCCCGCCTACTCCACATTGTGAGAGGACTTTTTTTCGAGACTTTGAAGCGCCGAAACTCTGCTGCATTCACGACTTCTACAACACCTCTACTACCAAAAACATTCCAAACTACCTAAAGAGAAGATCAACTACATTCAAGATGGATTCCAGAATCTCTTTTGCTTTGTAGTGCCAATTATTTGTATCGATTGTTGAGTAATCGAAGGAATTCTTGTAAAGCTTGTAGTCGAACTTGTGATAAAGAAGATAAAGTGGACGTAGGCTTGATTTTGAGCCGAACCACTATAAAACTGCTGTCTCTTTACTTTTCTGCTATTTTCTGCTTATTTCTAGTTCCCGTACCGACGGGTGGTGCTTTCACTTTACTAATACTCACACCGGGGTGTTAGCGTTCGATTTTTACGTTAACACAAGGTTTCACTTATTAAAAGAATTTTGTCAAAAGAAGAATTTTGTTATGAAAACTACACTGGTGCTATTTAGATGTAAACAACCAAAACAAAAAATGGCTTTTCCAACTTAGCAGCAAAATACACCAATACAGTTTCAAATTGCAACAGTTTATTCTGGGTAGAAACATTATTTCTTTTAATTAGACCCAAAGTGAGAAAGTTCTACTTATTTTCCATGTGATAATCGACAGAGATACATCTATATTAATAAAAAATTACCTCCTCTTTGGCAATGAGACCAACATAGACAGATTTGTAGGCGACTCCACAGAAAATCATAAGAGGAGTGACAGAGAACACCACAAGTGAAACTTTACATGAGTTGAGGAAACCAGCCATATAGCCATTTATGAAGGAATATGTGCTGAATAAAGTGTGCCATCTGCAGGCAATTAATTGCATGTATAAGTTCGTTGTTAGTCCACAGTTATTTCATATATATTATTTTATCTACTTGTTGCCTTCTTTTGTGTTTAACTATTTTTGCTTCTACAATTTTAATACAACTTTTGTAGATGTATAGCTATATATATTCATGAAAAATGTGCCAATGAGAAACATTGCTACTTTTCTTGGCCTAAAACTTCATTAAAATTACCTTTATCAAAACTAAAATGATTATACAAAAGGCATGGTTGATTAAAAAAAAGTACAAACAACTTTTATGGGAAGTTGATTATTAAGATAAGTGAAGTGATCTATTTATCCGAACTAATATACCATTGAAAATTTTAAATTCTATTTACATGTTTTTTCAAGAGGCAAGTAAGATGGAATTAACTTATGCTGCATCTTATAATGTATAAGATGATAGTAAAACAAGAAACAAAGTTTGAATTTTATTGATAATCACAACGATTCAGAAATGATACAAAGCTCATGTATTTATACATAATACAAATGGGCTAAATATCCAGCCCAGATAAGTTTAGCTATCTCATACTACTGGTAAAATAAAGCATGACCGTTGATCTTGATCTATGGTTCAGATGCAATATTAGATGATGGAGCGGATTGATAAATGTGCTTTTGTTAACAAAGGCTCACGTGTTATCAGACCCTTGTATTGTTTGCTTCACAATATGCCGCCTCAAACAAAGCTAGGGTTTTATATCTTCCTTGCTCTCCATGTCGGCTGAGAAAATTCCGAGTTCATCTCGGAATCGATTGAAATTTCCGGCTGATAGGGCCTTGGTTAGGAAGTCCGCCTTTTGATAGTAAGATGGAACATGGTTGATGGCAAGTTTGCCGCTTCCTGTTCTTTCTCGAACAAAGTGGAGATCAATCTCCATGTGTTTTGTGCGAGCGTGCTACACTGGATTCATGGAAAGTGAGATAGCACTGAGATTGTCACACCAAATGACAGGCTTGCGAGTTGATTCGAACCCTAATTCCCAAATTAGTGTTTCGATCCAGGTGATTTCAGCCACCGGACTTGCTATGCACCTATATTCCGCTTCAGTGCTGCTTCTGGAAATAGTGGGTTGTTTCTTCGTGCACCACGAGATCGGATTTGGTCCTAGATAGACACAATATCCATAGATGGATTTCCTGTCATCAACGTCGTTCGCCCAGTCGGAATCACTGTAAGCCTGTATATTTATATCCTTACTAGCTTTTAAATGCAAGCCATATGTATTCGTCCCTTTTAGATATCTGAGAATTCGCTTGATGGCACTCCAATGCTCGTTTAGGGGATTCTGCATGTACTGACATATCCTATTGACACTAAAGCATATGTCTGGTCTAGTAATGGTGGTGTACTGAAGTGCCCCAACGACACTTCTGTACTGCTTGACATTATCAATGGGGTCACCTTTATTTTTAGATAAATGTTTGTTGCTTGTCATAGGAGTGGGTAGTGGTTTTGCTTTGTCCATGTTATTTCTGACCAGGATATCATTGATGTATTGCTTCTGTGATAGGAAAAATTCATTATCTGTCTTTCTTTCGATGTTTATTCCTAAGAAATATTTCAGTTCACCCATGTCTTTGATTGCAAAGTGCTTGTCCAGCAGTTCTATAATGTGGTTGATTTCTTGTTGATCATCCCCTGTAATGAGTATATCATCAACATATACAAGTATATACGTGCTCACATGTTTGCCTCTTTTTAGATAAAGTGAATTGTCTGATTTTGTAGCACAAAAACCTAAATGTGCTAGTGTGCCTCTAAGCTTTTCGTACCATGCTCTAGATGCTTGTTTTAATTCATATATGGCCTTGTGTAGCTTGCAAACATAACCTTTATTTGCATGATGACTGTATCCTTCTGGTTGTTGCATGTAAACATCTTCACATAGCTCACCATTTAAAAATGCATTGTGAACATCTTGCTGTCTTATTTTCCAATTCTTGTGAAGGGCTAAAGTCAACATGATCCTTATGGTAGTTGGTTTGATCACTGGGGAAAAAGTTTCAGTGAAATCGAAACCAAATTGTTGTGAATACCCTTTTGCCACTAACCTGGCTTTATATTTTGACACATTACCATCTGCATCTCTTTTGATTTTATAAGTCCATCTACATCCTACAATATTTTTGTTTCTTGGTGGTTGCACTAGTGTCCAGGTCTTATTTTTGATGAAACAGTAATATACACCTATCACAAGCATTCTGAATTTCCACCTCTTCTTGTTTCTTGCCTGCTATTCTCAGATAGCCACGCCAATATTCCTACCAACTATTCTTCTTCACCAAGAAACCGGCATTTCAAGATCATTGAATCACCATGGCGATTGATGAAGAAGAAGTTACATCTGCCACTTCAGGCAACCAGTCCAAGAACTCCCAAAACTCAGATCTGATCTTGATCAAACCTAAAAGTCAGGTTATCACAACACCATTAGATGAAGACAATTATATCTTATGGAAATATCAAATCGAAATAGCTTTAAAAGGATACGACTTACATGACTATGTTTCTAGAACCAAGACCGTACCACCAATCATGATAACTGACAAAGAAGGGAAGACTGTTAGCAATCCAGATTACAAACATTACCAAAAACAAGACAATCTCTTGTCATCATGGCTACTATCCTCAATTAGTCAAAGCTTACTGTCACAAATGGTTGGATGCAACAGCTCTTATGAGATATGGTCAGCAATCGAACGCATTTTCAGTTCACAATCAGTAGCAAAAGTCATGCAATATAGAAGAGAATTACAAAATGCCAACAAAAATGGTATGCCAATGAGGGAATATATTGCCAAAATCAAAAATCTATGTGACAAATTAAAAGGGGTTGGTCATAATGTGTCCATCAGTGAACAAATTCTAGTGATAACCAATGGATTGGATCAAGACTATGAATCTTTAATAACATACATAGTCACACAACCAACTCTGCCTGATATTGAATTTGTCCACACAGCTCTACTAGCTCATGAGGGAAGGATTCAGCAAAGAAAATCAATGCAGGAAGAATATAATGTCAACTATGCTGTTACATCAAGGAACAGAAATCAGAAAAATACATCAAATCAACCCAGACAAGAAAATCAAAATCAAAGAGGAGGCTATGTTCAAAGAGGCAGAGGCAGAGGGAGGACTGGATACAATAACAGAGTTAAATGTCAGATTTGTGAAAAATTTGGGCATATGGCAAACAAATGTTATTTCAGATATAAGGAAGATTCCAATGCAGTTGAAACATCCCAAACCAACAAACAACCAAGTGCTCACATGGTTCAGACTGGGAACCAACCCAAAAGCAATGGGGATAACACTACTGATGACACAGCTAAAACTGATGATTACAACATGGATGAATGGTTTCCTGACTCCGGAGCCACAAATCACATCACAAACAACCTTCAGAATCTAAATCTGGGCAACAAGGGATACACAGGTAATCAATCTGTTCTTATGGGAAACGGTGAAGCTGCAAATATAACACATGTTGGTACTGGCTGCATAAAAGGTACTAGGCTACTCTATTTAAACAATCTATTAAGAGTACCAAGTATCAAGAAAAACCTCATCAGTGTTTCACAATTTGCCAGTGAAAATAAGGTGTATTTTGAGTTTCACCCAAAATTTTGTCTTGTTAGAGATTCATTAAATAAAAACATATTATTACAGGGTAAGCTGGACAATGGTTTGTACAAATTCAGCAATATTCAAAATAATGATGGTGCTAGTGAGAGAATTTGGTCAAATAATGTTAGCACAAGGAGTGACAATATTGTAAAGTTGTTTCATGAATGGCATTGTAAACTTGGTCATCCCAGTTATGATGTAGTTAAGCTCATTTTAATGCAAAATAATATTTCTGTCCCAAATAAAACTGATTTATCTCTATGTGATCATTGTCAAATGGAGAAAATGCATAAATTACCTTTTCAAATTTCTGAAACTATGTGTGAAAATCCTCTTGAGTTAATTACTGCAGATCTGTGGGGACCAGCACCACTTAATTCAACACAAGGGCACAGGTATTATCTATCACTTGTAGATGCACACACAAGATATACTTGGATTTATTTTCTCAAGGCTAAATCTAACACTAGCAGTGCTATAACACAGTTCATCATTCATATTGAGAAACAAATTAACAAATGTGTTAAAATAGTGCAAACAGATGGTGGGGGAGAATTTAAACCATTAAAAGAATTTTTTAGCAAAAAGGGAATTCTTCACAGAACTACCTGCCCACACACATCGGAGCAAAATGGTTTAGTTGAGAGGAAACACAGACATATTGTGGAAACTGATTTAACACTTTTGTCTCAAGCATCACTACCTTTGAAATACTGGAGTGAGGCTTTTGCCACTGCAGTATATCTCATTAATAAGATGCCAACAAAAGTGCTAAACAATGACTGTCCACATGAGAAACTTTTTAAAGTCAAACCAAAGTATGATTATTTTAAAAATTTTGGTTGTTTGTGTTATCCCTATCTCAGACCATATAACAAACATAAATTGAGCCTGAGGTCAAGTCCATGCACTTTCCTAGGGTATGCACACAATCAAAAATGATATAAGTGCATGGACAGTCAAGGCAAAATTTATGTTTCAAGGCATGTTGTGTTTAATCAAAATGTATTTCCATTTGCAGATAAGAGAAAACAAAACCATGACATCAGCAAGGAAGATATAAAACTCTAGCTTTGTTTGAGGCGGCATATTGTGAAACAAACAATACAAGGCTCTGATACCATAAAACAAGAAACAGAGTTTGAATTTTATTGATAATCACAACGATTCAGAAATGATACAAAGCTCATGTATTTATACATAATACAAATGGGCTAAATATCCAGCCCAGATAAGTTTAGCTATCTCAGACTACTGGTAAAATAAAGCATGACCGTTGATCTTGATCTATGGTTCAGATGCAATATTAGATGATGGAGCGGATTGATAAATGTGCTTTTGTTAACAAAGGCTCACGTGTTATCAGACCCTTGTATTGTTTGTTTCACAATAGATAGCAGGCAAACAAGTGGTTAACCAACATGAAACTTTTCAATTCCTCTTATCGCTGCAACCAAAAGTCACTAATGCAAATAATAGGGGGAAAAGTTTTTTATCAAAATTTCAAATGTATCCATTTCTAAAAGTTTTATAATTATGATTTTGCCAGGGCCGGTTGCTGTCTTTCTGTTTTTTTATTCATAAAAATATATAGCTATTTAATTTGAACAAGTACAAAAACTAAATTCTAAAAATCTAGTAAAATGTTATGGAAACATGCGTTCATTGCAGGAGCACTTCAATTGCACCACTTTGATAGAAAAAGCCTCAATGTTCAACAAACAAACAAAAGTTGTGTGAGGAGATGTACTTTGATGGAAAAATCTATTTTTTCTGTAAAGAAAACACTCTAAAATTTTATAGAGTGGAAACTAAAATGTTGGAGTCAATATGTCAGGTTAACAAAAACATAAAATTTTAGAATCATTTTATTCAGGCTTTGTTAGTAAAAGCAGTCTTAATGGACAGTAGTAATAGCCATGCGGTGGTCAGGGTGATGTAAAAAATAAGTACTGTACGTTTATGAATGTAAGTGGAAGTCAGGAGAAAATTGGAAGATGTGGATGCTTCCAGTGTATTAAAAAAAAATTAAAACAACAGTGCAAATGGATATATACTCATAGTTGCCTATATGGAAAGAGTCAATCAAACTATAAGTATTTAGTAACCGAATACTGCAACACTTCTTAATGTTTATGCATTCTTACATAGACTGTATTTGTCCTTAAACATTTAAATCATTACCTCTGTTCCACTCTATAAAATCTTAAAATGGAGTTATAGTAACTAGTACTGGTAAGCACTTTATGAATGGCTGTCACTAATCTGAGACACGTATAGCAACAAATATTCTGTGCTTAATAGTCGGTAAAAAATCACACTAATTGTTTCTATGTATATGAAATATAGCATAATAGATAAAAAATATGAATATATTACTGGTTCCATCGCTTTGCTTCTTCCATATGGTTCCAGGGTGCACATATTTTCATGCCTTGGCTATACCATGTCATATATAGTTCTTCATAGAATGAATAAATGAGTCATACTCTGAAATATTTTGAGCAGATTTACCGATGATCATGATTCTTCAGCACCTATATCTTTTAACCATGTAGATAATAATCAGAATGATTTGATTAATTAAATTAAAATCTGAAGCAAAGCAAGGGGAGTAGTTTGTATCAGTTACCATTTAGCTGGCTTGTAGCTGCATTTAGATGTGCTTTTTTGCTAGCCTCCGATTTAGCTTTCCTGGCTGGAATATTGCAGAAAATGTTATAATCTATGACTCTGATCAAGTACATTATGATTAGAAAAGATACAGGATAATACAATACAATTAAAAGGGGCATATTCTATGTCAATATTGTGAGATTTGATGGTACTGGACTGTAAGTTAGGATTCTCACATGATATAACACATTAGTTTAATGCATTTCTTCCTAACGAAGTTGCTTTAAGTTTTTGATAATTCATGAATGTATCTTTTAAATATCCTCTTAAATATCCAGCAACTAGAAGATGCAATGAGCTAAATTATAATTGGTCAAAGGGAATGAGAATTTATATAGAAGTGGTTTCAGTTCTCGAGTTTCAAATGTGAAAGCAAGAACACTATTAACCGTTTTATACTTGCTTGTCCATAAGTCCCTATGAATCTCAATGAAGCGATGCCTGTAGTCCCTATGACTTTTATGGATCAAACTAATTCATATTATCAAATGGAATGTCTTTCTAATTTGCGATTGGTTCCTACTTTAATAAAAAGTTATCATTTACAAAAATGAGATTTTTGTGGTATCTCAAATTTACAAGGCCAGTGCATGCACACTGCTTATTCAAGGCAGTCCACAGCATTGCCTTGTTCAAGGCAGTGCTACAACACTGCCTGTACAAGGCAGTGCTACAACACTGCCTTTTTCAAGGCAGTGCACCCACTGCCTTTTACAAGACAGTGCTGAAGCTAGTGTTTGTACTTATTTTAAGATTTCTTCAACATTTTTCCAATCAATGAGTTATGGTTTCTACATTTTGTAGGGTAAGAAGGTTCTCTCAGATGATGGAGATGGTACATATTCAAGAGAACATCCTTTCCTTGCTCATTGACCCATTATACTACGAGGCACATGTAGTGTTCGTCGACGGAAATTCTATCGGTTTAGAAAACCGTCGAACGAATTTATAATAAATATAACCGCAAACGCACGGCGTATAATTATTAGTACGTGGCGAGTACGGGTCGATCCGTAGGAAATTGTTAGATTTTAAATCTATATTCAATCAAATTATACCAGCATTGCCTTGTTCAAGGCAGTGCTACAACACTGCCTGTACAAGGCAGTGCTACAACACTGCCTTTTTCAAGGCAGTGCACCCACTGCCTTTTACAAGACAGTGCTGAAGCTAGTGTTTGTACTTATTTTAAGATTTCTTCAACATTTTTCCAATCAATGAGTTATGGTTTCTACATTTTGTAGGGTAAGAAGGTTCTCTCAGATGATGGAGATGGTACATATTCAAGAGAACATCCTTTCCTTGCTCATTGACCCATTATACTACGAGGCACATGTAGTGTTCGTCGACGGAAATTCTATCGGTTTAGAAAACCGTCGAACGAATTTATAATAAAAATAACCGCAAACGCACGGCGTATAATTATTAGTACGTGGCGAGTACGGGTCGATCCGTAGGAAATTGTTAGATTTTAAATCTATATTCAATCAAATTATACCAAAGTCGAGAGAATGTTTTAACTATAAAAAAATATAAAAACTAACACTACAAAAGTAAATGAAAACTATGAGAATACAATAACAATCTAGAGATAATTGCATTCTCTAGATCATATAGTTCAACAAAATATGAAATTATGATCTTTATTTTTGGTCATAAGTGATTTTAAATGACGTGCTTATCATAAGCATGACATATTTGTGCTATTAATTAGCCCAACATAAGCCATCAAACTATAACAAAACCTTTAAATCACTTTTAATTCTCATGAAAAATGACAACAAGTTGAAAGTAAAATCTATTTTAAGCATGGTCTATTAACTATTAATTAGAAATATAGACCATCAAATTTTGATTTCAACATTCACTTCATTACCATAATCATATATAGATGAAAAGGTAATTTGTGTTTAGTGATTTTTTAAGCATAGCCTATTTGGTGTCAATGATATAGGCTATCAAATTCAAAGCAAAAGCAACAAGCTAAACCACTTCAAGCATTGTCATTAAGCACAAAAAGAGAGCAATAATAATCAAATTGTTGAAGCTGCATGATTAAAGAGCTTCATTACCCCTAAATTGAAGGGGTTTACCCTCTCATTTTTGTCATCATATCAACAATTGTAGCATGCAACATGATATAAAAAGAAAAGGAAAAAGAGAGCAAAGTAAAAGAAGAGTTAACTAAAAAGAAATAAAACTATTCTACTTGCATGAATAAATGAAACTACACTACTAGCATGAAAGGAAATGAACATGTAATTAAAAGGAAACAATAATTAACATTGCATAAAAAAAAAATTCATAAGATAAAAATGGCTAAGTAGCCATGAAAAGAGAAAGAGAGCTTTCTTTTATTTTTAATTTAAGCTAAAACTAACTAAGAGAAAGAGAGATTACATGAAGCATAAGGTGTATTTGTACATGTATAAAACCCTAATCCATTTTTTTGGGGAATGTCCAACATACCCTCTTAGGAAGTGTGGAGACCAAGTAATCATTAGAATCAAATAATCATTATTTAAGTATGCATGAAGTTTTAAACTCTATTAGCATGTGCATTAGCCTCTAATTTGTACATTAAGATAGGTGGGTAGGTGGGGTCCTCCATTCTCATGAGTTTGAATTATTTCCATCTTCATTCCTTTGTATTCATTTGTGCATGCATATTTTCCATGAAACCCTTTTTCATTTGAAGCCAATTTCCTACAAAATAATGTAAAAATTTCCAAGTAAATTTTCATAAATTAATATATGCACAAAAATGATCATTTTGTCCATATATAAAGATGAATATATGACGGTTTGAGAATAATATGAATTTTGGTTTAAACATGTTAAAATACCCGATATGAGCATTTATTTAATTTAATTAGATTAAATATGGTGGTAAAAATATGCACATTTACGTGCACATCAAAATACCTCTCACACTTATCTTTTTATTCGTTCTCGAATAAAGGGAAAAAACTAAGATAAATCCATTTTCGTAGGAAGCACGATTGCGTTCAGCGTATGCAACAAGCCGTTAAACCTTTGGGTGTCCCCAGTAGTACGAGTGTTGTCTTGTGAGGGTTTTCAGCGGATACTACCCACAAAATCCAAATGCAAAGTGAAAATAATTACAAAATGCAAGACAAAAGAGATGAATGCAAGTTTTTGAAAATGTTTACAAATGAAGGATTTACTTTGAAATCGACAAAAATAAGTTAAATATAAGTTTTGGTCATTGTCATGAAAATATAAGTCATTTACTCGTCAAAATATCTAACAAAAACCAAGTTATCATAACAAAACTATAGTTTAACTCGTTGTTTCGGTTGATAATACAGTGTAACTATGAAATGGATCCTTAGTTGATTATCAAAGTTTATCAAAGTGGTATTTTCATTTATTTTCAATAACAAGTCAAATCAAACAAGTTAAAATAGTGTTTGGATTTAATTTGCTTACTCTCTCTATTTTTTTGAAAATTTTATTGATATTTACAATATTTACATATGCCTAACTCAGATAAACCGAGGCATATATTACCCGTGCACTGCCTTGCGGACTTATGTGAAGGAAATACAGAGCGTGGCGAGTGGACACATAAGTGTGAACACTTATCGACTGTAGACGTTATTAATAAAAGAATTTTTTTTATATACACACCTAACTCAGATAAACTGAGATCAGATATACCGATCGTGCACCGCCTTTCGGGCTTACGTGAGAAGGGTACATAGCATGGCGAGTGAACACACGAGTGTGAACACATGAATTTAGGTGTTAATAAAAATTATATACATATATACAGATATATTTTGTTTTTTGTTTTTATTTTTTTTCTTTTAAAAGAGAGTTTTGCAAAATCATCTTAACTCCATTTAACTTAAAAGACAAAAAATATATTATATCCTTTATTTTAAATTCACCACTTTTTTAAACAAAGATTTTCAATTAGGATAAACTTCATAATTATCACCATGAACCTACCTATATACTAGTTAAATCATCATTATTTGTTATCAAACTTTATTTTTATTATTGTTGAGACAAATAAATTTTCAAAAATTTCAATTTAATAACCAAAATCTTGTACTTATCCTATAATGTTTCTTTAAAAATAAATCAAAATGCTTAATTTTTTTTAGATTTGTTTTTGTTTTTCTTAATTTTTTGAGTTTCTTCTTTAGTTTTGGAAAGAGAATGCAAAAATAAACCATGAAAAATTGAAAATGAAAATGATGAGGCTCCCCCCACACTTAATTTTGACAGACACAATCAACCCAAGTGAAAGAAGAAAAATAAAACAAAATAAAACGATGACTTATATTTACATGAAAACGAAAAGATTATTATCTACAAGAGTTCAGAAAGTATATCGTCAAAAAGTAAATGAAACATTTTTCCAAAGACTGATTCATTTGTCTCGTCAAGTATGCAAGACACAGCTTAGGCTCGAAAAACCAAACCATAAAAGATTTCAAAGTTGAATGTTGATTTGGAAAAACGAATGTCGTTTTATTAAAAATTGTACGAGTTGTTTTATTTTTTGATAACTTTTGGGGTAGATAAAACGATTGTTTGAAGTTCAAGTTTATTTTCACCAAATTGAAATTCAAGCTTATCATTGAAAACTTCTTCAGAATTATCAATTTCAAAATCAAAATGGCGATTTAAATCTTCCCCTTTGAATTTCAACAATTTGTCTTTGAAAAGTCCATAAAATTCGTGTTCATTAAATTCGTCTTCCTTTGTTGGATTATCAACAACTTCATTGCGTATATCTTGTTCAAAATTCAAAGTTGTTGTATTGAAATTTTCATAATCGGAGAAAGGAAGATCGAATCTCAAATCGAGTTTCTCACCCTCAAAAGAATTGAAATCCAGCTCAATTATCGTATTTTCAACAACTTCATTTAGATTGTCGTTTTCAATTTCAAAAGTTGTTATTTCAAAATCGTCTAATTGGGTAAAAGATGGATTATCACTCGACTCTTCACACGTTGGGATTTGATTTTGTTGTTCACGTAATTTTTTGTATGTTTCAATCAAAAAATCCGCATGATCATTGTAGATTTCGTTCATTTGCTCAACAAAATCCAATTTATAATTATTAACTTGAGAATTTTCAATTTGGAGTTATTGAGAACAAGAATCGTCAATTTCGATAAACGATAGATTATCATTTATTTTGTTTCTCACAAATTTTTTTGTAAGTTTAACGCAACAAATCCTCGTAATCTTTTTCCATTTGCTCAATTAAATCAAATTCATGATTATTAATTCGAGAATTTTCAATTTGAATTTGTTGAGAACAAAAATTATCAATTGCACCAAAGTTAAAACCATTCCCATTGCCAAAATCACTTGAAAAGTGATTCACATTTCCATTGTGATTTTGAAATTCATTTTGGAGTTCGAAATAGTTTTGACATGGGTTATAATCAAAATCATTGGAATTTTGAAGTGAATTAAAATTTTGATTATTTTGAAATGAATTACACAAATCATTCATTACTTGATTTTGTTGTGTTAAAATTTCAAGTAAAGATTTCATTCTCTTTTCAAAAGCTGAGGGTTGTTCATCATTTTGAAAATTTTATGGTTCAAAATTTGAATTGTTTATATAATAGTTGTTGTTGAAATATCCATAAGAATTTAAAGTGAAATTATATGGATTATATTGATTTTCACAACTATCGTAAAATTCATGTGAATATGGAAATTCAGACATTTTCAAGAATGTTTTTTTTGGATTTTTTTTATAAAAGAAAACTATTTACCAAAAGGAATTTATTTTTCAAAAGGAAAATTTGATTTTTGTTTTTGTATTTTGGTTTTTCAATTTTTTTTATTTTTGAAAAGATTTTAAATACATTTTTTTATTTTTTATTTTCTAAAAAAAAATCAAAGGAAAAGGAATATTTACAATTTTTTTAAGTTTTGGATCTTGAATTTTTTTTTCTTTTTTTTTAAAAATATGCATGAAATAAGGTAACTAAATGAATGCAAGGGTCTAATTACAAATTATTTATCCTAAGTTAACCCAAAATTGTATAATCACACTTTGTCTTAAATCAACAAGATAGTTCTCAGCCAGGTAACGGGCAGGAGTTATCGATGCACCACGAATCACCGTAGCTATGCAGCCGAAGGTTTAAGTACCTTCAAAGAAACAACCACTATAATATTTACGAATCACCGTAATATTTATAAATGGTTATTGCTTTACCGTAGCCTAGACACCAATAATTTAAATTGTTCAAGGAAGACAGCTTGTCAATATACAATTAAGTGTTATCGATGTCTAACCATTTTTATTAATCAAAATTTTAGGATGAAATGCAAAACAGAAATTAAACGTGAATTAACGATGCAACTACGAATGAATTTTTTTTGGTTTTTTTTTTGAATTTTTTTTAAAATGTAAGCAGACAACAATGCAAGGAAAAATAAGAAATGAAAGCACAATACTAGAGTGTGCAGAATTGTTGAGCAATTATTTCAAAGCAGTAATTTTTTTTAAGCAAGCAGAGCAAGTCTAACTCATCCTAAAAAAAAGCAAAACAAGTGAAAAACAAAACAAACGAAAGTAAAGTAAACAAAACAAATGAACAAACCAAATATACAATACTTAAATAATTTTTTTAGAAAAAGGGCAAAAGAAAAACTTATGAACAAACTAACTCATCCTAAAAAAAAGTTTTTTTTTGTTTTTAAGTAAGAAGGATGGACTTAGAACAATTTAAACTAAACAAATTAGACAAAAGAAAACTAATTAATATTTTTTTAGATAAAACTAAACTAAACTTAAAAGAAAGCAAACTTTTTTTATGAAATGAGAATAAAATAATTCAAAAACTTAAAACAATTCAAACCAAAGGAACCATTTTTTTTTATTAACAAAGAAAAAAAAGACGGCCCAAAACACACTAGCCCGCCACCCACAAGAATAATTCCAACCTTCCTGCTAATTCACGTTCAAATTTCTCAATTACCCAGGAAACACAACTTCGAAAGAGAGAAAAAAAATGCCAACTTCTCAAATTTTGGTTCGCGGACGTGGTTCGTTGTGAATTGAATCAGGCAATTTTGGTTCGGGTGTTGATTTAGGATTGGAGGCGGTGGTGATGGCTGTGTTCGAGTTTAGGGAATTTTTTTCTTTTTCTTTGAAGGAAGCCTTTGCCTTTGTCACGAACTGACCAATCACCGCCTCTACTTCCTTGAACAAGTTTATAAAGCTTCTTGAACAACCGCATGCTAATTGAGCGTGATTTGGGGACTGCAGTTTCTTCGAAGTTGCAGAAGTGGTTTCATGATTTAGGCGATGGTCGGCGAGGTGAATTGGGTAGCGACTGGAGTTTCGAGGAAGCTTGTTCGAGGTAGGTTTGGTGTTTGCGTGGGTTTTGGTGTAGTTGCTGGATGTTGAAAGGAGGGTGAACTAGTGAGACTTTGACAGGGATGAGAGGGAGCAGGCAGGCGAGTGAAATTGTTTTTTTCGCTTTGTTCAGAACAAGCAGAGGGATGGTGTAGTCTAATTGATGTCTGTTTGCAGTGATGTGGGTATGTGAGGAGTTGATGTGATGATGAGGTTGTATGTGAGGAGTTGTACGTAGCAGTAGATGTTAAGGCGAATGATTCGGTGATGTGCAGTGGGAATGGTGATCAGGGTTGAATGTATGTCAGTGGAGATGGTGGTGGTTTGTTATATTGGCTGCAGTGGATTGTAGAAGTGAGATGGCAGTATGAAGTGTTGGGAGAAGATGGTAGTAGAGGCAATGCAGAGTTTGATAAGCAGGACACTGGTGTAGTGATGATGGAAGCAGCAGTGCAATGACAAGGGCAGTATGTTTGGTGTGCACTTGTATGTCTGGTGAGGGGAGGTTGCTGCTGTGATGGATGTGTGGTCTGGTGAAGGGTTTGGCTGATGTTGAAACGATGATGTGAGCAGCAGACGTTTGGGGTGGTAATGAACTAGCAGTAGAAGTGTGACTGATATTGGTTTGAAATTGTAATTTGCAAAAACAGTGCAGTAATAATGAACATAGAGTTGTAACAGTGCAGAAAATATGGAACAGGGAGTTGTAAAATAGAAAAGATTGGCAATGAACAGTAATTGTAAAATGAAAACTTAAATTGTAAAATTAAAATGGAAATGAAATAATTTTTAAAAATTTTTGTGTGTGTTTTTTTATAATAGAAGAGCAAATACAAGTGCAAATAAACAACAACAAGCACACAAACAAAATTGAAAATAAAAATCACACAAACACACACAATTTTTTTAATGCAAACAAACACACAAAATAAAATCACACAAAAATCAAGCAAAAATAATTCGAAAAATAGAAAATTAAATCAAAACGATTCCCCGGCAACAGCGCCAAAAACTTGTTCGTCGACGGAAATTCTATCAGTTTAGAAAACCGTCGAAAGAATTTATAATAAAAATAACCGCAAGCGCACGGTGTACAATTATTAGTACGTGGCGAGAATGGGTCGATCCACTGAAAATTGTTAGATTTTAAATCTCTATTCAATCAAATTATACCAAAGTCGAGAGAATGTTTTAACTACAAAAAAATGTAAAAACTAACACTACAAAAGTGAATGAAAACTATGACAATAAAATGACAATTTAGAGATAATTCCACTATCTATATCATATAGTTCAACAAAATATGAAATTATGATATCTCTTTTTTGGTCATAAGTGATTTTAAATGATGTGCTTATCATAAGTATGACATATTTGTGCTATTAATTAGCCCAACATAAGCCATCAAACTATAACACAACCTTTAAATCACTTTTAATTCTCATGAAAAATGACAACAAGTTGAAAGTAAAATCTATTTTAAGCATGGCCTATTAACTATTAATTAGAAATATAGACCATCAAATTTTGATTTCAACATTCACTTCATTACCATAATCATATGTAGATGAAGAGGTAAGTTGTGTTTAGTGATTGTTTAAGCATAGCCTATTTGGTGTCAACAATATATGCTATCAAATTCAAAGAAAAAACAACAAGTTAAACCACTTCAAGCATTATCATTAAGCACAAAAAGAGAGCAATAATTATCAAAATGTTGAAGCTATATGATTAGAGAGCTTCATTACCCCTAAATTGAAGAGTTTTAGCCTCTCATTTTTTTTATCATATCAACAATTGTAGCATGCAACATGAAATAAAAAGAAAAGGAAAAAGAGAGCAAAGTAAAAGAAGAGCTAACTAAAAAAACTATTCTACTTGCATGAATAAATGAAACTACACTACTAGCATGAAAGGAAATGAACATGTAATTAAAAGGAAACAATAATTAACATTTCATAAAAAGAAGAAAATTACATAAGATAAAAATTACTAAGTAGCCATGAAAAGAGAAAGAGAGCTTTCTTTTATTTTTAATCTAAGCTAAAACTAACTAAGAGGAAGAGAGATTACATGAAGCATAATGGGTATTTATACATGTATGAAACCCTAATCCATTTTTTTGGAAATGTCCAAAATACTCTCTTAGGATGTGTGGAGGCCAAGTAATCATTAGCATAAAATAATTATCATTTAAGTGTGCATGAAGCTTTAAATCTATTAGCATGTGCATTAGCCTCTAATTTGTACATTAAGATAGGTGGGTAGGTGGGGTCCTCCATTATCATGAGTTTGAATTATTTCCATCTTCATTTCTTTGTATTCATTTGTGCATGCATATTTTCCATGGAACCCTCTTTCATTTGAAGCCAATTTCCTACAAAATAATGTACAAATTTCCAAGTAAATTTTCATAAATTAGTATATGCACAAAAATGATCATTTGCCCCTATATGAAGATGAATATACGACGATTTGAGAATAATATGAATTTTGGTTTAAACATGTTAAAATACCCGATATGATCGTTTATTTAATTTAATTAGATTAAATATGGTGGTAAAAATATGCACATTTACGTGCACATCATGTAGAAAGATCTATCAAAAGGTTTTTTTTAATTTTCGATTGTTTATTTGTATGTTACATATACTGGTGGAAAACTATAATATCCTTGGATAGGGTGCTTAAACTTATTTTGTTACTGATGATAAATTAGTTTGTTTTGTTTTATCAAGTGTCCCAATAGAATTTAGATTTGTTAATTTGCATTTGGTCTTCTGGATTCTATTTCAGTACCATACCATTGAGATATCATTATCGATGATGCCATACTAAGATTTGATTAGTGTAGATGTGAATGGTTTTTAATTCAATTGCAAAGAGCAATATGTTATGTGCTTTGATTAGTCTATTGCGACGGTTTTTATAAAGAACCGTAGCAAAAAAAAGCCGGTTGCGTCGGTTCTAATAAACAACCATAGCACATGTCACACTTTTGAAGCCAAATGCTAGTCCATTGCGATGGTTGTTATGAAGAACCGTAACAAAAATTAGGCCTATTGCGACCGTTGTTATAAACAACCGTAGCAACAAGTCGTTGAATGCGATGGTGTAGAAACCATCGCAATATGTTAATACCTATTGCGATGTCTACATTTGCTTTTGTTGTTAAACCATCGCAACAGGGGGTAAACAACCGACGTAAATGACCTATTTTGTAATAGTGATTATTTTGGGAATGGACTGGCTTAAGAGGTATGTGGTTGTTGTGGATTACAAGAAGCTAGAGGTGATAATTGGGAATGTTGAAGGTTGAATGGTAGTGATATGTTGCTTACCAGAGGATGGGTTATTGGTCAGCTTTCTGTATTCGCTTGAGATTCCACAGGAAGGGTTGTTATTTGTTCCTATTGCTAGAGAGTACCTTGATGCCTTTAAGGAAGTGACAGGATTGCCGCTGCATAGAGAGATCGATTTTCAGATCGACTTAGTGGATGGGGCCAGACCCATAGCGATGCCTTTTAGGCATATAGTACCCAGAGAGCAGAAAGAGTTAGAGGTGCAAGTGGATAATCTGCTAAGAAAGGATTCATTCGGAGAAGCATATCCGAATGGGGTGCACTTATTGTATTCGCGACTAAGGCGGATGGTTCTTTGAGGTTATGTGTGCGAGCTGAACTAGGTTATGAAGAAGAAGAATTATCCGCTTCTACGAATTGATGACTTGTTTGACTAGCTACACGGTGCAAAGGTGTTTTCTCAAATGGATTTGACAACAGGATTTCACCAGTTGAGAGTGGCTAAAGAAATTGTGCCCATTACTGCATTTCAGACATCATCGGGTTTCTACAAGTGGTTGGTAATGCCTTTTGGGTTGACCAACGCTCCGACATACTTTGTGGAACTTATGAATAGATTCTTCAGAGATCAGTTGAATAAGTTCGTGCTTGTATTCGTGGATGACATTCTGATTTACTCCAGAACCGAGGAAGAGCACAAGACGCATTTGAGGATTATGCTTGAGATTTTCAAAAAGCACAAGTTGAGAGTTAAGTTCTCTAAGGGTCACTTATGGAAAGAAAAAGTGAGATTCTTAGGCCATGTCATCTCAAGACAAGGAATAGAAGCGAATCTCGCAAAGGTGGCAGTGATCTAAGATTAAAACCAGCCCAAGAATGTTATGGATATGAGAAGTTTCCTACGATTGGCAGGATATTAATGGCGTTTCATAAAGGACTTCTCAAAGATTGCAGCACCGTTAACCAACTTAACCAAGAAGAATCAGACTTTTACTTCGGATGCTAGATGTGAGCATGCATTTGTGGTTTTGAAGGAGAGATTGACGAGTTCACCTATATTGGTTATTCCAGTGGGAATGAAGAGATGACAGTATACACAGATGCTTGTGGTACTGGTCTTGGAGCTGTGTTGATGCAGAAAGGGAGAGTTGTCGCTTATGCTAGTCGACAATTGAAACTGCATGAAAGGAATTATCCAACCCATGACTTGGAGTTGATGGCGATTGTGTTTGCTTTGAAGATGTGGAGGCACTATTTGTCGGGGGAAAGACTTGAGCTATTCACGGACCATAAATCCTTGAAGTATCTTTCCTATCAGAAGGATCTTAATCTTCGACAGCAACAGTGGTTAGAGTTTTTGGCCTCTTATGACTTTGATATTTCCTACACTCCAAGGAAAGGTAATGCAGTGATAGATGCACTAAGCAGAAGACATGCTGGATTAGGAACTATGTCTTTTGAATGGAAGCATATGGAGTATATAGTTCGATTTAATTTCAGGCCACATTGTGAGTTCGAGCGCAAGTCTATCGATTAGACCTACTCTCATAGAAACGATTGGTACTAGTCAGAAGCAAGATGCTAAGCTAGTAGAGATCATGACAAATGTTGAGATGGGAGTGGAATCTAAAAATTTAAGGCAGTATGAGATTGACCGAGATGGTTGGCTTCGTAAGGATAAGAGACTGGTTGTCCCAGATGTTGATGGATTATGAGATGAAGTACTAAGGGAAGGTATGAAGAAGGATGTTGGAAAATTCATCTCGAAGTGTATGAATTGCCAGTTAGTGAAGACTGAGTAGAAGAAGCCTAGTGGATTGCTACAACCACTGGATATTCCCAAATGGACATGGGAACAAATATATATGGATTTTATAGATGGATTGTCACAAACTAGAACATGATATGATAGTATTTAGGTAGTGGTAGATCGACTGACCAAGAGTGCAAGATTCGTACCTGTCAAGTCTACCAGAACGACATCCAAGTTGGCAGAATTGTATGTTAAGTGGGTTGTTCGATTACGTGGTGTGCCAAAGAGTATTGTAAGCGATAAAGACCCATTATTTTCCAGTGGATTCTAGAAGAGCTTACAAGAGATTTTGGGAACCGAACCGTACTTGAGCACATCTTATCACCCATAGACGGATGGCCCGACCGAGAGAGTGAATCAGATTTTGGAAGATCTTCTTCGAGCTTGTATTATAGATTTTGGAGGAACTTGGGATGATCATTTGCATTTGGTAGAGTTTGCATATAAGAACAATTATCAATCAAGCATTGGCATGGCACTATATGTAGCATTGTATGAACGACCTTGTAATTTGCCTTCATGCTGGTGGTAAGCGGGTGTGAAACCGATACTTGGGCTCAAAATGATTAGAGAGACATCAAAGAAGATATAGATCATTTGGCAATGAATGAGGACTGCTCAAGACCGTCAAAAGAGTTATGCAGGCAAGAGAAGAAGAGATTTGGAATTCTTAGTTGGAGACATGGTATTTGTTAAGATTTCTCCTTTGAAGAATGTTGTTCGGTTTGGTAGGAAGGGAAAGTTGGCACCCAGATTTGTTGGACCATTTTCAATTATTAAGAGAATTGGGAAGTTGGATTATAGAGTGGACCTGCCTCCCAAGATGGCGGCTGTGCACAATGTTTTTCATATCTCTTATCTATGGAAATTTGTGCATGACTCGGGTATCATGGTAGCATGGGGTCAGTTAAAAGAAACAAAGGTTGAGCCTAAAGTTTCAAAACCTTGTAAGTCGCTTCGAATCATTGGGAATGAGACGAAACAGCTTAGGAGGAAGGTAGTTAAGCTAGTTAAGGTGCAATGGAGTGAGGATGATAGCGGTTGTACATGGGAGACTAAAGAGAGTATGAGGACGACCTATCCAGAACTCTTCGAGTAGTAAGACCCATATGTCGTATCTACTTGCACTATTGTATCTTATACTATTAGAATTTCGCATGCTAGGATAGGTTTTGTTTGCTATTTGTTGATTTAACTGTTTAGTTGGATTGTTAAGTATTTGCTAGTGACTGGTAGGCAAGCGAGATAACATTGGTTGCTAATGTTTGTTTAGGTATTTTCGAGGATGGAATTCCTAAAAGGGAAGAATGCAACAACCCGTATTTTACGTATCGAAGGATCGTAAAATAATTTTATCTAATTCATTTGTGGTCGTATGATTCTAATATTTTGAGATATGGTTTTTAAGGATGCTTTACAAAGCTTTGATTTTTGTCGAATTTTTATGTTACCATTTTACCTCTGGAGATCTTATTTCAGTTGTAACTTTTGATAAAAGATGAATTAGGTGCTCTAATCTATTTCATTGCTTCGGGATGGTGGTTTTCCATTTCGTAGAGTGGTCATATAGGAAAATAGGATAAGTGGTTACGAAGTTATAGCAGTTTTAAGTTTTATAATCAGCTGGCCAGAATCAGAAGAGTATTAATGGGCCGAATTGGCAAGCCCATTAATCTAATCAGGTTTGACTATAAATATGAGGTGAGCGAGACCATTTAAAAGTTTATCTCTAATTTCAAATCAGCTCCAAACCCTAACTCCTCTCTAATTCTCCATTCATTTAATTGGATTTCATCTCAAATCGTCTCTAATTGCAAATTAGAGGCTAGATCTTCAACTACGAGCTTGATCTCATCACTTTGGTTGCACCTTCATCCGATTTCTCGCTGTCCGGATCAGATCTTCATCATATTTCATAGGTTTGGTAGATTTGGTGAGTCGTTATGATCTCTCACCAGTCTATGATGGAGTATATGTTGTAATTAGGTGATTATAGGTTAGAATTGTCAAACTAAGCTATAAACTGGTTAGACTTAAATAAAACTCCTATAAAATATTTATAGAAATATATTTTGAAAATAAATAAATATTTAGATAATAAAATAAATAATTTGATAAGAGAGTATTCAAAGAAGAGAAAGTTGCTATTTAACAAGTTAATCTACTGTCTATTAACTATAAATTATAGTCCTAAACTCTTCGTGTTTTTGACTCTAAACTCGTGAGTCATCAAATATCTTGATCATCTTCGAATCTTGATCTCTAGTCTTTTTGCTGATCAGTCTTTAAACTTGATTTTCCTTGTACTTGTATAAATCTGTATAATATCCTACAAATTATTCTATACAACTTGAAAAATATCAATACCTATATTTATATGGTTGTTGTCATCAAAATCAATATATATGGTATTAAACATTATATGGTGTGAATAATTCTTGAACATCACCCATACACATCATTCATGTTACACGCACACATATTGTTACCCGGCATTCTAACCAGGCTATATTGAACTGGCGACGCGAGTCAGACCCGATTGCCATCACGGCCGATGGTTCCAGAGCGATGATTGTAGGACTCGAAAGTCAAGTGCAGACGAATATATGAAACCGGAATTGGGAGTTGGTAGACAAACAATGTAAAATGTTTAAGGAATGGAATATAGCTTAGTCAAAAGGAAGGGATCAATGTGGTTTGACTATTTGGTAGGGATCGACATACTCCAATTAACAAAGGAGGGATCGATATGATTTAATGATAAGGGGTCGGCATGGTCAAATAAACAAGGGCTCGACATGATTAAGCAAACATGGGTCGGCATGGTTGAGTAAGGGATCGGCATGGTTCAGTAAGTAAGGGTTATGCATACTTCGATTAGCAAGGAAGGGGCTGGCATGGTTTATTGACTTGGATTGGCATACTTACATTCATAGAGGAGGACTCGGTATAGTGTATTGAGGAGGGGTTGACATGTTTAGCTAGGAAGTATGGATCGGCAGGCTATGGTTAAGAGGGATCGGCATTCAACTGATTGCAAGTGCCTTTTTGCATTCAATAATCGATATATCAAGATTTGTAAGTCCAAAGCATATGGAAATTGGAGTGCAAGGCATATGGACCGTAGAGAGCATACCCTAGGGATCGTGCATCAAACAAACGAAGATAATGGGATCGGTATACGACCTATTAAAGGGATCAGCAGAAAACAATACAAAAGCAATCCTGAATCAAAGATCATGTAATACTTGAGCTCTTTTGGTCCAAACAGCATAAGATTGGAAGGGCTAGCGTATTAAATCATGCAGAAGCCACCACAGGGATCGCTGCCCAAAAATAAAATAATAAATGGATCTGTACCGACCCCTATCCATGGGGATTTGGGCCTAGCGACCCCTCTGGTGGGCCCATATGGGTTAGAAGGTCCTATAGTTGAAGTTTCAGAGAGATTGGTGGTCGTCTTCACCTATAAATACTAGCCTAAGGAGTCATTTTGAGGATTTTTTACGCTGCTGGTTACTTTAATCTTTATTGTAATCAAGTTTTTCCTATACCTTGCTGCTGTAATCGGATTATTAATTGATCAATAAAGATAATCTTTAAAGAGGACGAGGCATACAATGCCGAACCACTATAAATCTCTATGTTTCTGATTATTGCTTTTATTTTGCTCTTAGTTTATTTTATTCCTCAGTTTTAATTTTATCTTCTTCACTTACTTCTCTACATAAATCTACTTTTGGGTGTTTGTGACTAATTTGGTTGCAAACATTTTGATGCTTTCCTTGAGAAACTGATCCCAGCTTGCTAGGATCCCCTTTGTCACTACTAGATTGGATAAATCCTCCGAAGGAGATCCATAGTTATCATAAAGTTTCTTATACTACTCAGATTTGCTAAAATCTAAGTAAGGAGATTAATAGTGGTGAGACATATTAGATCTACTTCTTAGAATATGGATGGAAATGAGACTGCTAGCATTCAACAAGGAGACCCAAGCAATTAACCTATAATTTAAATGCTGATCCAGTTGAAGTTCAGAATCTTACTGGTTCTATAACGAGAGCTAAATTTCATAATCTAACGAGAGAGTTAATGGAAAGCCGTCGACAACTAAATCAGAATATTCAGACTAATATTAACCCAATGAACCAGATTACTCAGCAGCAACGCGGGAAAGCTAGTAGGGACCCTACCCCTTACTCGACATCGAAAAGTTCAAGCTCATCAGATGAATATCGCAGGCATAGGCATCACAGGTTTGAAGGAGATCGTGTAGAACCTTCAGAGCGTCGCTTGGCATACCATCACGGTCTGCCATGACCGATCGGTGCCGATCCTTCCCTAGGGATCGGTACCGATCCCTCCTCCAAAGGAGTGATTCCCCCTCTTACACTTGGGGAATTGTGCTAGAACTATTCCTAAAGGCTTGGATGGTGGAGTTCGATCGAATGCTAACCAGGTACCCCTCTAGAATGATGATGAGATAAATGTTCAAGATGCGCACCAAGAAGAAGGTGAACCAAGTAGGCATGAAAGGCCTGTAGACATCGACCAGACCGTTCATGTGAGGTGGAGCACGACCACCACTTAGCACCAACCATCCAAACGCCGAACTTAACGGCAATGGTCAGACTGTTGGTGAGAGATAACCAAGGCTTGACTAATGATGACTGGGGAATTTCAAGGAGCCATACCCAGTTTATTGATAATTTTCTATATGCAGAATATCAGAGAAGGTTCAACATGACATCGATGCCTACCTATGGGGGAAAAACCGACCTTATGTAGCATATTATGAGATACGAATGGCTGATGGATTCTGCACAAGGCAATGATGCGACCAAGTGCAGATGCTTTCCCATAACCCTTTCCGGAATAACGACGATGTGGTTCACGAGATAACCCCCACGATTAATTTCTAGATTCGATGAGTTGGCAACCAAGTTTATGGGGCAATTCCGAATGCACGCGACTCGTCCTAAAGATGTAATGTCCCTTTCCAATGTGATCCAAGCTCTTGGGGAGTCGTTGAAAGATTATTTGGAGAGATTTCATACAGTTGCCACGGAGGTTAGTAATCCGAATAATCACGCTATACTCATGAGTGTGACGAGAGGGATTGATCTGAAGTCTGAGTTTGGTGGTTGGCTGGTTGGAAAACGGCCTGCCACATTGGAGCGCTTCTATTCAAAGGCAGCTCAATTTCTGAGAAAGGAGAAAGCCAGGTCCTCCAGAAAAAAGAACTCGTGGACCAAGTGGGGAAGCAGTACAGAGTAACATTGCAATAAAACAGTCAGATGACAGTTCTAGAAAAGCCCAATTCAATGTTCAGAATAAGCCAAATCAGCAAAAGAGAGGCGGAGACAGGAATCAAGAGCGAAAGAGGAATTCTAGGAGACTAAAGCCTAAGATTCCAATGTATGATAATCACACGTCGCTAAACACGTCCTTGGAGGATATTTATTTATCCACTTGCAATACCATGCAGTATAGGAAGCCACCTCCAAAGGAATCAACAGAGAAGCAGAAGTAGATCAGGAAATATTGTCGGTTTCATAAGTGCTATGGGCACAAAAGTAATGAGTGCACGCATCTCCAGGATGTTAAAGAAAAGCTAATTCGAGAAAGGAAATTGCAACAATTTGTGAAAACCCCACAGGATGGCGGGCAGGGGACATCTGACCCCAGTCGAGGACAAGCTCTATGTAGGGCTGAGGAGCCTGCACGGACCGGTGGAAGACTGGTGATAAATACGTTAGTTGGAGGGCCATACCCGACATATAGGAGTTGGCAAGAGATGGAGCGCTATGGTAGCGCGATTAGGCATGTAGATTTTGAATGTTGTTCGAATACAGAAGATGGAGGTCCGGCAAAACAACAATGCACAATGGCAAATGATATTGTGTTTAGGAACAGGGATGCAGACAAGGTGGAGGCTCCAACAATCGACCCGATGGTCATTTCAGCTATGATTGGTCCTGCATTGGTGAGAAGGATTTTGATTGATTGTGGAAGTTCGATGAATATAATCTTCAAAAAGACATATGATAAGATGAGGATGGAAGCCAAAGATTTAAAGCTGTCTAAAGCTCTCATACATGGTTTTAATGGCGTCGCGACCGAAGCTGATAGTTATGTATAATTACCTGTTGAATTGGGAGAAGGTGAACAAAGGAGAGTGTGAATATTGCCGTTTATTGTTTTGGATGTTGACTCTCCGTACAATATCTTTTTGGGCTGACTGGCCCTTGCTAAATTCCGAGCAGCTCTTACCCCATGGTGTTTGACTCTGAAGTTTCCGACAGACAATGGTGTAGGAGTTGTTCATGGCGATCAGGCGACTGGACGTGCCTATTATGTAGCTGAGTTGAGGGAGGATCAGTGTAAAGAAAAAGGTAAGGGAGTGGACAAGACTGTCCACATCCAAGCTACCGAAGATTGACAATCGGCGCCTGAGCCTTGGCTTGAGCACCACTGTTGGTTCTATAGAGATATAGATCTGAGGGATGATGAAGAGGAGCCTAAAGAGACTAAGGCTACACCAGCTAAGCTGACTATTGATATTACGATCAGCCACGACGATCCATCGCCAGTCCTAAAAGTTGGATCATAGCTCAGCCCTCCGATGATGAGAGAACTTGCTGGTTTTCTTCGAGCGAATCTAGATGTATTCGCTTGGACTCACTCTGACATGTGTGGAATCTCGCCTGCCGATGCGAGCCATGCATTGAATATTGACCCAAGGTATGTCCCGGTGAAGCAAAAAAGACGCAGTATGGATTCGGAGGGATTTGCTGCTCTCAAAAGAGGAGGTGGATAAACTAAAAGTCAATGGGTTTATCTGCGACGCCATCTACCCTAAAAGGGTATCTAATCCTATACTTGTGAAGAAAGCGAATGAAAAATGGAGAACGTGCATTGATTACTCCGATTTGAACAAAACGTGTCCAAAATATAGTTTTCCCTTCCAAGGATTGACCAGCTGGTTGATTCAACTGTAGGACACGAATTGCTATCTTTTATGGATGCATACTCGGGATATAACTAAATCCCAATGCATGTCCTCGATCAGGAGAACACCAGTTTTATTACGGATGTTGGACTGTACTATTATTTAGTAATGCCGTTTGGATTAAAGAATGCCGAAGCAACCTATCAGCGCTTAGTTAACAGGATGTTTAAAGACCAGATTGGAAAAACAATGGACGTGTATGTGGATGATATGCTCGTAAAGTCACGACGATCAAGCAACCACATTAGAGACTTGGCGGAAATGTTTGACATCCTTCGATATTAAAAGATGAAAATCAACCTTTTGAAGTGTTCTTTGGTGTTGCACCAGGAAAATTCGTAGGCTTTATCTTCAATGCTCATGGAATAGAAGCTAATCCCGAGAAGATTCAGGCTATCCGTAATATTCAAGCACCGAGAACTATTAAACAAGTGCAGAGTCTGAATGGAGAAGTTGTTGCCTTAAGTCAATTTTTCTCCAGAGCTACCGACAAATGCATTCCTTTCTTCGATGTGATTAGGAAGGGAAAAAGAAACTTTGAATGGTCGCAAGATTGTAAAGATGCGTTTCAAGCTTTGGTGAATCATTTGGAGAGACCCACTGTCTTGTCAAAGTCGGTGGATCACGAGGAGTTGTACATTTATTTGGCTGTATCAGCATACGCCATAAGTGTCACATTGCTTCGTGAGGAGAATCAGATCAAGAGGTCGTGTATTACATTAGAAAACGACTAACGGGGGCTGAAAGGAACTACCCGAAAATAGAGAAATTGGCGTACTGCTTACTAATTACATCACGAAAGCTCCGTTTGTACTTTCAGGCACATCCGATTAATGTTTACACCGACCAGTCGTTACGACAGGTCCTACAGCAACCTGAGACGTCTGGAAGGTTACTTAAGTGGAATATTGAACTTAGTCAATCTGACATTACTTATCTCACTCGGAGGACTGTCTAGGGTCGGGTATTGGCAGACTTTATAGTAGAGTTTACCATGCAGAATGGTTCTCCAGAAGCCAGTGAAATCCCTACCGTACGGTGGAAATTGTATACTGATGGAGCGTCTAACGATCATTATTCTGGAGCTAGGATTGTGCTTATAACTTTTTAAAATCGGTCAATCTATTATGCATTAAAGCTTGATTTCCCAGCGACAAACAACGAAGCTGAGTATGAAGCTCTAATTGTAGGACTTAAACTCGCTAGAGAACTTGGAATAAAATCTATCGAAATATTTACGATTCGCATTGGTGGTGTATCAAGTTAGGAGAGACTATCAGGCTAAGGGACAACGGCTTGCCCCATACTTTACCCGAGTTCAAGAGTTGTTAATGGAATTTGAATACTATAACATTTCACATATTCTACGAGATCAAAACAGAGAGGCTGATTCATTGGCAAAAATTTGCTAGTACCGGCGATGCACAACAGATGGGCTTGGTTCCGGTCGAAGTATTAAATACCCCAGTATAAACATGATGGAAGTCGACCAAACACTGAAAGCAGAGACTGAAATGAAATCGTGGATGACCTCGATCAAAGAATATTTACTACACGGAGTCCTACCAGATAAAAGAAATGAAAAGTGACAAGTCCTTCGCAAAGCTTCATGGTATATTATGCCAGAAGGAATTATCTACAAAAAAGGCTTTTCAGTTCCTCTACTCCGGTGTGTCGCTCACGATGAGATAAAACATGTTCTAAAAGAAGTTTATAAAGGGGAAGCGACGATCACACTGAGGGGTAGTCTCTGGCAAAGAAAATACTCCATTACGAATATTATTGGCCGACCATGAATTGAGACGTCGCTAATTATGTAAGATGATGTGATAAATGCTAAATATATGCAAAAGTTCTAAGGGCACCGCCAACAGAAATCACACAGATGGTCAGTCCATGGCCATTCGCCATGTGGGGGTATAGACATTATCGGCTCCTTGCCGATCTCTAAAGGTGGCGCCAAGTACGCTATCGTTGTAGTTGACTACTTTGCCAAATGGGCCGAAGTAGAACCTTTAGCCACAATCACAACAAAAAAAGTAATCAACTTTATTGTCTGAAACATCATATGCCGATTCGGTCTTCCGCGAACTATTGTAATAGATAATGGGACTTAATTTGATAGTGCTGAATTCAAAGACTTTTGTCGAAGATATCGTATTTGCAGCGGTCACTCACCCTCAGGAAAATGGGCAGGTTGAAGCTGTAAATAAAATCATAAAGTCAATTCTGAAGAAGCGTTTGGAGAAGGCTAGAGGCAAGTTGGTGGATGAACTCCCTACAACACTTTGGGCTTATAGGATTACCCACAAGTCCGCGACTGACCATACTCCATTCGCCCTTGCCTACGGTTCCGAAGCCGTTATTCCTGTTGAACTTGATGTCCCTTGTCATTGAGCTACTTACTACGATCCAAAATGAATAAAGATCTCCTTTTGGAATCTCTTGACTTTATAAATGAGATTCATGAGGAAGTCAATCTTAGGGTGGCTGCACATCGACATCGAGTCGCCCGGTATTACAATACTAAAGTTCGACCGAGGACCTTCGAAATTTGAAATCTCGTCCTGAAATGGGTTTTTTCTACCCCATCGCACATGAATCCAATCTGGGAAGGACCATATGTTATTGAACAGAGGCTTGGAAAAGGAATTTTCAAGTTAGCGATTGTCGATGGCATTCCACTTCCAAGGGCGTGGAATAGCGAACATTTACGATGCTATTTCACTTAGTTTATTTCCTTTACATTTTAGTTGTATTTAATTTTAGAATTTGGTTTAGCATTTGATTTTTGAATGTGTAATAAGACAATTGATGTTATTCCTTTCCATTTAATGAATAAAATTTCAAGCTTTCTATCTATTTATGTTTGCTATTGCATTGTATGCTAATTACATAGCAGAACTGATTGATGTCGATATGTGTGAATAGGCTCCCAGAGTTTGAAATCAATCAATCATGCTTACTCCTAATGGGATCAAACAAGATGAGCTCAATCAACTTGTTCATTTAACAACTCTCATTCACAATCAAAAGGATAGGGTACGCAATAAGGAATAAATGTGGCCGATAATCTGATGATCGAATGACTCCTGTCCAACTGAGATAAAATCAAAGCAACCGAGACACGATCGATCGCCGGCCAAATCAAACCCCAAATCCTGGGGGACAAATTAATCAGTCAAAAAGAGTACGATCTGATTGCTCTCCGAAATAAATCTAAGTCCCTATAGTGTAGATTGGAGTATAAAAATAAATCGGGTGTGAACCGACCACCCACGAAATAACTCTAAGTCCCCAGAGTGGGGATTGGAGTATAAACATAAATCGGGTGTGAATAATCCACCCGCGATACAACTCTAAGTCCACAGAGTGCATTCTAGAGTATAAGCATAAGTTGGATACGATCTAACCAACCATCAACTAAATCTTATCCCCAGAGTGTGGATACGAACATGCATGAATAAATGAGTGGAGTTCTACCGTTCTCTATTCCACAAACTCCGGCCTGAAACCGATGGGTGGAGTATAAACTCACTAAGGATGGAATTCGATTGTCCAACACTTGACTCTGCCAAATCAAAACCGAGGGCAGGGTATAGTGACTCAAAAATCGCTGAATCCTATAGCGTAACACTAAGGCCCGAGCCTAGTGTTTTATACGACTCGAGGCCAAGGCCACTTGGAGGCCTTGGGATAGAGTTGGTGGATTGTTACTAGAATTTATGAACAACGAATTACAAGTACATTAAATGGAAAGTAATAGTTCAACTACTTAAAAAACAATTCACACGAAAGCTCAACAAAAAAACAAAAACTTTTATTCACATAGCAGGTTTTGAGATTGCAGTACAAGTCATTCCAAAAATCGGGACTCATGCCCATACAACCACAGCTAATGAAAGAAACCACTGTGCAAACTATGTACATATTGAGCCAAAGTGACGGCTATTTCTTTGACATTATCTCTTTCTTGGATTTATTGGGAGTAGTGCCACTTGTGCTTCTTTTTTTGGATCCCTTACCGGCTTTAGCAGGAGAGCTTACAGAGGTTGGAGGAAGTTCACCGAGAATCGACCCACTAGGTGGAATAACTTGCAGTGGCACAAGATAAGGATCATCAATGTCCACCTCAACGGGCTCAGTTTTAGCTTTTCTTTTCAGCCACTCTTCCTTTTCAATATGCTCTTTTAAGTTAATCTTGGTGGTGTGTTTGAAGGCGCCAGTAATCATTACGTCGTTAGACTCATCTACTGGGAGAGGATCTTCGACTTTATCGTATCAAGAGCGCCAATGACTTGAGTATCGGGCCCCGTACATCAGCGGCTACCAGACCCTCAACCGGTTTCTCCTATTGCTCTATAGCGGCCCACCTCGAGCCACACTCCCGAATCAAGGGTGCGCACCAAATCAATCACAAAGTAATAGAATGGCATACGATGGAGTGTGTCTGATAAGAGGAGCTACCTCATTAGCCCGTCAATTGCTCCTGTTTTAGCCACCTTTTGCCAACTCATGGGAGTCGGGTCCACGTATATACCTCATATAGAATCGTCGCCACCATCCTACTTCATTCTTGAATCTCCACCGCGTACACAGTTGTTAAAGTGGTTTTCGGTATCGACAGAGAGTATGCCCATATCTGATCCTGGTCTCTTTAACAACCAAACGTTATTATAACACCGCGATCACTTCAAAATAGTTTATACTTCAAAACCAAAATATCATTTCTATTTCAAAACCCAAATCAATACAATATCATTTTTCACTTCAATATATCATTTCCAAAATCATATCACTTTCCAAAGTTATAACGCTTTCGAAATCATAAGTCTTTTAAAATCAAAACACTTTGGAAATCACAACATTTGAGATCATAGCACTTTGGAAATCATAACACTTCCCTTTAAACAGTTTAGATATTAATAATAGTATATATAATAAAATAGTTTATAAAATAAAATAGTTATAAGTTAAAATAGTTTATAATAAAATAATTTATATTGAAAATGATTTATATTAAAATAGTTTATATTAAAGTAATTTATAAAGTAAAATATAAATAGTTTTAGATATAGTTTAAAAATACTTTATATAATAAAATAGCTTCCTCAAATTTCACACATCGATTCAAATCAGCTCGAATTCCAAAATTCAATTTTTAATTCAATCTCCATTCATAAATTTCAATTTCAATTCAATTAAACATTTCAAATTATATCGATTTCAAATATCGATTTGAACCACAAATAAACCATTTCAATTTCAATATATTTCAAAGCTTTAAATATTCAACATTTCAAAACCAAATTCGATAATTTTATATATATCAAATTCACTTTACTATTATTCAGTTTTGAAATATTCACTTAATAAACCCAATATCATTTAAATAAAACTCCAAATTTCAAACCACTAAATATTTCCTTCAATTTATTTAAACTTGAAATATTCATTTAATCACCTTAAAACAAAAACCGAGCTATAAAATCATATCTTTAAAGTCTCAAATTTAATAATTTCAAATCAAATTTATTTAAGTATAATTCTTGAATAAATATAATTTCAAACCAAATTTCCAACCTGAATTTATAAAAATCATTATAAACTCTATATTTGAAAATATAAATTTTAAATAAATACTTAGACATATTTTATATTGATTAAATCAACTTTATTAAATCAACTTTATTAAATCAACTTTAATAAATCTTGAAATCAATATTTATTAAAACCATATATTTCTTTCCAAAACCATAGAAATCATCTTCAAAATATTTATATATTGACCAACGGTGTCTGTATATAATTTTCTATCCTATGGTCAAGTGATACAGATATTTATCATTTCAATCCGTAATTTAAATATATATACGGGTATATATCTTTTCAACCCGTAATCCCAAATTCAATTCAATGAAAATCGCTTGGGTTTATCATTTCAACCCATAACTATTTTCTCCTATTCTACAGATCGTTCGGGTATGTATCATTTCAACCCATAGTGAGTTCTATACTAACAGGGAACTTGCAGAGTGATAATAGATAAGATAATAACATAACATGCGTATATCATCAATAAAAATAACAGATAATGGTGTCAGATGTCACAGGTGAACAGATACAAATAATAACATATATAACAATGTAAATAACTAACAGCAACATATTTCAATTGACATTTCAATTGAAGTCAAATTTAATAAATATAAGAACATTAATCGTGAGTGATGGCTCATCTTCCGAGGCTAGATAGTTTTGACAAAGAAATGAGCTATGAATTCCCAGGCAACGCTAGATGGACACGATTCGACGAACAAAGCTGATAGATAAGGAATTGATGGAAAAGAATCAGAATCAGTTTGATATAACAGAAAAAATGAATATTGTATTATTATTATTACTTTATTAAAAATCAACACAACCAATATTCGAAAAGATATATATATATATATATATGATTCAACTCATAATATTTAAAACCAATTAAGCCCCAAGATATAAACAACTTAGATAACTTACATATACAAAATTATAGTTTAAAGTCTATATACACTTCAAAAATTAAAATAACCATATATGTGAATAGTCTAAAACCAATTAGTTGATAAACAATATACCATGCAGACAAATAATGGAACAAAACAAAATAGACGACAAATTAAACAAAATGTACCCAGCCTATATATGGGTAGATCATATATCCCAAATATCTATGCAACTGGGAAGAATATAGAATGTATAAACTCTAAAATTTACATAATATATGCAACTCGAAGTGGGGTGAATATATATAACCACTTACAGCGTGACATATCCTATACATGTACACAATCCAACTACAATATTAAGCCCATTACCAAAATTTACCTTTAAATCATAGATTTAAAATAAGGTCTTCATTCATCTAGAATATATATATACTTTGATATAAAACACAGTCTTCATATTATATTGAAAATAATGTTTATTAAAGTATGCATACAGTCTCAACAAAGTTCACAAACAAATATTATGCTAACCCCTACAATACTTCATTCGAGATCAATACAAAATATATGTATATAAACAAGTTAACATACAATCCACTATATACATAAACTGCAATATCCATATATAACTTCTGATCTGTGTACTACTTATGTAACTAATATATACATAGCTCTGATCCGATATGTATAACAACATATATAACTTTTATGACTCAACAGATCATAAAAGAAATTATTTCACAAAGCCTATATACTATATGTATACTAATATATATATTATATATAAAGCCAGAGATCAAAAAATAGGTACAAGCTTATATAAACGATATATATAACTTATACTAGATATAACAAACACTAAATATGTATAATTTAAATTTATATAAACAAACCGTGAAACAAAATAATATAACCAATATGTAAGAATTTTGGAAACGTGTATATATACATATACACAGATAGCCTTACTATTTCGTTCAAAGGACTGCTGCTCGGCCTTGGGAAAATTTAGAAATGAAGAGGAGCTCGGCAAGGGGAGAAAGAGAGGCGGGTGGGAAAGAATGGTGATGGTGCTCTGGTGGTTCGGCTGATGGTTTGGTGACGTGGCAGGTTCGAGTGAGGCGGAGCAATGGCGGGTAGGGAGGCTTGGCTATTGAGGCGGTGGGGCCTGCCTCGTGGCTGCTACTCACATGTGGCCGGAGTGATCGCATGAGAGTGTTATGTGGGAGGAGAGATCGATGACGAGACAAAAATGCAGAGGGAGGAGGAGACACTAGATATACATGAGTTTGTTTTATATAAATTTTGCAAAATAGAAGAGCAGACGAGGACTGAAATGTAAAAAAAATAAAATAAATAAAAAGAAAGCAGGAAACGAGAATAGAAATGGGAAAGGACACACTACAACAAAAAGGACTTTTTATAGCATGTAAAAACCGCTATAAAAACTTTCTATAGCGATTCTATAATCGCCATAGATCAACATGTTGTAAAAAGTTTGGTAGATACTATAGCGTGTCATACTTGCAATGGAAAACGTATTTTTCTTGCCATCTAAAATAGGCCATATTGGTGCAACTGCTTTTCTATAGAATTATGAAACGTGCTATAGAACTTTTTATGACACATTTTAGTTGCTATAAATATGTCGACATGCTATATTATTATAGCATTTGAACGCGCTATGGAATCATCGTGTCAACCTTTTATGACACATTGAAATGCTATAGAAAATTCATTACTATCTATTATAGCACCATCTTATTGCTATGAAAACTATTTACTCTTTGCAAAATATTTTGTATAGCACTAACATGATGCTATAGTATAACAAAGCTGAACAATTTTTCTTTTTATTGCATAGTTAGAACGCTATAAAAAAATTCTATTGCACATTTTTTGCTGCCATAACATTCAAAGCTTACAATTTTCAATTCTACTTATATATTATAACTCAAAAAGCCACATTCATCACATTAACAGAAGTACACAAATTGAGTCATAAGCCAAATCACAAAATATATATATATATCCATAATATTTCATACATGAAGAATTAAACATAAATATTTGTGATAAAAATTAAACATAAGTACACAAATTGAGTGTAGCATACCAAAACGATACATACTAAAAATATTTTAATGACTGTCGATAAGCATGACCGATTTAAAGGAGAAAGAGTGCGACATCATGTATCAACCTCAAAAGTATCATACAACACCTGTGAAGAAGAAACACAAACATACATATGTTAGTCAATATATACAAGTATGTATAAGTACAAAAGATGCATCGCCAAAGACTAAGTTACTGAAACTAGCATAACCCCTAATGAATCTGTTATTGTGATCAATCTATACCATATTAGGTACATAAAAATGAACTAAATCAGTCAATCTATACCCCTAATCATTTACACTCCACCTGTTAATGTCTTGCACTATGAACTAAAGCATTTTCATTTGTTTTCTCCACCTCTGCCTAGCAATCTACGTCGATCGCCATCGCCTCCATCCACCCAGACCTCGCCCAGGCAGCCACCTCCTTCCGCCTCGCCTCTCGCCTGCAACTGTTCATTTTTTTAAAAAACCAAGCCTTTAATTCTTGAAATCTATAGGTCTTGAGTAGAATAGTTTGCCCTTCATACACATTATTGCTATGGCATTTCCAACAAACAGTTCGCATATAATGGCATTCATACTTTAGTATAAGTTTTATTTTAACCTAAATTCCCTAATAATTAGGAGCAACTGAATCCATTTTTCATTGTAGAAACTAGCAAGGAGAGGGTGTACACAAGGGACTATATACTCATTAACACATCTCCCACGCATGACTATGCATTATGCATCAGAAAAAATAGAGGCATGCCACATAAATCTGACGGTTGCTTAATAAGTGCCTTTGTCGGAAGATTCACAATCTGAGTATATTGAAAGAAAGAAGAAAATTCTATGCAATTTCAATTGGAACATACGTTTGATGTGGCTTAAGGAATTCGTAAACCATCAATCAAGCTATTCCGAATAAATTAAATCGCGTTAAAGTCCTCACCTTTAGCAGCTTCTTTATAACATAAGAGCATCTCCCTTGCTGTTCCTCTCCTTAAATATGCTTTTACATTCTGTCAGTATAAGAAATCGAGCTATCAACTAATCTACCAACATAAATTGTATAATGAATATAAAAAGTACATCTTGCATTCCTAAATCAACCATACAATGGATGTAAAAGTAAACCTTGCAGTCCACAATTAACCATACAAATGTAAGAACATCTTGATTTCATCAACTAACCAAAGATTTATCCATGTGCTGTTGTGTTTTTTTGCTAAATTAAGTGTCATCTTCATCACAAATCTCGTAATGCAATTGCACTTTGTCAGATGAAGGTTTAAACGTTACAAATCAACTTAGTCGACATATACACATAGTTATAACGAGAAGTGAGGTATATTTGCAGACATTCCAAGGAATAATACAACATACACATGTGACAAAGGCCAAGTGAATAAAGCTAACAAAATTGTGATGTTCAACGATGGCTATATGTAATCTCAAAGATTTTATTTATAAAATTTCAATAATAAAAATGATTGAAAATTCTTTTTTCACCAGTAAGTATATATGGTCAATATTTAACAGACTAGGATAAATAATGTGAAGTAACTAAAGAGCATGCTTAAAAATACATGGTAGAGATTTCAGGTAACCTTTTTATCAATAGATATGGCCTGGTTGCAGTCAGTTTCTGCTTGCTGGAAGCTGCAATATACATGAATGCAGTCATATGCAAGCACACAAGCGTTTCCGTGACCAACAAAAGAGTACCAAGAAATGTCCAAATCGGTAAGAAATTTACTCACCATCCAAGTTCCAAATAAGCAGGTGCCATGTTGCAGTAATAAGTTGCACAGCTATCATTCTGTTTAATAGCTTCAGAATACTGACATCAATTGCTTCACCAACTTTTAATTATTCGGAGTAGTCTGCTTATGATTAAGGTAAACAACTATCAGCAATTTCATCCCATTACGTTTTATTTTGAACTCCGTAATATCCCTCTTTATAAAGACTTTTTAAGTTTTCTTTTGACATTAGAGATGCATATTTGTTTGCAATTCCTAAAATAATTACATTTGCCTCAGGATGATTCTTTATATGTTCCATTTTTCTCTTATTTATCTAATCATAAACAAAAATATTATTTTATATTTATTCCATGCAATATTAAAAAAAGAAATACCTCAACGAATAAGTAGCCATTTTTCTCTTATTTATCTAAACTGTAAAAGCTGAGGTTGACATTCCACACTCAAATGAATAATATGTAAGCAATGAATTGTGTAAGAAAAGTGAAAGCGATTTGCAAAGGTAATTCATTTTTGGAACTCTAATCCTTTTAGAATGCTTCTTTACGATTCATTGAGTTATACTTCAATAGTTTAATTTCAACTAAACTTTTCTAGTTCGAGTTACTATGCTTAGGTTTTTATTTTTATTGTGCTCATCTTTAATGTTGATTATGATGTTGATGGGTTATAGTACTGTTTTCAGAGGATGAAATAATTTTATCTGAAGTACTTTAAGATCTGGACATATGAATTGTGGATTAGACAAAGAGCACGTGTTCATTTTTTTTATTTAGTAGCTAAATTTAGAGCTTCCCAAGTTTGTGAACTTACATAAGATAAGTTCTATAAGAAGAAGGTAAAAAAGATTAAAAAAAACTACAAACCCGTATCCATTTAATCTGATATAGCTAAAGCACTGATGGGTTTTGAAACTACATAGTTTTCCTTTTGTTCTTCATACTCCTGCATTGTCCTGAATTTCTGCTGTCATTGTAATGCAAAGGTGCAAACAAGAGAGTCAATTGTCACAAGTTTGACAAAAAGAAGCAATTGATATGTAACTCAGGGAATAGAGTAATAAATTTAGTAGTAGATGTATAAAAATTAATCTTACTAATCATCAATAACATGGAATCAAGCAGGAACTATCAATTATCTAGAAGTTCATATAATATATAAAAATGTGTATAATCTAAGAATACAAATAATATCTTCTGAATATGTCTCCACTTACACCCTACCCCACCCCACCCCTGGATATATAGCCCAAAAGCAGCAAGTTTACACTAATTTAGTCTCAGATCTTTATAGGAGAGATGCTGGATAAACAAAGAAAACAAAGGTATGTTGACTGTAAAGTGAGCATGAGTGAATTTATCGTCAAATCGATTCATAAACCATATACCGTAAATAATATGATATTATTGGAACTAATAAAAAGCTACTGGCAATAATGCACACAAATTAAAAAGCAAATAGTATCTATTAAAATTTATTTTAATACAAAGCATGAGATGGAAAAACAAATATATACCGACCCTTTCAGCAAGGCTCCTAGGATTAGTAGTGTATCCACGCTTAGCTCGAACTTTACAGATAGTAGAGTTTCGTTGACACTGGTATAAACACACATATTTAGACATGTCAGTGTGTATACATATGGTTGGGATCAGATATTACCGCTTAGAAAATACCTGGTAATTGTTGAGGTATTCATTGTTATATTTTGATCTCTTAATTGAAGCAAAATCAATAGAATTGGCATCATCATAAGATCCAACTGTGTAATTGCTAGAAATGAAAGACTGCTCAAAATAACCAGCAGCTTCCTCACTGCTATCTCTCATATTGGAGTATTGAGGCAGTGCATTTTGTTTTGAGAAGCTCAGTTGGGAATTTAATTGTTTGTTTGACAGTCTTTGGATATCGTCAACTACAAAATCTGCAAAAAGAAGACTTCTTATAATATAAGTTGAATTACACATCCTAATGTATTTCAAACTCAAGTTCATATTACTATTGGCCATAGCATAAAAAAGAAAGTAAAATAGATGTGAGATCATGATTGACGAGAATTTGAAAACTAATTGCAAATGGGAAAAGAGAAAATTAGATAATTGAAAAGTAACAAGGGAACATGCTTAAATGAAAGTCAAACCAATAACATAGAACTTGGACAGACCATGCACAACCCTCTGACTTAAATTAATAGAATAATTAAATTTCTTCTAGAGATAACTAATAAATTTGGAAGAGTTTCTTATCTATATTGTATGATAAATGCATAGCTGGAAACTGAAATGCTTTGGCTATAAGACCAGTTGTATACCATTTCCATGCTAGTAACCTTTTATGAGGCTATAAGACCCTCTGAACCTATGGACATGGCTTAAATTACTAACTACAAAGCTTGAAAGCAAGAAATCTTGGTAATTCGATGTTTAACATCAATTATTGTTTAAGTTGATTGAGTACTTGATATGCTCACTTTGCTTTTTCCACATTTACGATCAGGTCTCTTGCCATTATCGATTATGATAGTTTACTATTAAAAGCACATTACTTGTTTACTAGATAAGGGTAAGTTCAGATTAATCTGTCTCAATCACCATAAAATAATGGGCGACAAGTAATACAATAAGTAATTAACATCATTATAATTATTCTATCAATAAAATAAATACCTATTCGTACGCTGATTATCTTTACGTTAGCATTATTTTTATACTCCTATCTAGCTTATCACATCCCCAAACGTTTTCAATTTTATAAATTAATGAATACCTTGACCACCTTTAATTAATCCATAAACTTAAGCTTCGATTGGTCAAGTGGTTAGTAATCTTATAAACTTTCATAGATCTGGTTGTGCATTAAACAGAGCTGGCTTTAACAGTTGACTTTCTTAAATTAAACGCACAATGCCAGACAATCAATTGATCTATCATTAAACCATATGATGAAATCAACTCCAAATAGTAACTAAATTAGCTAAAGATCAAGGTAGAATTACATCTGCAAAAACTCAAATCGAATAAATTCTTATTAAATACTTAAACTACGGTTTTATGACACATTTCCTTAAAACTTTGAAATTTTAACAGTCTAATATGCTATGAATTTTATCAAATACCCAAACACAAATGAATTATATTAACGAGTGTCACGACACGCACTTCGCACGTGAATTATTTTTCTTATAAATTGTATATGTTTAACCCTACCCTACCCCACTTTCTTGCTACTAAAGATGAATTTTCTTGTACAACAATATCGGTTATGTGTTTATGCAACCATGCCAAGATATTGAGATCCAAATTTTTTGTACTTTGTACACAAAATAGCGTTGTTGAAACAAACTATCTTTAAATACTATGTTCCTTTAAATACTATGTTTTCTCTGTGTCGTACCTGCAATATGCTCTTCATTCTCCTGGTGGAGTTGAAGAGATTTGGCGATAACAAAGCCACAGTACATGCCAGCAGCACTAACAATTCCACCTGCATACCCAGCACCTCCCCTATTAGATGAAGTCCACTTGGTAGTGTTCTTTCAAATGTTTCCAGATGTCTTTGAATTTGAACTGGAGGTTTGTTCGAGTCTGCATAACAGAAATATACACAAGTTAATGATATAAACAAAGAACTTTCTTTATCTCTTCATCTACTAAAGAATCATTTACAAGCTTTTGGTTTTATGTAAAAACTAGAAAGGAAATTTAGTAATGCAAATTTACAAGCTTAATTCGCCTAGAAAAAATTTCTTATTAAATATAATTTAATTTAGATTTCTTACAAAAAGCTAAATGATTTTATCATCCATATTTTAAACTCGTTTTTTTTATTAAAAGATCAATGTTTATTTTTTTATATAATGATGTATAAAATCAGTGCAAAACGATAAATGCTTTCATCATTTTTTATTTTTCATTTTTTATATTGTTAATAAAAAAGATAAATGTTATATAATAAGATTAATCATTTGTCATTTTATATAGAAGCATTTATTATTCTATGTACTATTGTGTAGGTAAAAGTAAGATTATTGCGCAGATGATTTCACTGTTTTATGGAGAAAGATAAATGATTTATCATTTTAATAGAATTACATATTTAATGATATAATATAACTTTATTGAGAAATCAGTTAAATAGAGATGAATTTATTTATATTTTATGATTTTATAAAATAGGGGATTCAAAACAGAATCAACTCAATGTGCAGCAGCACAAAGCTCTACAACTTACAAAGCACCGACCTATTCAACACAACAAGTACATGAACCCAACATCAAGCTAATATGAAGCTGTGAGCACAGTCAAGGAAGTTAAAAATGAACTTGTAAAATGTGCAGGACAGAGAATTCTTCTCAAGTGAGGAGGGTTACTCAAAAATGCATTTCTTAATTGCTTAGTTTATTTGTCTACATCACTTAGTATCCTATTATGTCACCATTATGACTACTTCTAACTGTAGCTTGGTAAATCTATCTAGTCACCTACCGTACCCTACTCAGCTAATAATGTCAGCATTTACTCATGTACGAACTCAATTCTTTTACCAAAAGGATAATATTACAATGCTGACATGGTTAGACTATATATACTATAGAAATGGTAATTCAAACTTTGCAGTGAGCCAGACTATGACTCCTCACTGCTCATCATATTATGCATCACATTTCACCATGTATATGTGACCTGATACAAAGATGAATTAAAATACCAATTATACAGAGGATAAACATGTATATATCTAAACTAGTCATGCATTAGATGGTACAAGGTGTAGACATTGAGTCTAGAAACTCAAATGAACAATTTATATTAAAAAAACTTTGTGCTTGACAGGATATAAAAGTTAGAAACCTAGACAAAGGAACATTGAATTGTCTAGGTTGAAAACTCAGTGTACAATCACAACTTCACTCATGTTTCCTTTTTCTTCTTCTTATTATAATATGCACCAAACCTTACCTAAATACAAGGTGTACGTGTACAAGGTGTATGAAGCTTGCTCGTAGTCTGTGTGTTTTCTATGAAGTGAATTTAGCCACTAGTTTTATATGCCTAGTCTAGATTTGTAGAAGATCCCTAGATAACATATATTTGGTGATGTCCATTTGACTCTTTATTTATCAAGCAAATGCATTTATTCTCCACATATAATACTCAAATCTACCAGTATACAATAACCAAATATACAGACTAAATTAAAAGTTGTGATGACTGAACCAGGTAGTAGCAACAGAAATAAATCAATACAAGTGCATTAAAACAAAGAGCAGTATATTACATCGTTGGTGAATGAAATTGAGCTCCAGGCTCAGCGATACTTAACATGCATATATGTACCTTCATTGCCCCAGATATCTTACAACTTACATACTCAAATATGTGCAGGCAATCATGCACTATGACATCTAAATGATTAAAATTAAATTGCTAAAAATTCTTCTTGTGACGACCGCCCATGACCCTTGCACCGAATCTAAAGATAGAGCGCTGTAAAGTGTGCCAAGCGACCATGGACGATTGTCAAGGTAAGATTTAAAACAACAGAATCTATCGTATTACTCACAGCGCATGGACAAAATACAATAGAACATATGTATAGTGAAGCTTTACAGAACAAAATGACATCATATAAAACTCCATAATAGTTGAATACAAGCATCCACATAGTCAATACATCTGGCCTCACTACAAATCTCTCAGAGAATACAAAACAGCGGAATATCCAGTACATATAATAAGAAGATAATATGCAACCCTCCAGCTCGTCTTCGATATCAGCATCGTGAGAAGAGAACAGCACCTGTCACCTGCTACCTAGTCTGCCCGTCCCAAAATGGACGAACAGCCCAAGGCAATAAGAATTAAAAACATAAAGCCTTGAGTCAGACAACAGTCTTAGTGAGCAGTAAATTAACTAACAACATACCAAAAGAGCATAAAGGAAAAGGAATAGGAATACAACCCTCCCACTCCAACCTCATTCTACAGTGATAGCCCCCAGACACACACTAAGCAGAAGCAAACATAGCAGAGCATACAATTTAAAGTAAAGCTACTATCACTCGAGTCAAGGGCAATGTTTTCCAAGTACCAAGGCCTAAATCAGATAAGCACCCAGAAAATACCGCTCTTGAGTCCGAATGACGATACAACCAAACATCCATGACTCTGGCTATCACTGTTATCATTGCTTCGATATCACCGTTAATTGTGACCGGCACATTCTTTCAGCCGTCCGTCAAGGGCTAATGGAAACCCCGGTTCTAGACATAACTCCCGCACGTCGTCGCAGCCCGTGCCTAGGACTATCGAATCTGCCCAGAGTACTCGACCATCAACAGTTAGCCGTTGGGACTATCGAATCTGCCCAAACGTACTCTTGCTTAGAGCATGCTAGAACCTTCAACAACGATGCTATCCAAGCCTCGTAGTCACCCTCCTCGACGACTATTCTCATATCCATTCATTATCCTCAACTCGAATCATATCACCGAGTTATCAACATGCTTGGGATGATCCCGTCTGGATTAGACCAAGTCTTCATCACATGATTGCCTCGCTTCATTACATCCTCGCAAAGCATCATCTCAACATCACATCATCAAATCTATGCATAAGAGCTTCATCATCCCGCTACATATGCCACGAGCAGCTTTCCCAATTCAAGAGCCTTTCCCTTAGCTTTTGAATCACCTTCGATCTAAATCTAATCATCAATCATCTAGTTCATAACAATCAATCAAATCAAACATCAATCCAAGCAATCAAGCATTCTAAAATGATCTAAGTAGACAATTATAACAATAATGGCATTTTCGTAATTAAAGAGTTGAAAGTCCAATAAGCATGAAAACATGGATTATATCTCTACAAACTTGATGAATGAACTTGCATAGGTTAACATATGATAAAATGGATGTAACATCATCATGAACAATGGATCTATATGGATCTACACTTTGGATGAAGAAAATGCATGGAAATCTCTATTTTAACACCAAATCGAGCCAACAATCCGATATACTCCTTTGGATCCGTGTGAGAGATAATCACCACTCACCAAATCACCTAAACAAACCCAAATCAACACGCTTCAGATCTGGACAGCGAAGGATGAAGCTTGATTTATCACGAATCCGCTTCAAACGAAGAAATCTCTCTTGAAAAGATGAAGATCTTCAACTTTAGCTCTTGAATCTTCAATCTTGATCTTCAACTTGGATGGATGTAAGCACTAGATTAGAGTGGAGAAAAGAAGTGAAGAAGTGTAGAAGTCGAGCTCTCAAAATGGCAGCACTTCGTCGCTTCAAAATCCGGATCCCAAAAAGTGAGAACAACCCCTCCTATTTATAGCTGAAAACTGCCCTTAAGTCGTGACTAGTTTATCTCCTAAGTCGTTTCCGACTTATGACTTAAGCCCCCACGAATCAACCACCCCCTACGACTTAACCAAGCTACGACTCATCCACTTGCACGAGTTATCACCCATGCGCGACTCATCAGCTTACGACTCATTAGAAAGTACGACTCATCAGAAGGTACAACCTACGACTTACTAACTTGACTGGGTTACGACTTAGCAAGTCAACACCTCCTACGACTCAATTACTAAGTCGTCTACGACTTATCAAATTCCACCAGTCTGTGACTTATGACCTAGCAGACAACTATTGAGTCGGTCACGACTTAACAAATAACTGGAGTTATGACTCAACTGAGCTTACGACTTAGTAAGTATACGACTCATCACCTTAACTCTGCCACGACTCAACACAGCAGCCTACCTACGACTTAACATAGCAGCTTTGCCGATCTACCAGGATAAGACTCAACTCCTAAGTCGTCCAGGTCTTAAGTCGACCACTACCTTAACTCGTCAGCCGACTTAACACTTAACTCAAAACCTTAAGTCGTCTACAATAACATAAGTCGGTCACTTCCTTAGGTTGTCTATCCCTTAACTCGGCGACGACTTACAACCTACGACTTAACACTCGCCGAGTTAACTTCGACCTACTGACTTAGCCCAGCAACGACTTATCCCCTTAGGTCGCACTTTCCTTAAGTCGGTCAGTCAATTTAAGTCATCCCACGACTTACTTCCTACACGACCTAGGCTCCAAACATTTCAACTCTTAAGTCGTTCAAATGACTTAACTCCAAGTCCTGGATCACTCCTATCTCCTAAGTCGTATACGACTCACGACTCATGCTAAGTCGTGAACGACTTAGGACTTAGGCGAAATTTGCCTAAAATCTGAAATGGCTCAAAATGCTAAAACTCCAGATTTGACGAACTTTTCGATCCGTGAAAATACGGGTCGTTACATTCTCTCCCCCTTAGGAATTTCGCCCCCGAAATTCCAAGCAACAAAGCAATCAAAACTATTTTGTACGCCTACCATCCATAACAATCAGCAAACCATGCATCCAATTCTAGCTTGGCGTACAGAATTCTAAGATTTAGAACAAGTTACAATGTCGTGAGATGAGACGACACCTTAGGGCCATACCTTGAAGAGTTCAGGATGAGCTGCCTTCATCCTCTCTTCCACCTCCCACGTACAGTCGTTATCATCATCACTCCATTGTATCTTGAGCAACTTAACTGCCTTCCTCCTAAGCTGTTTCGTGTCGGTTTCAACAACACGAAGTGGCTTACGAGGTCTTCTATCAACTGGATCAACTTCGAAATCTTCACAGCTATCAGCAGAAACCACTGTACTCGAGTCGTGCACATACTTTCGTAGATATGATACATGAAAAACATTGTGCACACTCGACATCTTCTCTGGTAACTCCAATCTGTAAGCGAGCTTTCCAATTCGCTCGATAATCGGGAATGGTCCAACAAATCTCGGAGTCAATTTTCCTTTCTTCCCGAATCGAATAACATTCTTTAGTGGAGAAATCTTCACAAAAACCATATCTCCTACGTCGAATTCCAAATCTTTTCGACGCTTATCGGCATAACTCTTTTGACGGTCTTGGGCTGCCTTCATTCGTTGCCGAATGATCTCTATACAATCTGAAGTCTGACGAATCATCTCTGGCCCAAGCATCAATTTTTCTCCAGTTTCCAACCAACATGTCGGAGAGTTACACGGTCTTCCATACAATGCCTCATACGGTGCCATACCAATACTTGACTGGTAACTGTTGTTGTACGCAAACTCCACCAAATGAAGGTGATCTTCCCATGATCCTCCGAAGTCCAAAACACATGCTCTAAGAAGATCTTCCAAAACTCGGTTGACTCTCTCGGTCTGACCATCTGTCTGAGGGTGATAAGCTGTACTCAAACACAACTCGGTTCCCAAGACTTCCTGGAAGCTCTTCCAAAACCCACTAGTGAACAACGGATCCCGATCGCTCACTATACTCTTCGGAATACCATGGAATCGAACTATCCACTTAACATACAACTCAGCCAACTTTGATGCAGTCCTAGTCGATCAAACAGGAATGAATCTTGCACTCTTGGTCAGACGATCCACAATGACCCAAATTCCTTCATTTCCCGTTCTGGTTCTAGGTAATCCATCAATAAAATCCATCGACACTTGCTCCCACTTCCATGTAGGAACTTCTAATGGCTGAAGCAATCCACTTGGCTTCTTCTGTTCGGCTTTGACCAACTGGCGGTTCATACATTTGGAAATAAAATTTCCAACATCCTTCTTCATACCTTCCCAGTAGTAGGTTCTCTTCATATCCCGATACATCTTATTTCCACCTGGATGAATTGTCAGCTTCGAGTGATGACTTTCCTTCAGAACCTCACTCCTCAATTCGTCTATATCGGGAACAACTAGTCGTCCTTGCTTCCGAAGCCAACCCTCTCGATCGACCTCGAATCCTTTATCCTTTTCTGGATCCAATCCAGATTCCAATTCACGGATAATCTTGACAAGCTTATCATCTCGCTTTTGGCTCTCGCCAATCCTTTCCACAAGAGTGGGTCTTATTGATAAGTTTGCCAACATCTCAGGTTCCAATTCGCATCTAGGCCTGAAGTCAAATCCAGCTAAATACTCGAGATTCTTCCATTCAGAAAACATGGCTCCCAATCCTGCATGCCTTCGACTTAACGCATCTGCCACTGCGTTACCTTTTCCCGGAGTATAAGCTATACCAAAATCATATGATGCCAAAAACTCTAGCCAACGTTGCTGCCGAAGATTCAAATCCTTTTGGGAGAAAAGATACTTCAACGACTTGTGATCCGTAAACAACTCGAATCGAACTCCCAACAGATAATGCCTCCACATTTTCAGAGCAAATACAATCGCCGCTAATTCCAAATCATGAGTTGGGTAATTCCTTTCATGCGGCTTCAGTTGTCGACTGGCATACGCAACAACTTTATCCTTCTGCATCAGCACTGCTCCAAGTCCCGTACCACATGCGTCGGTGTAAACCACCATCTCATCATTCCCACTTGGAATAGTCAAAACAGGAGCACTCGTCAATCTCTCTTTCAGGATTCCGAAAGCTTGCTCACACTTAGCATCCCAACTGAACACTTGGTTCTTCTTCGTTAATCCTGTTAACGGTGCAGCTACCTTGGAGAAGTCTTTGATAAACCGTCGATAATATCCTGCTAATCCAAGAAAACTTCTCACATCAGATGCATTCTTAGGTCTAACCCAATCCTGGATTGCTGCCACCTTAGCGGGATCAACCGCTATTCCATTTCCAGAAATCACATGGCCTAAGAACCTCACTTCACTCTTCCAGAAGTGACACTTTGAAAACTTAGCCTTCAGCTGATGTTTCCGCAAGATTTCCAAAACAATACGCAAGTGCGTCTTGTGCTCTTCTTCCGTTCTGGAATAAATCAAAATATCATCCACGAACACAAGTACGAACTTGTTCAACTGATCTCTGAACACTCTATTCATAAGATCCACAAAATATGCTGGCGCGTTAGTCAATCCAAACGGCATTACCAGCCACTCAAAGAAACCGGATGGTGTCCTAAAAGCAGTCTTCGGCACACTATCCTTAGCTACTCTCAACTGGTGAAATCCCGTTGCCAAATCCATCTGAGAAAACACCTTAGCTTCGTGAAGCTGATCAAACAAGTCATTTATTCTCGGCAGTGGATACTTGTTCTTCTTAGTCACTTTATTCAGCTCACGATAATCCACACACAATCTCAACGACCCATCTGCCTTGGTTGCAAACACAACTGGTGCACCCCACTCGGACACACTACGCCGAATGAATCCTTTCTGTAAAAGGTCATCAACTTGCACCCTCAACTCCTGCTGTTCCCTAGGCGCCATTCGCCTAAGAGGCATCACAACAGGTCTGGCTCCTTCAACTAGATCTATTCGAAACTCGATCTCTCTATGCGGCGGCAACCCTTTGACTTCGTCAAAGACATCCTCGAATCTGTTAGCGATCGGCACTGATGACAGTCCATCCCGTGGAACAACTAGCGAATACATGAAGCTCATGAAGACGCCTTCCTCATGCTTACATCGTATTACAATCTTTCACCCCTCCACATTCTCGACTGTCACCTCCAGCCTCTCACAATCAACCTTAGCCGCATACTTCCTAAGCCAGTCCATACCCAAAATAATTCTGAACCCCGCAAAGTTCAGAATAAAACAATCACAAACAAAAGAGCAACCATGATTCGACACAATCAGACCACGGCATAACATACACAAACAAGACAAACCCCCAACTGGATTAGTCACAACCAATGGCCTATCAACAATATCCGGCTTCAAATCTAACCGGCCTACTAGTTCATTACAAACAAACGAATGCGATGCTCCAGTATCAAACAAAACTCTAACTGGAACACCACATAGGAAAAGAGTACCTTGAACAACCACACTCTTTCCCTTCTCTTCAGCAGTAGGAGCTTTCGAAGACGACGGAACAGCTCCTAAAGCATAGGCTTGCACAATCTGCCTGTCCTTCCTTGGTTCTGGACAACTCTTCCTGAAATGCCCCGGCTTGTCACAGTTATGACACTTCATCGGCACCTTAGGATTCTTACAATCCTTCGAGAAATGGCCCTTCTGCTGACAGTTGTAGCAAGTCACCTCGCCTTTCGGCTTCTTCTGGCCATCCTTACCCTTCTGCTACTGCTGCTTCCTCTTCTTGTTTCCACCCTGCTGGGGTTTAGACTCTTCCCTAGTCACAGCAACAACAGATCCTTCCTTAAGAAACAGACTCTCATGCCTAAGAGCTTTCTCCACAAGCTTCTCAAATGAATCGTCCAAATGATCCACCAACTGCCTCCCAAGATAGCTATCCAAGCCGGTCACAAACTTCTCATTCTTCTGATAAGCAGATTCAATATATGACCGAGCATACTTGGACAAAGCTTCAAACTCAGAAACATACTCAAGAACAGATCTCCCTCCCTGCTTGAGCTCCACAAACTTCTTGAACAGAACAGACTTCTGAGCTGTAGAAATGAACTTAGCTTCAAATCTAGCTTGGAATTGCTCCCAAGTAATCTCTTCCTCCGCGGTATTGATGGTAATAGAGTTCCACCAATCAGAAGCTCTCCCTTGAAGCTGCCTTGATGCCAACTTCCTCTTAGTTGCATCATCAATTCCCAAATCACCAAAGATCCTTCTAAAAGCATCTATCCATCTCTGGACTTCGATAGTTGATTCTGTTCCCAAGAAAACCTTCCCTCCAAGAGCAGTATAGTCTTTGCACAACTTAGCAAAATCCACTGGTTTCGGAGTCTGAACTTGAACTCCAACATCAACTGCTGCCCCCGGAACTGGTATCCTTCTCATGATCGAAGTCATCATAGCTTCGAACATGGCTTCATAATCAGCAGTCTCTTCAGTAGCACGGCCTTCCCTAGCAGCTGGTCTCCCTCTTCGACTCATTCTCAATATCTATAAAAAGGAATGTTTAGAACATCTAGAGAAACAACTGCATAAAGGACTCAAACTCTACTAAGCTACTATATTATATATAGTAATCATCCATCAAAATACAATTACGCCTCTCATACGTAGTTACGACGGCGAGCGTTGGGTAAAATCGATTAACCAATGCTCTGATACCAAATGTGACGACCGCCCATGACCCCTGCACCGAATCTAAAGATAGAGCGCTGTAAAGTGTGCCAAGCGACCATGGACGATTGTCAAGGTAAGATTTAAAACAACAGAATCTATCGTATTACTCACAGCGCATGGACAAAATACAATAGAACATATGTATAGTGAAGCTTTACAGAACAAAATGACATCATATAAAACTCCATAATAGTTGAATACAAGCATCCACATAGTCAATACATCTGGCCTCACTACAAATCTCTCAGAGAATACAAAACAGCGGAATATCCAGTACATATAATAAGAAGATAATATGCAACCCTCCAGCTCGTCTTCGATATCAGCATCGTGAGAAGAGAACAGCACCTGTCACCTGCTACCTAGTCTGCCCGTCCCAAAATGGACGAACAGCCCAAGGCAATAAGAATTAAAAACATAAAGCCTTGAGTCAGACAACAGTCTTAGTGAGCAGTAAATTAACTAACAACATACCAAAAGAGCATAAAGGAAAAGGAATAGGAATACAACCCTCCCACTCCAACCTCATTCTACAGTGATAGCCCCCAGACACACACTAAGCAGAAGCAAACATAGCAGAGCATACAATTTAAAGTAAAGCTACTATCACTCGAGTCAAGGGCGATGTTTTCCAAGTACCAAGGCCTAAATCAGATAAGCACCCAGAAAATACCGCTCTTGAGTCCGAATGACGATACAACCAAACATCCATGACTCTGGCTATCACTGTTATCATTGCTTCGATATCACCGTTAATTGAATGACCGGCACATTCTTTCAGCCGTCCGTTAAGGGCTAATGGAAACCCCGGTTCTAGACATAACTCCCGCACGTCGTCGCAGCCCGTGCCTAGGACTATCGAATCTGCCCAGAGTACTCGACCATCAACAGTTAGCCGTTGGGACTATCGAATCTGCCCAAACGTACTCTTGCTTAGAGCATGCTAGAACCTTCAACAACGATGCTATCCAAGCCTCCTAGTCATCCTCCTCGACGACTATTCTCATATCCATTCATTATCCTCAACTCGAATCATATCACCGAGTTATCAACATGCTTGGGATGATCCCGTCTGGATTAGACCAAGTCTTCATCACATGTTTGCCTCGCTTCATTACATCCTCGCAAAGCATCATCTCAACATCACATCATCAAATCTATGCATAAGAGCTTCATCATCCCGCTACATATGCCACGAGCAGCTTTCCCAATTCAAGAGCCTTTCCCTTAGCTTTTGAATCACCTTCGATCTAAATCTAATCATCAATCATCTAGTTCATAACAATCAATCAAATCAAACATCAATCCAAGCAATCAAGCATTCTAAAATGATATAAGTAGACAATTATAACAATAATGGCATTTTCGTAATTAAAGAGTTGAAAGTCCAATAAGCATGAAAACATGGATTATATCTCTACAAACTTGATGAATGAACTTGCATAGGTTAACATATGATAAAATGGATGTAACATCATCATGAACAATGGATCTATATGGATCTACACTTTGGATGAAGAAAATGCATGGAAATCTCTATTCTAACACCAAATCGAGCCAACAATCCGATATACTCCTTTGGATCCGTGTGAGAGATAATCACCACTCACCAAATCACCTAAACAAACCCAAATCAACACGCTTCAGATCTGGACAGCGAAGGATGAAGCTTGATCTATCACGAATCCGCTTCAAATGAAGAAATCTCTCTTGAAAAGATGAAGATCTTCAACTTTAGCTCTTGAATCTTCAATCTTGATCTTCAACTTGGATGGATGTAAGCACTAGATTAGAGTGGAGAAAAGAAGTGAAGAAGTGTAGAAGTCGAGCTCTCAAAATGGCAGCACTTCGTCGCTTCAAAATCCGGATCCCAAAAAGTGAGAACAACCCCTCCTATTTATAGCTGAAAATTGCCCTTAAGTCGTGACTAGTCTATCTCCTAAGTCGTTTCCGACTTATGACTTAAGCCCCCACGACTCAACCACCCCCTACGACTTAACCAAGCTACGACTCATCCACTTGCACGAGTTATCACCCATGCGCGACTCATCAGCTTACGACTCATCAGAAAGTACGACTCATCAGAAGGTACAACCTACGACTTACTAACTTGACTGGGTTACGACTTAGCAAGTCAACACCTCCTACGACTCAATTACTAAGTCGTCTACGACTTATCAAATTCCACCAGTCTGTGACTTATGACCTAGCAGACAACTATTGAGTCGGTCACGACTTAACAAACAACTGGAGTTACGACTCAACTGAGCTTACGACTTAGTAAGTATACGACTCATCACCTTAACTCTGCCACGACTCAACACAGCAGCCTACCTACGACCTAACATAGCAGCTTTGCCAATCTACCAGGATAAGACTCAACTCCTAAGTCGTCCAGGTCTTAAGTCGACCACTACCTTAACTCGTCAGCCGACTTAACACTTAACTCAAAACCTTAAGTCGTCTACAATAACATAAGTCGGTCACTTCCTTAGGTTGTCTATCCCTTAACTCGGCGACGACTTACAACCTACGACTTAACACTCGCCGAGTTAACTTCGACCTACTGACTTAGCCCAGCAACGACTTATCCCCTTAGGTCGCACTTTCCTTAAGTCGGTCAGTCAATTTAAGTCATCCCACGACTTACTTCCTACACGACCTAGGCTCCAAACATTTCAACTCTTAAGTCGTTCAAATGACTTAACTCCAAGTCCTGGATCACTCCTATCTCCTAAGTCGTATACGACTCACGACTCATGCTAAGTCGTGAACGACTTAGGACTTAGGCGAAATTTGCCTAAAATCTGAAATGGCTCAAAATGCTAAAACTCCAGATTTGACGAACTTTTCGATCCGTGAAAATACGGGTCGTTACACTTCTTAACCCAATCTTAAATAACTTAATTCAATAAAAATTAAGTGCACAAAACTATTCATACTACAAACCTAGATTACAATAGATATCTTCCCAGATCAATGATAATAAAAGCCAAACTCAAGTGATTACGTTATAAATTCACATCACAAGAAGAATAGAGTTGGGGCTTGCAGACTTAAGCATTCTAAACAAAATCAAACAAATCAGAAGACAAAAAATTATATTATATACTTATCTAACGTCGAATTATACCGGTCTTATCTACTATATTATGGAAAAACATACGAATATAACAAGATGTTATAAAGGCCTAATTGATGTTTACAGAAAATCAATATTGATGAATCTTACAACAAATCGTACAAATCAAATCATCCAAATTAAAGTACAATCAAGCTAGAAATGAATTTGGACTAAATGAACAATTCACGTTAAGAAAAAAATCGACAACACAGTTCAAATCTTCTTGATAAACAATCAGCTAGGGTTACTTCAGAAGACTCGCCTATGTGTGATGTTGTGAAGCGCCAGGTTGACTGATGAGGTGCTCGAAGGAAGGAATGCCGAGGTGACCTCTCCAACCCTGTTGTGCCTAAGCCTAAAGGAAAGAGAAGGCAAAGGTGAAACCCTAGGCCAGAAAGGGGTAAAAGATGGAGACGTTAGAGACAAAGAGAAGAGGTAACTTTTCTCAGGAAATGGTTTGATGATTCTGCCTAGAAATTGAATGGTGGGAGAGAACGAAATAAACTAGAAAAAGAGCGGCCGCTGAAATATTTCATGATCCCGCCTATTAAATTGAAAGATAAAACAACTATAGCGTGCGCGTATTTAATTTTTTTTTTGAACCGAGTATTGACTGCAAGGACGTTCACACGCTATCTTTTAATGCCATTAATGATGAACTTTCTTGTAGTGACAGGCTCAATGCAGTCAATAGTAAGCATTATTACAATTTCACGAATGGACAGATAATGAATAGGCAGAGAAATCGAACCAAAAGTAATAAATCAAACTAGTGAATAGCAAAGGCCAAGCGATGAATCCAATAATATCTATTGTTAGTGGCTGTTTGTTTTATACGGTAGAAATTGAATAGACACAAGACCTCAAATGGCACGAAACGGGTACCGATACGGTTACCGTTTCCACGGATTTTGTCAGATACCAAAAATCTGAAACACAGAATTGAATGTACCGCAGAGATCAACACGACGAGACGATCAGAATGGTATATAGATATTAATGGTACGATCATCCGATCCAAAAGTCGATAATCGGTACCGAAAAATGCTGCCAATTTTGTTGAAAATGAGATAAACGGAGGTAGAGAAGTCCAAATTTGAAGAAACGGGAGATGACGTCACACTTAGAAGATGATTTACAAATTCTTTATACAAAAATATTCAGGTTTGGAAAACATTTTATTATCATCAATTTTAACTGATTTAAATTTAAATAAAATTACACAAGAAAATAAACTTACATATTATCCGATCAAAATTTACCAGTTGCTATGTTTAAGAAGACGTATTCCAAATATTAAATTTTTATTTCAAAATTTTGTTGTTTATTATTTCACAAAATTTCAATTAAATATATTAATAAAACAAATAAAATTATTAAAATTTACGGGTCGTTACACTTTTGGTCCAAATAGCATAAGATTTGAAGGGCTAGCATATTAAAGCATGCAAAAGCCATCATAGGGATTACAGTCCAAAAATCAAATAATAAAGGGATCGTTATCGATCCCTATTCATGGGGATTGGGCCTAGTAATCCCTCTGATGGGCCTATATGGGTTATAAGGTCCTATAGCCGTAGTTTCAGAGAGATTGGCGGTCGTCTTCACTTATAAATACTAGCCTAAGGGGTCGTTCTGAGGATTTTTTTACGCCGCTGGTTACTTTAGTCTTTATTGTAATCAAAATTTTCCTATTTCTTGCTACTGTAATTAGATTATAATTGATCAATAAAGATAATCTTCAAAGTAGACGTAGGCATACAACGTCGAACCACTATAAATCTCTGTTTTTATTATTGCTTTTATTTGGCTGTTAGTTTATTCTATTCCTCAATTTTAATTTTATCTTCTTCACTTACTTCTCTACATAAATCTACTCTTGGGTGTTTGTGACCAATTTGGTTGCAAACACACACACACACACACACAAAACTTTGAGTGAAATACCTCAAATTTAGGTTAAAACACAAACCTTACTACAGTTATCATTATTTTAGGTAAAATACCTAAACAAGAGGTCAATAGACAAATCATACTACATTCATTATTATTTTAGTAGAGTATCTAAACGTTAAGTTATATAACTAAATATATTTCATATATCCACATCAATTACTTGGTTGTTAATTTATACACAAAAACCAATGACATCCTATCGCTCGCACTTACCCCGTTTAAACAAACCATTCTCTTTTATATACCCGCTAATCACACTGTCCGTTGGTTATGCAACAAAATTATATTTAAGAGAACACTTCATACTCATGCTAAACACTATCCCACGTACATATATGGTCGATTTTTAAACACAAAGCAAACCTCTAGTTGAACAACACTTAAGGACATTATCTTATCCTTTTGTCTCCTGTTTGGGTAATACCTCCCAGAAGTGATTATACATATATATTTCCTTGGTCTCTCATCAAACTGAGTATATGATCACCTCATCTATACTTATAGCAATATCGTCTTTAATAGAGTTAGGGGTATAACCTAGGGATAATTCTATAATTTAATGTAAATTATTAACCTTGTAATAAAATCTTGTTCGAAATAAAATACATTTTCTTTCTATTATATACATGATACAATGTGTTACATTAATTAATTGATTTAATTGAAGTATATTTAATAGAAAATCCATAAATGATATGTCTTTTGATAGTAATTACAATATGTTGTAATCATGAGATTTTTATCACAATGAAAATAAATATATCATTTTAAACATTCATAGTTAAGATGTATAAAGACTGGATACCGATACATCCGTCGAGACTAGAGTACGTAACACTCTCAAAATGTTGGGCAGTGTATTTCTCATGGCTGCTGGAGGAGCCAAGGGTTTATGTACTGATAAATATTAGATAATCATGGAATGACTCGCGAGGTAGTTATCTATTTAATATAACTAAGGTCAAACAGAAAATATCAAAGTGATAATATTACACAGTTCTCTCGACTTGAGAATGCTGTTGAACTTCAATGTGGACACTCTATTTTGATTATTGTTAAATCCTAGCACGATCCCCATTAGATGACTATAGTTGGGTTTAGGTAAAGGTATTGGAAGTGAAATACTATTCAATAGTGAATTCGTCTCCGTAGTTATATGGGACAAGTTTCACGGTCAAATTTAGTCAACTCAAAGTCAAAGTCTCAGCCCAGAGCAGTCCAGTTAATAATAATTGTTATTATTGAACCATGGACTTTAGTTTTGGACTATACAAGTTGAATGTGGACAATATTGAAATTTTGACCGATACCAAATTCCATAAGTCCTAGTATGATATGTTTCAATGAAAAGAATTGGTGTAAATAATTATCACTACCGAAAACCACATAAAATAGTAAAAATGGGTTTACTAAAACCGTGCAAGCGATGAATTCGGCCAAACTATTAACTTGCTAAGGTGACATGTGAAAGTTTTGAAGTGTTTGATATTAACCACTGAACGAATTTACACCTAAGAGTCACACAACCACAATGTGTAATACTTCGAATACCACTCGATTTAATTAAATTATAATTGTTATAAATTAAATTAATTAATATTTATGAAATGTTATTTATAAAGTTTTATTTGATTTGTATTGATCAGTATGGAAAATAGTATGTATATAAAAGTTATATACACATATCTATGTACAATATCAATGTACATTTGAATTTGATTTAAATGTAAATTATCTGATATGGTTTGAAGAACCAATCTAGCCTATCAGGCCTAGTGAATGGCCAACCTAGTATGGCGTAAAAGAGGGTAATATTTGTGATATTTTGGGTTAGAATGGGTGGAGAAAAGAAGGAGTCTATGATCCTCTTTTCCCTCTCTGTCCCTTTCCTTATATAAACCCACTACCCCTTTCCTTTTTTATTTTGATCACTCTTTACTCCTCCCCAACCTAAAGGCTGCAAGCACTCAGCCCATCGCTCCTCTCTTCTTCAAGCCAAATAAAAAATCAAATTAGATTATATCGAACATTGTGAAGATCTCTTTGATTAGTAGCGCTTTCTACAAGAGATAAGATTCAATTCTAGGAGTTCCAATGATTCGACATTCGAGGTGTTATAATTAGGCTATAACTAAGGTAATTCTTTAATTTACATCAATTACATAGATGTAGTTAAATATATTATCTAAGGATAGATTATGTTAACCCGCCTTTTGGCAAGGCTATACACATACGGATTTAACTCAACAGACTTCATGACCATCAAGGTAGAAAGCCCAGAGAGATGGTTATCAGGATTGGAGATCAGTTATATTTGAAACTATGGACTATAGTTAAATGGATTCGGGTGGAAACCACTCAAAAAATGGCTAAGTGTTGAACTAATACTTCTCCTAGAAGAGGGAACATAATAGTGGGATCAGAATAAAGGGATCAGATTAAACAGGATGCACACAACACAACTCAACGATGATCGCTCCATAACTTAACAACCACAGGGCGGATTGAAGTAAAACTTTTAAAACATGAAGAGGGGAACCTAAGGAGTCTACCCTAGCGATCACATGGACTTTGGAGGAGTTTGGAGGGACGGCCCTCTTCCCTCTTAGAGATCGGCCAAATCCAACTTTATTGCAAAGATCAACCAATATCTCAACATCTGCACATCTAATTGACATAAAACTTAGAGAATAAGCTAACTACAACATGTGGAACACCCATAGGGGTCGCACATCATTTGGAGCAAGTTAGAGGGATTGGCTCCTATCCCTCCATAGGGATCAGCTATAATCAGCCTTTGCACTATACTGCAACAAAGATCGATCAATAACTCGAGTTCTATTAATCCAATTGGCATGAAACTTAGAGGCTATACATAGTATAACATGGAGAAGCTCCCCTAGGGATCACATGTCGTTTGAAGGAGTCTGGAGGGATCGGCTAAAATCAGAATATATGGAACACCACTTCACGGAAAATGCGATATCTCACAAACGATAAGTCAAAATGGCACGAAATTTGGAGGGCAAGTAGCTAACATCATAGGGAACTTCCAAGTGGGATTACTTTCCATTTAGACACCAAAATAAAGATCGGTACCAATCCCTATTATGGGCCAAATGGGACTGAAAATTCTTGGGTGGCCTCGTCATGGCCTGGAGGTTCTTCGGTCGAAATTTCAGCCCGATCAGTGCACGTCTTCCCTTATAACTATAGTAGACATGGCATCAAAAAAGGGATCTTCTTTCTGCTTTTCTTTATCTTGAACCTAGGCAACACTCTGTCAATTTTATTCTTGGATTTTGAATTGTAACTATAAACAAACTACAATATAATAAAAAGAATTATGCTGGAGTGGAGTAGGCTGGAGTTAGCCAAACTACTGTAAATTTTGTCTCTTTTTACTTGCTTTCATTTTTTTTTGGCAAAGCCAGCGGGGTTAACTGGGCCCCTACCAGTTTTATTGCAACAAACAATAAAAAGGTACAACAGAAAAAAGAAAGGATAATACATAGAACAAGCAAGAAAGAACAGCAAAATCAAGTCCAGGCATCAATCAGGGATTGATGAAAAACACTTGGACTATTCTGTAGTTGCCTATAAGTTCTGGTTTTAACTTCAATCCATATCAGATCATCATTTCTTCTAACTTTATCAAAGATTATGGCATTTCTCTCTCTCCAAATTACTGACATACACACTTTCAAGCATACTGCAAGAGCTCTGCCTTGCACATTTCTCCACTTTGTTTATTTATAGATTAAACTCCATTGTATACTTGAGGTTGTACAAGACAGATTATAACCAAGAATGAATCTTATCTTATCCATCAAGAATTGAAGGGCAGGACATCCAAAAAACAGATGCTCAGTTGTTTCATCATGTTGGTTACAGAATATACACTCAGCATAACATGTCATTCCATAGCTATTCAACAAGCATCTGGTTACTAAAGCTTGGTTGATGACTTTACACATCATTAAATTGTCCTTAGGACAAGAGTCAACTGACCAAATAACAGCAATCCATTTGGTAGCAGGCAGAGACAAACTGGAACTAACAAATTTGTAAACTGCAGCAGCTGTATGAGTCTTCATAAGCCAGGTGATAGTGTCAACCTGATTAATATTAAAAGTTTTTTGCTGAATTTCTGTCCACAGTTGCCTTATCACCTGATTACTGTTATATGGCAACTGGATTTGATCATGATGCAGAAAGTCCTTCACTTTAGCATGATTGTGGATACCAGATTGTGTCATTTGATAATGATCACAAATTTTGGAAAGGATTTGACCATTACTAATCCATGGATCATGCCAAAAGCTAACATCATTGCTAGCATTGATGGGATATAGTATCATGGGGAGGAAAACTACTCTGAGATTTAGTAAACTTCTCCAAGTCCAACTGCAAACTTGAGGGATATCCATCCTCCAAAAGTACATGTTCTTTATATTATATTGCCAAGACCAGTCAACCCATAAGCCACCTCTTTTGTTGATAAGAGCATTAAAATGTTTACTCATAGTAGCTATGTTCCATTTCCTAACATCAAGAACTCCCAGCCCTCCCAATCTCAGGGGAGACTCAATTTTAATAAAGGAACAAGGCACTAACTTCCTGTTATGAATACTGCCAGTCCAAAAATATCTGATCATGGCAGACCTTACCATATGCAATAGCTTCTTTGGGAGAATTAGGGTGCGAGCCCAGTAAACAATGGAGGGAAACACAACAGATTTTATTATAACAAGCCTTCCACTTTGAGTTAAGTACCTATTATTCCATGCAGACATTAGCGAGGTAATTTTGAAGTAAAGAGGTAAACAGTCAGCTTTAGATATCCTTTTGGAAATTAAAGGGAGACCAAGGTACTTTATGTCATTTTCCATACTAGAGAAGCCAGAGTGTTGTTGGAGAGCAGTAGCATGCAGTTCACTGACTCCAATAACAAGCAGAGAAGATTTGACTTGGTTAATGGTAAGCCCAGTCATACAGTGGAAGGCCTGTAGTGCTATCATGATACCATCCAAGGACGATATTTCCGGTTTGGTAAATAACATGACATCATCTGCAAACATTATAGAAGTTATTTGTTGAAGAGAGCACTTTGGGTGATACTTGATTGTCTTGTGGTTGTAGCTGGTCTGCAAAATAACAATTAGGACCTTCATGACCATCAGAAATAAATATGATGAAATTGGATCTCCTTGGCGAATACCTTTACTCCCTCTGAAATATCCCACAGGTCTGCCATTTAATACAAGAGATTAAGAGGGAGTAGAAATGCACACATAAATCCATGACACAAAAGTTTTAGGAAATCCCATCACTGCCATTATTCTAACAATAGAGTCCCAGTGTATGGTGTCGTACACCTTAGAGATGTCTATTTTAATTGCAGCAGCAGGGGTGGAATTACTTCTACCATAGCCTTTAAGCAATTCCTGGGCAAGGAGAACATTGTCAATTATGTCTCTTGAAGGCAAAAATGCAGATTGGTTCATTGATATAATAGTGCGCAAAACTTTGACTAAGCGAGAAGCTAGAATCTTGACACTTGTAGAGGACATTACAGCAGGATATGGGCCTAAAGGAGGTGACACATGTTGGAGGGGACACTTTGGGTATGAGAGCAATGTTAGTGCTATTCACTTCCCCAAGCAACTTACATTTATTGAAAAAATTGTGGACAGCTTGACAAAAATCGCCACCTAACACACTCCAAGTGGTGATATAAAAATTAACATTAAGGCCATCAAGACCCGGACAAGATAACTTATTCATGGAGAAGAGGGTTGCTTTAATTTCTTCATCAGTTACAGGCATAATTAGAGAAGAAGCTTCTTGTGGAGAAATTCTATGAAGGGCAAGTGAAGAAATTTGGTCCAAATCAGGGGAGAAACCATTAGTGCTACCTAGCAAGTTAGTGAAGTGTTGGATAAAAGCATGATCAACAGTGTCTGGAGTAGAAAATAGGGTACCTTGCTCATTAGTGATTCTAAAAATATTTTCACGAGCTTGCTTAATCTTAATAGATTCATGAAAGAACTTAGTATTCTTATCCCCTTCATCAAGCCATCTTTTATGCAACTGCTGCATCTTCATACTTGCTTCCAGAGATAGGGCAATTTTAAGTTCCTTGTGCAGATTCCTCTCCTCATCAGAAGCTTGTATATCAAGAGGATGGTCCATCATATTGTCTTGCTTTATTTCCAGTTGTTCCTTTAATTTTGTAGACAGAAGGGATCCAGTACCAAAGGTTGATGAAGCCCATGTCTTGATAGCTAACTTGATTTGTTTTAGTTTCCTGCAAAACTTAAACATAGGGTTACCATAACAAGTAAATTCAGTGATAGCTTGATTGATGATATTAAGAAATTGATCATGCTTAGACCAAGCATTAAAAAATTTGAAACTTGACTTTTCTCTTCTAATGTGGTTCCCCAGAGATAAAATTTGAGGAGAGTGGTCTGACATTATTGGATGAGGAAGGTAGACAGAAAGGGAAGGCCAATGATTGAGAGCTTGGAAATTACAAAAGGCTTGATCAATAGTAGTATATGTTCGCACACCACTTCTACTACAATTGTTCCATGAATACTTGGCTCCAGTTTTATTCACTAAAATCAACTCAGAATCATAAACAGACATATTAAGTGGTTCAATTTCTCTCAGATTAAGCGATGTGCCACCAAATTTATCATCAAAGCTAAAGCAGGAATTGAAGTCACCTAGGACAATCCAGGGATGAGAAGATTGTCTTAGGGGAGGCAATGCATTGAGTAAGGCATTCCTGGAAATAACACTATTATCAGCATAAACAAAAGTGAGATAGAAAGAGGATTGGTTTTGGAAGACTTGAACATGAAAATGAATAAATTGCCTAGTTGTCAGAATGGGTGTCAGGGACAAAAAAGTAGGATCGAAGAGGACTAGAATTCTACCATAAGGAGCAGATTCAAGATTGTGGTGAAAGGACCATTGGGGATTAATGTAGGTGGAGGCTTTTAGGGATAATGAATGATTTAGCTTTGTTTCTAGAATTTCAAAAAGACAGATATTAAACTCAGAGATAAAGCATTTGACTTGATCAAGTTTCAAATTACTGTGGGCTCATCTTATGTTCCATGATGCTATTTTCTTATTCATAAATATTATTGGGAATGGGTGGAGCTTTGCCTTCTCTGTGCAGACAGAGACCTAGTTTCAATTTTTCTTCTTGGTATGCTAGGAGGGGAGGTAGGATGGGAGTTAATTTGGGAGGAAGAAGGATCAATAGAAGTGGAAGGATGAGATTGAGAGGAAAGAACATTTGAAGGCCATCCTGGTAACTTAATTGTAAAATTGTAATGAGGTGGAGATTCTAGATTTGGGATGACACCAGGATCTTGCATGGAGATTATTAATTGAGAGATTTCAGTTTCAAACGATTTGCACCAGCTTGTGTCAATATCAATTGCAATTGTTTTAGAGCTGGCATTCATAAATGATGATTCCTTGCCAACTTCTTTGGAACTTTTTCTAGACATAGAGTCATTCTTATCCTTTACCTGCAAACCATGATTTGGTAACTTGTCAGGAGAACTTGATTTATTGTGAATATCAGGAGGAGCAGGTTTTGTGTTTGATTTTTGGTTTTGACTACCATTAATCAGAACATTTATCCCTCCATCTTCTTCATCATGCAAATCCATAGCATTTTGCTCAATGACTTCAGTTTGGAGCAGGTTGTACTTGTTATGAATGGAAACTTTATTGATATGATCCTGACTAGCAGGAGTACATGCTATATCTGATGCTTTTGGATTGACTTCTGAACAAACATTTGAAAGCTTATCTTGTTCTCCTTTTTCCTTCATAGCAGTTTCAACTTGTACTTCATAATTTAATTCTTTTTTCCCTTTGTTTTTACAGACTTTTTTCCACACTTGTTTCACCTTGTCTTGTTTAACTAAGCCTGGTCCTTTCTGCATCATGTTTCTTTCCTCTGCATCAGTTTTGTGCCGTTCATTCTTGTCACTTTGTTCTTCATTATCTACACAAACAACTTTCTTGCAATTTCTTACTGAGTGCCAAAACTCCCTACATATGGTACAAATCTCTGGTTTCCACAAGTAGCTAACCTTTACATTCTGTTCAGAGCCATCTAGCAGCTTAACTGAAAAATTGTCAGGCAGTTCTTGATTTGGATTAACCTCAACTAAACATTTAGCAAAAGAAATGCGTTCAAATTTTTCAGTTGATGCATCCAAACACAGAAGCTTCCCAACTCTAGAAGCTAACCAGTTAATTCCCAAAGGAGACCAAGCATACAGGGGGATATTTGAGAGTTTAATCCATACTGGAACAGATCGAATACTGCTACAACTGTTGCCAATATTTTCATCCCGTTGCTTTACAATAAATAATTTATTCCTCATCACCACAGGGTCAGATTCAGCAATTCTTGATCTATCATCCTCATTAGAGAACTTGAATAAAAACAAGAATCCATCAGATTTGACAGAAATTGAACCACTTAGTTTCCAAACTCTTTTAAGATAGAATAGCACAGTTGAATAAGGAAGAGGATTGTCAAGAAAAAAGCCAACTAGATATTCTTTCCACATTGAGTTTCCTGCTTGAACAATGTCAGCAGATGGCACAATTGCATTACCAACGAAATCAAGCTGTATTTCACGAGGCACATATTTCCCAGCATTATTTGGTTTGGCCTTAAAGAGAGAGTTCCAAGGACGTGGAGGAAGAGCTGTTGGTTGAGGAAGCAAATGAGGAGATGGGAGGATGGGAACTGACACATTGGGTAAAGCTACTGGAAGAGATGGAGGAACAACAGGAACACTGTCATAGGGAGGGGATGGGCCTGACAAAGAAGGAAGGGGAGTGGCAGAGGGAGGGACAAGGATAGGGGAGGAAGGACAAGGTTGGTTAGAAGTTGATGGATGGGACTGGACTGCGGGAATAAGGATGGGAAGGGGCGGGGACCCCATGGAAGAAAAAAGCATTTTCATTTTTAATTCGTTTGTACTATATTATATTCTTTATATTAGATATTATTTGAGTCTTTGACTGGATATCGGTGCTTTCAAATAACTGGGTGTTGGTGGCCAATTTTGACGCCAATAGATTATATCACGAATTCTTATATATTTTTATTGTTGATTTGTATATATGTGATAATGTTGTAAAATATAATAAAATAAAAATATTTTTTAGCATGAAAATGATCATACTATTTTCGACTATGTTTAAAAAAAATCAAAAATAATTTTTAAAAGGGTTTTAAAATAAAGATTGAACTTTTAAAAGTAATAGTTATATACACACAAACAATATATATATATATATATATCATTTTGAAATTATAAATTTTTTTGCATAATTTTATTTCATAGTAAATTAATTTAGCAAAGCTAAGCGGGTTTTTACTGGACCCCTACCAGTTTATTGCAATAAACAATAAAAATGAAAATGCTTCGTAACATGCTACGAACCATTGAAAGGAGGAAGATAGAGAAAAACAAAAGAAGAAGACACGCATAAATAAGAAAGACAAAAAAGACTATTCCCTGGCCGCAACTGTGCTAGCAATATAACGGTAAGAACTATTCCTAATACCATTCTTAATAGCAAACATTATATCATTCCATAAGAGTGCTTCATTTTTAGCCAGACTCCTAAAAACTCTTTCATTCCTTTGTTTCCATATAACAACAATGAATTTCTTTAAGATCAACAGCAACAATATCCCTTCATCATTCTTTCAATTAGTAGCTTTATAGATATTACACCATTCAATATTGCTTGTTTTATAAATATTGGTCCTTCTAATCTTGATCATAAGTCTCTCCCACAAAGGAAATATGATAGTACAATTGAAGAACAAGTGAATGTTTGATTCAGGAACATCATGACAAAAACCACATTTACCATCCACCTGGATGCTAAGAGTCAATAATTTATCCTTAGTGTTCAATGCATTTCTCAAAACTTTCCACAGGAGCAAGTTGTCACCTTCTCTACAGCCTAGGTTCCAGGCTCTTTTATTCCACACAAATAGGTGAGATTCCCCATGCTTGATCAGGTTGTTATAAACTAAAGAAACAAAATGCTTATGGAGATCAAGCGACCACACCACCTTATGCTCAATAACAAAAGGATAGTGTTGCTGCATGATTTCCAACCAGAGCCGCCTTATGGAAAAGTTACATAAATATGGTAGGGAAACAACACCATTATAGATGAACTCACTTGCTTTAGCTGTCAGAGGAATCCCAGTCTGGATCTTTTGATTGAATGATAAGATGTTACCTAGGATAAGGCCTTGTCTAGCCCATGGATCATGCCTAAAACTAGCATGGCCATTAGGAGAGGAAAGAATTCTAATGAACGACAAGAAACACTCTCTTAACTTTAGAACTGATCTCCACACCCAACTACAAGCATGAGGGATAGGCATCATCCAAAAACTTTTATCTATGAGGTTGTGGTTAATAGACCACTGAACCCAATTGTTGTTTTTATTGCATATAAGGTTGTTAAAATGTGAACCGAATGCAGCTTTATTCCAAGCAGACAAGTTCAAGATGCCTAAGCCTCCATATTTCTTTCTCATTTCAAGCTTGTAAAACTGATAGGTTTCAATCTGCTAGAATGGGGACAACCAGTCCATAGGAAGTTATACAATGCTCTCGTGATCGTCAAGATCAATTTTTTAGGAAATAAAAAAGTCCTGCACCAATAGGAAGAAAGGGATTAGAGAACAGATTTGATAAGAGTTAACCTTCCTGCTTGAGATAGATTCCTATTTGAATAGTAAGACATAGCCTTAGTAGTCTTTTCATAAAGGCCCATGCATTGGGTAGTTGTTATCCTGGAGGACACAAGAGGGATACCGAGGTAAGATGAGGAATCTGTAGCAGCAGTAAGACCAGAAGTGTACCCAATGGATTCAGCTTCAAGATAAGGTAACCCGGCAACGAGAATGCTAGATTTGGCATAATTAATGGACATCCCTGAGAATTTTTGAAATATGTCCAAGATAGAGCTAATTCCAGAGATGGATTGAGGAGAGGCCTTGGTGAAGATGGTCAAGTCATCAGCAAACATGAGTGAGGAAACCATAGGGTTCTTACATCTGGGGTGCATGCCTATGCTTTTGGAGGCAATTCCTCCATTGATCAATCTAGTTAAAACCTCCATGACCATTATAAATAAGTATGGAGACATAAGGTCCCCATGTCTTAACCCTTGTTTACTTTCAAAGTAACCTGTATAAACTCCATTATAACATAAGGAGAAGTGCACTGAAGACAGACATGTGTATATCCATAAAGAGAAATGGTTAGGGAATCTCATTGCAGCTAGGACTCTAGTTACAGAGGTCCACTGAAGGGAATCATATGCCTTCCTGATGTCTAATTTAAGCAAGGCTCTAGGGGAAATTCTAGCCCTACCATAGTCTTTAAGAAGTTCATGAGACAATAGTACATTATCAAGAATACTTCTTCCTTGGAGAAAAGTAGCTTGTTCTGGGAGATGAGGGAAGGAAGCACTTCCTTGAGTCTAGATGCAATAACCTTGGCTATGCATTTGTATATGATATTGCAACAAGCGATAGGCCTAAAATCAGAGACACAATTTGGATTATCAATTTTGGGGATAAGAGCTAAGCATGTAGCATTGATACCATTCGGCATTTTGTTATTATTGAAGAAGCTATTCACTTCCTTGCACCCATCTTTCTTTATTATGTCCCAACATGAAATGAAAAAATGTGCATTGAACCTATCTGGTCCACCACAAGCCTCTCTATTCATTCCAAAGATACTATCTTTCACTTCATTGTCAGAGTTGATAGAGGATAAAAGTTCCATTGGATCTGTAGATAGGGTAGGCATATCAAGGTCACCAATCAAGCTAAGGTGTGGGACACCACCCTCACTATTTCCAAGGAGGTTGGAAAAGTAATCAAGAAATGCCTTGTCAACTTGATTTGGGGAATTAGCTTGATTTCCTTGGTGGTCAGTAATAGAGTAAATGTGCATTATAGCCTGTTTGATTTTCAGGCTACCATGATAGTATCTAGTATTTCTATCCCCCATTATATTCCATTTCAGTCTCAACTTTTGCTTCAACATTTCTTCCTCTCTTGACAGAGCTATATGATATTATTGCTGGGCCTCATATTCATCTTTAGCCGTTTGGATGTTACTTGGGTTAGTCATGGACATGAGTTGAACTTGGGAAAGCTTTTTTTCTAAAGATTTAGATAGCAAGTCTCCTTTACCAAACTTCACAGCTGCCCACATTCTAAGGGATTTTTTGAGAGTCTTCAACTTTTGCAGCCAGATATAATAGGAGTACCATAAAAGTTAGAGGACCAAGCAAGTTTAACAGTATTCAAAAAATCAGGTTCAAGAGACCAGGCATTAAAAATTTAATAGAGGACTTCCTTTTCATGACATCCTGGGAAAAAGGAGAATTCGAGGTGAATGGTCAGAAAGGAGAGGAGGTGGAAGAAAAGAGTGGAGGGAGGCAAGATTGCAAAATGAATGGTCAATTTTATTGAAGATTCTATGGTCAGGTCTGCTTTTATTATTCCATGAGAATCTGGCACCATAGTATGGGATAATAATAAGGTTGGATAAACTGATAGCAGAGTTTAGAGGAGAAATGTCTTTCAGAGACACTGGATTTCCACCTATCCTGTCCTCAGAGCACAGAAGGCAGTTGAAGTCACCCATCACAATCCAAGGGTGTGATTCTTGAGCTAGGTGGGGAAGATACTTATGCAGGATTTGCCTGTTGGAATGTTGGTTGTCAGCGTAGATAACTTTAAGGTAAAAAGAAGAAGAAGTTGGGATATGAAAAAGGTGAGTGTGGATAAACTGTCTATGAGATAGAATGGGGGAAACAGTGTAGGTTGAAGGGTTAGCAAGGATCAGGATTCTACCATATGTAGTTTGAGATAGTTAATTAATTATTAATAACTATTAATATAAAACTTTAAATTGAAATTATTTATTATATAACAATATATACATATATATACATACGTATGTATGTATATGTATATATATGTGTGTATGTGCGTGTGTGTATTATGTAAGCATAATGTTCTACAGAAATTAAAAATAATAATTTCATATGAATTTTCAAATTTGAAATTAAAAAGACAATTAAATCCATACGGATTAAACATTAAAAAAATTATTTGTTATCAATCTAATTTATGGATGAAGATATTTGTTCAAAATATATAAATTATTTAAATTGTATGTATATTTATATGTGTGTGTGCAATGTAATATTTTAAATAAATATTTTTTTGATTTTACGTAATTTGTAATATTATATATATATATAAATTTATATAGGTATATTTTCAAATAAAAAATTTGTATATATAATATGATTTTATAACCTATTTATAAATTTAGAATTTGAGTTTGTGTTTCAAAGATATTTTAAATCCAGATCTAGTTTTAAGTTTGAATTTTTAAAATTAAAATTTTGTATTTTGAAATTGTTTTATAAATAATTATTTATGCATATAAACATGTGTGTATGTGTATATATAGTTCCGATTATAGTATATGTATGTGTTTGTACATAAATATAAATATGTTTTATATTATATTAATATTATATTATGAACAACAAATATGTATATGAAAGGGCTAACATGTCGGTTGCGATGTAAATCCCAACACTCAGATATGAGCACTACAACAAAAGAGGCATATTACAACGGTGGAACACAGTTGTAAAAGATATATTACAACGGTGGAACCACAGTCGTATTTTAAGAAGTTGTAAAAGACTATCAATTTTTTACAACTGTGTTCTTTAGTTGCATATAACCGTTGTGATATTGTATATTACAACTGTTTCTTACCCTTGCAAATAACCATTTTACAACTGTTGGTAACTCTTGTAGATATGTAATATTTCGTGCTGTAGCAGGTATGACAACTACTGGATAACTGTTGTAGTTATCTACTACAACTGTTATTCACAGTTGCAAAAAATATGATTCACAGTTAATACATTTATGGAAAGCAACTGCTACCAACAATTGCAATTCATCTTCCGATAACTGCTATTAATCATAAATTTCACAACATAATTAAAACCGATATTTCACTAATAATAACTACAATCGTTAACATTACTTGAAACAACACGAACCATTCACATTTAATAAAAGCTAAAACAATTCAATTTTACACCATTTTTGAGTTCACGATTCTATTACAGAACATAACCAAATCCATAACATATGTCAATATAAATACAGATACGTACTAATCAAAAGAGATCAATTCCCCATGCCAAGCAACAATCCTCCCAACCGCTTGTCCAATAGTACAGACGTATGAAGTAGGCCTATATGCATTAGTTTAAGAATCCAGATGAGTGCAATCTAGTTGAGTGCTTAAGAATCCAGTTGAGTCCAATAGTACAGACGTATGATGCAATATGAATTAGCATATGAGTGCAATCTAGTTGAGTGCTTTCAAGCATAAGATCCTGCAATGTATACTCAGATGGTAACCGAATTATAATCAAGAGCTATTTATAACAGCAGTATTCATATAATTAAGCCGAAAGGATGTCAAAGAGGCAACTTGCATTGAACAAGAATATTAGTATACGTACCAATCAACAAAAACATGTACGCCTATTTGTCTAAATGTAAATACTTTCAAAGCTTTTCCAAAATCTAAAAAAAAACAGGAACAAAAATTCACCTGGCCAACATAGAGAGTGGAGACTGAATATACTGCATAGCATCATAAGTTGCCAACCCTGCCATCATGAAACAGCTAGGTCAATTGATACAAGGAGAAAACTTAAATGGCTGTATTGTTTAATTCCCAATTATGCCAAGCAAATATTAAAGTTATCACCATTTCAATATTCGAATGGCTGTCTTATTTATAATTATAAAAAATATGCCATTAAATGGAGCACTAACATACAAAATTTCCTGACTTCATTCATTTGATTATCCAAGCATGCCAAAATAAACAACAGCTACAGATATGAACAATTTTATAGTCATTCTTTATTTTATGTTTATTATTATTACACACATATATTTATAATACCACATAAGTAAATATCACATTTTGTATGTACTATATAAATATAAATATATTATATATGTTCAATTATAAATTAGTGAAGCTTACATGCACATGTGGCTGTACACAAATACCAAAAAAGTTGATAATACCAAAATCCCAGTAAGATATAATCATATAATACTTTACCAAGATTTGGAATAGTGAAATAATAGAATTGCACACTAAAAACAAAGGTAACGCACAAATATACTTTGAAACTGAACATGAGCAGAGAAAGAAAGATGAGCAAGTACAGATATAAGGACTCAGCTAACTAAAGACAAGATCAGGGTGGTCAAGTGCAGAACCAGGTGAGAAAATTGCCTGACATACGAGTCAGCAAACTGAAGGTGAGAAAAAATGTAAAATGATCTGCTTATTTTAGTAAGAAATAATGAATACACAAAATTGAGGAAATGAAATGTAGAAAGAAAAGATAAAAACAGAGTCCAAAACCTGGAGATTGTTTCTTTCTTTACAAATCAGATAGTATGAAATTTTCTATAAACATGCATTCTCTATTACAACAAATTAACAACTTATATTTATGAATAAACCGATACCTTTCGTCAAATCAGATTGTTTCTTTCTTTACTCCTAAACCGATACCATTTGTCAAAATGCTTTTTATGAATATTCATGCATTCTCTATTACAACATGCAATGTAACGCACTGCCTTCAAAAGCGCACTGCCTCTAAAGGCGATGCAAATTGCAGCACTGCCTTGGAATGGCAGTGCATGCACTGCCTTTAAAAAGCAGTGCAAAATACATTTGCACTGCCTTCAAAGGCGGTGCAAGCACACTGCCTGTTCAGGCAGTGCACACATGCACTGTCTGTAACACGCAGTGCCGCATGATGCTGCTGCACGTGCACGGAAATGTCTGTAACACGCAGTACCGCATGATGCTGCTGTACTTGCACACATCCTACTAGTTTCAAACAACTCATCTCATAATCCATTGTTATAGTTTAGGTAAGTAGTCAATGTATTATTTTATTTGAGTAATTTATATACAAAGTTCAAGATGATTACCTCTTCTTGATGTTGCTCATTCTTACCCATGGATGCAACAAATTCAAGCTTCTTTTACATAGTGAACAACCTCCACTACCATCTCCTTCACAATCACCTATCAACGGAATTTCAATTTGAATTTGTAATCAACACCTTGCCACCGCTTACTCAACCTGGAATGATGCGTTGAAGAGTTGCATCCATTTTCTCATTTATTTACCGTTCTACTTCTAGCTTATTTATTCTTTTTTTTCTTCTGCTTGTTTATAGGTTATGCTCGTGGTCAATGCATTTTTTTCCTGATCAATTGTTTATGAGTATCATTCACTGTTTGCAACTTGTATTTTTGCGTGCACCTGTTAATGTCTTATCCTAATTTTTAAAACCCACACCCTGGACTGGCTGTTGCCTGTACAACCACAATGATCTATGATGGTCTAGTTTTCAAATCATAAAAAGAAATAAACTGGTAAAATAAAAAATCAATTACCGACAAACATAAAATGAAATCGAGGGGAGGAAATTTTTTTTTACAAAAATAAACCAAACAAAAGAAACGAAAAGCTACAGAGGGAATAAAATAACAAACATCTTCCCTTTTCCTCCTCTCAGCACTTTCTACATTTACATGCCAAAAGGAAAAAAAGAAAAATTGCTCTACTCCAAACGTCCAAAGTAGCATTTATTTGTGTAAAATCACCAAATTATAATGATATACCCAGACAACCAACAACAATGTGGAACTGTTGATTGTCTTAATAAAGAACTTAAGAATTTAATCCATACTTATAAGAGGGATGAACATGGAGTCTTTTCTTTTCTTTCTTTTTGAATTTTTTTTTGGAATGGATTGCGCACAACTCTGATCATCAAGGGCAAATCCAGACCTCTGTTCCAAAGGGATCAAAATTTGAGAGGGGTTGGTGTTCCATTTACTGGGATTTTCAACATCGTACAAAATTTTAATTGCTAAGTTCAACTGGGATTTTCAACATCGTACAACATTCCTTTGAAGCTGTTTACATAGTGTTCCATTTACACAACACCAAATAATAACAATATTTTGGTAAATAAAAACGATAAAAATAATGAAAATAAATGAATAATCTTGTTTATTACAACCAACACAAACAAAATGATTTCAATTCAATTTTACTACAAATAACTCCAATTATCAATCAAACACTAACAACAATGAGCAAATAAAGTCAAGCATCAGTATTGACGTTGTTTAATTTTCGATCTATACACATAAATGAATGAGTATAACAAATCTACTGCTAAATTGATTCGAGAGGTGAGGAGAAACTCAAACCTCGATTCGGAATATTCGTTAACGCAGAAAAAAACACTGATGTATGGTTTGGCAATTCGTCGAAGGCTCTCGGTAGGGTTTAGCTTCGATGATGGCAAGGCCACGAGAACAACGTGGGATGGAATTGCGGTTTTAGGTTTAGAAATTTTGACGATGATGTTTATTTTTAGGAGTTTAAGAAAAGAGCGGCTATTGAGAATTGCGGTTTTAGGTTTAGAAATTTTGACGATGATGTTTATTTTTAGGAGTTTAAGAAAAGAGCGGCTATTGAAATGTTGGGAGGGAAATGAAATTTTCACGAAGCGGCTGTTGGAGAAGCGTGAAAAGAGTGCTTGGAAATAGATATTACAACTGTAAAAAATGAAGCGGTTGTCAGATGTGTATATTACAACTAGCATATGAACAAAGTTGTTAGAGGTAACCTTATTACAACCGTTAAAAATAAACAGTTATTATAAAATACTTATTACAACTGTCAGCTTATGCTAGTTGTAAATCAATAGTTGTAATATGGTTGTTTTGTTGTAGTGGAGCACGTTAAACCATATATAATGTATATGTTGCACGTATACGTACATGTGTATATGATACACATGCGCATAATATATATTATATACACACATATAATTAAATAAAACTCTTTTATTAATCAATTAAATAATGTAATGATTTTATTTAAAATTTATTTAGATTAGTTCTAAATCAATTTGGACTTCATAGGCCGAACAAGAACTAAAATGGTAAAAGTAAAAATAAAATTCACCCATTTTACTCTGATGTAACTACTCGGATTTTTCGCGTTCGAAAATCGACATCCATACTTTACATCGTACTCGAATGCCATAGATTCGACCGTTCAAATCCGATTCGCCGGAGCTTATAACACACTTAAGTAAATAACAACACAGTGGAATAAAGAAATCAATGATATAATATACAACTCCAATGAATACAATATCCAGAATGATATACAACAATGATATCAATATGATACAACAATATCAGAGATATGATACAATGACAATAGCAGCGGAAAGAAAAGATAACATCAGCAGCGGATAGAAAATCTCCAATAGAATGCTCTAATCCATAGCTAGCTCCAGCTAATCCACTCAACCTGAATATCTGAGAAAACCCAACTCTAGACTGCCCGTGTGGAAAATAGTGGGCACCCAGAGTTTAGGAAGGGAACAATAAACTCCGGATCAGTGATGGGACTGGTGTGAGCAACAAAAACAGTTTATCTTTAAAACAAGCAACAAAGGCTTTTAAACATTGAAACCCGCAATGCTTTTCGAAAATGAAACTACCATAAGGCCTCCCGCCACACACACAATGCAATCGCAGAATTGGAGGAGATTTCTCCTTATGATAGTCAAACATGCTTACTACGCAAAAATCATTTGATATTATTATCATTAGTGCATAGTGTCGAAAACATTTCGAAAATATAATATCAATCTTAGCCAACATACAACTATTGTTGTATGCCTACTATAGCTACTACGTTCAATAGCAGGTTACCGCCACATTCCATAGCAGGTAATACAACTAAAACCGTACAGGGTTCATATTGTTTCTTTGGATTTCCAATAAATGATCAGGCTAAGGAACTTCCTTACCGAAATGGAAACGCCTCTGGAAAGACGCCCCGGATCCTAACCGGATCTCTGCAAACAAAAGGCCGACGCTACCTCACGCTGTACAGCTGTAACTAGGTAACTAACACACGAGTCATGTCATCCCCCGGTCGTTACCGACCTTTATCCCGGGATCCCGAAAACCAACAAAGCAACATCATACAGTAATAAATTACCGTGTCCACATGAGTTAAGTATCTGGGCTCCATACCATGATACCACCCTTTATCCAGAAGGAAATGACATACCCTAGGGGCGCTACCCCTACAAACCTTTGTCGCAACATTCCTGTTTCGACCATTACCGGGTTGTGAGGCTCGACGAAGTCTCGTTTACAAAGCAACGCTTTTTCACAAAGCCACGCTTTTTCACAAAGCCACGCTTCGATCAACAAATGATCAGCAGCACTTCGTATGCCACATTACCAAATTGGGAATGTATCACTAGTAACCATCAACTACATAACCTCTGAGCTCGTACGTCTCAGAGAAGGGTGTTAAGCTAAGAGAATAAATTCTCCGCCACCAACAGAAATGTATTTGATAGAAACCAGCTTTACATCTCAAAGTGTAACGTCAGACACACATCCATACAAGTCTGTTCCGGGTTCGAACAGAACCGAAGGCACTTCCAAAGAAGCCCTTGCAAATCCGGATAATTTCTAATCACGTCCGGACTTCCCATCACAAAGGGTGCTAAAATCTCTATATCGGGGCCAGTCGATGCAGAGACATTCGACGAGTTGTCCTTTCATTTTCGAAAATATCCGGTCTTCACCACCGGTCTTCAAATGCTATCCATATACGTCGTATCACTATTCGGAATGGGTTATATGACACAAAGGTCCTTTCCCGGCTAAACCGAATAACGAGCGTAATTAAAAATCATATGGATACTGGGGTCTCAGTTAAATCACAGCTTAAAGTCAAAACTTTCCATTCGAATGGTAAAATAATTTACCATTTCCAATCTTTTAAACAAAAAAGATTCATTTCAAAAAGTTAACCCCATTCACAAAGATTCATTATTATAATTCGATGTGGGTTTCGGATATCCAACTGGAATCCGACTCCCTGTCGCATCGAAATTCAAATGTCGTTTACGGGTCAAAAGGGATTTCCATATTCATATAACAGTATATTCATCACAGATATAACAGCTCAATACAAAGCAATTTAGATCACAAAGCATTCGATAATAATCAATCATCTACAATTAAGATGAATTAATTGTGTAATTATAACTAATTAATCACATTAATAAATTAACCCTTTAATTAATTTCATTAAGTAATTATCTTTAGTTAATTCTTAACTACTTGATTGATTTATTTCTAATCATAAATTAATTATCTTAACTTATCTAATATTATCCAATTAATTCTTGATTTACAAATAAATTAACTTAATAAATCTTTAAAACTCCTTTTGGAAGCTTTACTTACATTTTAAATCTTCATTTTGAAATTCAAACCATTTAATCATTTTAAAGTGGTTAAAACAATTTGAATTCAAAAACTTATTTTAAAAACTGAGATTCAGACTCAATTTCCAGATTTAAAACTTAGATTTAAACTTATTTAAACCTTTACTTTACAATTTAAACTTTCAGTTTTAAATTCAAGCCAAATACACTTTAAATACTTAAAGTTTGTAAAACAATTTAAAACCAGGATCCAAGCTAGCTTAAATCCACATTTAAACTTAGGTTTAAAACTTAGTTTAAATTTTGGTTTACATTTATACTACAGTTTAAATTTTAGACAGAATAGGTTCAAAAACCTGTTACAAAACATTACCCGAGACACTCGAAAACCACTTCGAGCCCAAACAAGCTTTTCCCGAGCAACTACTCGAGTTTCCCCACCTATCTCGTCTTCGAGTATTTTCTCAAATCACTTCGAGTTTGCCCCGATAAAATCTCATCTTCCTCAACCTTGATCAACGCAGACACATGTCATCACGCGTGCACGTGTACAGCACCACCGGTCGCCTCCGGTCAACATCGCCACGTCGAACAAGTCGACATTCATCTTCCCCTCCATTTCCGATCACCTGAACTACCCAGACCTCTCGAAATCAAATTCGAGATGATCGACCCAAAGCCTGGAACACGTAAAAACTGGGAACACCATCACAACCAACTCTGGAAATGCCTCGCACCCACAACTCCTACCGCCAGAATCGTTGCCATTCCGGCCTCGCAATCATCTGCCCTTCCCGAAATTATTCCCCTTGGTCTGGTGAAGCTCGATCCACCATAGAAGGCGTACTGCCCAAATTTACAATCTCGACCAAAACTAGGTTTAGAAACTAAACCACTTCACCGACGACGCCACGACGACCACTACGATCTCCAGCCATTTTTCCTACCCTCGCTGTACATCCCTCTACTACCAGACGAGGTCCCGATCACCCAGCAACAGTAGATCACCAGAATTTCCCACAAAACTCGAAACCATACAACTTCGAATTTCTCAATCAATACGATATTAAAAATCCTGATTCTCCCTTTAAAATTCATGGTTTTCCAAGACGAATTTAGTAATATAGGTGAATCAATAAATTATGAGATTCGAATTTATCATGTTTGTTAAAAAAAAATTTCACTGTATATTTTCATTTTCAGATAAACTCAATTTAATTCTTCTCAAAAGTATTTTTAAGGCTTAGATCTTGATTAAACAAACAAGTTTCGTTCATATCCTAAAGCCTAACATGGATTAGAGAAAAAGAATTCGATTTTATCTTTAAAACAGGTTTGAAGCCTGTAAAACTGAGAACAGAGATCAATATGTCTGTTTCCAGACATGCACAACCACATCCATATTCTCCAGCATCCAATCACATTTCACATTCATACAACCCATATCCAAGTCACCATCATCACAGACTTAAGATAATAAGGAAGATCAAGTTTAAAGGAAGAAGTTTGCTCACCTGATAGAAGAAAGAAAACAGAACTTCTATGAACAAGCTTGAAAGTTTGCAAAGTTGAATCCTTTCTGTTTGATATCTGGTTTTGATCTTGATAACTAAAGCTTCTTTGCTTCTTGATTCCCAGGCCTTGATTGCTTTGATATTTTAAGTTGATATTTTGTTTAGATTTTAAATGGTATTTCCTCAGTTTTGCACAGCCTATAATGAACGAAACTGAGAGATGAAAGTTGATATATGGGAATTTAGTTTACAAGTGATAATTTATTTTGTACAGGGGAATGTACACTAGTACAAGACTTTTGTATTTGGTCAGGGATATTTTTTCGAATGGAGGCTGATGATAATATTTGTGGTGGCTACATTAATTGCGTTGGTACCTTATCATCTTTACAATACTATTTCTTTAATTTTGCATGTACAATATATATACTTTGGTTTGTTTCATCCTTATCTTATTTTCCTTTTACTTGTTCTTACACTTTCCTGCATATCTACTTTACAGTCTACATTATATCTTACCTTCCTTTGTCTGGTTTCATTAATTTATAATGTAAATGAACTTCTACATACTCACTTTATTTGCTTGTTCATGAATATACATTGCATTAGAGAAAAATCTGGTGGCTGATAGATGCTTTGTTTATTTTGTTTTACTTAATATGCTTTGATCATTTTGTTTGTTAAAGGTAGGCTCAACTGGTACAAGTTTTATTTCTTTAGTTTACAACTTATACTTGTTGCCTTATTTCCTTTAAATAGAAATGAAGTTCCATTTTATTATGTTGTTTGGTTTCATCATTTTGCAAGCCCAAGGATATTTACTTTATATTCTACATAATTTTATTATGTTGTTATAGTTTATTTTTAATGTATTACTTTCTATTTTATATAACTATAAATTTGTTAAAAATATCTGTTCGAAACAAATACTTATTCGTTTCGGGGAAACTCGGATCTATTAACCGATAAATATTGAAATTTTTATTCAAAAATTAAATTAATTATCAATTTAAACTTAATTAAAATCCGGGGTCGTTACAGCTTCGTGCTGGCCTAGTTTCAATGATGAGCCCAATAGCCTATGCGGTCTAAATTACGAGTATTAGGCCTAACTTATTAATGTCTACCCATATATTAGGGTATCTAGAAAAGTAATGCCTAAGGTTAGGTTGGGTAATTAAGTACTCTGCCCTACTTGATTACTGGCACAGTCCGAAAGACTAAGGTAAGCCCAAAGGTTATCCCCAATATAAATGCCCAAATTGATTGGGTTTTGGGAGAGTTTTCAAAATCTACTTTGAAATTAAAATAAAATTTTAAGTTTAAAAGGTTAAATTTAAAATAAATAAAAATAATATTTTAAATTTAAAAGGTTAAATTTAAAATAATTAATTATTTAATAAATATTGTAAAATAATTTTCAAAATTGTTTTGAAAATAAAATAATTATTTTTGAAAATTATTAATAATTAATTATATTAATTACATAATTAATTAATTAAAAGTTTTTTAACTTATTTAAAAAATATTAACCTATGTAACATTATCTTAAAATATTAAGACAATATGTATGTGTATGTGATTTTCAAAATTAAGTATAATTAATTAAAATTGTTTAATAAAACAAATTGATTAAATGTTAATTAATAAATAATATAACACATTTATTGAGATATATATGTCTAACCATAAATGCTATAATATACGTATTCAATTTCAAATGTTTAAATGAATAAAATAAAGTTAATATATTTATTAATAAATCAAATAATTAAATTATTTAAATAAGATTTAATTAATAAAAATAATATCAATTTATACATAAGATTATTATAGAAGTTAACTAAATTATAAAATTTTAAAGAAGAATTAAACTTATATAATATGAATGTATAATAAAAGGAGGCATGGTAACAAACCCAAAATAGATTAAAAGAATAAATACGTATGTATAATACATATACCGTGATTTCAGATGTGTTTGACACTTGAATTACGATGATATTTCATAGAAAATATATTAAGTCGATATCACTCGTGATAAATATATTAAAGATTATTAATCTTTAATATAAAAGTTGTCCTCTACCATTTATATGTTTATATATTACTTGCATACTCCTTAGTTGTTGATATTCTTCAAGCTAGGGATGTTATGTGTAGTACTATTAATATATTGAATAGACGAGGTAAGATATATGTACATATTTATATACATTTAAACTTAGGCCTTCGCGAAGTGGTAAGGTATGAGCAAATAATCTCTTTTGATTTGTTGATATTCCTTAAGGTCGAAATGAGATTAGGACAAAGACCACGGGTTAGAAGTTGTGTATGATAAAACCAATAATGTATTATCTATCGCTTGTGGGCCTATGATTTGTTGATATTCCTCAAGATTAGAATCCTAAGGCAAGCGAGTCCTAACACCCACTAGAGAAGTCGAAAGACTTCTATGTTTCTTTTAGGGTTTTAAGAAACATAAAAATATAGTAGGAGCCTTATTAGAAAAATGAAATGGTCAATTCTAACATTGTAAGAACATCTACTATGTATAAATTAAGCAAGTCTATATCGATAAATTAATATAATTGATAAAATGCTTACCAATTAAATTATACTAATGAACTAAATTAAGATTGACAAATAGAAATACAAAGTATACTTACCAATAAATATTTTTTTGCATGTTGTTGTTGCAATACCCATGCAAGCGCCAAATTATACAACTACTTAAAACATTTGTAACTTGGTCACTTATATGTTTAAACATAAAAAATTGTTTTTTTCTCAAAGTAATTCATGGCTGAATATATATGTTTAAAATATATAAATTATCTGAATTGTATGCATATACACACACACACATATATTTGTAATGTAATATTTTAAATATATATGTTCATGAATTTATGTGATATAAAATATTTTATATATGTATATAAATTTATGTATGTATGTTTTCAAATAAGAAAAAATTTTGTTTATATATATAACCTATTTATAAATTTTGAATTTTAATGATATTTTGAATCTAGAGCTGGTTTTAAATTTGAATTTTTAAATTAAAATATTTTATTTTGAAATAGTTATATAAATAATCATTTAAGCATATAAACATGCTTGCGTGTATAATTACTATTATAATATATATGTGTATGCGTGTGTGTATATGCACATATATATAAATATATGTTATATTATATTAATATTATATTATTGACAACAAATGTAAATATATGAAGGGGCTAACATATTCGTTGCGATGTAAATCCCGACATTTAGATACGGGCATGTTAAATCATGTATATTTATGTTGCACGTGCACATACTCATACATATGTATATGAGACATATGTGCACAATATATATTATATAGATAATCCAGTAAACTTCTTTTAGTGATCAATTAAATAAAATAATGATTTTATTTAAAAGTTATTTAGACTAGATCTAAATCAATTTAGACTTCATAGGCCCAATAAGATCAAATGTGGTAAAAAATTTAAAATTCAACCATTTAACCCGCTGCGTTGTTGCCTGGTTCCAATAGCCTTTTCTACGATTTACAAAATTTAGGATTGCCTTGACTTAATGAAATCTGAAGCTAATCTCGTATCTACCTTGATTTTGAATGATCCTCCTTTCACACTCGCCTCCCATTATTGGAAAATTACACCCACGTTTCCTTTAACATTACTACCAAGAAGCACACCCGATCTTACCGTTCTCCTAACACAGATCCACACACTTTTTTCGCACTATATATCACTTATGAACCTAGAATGGCTTGACATTATATTCACATTGCTCATCGATTTTTCTTATACACTTTTTATCTCATGATTTACTTCTACATAGTTTCTCAATTAATGTCTCTTCGAGCATCACAATCAATTCACCATTGTTCGTTTACACGCAATACACACACACACACATATTTGTGTGTTTGTATGTATTCATGCTAGCTATTTGGGTATAACATCACATAATTTTGCCCCAAACACACAATACACACATCTCAACTCTTCTAGTATAACGTCGAATATCCTATAGCTAAACACAATACTTTAAGCACAATTTCTTGTTAAGACTTCAGTTATCGAGAACTCTTGCAAGAATTCATAATATTTTACACTTCACAAACTATTTCATATCACTAAGCATTACACAACCATTGGGATTTATTTGAGAGTGCGCTAAGGATCTAATAATGTGGATAATAGAATATAATAATGAGCTAAGTAATGAATAGTAAATAAAAAAAATGCACCAACAATTTTTATACTATTTCTTGGAGTTTCTGTCCTATGTCTACTTCCAGACACCTTCTAGAATTTCACTAAAAACCTCTCTTAACCTGAAGGAACATGTTTTGATAACACTGCTTGAACAACCGAACAAGAATTCGACTCCTTTCATGAAGATCTATAAAAGGACTTCAGTAAAGAGGAATAACTCCAACTTTTACTTTGACGTGTTGTTGTACAACACTGTTAATTCACTTTTCATTACACTCTTCGTATAATTTCCTTTGATAATGTGAATTGAATGTGCAGAAAATGGAAGGAAAAAGATTGTTTTTTGAAGCTTTTGAAATATTTAGAGAATATAGAGTATAGATAGTAGAGAAAGGGAAGCTAAATGCAAATGATCAAAAACAATATTCATATAGTGTTGGAAAAGTCTTTATTGAAGAGAAATAACCATTATAGTAGACACAACCCTTCGTTAAAAAAGATAAATTTTCAAATAAAAAGCCGGCTATTCAAATAAATAGTTCGTTACGAGTATTCTAACGTCTGAAGTTATATAGGGTTCCAATTGAAAAGAATCACTTTGAAAAAACCCATATTTAGAAGTTTGAATTTTCAATCAGATGTCTGAATCATTTCTTAAACGACTGATCTGAATTTTCATATGTTTGAAGCTATTGTTTAGAATAGTTTCAACAGTCATTTTGACGTTCGAAATTATTAGTCAAATGTCTAAAATTCATTTAGAATCTAGTTACCTTTTCAGATGTTTGTTTCATACAAGGTATGAAACAAAAAGAACTAGTTCATTTTAGCCATTCAGACGTTTGGTATAAATTTCAAACGTCTGATTATCTTTGAAAATTAGTAGTAATTTCTGAAAAAAAATTAAGCATAGAATTGAAGAAAATTTTAAAAATAGATTCTTAAGAAATGAAAGACGTGTGTGTGTATTCAAAGTAAATTGAACAAGTTTTAACTAAGATTTACAACTCACGACAACTTTACTTTTATCTTCAATCTTTTAGCACCTTGTTCGAGTAACACGTCGTAGTCTTCTTATTCTCCTAGTGTTTTTATACCTGATATACTCCCCTATACAAAATATTCAAAATGTGCAGTTGTCATTTCAAAGCTAGAAATAAAGATTCTAACATTATCACTCGAACTACAACAAAAATTCTTAATGCTACTAATAACTTGTTGCATTAATAGTTTCCATCTAAACCAATCACTCAAACCAAGAACTATCAACAGAAGTTTAAATGATATCCTCATACATCAATTGATCTTTCAACAGGTCGACCAACTACATATTAAGCCACTTGCTAAATACAGAACCACCCACCTTTCTCATTACCTATCCATACACAATACAACACACTACATATGATCATGTATCTCGACTATAGTAAATCTTCTCCGTTTCCACGGTTCGTCATTGCAAATGGATTAAATCACAACATAATCTTTATTTATATGAATATTAATTGATTTCTTTAGATCATCCTAGAAATTCACATCTAGCCATCAATCTCTTTTAATCAACCACTCGATTAATATTCGATTCATGGTTTAAGTCAACCCGCTATACTATCATCAAAACAAATAGGAAACCGTACAAACATTCGGTCAAACATCTTATCTTCAATCCAAAATTCAAACGACATTCTCTAAATGTATCATCTCAACATATATATACATGTGTATGCATGTATGTATGTCCGATATAGGACGGTAATAAATTAACCATTGTTGATTGAGTGGTTCCGAATAATAAATTACTTATTGATTTCACCCCCAAACCATCACTGAAAGCTACAATCCCAATTTAACTACCTCTAGACCACCGTCTACACCATGCTCTACCATTTCTCTTGTCCCCACCTTTGTCTTCTTCTTCGATCACTCTTTTATGCTTGCTCATTCTCTCTCCCTTCTTCTCTTTTATTTCTTGGTATGGTTTGCTTTTAAATTTGAATTTACTTTTTCAAACGAAAAGAGTGTGAGTCATTGGGTTTTATAGCCTCTACTTCCATATGCTGTGATCGAAAAAGCTTTCCTTCACTTTATTTCAGTCCTCTCTTAAACCAAATAATGATCCGGGCTTTAGTTTCTTGCTGCGAACCCGCTTCTTTTCTTCCCGACCTGCTTATATTAAAAGCTTTAGCCTACTAATTAGACCTATATCTTGGTTTACATGGTCCAATAGCTTTTCAAAGCACCCTCTCAAGCTCGTGTTTTCCCAAACAACCGAGAGAGTTAAGGGTATTCGCTATAGATATTTATGTTGTCTTAACTTTGTGACAAATCTTGTTCGAATTTAAAGTATGATTTTTGGTTTTGTTTTCTACAATGTATGTTTGTTATGTATTATATAAATAATGGCTATGATCATTATACATATATAAATAGAAATTACCAAAGTAAATTACTATATCGATTCTAGTTGCAAAACGGTCATTCCCATCAATATTGAATCGATCTAGTAATAATATAAAACTTTAAAAGTTCCTAGTCAAGATGCATCAAAAAGGATATTGATGCTGTGATGAACCACTATTTTTAACATCTAAATATAATTATAAATGCCAACAAAGTATGCATACAACTAGTTTCAAACGTTAAAGATAGTGAAACGTGGGTATATAAAATTAAAATATAAAACAATGAATAAAAAGGGAAACCACACAGTAGAATAAAATAAATAATGTACATATCACTGTAAGACATACAATGTATACTAAATAAATAAATCATCTCAATGTTCCTGTACTTTAAGCATTTACAAGCAATGCAACAATGATACATAAGAAATAATCTTAAGTAAACAACCTGTGGATGCATCATACAACCTAAGCTCCTTCTGTTTTCCTTTTCCTTTTACTTTCTTTCACCTACTAACTTCATAAATCTGTACAAAAAGAAAAAGGTTTCAACTATGTTTGGACTGAGCAAATTTCTATATATCCCAGCACAGCCTAGGGGATCTTGTGGCTTCTACATAGAAAAGGCTTCCTATGTACCACTCTTAAGGGATCAAGCCCATGTAATTCCGTTTCCTATTCTTCTCATGCATCAAAATACTTATTAGTGCATAACAACCATTACATCCATTCAGCTATTGCAACCATCACAACCAACGTAACTAATGCAATTCAATACAATCAATGTAACTATTGTAATCAATGCAGTCAATGCAATTCAATATAGTTAATACAACCACTACAATCAATGCAACCAATGTAAGAAGCAGAAAACAGTATGCCTACTCATCCATCACAACAGATCATCATTGGGACAACAACAACAATAGTACACTTAGCCATTGAACACTACAAACATTTAAAAGTATTTAATCATAAAATAAGTAAATAATAATGACACAAATATACTTACATTCATACTAATCATTAATTATAGTAACACTTCACAATGTAAGTACAAATAATCAAACATATACAAATCACCCCATAATAGTGACAAAACATTAGTCATCAAATGTGTACTAATCCAAACAACATTAGTAACACAAACACAATAAAACCATAGTTAATTACACATAACATGGTAATAATGGCAATACATCCAAATATGATCTCATCGTAATAAAATAACATATGTGATAAATTAAATCAACCATTAATCGCATATTACATCCATTCAAGACATCACATTTACAACTATTGTTTTTCTCTAAAGTATAAAATCATATGATTATTATTTAATATATAAAAGCACCTTTTATTTGTCACAAGACAATAATAATTGTTCCAAAAATGATAATATACTTCAAAATACTTTATTGTAAACTTATTACTTCAAATCTCTCCAAACATTGTATTTAATATCATAAGTAGTAATTTCATCAAATTATCTTTCAAATCATTAGTGTTATTATTTACGTTAAAGTAATAATATTTATATTAAATCTCTCTAATATACTCAAAAATTAGTTCATCTCTATTTATTTCAAAACATTGTAATTTTCACAAAAACCATATTATCATTTATAAAATCTCACTTTGTTGATTAATAATAGTAAACATTTCCAATTAATTTTAAAATATATTATGCGTTATTAATTATGGATTTCCCCATAAATTCATAAATAATAACCTTATTAAATTTCCCCAGTACTTTTTTTACTTTATTCAAACACTATTATTTATAAACATCACACAGAAACTATAAATAATCACATCAATGATTTGTTTATCCCATTTTATCCTTATTACAGAATTGCACTTATTTTATTTAAATGAATAACAATCATATTTTAAATCCACAACTAATTACAATTAAAATTTCAATAATAAAACAATCAGCAATAAATAATGAACCTAAGCCTCAGCATATCCAAAATATCTGAAATATCAAACAATTATCAATATATCACATCATAGATCAATAATTATAATTTTCCATCAAGAGATATCTATTTTATAATTTAAATTAAATTAAGCAAACCATACCAATGTTATTTTTCCAACAGTGTCCAAACTCAGCAGAACTAGAGTCAAATCGTCCAAAATTTCTCTACGAGTCCAATAAAAGAAACTACATGTTAATCAGAGTTCATATATGAAAGATATTTAGGTTATAAGAAATATTATTAGAACGAGTATATACGCACGTCCAGGTGGACCTGCATTCGACCGCTGAGCCACATCAACAAATTCAAGTATGCCAACTGCCTTTGAATAGCCTCATGAATTAGTTCGGTGTACATGAACAATAAGATCCGACCTACAACAAATAAACATTAATGTTCTATATAACCGCTTTTAGTTTGAACCAATTATTTTTCAAACTATTTTGTAATGAGCTTGTATCAAACTATTTTATCAATGATTTCTTTATGTATTTTGTTTTTATGTTAAATTTTTATATATATAATTTTTTTTTAGCAAAGCCAGCGGGGTTAACTGGGCCCCTACTAGATTTATTGCAAAACAATAAATGGTACAGAAGTATACAAAGGAGAACAAGGAAAGAACACGGGAAAAAAAAGAACAAGAAAAGCAAAACAGGCATTATTCCCATATTTGCAACAGATTAGAACAGAAACCAGAATTGTAATTCTTCATTTGACAGAAAGTGCCACTCTTAACTTCATGCCAAATATCTTCCATATTCTTTCTCTCTTTGTCAAAAAGTATTGCATTCCTTTGTCTCCATATAACTTTCATATATACCTTCATACAAACAGCAATCATCCTTCCCACCTCATTTTTGATCCTAGCAGTTGAGTAAAAAATATCCCAGACTTCACCAGAGTTTGCAGCAGCAAAATTTATACCAGTTTTCAACCCAATTCTAACCAAGAGAAAATGAAGGGCAGGACAATCAAAGAAAATATGTTGGGCGGACTCATCATATTGGTCACAAAACAGGCATTTCAGAGTGCATCCCATGCCATATTTCCTCAAAACATCTCTAGTTAACAAGGCTTGGCTAATGACTTTCCATAGCATCAAATTTTCTTGAGGATGAGAATCCGATGACCAGATAACAGTGCTCCATTTAGAAGCAGGTAGGGGAGCAGAGGCATTGATGTAGTTGTAAGCTCCTTTAATTGTATGAGGCTTGAAGTCCCAAACAACATTATCATATTTTGGATTCTGGGAGAAAAGTTGCTGCATATCATCCCACAACTGCCTTAGGAACTGATTACTAGTGTCAGGGAGCACAATTTTTCCGTCATAAATGTAGTCAATAGCCTTGGCATCAATGTGAATACCAGACTGCACAATGTGATTATAGTCACATAAAGTAGACAAGATAATGCCACTACTGACCCAGGGATCATGCCAGAACCTGACAGTAGAATAAGCCTTAACAGGATATAGAATCAAGGGAAGAAAAACATCTCTCGATTTCAGTATACTTCTCCAAATCCAACTACTATTCTGAGGAATGGCCATGCCCCAAAAATTCCTAGTCTTAATATAATAGCGCCAAGCCCAATCAACCCAAATACTATCTCTCCTGTTGATTAGATCATCAATATGTTTACTAATTGCTGCTTTGTTCCACATCCTTACATCAATAACACCAAGACCACCCATTTCCTTCGAGGCTTCAAACTTTGAAAAGGAACATGGCAAGAGCTTTCTATTGTGGATACTACCTGTCCAAAAAAATCTGTTCATAGCAGACCTAACTTGTTGCACTAACCTAACTGGTAGAATCATAGCACGAGCCCAGTAAACTAGGGAAGAAAAAACAGTTGATTTTATCAGAACTAATCTACCACTCTGAGACAGTTGCCTATTTTCCCAAGCCTTCATAACAGATGTGATTTTATTGTAAAGAGGAAGGTAGTCAACTTTAGAAATTCTTTTTGAAATTAATGGAAGACCAAGATACTTCATATCAGAGGCCATGGATGAGAAACCAATGTGTCTTTGCAAGGCAGCTGCATGAGCATCACTAACTCCAGAGACTAACAAAGAAGTCTTGCCTTGGTTAATTTTAAGACCAGTCATTTTGTAAAAATCTTGCAATGCCTCAGAAATAGCACTTAAGGAAGGTAACTCAGGCTTAGTGAACAACATCACATCATCGGCAAACATTATTGAAGTAATATGTAGATGTGCACACTTTGGGTGATACTTAATTAATTTCTGAGAATACCTTTTTTGGAGAATAACAGTAAGGACTTCCATGACTAGCAAGAATAAATAAGACGATATAGGATCTCCTTGCCTTATTCCTTTACTACTTCTAAAGTTTCCAACCGAACGACCATTAATGACAACAGAGAAAGAAGGAGAAGAAATGCACGCATATATCCAGGACACAAAATTTTTAGGAAAGCCCATCATAGCCATAACCCTGACTATGGATGCCCAGTGAATGGAATCATAAGCCTTAGATAAATCAATTTTAACAGCTGCTGCAGTGGGGACCTTATTTTTACCATAACCTTTCAGTAATTCCTGAGCTAGAAGAAGATTATCGAGAATACTTCTAGTAGGAATAAAAGCAGCCTGATTTCTAGAAATAACAGATGGAAGAACTTTGACTAAACGAGAAGCAAGAATTTTAGAAATACATTTGTATAAACATTACAGCATGAGATGGGTCTGAAAGAGGAGACACTAGTAGGATTATTGACTTTGGGAATAAGAGCAATGTTAGTACAGTTAACTTCACCTAGCAACTTACATTTGTTGAAAAAATTGTGTATGGCTCTACAAAACTCACTTCCCAACACACTCCAAGTGGATATAAAGAAAGTCACATTTAAACCATCTGGACCACCAGCAGATTGCTGATTCATAGAAAAGAGAGTTTGTTTAATTTCCTCATCAGTGATAGTGTTAATTAGAGTATCAGCTTCCTGGGAAGATATATTAGGCAGAGGGAGAGAGGTTATATGGTCAAGATCAGGAATAAAACCATCAGAGTTACCAAGCAAATTGGAGAAATAGTCAATAAATGCCCTATCAACAGAATCAGAAGTTGAATAACAGTAACCTTGATCATAGAAAATGCAATGAATGTTCTCTCTCGCATGCTTGACTTTAAGAGAATCATGAAAAAACTTTGAGTTTTTGTCTCCTTCAGCAATCCATTTATTGTGCAGTTGCTGTCTCTTCATACTAGCCTCCAGGAACAAAGCATCATTAACCTCTTTGAATAATTTACTTTCAATTTCTGTAGCTTGAACATCAAGAGGGTGCTCCATCATGTAGTCCTGTTGCTTCTTCAGCTGTTCCTTTAGTCTTGATGACAACAGGTATCCATTGCCAAAAGTAGTGGAAGCCCACAATTTGATCTCCTGCTTAATATATTTTAGTTTCCTGCAAAACTGGTACATAGGGTTACCAAAACAAGTAAAATCAGAACTAGCTTTAGAAACTAAAACAAGGAAATGTTCATGTTTGACCCACGCATTAAAAAATTTGAAACTTCTCTTTTCCTTTTTAAAATGGGGACCAAGTGTTAAGATTAAAGGGGAGTGGTCAGACAGAATAGGCTGGGGAAGGAAAACAGAAAGGGAAGGCCATTGGGAGAGAGCTTGAAGGTTGCAAAAGGTGTGATCAATAGTAGTGAAGGTTCGAATACCACTTCGACTTCTATTATTCCATGAATACCTTGCTCCCGATTTGTTAACCATGATCCAATCAGAATCATGAACAGCTAGGTTAAGAGGATCAAGATCATTTGTTGTGAGAGGAGTTCCACCAGATTTATCACAGAATTCAAAGCAGGAGTTGAAATCACCCATCACAGTCCAGGGGTGGGAAGATTGTCTTAATGGGGGCAAAGCATTGAAGAAGGCCTTTATGGAGTTAACATAATTGTCTGCATAAACAAAAGTAATATAGAAAGAGCATAGGGTTTGAATTTCATGGACATGAAAATGGATGTATTGTCTAGTTGTTAGAAGGGGAGAAAGAGATATAACAGTTGGATCATAAATGACTAGAATCCTACCGTAAGAGGCACTTTGAAGATTATGATGGAAAGTCCAGGCAGGATTGATATAGGTAACTGCTTTAGTAGATAAGGGTAAGTTTAGTTTAGTTTCAAGAAGTCCAAAAAGACAAATATTGTACTCTGTGATGATTCTTTTCACTTGATCAAGTTTCAAGTTACTGTGAGCTCCTTTGAGATTCCAAGATGCAATTTTATTTAACATAAATGTTGTTTAGGAGAGGATGAGTTATTTCTTCTCTTTGCTGAAAGAGATCTAGTCTCAATTTTCCTATGAGACTAGGGCCGAGGGGAAAGCGGTTGTGAAGAAGAAGGTGGAATAGAAGAAGATTTGAAATTGGGATTTCTTTCTGGCCAACCCGGTAGATCAATAGAAAAATTGTAGTGAGGTGGAACAGAGGCTTGCAAATCAACATGGTTTTCGTACATGGTGGAAACAAGGTGAGTTACTTGTTTCTCTAAGGAAAGGCACCATTCTTTTTCCATGTCTGTTACATGTGTATCAGCAGGAACATGCACCACTTGTTTTCCAGTACCAATTTCATTGGAACCTACATAGTTGCTTGTATCTTTTGAAGGCAAGTTATGGTTTTCAGCCGTTATGGTAAATTCTTTGTCTACAGCTGCTTTGTCAACAGTTGCAATAGGTTTGGTGGTGAGACCACCATTACATTGAGGTTTACTAAAGACTTCATGTGTGATTTCACCTTCCTCAACTTCATTTATTTCCAGTAAAACATCCTCATCATCATCTATATATATAATTTTATTTTGTAGTTAAACATTAAACTTCACGCACAATTAACTGAGATGCATATGTTGGCTAACAAATTATAAAATACCTTATGAAGAACTATCAAAACCAACTTTCATAGAAATAGTACAATACAAAGGGAAATAAAACAATAACCAGTTTTCTTATATGCTCTAAAGAAATCGAGAATTCAAAAGCAAGAAAATATGTTGGAAAAAATAAAATGGTAAAATAGTTTGGAGAAAAAATAGGTTTTCTCATGTGCTCTAATGGAACATTATGGGTGTGTGGTGGACACGTTAAGTAGAACAGGGCAGGTGAGAAGAGCATGGTAGTTTGGGGGAAAAAGCATGTAAAACCTGATGAGTCTGGTTTTTGGAGCGATTTTGGGAGCATGTAAAGTGTACGAAGACGATGAACTGGAACATGCCATGGGAAGAAAGATCTTGATAATGCAAACATGGGATTGTGGTAAATATGGGAATGCAGCCATGGCACTGAACTGAATGAACCAATGCTTGTAAGTGCACTTCTACCATGTGCCTATTTAGATAGTGCACATCAAGGCAAGGAGATGGGATGTACATCGTGTACCTTTGCAACCTTTTTGGGACCATTCTGATGGTATATATGTGAACGAAAATAAGTGTGCACGTCAAAAGCATTGATACTGGGATTGGCATGCAATGAGAGAGGCAAGTTGTTGCTGTGAAAAATTGGCATGCAATGTGTCTACAGCCCAATCACACATCATTTGTTGCCTTAGTGACTGCTTGTTCTAAAGGAACTTTGGCTGAAGCCTTTTGCTGTGAATAAGACACAACTCAAATAAATATATGAGCTTGCATTTAATTTGTCTGTACTAAAAAGAAAGCCTAATATTTTATTAAGGAGTTAACTCAGCAAAGCATATGGTATAATGATTGTCATTTTCTAAAGGACTATTCAACATTTATAGGAATTTAAAAAAAAATTCATATTGTTAAAGCATGCGTAATATTTGGTGAACCTACGCTCATTTTCTTGGATAGGGTGATGCATTTCCCTTCTTAATATTTAAAACCAAGGCAGTTCATGAATTAGAACTGAAACAAACTACATCAACCAAAAAAATATTAAAACTAATTTTCTCGTATCTGAGGCGATCATAGGACCATACAAAATATATGACATATAGTTCATGGTATATAATATGTAGCTGACCTACACAAAAACTCAAACTAAAGACGAAATACATGTAAGCTTCTCTGCAGGTCAGTTCTTATCAATTTCCACATATCCCTGTAAGCAAGGAAAAGATAACAAAAAAGAAATACAATATATTAGCATCAAAAGATACTCAAATTCAATCAATAAATGAAAATACTAAACAAAGGCCTGAAATCTATTAGTTAATTACAATTAACTTGTAATAAACAGAAATATTAGCTAACTAATGCTAAGACATCTGCCTAACTACGATTCACAGTAAAGGATCTTGCTCCCCCTCCAAATCCCCTTGATAATTACAGGTAATTAGATCCTTTGCAGTGAAAAATAGGTTCATCTTACATACATGCATGTACAAAAAATGGCATAAAAATACTCATGGTAGCTTTATAACCTAGGATCATTGTTGAATGATCAGGCATACTGGTTGTAAATTGAATTCTGAGAACTTATGCAAAAACAGTCGTGTGTTTTATTCAAGAAATCACAAACTTACCTCTCTATGTTTAGTTCAAAAACCCAAAATTCATCAAGACTTCCATTATTTATATTTTTTATGGAAAACCTGCATAATAATCAAAGTGTTCATGCAAATTGAACTATCGAGAATTAAATTTTTAGCAAACTACAATTTCAACATTGAAAATAGGAAGTAAACCTGCAATCAATTTTTCTGAGCATACAAAGAAGAAAAAATGATTTGAAAGCATTGAAAATACCTATGTGATACTCAAAATGAAGTTGAAAATTAGGGAACTATTTACCTAAAATTCCAAAATTGATTAAATAACAAAAATTATCATCCAAGATTCCAGATTTGAGGAGGAGTGTAGGTTTCATACATTTGTTTCATACATTTTCTTTTTCTATAGACCCCAAAATCCCTAAGAAACCTACGATGGCGAGTCGGTGTTGATCCCCAGGTGGATCCAGAAGTATTTAGTGAACATTGCAATACTGCTAGTGAATTTCAACATGCAAATTTCTGTTTTGATATCAACTAATATAATTATAGTTCCTAAACACCAAATAAACAGGTTCTATTGTCATCAAGTTTAAAAAATAGGCTTATTAAAAATCAGTTGAGTAGCGATCATATTGAAAGCAAAAACACACCAAAAATTCATTAAGCTATAAACATGCAACCTTCATTAGATAAGATGGAATTACATGAAATATATAAAGATGTCATTAAGAAAACTACAAAAGGAGAAAGATTTGTTTCCTGCCTTGCTATTCTAGTGGATTTTTTCTTCTTCAAACTGTTAGTTTTATTCTATTATTCTAGGCATTAATGCACATTATTTGTAATCTCTCCAACAGTAGAAACTACCCTTCTACGTTGCTAATGAGCACCTTACCACCAAAAGATAATACGATTTACGTTGCAGCCTTATGGTTATTATTTTGTCTCTTATGATTCTTAACAAAAAAATGTTTATAGGTGGTTAATCTACCTTTTAAATATTGATTATACTATTTAGCGTACCCTTATAGGATCCTTGTAAAGAATCATGTTAAATAGCTACCAATGTATTAATAATAATGAAAAATGTTCACAAAGATCTTAACATTGCAAACATGTCTAATTATCTATGAAACCCAATTGTATCTTATTAATTGGTTCACCTAAGCATACGATGACTGGATATACATCAATTTGTAACTACCTTTCTAGCAACTCATATTAAAAATAGTACAATTAAATAACATAAAAAATGGCAGAACCATAGCCCAAGTTCCAAATATCACTGAATCAAATCATCCAAATTATTAATTTATCTGGGATTAAAGGTCAATGGATGTCGTATAGAGGATGATTGACCGTAACTCTTTTTCTACATTTAATCAACAAATCCAAGTTAATTTCTTGGTTACTCAGTAGTCGATAGATGATATTTCAGATCTAACCTAGTCGATAGTAGATCAAAAACCGCAGGTCAACGAACTAATCTTGGTTGATAGTGGATCAGTTGATAATCGTTGAATCTAGAATCGAGTTAAGATGATGCCATGATAGATGCTTGGCAACAGAAGTTGCAGACGTTTCAAACAGGTTTTCTAATAAAATACATGCAGGTACATCTGGTTAGTTTTATTTTGATTTTCATTATGTTTGTTTTTTCCAGTTACTATCCTCATGTGTTTAACTTCGAATGATACATTCATAATACATGAAATTCAGATGCCAAGAGAGCATGAAGCTTAACAATACTCTAGACCCTGAATTGGAGAACAACAATTGCTTCAGTATTGCAACTTGTAAGCTTTCCAGTAAAAAAATGATAGGAAGAAATCCTTTTATGTCAATTAAATAATTCTTGTCCATAATAATTAAGGCTGATGAATTATTGCCACCATGATATCTACAAATAATTAGCTGTTAGTAATTTCTTAATTTGGAAGTTGGAACCGATATTTTTAATCTCCCTATAACAATGAGCCAGCACTAATGGTAGGCAACGGTATATAAAAGCATGGCATGTTATTTAGGAAAATGGAAGGCATATTATGTTACCACCATAAAACATCAATGCGAAGGATGGAAAAATTGGTTCATATGCCTATCTGCGGCGTTATTGTGGGGAATTTTTTTAAAATGGCTTATATGAACATTTTCTTATTGTAAGCAAATGCTTGTTGAGCAAATGCAAGCAAGCAAAAGTTTTGGACAAAGACACCAAGTTTAAAACTAAATTATACCTGACAACTGAATAATCTAACATTATGATTGCCATTAACATATTTTGGCAATATAGTGAGTTCATGATAGATCTCATAACCATAAATGTTAATATTTACGGATAAATTAAGAACTTCTTAAAATAATTTTGATCCTATGAAAATTTATGCTGAAATAAAATTTATTTTTCACCGATTAAAAAATATATGTGAGCTTCTAAGTGAGAAGGGACTCGTCGCAAAGAAACACAGTATCAATACCTATCGAGATGGATTCAGAAATGATAAATAAAACTTATGCCAACTTTTGAGTTACTGCAGTTAAGAGTTTTGAAATATTTTGATTTTTTCACACCTAGCAGTTAAGAGTTTTGTAGTCTAGACTCACTAAAAAAAATTAGAAGTAAAAGACAAAATATAATTCCCATAAAAATATATTTTTAATGGACGAACCAAATTCCAAATAATATTATGATTTCAGGAAATTGAATACCTTGTTAATTTGCAAAAACTCAATCGATATTTCTTCTATATTTTTCCCTTAGTTTTCTACTGCTAAGTGGATGTCAGTGCTTAGTGTATGTCATTAAACCGCTACTACTGGAAGGGCTAATTGTAGTGAAACAGTTTACCATCAAGCAACTAAATATTAATAATAAATTGTCTATTTTTCCAATTGTAATAATATCAAGATAAAAATGAACACATGGCATACATTTGTTTTACGATAGAGGCTTGGAAGAATAATTCACAACGTCAGGCATTGATTAGTCAATTATCCTCTAGCTCAAGTTAAAATGATACCGAGTTTCCTATTTAGGAATTCCTCATCCTTTCTGATAATGTCCATCCAATCCCTTGCTCTACTTGCACTTATGTTAATGTGATTAATACTAAATTCTGAATGAGAAGCAATTAAGGCATGTGGTTAGTGTTTCTCAATAGCTTGACAATGTTATTTGCATGATTGAAATCATTGATGACACATTGATTGCTATTAATAAATCAGACAACATTTATGTAAAGCACGTGATAAATCTATGACCATTTAAGCTTATTTTAACTCTGTAATAATGCACACACATGAAAAACGGAGATAAACAGTAAAAAAGCTAAAGTTATAAAGTTGTAAATTGACCAAAGGAAAAAATTCAATCTGCTTGATCTTTAACAAAGGAAAAACATGAGTAATTGATGGTAAGCTTACTAATATATTGTTCTAGATCTTGGTGAAAACATAGACAGAATGATCAGTTATGAATATCATATAAAACAAAAACTTTCAGTCCTGATATTTCCACTTCCTTTGTTAACACTACGTAATCATTCTTTCATGCTTTGTACTACAATTGTTGTCTAATATCTTAGATATTTCATCAAACAAATGGAGTACAAAACCTATGGTTTACATTTCTTGAGGCCTCAATTTTGTAAGTGGTTAGAGAAGAAAAAAAGCCAAACAAATAGTAAACTAACATGAACAAAAAATATGAAGATACGATGAGGGAATAGAGATCAGGATTAAAGATAATACCAAATTATTTTATTTGCCTAGATTTTCAAAGCCCAAATGTCCACCGGAATCTATCTTCATCCGTGTATTCTTTGCCAAAGATTTGAATTATGAGTACATCAATTCATGTAGATTTGAAAAGGGTTACAATTAGCAACTAAAATCAACAAATAAAGAGTTATGTTTTGATATATGCTGAAAATTAACAATATTATTTTGTTTGTTACAGTAGTTGTATCATAATATTCAAAATTAAACAAAGTTGTATAGAATTATTCAAATTTATATGATATAATCTGATGAATAGAAAATTGGTTGAATTTAAAAATAAATAAATTCAAATTATTCAATGTAACAAAAATTGGAGAAAGGAGAGATCAAATTAGTTTATGTTAAATAAGTTAAGTATCAGTATTGTACACTACTTTCATGTCAAATTCAAACATACTATTGTATTTTCAACCTTAATATTAAAATTAATCATTACCGTTCGACTACAGCCTAGTCATTAATAGTACAAATAATAAATATTACCGAATTGATTACAACTAAAAATGTTTTGTAGATATATTAGATGATCCAAACATAGTGAAGAAAGCACGTGAGTTACAATAACCATGTATATCCAAAAAATGAGTACAAAAGGATAAATATACACATAAATTGATAATGAGCTAAAATTACATAACAACTCACAAAAACTTATCCCATGGCAGCAAATTCATAGTACAATGGACATCTACATGTATGATACAAATCAATTCGGTACAGAAATCGAAAACATATATTTTTCGAGGCAGGAATCCAAATCTGTATTTCCTTAAATAGCTATAGTTATGATTCAAATTTAGATCCGTAATAAAAATTATAGGAGTTAATTTTGTTACATAAGTCGTTAGCACAATTGAAAAATATGAACGAATCAATATTTAGTAATACCTATATCTTAGCAATAAACAGTAGTCGTGGTATAACAATGAGGCATTTTCAAGTGAGTGTGTTGGGCGGGTGAATCGTCCGCTTCAATCCATTAGGAATATGATGGCAGTGAGATTTCTCTTTGTGGTTTGGACTAAGTAAACAGTAGCCGTCGTATGATAACGGGGCATTTTCCGATGAGTGTGATGCGCTGATGAATCGTGCGTTGCAATCCAGTAGGAAGATGGTGGCGGCGACATTTTCGTTCGATTTCGATGGTAGAGACGTCGTCGAATCGATTTAGGGTATTGGAAGAATGAGGGGTGGAGAGAGGGCAGAGGGATAACGAAGGAGGTTTTGATTTGCGAATGATTTAGAGTTGAAGGAGAAGTAACGATGACTAATTTTTACCGAAGGGTATTTTTGGTAATCCCAAAAGACGCGATTGAAATTAGTTCAACAAATTCTCATTATTAGTAGTAAAGATAATAATATGTCCACGTTTAAAATATGTTTAATTAACTTTATTCTACATTACTTGCCACTTGCGTGTACATGCGAGCATAATCAAAGAATAGTGCCAGGTTGATTTTTGATCGTAAAACTCTGGCCACTCCGACCACCATACACCGCACCACCACTTGCAATCAGCAGCCCATGACTGCCGCCACCAACGTCGACCTGTGCCACCACCTAAAACGCCACCAACCGCCAGAATTCTTTCACTAAAGTTGACGCAATCATGAGAATTTGGGGCATATTCCGATCGCCTTGCTGCTTCGATCATCAAATCAAAACCAGATCTAGGCTCCCTTCGTCGAGCTATATCATTTTGCCTCTTCAATTGCACCAACTGGTCACCAAATTAAAAACCCCCTAATTTGGACCTAGGGTTTCGCCGATTTGCACCTTTGACAATGATTTTTGGTTGATTTGAGCATCATTTTCAAAAATGAACACTTGCCATCGACTCCATTCGTGAGAGCTTTCTAATGATATATTATTCGATATAGTTTGTACAACTTGATTTTTAGTCACTTTTAATTAATTTGTTAGTAGCCATTAGAGAGCAGTTAGGGTTGATTTTGGGATTAGGGAAGAAAATTGAGATTAGAGATGACAGCTAGGGTTTCATAACCTCATTTAAATAGTTGTTAGGTTGGGTTTTGGGCTGTGTATCTAGTTTGATCCAAAACAGCTACATGTGTTGTTTAAGCACCATGACGCCTCTATTTTCCAAACTGTAACTCTAAACATATCAAATTTATATATCAAATCGATCGTCTTGGAAAGACCTTCGCAATGGTTAGAAATACGACATCCAATTCGCTCTTCTATTAAAAAGTTATCTTTAATGTTAATAGCGTTAAATTTTCAGGTCGTTACAATCTTCCCCCTTAAAAGAATTGTGCCTTTACCATTTTTACCGATTACAACCTTCGGGCAAAATTAATAAATTATTGGTCTAATCCCAAAATTTGGGGAAATACACCAATCACAAAGTAGTATATAATGACCATATAACATTAACTATGATACAGTCAAATTCATTTATAAACTAAAATTTTAAATTCCTACCCACCCCTACTATAGTAGCATACACTTCCGCAACCAACAATCCAAACTATAGTACATAAAATAATATTTCATTAATAAGGGTAAAACAATATTAATCATAGATTAATTCATCTTATGCATTTCAGTAATTCAAACCATAATTAAATATATTTAAAGTCCACAACAAAATTTTGCTTGATCCAAACATGCATATGCTAATAAATGAATGAACACAAATTAATAATCAGCATAACTCATCCAAAGAAATACACATATTCAAAATAATACGGTATCAATACCAAACTAACATATCAACCAATAACACATGTGTGTTGATTTGTTTGCTAACTATACATCCATCATAATATGTATTCCCTCAAATCACTGATGATCGTTTTCATACTCTTATCTTCAAGACAAATAGCGTACCATCTCATATCTATACCATTCAAATACCATGTACCTACCTATTGTCACATCCTCCAAATAGTTTTTGTCTGGTCAAGGCTACACTCTACAATTGATTCGGTCATCAATTTGTGCATAACCTGCATTGATTCTTGCATTACTTGCATACTTTGGATATATGATAACTTGTATAACCATTCCACTGCCAGGGATTAATGGAGAAATCCCTGTTTTTAGTGTACTCGCTAACAGCCCGAAGCTAATACTAGACTCATTCCACTGGTCCAGGGTTCACAGATCCATGCCACTGATTTGGGGTCATCATTCCACATATCCAGTGAGTTTCCTCACAATATCCTTGCTTTACGATCAAAAAACACTCCGAGTATCAAAGATCCCTTAGCATGAATATCCAATCCCCTTCCTTGCTCCATCTAGATTCTATTCACCTTAGGAACCATTCCACAGTCCTTTCTTCCCAAGATAGAACCATTTAACATTCTATCAACAGGTCACCCTTCCTTGAATCCGCCCTTGTGGATATAATCCTCACGAATCCATTCACCATCGAGCCGCCATCATCAGAACATAATGCCATCACCATTGAGCTACAATCATCAAAGTTCCATAGTGGAACCCTTCCTCATTCTACTCACGAGCTCCATCCTTAAACCAATCCCCGTTCTAACTTCTATAGTGATTTCTCTATCTAATGACTGGGATAACTCGCCCACCATATCAAAGAGGGACCCACTAGCAAGGAGAATACTAATACACCATAAAAGCAAAACATACAAAAAAATATTTTTATTTCCAAATCAAGACTTCCAACTTCTTTTTAAAACAAAAGATCTCTTTTTTTTGAAAATACACTATTAATTTATAAAACAATTTCACAAAAATATCGACCATTATTTTAAAAAAATTAAAATAATTTTTGAAAAACATCATTTTATGCAATATATCAAATCCTTATTTGAAACAGAAACTATTTGTTTCAAAATATTCGTGGAAAACTACTCGAAGAGCACGTGAGGAATTTAGGGAAAACAAAAACCAAGCATCAGACATAAGTCTAGTATGAGAAACTCAAGAAATATATGATCAACATATAACGATACTTTTGAGACCACATGGAATGCCATAACGGTTATCCTCTCAAAAGAACCACTATCTAATAGGTGTATATGGTGATATATTAGATAATGTCTAGGGTGTAGAATATAAATATTATAACATAGTTGGAATGGTTACATTGGTTACATTCAACAACATATTAGGAGTACAATCAAAACCCGATAGAATGTTTGCATATTGGATTTTCCATGGGGCTCCCTCTGGTCAAACCGAAATCCAATCTTTATGCACAAGGGTCAGAAATTACCTCTAAGCATTCTATATCTCTAGATAGAATATACACAAGGTAAACATAACCAGTCCACATCTAAATACGTGATCCCGAATACCATTACACCTGCGCGCAACAACTATAAGCATACTCTAGATCTGGAGTGATAATATCCTGTCGTGGTTTAACAAAACCCCAAGCTATGCTCTTACTTTATTTTTAGCCATTTTCGATGTCAAGGTCACGTTCAACATCTTTCACGGGAGTCTTCATCACTCGAACAGAACATAATCCCAAATTGGATCCCCATATTTCGAACAGATCACGAAACCACACATGGATTCCCATATCTCAACAGATCTCTGAATCACACATCAATTCCTACATCATGAATAGATCATGAACCACTACATGTTTTCAAGCATCTTAAATAGTTCTTGAATCCCCATATAGATTCTCGCATCTCGAACAAATCCACTTCCAAGAGATAGAACACGTATCTCAGCCTTGAAGTGGTTTTCGGTAAGTAAAACACTTACCGATCCCGATCTCTCCAAGACCGAATCGACGAATTTGGTCATTCAATGATAATGAGAAAAATCGCGTATAGAAATCAAGTCTCGTATACTTATCACATTTTCAATATTTTCCTCTCACCCTATCCTTCGATCAAGAGTGAAGCTAGTTGGTTAGAGCTTTGCTGCTCATATCCCTACACGAACATCAGTCTTAATTCCCATGGATAGACAAGCCTACTTCATCAGCTTTTAGTGCTAAGTATACGAATAAATGTTTTCCATAAACGAGTAAACATACAAAGCACGACCGAGTCATACAAAACACGAATAATTCATATAAGCGACTTCTAATCCCCTTTTTGTTTAATTAATCTTTTACTGATTAAAATCACTTTATTAGTAAAACTTCTTCTATCTAATAAAACATTATTTATTAATTCCTACTATTCATTTATACTCTTTTCAATACTTCAAAAAGTATTCATATACTTATCGCAAATGGTATAAGTACATTCACAAATCATTAACAAGATTTCTTACTTAAAACCTTTACTCCTTTTATACTTCCAAAAGTAATCATATACTTATCACAAATGGTATAAGTATATTCAAAAACCATTAACAAGATATCTTACTTAAAAGCTTTACTCTTTTTATACTTCAAAATATCCATTTGAAGGATCTAAGTACTTTCACAAATCTATTCAAAAAGGTTTAAGACTAATGTTATTTAAACAATGTCACTACAAACCCAAATCATTTCACTTATGCTTATTTGTAAAACATTCTTTTAAAGGTCTATTAACATTCATAGGTATAATAAAAAAGGGTTAAGGACGAATGTGATTAACACATTGCCACAACAAACCCAAAACCATTTCGCTTTTGCTTATCTTTAAATCATTCTTTTAAAGATCTATTTAACTCCCTAAGTGTAATAAAAAAGGTTAAAGATGAATACGATTAACACGTTATCACAACAAACCCAAACCTTTTTCCTACTTGTTACTATCTTTACAAACCTTTGCTTTAAGGATCTAAGTTCATATTCAGTTAAGATCGATAATTGATTATCTTATCAAAAACCATTGCTTATACAAATCAATGTTCATATACTTAACTCATTTCCAACATTCCCAACTTAACTATTCATCGTTCATGAGGAAAACCCGGTAGGTTAGAGGTCTATTGCTCCATCCCTACTCGACATCAATCTTTAACTCTTAGAAATAGATAAACCTACTTCGTCGGCTTTTAGTGTTAAGTAAAGTTAATTAACCTTTTCAAACAAGTAAACAACAAGATTAACATGTTTCTAAAATTTTAGCTTATACCGTTTCTCATTCAAGAGTGAAGCTAGTTAAGTTTGGGCACTTGGGTCTCCAAGCCTTGCCTAGACACCTCATTCTTGAATCTCACAAATAGACAAGTTTATTCGTCAACTTTTAGTCTTAATATTCCTTGTCAATCACCTTTGTCAAAACTTATATATATAAAATAATATTTTAGAAATACCTATAAATAGGTATTAAATATATATGTAAAATATTACTTGAAAATAAATAATTTAGAACTTTGATTAAAAACATGTTTTACATTTTATAGAACTTTACTTTCAAAATTCGTAACTAATCATTAAGAATTTACTTAAACTTCTATTCTTTTTTTCATACTCAAATACATTTTATAAGAACTTCCATAGAAAGATTTTGTAAAGAAAATAATTTAGAAAAAATTTAAATCACGTAAAACAAGCGAAAACGTCGCATTTTAAACACTTAAAATCATAAGCGACTTACTACAGCATATATAAGTGTTGTTAAAAGTCTTCGCTAAAACAACATTGAAAAGCACCATCTTTGCGACTTGTTTTAACCACTTAAACAAATGGTTTAAGATTTGAATTTTTTTATAGTTAGTACTACCATTAGGGTACTTAAATACCATGCAAATAAATACATAAGAATATATTTCCATTTATTTATAAAAAATCTCGAAAACAATGGATTCTGAAGTGCACTTATAACAACTATTCTTGTTTCAAACACTTTCAAACTTACTTCAATTTAACACACGAGTTAAACAACCATTTAAACTTCAAGTCAAGGCAATGCCACATGTTTAAGAGGGTAATAGAAGTGATGTTATATAATATAAAGTTATCATTTGCTTTCAAAAGCAAGAGGGGTCCAAAGTTTATAACTTTACTTAGTTAATGTCACTTTAACTGCTATACTTTGACAATACATATATATACAATATATAAAAGTAAGATAGTGAAATAACTCACTTAGGTCCATGCCTAACCCAAAGCACAAAGCTGCAAGAACTAAAGAACCACCTTCTTCCATCAACACAAGCCTAACGGTCCAACCTTTAGCATTTCCAAACCAAAGCCACCACCTTCTTCCTCCTCTTCCCAAGCTCACGGCCCATCAATGGATCCCCCTCTTCCTCTCACCTCCTCCCACTTCTTACTTTCTGATCATGCCTCCCATGATGTCTTAGGCCCAAAGCCAAAGTTTAAAAGAGATTATAGAAGATTTGGTTAACTTTTGAAAAAGTTAGAGTGTAATTAGTGGATTAGTGCTTAAACACTTCCACCATTTTCAACCCTCCCACTTCATATCAAGCTTAGGAATTTATTTATGATTATTAACTGAACCCCTAACCTCTATTTATAAGCTTTAGGTGGTTAAGCATAAGCTTACTCTCAGCCTCTTTGGAAGGATTAACACCCATCATATCTACTTTATCATTTGCTTAACACTTATGCATTTCCATTTATGCTTACTTTTACTTTATGTCACTTCTCCTTTAGGCTAATTACTATTATACTCTCACCATAATACCTTTTATCCTATAGGTAGCTTCCAAAACCTTCCAAGGTTGTATGAAGAGGAGAATGTTTGATTAGTGGCTAATGTGTTCATTAGATATTAGCTCAAGATTTATTATTTACATTTTTGCTCATTTTCCTTATTTTCTCATTTTCCTATTTAGTTAGCCATAAACATTAAAATATATTTAGTTGCTAATTGTCTCCATAATGATTACTTAGACATGTGCAAAAAGTTTGAAAACTTCCGTTGATAAAATAGCTATTTATCAATAAAACGATTTTTGGTCATATTATCGATATTTTTCTAAATTATATATTTTTGTAAACATTTTTCCAAAACAAGTTTACCATCATTACTTATGACTTAAAAGGGGGTTAAAATTTGTATTAATCATTTTAATAACATTTAATTCAAGATTCGAATATTAAATAATTCAGATATTTAAATACGAAGTGTTCGAAATTCCGGGTCGTGACATTCTCCCCCACTTAGAATATTTCGTCCTCGAAATTCCAACACGGGCAACAAAAGAAACAATCACATAGCAATACTTAACAGTATTAAATCACTAGCAAACAAAACTCATGGTTTGCTCAAGTTCAAAATCCTCTCATCGCACAAGCATGACAAATGACCTACTAAGCGTACCTTACGCTTAACAGCCTCAGATTATTACTTAGTCGATAATTCATGCTACCTCATAACAATTCAAAGATTCATCACCTAAACTCCATAAGCCAATAAAACATAGTATGCAAATATATCAATTCCGATCACTTGCTCGATTACATAAATTTCACCTTCCAATAAATATAGATCACTTGACCTCTCTTGTGTGGACTTCGATCAGGTTCCTTGATTAAAAACCTCCGTTCTCCTTACATAGCCATATGATATGGTAGAAAACTTCGGGATCATATCAAGAATCTGTATCAAGTGTTCGCCATTAAGAATTGAGTGAAAAATCTTTGTTCGGACTGGTGTAAACCACCTCGAAATCATGTACTCGATTACTGTATCAAGAATAGTCATGCAAATAAACGATCTATGTACAACTTACATATCTATCCTATTAGTTTCTTAACTATACCAATACCTTTTATCACTTTATTTTATCCAAATAGTATGTTACTAAAATCATTTATGAACCATTTCATAAAACATAACTTCAAGTTTATATATAGTTATACAACTTAAGTTCATATCCGTATAATACTCCATCACATCCTAAGAGTATATACAAAACATCAAATTTATTTTACTTAACAAGTATGTTTAACCAATTGAACTTGTTTTAACTTACTATCTTCTCAGTTCAAGTGTTATATAAACTCATCTTTATATTTTCACAAAACACTTAGTTTCAAATTCTATAACGATTCAGAAGTTTCCGACTGTCCAAAATCATTGAAAATCCCTTTTCATTTAACAAATGAAATCTACCAAACAACATATCATAAATATGATGCACATGTCATACAATTTTAATGCATAGGCTACATGTGTCCATAAAATAATAATTTATTAAACACACTTTACTCAAAAAGGAAAACATGAAAATATTTCATCATTTATTCTAGGCTATGCCACTACCACTCGGGCACCCTACATATAAAACTTTTCTACATAAAAAGTTCATATCAAATCTTTTTCTAAAGAAAACTTTAGAACTAAACACCAGGTTTTTATTTCAAATCACTTTGAAATAGTAATATATACATATATATTTTGTATAACAGTTCATACTTTTGAAATTTAAATCGAAATCTATTTTATTAAAAAACCATGTAGCATCCCCCACTTAGAAACCTAAAAATGAACGCCGATGATGTTGAAGTCATCACCAGAATTATTTTTAAGCAACAGGAGTGAGTTTAGTACATCCAACTCATGCCTTTCGGATTTAACCAAAATCATTTCTGAAACACCCCACACCCCTTAGTATACCTAAAAAGACACACTAGAAGGTGTGGTGCGTTGTAGGTATAAACTAAAACTAGTAGAGACTAAGATTCACAAGACAGAAATAGGTAAAAATAGTAGAAACAATTTAAATAATAACTTATTTAGAACAGAACTTCATAATTGCTTTAAAAACCAAATAATTCACCAAATACCAAATATATCACGTATCAAAATGCCATACATATATGTCTTATGAAATCAAAGAAAACCATAGTCTCAAAAATCAGAATACAACTATTCCCCAACGTGTGCCAGTACAAATAAAGAACAAAAAGCTAAAAGAAAAGAAGTGGAAGTACATAGTGGAATCTCCTTCAAAGAAACCTCCAAGCAACTGCAACCTACTGTCCTCTTCCTTGATTGCCTATGGGGGGAAATGGGGAAAATAGAGGAGTGGGTCAGACTAAAAGTCTGGTGAATGATAGTAATTACTAGAATTTTTAAGTAAAGTAAAGGTAATAGGCTTTACAACAGTTCTAGTATATAAAAAGAAACAAAGGAAATAGAAGAAGGAATAAGCTGGAAATAAATACGAATTAACTATTAAATATGATTAGTTAACTTTGATTGTTTTCACTAGTCTTTGATAGCTGCTTTGATTAGGATGAATTCCTAATCCTATAATTAGGCTGAAATCCTAATTCTACCCTTTGATCGGTCTGCTACTCCATATACCTTACTGCGGACTAGACGCTATATAACTCCCTACACATAAAGTAATGACATCTACGAAAGACGCACAAAGTACAAAGGTGTCTACGAAAGACGCACAAAGTATTTATTATGGACTAGACGTTATATAGCTCCCTACACAGAAGGCAATGGTGCCTACGAAAGGCACACATACTAAGCGCTTGGAACTCATAAGCGATTACTGAGCACCGAAATGGAAGTCGCACGCATAACTGCCACCATGCTCATGCTACCGGTTGCTCCACCTATTGGGTCTTCTTATTACCTGTGCTCTAGCATAAGCATGCCCCTCGTCTCACTTCAGGATTATGTGAAACACCGTGTCCATAGAAAAATAGGGGAAATGCTGTCGGTACGGCCCATCATCCAAACAATATCTAGTTGCGTCCCTTGTCCAAATCCCCCGAGATTTGGACTTCTATTTGACCAATTACTACCATTATTAGCATAAGCGTGCCCTCATCTCACTTCAAGCTAATGTGAGACCGCCATTTTATCTAATAGGGAATGCTTTTTGGTACAGGTCCTACTTTCATTTTTGCTTATTAACTTAGATAAATTATTTAAATAAGCCTTTATTATTATCTTCACTATCTTTGCTTATTAATTTATCCTAAGTCTTAAAATAAGCCTCTTTCCATTCTTTTTCTTATTATAACCTATGTTATAATCATGCTTATTACTTAACCCAAGGTCTAAGTGTGAAAATAAGCCTCTTTTATCTTGTACTCTTTTTAGCTATAATTCTAAGTTATAACTAGGCTAATTATCTTTAATTAGTCAAATTCTAACATTAATATCAAAATTAGGCTCAATTTCAGTCTTAATTCCATTTTTATTACAGTCTTTACAATTTACATCTTATCTTTAACAGAGATAAACTAAAATTAACTGAAAAGTATAGCTAAAAGAAATAGACTGAAAATAATTCTAAAAACTGTAAATAAACTACTAAAAAGGTTATCCCAAAAATCGTAGTAAAACTTCAACTATTGGAAGCCCTATTATATTAAATTACTTGAAGAAATTTAAAATAATTACAATCACTCACCTGTGGTCCTAAGCTCTTCCCTTTTGGTCTTCCCGGATCCACTTGAGGGTATTAAAATATTTTATTTAAAAAGATTCTCCCCTTGGAAAATTTTTCCTTTTAGGGTCCTTCCTGAAAAGGTGAACCCAAGCGGAGAAAATCTAGAACGAGAAAAAGTATTAGGCCTAGGGTCTTATTTATAGGGGTAGAAGTGGATCTCAGACCGTTGGATTTGGAGATTGAATAGGATGCAACCATGTCATAGGCTGAATAGGAGCCGTCTGATGGAAGCACGAAGGGACCAGATGAGAGAAAAGAATGCAAATAACGAAAAAAAATTCGCTAACGAACGTTTACACGACGAAGGAAAATTTCCTTCATCCATTACCCAAGGCGAGTCGATCGGGCGGTCGATCGCTCCTCCCCTTAGGTCGACCGGCCGGTCGACCTAAGGCACGGTTGGGTCGACCTAGCCTATTTTTCTTCTTCTTTCTTTTCTTGTTTATTATTAACTCGGATTTCGACGTTCTATATATGGAAATTGACCAGAAAATTACCACGGACACAATGGTGCAACTCCCGTGGGTCGATTCTGATAATTTCACAAAGTTATTTTATTATTTCATTAATTAACGAATTAATTATTATGGGTTAAATTTTAGGTTGTTTCAATTTCAAAATTATATCAAGTACTTCGTAAATATTACTAAGTACCATGATCTCAATTTCGTAAACTAATTCCCCAAATAATTACTTTTGAATAATACTACTATTATTTTTCCAAAATCTTGAAAAACATTTTCGAAGACATCGGGATTTAAGTTCTCATAACATCAATTAAATCCTTTTTGTATATTAATCATATTTTATAAACCATACTTATATAACATCACTTTCTTCTATAAATTCCTTTCACAAATGTTTATTTACTAAATATCTTATCTTTCTCATATTAAAATAAAATCTTTCACTCAGTTCAACTTTATAAAAGTTAACTTTTAACCCCACATTATCACTGAACGCCTTATAGTCAAACCGTGAAACTAAATTCACAAGGTGTTCATTTCAATGCACCCACAAATACTGTTTACACAACCCATGCAGTAAAAGGTAAAAATGCTAATAAACTGGTCGAGCATAAATCTGTAATCAAGAAATGATAGCTAATGCCAATAAACTGGCCGAGCACAACTAAGCTACTAAATCTACAATGATTATAAGGCTCATAACTGGTCGAGCATGTCAAGTTAGTCTACAAAGGATAGCAGTGCCTATAAACTAGTCGAGCATAACTAAACTAATTAACGAGGGACAGTAGATAAACATTATTAACCCCTACATTAATTAAACTATACTTTGACAATTCACTTATATAAATTACCTTATATAAGATCTTTAATATTCGTTGTTATAATTACCATTAAGGTATACATTTACAACAATTACAAATACACTCTCATATGTATAATACACTTGATCATGCTAGAGCATTCCATTACCCTATCTCTTAATGAGTCATACCCACCAAAGCCAAGGTTCTCACTTAACCTTCATCTCTGATATCAACTATAATGACCCCTCTTTTTGACCCTCGAATGTCGACACTAATACATCCACGGTATTCATGTGTCGAGCACCCAAGTGCTGGAAAAATGAAAAGTTAGGGTAAAATAAAAAGAAAAAGAAATAAAACAAGGAAGAAGAGAATACAATATTAGAATCTCACAACGGAACGATACTATGTAATAGCAAAGGAACAGTACAAAGGGGTTACTCCGATACATAAATTTCGGAGTTACAAAACCTAAGTACTATCATCAGCTTGGACAGTTATAACAACTTGTCCTCACAAATGCTGATATGTACAATATAGTAATGCAGCGGAAATAAGAATACTACGGTAGGTGAAACATCCAGCTCGTCTTCTCGAGCTCCAAGGAACATCAACGAAAACCTGCCTTTCTTAAACTACTCAAAAGAGAACGCAAGGAATTTAGGGAAAATAAAATCCAAGCGTCAAACACAGGTCTGTTATGAGAAACTCAAGAAAATGTGATCAACATATAATAGTACATTTGAGACCACACAGAATGCCATAACGATTATCCCCTCAAAAGAACCACCATCTAATACGTACATATGGTGATATAATGGATAATATCTGGGTTGTAGAATATTAATATTATAACATAGCTGGAATGGTTACATTGGTTACATTCAACAACATATTAGGAGTACAATCAAAACCCGATAAAGAACGTTCGCATATTGGATTTTCCATGGAGATCCCTCCGATCAAGCTGAAATCAAATCTCCATGCACAAGGGTCAGAAACTACCTCTGAGCGTCGTATATCTCTAGATAGAATATGCCATAAGGTAAACATAACTGATCCACGTCTAAATATGTGATCCAAAATACCATTACACCTGCACGCAACATCGATAAGCATACTCTAGATCTGGAGTGATAATATCCTGTCGTGGATTTGCAAAACCCCAAGCTATGCTCCTACTCTATTTTTTGCCATTTTCGATGTCAAGCTCATTTCAACATCTTTCACAAGAGTCTTCATTGCTCGAACAAAACACAAATCCCAAATTGGATCCCCATATCTCGAACAGATCACGAAACCACACATGGATTCCCATATCTCAACAGATCTCGGAATCACACATGGATTACCACATCCTGAATAGATCACGAACCACTACATGTATTTGAGCATCTTAAACAGATCTCGAATCTCCATAAAGATTCCCGCATCCTGAACAAATCCCCTTCCAAGAGATAGAACATGTATCTCAGCCGTGAATTGGTTTTTGGTAAGTAAAACACTTATCGATCCTGGTCTCTCCAAGACTGAATAGACAAATTTGGTCATTCAATGATAATAAGAACAATCATATATGGAAACCAACTCTCATATACTTATCATGTTTCTGATATTTTCCTCTCATCTTATCCCTCGATCAAGTGTGAAGCTAGTAGGTTAGAGCTCTATTGCTCATATCCCTACATGAACATCAATCTCAATTCCCACGGATAGACAAGCCTACTTCATTGGCTTTTAGTGCTAAGTATACGAGTAAATGTTTTCCATAAACAAGTAAACATACAAAGCACGATCAAGTCATACAAAGCACGATTAAGTCATACAAGCGACTTCTAATCCCCTTTTTTTAAATAATTTTTATTAGTTAAAACCTCCTTTATTAGTAAAACTTCTTTTATCTAATAAAACATGATTTATCAATTCCTACTATTTATTTGTACCGTGTTCAATACTTCAAAAATATTCACATACTTATCACAAATGGTATAAGTATATTCACAAATCATCAACAAGATTTCTTACTTAACACCTTTACTCTTTTTATACTTCAAAAAGTGTTCATATACTTATCGCAAATGGTATTAAGTATATTCATAAATCATTAACAAGATTTCTTACTTAAAACCATTACTCTTTTTATACTTCAAAATATCCGTTTAAGGATCTAAGTACTTTCACAAATCCATTTAAAAAGGTTTAAAACTAATGTTGTTTAAACATCGTCACTACGTACACAAAACCATTTCACTTATGCTTATCTTTAAAACTTTCTTTTAAAGATCTATTAACATTCATAGGTGTAATAAAAAAGGGTTAAAGATGGATGCGATTAACACATTGTCACAACAAACCCAAACCATTTTCCTACTTGTTACTATCTTTAGAAACCTTTGTTTTAAAGATCTAAGTTCGTATTCAGTTAAGATCGATAACCGATTAATCGATTATCTTGTCAAAAACCACTGCTTATACAAATCAATGTTCATATACTTAACTCGTTTTCGACAATCCCAACTTAAGTATTCGTTGTTCAAGAGGGAAGCCCGGTAGGTTAGAGCTCTATTGCTCCATCCCTATTCGACATCAATCTTTAACTCTCGGAAATAGATAAATCTACTTCGTCTACTTTTAGTGTTAAGTAAAGTTAATTACCTTTTTTGTCCAAGTAAGTAAACAATAAGATTAACACATTTTTGACATTTTAGCTTTTACTGTTCCTCACTCAAGAGTTAAGCCAAGTAAGTTTGGGCACTGTTTCCTATAGGAAGCCTCTAGAACCATCCAAGCTTGTATGAAGAGAGAGTGTTTGATTAGTGGCTAATGTGTTCATTAGATATTAGCCTAAGAGTTAATTATTTCTATTTTTCTCATTTTTTATTTAGATAGCCGTAAACATGAAAAAAAATTGGTTGCTTATTATGTCCATAATGATTACTTAGACATATGTAAAAAGTTTGAACAACTTCCATTGAGAAAATAGCTGTTTATCAATAAAACGATTTTCGATCATATTATCGATATTTTTCCAAAGTATGTATTTTTGTAAACATTTTTCCACAACAAGTCTACTATAATTACTTATGATTTAAAAGGGGGTTAAAATGCTTACTAAATCATTTTCAAAACATTTAATTCAAGATTCAAATATTTACATAATTCGGATATTTAAATACGAAGTGTCCAAAATTCTGGGTTGTTACACCAATTCTTGATTCCTCAATGGTACCCACCAAGCCTTTAGTCACCAAAATACTCTAACCACTATTACTCATATTCATGGAACCACTTCATTTTTCTTATTTAAACAAGGTGTATGCAAATACAATATGTCAAATAATAAGCAACCAAATAGATAAATAAACAACCAAACAAGCAACAACCAGTCAAAACAAACAAGCAATAAGCAAACAAACAAGTAAGCAAATAAGTAATCATAATATTACAAACAGTTAACAACATAATACAGTTAAGAAAAATAATTCAAACAAGCATGACATAAATTAATTAAATAAATATTCAATGAGTAACAATTAAAACCAGTCATAGTAAAATAGACTATCAACCACATGTGTAACAACCCGATATTTTCAACCATTCGCATCCGCACATGTCGAACTTGAATTGCTCAAAATATTAGATTGTTAATTTATATTTGGCAAAACTCAGCATATACAGTAAATAAATAATTACAGAATCATAGACACAAAGTAATATAACAATAAGGAGTGGACAAGATAAATAGTAGTTCATGAAGCTACTATATAAAAAAACAGAGTTTGAAATAAAATACAACAGAATATCTCAAATATAATGTAGTCTTGAATACAAACAGGTGACAAGTCTGAACAAAATCACTGTATAGCTGAAAGCTGAATAGATACAGATGGATCTCCAAGTGAAGCTCCAACTCCAAAGGTGAGTCTCAAATGCTGTGACACTCAGTCTGACCCGAGCGTAAAGCAAAACACAAAACACTCGAGTCAGGATTAACATTCTTATATTAATAAACTCAACTCAAGTGAAATGTCAACTGAAATACAATTCCCTTAAAGGATGTTTGGGATTTCCATCCTCTAAGGATACGTGGAACTATCTACTATGTAGTAATATACGCTATTATAATATGTCTATAGTAAAGTAAACTATTAAAATAGCGTTAATGCGTTACCCATATCCCCCTTAACACATTTTATATAATGCCATAGTCTATACAGATACTGTAAACTCCACTCCCATGTGGGCTATTAGGGAGCACTCCATAGGTACGACACAAAACAAACTCGTAGAAGACGCGATAGGGCATGTGACACGGCACGCGAGGCAATGCCAAGGTAGATATACCGTTTGCGGATCCGGACTAGTGGTAACGCATAGCAGCTACTACCGCCCACCTCGTGACACACTCCCAAATCAAAGGGTGCACCCAATCAAATCACAAAAGCAATAGAATGGTATCGAAGAAATGTGTCCGATCGGAGGAATGACCTCACTTGGCCCGGCATGGCTCCTGTTTTAGCCACATCAAGCTGGCTCACGGGAGTCGGGGCTACATAAATACCATATGGAATCATCACAAAACCATCCTACTTCATTCTGGAATATCCACCACGTACATAGTTGTTAAAGTGGTTTTCGGTATTGGCAGAGAGTATGACAATATACGATCCCGGTCTCTTTAACAACCAAACGTTATTATAACACCGTGGTCAGTTCATTTCAAATAGTTCATACTTCATATCAAAATATCATATTCATTTCAAAACACATCGATTCAATATTATTATTCACTTTAAATAATATTCATTTCCAGAATCGTAACACTTTCAAATTTATAACACATTCGAAATCACAACACTTTGAAATCATAACACTATGAAATCACAACACTTTTGAAATCATAACACTTTTGAAACCATAACACTTTTGAAATCGTAACACTTTTGAAACCATAACACTTTCGACTTAAACAGTTTAGATATTGCGAATAGTATATATATTAAATTAGTTATAAATTAAAATAGTTTATATATTAAAATAATTTTTATATATTAAAAATAGTTTATATATTAAAATACTTTATATAATAAAAATAGTTTCCTCCAATTTCACCCATCGATTCAAATCAGCTTAATTTCCAAAATTCAATTTAAATCAATTCCAGTTTAACCATTTCAAATTTAAAGTTCAAAGATTCAATTTTATATATTTAAACATTTAAAATATAAACTTCATTTACTTTTCAACACTAACTTTAAACTTATCCAAATTGGAAAATTTTCCCTTAACCATTTTTGTAACAATTTATTTGACTCCCAATTCATATACCTAAATCAATATTAAACATTAAATCTCAATTTTATTAAAAATTGAGAATATTCATTTAATCATTTATTTTCAAATCAAGTTATAAACCAAGTTATAATCATATCTTTTCAAAATCTCAATTATATTCCAAGTCAACATTAATTTATCTCTCTAACCTTTATTATTAAAGTTATAAATCTATATTAATATAAATTTTAAATAAATATTTTAAAACATATTATATACTAATTAAATTAAATTTTATTAAATTAAATCTTATTATATATATTTTTAAGAAAATAAAATTATAAGAAAAATCTTAAAATTTATATTTCAAAACTAACTTATAAATTTAAAATTCCAAAACATATAATTTTTAAAATCTACAATTTAAACATATATAAAAATATCATTTATATATATATATATATTAAAAATCAATATTTATTTAAAACCATATATCTCCTTTCAAAACCTTGGAAATCATTTTCAAAACATATATAGACCAACGGTGTCTGTATATAATTTTCTATCCTATGGTCAAGTGATATGGATATTTATCATTTCAATCCGCAATTTAAATATTTACGGGTATATATCATTTCAACCCACAATACCAAATTCAATTAAATGAAAATCGCTTGGGTTTATATTTCAACCCATAACGATTTTCTCCTATTCTACAAGATCGTCCGGATATATATCATTTCAACCCATAGGGAATTCTGAAATAACATGGTACTTGCAGAGTGAGAACAGATATGATAATAATTTAATATATCAACAACAGGCATATGACATCAATAACAATAAAATATAATATAAACAATAGGATATGGTGTAATATCCTACAGGTGAACAATTACAGATAATAGCATATCATATATAACAATTAAATAATTAACATTTCAAATTAGCAGCATATTTCAATTGTCGTTTCAAGTGAAATCAAACTTAATAAATATAAGAATGTTAATCGTGAGTGATTGCTCACCTTTCGAGGATAGAGATGAATGAGAATGAGATGAGTTACGAATCCAAGCTCGAATTCCAAAGTAAAGCTAGATTGGCACGAATTCGACGAACATAGCTGATAACAGGAATCGATGAATACAAATCGAATCAGTTTTGATATAAAATGAAAATATATACATTATTATTATATTATATATATATATTTTTCAATATTTTAATTTAAGGCAAATATTAAAATAATATAAAAATTTCAAAATCATTATTCTTAAAACTCAAGTATTAAGAATTTAATATATATATATATATATATTATGTTACACAAATCATTTTAAACACATATATTTTAAGACCAAAACACGTATTTATATATATTATATATAAATAAAAATGTCAATCCATCCCTTGTATGCAAACACATATATTATAATCAAATTGAATACAGTCAAAGATTTGTAAAATCTATATACATATATATAAGATATTTATATATATGACATACATTTAAAACTATATATATATATATAAATAGTAGGATATAAAGCAAAAGATTACAAAGCTTATCTAACTACCATATATCAAAACAATTGTACGAATAAAACCCAGAATATAATATATCCTATATTAACTATGCATACTGTGCGATATTGGAGACTTACTTACCTATACATTATAACAGTTTTATAATCTATATATATGTATATCAAATTTAACATCAATATTAATAAAAAGTACATTATCTTTAAAAACAATTCATATTATATATGTAGTGAACACAAATATGAATGCGGCTACTTAACCAAGCCTCTATATATATATGTAAACCGCAACCTATGCAGACTAACACATAAAATTTACAGCATATGTAAACCAATATATAATATATCTATTATATTAAAGAACTAATATAAACCTATACTCAACTATAAACACAGATTCAATATATGTAAACTAGTAGTAAATATGTTTATAAGCTTATACAGTCACGATATAAATTCACTATTTAATAAACCCATATTATGTTGAAAACAATATGCCTACATATATACATATATACACTATACAAATAGGTTTTTGAAACATATATATATGAAACATGTATATATATTACCGAAAACTAATACATGCCAGCTGAAAACATATATATTATATATATAACCGATTTAATATGAAATATGTAGGAATGCATGCCTGCTTTTCTTCACAGCCGAATAAGATGGCCAGAGGAGGACACGGGCAGAGGTCTAGGTGGTCGGCGCTAGGGAGGAGGATGCGGAGAGAGGATGAGAGGGGGGAGACCGAGGCCATAGTTTGGTCGGAGGTTGTCAGGGGCGAGCAGGCTCGTGGCGTGATGGAGCACAGTGGCGGTCGCTGCAAGGTTCAGTTGTGGGCTGGATTGATGGCCGAAGTGGAGTTTAAAGGTGGAAAGGTGGATCGGCTGCAAAATATGGGAGCTATATATATTATAAATTTATTATAAAGGAAGTAGAAAACGAGAAGAAATGACAAAGCAATATTATATTGCAATGGAACCGAGAGAAGATGGAAAGAACAGAAAATATATAATTCAAATGAATAACGTAAAGAAGAGTATACGAACTCGAAAAGGGGCCATAAAAAAATTAAAGAATAACAACAGTCGAAAACATTGAATTCTACAAATAGTAAATGCCAGTGACCGTTTATTTAGCCATTTGAATTTCTTTTTGAGTGAATATGAAAGTAATGGTAACGGTCAAGTCTCTCGATTCAGCTGAGCAATTAATTTTGTTTGGGCAGCACGTTTAAATTTTGAAACTGAAGGAAGGAGTAAAGTCACAATTTACGGTACCGTTACAACGAACCGTTTTATCGCTTCCATCGCGTACCGGACCTCAAAATACAAAAATAAATATACTGTGGAGATTAGCACGACAAGACGAACAGAATGGTACACAGATATCAGAGATACGATCGAATTATAAAAATTCGAATTTCCGCTATCGGAAATGCCGCAAAATTGCAGAAAATAAGATAAACTGATCTAGAGAAGTCCAAATTTTGCGAAACGAAATATGCCGTCTCACTCAGAAGATGATTTACAAATTTATTGTATAAAAATATTCAAGTTTGGAAAACATTTTATGATCATAAAATATTAACTGATTTAAATTTAAATAAAATTACAAAATAAAATAAACTTCCATATTATCTGATGAAAATTACCATTTGCTATGTTAAAATAGACGTATACCAAATAACAATTTTTTATTTCAAAATTTTATTATTTAAAATTTCACAAAATTTCAGTTTATTACGTTATTAAAGCAGTTAAAATTTACGGGTCATTACACTCTCCCCCTCTCAAAACTTTTCGTCCCCAAAAAGGAAGGAGGTAGGAGAATAGAAACAACCAAAAAGAAAAATAGATTGAAAGACAAGATAAAACAATTAATTTGAAACCATATAAACTACATTTAATTTAAGATTGGTTTATATTCAATTAGTTGACTCCAATTCATTTTATTTAATCAATCAAATTTATGGTGTTCACATTTGATTGATTTCATTTTCATATATTTTCATTCAATTGATTTGTTTCAAATTTATTAACATTTATTGCACAATTTTCACAACAAGATTTGTTTTATTTTACTCATTTATTAAATTTATTAGATCATCCATAGTAAATTCCACCTCAACATTCAACTTCAACTATTCAAAACCATACAGATTTTAATTAATATTCAACAAATTTGGTTTAATCCATTTTATTCAACTAATAGATATTCATTCAATTTAAAATTGATTTTCTTTCATTTAATCAACATTCCTTTCAAACAAATTCATTTTTAAATTAACTTATTTATTTTATCCATTTATCTTCAGCTAAGTTGATTCCACAAAAATTCACTTTCAACTATCCTTAAGTCTATATTTGTTCTCTTAACTAGCATTCTCATTTATTTATTAAATTTATTTCACTTAACATATTTTTCCACATATATATTAAGTGTAATAAACATATTATAACCATATATTATTCAACTATTTAATTCTCTTTTTATTGTTCAATTCATTATTCAATTATTATTTATAAATTCCCTTAACAAAATATCATTTTGATATCCTATTGCTCACATTTATTTTTGTATATTATTCAATTACCTATTCACATTTAACTATTTCTAGGTAAGTTATATTAAGGTTCTAGGTGTAATTAAATACTATACAAATTTTCCTTTATTTACAACATTTATATTAAGCCAGATTTTAGTTTGAACAATTTATTACTTAAGTTTTCTTCTTGTACAACCCTTTATTATACCCCAACATTTTGACTTTTTTGAATATTCTAGGCAAGTTATATATATTAGAATGTAATTTAGTGTTATACAAATAAGTTTGTTCAAATTCATTATTTCAGGTTGGTTTAATTCCATTTATCATTTCAGATATTCCAATTATTCAAACATTTCACTTTATTTCAATAATTGAAACTATTTCTTAATATAAAACTTAAGATTCAAATTTCCAGTTTCACTTCAAACTATTTTGAAATAATTATATACATATATATTATATAAATCAATTTATACACAAGAAATTCAAACAAAATTTATTGTCCAAAACAAAAGTGTAGCGAAGCTACTAAGGGAGGCCTCTCCACTTCGAGACTCGAAAATGAATGTCGATGATGTTGTAGTCATCACCGAAAATTATTTTCCAACGACAAATGAGGGGAGTACTGATTTACTTCATTAAAAATTCTTTGGAAACAACTCCCATTTGGAAATACTTCAAATGATATTTTCAAAATACGAAAAACCAAATTTAGAAATGCACCGGAAATTAAATTATCAACTCTTTAATTTAAATTCGTTTCATTTTCAAATCAAATTTTATAACCATATTTACAATTTCAAGGAAGAATAGTAAATGATTTGAAAGTGTTAACCAAGAAATAAATGATAACCAAGTATTATCATTTCTAACAACCAATTCATTTTACTATCTAATTTCAGAAAAATTATACTTATATATATATATAATATAATCATAAAAATTTATTTCATTTACCAAATTTGGAAACAATATTGTGTCAGTTTGCTCTGTTCAAGTGTTTTGGAATTCCTATCGATAGCGTTGATCAAACGAATCGATCGAAACCCAAAATTCAAACTTAACAACTCAAACAACACAATATAAAGCATTTTAATATTAATTACAAAATACACTCCTTTACACGATGATTCAAGAATGGATTACATAACAAGAATAGAGATTCAAATTTAGATGAACCCTAGTCAAAGAGAATTCTAATTCAAAAATAGGCTCGAAACGAAGATAAAATAATTAAATTTCAAAATAGAAAGATGGATATACTGATATTAATCGCGGGCGACCTTAACCGGGTCAACCATGACTTCAAGAATAAGATCGATGCTGATCTGAGGCAAATCGACATCTGATCACAAGAGATAGAATTCAGGCATAGCAAGAGGTAGCGGCATCTAAATCGAGGATACAGAGATCTCCGGTGAATCAATGCCTATTGTAAAGGAGTTTCACCCCTTTATAAATCATATTAAGGTTGGCAGGATAGAAATGGAGCTATGGGATGCTCTAGTATCAAGAAGAACACGAACAGAAAATGACAAGAATGGATTTCAGAACAAGGTAGGGTTCCAAAGTTCGAAAGAAATTTGAATCAAAGAGAAAGAAATTCAAGCTCGAACGAAGGTGATTCTGTAATTAAATTTACTCTATATGCTAAGTTTTGCCTAAACCAGAGCTCTGATATCAACTGTAACAGAACGATATTTTCAACCATTCGCATCCGCACACGTCGAACTTGAATTGCTCAAAATATCAGATTGTTAATTTATATTTGGCAAAACTCAGCATATACAATAAATAAATAATCATAGAATCACAGGCACAAAGTAATATAACAATAAGCAGCGGACAAGATAAATAGTCGTTCATGAAGCTACTATATAAAAAACAGAGTTTGAAATAAAATACAATAGAATGTCTCAAATACAATATAGTATCGAATACAAACAGATGACAAGTCTGAACAAAACCACTAGATAGCTGAAAGCTGAATAGATACAGATGGATCTCCAAGTGAAGCTCCAACTCCAAAGGTGAGTCTCAAATGCTGTGACGCTCAGTCTGATCCGAGCGTAAAGCAAAACACAAAACACTCGAGTCAGGATTAACATTCTTATATTAATAAATTCAACTCAAGTGAAATGTCAACTGAAATATAAGTCACTTAAAGGATGTTTGGGATTTCCGTCCTCTAAGGATCCATGGAACTATCTATTATGTAGTAATATACACTATTATAATATGTCTATAGTAAAGTAAACTATTAAAATAGCGTTAAGGCGTTACCCATATCCCCCTTAACACATTTTATATAATGCCGTAGTCTATACAAATACTATAAACTCCACTCGCAAGTGGGCTATCAGGGAGCACTCCATAGGTACGACACAAAACAAACTCGTAGAAGGCGCGATAGGGCATGTGACACGGCACGCGAGGCAATGCCAAGGTAGATATACCATTTGCGGATTCGGACTGGTGGTAACGCATAGCAGCTACTACCGCCCACCTCGTGATACACTCCCAAATCAAAGGGTGCACCCAATCAAATCACGAAAGCAATAGAATGGTATCGAAGAAATGTGTCCGATCGGAGGAGTGACCTCACTTGGCTCGACATGGCTCCTGTTTTAGCCACATCAAGCTGACTCAAGGGAGTCAAGGCTACGTAAATACCATATGGAATCGCACAAAACCATCCTACTTCATTCTAGAATCTCCACCACGTACACAGTTGTTAAAGTGGTTTTCGGTATTGGCAGAGAGTTTGACAATATCCGATCCCGGTCTCTTTAACAACCAAACGTTATTATAACACCGTGGTCATTTCATTTCAAATAGTTCATGCTTCATATCAAAATATCATATTCATTTCAAAACATATCGATTCAATATTATTATTCACTTTAAATAATATTCATTTCCAGAATCGTAACACTTTCAAATTTATAACACATTCGAAATCATAACACTTTGAAATCATAACACTTTGAAATCACAACACTTTTGAAATCATAACACATTTAAAATCATAACACTTTTGAAACCATAACACTTTTGAAATCGTAACACTTTTGAAACCATAACACTTTCGACTTAAACAGTTTAGATATTGCGAATAGTATATATATTAAATTAATTATAAACTAAAATAGTTTATATATTAAAATAATTTTTATATATTAAAATACTTTATATAATAAAAATAGTTTCCTCCAATTTCACCCATCGATTCAAATCAGTTTAATTCCCAAAATTCAATTTAAATCAATTCCAGTTTAACAATTTCAAATTTAAAGTTCAAAGATTCAAGTTTATATATTCAAACATTTAAAATATAAACTTCATTTACTTTTCAACATTAACTTTAAACTTATCCAAATTGGAAAATTTTCCCTTAACCATTTTTGTAACAATTTATTTGAATCCCAATTCGTATACCTAAATCAATATTAAACATTAAATCTCAATTTTATTAAAAATTGAGAATATTCATTTAATCATTTTTTTTTCAAATCAAGTTATAAACCAAGTTATAATCATATCTTTTCAAAATCTCAATTATATTCCAAGTCAACATTAATTTATCTCTCTAACCTTTATTATTAAAGTTATAAATCTATATTAATATAATTTTTAAATAAATATTTTAAAACATATTATATACTAATTAAATTAAATTTTATTAAATTAAATCTTATTATATATATTTTTAAGAAAATAAAATTATAAGAAAAATCTTAAAATTTATAATATCAAAACTAACTTATAAATTTAAAATTCCAAAACATATAATTTTTAAAATCAACAATTTTAACATAAATAAAAATATCATTTATATATATATATATTTTAAAAATCAATATTTATTTAAAACCATATATCTCCTTTCAAAACCTTGGAAATCATTTTCAAAACATATATAGACCAACGGTATCTGTATATAATTTTCTATCCTATGGTCAAGTGTTATGGATATTTATCATTTCAATCCGCAATTTAAATATCTACGGGTATATATCATTTCAACCCGCAATCCCAAATTCAATTAAATGAAAATTGTTTGGGTTTATCATTTCAACCCATAACGATTTTCTCCTATTCTACAAGATCGTCCGGGTATATATCATTTCAACCCATAGGGAATTCTAAACTAACAGGGAACTTGCAGAGTGAGAACAGATATGATAATAATTTAATATACCAACAACAGGCATATAACATCAATAACATTAAAATATAATATAAATAACAAGATATGGTGTCATATCCCACAGGTGAACAACTACAGATAATAACATATCATATATAACAATTAAATAATTAACAGTTCAAATTAGCAGCATATTTCAATTGTCGTTTCAAGTGAAATCAAACTTAATAAATATAAGAATGTTAATCGTGAGTGATTGCTCTCCTTTCGAGGCTAGAGATGAACGAGAATGAGATGAGTTACGAATCCAAGCTCGAATTCCAAAGTAAAGCTAGATTGGCATGAATTCGACGAACAGAGCTGATAATAGGAATCGATGAAGACAAATCAAATCAGTTTTGATATAAACTGAAAATATATACATTATTATTATATTATATATTTTTTTTTTCAATATTTAATTTAAGACAAATATTAAAATAATATAAAATTTTCAAAATCATTATTCTTAAAACTCAAGTATTAAGAACTCAAAATATATATATTATGTTACAGAAATCATTTTAAACACATATATTTTAAGACCAAAACACGTATTTATATATATTTTATATAAATAAAAATGTCAATCCATCCCTTGTATGCAAACATATATATTATAATCAAAGTGAATACAGTCAAAGATTTGTAAAATCTATATATATATATATAAGATATTTATATATATGACATACATTTAAAACAATATATATATATATATATATACGAACAGTAGGATATAAAGCAAAAGATTACAAATCTTATCTAACTACCATATATAAAAACTATTGTACGAATAAAACCCAGAATATAATATATCCTATATTAACTATGCATACTGTGCGACATTGTAGACTTACTTACCTATACATTATAACAGTTTTATAATCTATATATATGTATATCAAATTTAACATCAATATTAATAAACAGTACATTATCTTTAAAAAAATTCATATTATATATGCAGTGAAAACAAATATGAATGCGGCTACTTAACCAATCCTATATATATGTAAACCGCAACCTATGCAGACTAACACATAAAATTTACAGCATATGTAAACCAACATATAATATATCTATTATATTAAATAGCTAATATAAACCTATACTCAACCATAAACATAGACTCAATATATGTAAACCAGTAGTAAATATGTTTATAAGGTTATATAGTCACGATATAAAATCACTATTTAATAAACCCATATTATGTTGAAAACAATATGCCTAAATATATACATATATACACTATACAAATACGTTTTGAAACATATATATATATATATATATATATATATATATATCAAACACGTATATATTACTGAAAACTAATACATGCCAGTTGAAAACATATATTATATATATAATCGATTTAATATAAAATATGTCGGAATGCATGCCTGCTTTTCTTCACAGCCGAATAAGATGGTCAGAGGAGGACACGGGCAGAGGTCTGGGTGGTTGGCGCTAAGGAGGAGGATGCGGAGAGAGGAAGAGAAGGGGGAGGCCGAGGCCATGGTGTGGTCGGAGGTTGTCAGGGGCAAGCAGGCTCGTGGCGTGATGGAGCACAGTGGCAGTCGCTGCAAGGTTCGGTTGTGGGCTGGGTTGATGGCCGAAGTGGAGTTTAATGGTGGAAAGGTGGATCGGCTGCAAAATATGGGAGCTATATATATTATAAAATTATTATAAAGAAAGTAGAAAACGAGAAGAATTGGCAGAGCAAAATTATATTGCAATGGAACTGAGAGAAGATGGAAAAAATAGAAAATATATAATTCATATGAATTATGTAAAGAAGAGTATACTGACTAGAAAAGGGGCCACAAAAAATTGAAGAATAACAACAGTCGAAAACATTGAATTCTGCAAATAGTAAATGCCAGTGACCGTTTATTTAGCCATTTGAATTTTTTTTGACTGAATATAAAAGTAATGGTAACGGTCAAGTCTCTCAATTCAGCTAAGCAATTAATATTTTTTGGGCAGCACGTTTAAATTTTGAAACCGAAGGAAGGAGTAAAGTCATAATTTACGGTACCGTTACAACGAACCGTTTTATCGCTTCCGTCGCGTACCGGACCTCAAAATACAGAAATAAATATACTGCGGAGATCAGCACGACGAGACGAACAAAATGGTACACAGATATCAGGGATACAATCAAATTATAAAAATTTGAATTTCCGCTACTGGAAATGCTGCAAAATTGCAGAAAATAAGATAAACGGAGCTAGAGAAGTCCAAATTTTGCGAAACGAAATATGCCGTCTCACTTGGAAGATGATTTACAAATTTATTGTATAAAAATATTCAAGTTTGGAAAACATTTTATGATCATAAAATATTAACTGATTTAAATTTAAATAAAATTACAAAATAAAATAAACTTCCATATTATCCGATGAAAATTTACCATTTATTATGTTAAAATAGACGTATACTATAATGACCCGTAAATTTAACTGGTTTTAATAACGTTATTAATTGAAATTTTGCGAAATTTTAAAACGATAAAATTTTGAAATATAAATTTGATATTTGGAATGCGTCTAGTTAATCATAGCAACTGGTAAATTTTCGTTCGAAAATATGAAAGTTTATTTCGCGCGTAAATTTACTTCAATTTAATCAGTTAAAAAACGATGAAAATAAAATGTTTTCGAAACCTAAATATTTTTACATAGAAAAATTCTAAAACATCTTCTGAGCAAGACGTCATTTTCCGTTTTTCCGAATTTGGACTTCTTTAGCTCTGTCGATCTTATTTTTCTGCGTTTTTGCTGCATTTTCCGCTAGTAGAAAATTCAAAATTTTATAATTTAATCGGATCGCTAATATCTGTGTACCGTTCTAACCGTCTCATCGCGCTGGTCACTATAGTATATTCACTTCTTGTTTCGGTGTTCGATTCACGACGAAAATGATGAAACCGTTCGTCGTATCGGTACCGTAAATGGTGACCGTTAGCTTTCCTTTGCCTTTTCAAATTTGAACGTGAAGCCAATGAACCAAATAAACTGCATTCATAACTTTCCCGAAATCCAACTCTTTCTTTCACTATTTCCTAGCGTATCCCTTTCTACCGTTTCATCTTTTCAATGCATCGATATTTGCTACATTTATTTTCATCGGTTTAAATTACAATAGATTTATATAAGCTGCACGCACTGTTCATTCCTCCTCTTCCTCTTCTTTGCTTTAATTTGTCTACAGACAATTTTCAAGGCCTCTCCCTCCTTTCTTTTGATTCATGCATGCTTACATTATTTTCTTACAGCATGTCCCTTCATTCTTCTCTTCATCAAACCCATCTTACACCTCCTCCCTCTTCCCTCCGGCCTCCATTCGCCTCAGCCGCAACCCTACTCTCACCACCACCGTCCTTTAGCCTCCACGCAGCATGACAACCCGTTCAACCTCTCGCCACCGTTTCCCGAAGAACACCACAACCAATTGGCTTCTTCTCAATATCACCGAAACACCCGAGCGCATATCCACCTAAGCCCTCCGGCCTGCCGAGATCCCCTCCACATGCAACTTCTTCTACGTGGCAAGCCTCTGCCGAGCACCAATCCCAAACGCCTCTCTGCTTCCCGCTATCACCGCAAGCACAGATCCGCCTCTCCCTCCACCACCTTCCGTCCGAGCCTCGTAAATATGTCGTGTCTCACTTTCCTGTGGAATGAGGTATGTACGTATTTCAAATATGTATAACTTGTATTTTCTTTTTTTTGATTATGAAAGCTTAAGTACGTTTTATAATAAGTATAGTATATATATAAAGTTGGGTTGGGTGATTTATATCTATATATACCAGTAGGTATTATGGGCCATAAGATGTTAGTATAAAAGAAATATCACATTTGTATGTGTAACAGGTTGTTGTAATTTGAATAAGCATATGTTCATAGGTTTATATAGGATATTTATTTTATAGAATTTTTGTGTCAGTTTTTTATGTAAATCGAAGTACATGTGTTAAAAATTTTGCTTAGAAATAGTTTCAGTAATATGGATCCTAAGTATTATATATACATATATGTATGATTTACAACCTGCTTCCAAATAAATAAAAAAAGTAGTCATATAGGAATTGTTGCTGCGTACGTAGGTAAGTACGTTGCATGAATATGTTATAAAAGAGAGTATAAACTATTTTACAAGTTATACAGTCTATGTTTTGCTAAAGCTTTTATAAACTGCAGTGATGATGTATTGCTCATTTTAAATATTGTTTTTAAATAGCTATATTCATACGCGTGAATTTATATTTTTACCATGGGTTTTATAGTATATATAAACATATGTACAGGTTTTGTTTTTTTAAATAAAGGTAAAAGGATATATGATGATACGTGAAGAATTGTTATATTTTGGACCATTTGCTTTATATTTTACTGATTTCAGTCTAACATTTTTATAAAATATATATATAGAACAGCTGTGTTGGTTGTTATATTTTGCATATCTGATTCTATCAGCTTGAACTTGGGTCTGGTTGCAACATTTAGTAGTTATATATACTAGTAAATATGTAGTTGCATTTAAAAGTTAGTGCGTCATTTTGTGTTAAAACATATATATGAAAAATAAATGAAAAAAGGGTTAGATTTGCTAAGTTATATGTTCGAATCTAAGTTATAAGGAGTATAAGCTTATATGTTCTGTGTATATATTTGTCAGTGTATGATATATTCTATATTTTATACTAAATTATATATGTATACATCTTATACTAGTTAATGGTGATATGTATTTGTTTAAAATTTTATTAGCATAATGTTTAGGCATCAATACTTCATTTTATGAACAGTAAAGACCGTGTATTTTATATCATAAGTACTATATTATATAAAGCAAGTGATGTCGTTTAAATAGATATTGAGTTTAAAATGTATACGTACATTTTAATTTGAATATTGGGTTTAAGGAAAATAATATAATTTATACATCTCGTTTAAAACTTTATTTAGGCTAAATTGATTTGTTTCCATTGATTACTATTATCAGGTTTGGTCGTCAAATTCGTGCCTATCAAACACGATCGTTGAATTCGTGCCAAATTTGCCTTGCTTGGATTCGCAATTAAATTTCAGTGTGCGTATCTGTGTCGTCTTCTTGACCATCTCTAGTCTCGAAAGGTGAGCAATCACTCACGATTAACGTTCTTTTATTTATTAAATTTGATTTCAATTGAAACGACAATTGAAATATGCTGCTGTTAGTTATTTACACTGTTATATATGTTTTACCTGTATCAGTTCACCTGTAACATCTGACACCATTATCTGTTATATATACAATGATAATCTAGTTTGGTTGCTAAGTGATTGATTGTTTGATGTTTACATTGGACGTTAAATTGTTAATGTTGTAAGTGATGAATAAATTGGAATTGAAATTGACGTAGGATAGTTAGATTTGATATATGTGTTGAATTTGATTTGTTAAATTTGTATAATATGGCCCCCTTTAAATAATTGACACGTAGAATTTGGTAAGTACACATTGAACCATTGAATGTGTGTTGAATAATTTATTGTAGTATAAAATTGAATAATGGATGACAAGTAAAGAACCGTATAAATATTAGTGTAATAGTCTTTAATCTACGTGAAATTATAGTGTAGATTCTAAAAATAATTATATTAATTTGCACAAACAACAATGTGAATTAATATGATTATTTTGGGATTATTTGAATTGATTATTGGATTGATATTAATTGTTGTTATTGCTTGTTTATTTACCTTGACACCATCTCAGTTATCACACTGCAAGTTCCCTTTGCTATGCTTTGATTTTGAATTGAATTGGAATGGGGTTGAAATGATAAATACCCAATTAAACTTTGACCTAGGATAGAGAATTAAATAAAGCCCGATTGGTCAATAATTTGATTTAAAAATAAAATGAAGATTTTATTTGAATTAATAATATGGTTTTGAAACGAAGTTGGAATTTGAATTTTAATGAAAGGAAATATTAATATTTAATAATCTGAGTCAAAATATTAACATAGTAGATGATGAATGAACGTTGTTTTAAAATTAATTATTTAATAATTAAATTTGGAATTATTAATAATTAAGTTTTGAAATTAGTTAATAATTAAGTTTTGAAATTATTTAATAATTAAATAAGATTGAATTATTTAATAATTAAATAAAATTGAATTCTTTATTAAGTAAATTTGAACTTCTTGAATAAGTGAAATTAAGTTTCTTTATTAATTGAGTTTTGAAATTGTAACTAAGTAAATTAATAAGTGAAATTGAATTTCTCTAATAAGAAATAAAATGTGTTTTATTGAAATTAATGTAAGATTTGAAATGTAAAGAATTTGATTTGATGAATTTAATTTAATCCAATTTGTAAGTTTTGATATAATGGAGTTGAACTTAAGTAATTGATTTAATAAATTGGAAGTTAAATAGATATTGTTTTGAAGGATAAATTTACTTAACGAATATTGAATAAAATCGATTAATGAATTTAAATTGATTTGAATGTTAAATTAAATTAATTTAAATGATTTCGGAATGAAACTTATATACGAACTGGAATCAATATTTGAATTGTTTTGAATAAAAATTGAATTTGTATTATAAGATTTTGAAATGGTAATTTGAAAGTTTTGAAACGAAAATTGTGGAAATTGATTTAGAAAGACAAATGAAATGTTGGTTTACAAATTCTGATTAAAATTGTAATTGATTTGGTTTTGTATTATATAAACGACCAATCGGTGTAATAATCACGAAAGTTATTAAAGAGACCGGAATCGGTTAGGGACATACTCACTGTCTAAACCGAAAACCACTTTAATAACTACACGCGGAGTGTGATCCAGAATGAAGTGATTGGAATGATGTACGTGATGACTGAAGAAAGAGAACGATAATGGATAGCCTTGACACTTGTGTCAAATTGGAAATGACTAAAACAGGAGCCGTGCCGGGCCAAATGGAGGTCAGCAACCTCGAACGAACACACTTCTTCGAAAACTACTCATTACTTGTTGTCGATTGGTGCACCCTTGATTTGGGAGTGTTGTTTCGCAGTGTTGCGGTCGCTGCGGCGATGCGTTCTCACCAGTCCGGATCAGGCGAACGGTAGTTTCACTACCTTGGGTATTGCCTCATGTGCCTTGTCATACTTGTATCCCTTTATACGCGACCACTACGATTTGTTTTGTGTTATACCTATGGAGTACTTCCTGATATTCCACTAGTTTACGGTGGAGTTTACAGTGCTGTATAGACTATAACGTTTATATAAAATGTGTTAAGGGGGATAATGGTAACGTCTTAACACTACTTTGATACTTTATATTACTGATAGGCATTATCTATTTACCGTACACTACTACATAGTAGATAGTTTAACGGATCCTTAAAGGATGGTTATTCCAAACATCCTTTGAGTTACTTGTATTTTAATTGCTATTTCACTTGTGTTGGATTTATTAATATAAGAATGTAAATCCTGACTCGAGTGTTTTGTGTTTTGCTTTACGCTCGGGTCAGACTGAGTGTACCAGTATTCAAGACTCACCTTTGGAGTTGGAGATTCGCTTGGAGATCCAGCTATCTATCCAGCTTTCAGATGTTCAGTTGATTCCAGTGTTGTATTCTGATTCTTGTATTTGAATATTGTATTCGAGACATTTGTTGTACCTTATTTAACTCTGATATGTATATAGTAGCTTCATGAACTACTATCTTTTGCTTCCTCTGCATTTATTTCTCTGTGTCTGTGATCTGTGATTATTATTTACTGTATATGTTCAGTTTTGCCAAATTTAAATTAACAACGCGGTATTTTGAATTATTCAAGTCCGACATATGCGGATGCGAATGGTCCAAAATAGCGGGTCGTTACAGTTGGTATCAGTGCTTTGGTAGCTCTTGGCAAAACTTAGCATATAGGGTAAATGTATTTACAGAATCACTCTCATTCGAGTTTCAATCTCTTCCTTTGACTCAATTCCTTTGAATTTTGGAACATTCCATGCGGTTCCAAATTTCATTCATGTCCCTCACTATTCGTCTTCTTTCATTTTTGGAGCATCACATAACTGCACTTCGAATGATCCTTATAATGAATCGGCGGTCTCGCCAAACTTCGAATGATTTGTAAAGGGGTGAAACTCCTTTACAATAGGCATTGATTTACCGGAGATTTCTGTATCCTCGGTTTACGATGCTATCTATCTCCTGCTATACCTGAATTCTATTTCTTGAGATCGAATGTCGATTTACCTCGGAATTACACATCGACCTTATTCTTGAAGTTATGGACGACCCGGTTAAGGTTGCCCGTGAATTAAATAGACTTACCCATCTCCCGATTCTGTTATTGAATCATCTTATCTTTTCTTTCGAATTTGTCTTCGAATCAGAATTCTCTTTGATTTGAGTCCATCAAATTTGAATCTCTATCCTTGCTTTGAATCCATTCTTGAATCGTCGAGCGAGGAACTGTATTTGTAAATTTATATTAAAATGTTTTATATATTGTGTTGTTTGAGTGGTTGATGTTGATTTGAGTTTCCGATCGATTCGTCTGATCAACGCTATCGATAGGATTTCCAAAACACTTGAGCAGAGCAAACTGACACAATGTTGTTTTCAAATTTGGTAAACAAAATAGTTTTGGATGATTATATTATATATAAAAATAAGTTTTCTGAAATTAAATTGTTAATGAATTTGTTGTCAAAATGATAGTATTTAATTTTCATTTATTGTTTTATAAACCATTGACTATTTCATAATATAAATAAATGAATTTGTAAACTTGGGTATAATTTGATTGAAATTTGAAATGAATTTAAATCAAGAAACTGGGAATTTAAATTTTCGGTGATTTTAGACTTTGATTTGAAAGTTTTAAAGTGTATAGTATTTAAATATTTCGAATAGAAATCATTTTCAAAGAATTTTAAATGTTTAAATAAGTGCTCTTCTCTTTGTCGCTGGAAAATAATTTCGGTGATGGAGGCCGCATCATCGACATTCATTTTCGAGTTTCGAAGTGGAGAGACTATTCTGTAGCTTTGCTACGGTTTTGTTTTGAAAAATATTTTGATTTGAATTTCTTCAGTATAATTTGATGTATATAATAGGTGTCTTATTTTAAAAATTTAATTTGATTTGATATAAATATATAGATATATCTCTAAATTATTTGAAGTAAATCGGAGATTTAAATTCTTAAATTTTAGGTTAAAGATGATTTCAATTATAAACTAAAGTCAAAATTCTTGGATAAGTATTTAACTTGATATAACTGGATTGTAATATATATATATATATATATATATATTTGTATAATACTCAATTTCATTTCAATATAACTTACCTAAACTATTCAGAAGTTAAAATGTAATTGGATAATGTAAAAAAAATGTCTTTATAAATAAAATTTGAGTGTTTATAATAAATGTTATACACTAAATTTTGATTATAAAGATGTTAATAGAGTTAGATAGGATAATAAGTAAAACTCAGTTAATAATGAAATAAATTTGTTTTGAAAGAATTAATAAATTTGTTTTGAAATAATTAATAAATTGAAATTTGATCAACTTATGAAAATACCTTGAATTTAAAAGCAATTAGTAAATATAAATTAATTTAAATCGAAACTTTTATGGTTTAAATTAATTTATATGGGTTAAATATATGTGATTAGATATATTAAGTAGAATAAATTTAACAATAATTTGGAATAAAGAAGAATTTAAATTGCTGAAAAAAATATGATTATAATAAAAGACTATTCAAATTTTTGGTTTTAGAAATTGTAAATTGAAGATAATTGGATAATAAGATAATGAATTTAGAAATAGTTGAGATTGATTTTAGTGAAATCAAATGGATTAAATCAATTATTGAATATCAATTAATTTAAATTTGAATTTATATGGTTTATATTAATTGTTATTTTGTATTTCAAATCTGTTTTTCTTTCTGGTTGTTTCTATTCTCCTACCGCGTTCCTTTTCGGGGACGAAAAGTTTTGAGTGGGGGAGAGTGTAACGACCCGTAAATTTAACTGGTTTTAATAACGTTATTAATTGAAATTTTGCGAAATTTTAAAACGACAAAATTTTGAAATATAAATTTGATATTTGGAATGCGTCTAGTTAAACATAGCACCTGGTAAATTTTCGTCCGAAAATATGAAAGTTTATTTCGCGCGTAAATTTACTTCAATTTAATCAGTTAAAAAGCGATGAAAATAAAATGTTTTCGAAACCTAAATATTTTTACATAGAAAAATTCTAAATCATCTTCTGAGCAAGCCGTCATTTTCCGTTTTTCCGAATTTGGACTTCTTTAGCTCCGTTGATCTTATTTTTCTGCGTTTTTGCTGCATTTTCCGCTAGTAGAAAATTCAAAATTTTATAATTCAATCGGATCGCTAATATCTGTATACCATTCTAACAGTCTCATCGCGCTGGTCACTATAGTATATTCACTTCTTGTTTCGGTGTTCGATTCGCGACGAAAATGATGAAACCGTTCGTCGTATCGGTACCGTAAATGGTGACCGTTAGCTTTCCTTTGCCTTTTCAAATTTGAACGTGAAGCCAATGAACCAAATAAACTACATTCATAACTTTCCCGAAATCCAACTCTTTCTTTCACTATTTCCTAGCGTATCCCTTTCTACCGTTTCATCTTTCCAATGCATCGATATTTGCTACATTTATTTTCATCGGTTTAAATTACAATAGATTTATATAAGTTGCACGCACTATTCATTCCTCCTCTTCCTCTTCTTTTCTTTAATTTGTCTACAGACAATTTTCAAGGCCTCTCCCTCCTTTCTTTTGATTCATGCATGCTTACATTATTTTCTTACAGCACGTCCCTTCATTCTTTTCTTCATCAAACACATCTTACACCTCCTCCCTCTTCCCTCCAGCCTCCATTCGCCTCAGCCGCAACCCTACTCTCACCACCACCGTCCTTCGGCCTCTACGCAGCATGACAACCTGTTCAACCTCTCGCCACCATTTCCCAAAGAACAACACAACCAATCGGCTTCTTCTCAATATCACCGAAACACCCGAGCGCATCTCCACCTAAGCCCTCCGGCCTGCCGAGATCCCCTCCACATGCAACTTCTTCTACGTGGCAAGCCTCTGCCGAGCACCAATCCCAAACGCCTCTCTGCTTCCCACTATCACCGCAAGCACAGATCCGCCTCTCCCTCCACCACCTTCCGTCCGAGCCTCGTAAATATGACGTGTCTCACTTTCCTGTGGAATGAGGTATATACGTATTTCAAATATGTATAACTTGTATTATTTTTTTTTATTATGAAAGCTTAAGTACATTTTATAATAAGTATAGTATATATATAAAGTTGGGTTGGGTGATTTATATCTATATATACCAGTAGGTATTATAGGCCATAAGATGTTAGTATAAAAGAAATATCACATTTGTATGTGTAACAGGTTGTTGTAATTTGAATAAGCATATGTTCATAGGTTTATATAGGATATTTATTTTATAGAATTTTTGTGTCAGATGTTTATGTAAATCGAAGTACATGTGTTAAACATTTTTCTTAGAAATAGTTTCAGTAATATGGATCCCTAAGTATTATATATACATATATGTATGATTTACAACCTGCTTCCAAATAAAATAAAAAGTAGTCACATAGGAATTGTTGCTGCGTATGTAGGTAAGTACGTTGCATGAATATGTTATAAAAGAGAGCATAAACTATTTTACAAGTTATACAGTCTATGTTTTGCTAAAGCTTTTATAAACTGCAATGATGATGTATTGCTCATTTTAAATATTGTTTTTAAATAGCTATATTCATACGCGTGAATTTATATTTTTACCATGGGTTTTATAGTATATATAAACATATGTACGGGTTTTGTTTTTTTAAATAAAGGTAAAAGGATATATGATGATACGTGAAGAATTGTTATATTTTGGACCATTTGCTTTATATTTTACTGATTTCAGTCTAACAGTTTTATAAAATATATATATAGAACAGCTGTGTTGGTTGTTATATTTTGCGTATCTGATTCTATCAGCTTGAACTTGGGTCTGGTTGCCACATTTAGTAGTTATATATACTAGTAAATATGTAGTTGCATTTAAAAGTTAGTGCATCATTTTGTGTTAAAACATATATATGAAAAAAAATGAAAAAAAGGGTTAGATTTGCTAAGTTATATGTTCGAATCTAAGTTATAAGGAGTATAAGCTTATATGTTCTGTGTATATATTTGTCAGTGTATGATATATTCTATATTTTATACTAAATTATATATGTATACATCTTATACCAGTTAACGGTGATATGTATTTGTTTAAAATTTTATTAGCATAATGTTTTGGCATCAGTACTTCATTTTATGAACAGTAAATACCGTGTATTTTATATCATAAGTACTATATTATATAAAGCAAGTGATGTCGTTTAAATAGATATTGAGTTTAAAATGTATACGTACATTTTAATTTGAATATTGGGTTTAAGGAAAATAATATAATTTATACATCTCGTTTAAAACTTTATTTAGGCTAAATTGATTTGTTTCCATTGATTACTATTATCAGGTTTGGTCGTCAAATTCGTGCCTATCAAACACGATCGTTGAATTCGTGCCAAATTTGCCTTGCTTGGATTCGCAATTAAATTTCAGTGTGCGTATCCGTGTCGTCTTCTTGACCATCTCTAGTCTCGAAAGGTGAGCAATCACTCACGATTAACGTTCTTTTATTTATTAAATTTGATTTCAATTGAAACGACAATTGAAATATGCTGCTGTTAGTTATTTACACTGTTATATATGTTTTACCTGTATCAGTTCACCTGTAACATCTAACACCATTATCTGTTATATATACAATGATAATCTAGTTTGGTTGCTAAGTGATTGATTGTTTGATGTTTACATTGGACGTTAAATTGTTAATGTTGTAAGTGATGAATAAATTGGAATTGAAATTGACGTAGGATAGTTAGATTTGATTATGTGTTGAATTTGATTTGTTAAATTTGTATAATATGGCCCCCTTTAAATACTTGACACGTAGAATTTGGTAAGTACACCTTGAACCATTGAATGTGTGTTGAATAATTTATTGTAGTATAGAATTGAATAATGGATGACAAGTAAAGAATCGTATAAATATTAGTGTAATAGTCTTTAATCTACATGAAATTATAGTGTAGATTCTAAAAATAATTATATTAATTTGCACAAACAACAATGTGAATTAATATGATTATTTTGGGATTATTTGAATTGATTATTGGATTGATATTGATTGTTGTTATTGCTTGTTTATTTACCTTGACACCATCTCAGTTATCACACTGCAAGTTCCCTTTGCTATGCTTTGATTTTGAATTGAATTGGAATGGGGTTGAAATGATAAATACCCAATTAAACTTTGACCTAGGATAGAGAATTAAATAAAGCCCGATTGGTCAATAATTTGATTTAAAAATAAAATGAAGATTTTATTTGAATTAATAATATGGTTTTGAAACGAAGTTGGAATTTGAATTTTAATGAAAGGAAATATTAATATTTAATAATCTGAGTCAAAATATTAACATAGTAGATGATGAATGAACGTTGTTTTAAAATTAATTATTTAATAATTAAATTTGGAATTATTAATAATTAAGTTTTGAAATTAGTTAATAATTAAGTTTTGAAATTATTTAATAATTAAATAAGATTGAATTATTTAATAATTAAATAAAATTGAATTCTTTATTAAGTAAATTTGAACTTCTTGAATAAGTGAAATTAAGTTTCTTTATTAATTGAGTTTTGAAATTGTAACTAAGTAAATTAATAAGTGAAATTGAATTTCTATAATAAGAAATAAAATGTGTTTTATTGAAATTAATGTAAGATTTGAAATGTAAAGAATTTGATTTGATGAATTTGATTTAATGCAATTTGTAAGTTTTGATATAATGGAGTTGAACTTAAGTAATTGATTTAATAAATTGGAAGTTAAATAGAAATTGTTTTGAAGGATAAATTTACTTAACGAATATTGAATAAAATCGATTAATGAATTTAATTTGATTTGAATGTTAAATTAAATTAATTTAAATGATTTCGGAATGAAACTTATATACGAACTGGAATCAATATTTGAATTGTTTTGAATAAAACTTGAATTTGTATTATAAGATTTTGAAATGGTAATTTGAAAGTTTTGAAACGAAAATTGTGGAAATTGATTTAGAAAGACAAATGAAATGTTGGTTTACAAATTCTGATTGAAATTGTAATTGATTTGGTTTTGTATTATATAAACGACCAATCAGTGTAATAATCACGAAAGTTATTAAAGAGACCGGAATTGGTTAGGGACATACTCACTGTCTAAACCGAAAACCACTTTAATAACTACACGCGGATTGTGATCCAGAATGAAGTGGTTGGAATGATGTACGTGATGACTGAAGAAAGAGAACGATAATGGATAGCCTTGACACTTGTGTCAAATTGGAAATGACTAAAACAGGAGCCGTGCCGGGCCAAATGGAGGTCAGCTACCTCGAGCGAACACACTTCTTCGAAAACTACTCATTACTTGTTGTCGATTGGTGCACCCTTGATTTGGGAGTGTTGTTTCGCGGTGTTGCGGTCGCTGCGGCGATGCGTTCTCACCAGTCCGGATCAGGCGAACGGTAGTTTCACTACCTTGGGTATTGCCTCATGTGCCTTGTCATACTTGTATCCCTTTATACGCGACCACTACGATTTGTTTTGTGTTATACCTATGGAGTACTCCCTGATATCCCACTAGTTTATGGTGGAGTTTACAGTGTTGTATAGACTATAACGTTTATATAAAATGTGTTAAGGGGGATAATGGTAACGCCTTAACAATACTTTGATACTTTATATTACTGATAGGCATTATCTATTTACCGTACACTACTACATAGTAGATAGTTTAACGGATCCTTAAAGGATGGTTATTCCAAACATCCTTTGAGTTACTTGTATTTTAATTGCTATTTCACTTGAGTTGGATTTATTAATATAAGAATGTTAATCCTGACTCGAGTGTTTTGTGTTTTGCTTTACGCTCGGGTCAGACTGAGTGTACCAGTATTCAAGACTCACCTTTGGAGTTGGAGCTTCGCTTGGAGATCCAACTATCTATCCAGCTTTCAGATGTTCAGTTGATTCCAGTGTTGTATTCTGATTCTTGTATTTGACTATTGTATTCGAGACATTTGTTGTACCTTATTTAACTCTAATATGTATATAGTAGCTTCATGAACTACTATCTTTTGCTTCCGCTGCATTTATTTCTCTGTGTCTGTGATCTGTGATTATTATTTACTGTATATGTTCAGTTTTGCCAAATTTAAATTAACAACGCGGTATTTTGAATTATTCAAGTCCGACATGTGCGGATGCGAATGGTCCAAAATAGCGGGTCGTTACATATACCAAATATCAAATTTTTATTTCAAAATTTTATTATTTAAAATTTCACAAATTTTCAGTTATTTACGTTATTAAAACAGTTAAAATTTACGGGTCATTACAACATGATACAACCACATGAGATTAATTCAAACGAGCACAACATTATTGATAAATAAAAATTGGTAAATAAGCAGCTAAATTTTCTTAATGGTAACTAATTTAACAAAAAAATGTAATACAAATAATTCGTCCAAAGATGGTACGACCAATAAGGTGATTATCCCAAACATCAAAATAGACAGTCCCTTCTTTATATCCCAACTCTCTTCACGGAAGGGAATAACTAGGCGTCCCAACAGCTCATTGAAGAAAATCGCATACAAAAACCATAAGGGTAACTCGTCATAATGGACTTCAGAAAAACTCAAGACTCATCTTATCCCTTCATCTAACACCTCATCTTATATAGTCTACTTTTATAGTTCTTAGTTAAAAACTTCAAATAAAACATATTTTTAATGAAATACCATTTTAACAAACATTGCTAAAGTTTGCTATTCAATTAAATATTTTACTTTTCCACCATTTACTTTTCAAATTAAATCACCTTCATTTTAGTAAAATATTTTTTCTCGGAGTATTGTAAAATAAGATATTTTCTAATACATCATTTCCTAATGATATATTTTCTCAAACCAAAATCGCCTTACCTAAAAATAATTTTTTTCTAAAACATCATATATCAAAGAGTACATTTTTAAGTGAAAACCTTTTCAACAAAAATAAATTTTCAGATAAATTTTTTCTAAAAATAAACGCACTCTTTTGGTAAAACTTTTCTTCTTAACTAAATACTTTATTACATTCCTTACCAAAAAGATACTTTGCAAATAAAGATACTTCAACCAAACTATTTTCAAATATTCCCATCAATAAAATAACTTCTCAAATGAAAAATATATTTACATTATATTTAATAGTTCGCTCAAAATAATTTATCTTTCTGTGGAAATAACTTTCTTGTAAAGTATCTTTAAAATAAATCTCCCTCAAATCATATAATATTCACTGTAAAGAATGCTTCAATAAAATACTTTTTTTCTTTTAAAAATTAGGACTCTCACTAGATACTCTCAATATGGTATTTATAACAAAAACATCCCAATACCTTTTACCTTCATTAAAACAGTTTTCCCCCTCAAATTATATTTGTAAAGGTATACTCCTTAAACCTTTTAGTATATATTTTAAAATATTCATTAGCATATACTTTATTTTTCAAAATAGGTTCCCAAATTAAAACAATTGTATCTAAGATATTCCCGTTAAAACATTTCTTTTAAAATAAGATATTTCCAACCAAGGCATCCTTTCATAAAATATTTCCAATTAAAACTCTTTCCAAAAAAAATTCCCTTTATTAGTAAAGTGTTCCTGAGCCATAATACCGTTATAAAAATACTTTTCAAAAGATGTTTTTTAAAACCACACTAAATGCTCCTTTAAAGGCCAAATTTAACTTCCAATATCTAATTAAAACACCTTTCTATTAAAATACTTTCAGATTAAACATTTTTACAATATTTTCTCTTTCTTACAAAAATGTCTTTGAAAAAATATTTTATTTCTCCAAATTAAGTCCTTTATTTTTCAATTAAAATTTTAGTGAATCGCTTCATGTCAAAAATAAACAAAATTTTCCTTTAATAGAATATATTTTAAAAATAGGAATCTATACTTCATAAATCCTCCAAATAAATATTATTCACTACAAAATGAAAGTGCCTCCATCTTATTTAAGGTCAGGTTTTAATTAATTTATTACTGTGTATGTATCACTCGGGTTATAACCAACACTTAACCCTCTTATAAGTATTCATCCTACCGCACTCCTACTTTATTTATTTTCTATACAAAAGTCATCATAAGGAAATATAATTTTAGGGTGAGGTAATAGTGGTCAAAAAAATAAAACAGACACAAAAAACATATAATTGTCAATCAAAACACTCTCTCATTCTATGTTTTAACCTAACCTAAAGGTGTAAATCATTATAATCTTATGGTCAAAGCTACCCAAGGCTCAGGGTTTCGCTAAACCTAAGCTTTGACACCAAGTGTGATGATCCACTATTTTTGACACCTAAAAATAATTATAAACACCCACGAGATACGCTTATAATTAGTTTCAAACGTTAAAGATAGTGGACCGTGAGTATACAAAATTAAAATCTAAAATAATGAATAAAAAGGGAAACCTCATAGCGGAATAAAATAAATAATGTACATATCACTATAGAACATACAATGTATATTAAATAAATGAACTACCTCAATCTTTTTATACATTAAGCATTTACGAAGCAATGCAATAGTGATTTATAAGAAATAATCTTAAGTAAACAACCTGTGGATGTAGCATACAACCTAAGATCCTTCCTTTCTTCCTTTTACTTTTGCTTTGTTTCACCTGCCAACTTCATAAAGCTGTACAAAAAAAAAGGTTTCAACCTAAGGGATCCGAGGGCTTCTGCATGGAAAAGGCTTCCTACGTACACCTTTTGAGGGATCAAGCCACGTAGTTCCATTTTCTGTTCTTCTCCTACATTAAAATACTTATTAGAGCATAAAAACCATTGCATCCATTCAACCATTACAATCATCTGTAACGACCCATCTTTTCAACCCTTAAAACTCGACACTAATACCTCTATGGTAATCACGTGTCAAGCATCCAAGAGCCGGAAAGACAGATTGTTGGGGTGAAAGAAAAAATGGAACAGAATCTCACATCATGATGAGTAATATATAATATATAGCAGATCTTTACAAAAGAAAACTGTAACATACATACATCAATCAGAGTTAACTAACCGATCATCAGCCTAGATGGTTATAACAACCTGTCCTCACAATTGCTGATAAATATAAATAACAAATGCAGCATAAATAAATATAAATTAATATGTCTTGGAGGCATCCAGCTCGTCTCCTAAAGTTCTAAAGCATCCATTACTAAATCTGAAAATATGCTCGGGCTGACCCAAGCATTATAAGAAAATAATGTCCGGATTAGTCTGGTAAACCAACGTAATAAACACAGATCAAATGGATTTTTAATGCTTTGAAACCTTTCAGAAATAAAGGTATCCCATAAGATCACGCCGCATGTAAACACAAATGGGGTTCTATCTTACGATAACCAAAACAATTTTATAAGACTAGTGATATTATAATAATGTTTAGGGTTTAAAATAACTACATAACATATCTGGAATGCTTGCATCTCACGTTCCAACATATTTGGGCACAAATAAGTTCGTAAGGCATTTATTAGAGAATGGAATTCACACAATGACAAGGCTACTGGGGTACCGCCTACCACAGTACACCTCTAGAAAAATGTATCAAGAGCCGACCTATGACCCCTGCCAACACAGGACCGGCCTACCTCTTACTGGATAGTAATGAATATGTCATCACCTCGGTTGTTGGCCAACAACAGTACCGAATCACTAACACACATAAATGGGTCAATATCGATCTAGATCGGGTGATGACCATACCCTAATGGTAGCGAACCACATAGCCCTGCCGCATATCCCTTGTTTTTGTCATTCTCAATTAGTGAGGCTCGAGGCTACATTTTACCTTTTCTAGCAATCCCACTTGGATTGCTAACATCGCCCTCCAGGCAACAATGCAATGCCAGCATTCATCCGTACATGTTGTTCTTGGACTGAATAAACCGAAGGCACTACTTCTATTGCATCCCGTTTTGGAATCACCCTTAGGATTAGTAGCAAGTCACCCTTGCACGTCAAAGAGCTTCGTCTTCGATTTCATCATCTTCAGGTTGTTTCCAATTTAAACGCTTATGCCGGTCTGAAGTGGTTTTTAGATAACATATCTGATCCCGGTCTCTCTGAACTGACAATGATAGTTTCAAAAAGGGCCAAGATTTGATACTTGATTATTTAACTATCAAATAAACAAACAATCGAATGGTAAATTTAATTTCACATGGAAACCAACCCTAGTTGACCATAAAAGTAACCACTAAAGCTCTATAACTAACCCTTTGATTAATTAATAACCACTTTGTAAATTATTTGTATTAAAATACTTGTAACAACCTGTACCTTAATGGGCCTAAATTTTGACAAAAATCAAAACCGAAGTCCATCAAAGCACAGATTGTTGGGTTTGGTACCTGCAAATAAGCATGGGCATTATCAGAGATTAATAGAATTCTAAACTCACGGCGGAAACAATAATAGGATAAAAATACTGACCATGACTACTACCTTGGAATTAGTGGTATTCCTTAGATAGCAGATTGTCACATCAACATCGAGCAAGAGAGACAACGAAAACTTCTCCAACAACAAAGCACATCCAACTCCAGTGACCCATTCCTCTAAATCTGTCCTGTAGGTTGTAATGAAAAGGGGTCAGAACAACGCTATGATGATTGGAAAATCTATAAATTGTCCATAACATTTATAGCGATTGATTTCCATTTAATAGTTATGTCCATTAGGGTTAGCAATTCTAATCTAACCTTGTATTGCACACACAATTTACTTACTTACCCCTTCCCAAGGTACAAACTACTGATGAAGTCTTATCAACCACCCAATACTTCCAAACCCATTTTCCATTCTATACTTCTAAATATGAAGCGGGCTTCTATAATACTTTTAAAAGAGAAACAGGCAGACTCTTGCATTTAAGGCCATAATCAAGGTAGACCCCATCATTTATGACCTATGCCCAAGGTGGTTTCCTAACAATGTTGTCAATGGTCAGTGGGTCCTAGCTACAAAGACCTCTAACCACTATTTAAGACTTCCGACATTTAATACCCAACTATTACTGCATTTATCGTCGATAAAATCATAGCCATGTAATAAACAGTACTCAAGCCACTTAATAACTTTTATTGGAAAATAAGACGACTCTGGTCATTTAATACCTTAACTAAGGCAGACCTCATCATTTAATACCCATTTCCAAGGCATGCTCCTCAATGGTACTATCGTTATTACGGCCTTAGCAATGTGAGAGACAGTACGCAAGCCACTTAATACCCTATTAATAAGGCCTAGGCAGAACCCTGACCATTTAACACCTATTTATATGTAGGCCTTTGTCATTTAATACATAACCCCAAGGTGGAATCCTCACTGGTACTATCTAGCTGACATTGTTTGGAAATCTTATTTAGCTACTTAATACTTCTTTTACAGGAAAGAGGCGAACCGTTCAGTCACTTAATACCCCAAACCTAAAGCGAACCCTTCCGGAGATCATCACTCTTAATTATAAATATAGAATCATATTAGGTTACTTCTTTCAGTAGGGAGGCGGGTCCTACAACCACTGAATACCTCAACACTGAAGTAAACCTTTTTGGAGACATCCTTATTTATTTGGAATCTCACTAGGTTACTTAGTACTTCCATTACAGCCACTTAATACCTCAAACCAGAAGCGAACCCCTATGAAGATATCTCTCATTATTCCTAATTTCAAATTGGGACCATTTAATACATTCCAATTAAGAAAGCAGGTCCAATCTCTCACGTCATCACGGGTTCTAGGATTAGTGATATCTCACATTAGTAGTAAGTACACCCGACTGCTGGTAGCCTCAAAGTGAAGGGCAGTCTTCTGTCCAATGACTCTACTGACCTCGTACCACTAACCTACTAAGTCCAATTAACCATCCTAAGTCTTTATTTATATTATGTTAGGTAGACATTGGACTTAGCTTACTAGTTCCCTTCTTATTTAAGGCAATAAGATTTACCTTAAATATTTATCTACCCATAAATCCCCGTTTAATGCTCATAAATGTCAATTTGTCCACAAAATCCTAACGGACATTTGCTAAGATATTTATGTATGATTACTAATTTTAAATTAGCAACCTTTTATATCTATTCCATTTTTATCAGTCCTATTTATCCATTTACCCTATCAGATTATTACAACTCCTAACTTTATTACCTTTTATTCCCTATTTATTGGAGTTACAACCATTTAAATTCCTTTTCCATTTATTATCCTAAATGTGAATATTACATGCAAGCGTCATTATTAGCTAAGTTTTATTATTTTAAGCGCAGTAAATTACGTACAAATGTCTACTTTTATCAAATATATTCTAATTATATATCTTCACTAGAATATTATTTTCTATGTTCAATTGTTGGAATCATATCTAAAAAGATTATCTGCTATAATTTCCATAAATTAGTCCAAAAAAAAGTTTTAACTATAAAAGGTTACGTCGTTTGAAATTACAAGGAATAATTATTTCTTTATATTACTAAAATAGACAATGTAAACTACAACGAATTCATACTTTACACATCTCTTTCTCTTTTTATTTGCATATATCTCTAGCTAGATCAAACGCTGCATTCTTTCAAAAAGGGAAAGAAAGCTCTTTTTCTTCCAAACATAGAGAAGTTTGGATTCCAACAAGATTGGGTAATAATCCAAATTCATGACATTATTATACAACCTATTTCAGATCTGGAATAAATTTCATTCAAATCAATATTCTAAATTCATACTTTTGGTACTAATTTCCAGATCAGGTTGTAAATAATTCTAGATCAATTCATAAATAAGAATATGTATGCAATATTTATTATATCCAGATCATATTCAATTTGTTGCTTACAACTCATATACAATTATCCAGTTAGGCATAATAATCAAATAAACACCAACAGGATAATTTTCATATTATAACAATTTGTAAAATTTCCCACTTATCTTTTAAATGCGATCCAAATCTACAGATTTAAAGTAAAACCATTGATTCATCTCCAAATCCTTTATAATCCAAGAAATATCTATAAAAATGGTATATGCATACATTAGAATTACAGATCTGAGAAGAGATTTGGGATTGAGAGAGAAAATAGATACAAATATATATATATATATATATATATATATAAATTACCTCAAATACGCAATTGGTTGATTCTCTTCTCTTTTTCTTTTTATTAGAATTCTATTCTTCTCCAATTTGTATGAATATAGATACAAATATATTATTTTTATAATTTAAAAAGAAAGCGGAGAAGAAGAAATGGCAGAGCATCATTACCACCTCTAGAAAAATATGAGAAGAGAAGGTAGGGCTAGGACATAATTATAGGCGCTAGAACCAATCAGAATCGTTAGATCAAATATATTAAATCCGGGCCATACATGGCCTAGGATTACTGGAGCCACCACACATGAAGCGGTCGACCGCCCCCTTCTTAGGGTTCGACCGCCCCAGGTCGACCGCTCTGATATGCAGGTCGATCTGTGGGCCCCAGCTAATAAATTAAAAACGATAATTTTTCTTATTTATTTATTTATTTATTTATTTATTTTCATTCTGAATTCGTTTTTCATCTGTAACTTCTTCGCTTGGACTCCGATCGCAAAACTCCAAATATGAAAGTTGCTTAGAGTTTCGCCACGAACGCAATGGCGCAAGTGTCGTTGTCAAATTCCACCGTTTGCACAAATTCCATTTTCGAAGCCTAATTAATTAACTAACTAACTAATTAAAAAACTAACGCTAAATTATGGGGTGTTATATTCTACCCTCCTTAAAAAGAATTTAGTCCCCGAAATTTCACCAATGACTATGTCAAGATTTTAGCTTCTAATTATCCTAAACTACACAATCAATGAGTGTACAAAATTTTTTGCAACCAAACATGGATAAGTGCATAGTGTATTACAGTATAACCACATAGAAAAAATTTATGTAAAATGATTCTAAATCAAATTCTCTTATATGAATGTATTTCTTTTGAAAACACTTTTGAAAACATGATGCAAACAACCTGCACATATACTGGCAGTTCTATATGTATGCAGCTTTTTGAAAAATCTTTTCAACCAAAACCCCCATAGTCTTAGGAATAGAAGTATGAAGCAACCAAATTTTCATCCACTTCCTACCATCCAATAATCTAACGCATCGAAAAATCATTTTCTAAACTTTACTCCTATGCCGAAAAAAGGAATTTAGGTGGAGAATTTGACATTTTTACCACACTATAATCTTACTATTTTCATAGTACAGTGGAAATTTCCTCGTTGCCCCGAATATACTCTAAATTTTCCACGTACAAAATGCATAAGGAAGTTTATTTTCAAGCTATAAAATAGAACTAAGTCTAAAAATAAACTCATGCGTGTCGTCGACAAGGTCTAAAAATAGAAATTCCAAAGCTAAAACAGCTTTTCCCTTGTTACCGCTTGCATTTATCACATCGTCGACCCTAATGCATCGCTAAATCCGCCAATTCTAACTCTATTTGCCTTCCCTATGCCTAATATGTGGCCTTCAAAATCAAAGATTTCACAAGAAATCTTTCTCACTTTTTAAATTTGTACGTCATTTGGAAAATAAAATCCCAAAATATTTAGATGCACATTTTTTCTTGAGATAAAATTTAAAAAAAAACTCTAAAACTAACTTAAGATTAAAAAATAACTAAAACACAGAACTTTTTTTTTCAAAAGAGAGCTTTTTAAATCAAGGGGAAACTTTTCAAAATATTTTCCTTCTCAAAATATTTGATAAATAAAGCCATAATTTCGGCGTGTATTCGGAAGTCGGTTATGCGCTAAACGCATAAACCAAATTCCAAAATCTACAACTTACCTTTACCTAAAAACTTGACATTTTATTTAAAAATGTCATCGCATCTATTATTCAAAAATTATAGCTTTTAAGGAACATGAGTAATGACCTGTGATATCAAAATAACTTTATCTTGTGCTTTGCTAAAATTTCCCAACTATTCTAAACTTCCAGTATTTATATTGCATTTACTATTAACCATATTTATATTGCTTCTCTACTATGCATATATAGGACGATTCGCATATCCAAAAAAATTATGCAGTAAATAAATATAAACTCATAATATCGTGCGTGCCTTTCGCAAAAGACAATTAACAGTTTTACAGCCCAAACAACCTAAAAGAAAATCTCAAATGTTGGAATAAAAAGATACAGCAATTCTAAATAAAACACCACCTACAAACTGTGAGTAGGCCTCGCTCCACGGCTGGAGCTCGAGCCATTATTGCAACCGCGGAATGTTCATAGCATGGCGGCTATGCACCCAATCTCATACTCCTAGTGCTGCTGCCTCGCCCTAACCTCTTAGAGCTCTGCTTGAACATGATGGATAGCAACAAGCTTAGGATTCAAGTATCCCTCGATGCCATGTGCTATCCCCTACTGTTGGTGCTGTTGCTCTAGTGTTGGTACAGGTGGTGCGATAGGCGGTAAAGGAATATTTATTCTTTTAATATTGGTCCGGTCGATGGAGGGAGGAAACTTTCTCACTACTGGTTCTTTGCTCAAATTTACCTCGTAATACCTAAACACTCGAGTAAGGAAGTGGCAAAAAGGTAAGCGAGTCCTCGGGCTACCAACTCCCTGATTGACCATATGAAGCATCAAAATACGAGTCTAGTCGACGGCTATGCCGCCAATTATAGCATAGGCGGCTCTACGCACTGAGGTATAGATCTGGTCGAGGCTTCCCGTCTTTGGAATGATGTTGTGCTGAATGATGCACACGACGATAATGGCAACCGATTGCAAATTTTTAGTCCTCCAATCACCGGTATATATAGAAATGATCCACTGTAGAATCTCAGGATCAGTCATCTCTATGTCATCCAAATCCGTGCCTACTAAAATATCTCCAAAATCCCAGCGAGATCATCATCTGTCATGTCGATACGAGCTCCCTTCACCTTAGATTCAATATAGTTGTTGCCATCATCAAAATTCTACGCCATCTGTGCATCAAAAGGATGGACACAACGCATGTAATATTCCTACTCATAAGTCTCGAAGCGGAGGATCGGTGCAAGTCCTACCACGATGAAAAGCTCTTCAAGCCCAAGAGCGGCGAAATCTCCAAATTTTATTGGTCGTCCATGGAGAAAATCAAAGTCCGCCATTCTGAGATAAGTGGCGATCTTCCGCTCTCTCCAGTCAAGCCAAGCGGCTTCTTGTGGAGTAAGGCCGGGATGACGAGAGGAAGAGTCGCTGGTGCATACGGTGCCATGGGATGAGATGCGGTTGGAAAAAGGTAGAAAAGGATCCAGAGTGGTGGTGGGGAAAGATCTGACACACAAGAATTTTGGCGTCACTTGGTGGAGGAATGGAGGAGAGAGGCTTTGATTAAATGGAGGAATGAGCAGGTGGAAATGGGGTTCGGTTGAAAATGGGGAGGAGGAAGAGAATGAGGAGGGTACGACGGCTGATGGTTTGGACGAGGCTTATAGTCGCGCTCCAGGTTCGGGTTCGTCCCAATCCACCTAGCGGCTGACCACTATTAGGTCAACCGATCGACCACTTGAGGTCGACTGCTCGCCTAGATTTGGGCACGGCTTGAAGCTGGACCCAATAGGGCCGATTTAAATTAATTAATATTATAATGACCGTTCCACACACCATCTTCAGCTTAACTCATCCAAAAAACTTCTACCTTCCATACGATGGTATCCACCTTACCATGTAGACCCCTCATCAGTAAGATTGCGATAGCCTTAACAAAACTGTTACGACCAGCAACACTTCCAAAAACCCAAAAAATATTCCAGCTGCTATTTCCTGCCTACTTCGCATAGAAATATTTCTTCGAATAGCGGGTGGGTACCAAAACTCTTCGAACTACATACCCCAATAAAGTTGAATGTCATTCCTATTTTGTCCGTACCTTAAAGTGACTCGATTTTATAAACCAAAAAATCACCGAGCTAAATATATGATCCTTTATACTTGTTTCTAAATAATAGAAACTATTTGATACCAAAATTTCCCTTTAAAATTAAACTTATATATATAAATATTTCAGGGTTTCCAAAAACTTCTTTTTAAATCAAAATTTGCTAAATTGGAAAACTATTTCCTTACCAATAATCAAATTCAAGCCTATACTGATATATGTAAATATTTAAGGATTTAAAGAACTAATCTTGCTAAAAATTTCTTAACATGACCAACTAAGTGGTATACATGTTTCTTTGAATATTAAATTTCAAAACTTTCCCAAAGAAAAATTTCCAAACTAAATCCTTGGGAAAAGAAATCCCTTGAAAACCCTTTTTCCAAAATCTAAGGCATTTCCAGAACATACTTTATAAAAATTCTTTCACAGGTTTTAGACCAAGGAATTAAAATTAATTCTCTAAATAAAAATCTGGTTTGCCATCAAAGAGGGGATCAATGAATCCACCATAGCAAAAAATTGCTTCTGGACAATTGCAATATACAAACTTTAATTCCCGTCCATCTGGAATAAATGTGTGTCTCTGACTAGAACTCGAAGTTCAAAATCATAAGGTAGCTAGAATCTCAACCGCCAAGTAGAATACCTCCAGTCTGCGGGATTCGGCCATATGTCATAATCATGCTCTTTATCAACAATGCTTTAAGCATCGCCAACACTCTGTACTTCATAGTCAGCATGAAAATCTTAGCTCTAAAATATTTCCAACCTATAATTGCTTTGCCCATTCCTTCGGAGTGGAACTACAACTACTTCTATAGTCGGAACTCTTAGAATTTAGCATAAAAATATAATATTACTGGATAGGAAAGTACAAATATGTTCTCTCAGTTTATCATAATTCCTATGATCTACTAACCTAGGCTCCGATACAAAATGCAATAACCCATACCTTAATAGGCCTAAAATTCGACAAAAGTCAAAATCCAATTCCATCAAAGCACTGATCGTTGGATTTGGTACCTGTAAACAAGCATGAGCATTATCAAAGATTGATAGAAATCTAAACTCGCAGTAGAAACTATAATAGGATAAGATTACTGACTATGGCTATTATCTAAGGAATACCACTAATTCCAAGTTAGTAGTCATAGTCAGTATCCTTATACTATTATTGTTTCCGCTGTGAGTTTAGATTTATACCAATCTCTAATAATGCTCATGCTTATTTGTAGGTACCAAATCCAATGATCCGTACTTTGATGGACTTGGGATTCGATTTTCGTCGAAATTTAGGCCCATTAAGGTATGGGTTATTACATACTTTTACAAAGATATATTCGCAAATCATCTCTTCAACTGTATAAGTATACTTACAAAACATTTCACTTTCAATACTTAGAACACTATCAATATACTTATCTCAATCGTATAAGTATATTCACAAAGTAATACACTTTCAATACTTAGAAAATGTTCTCATATACTTATCTCAACGGTACAAGTATATTCACAAATATTAAGAAATATTTTATTTCGAAAACCATACTTAATTGGGTTAAAACAATGTCGTTTGAAAATATTAGTAATAATAAAACCAAAACACTTTTGATGTAAGTAAACGGTTAATAAAATTAGACCTGAGACACTTATCACCACTCCCGATTTCAAACAGTACTATCCCTCTATTAACAATGAAATCGAACGAGTTAGCGTACTATCCTTGCCTCGATAGACATTCTTAATTCTCAAGATAGAGATGAGTTTCCATACCTCGGAATTTGGTGTTAAGTATGGAAAGAATTCTTCCCATACCACCCTAAGTTAAAATGACCATTTATAGAAAACAAATCTCGTTTTCATTTTTATAACTCCGTTTTATAAATTTCCAAATTCAAATCTCATTACTTTTATAAAACTTCCATTTTATAATCTCCTTTATTTTTACAAAACTCTATATCCAAATATAATTATAAAACTCTTTTTATAAATCTCCAAATAAAATTATAAGACTCCTTTTATAAATCTATGAATGTAATTATAAAACTCCTTTTATAAATCTCCAAATAAAGTTATAAAACTCCTTTTATAAATCTTCAAATATAATTATAAAACTCCTTTATAAATCTCCAAATATAATTATGAAACTCCTTTTAATAATCTATTTTCTATTTATAAAACTCCTTTTATAAATCTCTTCCATATTTACAAAACTCATTTCTACAAATCCCTTTATAAATCCTTTTATACATAACACAAATTTTTGTTTTCAAAATTGGACCAAATACTTTTCATAAACGACTATTTCATATAGCACTATAATTTGCAAATGTAATTTATTTTCCAATTTATCAAAACGGTGTCAATTTCCATTTTATATAAAATATCATCTGTAAATTTATTCTTTTATTTATAAAATAATATTTATAAACGTATCCTTTTATTCAACAATTTATATAATCGTTTCACAAATATTTGTTCCAAAATAGTTCTATATTCTTTTAAAAACAAAATCACTTTATAATAAAAGATAAACCCATTATCTTCCTTTAAAATAAACAATCATTATTATAATAACCTTTCTATAAAAATAATTACTTTCTGAAATACTTTTAAAACATTTCTAAAAAGGTCGAAGTAAAATAGAGAAGTTCAAAAACCCTTTCTAAATAAAATATTATAGAAAATTCCAAAAGGAAATCAGATTTAAAAATCATTTCCAAATCAAAACCATTTCCAAATCAAACAACAATTAATATTATTTCAAAATACTGTAATGAGGCCAATAGTTGCCATAGCACCTAACCAATGCTATTTCTAATTTTTTTCACTGAAAATGTTCATTTTTGTTAATACCTCAGTTATTGATTTTGATGATAACAACCTTAATAAAAACCAATATACATTTATATAAAATATGGATACTAATGTTTTGCCAAGTTATATAGCATATAGTGCAGGATATTACACATGTATTGAATAGAAGACTGTACAGTATAAAGACTCAAGAAATAGACATGAAGACTCATGAGTATAAATACTAAGATATTAAGATCTCAAGACTATAATATAGTGTATATAGTCATAGAATTTTGTTAAAGTCCCTAGTAGCAATATTTGATCTCTATTTCTTATTTTCTTATCTTTTATATTTTTAACAAAATATATTTTCAAAGTATCTTTAAAAATATTGTACAAAAGTTTTTCAATGTTTAAAATGTTTATAAACTATGTTTAAATTATTTTACAAAGTACCAAAATATTTTACAAAATATTTTCAAAATGTTTAAAAAAAAGTTTTCAAAATAAACATACATCGACATATGTATAGGAGGTATGTCGACATACATGCCTCAAAACAATTTTTCAAATTTTGAAATGAAGTGTATATTCATCGCAACTCTTCGTGAATGGATACATTTGTTTGTACACTATATATAGGAGGTTTCAAACGAATTTTTTGGCAGTTATTATCTTATTTTCTTTCATCCTCTTACTTTCTTGAAAACTCCATTGAAATTTTATCAAATTCTCTTCAAAATCAAGTAGAATTAATTCATACTTTTGTGTATTGATTCAATACTACTTTCTTACTGTTTGGAATCATCTCTCTCTCGAATCAAAGATCAAAGTGCTTTCCAAGAGGCTATAGGATCTGTTGCATTTAAAGTTCAAGAAATTTCCTTTGAAAAAACCATAAAACTCTATTTGCATTTGCTTGGGTTTGATTGTATCCCATTCAAATCAATTGAGTTGCTTGGTAGTCTAGAAATCTGAGTGGGCGTGCTTGTAGCTAGTCCAAATCAAGTAAGTGTACCCTGAGCTCAGAAAATTAGGAGGGTATGTTTCGTAGCCTAGGAATCGAGATTGTAATTGGGTTTGCCTTTTGTCCGTTTAAAATTGGCATTTGAAAAGAAATCTATACAGGCAATTGTATGAGACTGAATGTGGAGGAAATACGAACCAGTATAAAATCTCTGGTGTCATCTCGCTAACTCTCCACTTTCCTTTATTACTTTATTTTTATTTGTGATTGCGTCTGTGATTGATTGTTGAAAATCCTAAGTCGAAATTCCGTGATTCAATATTAAACTTAAAAGAAATTTAAAAAGATTCAAAAAAGTTAGAAAACACTGTTCACCACCCTCAAGTGTTTAATTAGCCTTAAGATCTATAATTCTGCAACCCACATTTGGTATCAGAGCACTAGGTTTTCAAAAACTTGTAATTTGATTTTTGAAAATTTCTAATGGCTAGCAACACTGTTGGTACATCTGTTAATAGTTTTGTTAGAGGACAATCTACTGCTAGACTCCCACTTTTTAATGGTAGTAACTACACTTAGTCGTGTAGAATGAAAATTTATTTACAATCTAATGGTTTAGATATTTGGAATGTTACACAAAATGAGTACACTTAACCGGAGACTAATTTTGCATAATGGATTGCTGACCAAAAGACACTTGCATAGAATAATTCTAAATATATGAATTTTCTATTTTGTTCACTAGATAAAAATAAATTTAATAAAGTCTCTATTTGTAAGCATGTTTACAAAATTTAGAGAACACTATAAGTTACACATAAGGGCACTAGTAAAGTAAAACAGACCATAATTTCCAAGTTAACAAACCAATTTCAGTTATTTAAAATAAATTTAAATGAGTCTATTTCTTACATATACTATAGATATGAAGATATAGTGCATTCATTAGTTTCATTAGGTAAAAACTTTTGTGAAGATGACCATGTTAGGAAAATCCTCCATTTACTCTCCTTAGAGTAGGATCAAAAGATACTATCAATAGAAGATGCTAATGATATTAGTACTATGAAAATTGAAGAGTTAATATGTAGTTTAATGTCCCATGTAGCACAATTGTAGGGCAGAAGGGAAAGCAAGGCAATGGGAAAGAAATCCATCACTTTCAATGCAATAAATGACGATCGTGATTCAGAGGATGACAATGACGAGAAAATTGCCTTCATGACCAGAAATTTTAGAAAATTCCTGAAGTATAGGAAAATGAACAATTATCAAAAACTTGAAAACAAGACCCCTGGAACTGCTACGATTTGCTTCAACTATGATAAACCTGGTCATTTTCAAAGAGACTACTGTATCCAAAAAATACTAAGATCTCGCTAGTTAATGATTCATCCAGAAAAGGGAAAAGGGCTATACAAAAACTTTGGATGATTCAGACACTTCCTCCAGTGATAATGAATCAGATACTGAAAATGTGAATATGTGTTTCATGGCAATAATTGACTAGTCATAACCGATCAATAAAAAGGCGGCAAAAATGGTAACTTCTTTCTAATAATTTTTATTTTCAATTTTTGGTTGATTGTTGGGAATAACATATAGATTAATAGTAATATTGGATGAATATAAGTATATAAGTGTGTGTGTGTGTGTGTGTGTGTGTGTGTATAGGAATATATTAGCTTAGTTTTAGTTTTTGAAAATTTCGGGCTATATGACGACATCCCATAAGTCATATGTCAACATACATGCTAGTAAACTAAAAATTGAAATTTCAACTCAAAATTCAAAATTTTAATTTCCCTTTTTACACTTATTCCTATGTTCTACAAAGGCACCTTTTTAACCAAAGAACATGACTCTTTACTCTCTATTAATTTAGTCTATCTTATCCATTCACTTATTTTATTTCAAATTTCAAATATCTTTTCATCCTCTTATCTCCTCAAAAACTCATAAATGGCTTCCTCAAGTCAAACTCCTAAAACCATAAGGTCTCTAAGAAAACTAAAAGCTTTCTCTTCAATGAGAAAGATGCCATTGAAGCCCATATAGAGCATACTACTTCCAAAAAAGTTTTTCCTGGAAGATTTGCTAAATGCGAAGAATTTTCTTTTTATGGTTTACGAGATCTTTGTTTTGAAAATGAAATTTTTGGTTTAATTGACTCTTGTCAAAATAATTTTGTTTATTATCCAAATTTGGTCAAATTTTTTATGTGAATTTAAATGGAAAAAATTTTCAAGGAGAAGAGGAATAAATTTGGAGTAGTGTTACTGATACTCAAATTATTTTAGATTGTGAAATGTTAAGTAATATTCTTGGTTGCAAATCTAGTGGAATTGACCTCTCCACCTTTCAAATTGATGAATAAAATCATGAATTGTTTCACGATATTTTCAAAAGTGATGAAGAATTTGATTTTAGACACAAAAATATTTGACCAAAATCGATACTTATAAATCTCTTTTTACAATAAAGTGTCACTCCGAGAACGGGTAATTACAATAACCCCACTGAAAAAGTTTTTAATGCACTTTTCGCCATTTATGGAAACTACAACATCAATTGGGCACAAGTCATTTTATATGACTTTGTTCAAAAGAACATTTCTAGTCTTCTAGACATGAGAACACGCTTTACCATGGTGTGTATCTTACTAGAATTTTCATATATTTTGGTGTTGATTTAAGAGGAAAACAATCTCTCCCTCGAAAAGTTTTCGACAAGGCCAACATATCGCTTATGCACATTCTCCCATTTTTGAACCGTATGAGACACTTCTCAAAAAGGAACAAAGGTTGGTATATGAAGAAGAACAAGAGATTCAAGAAGAAGAAGAAGGTGATGAACTGGAAGAAGATGAGGAGGAGGAGGAAGAAGTGGATACTTTGTTAGAAAGTTTTGACAAACCATCACATCCCTCCACCAAAGAGATCCTAAGGAACCAAGAAAAACTTCTTAAAACCAAAAGAAGCTTAAGCATTCATTTGGTAAAAAGTTCACCTCTCTTTCCAACAAAGTGGTTGGAAAGGTCATTTGCAAGCTTGGCGGCTCTTTATCATCATCTACATCCTTCGAAGCCTATCTAGTTGTTTTCTTATGAAATCTAGATTTGTATTCCTTTATTGTGTTCTTTTAGTTTAAGTTTATGTCATTTTCATGTATTTTCTTTTATTATTCTTTGAAATCCATGTACCTTTCAATCCTAAGTAATAAAATATATTTATTACCGTCTTAGTATCTGAAAGTTATAAAAATATAGTGGTATAAGTTAAAAAAACTGTAACAAAAACATAAATTTTTCAATTTATAACATGTATATCGACATACATGAACCCTATATGTCGACATATAATAGCCAGTTGGCAATAAATTTTAAGGTTCAAAATTAAATAACTACCACCTATGCAATCATTCTAAATGACATTCCACTCCTATATAAGCCTATTTCTTTCAGAAACTCATTCATCATTTTATTTAATTCTCCCATTTTATTCTCAAACATCTTTTTATAAATATGTCTTCTCCATATCAGAAATTATGTAAAAACCTTTAATAAACTCTTCAATCTTCTAAGGATATTCTCGCTTTATCTTAAGAAATCAAAGGCATTTATAGTTAAGTCAAATGCAGATGATCAAGGAACAAAAAAGAATTTCGATGACATTCGATGGATGATTTCTTCCATAATCAAAGATGAACCATCCAAAAACTCAGTGTGCACCATTAACAAGGATAATGCCGATTGGGAAGCCATCAAAGCATATCCAATCTTTGGGCCTGACGGTTGGGTTGAAGTTCCATGAAACGTCTAGTTATTAGGTTTGATTTGGTTTGGATATGTAAATATATATACACACTCTCCTAGGATTTGATTTGATTGGTTAGGTGTGTATGTTTGAATTGAATTTGATTGTCTTAGTTCGGATTGCTTATATACTGGATTTGAATTTGTGTGTCTTATGATTGAATGATATGTGTTAATAGATTGTGTTACCTTATATTATGATTAGTATAAAATAATGCATTATTTCTAGATATATCATATAATCATCATCATATATACCATTTATATAACTTAGTTATTGATTTTGAATCTGTAGTTTCTAAGTATTTTGTTTAAGGGATTTTTTATTTTTTCACCCAATTTTATTGATGACAAAAGAGGAGAAAATATAGAATATACATATGCATATATTTAGGGGGAGTTGTCTAACTCAGGGGGAGTTATACCATATTTTATATATAGTACATTAAATGGTTGTCATCATCAAAATGAGGGAGATTTTTAATACCTCAGGTACTGATTTTGATGATAACAACATTAATAAACTACAATATACTTTTATATAAAATATGGATACTAATGTTTTGCCAAGTTATATAGTATATAGTGTAGGATATTACATAGGTATTGAATCGAATACTGTACAGTATAAAGACTCAAGAAATGGATATGAAGACTCATGAGTATAAAGACCAAGATATAAAGATCTCAAGACTATAATATAGCATATAGAGTCATAGTATTTTGATAAAGTCCCTGGTAGTAATCTTTGATCTCTATTTCCTAATTTCTTATCTTTTATATTTTTAACAAAATGTATTTTCAAAATATCTTTAAAAATATTTTATAAAAGTTTTTCAAAGTTTAAAATGTTTATAAACTATGTTTAAATTATTTGACAAAGTATTAAAATATTATACAAAATATAGTATTTTCAAAATCTTTAAAAAGAAAAAAGTTTTCAAAATAAACATACATATATCGACATATGTAGGAGGTATGTCCACATACATGTCGTAAACAAAATTTTCAAATTTTGAAATGAAGTGCCTATTCGTTGCAACTCTTCACGAACGGACGCATCTGTTTATACATAATATATATAGGAGGTTTCAAACGAATATTTTGGCAGCTGTTATCTTATTTTCTTTCCTCCTCTTACTCTCTTAAAAACTCCATTGAAATTTTATCTAATTCTCTTCAGAATCGAATAGAATCAATTGATACTTTTGTGTACTGATTCAGTACTTCTTTCTTACTGTTTTGGAATCATCTCTCTCTCTCAAATCGAAGGTCAAAGTGCTGTCCAAGTGGATATAGGATCAGTTATATTCAAGGTTCAAGAAATTATCTTTGGAAAAGCCATAAAACTCTATTTTCATTTGCTTGGGTGTGATTGTAGAAATCAATTGGGTGTGCTTGGTAGCCTGAAAATCTGAATGGGTATGCTTGTAGCCCGTCCAAATGAAGTGGATGTACCCTGAGCCTGGAAAATCAGAAGGGTGTGTCTCGTAGCCTCAGAATCGAGACTGTAACTGGATTTGCCTTCTGCCCGTTTAAAGATTGACATTTGAAAAGAAATCTATACAATCGATTGTATGAGACTGGATGTAAGAGAAATCCGAACCAGTATAAAATTCCTTGTGTTATCTCTCTAACTCTCTACATATCTTTATTGCTTTATTTTTATCTATGATTTTTTCAGTGATCGATTGTTGATATAATCCTCTGTTGAAAATCTACGATTCAATATTAAACTTAAAAGAATCTTAAAAATAACTTCGAAAGTTAGAAAACGCTATTCGCCCCCTTTAGTAGTCAATTATCCATAAGATCCATAATTCTATAACCCATACTTTATCATATATCAATGTCATACCTAATATGACCGACTATCAAATTTTGACATTCCATAATTTATACAGTAGGTATATAACTGAATATTTAAATCAATAATAATGAGGAATCTGGATTCCCCTACAAGATTTCCTATAATTCATTTTATATGTCAATCACCTTTTACAGTGGAAATTCAACAAACAAAACCAATAAATCATCCAAACACAAAAACTATAATTCATATCTACTATATGTTATTATAGTATTCAATCAAGGGTTAGATAACTCCCTGAAGTTCCAATGGATGCTTAAGCGTTCCGGTTTGATTTAAAATCGAATGACGTTCAATTTTGGCTTAAAGTTTCACTTGCTTTAAACTTGATGAAACCAGTTCCGATACGTGGATATCGCTCCAGTGAATGCAATGTAAAAGACCGCGTCTCGATTCGACCTCGTATGAGAGAGATATTCATTTTACAAGTTTTAAGATTAAATAATCAATTAATTAATTTAATTAACAACCAATTAACTTAATCACCTCCACTAATCTTTTTCCCCAAATTAAAAAAAACTCCGGCTCATCGAACCCATCCAGGCTTCGGCCATTGAACCTCCCATGCCAGCTCAGACCACTGGAGGTCCTGCAATCGCCACCATCACTCAGCCCATCACGAGCCAAAATGTCGAGCCCCTCCACATCGACTCCGCCCATCAAAATCCAAACACGATAGTGGACTCCCTCCTCGACTCGACTATCATCACATAACCCAAATTACAACCGAGCTTCTCCATTTTCTGGCCATCGACTCCCCATTGCACCAAAAAAAAATATCCAAACTCGAATCCCTCCAACTCCATCTAGATTTTTCTCAAATCGAAACCCTAGCCGCTGTTCATCAACGTCCACCCTCCTCGAACACAACCGTACCCCCGATAAAGACCCACCCTTCTGACCCTTAAAATTCGACACTAATACATCCATGGTATTCATATGCCGAGCATCCAAGTGCCAAAAAGACAAATTGTTAGGGGAATAGAAGGAAAAGACAAAACAGAATCTCACATTGTGACGAATAATATATAATATACAACAGATCTTTATAAAAGAAAACTGCAATATACATACGTCAATTAGAGTTAACCAACTAATCATTAGCCTGGACCGTTATAACAACTTGTCCTCATAAATGCTAATAATTATAATCAACCAATGTAGCGAAAATAAAATGTATGTGAATACATCTTGGAGGCATCCAGCTCGTCTCCTGAAGCTCCGAAGCATCCTAACTAAATTTGATATTGAGCTTAGTCTGACCTGAGCATTCTAAGAAAATACGCCTGGATTAGTTCGGTAAACCAGCATGAGAAACACACATCATATGGATTTTAATGTTATAAAACCTTTCAAAATAATGGTATCCCATAAAACCAAACCGCACATAAACACTGATGAATTTTTACCTTACGATAACTAAATCATTTCATAGGAAATCATCTGTTATTATAATAATGTCTGGGGTTTAAAATAAATATCGAGTCATAGCCGAAATTGTTGCATTAATTAAATTCTAACATAATACGTGTAACAACCCGCATATTTTACGATTGTATATTTAAATGTTTTATTTAAATATAGCATCGTTAATCAGATTAAAGTCCAAAATGTTACTTTTTGTAAACAGTCGAATTAGGACTCGAGACCACTTCCATTGAGTCCAAAATGGCATTTGCGACCTTTTTGAGTATAAACATCAATATGTTTGGAGTTGAGTAGAATTTCGATGTTTTCAATTAGGGTTTTGGATTTGGCTTTTAGCCCACCAACTCATCTAATACCCTAACACTCCACTCCCTCTTCTTTCATTATATTATTTTCCTAACACTTTCTAGTTAAAGGAAAAATGGGGGAAGAGAAAAGGAAATTAAAATTCCTAAACCTAGTTTACTAGGAAATTCAAATTCAAGCTCTAGAAAACAAAGAGAAGATTAGGTAAGCACCATCTTCATCTTCTCCATCTCTATCTCTCTTCAATTCTCAGAAATTCCAAACCCTAACTTAGGAAAAACTTTACCTTTGATAATAGATTGAAGATTCTAAAGGTGTTGTTGAAGAGAAGTCAATCTTTGCTTGTTCTAGAGCTTCTCATTTGTTGTTTTGGGTTTAACAGGTGAGTTTTTGAACTCACATCTATGTCTATATCTTTGATAGTTGTTAGGTAGTAATTCCTAACATCTATTCCTTATCCATTTGCTTTTGAATTGAATTGGTTTGATGAATATTCCAATTTTTGGTGTTTTTAAGTCAAATCTTTAAAAATCCTATCTTTGATGTTTGAACATGTTGTTGGGGTGTATCGAAGAGCCTATAAGGCTGGGTTGTCATTTGGCATAAATCCCTAGTCTCTGTTGCTTGTCCAATCACTTCGTTTGGATTTATGCCCCTTCTTGGGCTAGACTGAAATAAAAAACTGCAATTGACAGTTCAGTCGACTGGACCAGATGGTCAGTCGATTGAATCTGGGAGCAGAAAACTTTCTGCCCCTGTGTCATTCGACTGACCATACAATTCAGTCGACTGAACTGGGAACAGAAAAGCTCACGTCCCTGTATCAGTCGACTGAACTGCAGAGTCAGTCGACTGAACTGCAGAGTAAGTCGACTGAACCTGAAACCCGAGAGTTTCTAGGCATGTTTCAGTCGACTGACCCTACAGTCCAGTCGACTGAATCTGGGAGATGTGATTTTTGCCTATTTGAGGCAGTTTTGTGTGGGTTTCCGATTTTTAATCGATTCTTTTCGATCCGGTTAGTTGTTATCACTTATTATCGACTTTGATGACTTCTTTCTTTGGATTTTTGGAAATATCCGTTTGATAGATTTAATATCGATTTCTATGGATTTAATTCACATTGTCATATGTGAATTTTTGGTGATTGATTGTTCTACAATCATTTCTTTGGTTTGTCACTTTAAAATGCAATGGTTTCTATACTAGTAGTAAATACTCAAACTCTTTCACCAAAATGATTTCGACACTACTTTTAAATACAAAGCTCGTTTTTAAAACCGTTTTCCAATCTATTAGTATATACAAACCTTTACCTCATTCGTATGAGAAATCTAATTAAACGGCTTAGCAAAACAAGTGGTATGAAACGCTTGCGTTTACTTTGTCGGTTAATTCTTATACTTGTTCGATTGAGATCTTGTGACAATTTTCGAGTGGAAATCTACAATTTGTTCGTAAATATTTAAGTTAAGCCAGTGGTTATGGGACATGAAGCTAAACTCATTTATTTACAAGCTTAGTGTAATCGACACTTCTTGCTGATCGATGATGATCATTTTGTGGTTTAGACTAGCGATATGCAATGTCTCTTTGTCCGCGTGGGGGACTGTACCCCGTTATGTTGAGATTCGTCTCATTTTTATGGGCTAGCGACCCATGGTCTTTGGACCGTTCGTGGAGCATTCGGCTCGATAAGTTGGTGCATGGGGTGTATCTTTTAGGTGCATCGATGTTCGACTAGGCATGGGGTGTATCTTTTTAGGTGCATCGATGTCCGACTAGGCATGGGGCGTATCTTTTTAGGTGCGTCGATGTTCGACTATACATGGGGCGTATCTTTTTCGGTGCGTCGATGTTTGATTATGCATGGGCCGTACCTTTTTAGGTGCGTCGATGTTTGATTATGCATGTGGCGTATCTTTTTAGGTGCGTCGATGTTTGATTATGCATGGGGCGTATCTTTTTAGGTGCGTCGATGTTCAACTGTGCATCGGGTGTATCTTTTTAGGTGTGTTGATGTTCGGTTCATGGGATAGCGTCCCGTTTGTGATGCACGTGTTGGTGAGTTTTCATGCTCCCATTTGTGATAGGCCTTCCCCCCTTTGTGATTTCTAGATTTCTAGTTGATGATTTCTAGAATTTGTGTTTCACTAATTTTGATGATAGACATTGACGAGCTCTATTAATTATTTGTGTTTTTGGTGAAAAATTTAAAGAATGCGATTCTTTTTGGATGTTTGAGATGGTTTGGGATATTGTATGATTTTTGTTTTTATTTGATGTATACTTGTCGCAGTATGGCATTATTTTTATCATACGTTTTTGTCATATCTCTTATCCTATCTCATTTTATCTGATATTTATAGCTAGACTGATCCATTTATTATTTTCTTCTTAAATAATATTCGGGTCAGACCGAGGCATTTTAGGTGCTCCTGCTTGACTTCTTATCAGGGTCCTTCACCTGACTTTTGGCTAACTACTTTAGCATAATAGTTTTTATTAGTATACATTTGAGATAGAGACTCCTTGATGTATACTTATTCTTTTGTCTAGCACTTGTATCTATTCTTTTGTGATGTAGTGGATCTAGTTTGACCACTACTTTGATGTACACTTCTATGTGTTATATTCATATATGTTTTCGCCTTTGTGATATGAATAACTATGACTGATTTGTGTTATGTTTATTTCTATATTTGTTTCCGAAGTCCACATAGCCACAGTGTGTTGGCTTTGAGTTTGTATATGATATGTCGGATTTTCTTGAAATGAAATGTAAATTATATTATCTAACATATTGGTACTCGCACAAAGCAATTACACAGATGGTCGCTCCTCAACAGCCTTATTCTTCATGCTAGTCGACGACATTACTCAGTAGTGTCCTTGGCTAGTGTGAGTATAGAGGTGGGGCATCACAATAAGTATACAACTAAGTCCAAAGGGCACTTATTTGAGAATGGATTCCATATAATGACAAGGCTATTGGGGTACCGCCTGTCATAGTACACCTCTAGAAAAATATATTAAGGTCAACAAGAACATCTTGCACCCTTGCATATACAGGACTGGCCTACCCCTTACTGGATAGTACCGAACATGTCATTACCCTGATTGCTTTCTAACCTTTTCCCGAGAGCTCTCATGCACAAACAAATCCATAAATATATATCTAGAAGGGTTATGACATACCCTAATCGGTGTGACCCAAATAGCCCTACCACATATCCCCTATTTTAGTCATTACTGGTTGATGAGGCTAGTGGCTACATCTTACCTTTATAGCAAATCCCACTTGGAATGTTAAACTGCCCTTTAGGCAACAATGCAATGCTAGCATTCATACATATATAAACAAATAAAAGGCACTGCTTCTACTACATCCATTTTGGAATCACCCTCAGGATAAGTAGCAAGTGGCCCTTGCACTTCAAAGTGCTTCGTCTTCGATTTTGTCATGTTGAAGATGCCTTCAATTTGAACGCTTATGCCAATTCGAAGTGGTTTTTGAATAACTGATGTTTATCCTATCCCGGTCTCTTCAAACCGACAACGACAGTTGTAAAACGACCAAGGTTCAATAGTCGGTTATTTAACTATCAAATAAAAAATAATTTACAGAGGTTTTGACCAAGCATGGTTAAGTACAAAATAACCACTAAGCCTCTTTAATTAATCCTTTCGTTAATAAAACTCACTTTGTAAATTCTTGCATTAAAATACTTTTACAAAAATTTATTCACAAACCCTTCTCTACTCTTTTAGTACTTAGAAAATATTCATATAGTTATCTCTATGGTATAAGTATACTCACAAAACGTTCCATTTCCAAACTTAGAAAACTTTTACATATACTTATTTCAATAGTATAAGTATATTCACAAAACGCTACATTTCTAATACCTAGAAAATGTATCCATATACTTATCTCTACGGTATAAGTATATTTACATATTTTAAGGAAGATTCCATTTTCAAATCATGCTTGTTTGGGTTAAAACAAAGGTCGTTTAAACATTGATAAAAATAAACCAAAAAACACTTTCCTTTTGGTGTAACTTAAACGGGTCGTATGGAAATTAAACCATACAAACTTACCACCCTACTCGATTTTAAACAGTACTATCCCTCGATTAACACTGAATCAGACAAGTTAGAAAACCACCCTTGCCTAAGTCTACATTATTAATTCTCAAGATAGAGAAGAGTTTGCATAACTCGGAATTTGGTGTTAAGTATGGAAAGAATACTGTCCATACCACCGTAAATTAAAAATGATCATTTATGGAAATCAGGTCTCAGTCTATTTATAAAAATTCTTTTATAAATCTCTTTTATAAGATTCTTTCAACAAATTCCTTTTGATTTATAAAACTCTTTTATATTTACAAACTGTTTTTATAAAACACCATTTATAGAACTCATTTCATAACACTCCAACTCCATTTATAAAACTCCTTATATAAAATACCATTTCTATTTATAAAATTTCTTCAATAAATCTCCAAATATAATTATAAACTCCTTTAATGAATCTCTAAATATATAATATAAAACTCATATACATTATAAATCTTAAAATAAAATTATAAAACTCATTATATAAATCTTTATAAATTCAAAACTCATTTTTTAAAATCTTATATCCTTAACACAAATCTTCATTTCCAAAATAAAACCAAATACTTTCGTAAAATGATCATTTCATATATAACCATTAATTCACAAATGGAATTAGTTATTCCAATTTATCAAAATGATTTTAATTTCCTTTTTATAGAATATCATTTATAAAACCATTCTTTTATTTATAAATTTCTATTTATAGAACTACCTTTTAATTAAAAAACAATATTTGTAGATCTATCCTTTTATGCAACATTTTATATAAACGTTTCACAAATATTTATTCTAAAATATTTCTATCTTCTTTTTAAGAACAGAATCACTTTAAAATAAAGGACAAATCCCTTTATTTTCTTTGAAAATAAACATTCATTATTTTAATAACTTTTATATGAAAATAAATAATTTCCAAAATAATTTTAAAACATTTACATGTATACACATATTAGAAAAGAATAATAAAAGAAGTTGAAATAAAATGGAGAAGTTCCAAAAACCCATTTTTTAATAAAATATCTTAGAAAATCCAGTAAGGCCGGATTTAAAATCATATTTCAAAATCGAAACTATTTCCAAACCAACAACAATTAATAGTATTTTTCAAAATATATTACCGAGGCCAATAGTTACTATAATACTTATCCAATGTTATTACTACCCTTTTCTCTAAAAAAGGTTCAACTTTTAACATATGTCAGTGTCACATTCAATATATCCAAACTACCAAATTTTTGGCCTTTAACTAAAATTAAATTCAACAAGTATATAATTGGAATAAAAAATTCACAACGGTAAGAAACCCTGATTTCTCTATAAATTTTCCCTACATTTCATTTTATATGTCAATTGCTTTTCAAAAATAAATTTTTAACCAAACCAACCAATAATTCATCCAAACACAAATGGTAGATTTTATCTACTATACACCCTACTAATTATCCAAAAAAGTGAGTTTAACTCACCAAAATTTCAGCGGATACTTAGGCATTCCAGTTTGAACTACGTTCGATTTTAGCCTAAATTTTCACTAGCTCCAAGTTTGACCAAACTAATTCCATTCATAACTATCACTATTACGAGTGCAACACAAAAAATATCACCTCGATTGGGCCTCATATGAGAAAGATGTACATTTTATAAGTTTTTGATTTTGAATATAAAAATTAAATAACTAATCCCCTATTTAATATAATCACCTCTACCCTAATTCCTCTTCCCAAATGCTAATCTCCCTCCCATACATGATACACAGGGACCACCCATACATGCATACTCTAATGACCTCCTTAGTCCGTAAAATCCCTCCCCGACTTCGCCAATCACTCCCTCGTCGAGCGAGCATCACAACGTCGATCATGTAACGACCCGAAATTTTACCACATTAATTTTAAAATATTTATTTAATTTTAAATTATCAAATAGTAGGTTTTATAATTAAAATAAAAACACTTTTAAATAATAAATATTGAAGATAAAATAGTTTTCAAATTTAGTTTACAAAAATATTTAGTTCGATGAAAAAGAGAAAATGTGACTGGAAACTGTTTTCTGAATTTTCGACATTTCATCATATAAAAGTTGTTTGAAATGTTGTGAGCCTTATTTATATATAAAAAAACAATTAAGTGGTCTAGAATGTAAATTAGTTATGACATATTTGAATATACGTAGTATGTATACTTAAGTATATACATGTATATACTAAAAGACGCCTTAAGAGACATGATTTGACATTTTGGCAACTAAGTACAAAACATGTTTAAACATGTTTTATCATGAAAAGATGGGAAGGGGACAAGAAGGTAGCTGAAGGACATGATGTTTAGGAGGCTAGGTGAGGTGGCAAGAGAGTATTGGAGGGTAAAGGATAAGGAGTGTTTAGGTCATTTACACTTTCACTTGCTTATAAATGCCCCTTTCACTTCTTCAATTTCACCTCTTTTACTTCTGCCATATCTTTCTCATAATTTTACCAAATGGAGCATTTATTTCTTTAAACTGTAGAAAATTACAGTGGTTACAATTTTTATTTGTACCACTTCTTCTAATTTTGAGCTTAACCATGTCCAAAACTCATTTCTTTACAGAGCATTTTCGAACCCAGAATTTCAAGTCCGAAAATGGTCCTTCCTCTTTGACCACATCTTCTTCAAAAATAAATGTAAATGAGTGATTATTTATCTGAAATTGTAGAGAAAATAATTTTCTAAAACTTTTCACTTGACCACTTTTACAATATCCGGGAGTAAGTAGTCTAATAATCACTTGTAAAATGACCTATTTTCGGGTTTATTTTTTAGAGTTCGATGATTATCTAAAGTCACTCCATCTTACTAAAACAAGTTTCACTTCCTTCTTCTTTCAAGTCCGAGCCTACCTAGTATATTGAGGGTCCAAGACTCCATCTTTTACCTAGGAATGGAAGTGCTAGGTCATACCCTTAGTAAGCGAGAGTTTGGAAAGCTTTCGGTGAGTAAAACTCTTAACTTTTTTTTTGGGAAATATTTTTCTTTAGTTATGTTTTGATATATATTGCTTGCTTGGTTTGGATATGATATGAATTTGTCAATGTTTGATTTGGAAATGTATATGTGGATGGATGCAAATATGTTAAGTAAATGTTAGTTAGTAAACTAATTAGTAAGTAAAATTTTACTCTTAAAAAAACCAAAGCTTTAAAACTATATTCATGTTCATAATTATTGCCTATGAATGCTTGTTGTATGTATGCCTAAACCATTACAATGTGATGTTTGGTTGTGTTGATAATATTATAAAATTGTTTGTCGAGCTGCCCGATTAACGATAGTTACTATATCGGCACTTTCGGAAAATCACTTCTTATCAAACTACTTGGTTTCATCTTCGTGCTTGGAATTGTTTTACAAGTTAAGCAAGATTTTGATTAATGATGTTTTCAAAAATAAATATTTATTTTAATAATGGTTATTTAGTTTAATTAATTATTTAATTAACAAGTATTAAGGTTAACTAATTAACTTATTAATGATGTGTTTTAAATTTAACTAATTACTTAGTTAATGATGTTTTAAATTTAATTAATCATTTTATTTAATGATGTTTAAGGCTAACTAATCTTTTGAAAATGATGGATTAAAGTTAACTAATCAATTAATTAATGATGTTTTAAAATTAATTAATCTTTTTAATTAATGACTTTTAAAAGGAAATCAACTTGTTTTAACTTTAATTAATCTTTCCTTAATGATGGTTTAAATTGATTAATCATTTTAAAATAATGATATTTAATTATTAATTAACTAATTAAATTAAATATATTTAAATATTATTAATTAATTAGATTAATGATGTTTTAAAGGCGATTTACCCTTTTTAATTAAAGGATATTGGAGTTAATTAATCAACTTAATTTATGAAGTTTCAAAGTGAATCTATCAAAGTAAAAAGGATGTTTTGACTTTGTTATTCATTTAAATAATGATAATTAATTATTCATTAATTTAGTTAATTATATTTTACTAATTAATTGGATTATTAAGGTTTAAATTGGTTTACCCTTTTTATTATTTAAAGTCATTTGAAGTTCAAAAATCAAATTGTGTGATGAAGTTTAAAGTTAATTAACCAATGTAATAAGGATGTTTTAAGTTATTAAATCCTTTTTTAAATTGGTGTTTTGAATTTTATAATCTCTTTTAACAAAGTGTTTTAAAGATAATACTTGAAATGTGAGGCCAAGCGTGAATTCGGTTTTAAAAAGAAAAGGTTTGATTCATTTATGGAAATGAATTAATTTCCGAAAAGTGATTCACTTATATGGGAAAGATTTATTTGTATACTTGGCACTAAATGTCGAAGAAGTAGACTCCTCGCTATTTCGAAAGTTAAGAATAATCATGAGACATGACTTTGAGGTAACACTACCTTGACTTGTCCGATATTATTGTTAACCAAGAAATTGTACAAGTTGGAATTCGATGAGTGGTGATAAGTATATAAGACTTAATTTTCATATACGATCGTTTTATATCCTCGATAGTTGGTTCTCAGCTATCGGTTACTTCATCTTCTTTATTATCATCATTTTAAGATGATGTGTTGCTCACTCAAGTTTTATTATCCTTTGCCGGAAATGACTCAAACCAAAGAGCGAGTGGGGGCCAAGCTTTGTGGGGTTGCTCCCATTATGGTATTTTCACATCCACTCTAGATTAGATTCGGTGTTGCGCATTGAGAGGTGAAGTACTTGGATTCTCGGTAACAGTTGGCGGGGTCCGGCTTGAAGGTTATTGAGAGCCATCAGAGTTCTCAAGTATATTTCTAGAGGTATACTTTCGGTAGGGGGCGCACCCTCCTAGTCATTGTTGAAAATTTTCCTTTTCTTATTTGATTTGAACCTTTGAATCTGTTTTCTTTAATTACAATGGGGATAGTCAACCACACTTCGCGGTGTTCAATTATTGGTTTTGTCCATTCTATCGAGTTTTGGAAGGTTATCTTGTTGGGTCCATTCTATCGAGTTTGGACTGCTGTCTTGTTTTATCCATTATGTCTAGTTTTGATTTTTATTTAGACTATTTCCATTCTTTCAAGTCTGAATGCTATACTAATTGTACCCATCATCTATGTTTGGATTTGTTCCCTATTGTTCATTTCCATTTTTGTTATGTTTGGTTGTTGTTTATGTGGGAGAAAACCCATTCCGCATCAGCGGCGTGGTCCCACATATTATTGTTTAAATATACCCCATTTGTTTCATAGTTTTACTCATGCCAAACATTTTGTCTGACTGAGTTGTTTATTTTCGCAAAACTCTCAAATACTCAATTATATTTGGGTAGTCCGAGAATATCAGGTTTTCTTTGAAGCTCTTTGAAGACGGTGATCGAGCAGGCGGCTCCTTAGTTATCTAGTTATTTATTTCCGCTATATGATTATGTAGGTGTGTTTTGTATCTTAAAAATGTAAAGTTAGAATGTATAGCCACAAATTTTTTAGATGTAGTACTTTTTTTATAACTCTGATAATTCCTTATAAGAAGTAACATTCTGTACTATATCATTTTATATTATATGTAACCATTCCGCCACTACAAGAAATTTTATTTTTTGTGGCGGTCAAAAAACGCTACAAAAACTTTTGGTGGCGTTTTGATAAACGCCGCGAGAAAACATGCGACTAAAAATCCATGATTTTTTATTGTATTTATTTTAACGCCACTATAAATGCATTTTTGGCAGCGTTTTTCAAACGCCACCATAAATCTTTTTGTAGCGTTAAAAAAACGCCACCAAAAGAGTTTTTGGTGCTACTAATAGAATTTCCAACTTTACCCCTGTTTTACGGTTGCATTTACTCAACGCCACTATATATATTTCGGTAGCGTTTTTGAAACGCTACTAAAAGTTGTTTATTATTTTACACCATTTTTTCATGCTATTATTTCCTGTTAATGGTCTATTTTGGTTCTATTATATCAATCAACAATCACTCACATAATCATCATATTCAAATAAGTTAAAAAACACATTAACCATATAATCAAATAAAATATCCATAACCATTTCAATACAATAGTTTTTCGACAAAATGACCTAACTCACATACAATAACCATTTGTATACAAATTTACACATCGGGTACTAATAAATGTTATATCTAACTAGTGCTAACAAAACATTTGATTATCCATAATTCTTTGTTGCATACACAAGTGAAAGCTAGCATCATCAAGTCCAAATTTGCTCTCTTCAAAAGTCCGATGCCTACACAAGTGAAAGCACAACAGATAGTCAAACAATTAAGTTAACTCGTAGGACTGTTGAGAAGTAACAATTACGTTAAAAGATATTCTTCTGTTGAGAAGTAATGATTTGCGACGATTCACCTTGATTCATAAACTGTTGATTTATCTGATTGTTTGCTGTCTCACTTTCCAGATCAATTATTTCAAGCGGCATGTAATTCAGATTTATGTTCCTTCGAAATTTGTCGTTGTTTAACGGGGTTGATGGAATGGTCATTTTATTGCCTGTGGAAGTGCCTGGTGTGATATTGTCTGGCAATGAGTTGAGATCCGGTAAAAAGGACATATGTGAGTTATCTGGAAAAGATAAAAGACAAATTAGTAGTACACATTATATGACCGAGTAGACATCACATAAGAATAAGAAAAGCTATCGAGTTGACAAACAGGAGAATAAATTCAGGAATAACTTGCAGCTGCTTAAGATATAATCTCTGCATTACATAAATAAAAATAACTAAATAGTGTTTTCTTCATATTAGTACCAATAAAATAAAACTGAAAGCAAAAATCTTGACAGTAAAGAATATTTAACATAGGAACAAATAGGGGAGCACTAATTAGACTTACTGGAAAGGACGAACAACTACATAGTAATTCATGTTTAGTTTATAACGTTTTCACTAATAAGGCTGAATTAAGAATGTATGGATCACTATATATCTAGGTGTGGGGATGTTAGTCTTGATATGATGATAAAATAAGTGCTGGTATTTGATAAGTATTACAAAATCAATCGTTTTACATTTTTAGTTTCACCTTTTAATGATTTGTCTATCACTGTAAAATTAATATAATCAAACAATTCAAATTACTTGTTTGTCTTACCATTCTTTAATTAGCAGCGTTTCATCTAAATAAAACTTTCCAACAATAGGCAGGTAAGCATGTCTCCAGGACTAAGTAATACTCACAGCATATTATTGTGTTATGATATAAACAACGAAATATACATGAACATGGTCCAAAAGCCTACATCTCCTCGTAAGAAGCAAACCAACCTACAGCACGCGCACACACCTTCTCCCTCTATTCTTCTCTTCACGTCTTATACAAATTATGTATTTCATTGAGATATGTACTTCAGATCCAAAAAAGTTCAAAATTTAATTCAAATTATGGATTAAAAAAAGTGAAAATAGATGTCGGTTCACGTTTTCCAACATAATTGCTTCTAAGATTTACAAAAATTATGAGTAATGATCAATGTTGGTATTTGTCCATCACAATTTATTTTTTCTAACCTTTTAACATATGTTGATGTGTGTTCAATGTGTTGTAAGATATCTCTAAAGTTCCTTGCTCTTTCTCGTTTATTTAATTAGATTATTAGGCGTTACCTGTATACGATTCTTTATTCCTAGATAGCTGTTAACTGTTTGAGTTTAGTGCAACCCAAATAGGATTTGTTAGAAAATTACATGGCTTGTGCATTCTGCGTACTATCTATATATGCATATACAATAACTTTCCAGGTTAGGCCGATTTGGTTATGTAGGACTTTTAATAATTTGGCTAACAAAAACAAAATTATGGTCTGTGGATTCATTGCATGACAATGGAACTACACGAATGTTTCACAATGCAAAAATCTTCCTTATAAAATACGAAATTTTATTGTGAAATTGAAAGAATATAGTTTATTGCCATCAACTTAAAGCACAGTCGCTTTAAACAAATTACGCCACCAGATTTCATACAACCTACCACAAAGTAACTAAAGTTCGTATAATCTCTGCAAAACCATATTGTTTTTAATGTTTGGCTGTACAGGTATAGAATAAGACTTGTGTTAATTGCTTAATTTACATCAAATTAAAATGATTAATTGATTACTAGTTAACCATTTCTTTATAGCATTGGAAGCTTATAAGACTTTGGATGTGCAATTAGAATCTGGGAACTAAGTGGACATACAAGAGAATATAATCAATTTTGGGTTGCTCATGAATCATTTTCGACTACTTAAGCTATAATGGCATTCAAATGAATCATAGCTAAATTTTTACTTAAAAAAAAGGCATAAAATAGAACACAGCGACACTATTCACTAACTTATCGTCTTATAGTTTACAGTACCAACAAACCAACTGAGGTTTCTTAAGTACTTTGATTCCCTTCCCTTTTCATTGTTAATACATCACTTGCAACCCCATAAACAAAATTTTAAATAAAAAAAATGTATTTGCTTAAAGAAGTAGAAATCAAACTGGATCGACATGTGTTCTCATTGGTGCATAGAAGTTAAAATACACAGTTATTCAAACTGAATCCAGAAACATTTATCAGTATTAGCTCTTAATATTTCAAACAAGATTTCCAACTACTGTAACTGTGATACACGTAAGAAACGCCTTTCAGCAAAGTACATGTCTTCTATTGGATGAATACAAATTCAGGTCAAATTTCTAGATAACAAAGTACATGTCTCCTAACATAAAATCAAGCTAACAACAACGGAAAAAAAATTACAAAATGCATGAACGAAAGAAAACTTACGGTGAAGAGTTGGCTCCAAAATAGACTGAATTGGACCATTCACACACTCCTGACTTGATTCAATCGACCTCCTATCAACATTGCTCTGTCCCAACGTACCAGCTTGACCCAACTCATCACCATTGAATCCCAAAACCCCCGTTTGAGCATGGTTATTACGAACCCCTGCATTGCATTCCAAAATTTCACACAGATTCCAAGTCTTTCTCATCGGCATGGGATTTGGAGTGATCGGAATCCACTGATTTGGGGTTATATAACCCTTTGGTAGCTCTATCCCAAACCTTTTACTGAAATTTTATAAAATGTTAATTGATGGATTGATCTTCAAAAAATTTGATTGATTCCTCCTAAACAGTAAAGAAGACAAGGAAAGATCCGAGCTAGATAATATGACATCTCATATATATATAGAATGAAGCAAGAGAATAAATACAGTAGAAACCAGAAAGTGAAATTCATGAATTTGCTTAATTACTTTCTAAACAATGCTCCAGCTGTTGTTTCACTGGATTTCCACACCAATTTTAGAAATTAACTCGTACTCATCTTTTATTTTAATGCCAGACTAAATCAGGCCATAATTCATAAAAGAAAACATACAAAATCCAAAGCAAAACAGAAAACTCAAATAAAAATCTCAAAATCAAACTCGCCTTCGTCTCTTACAGCAGCGCCTCCTCGAATTGATCCACCACCGCTCCACTTGAAATCACCTTCACCGCCTCCGCATTCATTCCGCATTCATTCCGCAATCACCTAAATCCAGTTCGAAGTCTGGGTTGGGGGTTTTGATTTTGGTAATTGGGATTTTGATTCGCGAAACTTGGAATTCTGCTTTTAAAATCGCGTTTGCTTTATTTTAGTTCGGTCGCAGTTTTTGAATTAGGAAAATTAGGACTTGTGGAGTAAATTGGAAGAGACGAATAATTTTTTTTAAGTGGAGTAGTTTGAGAAGAAGAAAAAGTGGTAAAGGAAATTTGAGCGGCCACAAAAAACTTTAGCAAAAAATTCCACGAATTACTGGAAGGAGAATTAGCCGCGTTTCTTTGTTTATTTTTATATTGTAAATCTACCAACAGTTGCACAAAATTTAAAACGCCACCAATTAATGCAACTAAAAATAGTTTTTTTTTTGTAGTGCGCTATGAGGTTTATCTTTCGGGTGCTTGGGCAATGGCACACGAATACCGAGGATGTATTAAGTGTTATTCTCAGGGATCAGAAAGGTAGGTCGTCACAGATGGTATTAGAGCATAGGTTTAGCGAACCCCTAAGCCTTGTTGGGGTAAACTCTCTAAGAATAGGATTAGTAATATCCTAGGATAAGTCTGAGAGTATAAATATATATTGAGTGCGTATTTGTTAGTGTTATAAAAATATTTTATATTGTGTTGTTTGATCCATTGAGTGGTATATGAATTCTGGTCGATGCGTCTGATCAGCTTTATCGATAGGGATTCCTAAACACTTGAACAGATCTTCCAATACAGTATTGTTTTAAAATGGTAAATGAAATAATTTTATCTTGGAATATATTTTATATATAAGAATGATTTTCAAAATTAATATAGTTGTATAGTTGAGTTGATTGTTTAGAAATGATAATATTTTATTATTATCATTTAGGATTTATTTAGTTATGCTCGTCTAGTTTGATCATTAACTTTTATTGAATAAGTACATAAGAAATTTTCCTTAGTAAGGTATAGGTCAAGTAAATGGGAATTAGGGAATCTTTGAATGAACCCCTTGTGAATTAAGTTTCACAGTTTGATTATAAGGTGTTCGGCGAAAGGGTTAAGTTGAAAATCAACTTTTAATAATGTTAACCTAAAAGTAAACTCGTAATAAAAAGTTATTTAATATAATCTAAATGGTAGCAAAAAGGAAATATATTAATAATAATAATAAAATAAATAAATAAAAATTTAGAGGATGAATATTTGAGAAAATTTTATTATAATAAAGGAGAATCATTTACATGTAAGTTTAACTCACATTCAAATTTACTATATCATACATGTGATGCTATAAACTATTGTTGATTTCTTTGATGATAGGTAGATTTGTCTAATTGATTTTTGGGTTGAATTTCCATTTGGAAAATGGATGCTTAATAGAAATTAAGCTAGATATTCCATTTAAACTATTTAAGTGTCGTTATAGCAATTTCCGCTATACCGTCATTAATTAAATATCATCCCCTAAACCCTTCTGTGTGTTTAAACTTGAGCTTGTGTTTTCCCAAAAGTAGATGTTTAAAATTCATTAATCATTTTGATTAATGATATTTAAATGAGTTAATCATTTTAACTAATGATGTTTAAAATAAATTAGTCTTTTTGGTTAATGAGATTTGGATTTAATTAATCATTTTAAGTAATGATATTTGGATTTAATTAATTATTTTAATTAATATATTTGAAAATTAATAATCATTTTAATTAACGGTATTTAAAAGTAATTATTCATTTTAATTAATGATTATTTGAATTTAATAAATCGTTTGATAAATAATATTTTAAGTTGGTTAATTGATTTAATAGATAAGTTTAAAATAAATTAATTGATTTGATGAAAGTGTTTTGGAAGCAGTTAACTATTTTATTGAAGATAATTGATATGAAATTGTAAATTTGATTAATTATCTTTTGGGATAGTTAATATTGTTTTAGATTTATAAAAGAGATTATAAATGTGATTTATTATCTTTCAGGATAATTAATGTTATTTTAAATTGAATAAAAGAATTTAAATTTGATTTATTTTCTTTGGAAAATTTATACGGTTTTAAGGTTTTAAAAACAATTTTATAAATCATCCTCCAAGATGATTAATATTGTTTTAAATTTATAAATAATGTTTATAAATGAGAATTTTTAAATAGAATTGTTTATAAATAAAGCTAAGTGTAAATTGTTTTGGGATTTTTGTAAATGATGTTTAAAACAACATTTGTTTTGACACTTGTTTTAATACACTTAGTATTATAAGTTTGTCTTTCCAAATAACATTTAAAGAGTTTTTGGAAAATTTAAATCTCGGAATTGTTTAAAATGATTTCAAAAGATTTTGAGAAAAGTAATAGCGGTATTAGTTGGAAATATTTCTAAAGTATAAATATTTTGGAAAAGAAATTTTAAGTAGAATGCTTTTTCTTTGAATAATTCGGAGGAAAACAATTATGTTAGTTTTGTGGTAATCTGAATAATCTTTTATGTGATGATCAGATGCTGCTTAGGCGAATGTTGAGGAGTACTTAGTAAATTATTTTCTTTCTCATTGTGCGATCGAAATGAATTCAAATCTGAACGAACCAAAAGTGAGTTTTAATAAACAAGTAATTTGAAGTTATTTTATAAAGAAAAAATTAAGGAGTATACTTTCAGAGACGAGTTAAAAACTAAAAACTAGGTATTCAATTTTTAAGTTCCCTAAAAGGGAATTAATTTCCAAAATAAAAGGTATTGTTGATAAGAGATTGTTTTGATAGATTAATTTTACCCTTAAATAATATACGAGGTAATTTAACACTGATTTAAATGGAATAGATTGGATATTAAGGTTTTGCTAACATTGTTTTATCAAAACCATAGATATTATTTATGCATCGAAGCCGTGTAAATTAATTTGTGTTATTGGGTCAGTCCATAAACATGATTCGTTATAACACCTTAATGTGAAAAGGTAAGAAGGTTTTAATAGACATTGCTTAATTAAAACCATAGCTTTTGTTTAAAACATGTAAGTAGTGTAAACTATTTGTTATTTTTAGTCAACCCATAAACATTGTCCTTCTTAACACTCTATGTTAAAGAGGTCGAGAGGTTGACTCGGCTTTAAAAGACCCAAATTTTAATTTGATCTTCACCTAAATTGTGAAAAGCAAAATAAGTTTTGTATTTTGTATATACTCTTAGGATTTAGAAGGGTATTATACACATAAATCAAGTGGAATAAGTCATTATTTGTTGTTTTACAAAGAAGGGCTTTATAAAATATTTTTAAACTTAGATAAAAATTTATGAAACAATTCATAAACAATTTTGGTATTAAATAAAATATTAAATGCAAATTTATGTGATTTAGAAAGATTGGTGTAGTCAAGAAACCAATAATTTTAGAGTATAACTTTCAAGTTTGTCAAAGTAAGTTTGGATAATCTTCTAAGCAATAACCAGAGGCTAATGAGCAAAGAATGGTACGCTTAGATAATTATCTATATTTTGGGCAATCAAGAAAGTTTTGAATCTAAGTTAGGAGTTTGTTGTTAATCTTTTGACATTTTAAATAACGTTGAGTGTTAGATTTATTTTCTTATGGAATTTGAATGATTGATAGTGTTAGTGTATTCCTTTACGGAATTTGATTGATTTGATATAATTGAATTTGATTAATTTGACTTAATTGAATTTGATTGATTGATTATGTAGTCTTATATACCATAGTTTATAATGTCAAAAAAGAAATTATAAACCAAGTTTTTTGAATTATTGTTTATTAGAACTTAAATCCCGGTGCTTTTGAAAATGTGATTTTGGAAATTCTTTTTTTGGAAAGAGATAATAATTGTTCACTCTAGTTGTTGTATTTGGAGGAACTAGAATACCACTGGATGCTCCATGTTATTTTGATTCTAGAGTTTTACATATTTTGCTAAGTGGGCCCCCTAGTTATTTTTTTGTTTTGGTTTTAATACATTTCTTTTTGAAGGAATTTGAAAATAAATTTTTGAATATAAGAGCCCGGGCATTTAGTTCTAAATTTACCTTTTGATATGATTGGATGCGCGGTATTTTATTTTAGAATATTCTTTGAATTTGGTTGCATATAGGTTTATATCATTCTAGTTTTTGCTGGATAAGTTACATTTGATTGACGTGTTAGTATTTCTAGGGTAGATTTTTTTGCTGGGATAGGATTGTGGTAAATTTCGGGGACGAAATTCTTTTAAGTGGGGGAGAGTGTAACGACCCGGAATTTCACCATATTAATTTCTGAATATTTAATTAATTTTAAATATTCAAATAGTAGGTTTTATAATTAAAATAAAAAACTTTTAAATAATAAATATTGAATATAAAATAGTTTTCAAATTTAGTTTACAAAAATATTTAGTTCGATGAAAAAGAGAAAATGTGACCGGAAACTATTTTTCGAATTTTAGATGTTTCATTGTATAAAAGTTGTTTGAAATGTTGTGAGCCTTGTTTATATATAGAACAACATTTAAATGGTCAAGAATGTAAATTAGTTATGACATATTGGTATACACATAGTATGTATACTTAAGTATATACATGTATATACTAAAAGATGCCTTAAGAGACATGATTTGACATTTTGGCAACTAAGTACAAAACATGTTTAAACATGTTTTATCATGAAAAAAGGGGAGGGGGACAAGAAGGTGGCTAAAGGACATGATGTTTAGGAGGCTAGGTGAGGTGGCAAGAGATTAGTGGAAGGTAAAGGACAAGGGGTGTTTAGGTAATTTACACCTTTACTTGCTTATAAATACACCTTTCACATTTTCAATTTCACCCCTTTTACATCTACCATACCTTTCTCGTAAATTTATTAAATAGAGCAATTATTTTTTTCAAACCGTATAAAATTCCAGTGCCTACAATTTTTGTTTGTACCACTTCTTCTAATTTTGAGCTTAACCATGTCCAAAACTCATTTCTTTACAAAGCATTTTCGGACCCAGAATTTCAAGTCCGAAAATGGTCCTTCCTCTTTTGACCACATCTTCTTCAAAAATAAATGTAAATGAGTGATTCTTTTTCTAAAATTGTAGAGAAAATAATTTTCTAAAACTTATCTCTTGACCACTTATACAAAATCCAAGAGTAAGTATTCCAATAACCACTTGTAAAATGACCTATTTTCGGGTCCATTTCTGAGAGTTCGATGATTATCTAAAGTCACTCCACCTTACTAAAACAAGTTTCACTTCCTTCTTCTTTCAAGGGCGAGCTTACCTAGTGTGTTAAGGGTCCAAGACTCCACCTTTTACTTAGGAATGGAAGTGCTAGGTTATACCCTTAGTTAGCGAGAGTTTGAAAAGCTTTCGGTGAGTAAAACTCTTAACTTTTTTTTTGGGAAATATTTTTCTTTAAGTTACATTCTGATATATATTGCTTGCTTGGTTTGAATATGATGTGAATTTGTTAACATTTGGTTTGGAAATGTATATGTGTGATGGATGCAAACATGTTAAGTAAATGTTAGTTAGCAAACTAATTAGTAAGTAAAATTTTACTCTTAAAAAAACCAAAGCTTTTAAAACATATTCATGTTCATAATTATTGCCTATGAATGCTTGTTGTATGTATGCCTAAACCATTGCTATGTGATGTTTGGCTGTGTTGATAATATTATAAACTTGTTTGCCGAACTTCCCGTATAACGATAGTCGCTATATCGGCACTTTCGGAAAATCACTTCTTATCAAAACATTTGGTTTCATCTTCGCGCTTGGAATTATTTTACAAGTTAAGCATGATTTTGATTAATGACGTTTTCAAAAATAATTAATTATTTTAATAATAATTACTTAATTTAATTAATTATTTAATTAATAAGGATTAATGTTTACTAATTAACTTATTAATGATGTGTTTTAAATTTAACTAATTACTTAGTTGATGATGTTTTAAATTTAATTAATCATTTTATTTAATGATGTTTAAGGCTAATTAATCTTTTGAAAATGATGGATTAAAGCTAATCAATCAATTAATTAATGATGTTTTAAAATTAATTAATCTTTTTAATTAATGACTTTTAAAAGGAAATCAACTTGTTTTAACTTAATTAATCTTTCCTTATTGATGGTTTAAATTGATTAATCATTTTAAACTAATGATATTTAACTATTAATTAACTAATTTAATTGATTATATTTAAATATTACTAATTAATTAGATTAATGATGTTTTAAAGGTGATTCACCCTTTTTAATTAAAGGATATTGGAGTTAATTAATCAACTTAATTATGAAGTTTCAAAGTAAATTTATCAAAGTAAAAAGGATATTTCGACTTTGTTATTCATTAAATAATGATAATCAATTATTCATTAATTAAATAAATTAACTTTTACTAATTAATTGGATTAATAAGGTTTAAAGTGGTTTACCCTTTTTATTATTTAAAGTCATTTGAAGTTCAAAAATCAAATTTTGTGATGAAGTTTAAAGTTAATTAATCAATGTAATAAGGATGTTTTAAGTTATTAAATTCTTTTTTAAATTGATGTTTTGAAGTTATTAAACTCTTTTAACAAAGTGTTTTAAAGCTAATACTTGCAATGTGAGGCTAAACATAAATTCGGGATTTAAAAGAAAAAGATTGATTCTTTTATAGAAATGAATTAATTTCCGTAAAGCGATTCACTTATATGGGAACGATTTATTTGTATACTTGGCACTAAACGTCGAAGAAGTAGCTTGTCGCTATTTCGAAAGTTAAGAATAACCATGAGACATGACTTTGAAGTAACACTACCTAGACTTGTCCGGTATTATTATTAACCAAGAAATAGTACAAGTTGGAATTCAATGAGTGGTGATAAGTATAGAAGACTTAGTTTCCATATACGATCGTTTTATATCCTCAATAGTTGGTTTCTCAGCTATCGGTTACTTCAGCTTCTCTATTATCGTCATTCTAAGACGATGTGTTGCTCACTCGAGCTTTATTATCCTTTGTCGGAAATGACTAAAACCAAAGTGCGAATGGGTGCCAAGCTATATGGGGTTGCTCCTATTATGGTATTTTCACATCCACTCTAGATTGGATTCGGTGTTGCGCATTAACATGTGAAGTACTTGGATTCTTGGCAACAGTTGGCGGGGTCCGGCTTGGAGGTTTCCGTGAGCCATCGGAGTTCTCAAGTATATTTCTAGAGGTATACTTTAGGTAAGGGGGGCACATCCTCCTAGTCATTGTTGGAAAATTTCCTTTTCTTATTTGATTCGAACCTTTGAATCTGTTTTCTTTAATTACAACGAGAAGAGTCAACCACTCTTCGCGGTGTTCAATTATTGGTTTTGTCCATTCTATCGAGTTTGGACAGTTATCTTGTTTAGTCCATTCTATCAAGTTTGGACTGTTGTCTTGTTTTATCCATTCTATCCAGTTTGGATTTTTATTCAGACTATTTCTATTCTTTCAAGTCTGAATGTTATACTAATTGTACCCATCATCTATGTTTGGATTTGTTCCCTATTGTACATTTCCATTTTTGTTATGTTTGGTTGTTGTTTATGTAGGAGAAAACCCATTCCGCGTTAGCGGAGTGGTCCTCCATATTATTGTTTAAATACACCCCATTTGTTTCATAGTTTTACTCATACCAGACTTTTTGTCTAACTCGAGTTGTTTATTTTCCCTAAGCTCTCGGGTACTCAATTATATTTGGGTAGTCCGAGAATGTCAGGTTTTCTTTGGAGCTCTTTGAAGACGATGATTGAGCAGGCGGCTCCTTAGTTATCTAGTTATTTATTTCCGCTGTATGATTATGTAGGTGTATTTTGTATCTTAAAAATGTAAAGTCAGAATGTATAGCTGCAAATTTGTTAGATGTAGTACTTTTTTTTATAACTCTGATAATTCCTTATAAGGAGTGACCTTTTGTACTATATCATTTTATATTATATGTAACAATTCTACTGTGAGGTTTATCTATTCTGTCTTGTTATATTCTTTATTTTACTCAAAGACAACTTATCTTTCGGGTGCTTGGGCAACGACGCACGAATACCGAGGATGTATTAAGTGTCGTTCCCAGGGATCAGAAAGGTGGGTCATCACACATCACCATAATGAATTCGACCCCACCGTTTAAATTCCGATCTGCTCTCCACTTTCATGCCCAAAAATATCGCATGACCCAAACTGTAGTCGCACCTCCTAAAACTCAACCCTCCAATGCTCCTTCCTCATACAGACCCAAATCCATTCTTGATCCCTCCTAATTCCGCCTAGATCCCACCATAAACCTAACCCTAGTTTAACACTCACTAACGCCTATTGTCGAGCTTCTCAAATTGATGCTGCAACCTCTAAGAACACATCAACAAGAAGATCTAGGCTACCCAAGTCTAAAGATTTAAAATTTGCATTTTTGATGAGAAAAAAATTTGATTTTGAATTTTTTTAAGATGTAGCTTTTTTTAGTTAACCGAAACTTGAAAATGAAGATAGAAAAAATAGAATGAATGTGACAAAGTGCGTTGACTTGTGCAGACGGGTTATTTTATATTTTTAAATTTTTGATACCTTGCTGCACAACAATTAGTTCGCAAATAGGCCACAAACGACAAAACAAAACTACGATCGCGTACATAAACATAATACGATCCAAATCAATAATAATCTACACTAGTTACCATATTTTGTAAAATCATAAAAATACCATCGTTTTTCGTAAAATCGTTAAACGATAATTTAAATATTTTCCAAATTAAAAATTATGGAAAAATCAAATAAATAAAAATAAAACACGTCATTAAAAATCGATTCGTTATATTAATAATTAATTTTATTATTATTCATTAAATTTTAATTAAATTTGAATATTTAAATAAATTAAATATTCCCATTCGAAACATGAAAATTTTTGGGTCGTTACATTCTTCCCATTTAAAAGAATTTCATCCCCGAAATTCCCAAAGGAAGAAAAGTGACTTCGAACCCCTAGCTTTAAAAAAATTCTCACTCTTAGGCTTACAAAATTAATTAATAAAAATGGATTATTTAAACTTTTAAATCTATAAAGTTACGAAAAATTTCGGCAGCACCTCCTTTGTACGGCCCAATTGGAAAACCTATAACTCGCCACTACGGTTCCAAATCAATAAAAGAAAACCAAAGCCCAAAAGTAGCCTCCCATATCTGGGGCATAAAATCATCAACAACAATATAAACGTGTATAGTCGGCCAAACTAACTCCACTCATAAAACCAAAAGCAACAAGGTAGCCTTTTTCTTCCATGAACTCGTATCTCACTTAAAAGTGATATCAAACCATTAAACTTGCACTTTCTAAATAAAGAAGCGTAAAATTTCATTCAAATCCGTATGATGTACATACGTCATTCGTATGCAATATCAAATTCAATCACACCAATTTCATTCCCGAACTAGTATCGTTCACTCGACTTCCCTAGTACGGACTCCGATTAGGTTCCTTGATTAGACATCTTCGTTCTTCTTGGATAGCCATATACTATGATAGAAAACTTCAAGATCATATCAAAAATCTGTTTCAAGTGTTCGTCGTCAGGAATCGAGTGAAACATCCTAACTCGGACCGGTGTAATTCACCTACGTATTTATTCCATTGGTTACTTAACCATACCAATTTCTTTTTATTCACATTCATTATTACTGTAATGACCCGCATTTTCGACCCTTAGAAGTCGACACTAATACATCAATGGTATTCACGTGCTGAACAACCAAGTGTCAGAAAGACAGATGGTTAAGGGAAAGAAGAAGAAAGAAGATAAGAAAAAACTAAACAATACAGAATCTCACATCACAACGAATAATCTATAATGTAACAATGATCTTTAAAAAGGAAAATTTTTATATACATGCATCCATTAGAGTACTGGTCTATCTTTACGTGGATAGTTATAACACCTGTCCTTACAATTTTTGATAATACAACAAAGCCATGTGGTGAAACATGGAGAAATACATAGATACATCTTGTCTTGCAGCTCGTCTCCTAAGCTCCAATGGTTCCAAAGCTAATCTAGAAAATATGCTCGGTCTGACCCGAACATTATAAGGAAACAACGCCCGGGTCCGTCTAGTAAAACCAATGTGAGAAACTCAAATCATAAGGAATTTTATTATAAAATCCTTTAAAATAAAAGGTATCTTGTAAGACCACTCCGCACATAAACACGGATAGGTTTTTACCTTACGATAATCAAAACATTTTCTATAGAAAATCCAATGATATTATAAATAATGTCTAGGATACAAATACATATTAATCATAGCCAAAATTGGTACATTAATTAAATTCTAACATAATAGGTATACAATTAAGTCTGAAGGCACTTATTGGAGAATGGATTCTAACTATGAAAGTGTAGGGTGTACCCATCGAATGCGTGCACCTCTAGGTAAAATGTACGGAAGGCTACAACACGTTGCACCTCTGCTACTCAGGACTGGCCCTACCCCTTACTTGATAACACCAAATATGATTAACCCATGGCTGATAAACAACCATAATGGTCCCTGAAGCATACATATATATAGACATTGGGTATGGGATGATCATATCCTAATGGGAGTGACCCACATAGCCATACCATATCCCTGCTTTAGACATTTTTTCGGTTGATGAGGCTTCAGGCTACGATTACCTTTTATATAGCAAACCATCTTGGAATGCTAACACTGCCCTCCAGGAAGAAATGCAATGCCAGCATTTATCCATACAAGTTCATTCTGGTTTTGAACGAATCCAAAGGCACTACCTCTACTACATCCATTTTGGAATCACCCTCAGGATTAGCAGTAAGTAGCCCTTGCACTTCAAAAGTTCCATCCTCAATCATCTTCAAGATATCTTCAGTTCGAATGCTATGTTGGTTCAAAGTGGTTTTTAGATAGTATCTCCGATCCCAGACTCTCTGAACCAACAACGATATTTTTTGGTAAACACAACCCCAGTTCTTTTGGAAAGAATCAAACAATATATAGGTGAAGGGATTACCCTATAACCCTTTAGAGCATTCCCAACCAGGTCATGGTTGGGAAGCAACCGACCCCTAACAGGGGGTCGGTTGTTGCCTTCTGGGTTGCTTCTTAGCTGGTCAAAATAAGGCCATGTAAGCTAAGCCGGCCTTATTTTGGCCGGCTGAGCCAACAACTACATTATAGCCGTTGGCACTTAGCCGGCTAAGTGCCAACAGCCATATTATAGCCATTGGCACTTTTTCGGCTATTATATAGCCTGATAAGTGCCAACGGTTATATAACCGACCATTGCCTGTTCCTCTATATACCTTCTAAATATCAAAATTTTATTTACGCCATTCCAATTACAATTTTTTCTCTCCTCAACACACTTTCTTCAAACAAGATCAATAATGTCGAAAAATTCCAAAGGAAAATCTCAGAAATCTTCATCTCCTAGATTTCTATCTCAACAAAGGCCAGATAATCAGAATCCAGCTCAATTCAATCAGCATATTTCTCAACACGGTCAGAATCAATTTCATTCTCAATAAGTGCCAAATTCGTATCAGCCTCAACAAAATCAAAATATCTACCATTCTCGACAAGATTCGAACTAGTACCAAAATTCTCAAAATGCAAATTATTTGTAGAATAGTTCATTTCAACAAAACTTTAACTACGACAAAACTACGTATCTCCCAATAGCCAACAACTGTCAGTATTGCCTTATCGTTCACAAAATATATCGAGAAATCTTAATAATCAATTTTGAGGTAACAAATTCGAAAATCAAGAGACCGAATTCGATGTCAGTGAAATAGCGGAAGAAGAAGACGTTTATAGGAATCCTAATCTGTCTTTTGGTCAAACTTGGGGAAATCAACCATCGAGAATCAACTTTTCTAAATCTGCTAACATGGACCGAAAGGCGCAAAAATGGTTAAATGGTCCTCGGATGAGCAAGCTGAATTAGCATTCTGCTAGGTTGGATGTTCTAGAGATAATAAGAAAGGTACGAGCCAAAGTGAAACTTCATTTTGGACTTCTATACGCAATTTGTTCAACCTTCGAACTTCAAATAGTCCCCCAAGAATGGTAGATTCGTTGAAGTAGTCGTGGAAAAGAATAAATGCTGCTTGTCAGTGTTGGAAAGAAATAATGGTCTGTCTGCATCTAGACAACAAAGAGGGACAAACGACATGGACTTGGTAATGATTTTAAATTTAGACTTCAAAATATCAAGTTTTATGTTTAATTCTTCTAATAGTACTTCATCATCTACAGCTCAATCAAGAAAATGTAGTGTATATGTCTGAACATAATAATCAACCATTCAACTTGCACCATTGCTACGACATGCTCGAAAAAGAGGAAAAATGGAGTTGAGTGCGACATGAACATTCAATAATGTGCTTTCTTCCTCGAAAGATGAGCGATGAATCTAGCCCCAGTAGTTCTGATCCACATGAGGACACCCCCTTCACAACTAGTTCAGACGGTCGGCCTCCAAGAAGGTCAAGGGCAAGAAAAAACAGCCCCCGATTACAGCGCACATTATGAACATATTGGAGAGCATATGGCGGTTGCTGAAGATGCAAATAAATTATACCTGGAAACAAAAGAAACAAAGAGAATTGAAAGGGCAATGGAAAAACGATGGCGGCATGATGAAAAACAAAAGTTAAGAAATGATGAGCTAGAGTTAAGAAAACAATAACTAGCTCGACAGAAAAGAGCTAATGATATGACTCTTTTAACTTGCAACTTAAACGAACTCAATCCAGTTCAGAGGATGTATATGGAGAAGCAACTTGAGGAGTACCATAGACACCAATGGGGGATGTAAGTGTTGGTTGTAAGGTCAATGTTAGTGTTGTTGTTAATGTGATTGTCGCTGTTATAGTTGGAGTTAATGTTTAGGCTATCATGGTCGATTTTGTTGTTATTGCTATTGTTATCTTTTAATACTCTTAATACGTCAACAGCAACTTAGTAAAGTAGATATAACAAATTCAAACACAAACATTAATACAAAACATCAACAACTACTTATTACAATAGATATGCACCATCTAACATCACTTCTTTTAATGGTTTCCTATATGTTCCCAATAGTGTTCCACTAGTTCTTCTCTTAGATCAAGATGAGCTTGTGGATCTCGAATGTTTTGTATTCTTTGCAAGTATTCAGCAAAAGTATTTGGATCCTTATAAGCTTTTTTTGAAATGCTATAGCAATGTCTATATAGTTTCTCAGTTGAAGCTCGTACCCACCATGTTCTTCTTTCACAATCATATTATGTAAAATTATACAGCAGTATATGATATCAGATAATACCGCCGGGTCATGGTAGTATACCTCTTTTCTTAATATATAAAACCTACCTTGAAGCACTCCAAATGCTCGTTCCACATCTTTCCTCAAGCTTTCTTGTTGTTTGGTGAACCTGGCTTCTTTTGCCTTATTTGGTCTTTTGTAAGCTTGCCCAAGTATTTTCCATTTTGGGTAGATTCCATCTACCAGATAATAAAACATTGAATGATCTGTGTCTCTAATTTTGTAATTATATGGAGGTGATATGCCATTACATAAGTGATAAGTCATTAAATAAATATGACTATCGTAGAACGTTAATATCACTCGGTGAACTTAGTGCTCCAAAAAAGCATGCCATATGTACAAATCGAACGAAGCAACAACTTCCAAGGCCAGAGTTGCCTTTTTGCAATGTCCTGTTTATTAGCCCTGTAATGCAACTGGACAGTTTTTCCACCTCCAATGCATACAATCTAAGCTACCTAACATACCTGAAAATCCACGCTGAGATCCCATTGCCAGTAATCTGTCAATGTCTTATGGTGTTGGGGATCGTGGATATTCTTCACCAAACATACAAACAACGGTTTTGCAGAACTCTTTCATACATAATATTGCCATTGAGTCTCCAATCCATACTTTGTCGTCTTGCGAATCTCCAAAAGTTCCATATGATATCATGCGAAGTGCAGTCGCAACCTTTTGCAGAGGAGAAATACCAAGTTCATTGATTCCATTTCTTCTATGGGTAGAAAGAAGTTTGTTTTTGTTAGTTTGTCAAGAACCCGATTAAAGATATTCTTCTACATATGAAATCTTCGTCTAAAATCCACGTCCCCATACATGGGGTTTGTCGTAAAATAATCCTTAATCAACTGATTATGACCGCTAGCATAATTGCGTCCAAAATGCAAGTCTTTTCTACCCACAATGCGACCTCCTTGGGATGGCGCAGAGCTTTTAGCAATTTCATGGGCCATTAGAACCCTCGTTTTGGTAGCAAACATTATTTTTAGAGTAATAGAATGTTCAATACAATCGTCGGAAGAATGATGGCGATGATGAAGACGAGGATGAGAAGCAGCAAACACTTTTTAGAGAACTCATTTAAAATAGGTAGAAGAACAGTGTTTTTAGTTGAGAATTTTGAATGAGTGTGTTATTCGATATCCTGGCTTCTATTTATAAGCTATTGATGTTTATAGGATACCGAAATAGCACAGGATCTAGTCATATGGATTAATGGCAGGTAATGTGATGGGTCACATCAACTTCAACGTACTATGCAGTAAAGCTGGTCATATTGATTAAAGATGTTTACTATTGGTTAAAGCTGAGGGTGTTCATGATGAATGGTCCTATCTGAAACACTTAATGACGCACTGTTGATCCAAAGAGCGATGCAAATACGCTAATATCGGAGTTCCCCAATCATATGCGACTGGACTATTAAACGACAACTCAGCTACAGCTGCAACGTATCTGGCCAACAATGTGTTTGATGCATTTGTGAAGAATAAGTTCCCCATCATGTACAGAATAAAAAGTTGAGCAATCTCCAATTGGTTCTCTGAACTACCACCATGTATCAATTCCATTATTGCTTGTCTAATGTATGAGCATCTAATCTGCAGTCCAGATGATAGTCCGTCATGTAAATCAAGATGTGGAAGTACACTTGATAAACGGTGAAAGTGAAGGTACTCCTCATCATAAGGTAAGGTTTCCCCCCGACCAATGCCTAAACTGGTAAGCGTAGTAAAGTCTAATGAGGTAAAACCCAACTCTCCAAACCTAAAGTGGAAGGTACGAGTGGTCTTCACCAACAGGCGGCTAAAGCACCGCATAACCGAACATCTGAATTTAATAGATTATCGATACTTATTAAAGCAATTTACGATTATTGAAAGCCCTAAACACCATTAAATAAATTAATAGTAATTATGTAAATACGTACTCAAAAAATCTCCAAATCCTATCTCTTGTAGCAAAGCATGAATAATGCCGTCGGCATCATAAGATCGTATCATCTTATAAAGGTGTATTATGCTAACCCAAGATCCACGGGTGCACTCACGATGAGACAAAGTTAAAACATGTTGCGCATTCAATTTTTATTGTACAATTTGAACAAATAAAATAAATTGAAGATAGATAACTTATAGAATTATCAACACACGTGCTAACGTGTACTTCGTCATTTGGGAGTATGTGGAAATTGACCAAATCTTTATCCGGTCCCAAATTTTGGTCGATGTGGGGGTCCAGAACCGCATTTGCTGTATTTCTGCTCGCATGTCTTTGCCTAACCACTGTGCTTCATCGACCTTCAGTGACCGTCGACGATATGGGTGCGCTGCCTTCGGCAGGGGCATTTTCCACATCCGGTGGAACATTTCCTACGCTGCCACTGCCTTGGAGTCTCTAGAATGCTCTTCTCATTTTTTATATAATAAAGTTGGAAGTCGGTTGTTGGAAGGAGGAAAAATGGCGGAATGGATGGAAGGAGGAGAAGGAATGGGGAAGGAGAAGGGGTAATTGACTATTTTATAACCGCTTACCCCCCTCACATTTAGCTGGCCAAAATAAGGCTGGCTAAATGTGTGTTGTGGATTGCAATCCACATAATGTTGTGGATTGCAATCTGTTAGTGCCAAAATTGGTAACTAACACCCAAACGTAAATGAAAGAACCAACTAACAGTCACAGATAACAGATAGAGTGTATGTGGAGAGTATAAATATGAAGAGAAGTGGAAATTTAAAAGAAAGCAGAAAAAACAGTGGATTTATAGTGGTTCGGCTGACTCTGGCATACGTCCACTCCAAAATTTTCCTTTTTATTGATATGAGAATCAATTATAGTTACAATCTGGAGTTTTCAAAACAATTATGGCAGAGTAGCCTTAATGAGGAAGAAGAAGGGAAATAGAATGGAGATCTCTTTTCTGAAGCCCCACATGCTGTATTTATAGGCAAAATCCTGGTTATTGGACTTCCCAAGTGATACGGGCCCACTAAGACCTTGGCCGAGCTCACACCCTTCACCTCGACCGATCCCAAGTCCTCCATCAGCCGACCCGAAGTAACCATGGTAATGACCCAAAGTGAGATGCTCAGCGACTCGAAGTAACATGACCTATAGCCTAGGCTGAACCCAAGTTGAAGTAACACTCACCCAAATGCCGAACCGAAGCACTCCCTGATGTCGAACGACCACCAATGCCGACCGACCCATTCCTCCCAGACCGAACGACCACCAATGCCGAACGACCCATTCCTCCCAGACCGAATGAGTACCGACTACCAATGCCGACCGACTCATTCCTCCCAGATTGAACGACCACCAATGCCGACCGACACATTCCTCCCAGGCCGAACGACCACCAAGCCAACCGACCCATTCCTCCTAGACCGAATGACCACTAATCCCGACCGACCCATTCCTCCTAGACCGAACAACCCATTCCTCCCAGACCGAACGATCACCAATACCGACCAACCCATTCCTCCCAGACCGAACGACCACCAATGCCGAACGACCCATTCCTCCCAGACTGAACGACTTCCGACTACCAATGCCGACCGACCCATTCGAGACTCCCTCGAGACTCCAACATCCCGACTCCCTCGAGACTCCAACATGCCGACCCACTCGAGACTCCAACATCCCGACTCACTCGAGACTCCCTGGAGACTCCAACATCCCGACTCACTCGAGACTCCCTCGAGACTCCAACATCCCGACTCACTCGAGACTCCCTCGAGACTCCAACATCCCGACTTACTCAAGACTCCCTCGAGACTCCAACAACCCGACTCCCTCGAGACTCCAACATGCCGACCCACTCGAGACTCTCTCGAGACTCCAACATCCTGACTCCCTTAAGACTCTAACATCCCGACTCACTCGAGACTCCCTCGAGACTCCAACATCCCGACTCACTCGAGACTCCCTCGAGACTCCAACATCCTGATTCACTCGAGACTCCCTCGAGACTCCAACATCCCGACTTACTCGAGACTCCCTCGACACTCCAACATCGAGCCACCAGCCTATGCAGATCCATTTCATCCAATCGAATATCCATCTTCCAAGTGCACTTCATCATCATCTATCCGTCCAGTCGACTTAAACCTGTCGTATTCCAGTCTCGACAAACGTGTGGTCGATTTAGTTAAATCCGCCGGTCCGCAGTCTTGCGAAAAGGCGGGTTAACACAATCCAACGGTTGTGGATTGCAATCCACAACCATCCCCTTAGCCGGCTAAATTTTAACCGGCTAAGGGTAATCATAAATTTGTGCTTCTTGCAACCGGTTGGGGGTGGGTTGGGGGTCGATTGCCTTGAATCGACCCCTTCCACCCCCACCGATTGGGAATGCTCTTAAGTGGATGGATGTCCCTATCATTTGTCCAAAGAGAACAAAACGAGAATTATACACATCGTACAACATCATCAAAGATAATTGTGCGATAAAACTCACATGTTTCTCCTAGATATTTTCAAAGTAATATTTTGATCCAGATTTGATAGTCTTTTATTTAAATATCAAATAAACAAACAAGCAACAATTCAGAGATTTAAATACCCATAGCAACCACTAAGCCTAAAAAATCATTCATTTATTTAAATCTCTTCCTAAAATATTTATCAAAATACCCATATACTTACCCCACAAAACATTGTGAAAGATTTTTTTTTTAAAATTATATTAAAAGAATCAAAACAAATGTTATTTAAATTAGAGATAAGGATAACCCCAAACACTATTCCTTCATTGTTAAGCATGGAATGAAAGTTCCACACCACCATAAGAAGGTCAGTTAAGGGAAACCTCATCTTAAATTCTTTTATAAAATGCTTTTATAAATATCCAAAAATCATTTATAGAACTCCTTGATAAATATCCAAAGTCATTTATAAAACTTCTTCTATACATATCCAAAATCATTTATAATTTCCTTTTCTTAAAATATCATTTACAAATATCATATATATATCTCCTTTAAATAAATCCTTTATAAAATTTTGTAATGACCCACAAATTTATCGGTTTGATAAATTATATTTATTTTTAAAATATTCAAATATAAGATTTTTTCTAACATAGATTATGATGTTTTGAACAATAAATAATAATGGTAATAATTATTTACAAAAAATATATACTTTGGATAAAATAGCGATAAAATGACCAAAAACCATTTTATCGATAAATAACTCAATAATCGTCAAACATCGCACAAGGAGCTAGATACATACACTTATTTTTATAATTGAACAAGAATATGAATAAAATTATATAATTAATTTTTTGAAATTTAATGTATTTTTGACGTCATCAGTAATACCATTATATTAATAATGATTTATGATTTTAAATTGAGATTTAATGACTTAATAATTATTATAATTATTCAATAATTGTTTTTAAATGATAATAATTCATTTTAAATAGTTATAAAGTGATAATAAATAACTTATAATATTTTTATAAAGATATATAATCAGTTTGAAAATATAAGAAAATTAATATCGCTTTATCGGTATAATAGCAATTTTTGTAAATAATTAATAATGATTTATACGATTTTGTAATTCAAATGAGATCATTTTTATTAGTAAAAATTAGAAATTTATTTTCAAATTTCGTTTACATATATATGTAATTTAATGTATAAGTAAAAATGTGATCAGGAATCGGTTCTCCGATTGGCAAAGGTATATCGAACGAAAGTTGTTTGGAGTCAATGCAACGTTCTTTATATGTCATGTACACATATATAACACATAAATACACAGCCTAACATATACATATATCCATATATGTATACATTACGCATTTATACATTTATATATACATAAAGTTAAAAATATGTAAGATATTTTCCAAAACTTAACCCTTAAGCAATCAAAAGTCAAATCATGCTATGAGAAGAGTGAAGTGATGGAGGCACATGGAGGAGAGGGCTAACATAGGAAACATGATGGAAGGGAGGAGCAAGAGGATGATGTAGGTAAGGTGATGTAAGGAGATAGATATTTTTCGAACTTTTGCCTATAAATACAAGCACCCATTCACTCCTTCATTAACTCATTTCTTCATTTCCTTCCTCTTCTTTCTTTAGCTTTTTAACGGATTCCACCATAGGAAAAATTATGAAGAAATAATATCAAAGAGAATATAAAAATATATATACATATATATGTTATCATTCGACCTCAAAAACAAGTGCAAACACCTCCTATCCCCTCTACTACCCATGCCACCCCTATCTCCCAAGCTAAGGCCGAGCTCCACTCATCCAAGGTCAAGGCCGAGAGCACAAAAGAAGAAGGAAGCAAGTCGAGGAGCTCCGGAGCAAGGAAATTAAAGGAGGAAGTGCTGCCGGAATCGATTTGGGAAGCTACGGAAAAGATTGGAGGAGTGGAGCTAATAGTTAATACTCAATCGTAGTTTTATTTAAATAAAACTTAAAGTGATAATATACATGTTAAATTAGAGATTAATATGTCGAATATGTGTTGATATTGGATGATAACTTGGTTGATACTATGATTGATTATACGGTTGTGTTATGGTTGATGACTTGTTTGATAAATGATAAGAGAAATGGTTTGTAATTAACCATAATTAATTAAATGGAAATTTAATCTATAAATAATATGTGTATGTAGTTGTTAGCCTCTTAATGGTTTTGAAAACATAAAAAGGTTGAAAATGAATATTATAATAAAATAATATTACGAAATGATTTAAAAGTGAATATGAGATTTAATATGGAAAATATTTGTTTAAATGATTTGAAATGGTTTATAAATATTTATAAACAATTAAACTCAATTTGGAGAAGTTTTGATAAATTATGAAAAATAAGTCAAAATAAGGCGCATCGTGTAATGGCAATTCGCGATTTCGCGCTAGAAAAGTTAAATGAACATATAGAGTGGAATATAGCTCAGAATTCTTTGAGATAAGAATTTTCCGAACTATTATACTCCTACTTTTCAAACAAAAGACAAAAGTCGAGATTTCATTTTGTAGATTTTGAAATATGAGCAAATCAAGTTTTCAAAATAATCGCGGTTTTGTAGTTTAGAATTCATAAAGGAAATTCCTTTAAAATGATATTTTTAAATTCTTAAAAATATGAAATAAATTCTATAAATCTTTTAAAAGTAATATGAGTGTTATAATGAATTTCCAAAAGATAGAAAAGTCATTTTGATCAATATAGCTTTTAAAACACTATTTGCAGCACTTTTTCGAAGCACTTTTTTTAAATTTTGCAAACTATAGTTTTTAAATTAATTATGTGAACATTTTCAAATAAATAATTAAGTAACTTAAAGATGATTAAGTGGTTTAAATATAAGTATACGGAAACGACTAGTACGTTTGTTCCATTTGTGAGTGCCATAGAAAATCCGACCGAGGAATATTATAGATCGACGGAAAGTCCGGATACTCTGAAGCAATTAAAAGTTAATTAATTGTGTTAAAAGACTTAGAGTCGATCAAATAACTCGACCACCTTATGGGTGATAGAAAGGTAGTCTCTAGGCTTGGGTTTGAGAAACCATTTGCTTACCCTCCCTAGCTACCCGAACTGGCCCGACAGAAGGGATAATAAATTTGATTTACTCGGATCAAAATTTACCATAGTATAAAAGATATATTTTCCAAATTTAAACAACTTGAATTTCATAGAAGTAATCTTCTTATACTTGGTATTAAATTCCGAGGAGGGGATCCATACATCCGTGTGAATTTAAAAGGCGATTTCACCGTTATTCGACGGATAGTAAAGGTTGAATACAGATCTTGATATTGAGTAGAATTAGTATAATTTCCATGATCCTTTTTACTCAATAATGGTTTCCAATATGAGATTTAAATAAATGATTTAGAAATGTTTTCCTAAATAAAAGGTGAAATGATTTGGAATTATTCCAAGATTCAAAAAGGTTTAATTAACCAAATGATCTAATAAATGAGGCTTATGATTCCATATACTGTTAAGAAGATAAATGGAATATTTTAAAATAATATGTCTCTCTAAGATATTTATGAACATATAAAAAGATGAATTAAATTGAATGATGATTAATAATCACATATGAACTTAACATCTTTTTAATCGATGATTGGTTTGAAGAAACCGGGATCAGATTTGGGTAACTCCTATCCAAAAACCACTTCGAACCAATGTATACGTTCGGAAGTGAAGACATGATGAAGATGATGATTATTGAAGACATGGATCTTCTTGATGAAGGGCTGCTTGCCAAGAGTCCCTCAGAGTGAAATTTACCATATCATATATTTATGGTGGCAGTAGTGCTCTGTTATGAAAATCTTCGATTACAAAGACTAATCGCTACTAATCCTAGGGTTAATTCCCGACAGGATGTAGTAGGAGAGTGCCTTCGATTACGTTTAGTCCAAGAATGAACTTGTATGGATGAATGTACGATAATGCATTTCTGAGATCACAACGTTGACTTTTACAAACGTACATCTATTTGATGGTGGAGAAGGCAACTTCTCTTAGATTAACACCCTTCTTTGAGTCGTATGAGCTCAAAGGTTGTATGTTTGTGAAAGTCAATAATGATCAAAGGAATGGAAATGTGGCATTCAAAGTGGAACCTTTGATAATCAAAGCGTGGCTTTGCAAAAAGCAAAGCATGGATTTTTGGAACATAACCTCACAAGCCTCACATCCCAAGAATGATATGGGATATTATATGGTCTGAAGGACAAATTTCGGGCTATTATTAAGGGAAGATGTCCCTTTAGGCACTATTGCCTTATTGTATGGATGGAAAGGTATGGAGGCTCGCAGAGATCATGTAAAGCTACTGAGTTATACTCTATTCCATGGTAGTGTAACAATATAGTTCGAAGGATGACAGAGATCGTGTAAAGCCACTAGTGTGAACTAGGATTGTTTTACGTGGATTTTCGGGTATGAATGGTCACTTGTTCCCTATTATGTTGGAAATCCAATTCTAATACGTTTCCTTTATGGTTTTGATTATAGAACCTACTTTTAAAAAGTAGCTAGGCAAATTTAATCAATGTGACAATTTCGGCTATTTTAATAGATTATTTGAATAGTGTTTTCAAAGGAATGTCATTAGAAATAATATCAAATTATTTTAGTATAAAAGTATTTGGTTGTCATAAGGTAAAAACCCATTTGTATTTATTTGTGGGCGTGGTCTTATGAGATACCCTTCTTTTCAAAGGTTTTAAACCGTCATCAATTTATAAATCGAGTATCTCACACTGTTTATCACGCCTGATCCAGGTATTTTTAATACTCGGGTCAGATCCGAGTAGTTTAGGTTTAGTTGAAGATGTTTGGAGTTTCCAGAGGAGAGTTGGAGATCTTCATCTACTTATGGACGTATTCTATTATCCACTACATCTATTGCATTTTTTTTTATTTTTTCAGCATTTATAAAGATATAGGGTTTATAACTGTCGGGGCTGAATCTAAGTTATACTCTGATATTATATTTAAAAAATTTTGTTGTACATATTATTGTTGAAATAATATATGTTATTCCATTTGTGTGAGATTCTGTTATATCTTTATTTTCTTTTTCCACTAACAATCGGGCTTTCTAGCACTTGTATTTGCAGCACGTGAATACCGAGGATATATTAGTGTCGATTTTCGAGGGTTGAAAATCTGGTTCGTTACAATATTATTTATAAAATATCATTTGTAAATATCTTTATCAAAATAATTGGACAACTTACAAAATCATTTATACTTAACCTCAATTTGATATAAAATTAAAGTCAATTAAAAACCATAACTTTTACAAATTTGAAAGGAGGCTTAGTGACCACAGTAAAATTGAATCAAGTTACCATTTTAATTAAATTTTGACTGCAAGTCACATAATAGTTATTTATATAAGCCAACATGTATGAAAATAAAATCCACAACCAAATCAGGGAATAACATGTCAATACGAACCAACTGGCAGATACGTATCCAAACAACATAATAGCAGGATGGTGGTTTGTCCTGCTAAATAGATGTTCATACAATCTAATTAGTTCAACATAACAGAATGAGGATTTATTCTGCTAAGAAATGTCCAATAATCTACTTAATTAAGGTATAACAGGATGGGGATTTATTCCGCTAACAATGTCAAAGTTTATTATAACCTATTCACATTTGTATGGTTACTTAATGGTATTGACAATATAATCCCTTGTGTTCAAAATTATTCCTTGTAAAAGAAAGTTGCTTTTAACAAATTGATCCTTCGAAAACAAAGTAATTAAGAACATAAACCTCTTTCTAAATAATTAATTACAAATTAAATCCTTTTTGAAAACATAATTAAATCTTAGTTAAGTTTTAACTTAACTTAATTATTAATTAAGAAATAATTAACCTTTAATAAATAATTTGTTTATAAATTAAACCCTTAATTAATTTATAATTTGAATAATTAAACCTTACTTCATAATTAATAATTAACCTTGTACTTAATTAATAATTAATTAAAAATAAATCATATACTTAATTCATAATTAATTAAAAATAAATCTTATTTAATCAAAGATTAATTAGAATTAATCTCACATTTAAAAGATAATTAGTTACTAATTAATCTCCACTTAATCATAATTAATAAACCTTGTTTAATACTTAATTAACTATTAATTACCAAAATTAATTAATTAATAACTTAATTAAAAAATCCTCAATTAACCTCTTAATCAATATTAATTAAGTTTTATAAAACATTTCCAAAGTGTTTTAAGTATAAAAACTTAATTTGCAAAAAGTAGACTTTTAGCGAAACTGCATCCATAGCGACTATCGCTATAGATACCATAACTAGAAAATATTTTTTAGCTTCCTTTTTTAAAACTTAACATTTGAAAGCTTTCTAACTTTTCCAAAACATAAAGTAAGAGTTTGTAAAACCAAAATAAACTTGAAAGTTGAAATTGCCTTTGATTTTAAAATTAATAACCATAGTTTTCACAAAAAGATTCTAAATCGCAAATACCATACAAAGGTGCTAACTTTCCTTAACATATACACATATCCAAGTCCATATCATACCAAAAATATTACAAGCCATATCATAAACAAAGATCACATCTTTACCATATTAACATCACTTTTAGACTTTATTTTCAAGTCTAAACTACATATCACATTTTAACACATATAACCACACATATATTTATTAACCAAGCATGTAAATAACCAATAATCAAGAAATATCACATAATAACAACAACATAAACCAAATATGTAATTTTCAAAAGGGATGTGACTTTTTACTTACCAAAATCAACCAAATCTTTTTCCAATTTGAAATAGAGCCTAAAACTTTGAAAAACCTTTGGAAAAATTTGACTTTTAGCCAAGAGAAGAGGTGAATGGGTTCGGCCTTGATGCTACGCGCTTGGCCTTGGTGAGTTTAAGCTCAGCCTAAGGTGTTGTTGGGGTGTATGGCTTTGTTTAAGAAAGAGTAGGTGCTTAGAAATGAAAAGGAAGTATTTTTATATATTAAAAAGAGGTAAAAAGAAAAAATTTAAATTTTTAAAAGGAGATGGAAGCCATTAATGGACATAAGAAGGAAGTGGATTTGTTTTTATGGAAAAAGAGATAAGTGAAATTACCTTTAAGCCCTTAATGTTCTACAATACCTCTTGCCACCTCATCACATACACCCTCCTCATCATGTTGCACACGTAAGGACCAAAGTGCACCCCTTTAACCCCTTAAGTGTACTTATGTGTCATACTTTAAAACATTTACTTTTTCTTATTTTCTTTTTCTTTTTAATTTTATGCAAATGGTCACATCCCTTCTTTTCTTCAAGTACACATATATTTCCACCTTTTTCACACTTAATTAAATTCTTATTAATTATACAAATGTGTTTTACGTATATTAAGGAATTTACAGCCTTTCTAATAACTTTTAAATAGTGAAAAATTGAATTTTTCAGAAAAAGTTTTCCGGTCACATTTTCTATTTTCCTTCGAACTAGATATTTTCATATAAAAATTCAAAAATGAATCTTCTATCATTAGCTATATATTATAGAGGGTTATTTAATTATTAAAACCATTAATTAAATATTTAAAATAAATTAAATATTCATCCCTCAAAGTGGTAAAATTTCGAGTAGTTACAATTACTTAGTATATTTCCTTAAATACTAATATCACTTATAAATCATTTTATAAAACCATTACTTAAGTTTATTATAAACATTTTATAAAGCACAACTTATGTTTATTTACACTTTTATCAAACTAAGTTCATATTAGTATAATACTCCACTACATCCTAAGAGTATATATACAATATCATATTTGGTTTACTTAACTAAGATGTTCAACAAAATTTAAAATTTGTTTGACATACTATCATCTCTAATTTATAGTATTCAAAAACTTATTCTGTTATAATTTCCAAAAAACACTTAGCTTCCATTTCTATCCTAATTCGGAAGTTTTTCGACTGTCCAAAATCATCAAAAATTTCATTTCAATAAATGAAGTACCAAACAATATGTGATGACCCACCTTTTCGACCCTTGAAGGTCGGAACCAATGTATCCACGGTATTCATGTGCCGCAAATTCAAGTGCCGGAAAGGTAGATAATCAGGGGTTTATACGAAATAAAGACAGAAAATAGAATAATAACATAATCTCACATCATATTAAACAACATGATTATACAGGTGGAAAGTACATATAATCACTCCAAGTGATCCATCAGTTATGATAAGAACTAACCTAGCCTAGGAATTTATAACTACATATCCTTGTATGGGCTAGTAGACACAAAATACATGATACATCGGAAAGTTAAAAATAGATATATATGGACAAAGGACTCTCTAGTCTTCATACTCCGGTCTCCTTCCAAAATGCTCTAAGCTACCTAACTACTTGACTGCCCAAAAAATAGGGCATTCGAAGTTTAAGGGAAAAGAAAAAATAAACTCTGGGTCAGTCACGGAACTAGTGTGAGAAACTCAAAATACGGATTTTGGAAACAAAAGGGTATCTCATAATACCACGCCGCACATAAACATAGAACCGGTTTTTACCTTACGATAACCAAAATCTTTGATATGCAAATTTTTTAAATATTATTTTTAATGACATTCTTTTGAAAACATTTTAAAATAAACTTATAAATCTTAGCTGAAATGCTTGCATCTCACATATCAGAATTTGCACAACTAAATCTGTACGACATTTATTGGGTATTGGATTTCCAATTGAATAGCAAGGTAAAGGACTACTTCCCATACAATTCATTTCTAGAAGAATGTACCTGTGGCCCTAATGTTGGTCCTCATGCGAATTAAGACCGACCTATCCAAAAATTAAACGAATAGCACCAAGTATTACATCACTTGGCCGTTACCGTATCCAGGATCCCGAGCATACACCACATAATTTAAACCCGACATTATAGCGGGTAGAACCTAAAAGGTGATTTCATACCCTAATTGGTTGCGAGCCACTTAGCCCTAAAGCAACCCCTATTTAACCATTCCCGAGTGTGAGGTGTAAGGCGTGAGGTAACGATTACCTATTTTACATCGCACATCTTCCACTTAGAATGCCACTTTTCCATTTCACAATCACACAACTGCTTTCTACATACGTATAAATCATGAGCTCGAATGTCTCAGGAAATGGTGATAAGCTAATAGAAGTTGCCTTCTCCGTCACCAAATAGATGATACGTTTGTAGAGATCAATCAATATGATTCAGAAATGCAACATTAGACATTCGTCCATATTAGTTATCCAGGAACAGGACAAACCGAAGGCACTTTCCTACCACATCCTATCCGGAATTATCCCTAGAATTAGTAGCGAATATGTGAAGACCCGTCTTCTCGACTCTCAAAAGTCGACACTAATACATCCATGCTATTTACTTGCCGTAAATCCAAGAGTTGGGGAGGTGGAGTTTCAAGGTTAAAGTAAGGTAAATGATAGAAACACAAATTCTCACATTACGTTAAATAGATAGATTGTACATACAACTACCATCACTAGGGTACATCAGAGTTTTTGTATGCACTAACCCAGCCAGGAACAGTTATAACTGCCTGCTCCCACATTTGCTGGCATTACTAACTTATATACAGAGGAAAAAAAAGATAGATATCCCTATCGGGTGTTCCAGCTTCATGCTCAAAAAATCTCTTCCAGCATGCTCCTCCTAAAACACTTTAAACAAAATCCTGACTACTTGGGTACCCGAAAACAAAGGGCATCCAGAGTTTAAAGGGAAAACAAAATAAACTCGGGGTCAGTCATGAGACTAGTGTGAGAACACAACATACGTTGTTTGAAACAAAAAGTATCTGATAATACCATGCCGCACATAAACACGGAACGGGTTTTTACCTTATGAAAATCCCAATATCATATCCATGGTTTCACTTCGAATATGTGAATTGGTTCGAAGTAGTCTTCGGATAGGAATCATCCAGATCCGACCTGGGTTCCTTCGAAACGATCATCGATAAAAAGATGTTCTTGTGAATGGGAAATTATTCTTTAATTGATTTAGCTCTTTTTATCAAAATCTCTTTTAGATATATACATTTACAAAACATTCTTTCCGGTATATACGGAAATATTAAACCTCCGTTATAAAATCCTTTAATAACTTTTAACTCTTTTTACTAGGAATAAACTCAAAATCGTTTCGTTTTTCATTTAGGAAGATATTGATCCGAGTAAAGAAAATTCACCATTCCCTCCGTAGGGAAAGTCCAAATAGCCAGGGAGAGCAGGAAACTAGTTTTTCAAACTCAAGCCTAGACACTAACTCTTTGACACCCATAAGGCGGTCAAGTTATTTGATCGACTCTAAATCTTTAATCATTCCAAAAATTATTTTAAATCATCTTTAAATTTTTTATAAATCCTTTAAAAACATTTAGAAAAGATTTGTAAAAGAATTGTTAAGTTTAAAACTTGTTTTAAAAAGTTATAAAAAGTGATGCAAAAAAGTGTCACGGAAAGTGCATTTTCAGCTATATTGATCAAAACAACTTTTTATTATTTGAAAATTTACTTTTATTTCTCAAATCTCTTTTAAACCATTTTAAAATATTTATAAGATTTATTCCACATTTTTAAACAACTTTAAAACATCATCTTCAAAGAAATCCAGTTTTGAATTCCGAACTGCAAAATTAGGACTTTCCCAAAACTTGTTTTACTCATATTTCAAAATCTACCTTTCGAAATCTCGATTTTCTTTCTTCGTTGGAAAACTATGGATATAATAGTTTGGAAAATTCTTATCTCGAAGAATTCCAAGCTATATTCCACCTTTTACACTAGTTTGATTTTTATAGCGCGAAATCGCGAATTACCATTACCCAACGTGCTTATTTTTGACCAAATTTTCTATTTCTTTCGAAACTTCACCAAAACACTTCTAAATGTTTATAAAAAATTTCCAATACATTTTAAACCACTTATAAGAGGTTTAACACTTACATATACACCAATTCATTAATTTAAGGAAAGGGATTTCCTTTTGTGTTTATCGACGTGTATATTCGTGACTTGCATATATATTCCATATTCATATGAAAACAACCAAACTTGATGATCAAAGCATATTAAACGTCCATTTGCAACATCATATCATCATCCAACATATAGTATAATAGTTATAGGAGTTCTCATCTTGGATTTCCAATAATTCACAAAGAAAAATGCTATAGCTCCATTATTCGAGTTCCGAAGCTCACTAATCTTTGGATTTAAGCTCCTAAATGTCTCGACCAAGCCTTGAGGAGGCTAGGGGTGCACGACCTACGGTGTGGCTCGGGTTGGGCTCAGTCTAGGATGAAGTGAATAGGGGTTTGTGAAGAACAAAGGGAAATGATGAGTTTTTGGATCGTTTTGAGGTGTTTTACTGTATGTAGCTATTTTTTATGATTTTAGTTTCTTTTTGAAATAATTTTTGGCATTATTTCTTTTAGTTTGGAAGCCATTAAAGAGGAAGCAGAAGATTGAAAATACGAAGAAGAAAATGAATGGAAAAAGAGAGAAGAGGGTAGGGTATTTATAGGAAAGAAGAAGTGTGTAAAAGAAGATATGTAAACACCACTTTTTCCAAGCTTCTCCAACACACCACCCCCTTCAAAATACACGGCCAAAGACCCCCCCCCATGTGCACATCACTTCCATCATCTCATGTGCATATATGTTGACTTATAAAGACTTAAGGAGTAAGTTTGTTTTAAAATATCTTATATATTTTATATTATATCTTTTACTTAATTATTTGTTTATATATGTGTTTATGTGCATGTTCTAATGTATGTACATGTACATGTATATGTGTATGTAACATATACCTACAACATTGCACAACTTCCACACGTTGTATCGTACAGATGTCGATTCTGATTTTCGATCATAATTTATCTTTTAAGTTTATATGCATAGTTTTGTAAACAATTTTTGAAATAAATATTATTATTATTATTAACCAATTAAAATGACCACATTTTATTTATAAAATCATATAAATTAATATAAATAATTATTCATAAAATTATTTGTATTATCGATAAAACTAAACGATTATTTATTTAAAGCGATACATTTATGGGTTGTTACAGACTCCCCTCCTTAAAATAATTTCGTCCTCGAAATTAAGATAAGAGTAAATAACTCAAAAGGAAAATATATTCAATATGACAAAATATATACAAAAGTATGAATAAGTGACTACACCACAGGCGGTGAGTACGCTATAATGGTATAGTTCATTTTTCAATTCTAAACTCGGGATATGCCTTTCTCATTCTATCCTCTGTTTCCCAAGTGCAATCCTTAGCATCTCCACTCCATTGAACTTTAACTAATATTACTACCTTCCTCCTTAATCATTTCTCATCACGATTAACAATTCGAATAGGTCGTCTAATAACTGCTAAATTCAGTTCCACCTCCAAGTCTTCTTGAGCGGCAATTTCTATAATTTGCTCTGGGTCATGTACATGTTTCCTCAAATGAGATACATGAAAAACATTGTGCACTCCTGCCAACCTTTCTGGTAATTTCACTCGATAAGCTAGCGGGCCAATTCATTCAAAAATGGGAAATGGTCCAACATATCGAGCTGCTAACTTTCCAGCTCTTCCAAACATCACCACTCCTCTCATCGGAGAGACTTTCAAAAAGACTGAATCTCCAACTGAGAATTCCAGATTTCTACGCCTTTGGTCCGTATAACTTTTCTGTCTGCTCTGGGCTTCCTTTAGATTCTTCCTAATCATATCGACCTTTTTTGAAGCTTCTCGTATCATATCTAGACCAATTACTAACCGATCTCCGTTCTCGATCCAACTTGCTGGTGACTTGCACAGACAGCGATATAGAGCTTCATATGATGTCATGCCGATACTAGCTTGATAACTGTTGTTATAAGAGAAATATACTAAATGCAGATGATTTTCCCAAGAACCTCCAAAGTCTAGAATACATGCTCTTAGAAGATCTTCTAACGCATGGTTGACCCTTTCCATCTGTCCATCAGTTTAAGGATGATAGGTAGTACTTATATTCAACCTTGTACCCAAAGCGGTTTGTAATGCTTCCCAACACTGACTAGTGAAGATTGGATCTCGATTGCTCACTATACTGCTCAGAACTCCATGCAATCGTACAGTGTCATTCATATATATATCAGCAAGGCTTGCAACGGTCCTCGTTGGCTTAACTGGAATAAAGTGTGCACTTTTAGTTAATCGATCTATGATAACCCAAATGCCTTCGTTCCCTTTTCCCATTCGAGGTAAGCCATCAATGAAATCCATTGATATTTGATCCTACTTCCAATTTGGAATCTCCAGAGGTTGAAGTAACCCTGCAATATTCTGCTGGTCACTCTAGATTTGCTGACAATTGGCGCATCTGCTAACATAAATGGATATGTCCATTTTCATGCTTTTCCACCAAAATGTGCGCTTCATATATTTATACATTTTGTTAACTCCTGAATGAATGCTAAATTTGGATTTGTGACATTCAGCTAACACCTCCTGTCTAAGATTTTCTACATCTGGAACACAAACTCGTCCATTTAATCGTAATACTCCACTTTTATCTACTTCAAAGCTTGAATTTTTCCCTTGGCATATATTCTTATAAATTTTTCTTAAAAACCCATCTTCCTTTTGTTTACGGGAAATTCTTTCCAGAAGAGTTGGAGTTATTACAGGATAAGAAATAACAGCATAATTCCTACTTAACGCATCAGCTACTGCATTGGCTTTCCCTAGTGTGTATGAAATATCTTGATCATAAGATGCGAGAAATTCCAACCAACGTTGCTGCCTAATGTTTAAATCCTTCCAAGTGAAAAGACACTTTAAAGATTTATGATCCGTAAAGAGCTCAAAATTTTCACCTAATTAAAAGAGGAATTTTATTTACTAAGGTCAATTCAAAGTTTTAGTCGAAACAAACTATGAAAACTTCTTACCCAACAAATAATGCCTCCATATTTCTAATGCGAACACTACGGCTAATAATTCTAAGTCGTGCGTTGCATAATTCTTCTTATGAGTCTTTAGTTGTCTTCCTACATAAGCAATCACTTTCCCTTCCTGCATCAGAACTGCACCTACTCCTTCTCCACAAGCATAAATATAAACAGTTAATCCATTATTTCCATTTATAATTGCTAGACTGAAGCGGTTGTTATTATCTTTTTGAGTTCTTGAAATGCTGCTTCACGTTTACGAGTCCAGATAAACTTGGCATCTCTCATAGTCAACTTTGTTAGGTGGTAGGTAATCTTTGAGAAGTCTTGAATGAATCTTTTATAATATCCTGCCAAACGTAAGAAGCTACGAACTTCCTTAGGAGTTTGTGGTTGCTTCTAGTTTAGAATAGTCGCAACTTTTACAGGATCTACTGAAATCTCGTCCTTTGACACTATATGTCGAAGGAATCTTATCTCCTTCTTCCAAAAATGGCATTTTGAGAATTTTGCTTTAAGCACTTTGTTTCTCAATATTTCTAACACAATTTCTAGATGTCTCTCGTGTTCTTCTTCTGTCTTAGAATAGATAAGGATATCATCGATAAGGACTAACACGAATTTATTAAGTACATCTCTAAATACTCTATTCATAAGGTCTACGAAATAAGCAGGTGCATTGGTTAGCCCGAAGGCATAACCAACCATTCAAAGAAAGTGTTTGGACCTTTGAACGCGGTTAGATGGATGCATTCTTCTATAATTCTCAACTGATGGAATCTTATAGATAGATCCATTTTTGAGAATATCCGAGCACCATGTAATTTGTAACGACCCATAAATTTTAGTGATTTATTTATTTAATTAATTGAATTTTTTGAAAATTTAAACAATAAAATTTGAAAATAAAAATTTATTATTTGGGATACGTCTATTTAAACATAGCAACTGGTAAAGTTTCATGTGATAATATTGAAGTTTATTTTATTGTGAAATTTTATTTCAATTTAAATTAGTTAAATGATTTAGAAATTGAGAAATTTGAGAATTTAATACTGCATTGGTTAATATTAACATTTTAATTAAGGAACTGGAAAATTTTAAACCAATGAATATTCAATTATATTAATTTGGAATATAGTTTATTTTGAAATTAAATAAGGGTGAATTTATTGAATATAATAATTGAAATCTACCATTTAAATCAAACAATAGAATTTAATGACAGAAATTTGATATTTGCTATGCATCCATTTATACATAGCAAATGGCAAATTTTCGTCGAGTAATTTTGATGTTTTACCGGTCGCTAAAAATTTAGTTTAAATCAGTCAAAAACAGTTGAATTTAAAAGTGCTCCGAAACCTAAAGGTGTCAACATGAGAAAATTTATATAGAACACTCTGAAAAATACTGCGGAATCCGTTTTGCGAAATTCGGACGTTTCGAGCTCCGTTTGGATTTTTCCGTACGGAATAGCAACGTAAATCAGGGTCCGTATGGACTTTTGATAGGAAGGTCCTGGCATAGATATTTCTGTTTCCTCTTGTCCATCTCATTGCGCTGATCACCGTGATATATCCATTGGTATTTTTCGGAGTCCGGTGCGCGACAGAATCAACAGAATGCAAAATGGGACGATTCGCCAAATTGGGTCCATTTACAATTCTGTGTCCTCCATCTGGTTCAGCTTGCAGTGTTAATCACAGATATAACCCGTTTCCTTTTATGTTCTACAGTTTTGACTCCCAAAAGTCAAAAAATCTGAAAAGGCAAACATTTTCCAGGGCAAGTATATTTCATTTCTCATTCTTTTCACGCAACCATCATTCTCTTTCTTCTGTTTCAAACTATTCCCTGTAGCATGCAAACTCCACTCCAGCCGAAGCTTCACTTCCTCCCCACGTCACCGACTTCCACCTTCAACACGCAACCCCAAGCCTCGCCGACCCGGACACGAACAACTCAACTCGTCACCTCCTCCTCATCGGCCAGAGCCGACCTCCTCTTGAGCCACGAATTCATCACCGCCTCCTCCTTTCTTTCTCCTCCACCTTCTGACCATTTCCGCTTCTCACTTCGGCCCGCTCTCGCCACCAGCAGGTCCGCCTTTTTCCTTCATTCTTCATCTCCCAAAACCTCTCTACTGCATAGATTTACCTTGTATATATATTACATGATATGCTCGGTCAGTAGATATATTATTTCAAGCTTCAGTTTAGTTTGTACATATAAGATGTATTGTATATAAATTTATATTAAAGTAAGTTGACATAGATGCAGTATATAGGTAGTGTTAATATCTGCTTTTGTATCTATATAACCATATATTGAGTCACGTTTATAGTAGACATATACATACAGTTACCTTTATACATGTTTAGTTGTCTAATTTAAATAAAACTTTAAGTTCTGTTTAAAATTTAGTATATATATGGTGTGAATATGTTTTAAATATGTACGAACTGTATTATAGGTATGTTATAGCCTGTAGGTCGGGGTATATATGTATATTTATACATATATATAAATTATAATAAACTTTCGAACCTTAATTATTGTATATAGTAGTTTGTATTATTGTCAGTTGGCTTATATGTTAGTTTATTTAGTATATAAGTATAAACATATATGGGCGTAACTTGCATATTATCATATATAGTTGGCATATCCATTGTTATAATTGATTTGGTAGTACATAGGGTATTATTATAATATGAGATAATTAATGGTTCTATTAAAAAATTTTATATTGTAAGCATGTATTGTAACAACCCCGTATTTTACAATTATTTTTAAATTGATATTTCCCGATTTAAAAGCTTTATTTATGAAAAAGAATAAATTTTGTTATTTTAAATATAAATTTGAATTTTGATGTCAATTAGAATTCCAAACATAAATAAATTGATTATTTCCAGAAAATATGAATTTTGTCAATATAGTCAAACCTTGACTTTTAAATTTAAATTTTAAATATTTGAAAATTTAAATTTTATCTTTTATTATGAAAATAGATTAAATATCATGAATACTACTTTTCGTTTCGTTGAAATTGGATTTAAATTATGAAAGTTATACTTTTTACAATATTGTGTGTATATTGATTTATTTAACAATATTCTTTATTTTAACCTATATAGATAATATTTTATTGGTCATATCTTATTCTAATTTGTATACATGTGCCATATTATATATATTTTGTCTTCTAAATATTTTAAAGTGATAATAAGATTTTTCCAAAGTGTATTGAATTTATTTCTAATTTTTAAAGCCTAGTTTGCATTTTTAAGTTATTTTCTTATTTTAAATTCTATTTAATTAAAATTTAATTATTTATTTCACTTTGAAAATGTTTTAAAAGTCATTTTTATTTCAAATTTTGTTTTAGAATATTTTTAAAATAAAGTTAATAATTTTCCAAAGTCAATGGTGATTTATTTGTAATTTCTGGACACTGTTTTGTATTTTAAGCAATTTCTTTTATTATTTTTTCTAATTTCTTTAAATTTTATTATTTATTTTCTTATATCTTTACTTAGTTTCGGTTTGTATAGTATTTTTCTGAAATATTTTGTTTATATAAAGATTTATAAGGAAAGAAATGTGAAAGGTTGCGTAACGCTTTGAAATGGAAGCCCTTTTATTTACCAAATCCTTTAATTCCTTTAACTCCTCAAAATTTATTGCCTAGCCATGTAAAACCCTAGTGTAGCCGTCATCTCATTTTGCCTTCACGTGAAAAAATATCCCATCTTCAATTGTTTCTCACGGCTAGAGAAAATTAGGTAATGGCCTTTATCTCTTTCTTCCTACTTTTCTTCTTTTTCTATGCTATTTTGCTTGCCTTCTTCTCTGATTGAGATCGGCCTCTACCCCTATTCCACTGCCACCACCTCCTTCCATCTCTTCCTGACCACCACCAGCCCCCACTCCACCAGATCTGACCATAGCCGAACCATTTTGATGGTAAAACCCCCCAAATTTCAACCTAGATGCCTAAAAACCATGTTTATTGACCTCTACATGCTCACCCACCTCAACCACCACCCAAACCACCACCATAGCCGCCACCACCTCCCTGACCTGACCACAACACACCCCTCCCCACCTTTGTCCAGTCATAACTCACCCCAGGCCGAGCACAATTCCCAAGGCCAAATCTTGTTTTGGCATAAAAATCACCTAATTGCCTTCAAAAATCACATCACCTCCTCATGTACAAACCCCACCTTGTCTTGCCTTGAACCCGAGCTATGTTGGCCCAAACCTGACCCAAAACTTGACCACATCTGAACCACATCAGAGCCCAAAGCCATACCAAACAATAGAGAAGGCAAAGCAAAATACTGCGTAGTCGTATCTCCTTTTTATTTCAATGTTATTGCATTTTAAAGTCGTATTGAATTTTGCTGTTTTGATTGTTTGTTTTGGGTTGTACACAAGAGTTGTAGATTGGATTCGCTCTCCACTCAAGTCCGTAGTCTTTTCATCGTGCTTTTGTTTCCATTGTGTCATATCTCCAGCACAAACAGGTGAGTTATTCTCACCAGACAATATGTACCTATATAACTAGTAAATTGACACCCTACGAATCTGTAGAAATATATTATCATGTTATATATGCTTATATTATTATCATATGATGTTCACACCTGTTATTACACCTGTTATATCATATGTTACTGTTATTTAATATTATTCTGTTATTTATATCTGTTATCACCATTGCAAGTTCCCTGTAGACTAGAATCACTATGGGTTGAAATGATACATACCCGAACGGACTTTGGAATAGGGAAAAATCGTTATGGGCTGAAATGATAGGCCTGAACGATTTTTATTTAATTTATTTTAACTTGGGATTGCGGGTTTGAAATGATAGAACCCGGATTTTTCTTTTTTAACTGCGGATTGAAATGATACATATCTGTATCACTTGACCTAGGTTAGAAAATTATATACAGGCCCGTGGTTATTTTATAAAGTGTTTTGGATATTTTTAAGTATTTTAAAAATTATAAATTTATGAAATTTGATTTAAATAGATTTTGAAATGTTTTAAAATAAAGAAATTATGATTTTTTTTCTATGTGTTAAAAATGTAATTAATGAATGGTTTAACTGGATTTTTGAAATATAACTTAAGTTGGAAATTTGGAATTTTGGTTAAAAATGATATTTAAGTTATATAAATAAAATGGATATTAAATTTTATTTGGAAATGGTAAATATGATAATTTGATTAAATTTGAATTTAAGTGATTTATTAAAGTATTATTGATTTTTCTATGAATTTAAGTGGTTAAATAAATGAATGTTTAAAAGTGATCTTTTAAAATATAACTTGACTAGGAAATGTGAAATTTGGTTTTAATTAAAAGTTTAAGTTAATTAAATAAAATTGGAAATTTTGTTAAATTGTGAAATGGTAATTTAAATTTGAAGTGTTAAGTCTATTTGTTGAAATGTGAAGAATTGGAACTTTTACACTTAAACTTATTAAGTAAATTGTTGAAAATTGGATTTAATTATAAGAAATTTATTGTGAAAAAGATATATGTTAAATGATATGTAAATGAACATTTTAAACGTTAAAATATTCATTTTTAAAATGTTTATGTTTTTTAAATTGAAGTTATTTAATTGCTGGAAATACACTAACACCTGAAATCTACTTTTAATAGCATTCAGAAATGCTATAGATTCTGTTTTGAACTAAATTTGTGTAAAAAGAGCTATTACAGCACTTCTGAAATGCTGTAGTTGCTGTAGCTGAACTTATAGGTTAATATTGAACTCAGGCCTATTATAGCATTCTCTGGAAATGCTATAATGGTCTGCAGTCTTTGCTGAAACCAAATTTAAACCTTGTTTTGAAATCTGAACTACTGCAGCACTTCTGAAATGCAGTCTTTTCTGTTTTGAACTATAATTCAACTAAAACTGAGTTTTAACAGCAGTTTTAAGTGCTGTCTTTGCTGAATTAAAAATGTTTTCAAATATAACTTATAGCAGTTGTTTTTAAATGCTGTGAAATGCTGAAATTTTAATAATTGGGGTTTTTGACTTAGTAAACGAACTCAGAATGGTTTGAAACTTTGGAAATTGAATACTTGATTGGAAAATATAATAATTACATTTTTAAAAGGTTTAAATGAATTATTTTTATTGGAATATAAACTATTTAAAGGTGATTTGAAATGATAGTAAACGAACGATATCTTTGAATTTAAAAGGTATTTAAAGTTGAATATTTGGATTTGAACTGATAGGATATTTTATTTTATTAAAATGATTTGAAATGAAGTTTTGTAAGGATATGATATTTTATTAAATTAAAATGATTTGAAATGAAGTTTTGAAATGATATGAAAATTTAAATATATGGAAATGGTTTGGAATTGATTTAATCTTTATTTTGATAAAGATATGGTTTGAAATGATATTTTATTTTGAAGTAAAGTATTGTTTTTAAAAGTTATAACCACGGGTTATAATAACGATTGGTTGGCAAAGAGACCGGGATCGGATATGGACATACTCTCTGTCGATACCAAAAACCACTTTGACAACCGTGTACGCGGTGGAGATTCCAGAATGAAGTAGGATGGTGGCGACGTTCTTAAGGTATGTTACGTGGACCCAACTCCCGTGAGTTGGCATAAGGTGGCTAAAACAGGAGCGATCTCGGACCAGTGAGGTAGCACCTCTTCTCGGACACATTTCTTCGATATTATACTCTTACTTGTGATTGATTAGATGGCCATCCTCCGATTTGGGAGTGTTGTTCGAGGTGGAACGGTAGTGGCCGCTATGCATATCCTTCAGTCCGTGTGCGTAATTGGTATATCTATCCTGGCATTGCCTAGTTGTGCCGTGTCACCTACCATATCGAGCTTTACTACGATTATGATTTTAAGATCCGACCGCGTTAAGGTTCTCCATCCCCTTAACGCTATTTTCTATATGATTATACTTTACTTATTTAGACACTATTATAATATCGAATATTACTACATAGTAGATAGTTTAACGGATCCTTAGAGGATGGGCGGTCCCAAGCATCTTCTAAGTTACTTGTACCTTTATTATAGTTCACTTGAGTTGGTTTACATTATATAAGTATATATTGTCCTGACTCGAGTGTTTTGTGTTTTGCTTTACGCTCGGGTCAGCCTGAGTTATTCACAGATTTGGATTTCCACTCTCTTGGAGATTTGAATCGCTGGAGATTATCTGCTTGTCATGTCCTATCTATTTCAATTCCGTTGTTCTACTCAGCTTGTACTTGGTTATTTTATTGAGACTTTTGTTGTACTCTATTTCTTCTGTTGTATCTTATGTAACTCTGACATATTTAGATAGTAGCTTCATGAACTACTATTTCTTTTACTTCCGCTGCATTATTTTACTCTGTGTCTGTGATCTGTGATTATATTTATTTACTGTATATTCTGAGATTTGCAAAATTTTAATTACAACGCGGTATTTTGAGCAATTCAACTCCGACATGAGTGTCTACCTATACACTTATAATGGATGTGAATGGTTGAAAATATCGGGTCGTTACATGTATAAAACGCTTGTTTATAGGTATGCATTTATTACAGTTTACATAATAGTATACGCACATTGCTCATTTCAAGAATTATGCGTTAGTTTACATATGGTTGGTTCACAATTCTACCTACATACATGCATTACATCTTTGTTTTATCATAGATCTCTGCATACAAAGTTGTTTCGAATTGAAAGTTAGTTTATATATATTACAAAGTTCTAATGTTTACTAAATAGCGCGTTTAATATTTTTTTTCTTCTATTGCTTTACAAATATTGTTAAGTATTGTTTGAAATTTTAAAATATAATGACTCTTAAATATATGTGTTTAAGAATAATGATTTTTAATTATATATTTTATTTATTTGTTTTAAATATTGATTCAACAAAATAATAATAATCATATATTATGTTCTATCTAGATGATTCTAATCCGTTCTCATCAATCCCTATCTTTCAGCTTTGCCCATCAATCCACTTTCAGCTTACCTCGCTTTGAAATTGTTGTTCGGATTTGTTCGACTGTCTAGATCGTGATCCAGTTCGTAACACACCCCATTCTCGTTCATCTATAGCCTCGAAAGGTGAGCAATCACTCACGATTAACGTTCTTATATTTATTAAATTTGATTTCAATTGAAACGACAATTGAAATATGCTGTCGTTAGTTATTTACATTGTTATATATGCTATTATCTGTATCTGTTCACCTGTGGGATATGACACCATATCCTGTTGTTTATATTATATTGTTATTGATGATATATGTTTATTGTTGTATTTTGTATTATCTATTATCACTCTGCAAGTTCCCTGTTAGTATAGAATTCACTATGGGTTGAAATGATACATACCCGAACGGACTTTAGAATAGGAGAAAATCGTTATGGGTTGAAATGATAGACCCAAACGATTTTCATTTGAATTGAATTTGGGATTTACGGGTCGAAATGATATCTACCCGTATGTATTTAAATTTACGGATTGAAATGATAAATATCTGTATCACTTGACCATAGATAGGAAATTATATACAGACACCGTTGGTCCATATATAAATATTTTGGAAATAAATTCTATGGTTTTGGAAAGAAATATATGGTTTTAATAAATGTTGATTCTTAAATTTTTATATATAAATGGTAATGATATATATAGATTTAATAATGATATTTAATTTAATTAAGATGGATTTAATACATATAATATGTTAAGTATAAAATTTATATTTCAAAATAGATTTTGGTAATAATTTGAATAAGTTAAGGTTGGGAAGATAATTTGAATTTAGTTGAAATTGTATTCATTAAAGAATTTTATATAATTAAACCGATTGAAACTTATTGAAATTGAGATTTAAGATATGATTTATAACTTGGGTTTGATTTAAATAATTTAATGAATATTTATTGTTTAAATAAATTTAAGGAAATATTTAGTAAAAATGTAATTTAAGACTAGTAAATGATATTGGATCTATTAAGTGAATACTCCCTGATTAAATAATAATGAAGTTAAATCAAGAGCTATATGAAACTGCTAAATTTAACTTTGAAAATGTTGAATATTAAAGCTTTGAAAAATATTGAAATTTAAATGGTCTATTGAGAACTGAATTGAATTGATGAATTGAGCATTGGATAAATTTGAATTTGAAATTTGAGTTGATTTGAATCGATTTGTGAGACTTGAGGAAATTATAAATACTTTACTTTATAAATTATTTAACCTATATATATTATTTTGGAAAAGAGATATATTTGAAATGAAAATGATATCTTGGTTTTGAAGTATAAATTTATTTGAAGGGGCCACGATGTTATGGTGTATATTTCTACATATTGTAGATAGTTCCACGGATCCTTAGAGGATGGTTATCCCAAACATCCTTTAAGTTACTTGTATTTCAGTTGATATTTCACTTGAGTTGGATTTATTGATATAAGAATGTTAATCCTGACTCGAGTGTTTTGTGTTTGCTTTACGCTTGGGTCAGACCGAGTGATACAGCATTTGAGACTCACCTTTGGAGTTTGGAGCTTCCTTTGGAGATCCAACTATCGCCTCAGCTTTCAGCTCTTCTAGTTGATTTGTTCAGAGAAGTCATCTGTTGTACTGGAGACTTCACTGCATTTGAGATATTATGTTGTATTTTATTTCTAATTCTGATGTTTATATAGTAGCTTCATGAACTACTATTTTATCTATTCCGCTGCATATTATTGTATTACTCTATGTCTGTGATTCTGTGACTGATTTATTTACTGTATATGCTGAGATTTGCCAAATTTAAATTAACAATCTATTGTTTTGAATTATTCAAGTCCGACATGTGTGGATTTATTGTCGATTTGAATGGTCCAAAATAACGGGTCGTTACAGTTGGTATCAGAGCTTTCGCTCTAGGCAGAACTTAGCATATATGGTAAATTATTTACAGAATCACTTCCGCTCGAGTTGAATCTCTTCCTTATGACTCGATTTCCTTTGAACTTTGGAACATTCCTTGCGGTTCCAAAATTCATTCTTGTCTCTCCCTATTTGTATTCTTTTGATTCTGGAGTATTCCATAACTCCACTTCGAATGATCTCTATAAGAATAGGATCCCACCAATCTTTGAATGATTTGTGAAGGGGTGAAACTCCTTCACAATTGGCATTGATTCACCGGAGATTCCTATATCTTTGGTTTAGATGCCGCTATCTCTTGCGATCGAATGTTGATTTTTCTTGGAATTTTGCATCGATCTTGTTCTTGAAGTCACGATTGACCCGGTTAAGGTCATCCGCGATTTATATAAGTATATTCATCTTCTATTTTGAAATTTAATTATCCCATCTTCGTTCGAGCTTATCTACGAATCATAATTCTATTTGATTAAGAGTTCCTCTAATTTGAATCTCTATCTTTGTTTGAAATCCATTCTTAAATCATCTTTTGAAAAATCGGGTTTGTTTGTATTTTGAATTTGTTTTATATATCAAAAGTATTATTTTGACAAGTATGATTATATTATATATATAAAAGTGAAACGTTTTCGATAATGATTATATACCCTTTTTAAAATGAGAATTTGAGGTTTCGAAAGGATTTGTAATTTTGAAAAATTATATAAGAAATTTGATTTATCTAAAAATGATTTATAACTAAAGTATTTTAAATTTGAAATTCGAGAATCGAACTCCGGTGTTTTGAAATTGGTTTTAATATTTTGAAATATATAATAATAATATGATTTAAAAGTATTTTTTTCTCCCGAATAAGAAATGTTTCAAATGATTTTAATGAGTTTCGAATGATTACGAAGAAAATTCAAAAGAAGTTTGAAAAAAATAGAAGTCCAGAACTCACTTATGTCGCTGGAAAATAATTTCGGTGATGAGTGCACGCATCATCGACATTGATTTTCGAGTTTCAGAGTGGGGGATAGGCCACTTCAGTAGCTTTGCTACGCGAGTGATTTTATGAAACAAATTTTGATTTCAAAGTTCGAAGTATGATTTGATATTCGAAGAATATATGTATATGTATTTGAAATGATTTGAAGTAAGCCGGTGTTTAGTTCTCGAGTTTTGGATTTGATTTGATATAACCCTATCTTTTGGAATTGATTTACTGATTTGTTGGTGATTTCCAACTCTTGGATTGAAATATGATTTCTTCGACTATTTTGAAGGTTCGAGCACTTCCAAATCAAGGTTAACTTTTCAAAGCTAAGTAATTTTGAAAAGTATAAAGTATATAAGTTTGGTATGTATGATTAAAGTATGTAGTAATGATTTAAATAAGTTGAAATTGTTTTGTTAAGTAAATGAATAAGGCTATTTTGAATTTTTCTAATATGAAAATTTGATTTGAAATGTTTTGAATTTTTTTCCATGAAACTATATACACAAGTTGTACGTATGCTGTTTTATTCGCCTAATTGAATCGATCCAAGTTTGAGTACACAAGTTCGAGGTGAATTACACCATTTCGTGTTAGGATTTTTCATTTGATTCTTGATGGCGAATATTTGATATGGATTTTGGGCTTGATTCTAGAATTCTCTATCATAGTATATGGCTATGCAAGGAGACTGATGGCTTCTAGTCGAGAAACCATATCGAAATCCGCATTAGGGAAGTCGAATGGACAATACTAGTTCGAAAGCGAACTTGTGTGATCGAGCGATCGAATGTGATTTTGCGAAATGATGACATACGTACATCTTATATCCTAATATCATTGATATACTTGACGCTGAAATGGAAAGTTGTTGGGTTGGATATCTTTGTAATTTAATTGGAAATTTTCTTTTATGCAAAACTACTATCAATTTAAAACCATTTTCAAACTATATTTCTTTTATTCTTCTTAAAACGAACTATTTTAAACTATTTTATTTACAAATTATTTACAAAACTATTTTTCAAACTATCTTATATACAAAACTATTCTAAATTCAAAACTTTTAGTAAGCAAAGATGTTCAATCCCATATAGCTCTTCGTACAGCGAAATTTATTTTTGAAATTTTGATCCTGATATAAGATGGACCACCTTATGTAAATATAAGGTGATTTTGAAAACCACTGATTTTGGAAATGAATTGTTTTACTTAATTATATTGATTTGGAAATCTGGATTTATTTCCTAAATTTATTATTTTGGAAACTTTAGAACTGAAGATATTTGATTTGGAAGAATAATTTGGTGAAAGCGTATATGATTTTGAAATATACATTGATATTGAAACAAATTGAAATTGAGAACCTTGTGTTACTAAAAACTTGATTTGGGAGTTATCGAAATTATATAAAAAAATTGGTCTGTATAAGTATGATGTTGATTCGAAAACTATGGATTTGAAAAGGTTCTTAATTTGAAAAGTGAAATCTTATATAATTGAAGTCTATATAAGTGTGATTTGATATACTATTGATTTTGGAAAGTATTTGATTTGAAAATGAAATCTTATATATAATGGACTTTATATAAGTATGATATTTGAAATTAATTTGAAAGGTACTATATGATACATATTTTCGAAGTAAAGATATGGAAAGTGCCTTCTGCTTGATATCTGATTTGTGGCCACATCTTGGATTCATTCTATCGATATTATTCTCTCTGATTTTTGGTTTTCCGGATATGATACTCGAGTGTCCTTCGAATTCCATGGCGTTACCCATGGTCTTACGAACTCGACTGCATAGCGTAATTCGCAAGGTAGTGATTGCTTAAAAGGTACGAATGTTTCCTGGGGGATCCAGGTGTAACCATTGTGTATCTGCGATCTATGGTCGTGTTAGTGGCGTAATCCGCAAGGCATAGATTGCTTAAGGGGTATGGATGTTTCCTGGGGGATCCAGGCGTATCCATTGTTATGTATCCTGCGGTCCACAGTTTTGTTATCATGGCGAAATTCGCAAGGCAGTGAATGCTTAAAAGGTACAGATGTTTCCCGGGGGACCCAGGCGTAACCATTGTGTATCTGCGATCCATGATTTGTTTGTTTTTTTGTTTGGATTGTACTTTCCATATCTGTTTTTAAAAGTTTTCCAGTATTTTCACTGGGTGTTGAAACAGGTCTACTAAGTACCTGGAGAATTCTAGTTTTGCGCCTAATCAACGCACTACCAGAGTCTACAGGAACAAGGATAAACTTGTTAAAACATCGAGTTATAAAAGTATTTTATTTAAAGGTATTTTATTATAAAAGTATTTCCAACAAAGAAATTCTGTATTAATATTTGAAATTAAAACCCTTATGGTTCTAAATTAATTATTCATGCCCGATACTATTATTTTGAATCTACCTTATCTGCTCAGCTTTATTTATTCACCTATATTCTGTTTTTCCAAATCCTCCTTCTTTTCCTTGTTGACTATATCCTTTATAAATATTGTTTATTTATATACTACATGGTTTAATAGAAAATTTTAGTGTTATAAATATTTTTGAAGTTATTAATTAAATAAAACATATTTAAAGTAAATGATTATTGATTTATTAATAATGTTGAAAGATGTTTTGAGATAAAATTTATAAATTATGAATTATAGATTTAATGTTTTCAATAGCTTCTTTGTAAATATAAGTAATGAGGTAAATAATTTTTTTTCTTTTCAAATAGTTTTCATATATTTATAAAGTTGTATATGGCATTTATAAAGAAAGCAAGAAATTTACAAATGGGTTTTGAAAAGCTTTAAAGTATTAAAGATAAGTGAATTGCAAATGAAGTTTTCAAATGAATATTTCAAGTAAAATTTATATAGTTTCAAATTAATTGTTTAATCTTGACTTTCAATCTACTTTTATCTCTCGTCGTTCTATTCTCCTACCTCCTTCCTTTTCGGGGACGAAAAGTTTTGAGTGGGGGAGAGTGTAACGACCCATAAATTTTAGTGATTTATTTATTTATTTAATTAATTTTTTTGAAAATTTAAACAATAAAATTTGAAAATAAAAATTTATTATTTGGGATACGTCTATTTAAACATAGCAACTGGTAAAGTTTCATGTGATAATATTGAAGTTTATTTTATTGTGAAATTTTATTTCAATTTAAATTAGTTAAATGATTCAGAAATTGAGAAATTTGAGAATTTAATACTGCATTGGTTAATATTAACATTTTAATTAAGGAACTGGAAAATTTTAAACCAATGAATATTCAATTATATTAATTTGGAATATAGTTTATTTTGAAATTAAATAAGGGTGAATTTATTGAATATAATAATTGAAATCTACCATTTAAATCAAACAATAGAATTTAAAGACAGAAATTTGATATTTGCTATGCATCCATTTATACATAGCAAATGGCAAATTTTCGTCGAGTAATTTTGATGTTTTACCGGTCGCTAGAAATTTAGTTTAAATCAGTCAAAAACGTTGAATTTAAAAGTGCTCCGAAACCTAAAAGTGTCAACATGAGAAAATTTATTTAGAACACTCTGAAAAAGACTGCGGAATCCGTTTTGCGAAATTCGGACGTTTCTAGCTCCGTTTGGATTTTTCCGTACGAAATAGCAACGTAAATCAGGGTCCGTATGGACTTTTGATAGGAAGGTCCTGGCACAGATATTTCTGTTTCCTCTTGTCCGTCTCATCGCGCTGATCACTGTGATATATCCATTGGTATTTTTCGGAGTCCGGTGCACGACGGAATCAACAGAATGCAAAATGGGACGATTCGCCAAATTGGGTCCATTTACAATTCTGTGTCCTCCATCTGGTTCAGCTTGCGGTGTTAATCACAGATATAACCCGTTTCCTTTTATGTTCTACAGTTTTGACTCCCAAAAGTCAAAAAATCTGAAAAGGCAAACATTTTCCGGGGTAAGTATATTTCATTTCTCATTCTTTTCACGCAACCATCATTCTCTTTCTTCTGTTTCAAACTATTCCCTGTAGAATGCGAACTCCACTCCAGCCGAAGCTTCACTTCCTCCCCACGTTAATGACTTCCACCTTCAACACGCAACCCCAAGCCTCGCTGACCCGGACACGAACAACTCAACTCGCCACCTCCTCCTCATCGGCCAGAGCCGACCTCCTCCTGAGCCACGAATCCATCACCGCCTCCTCCTTTCTTTCTCCTCCACCTTCTGACCATTTTCGCTTCTCACTTCGGCCTGCACTCGCCACCAGCAGGTCCGCCTTTTTCCTTCATTCTTCATCTCCCAAAACCTCTCTACTGCATAGATTTACCTTGTATATATATTACATGATATGCTCGGTCAGTAGATATATTATTTCAAGCTTCAGTTTAGTTTGTACATATAAGATGTATTGTATATAAATTTATATTAAAGTAAGTTGACATAGATGCAGTATATAGGTAGTGTTAATATCTGCTTTTGTATCTATATAACCATATATTGAGTCACGTTTATAGTAGACATATACATATGGTTACCTTTATACATGTTTAGTTGTGTAATTTAAATAAAACTTTAAGTTCTGTTTAAAATTTAGTATATATATGGTGTGAATATGTTTTAAATATGTACGAACTGTATTATAGGTACGTTATGGCCTGTAGGTCGGGGTATATATGTATATTTATACATATATATAAATTATAATAAACTTTCGAACCTTGACTATTGTATATAGTAGTTTGTATTATTGTCAGTTGGCTTATATGTTAGTTTATTTAGTATATAAGTATAAACATATATGGGCATAACTTGCATATTATCATATATAGTTGGCATATCCATTGTTATAATTGATTTGGTAGTACAGAGGGTATTATTATAATATGAGATAATTAATGGTTCTATTAAAATTCTTTATATTGTAAGCATGTATAAAACGCTTGTTTATAGGTATGCATTTATTACAGTTTACATAATAGTATACGCACATTGCTCATTTCAAGAATTATGCGTTAGTTTACATATGGTTGGTTCACAATTCTACCTACATACATGCATTACATCTTTGTTTTATCATAGATCTCTGCATACAAAGTTGTTTCGAATTGAAAGTTAGTATATATATATTACAAAGTTCTAATGTTTACTAAATAGCGTGTTTAATATTTTTTTTCTTATATTGCTTTAAAAATATTGTTAAGTATTGTTTGAAATTTTAAAATATACTGACTCTTAAATATATGTGTTTAAGAATAATGATTTTTAATTATATATTTTATTTATTTGTTTTAAATATTGATTCAACAAATTAATAATAATCATATATTCTGTTCTATCTAGATGATTCTAATCCGTTCTCATCAATCCCTATCTTTCAGCTTTGCCCATCAATCCACTTTCAGCTTACCTCGCTTTGAAATTGTTGTTCGGATTTGTTCGACTGTCTAGATCGTGATCCAGTTCGTAACACACCCCATTCTCGTTCATCTATAGCCTCGAAAGGTGAGCAATCACTCACGATTAACGTTCTTATATTTATTAAATTTGATTTTAATTGAAACGACAATTGAAATATGCTGTCGTTAGTTATTTACATTGTTATATATGCTATTATCTGTATCTGTTCACCTGTGGGATATGACACCATATCCTGTTGTTTATATTATATTGTTATTGATGATATATGCCTATTGTTGTATTTTGTATTATCTATTATCACTCTGCAAGTTCCCTGTTAGTATAGAATTCACTATGGGTTGAAATGATACATACCCGAACGGACTTTAGAATAGGAGAAAATCGTTATGGGTTGAAATGATAGACCCAAACGATTTTCATTTGAATTTAATTTGGGATTTACGGGTCGAAATGATATCTACCCGTATGTATTTAAATTTAAGGATTGAAATGATAAATATCTGTATCACTTGACCATAGATAAAAAATTATATACAGACACCGTTGGTCCATATATAAATATTTTGGAAATAAATTCTATGGTTTTGGAAAGAAATATATGGTTTTAATAAATGTTGATTCTTAAATTTTTATATATAAATGGTAATGATATATATAGATTTAATAATGATATTTAATTTAATTAATATGGATTTAATACATATAATATGTTAAGTATAAAATTTATATTTCAAAATAGATTTTGGTAATAATTTGAATAAGTTAAGGTTGGGAAGATAATTTGAATTTAGTTGAAATTTTATTCATTAAAGAATTTTATATAATTAAACCGATTGAAACTTATTGAAATTGAGATTTAAGATATGATTTATAACTTGGGTTTGACTTAAATAATTTAATGAATATTTCTTGTTTAAATAAATTTAAGGAAATATTTAGTAAAAATGTAATTTAAGACTAGTAAATGATATTGGATCTATTAAGTGAATACTCCCTGATTAAATAATAATGAAGTTAAATCAAGAGCTATATGAAACTGCTAAATTTAACTTTGAAAATGTTGAATATTAAAGCTTTGAAAAATATTGAAATTTAAATGGTCTATTGAGAACTGAATTGAATTGATGAATTGAGCATTGGATAAATTTGAATTTGAAATTTGAGTTGATTTGAATCGATTTGTGAGACTTGAGGAAATTATAAATACTTTACTTTATAAATTATTTAACCTATATATATTATTTTGGAAAAGAGATATATTTGAAATGAAAATGATATCTTGGTTTTGAAGTATAAATTTATTTGAAGGGGCCACGGTGTTAGGGTGTATATTTCTACATTGTAGATAGTTCCACGGATCCTTAGAGGATGGTTATCCCAAACATCCTTTAAGTTACTTGTATTTCAGTTGATATTTCACTTGAGTTGGATTTATTGATATAAGAATGTTAATCCTGACTCGAGTGTTTTATGTTTGCTTTACGCTCGGGTCATACCGAGTGATACAGCATTTGAGACTCACCTTTGGAGTTTGGAGCTTCCTTTGGAGATCCAACTATCGCCTCAGCTTTCAGCTCTTCTAGTTGATTTGTTCAGAGAAGTCATCTGTTGTACTGGAGACTTCACTGCATTTGAGATATTCTGTAGTATTTTATTTCTAACTCTGATGTTTATATAGTAGCTTCATGAACTACTATTTTATCTATTCCGCTGCGTATTATTGTTTTACTTTATGTCTGTGATTCTGTGACTGATTTATTTACTGTATATGCTGAGATTTGCCAAATTTAAATTAACAATCTATTGTTTTGAATTATTCAAGTCCGACATGTGTGGATTTATTGTCGATTTGAATGGTCCAAAATAACGGGTCGTTACATAATTGATCAAACAAGTCACCTATTCGAGGTAGAGGATACTTGTTCTTAATCGTTTGTTTATTCAGATCTCGGTAATCTACGCACAACCTTAAAGATCCATCAGACTTGGCCTCAAATACATTGTCGATCCCGAACTTGAACGACTCGGCCTTATCAACCCTTTCTTTAACAACTCTTGAGTTTGGTTATTTAACCCCTCTCTCTCCTTCGGAGCCATCCTTCAGTTTCGTTGTTTAATTGGCATCGCATCGGAAATCAAGTCAATACGAAATTCGATCTCCCATGTAGGGGTAAACTTTTTACTTCTTCAAAAACATCTAGGAATTCTTTAACAATGGGTATGGTTTCTAATCTTTCCTGGGATGAGTCTAATGCATATTGGAAACTTCCCCTTCTTGGACTAGGATCTTCACAAGATATTTCTATAAACTTCCCCAACTTCATTTTCATGAAAACTATCCATTTTACGCAATCTAGAATAGCTTCATGTTTAGTCAACCAATCCATACCGAGTAAAATTTCAAATCCAATAAAATATAGGACAAATAGGTCAAAAGGAAATTTATGGAAAGAGTGGGAAATTTGGACTTTTTCACAATTTATGCAAAGGTTAGTAGTGTCGCCTATAAGATTCATGATGCAAATAGGGGTATCAACTAACTTGGGTTCAAGTTTTAATTCTTATACAGTTTTCTTAGCAATAAAATTATGAGATGCCATTGTATCAAACAATACTCTAACTAAAACATCTTCGATAAAAATATTACCTTCCAAAACTCCCTTGCCTTTCACATCTTGAAAAGTTGAAGGCTCATCCTTAATTGCGTAGACTCGGGATTGCTCTCCCTTCCTCATGATCGGACAATCCTTGATCATGTGTCCCAGCTGATGACAATTATAGCAGTTCGATGGTGGCCTATGAACCTTGGGGTTCTTACAATGAGTCGATAGGTGGCCCTTTTGTAAGCAATTGTAACACGCAGCCTCTTTTAAATAGTTACCTTGGGCTCCTCCTCCAGATTTTCCTTTACTTGGCTTTTCCCCATTTTGATTAAACTTCCTTTTCTTCCAATTGTTGGTGTTATTGTTGATATTGTTTGTCTGAGCTACTACTGGCTTCGTCTTGTGCAATTTTTCATAACGGAATCCCATATCCAGCAAATCTATAAAGAACCCTTTAACATGGGCAGTCATCCTGCTCTGGTATTTCTCATTCATCCCAGAAATGAACTTCTCGTTTTTCTTTAAAGGCGTGTCAATTAGACTCGGCCCAAAACAAGATAATTCGTTAAACTTATTTGCATGCTCCTCAATAGTCATTTCCTCATGCTTCAGATCCATAAAGCTTCTATAAAGACGAGGTTTCCTGATGCTGGCATGTACCGCTCCTCCAAAACCTCCTTAAATCTTTCGCAAGAGAAATTGTCCTTCGAATCATTTAGGGTGATAGACTCCCACCAAGCCAAAGCCCCTTCCTGAAGTTGCCATGAGGCTAGAAATCTCTTTTGCTCAGCACCAATATCCAACGCTTTAAAGATCCTTTCACATGATTTAATCCAAGCTTGTACTTCAACAATAGCTTGTAATCCAAGTTGGTATAATTCTTGCACAGAATGGCAAAATTAACCTGGGCTATACGGAAGCTATTTCTTCTACAGAGGTGGTTTGAGCTCGACCGTTAGTTATTGTGGTGCTGCTATTTCCCCTTCTTCATCCTTTACCAGTACTCATGTCTTACTACCTAAATTTAGTCAGAAAACTTAAGAATAGAAAGACAAAAATATCTTTGGAAATGGGTATATAGCACAACTTTTATTCATATAAGGATTCTAGACGCGCACTCTCAAAGATTAAACTCATTCTAGGGCATTACTAACCCTATCTCTAGTGAGTTATACACCACCAAAGCCAAGGTTCTCGCTAAACCTTCAGCTCTGATACCAAATATGATGACTTTCTTCTCGACTCTTAGAATTCGACACTAATACATCCACGGTATTCACGTGCCGTATATCCAAGTGCCGGGGAGGCAGATTTTCAGGGGTAAAGTAAGGTAAAAGATAGAAACACAAATTCTCACATTATGTTAAATGGATAGATTGTAACTACCATCACTAAGGTACATCAGAGTTTTTGTATGCACTAACCCAGCCAACAATAGTTATAACTGCTTGCTCCCACATTTGCTGGTATTACTAACTTATATACAGCGGAAAAAAAGATCAAATAGATATCCCCATCAGGTGTTCCAGCTTCATGCTTAAAAAATCTCTTCTAGCATGCTCCTCCCAAAACACTTTAAATAGAATCCTGACTACTTGGCTGCCCAAAAAAATAGGGCACCCAGAGTTTAAAGGGAAAACAAAATAAATTTTGGGTCAGTCATGGGACTAGTGTGAGAACTCAAAATATGTTGTTTGAAACAAAAAGGTGTCTCATAAGACCACACTGCACATAAACACAGAACGGTTTTTTACCTTATGATAACATTCTTACGTAAAAATAAGGGAAATTATTTTCAATGACATATCTTTGAAAACATTTGCAAGTAAATTATATTAATCTTAGCTGAAATTGTTACATTATTAAATTCCAGCATACCACCTTGTAATACAAGGCTTTCTACATCTAAAATCTTACGGGCTCTTATTGGAGAATGAGTTTCCATAAAAATGACCAGGTGAAGGGACTACCTTCTGGCAATACATCTCTAGAGGAATGTACCGAGGCTCAATGGATGATCCTCTACCAACACAAGACCGACACACCTATTCCTAGATAGTACCGAATATGTCATCACCCCGGTCGTTACCAACCTAACCGAGACGTCTCTTAGCTTACACCACAATAATTTAAACCCGAACGTCATAGCGGGTAGAATTATATCTAGAAGGGGATGATCATACCCTAATAGTTGCGAACCATATAGCCTTGCTGCATCTACCATGTTTCGGTCATTTTCGGGTGTGAGGCTTGAGGTAACGATTACCTTTCTCATTTCACATCATCTTTCTCTAAATGCCACACTGCCATTCCATGCTCACACAGCTGTTTTCTACAAACGTATAACTCCTGAGCTCATACGTATCTGAAAAGGATGTTAAGCTAACCGAAGTTGCCTTCTCCGCCACCAAATAGATGATATGTTCATAGATATCACTTATGCAATTAGGAGTGCAATGTCAAACATTCGTCCATACAAGTTGTCCAGGAACAGGACAAACTGAAGGCACTCTTCTACCACATCCTGTCGGGAATTCACCCTAGGATTAGTTATGATTAGTCCTTGCACCAGCTATTTCATATTGAAGAAACTACCACTACTATATGTATATTGGGAGTTTATCCCCAAATGATCAACAAGTAGTCCTTCATTATGAAAATCCCAATATCATATCCATGGTTTCACTTCAAATATGTGAATTGGTTCGAAGTAGTCTTCGGATAGGAATCATCCAGATCCGACCCCGGTTCCTTCGAAACGATCATCGATAAAAAGATGTTCTTGTGAATGGGAAATTATTCTTTAATTGATTTAGCTATTTTCGTCAAAATCTCTTTTAGATATATACATTTATAAAACATTCTTTCCGGCATATACGGAAATATTAAACCTCCGTTATAAAATCCTTTAATAACTTTTAACTCTTTTTACTAGGAATAAACTCCATATCATTTCGTTTTTTCATTTAGGAAGATATTGATCCGAGTAAAGAAAATTCACCATTCCCTCCGTCGGGCTAGTCCAGATAGCGAGGGAGAGCAGGAAACTGGTTTTCCGAATTCAAGCCTAGACACTATCTCTCTTACACCCATAAGGCGGTCAAGTTATTTGATCGACTCTAAATCTTTAGTCATACCAAAAATTCTTTTAAACCATCTTTAAAACATTTTATAAATCCTTTAAAAAAAATTTACAAAAGATTTATAAAAGAATTGTTTAGTTCAAGACTAGTTTTCAAAAGTTATAGAAAGTGCTGTGAAAAAGTACTACGGAAAGTGCCTTTTAAGCTATATTGATCAAAGCAACATTTTATTATTTGAAAATTCTCTTTTTTTTTCTCAAATATTTTTAAACCATTTTAAAACATTTATAAGATTTATTCCACATTTTTAATCTACATTAAAACATCATTTTCAAAGAAATTCAGTTTAGGATTTCGAACTGCAAAATTAAGACTTTTTTAAAACTTGTTTTACTCATATTTCAAAATCTACTAATCGAAATCTTGATTTTCTTTCTTTGTTGGAAAACTATGGATATAGTAGTTTGTAAAATTCTTATCTCAATGAATTCCGAGCTATATTCCACCTTACTAGTTTGATTTTTATAGCGCGAAATCGCGAATTACCGTTACCCGACGCGCTTATTTTTGACCAAATTTTCTATTTCTTTCGAAACTTCACCAAAACACTTCTAAATGTTTATAAAACATTTCCAATACATTTTAAACCACTTATAAGAGGTTTAACACTTACATATACACCAATTCATTAATTTAAGGAAAGTGATTTCCTTTTGTGTTTATCGACGTGTATATTCGTGACTTGCATATATATATATATATATATATATATATATATATATATATATATATATTCCATATTCATATGAAAACAACCAAACTTGATGATCAAAGCATATTAAACATCCATTTGCAACATCATATCATCATCCAACATATAGTATAATAGTTATTGGAGTTCTCACCTTGGATTTCCAATGATTCACAAAAAATGCTATAGCTTCGTTATTCAAGTTCCGAAGCTCACTAATCTTCGGATTTTAGCTCCTAAATGTCTCAACCAAGCCTTGAGGATGCTTGGGAATGCAGGGCCTAGGGTGAAGTGAAGAGGGGTTTGTGAAGTACAAAGGGAAATGAGGAGTTTTTGGATCGTTTTGAGGTGTTTTACTATATGTTGCTATATTTTATGATTTTAGTTTCGTTTTGAAATAATTTTTGACATTATTTCTTTTAGTTTGGAAGCTATTAAAGAGGAAGCAAAAGCTTGAAAATATGAAGAAGAAAATGAATGGAAAAAGAGAGAAGAGGGTAGGGTATTTATTGGGAAAAAGAAGTGTGTAAAAGAAGATATGTAAACACCACTTTTTCCAAGCTTCTCCAACACACCATCCCCTTCAAAATACACGCCAAAGCCCTCCACCCCATTTGCACATCACTTCCATCATCTCATGTGCATATATGTTGACTTATAAAGACTTAAGGAGTAAGTTTGTTTTAAAATATCTTATATATTTAATATTATATCTTTTCCTTAATTATTTGTTTATATGGTGTTTATGTGCATGTTCTAATGTATGTACATGTACATGTATACGTGTATGTAACATATACCTACAACATTGCACAACTTCCACACGTTGTATCGTTACAAATCCCGATTTCGATTTTTGGTCATATTTTCTCTTTGAAGTTTATATGCATACTTTTGTAAACAATTTTTGAAATAAATTTTCTTATTATTAACAAATAATTAAAATAATCACATTTTATTTATAAAATCACATAAATTAATATAAATAATTATTCACATAATTATTTGTATTATCGATAAAGCTAAACGATCATTTATTTAAAGTGATACTTTTACAGGTTGTTACAGAATAATCTTCATGTTTCGAAGATTTCCAAAACAAAGGGGCCACTGCTATTTATTTAAAGTGATACTTTTACAGGTTGTCAGATAGGGATTACCCAAATCCAACTCCGGTTTCGACGAACCAATCGTCGATAAAAAGATGTTAAGTGTGTGGATAATAAATATTCCATTTATTTGTTTTCTTTTTATCCAAAGATATCTTTTAGAGATTTTATCCTTTGAAAACCATTCCTTTTTAGTACATATGGAATTTATTAAATCTCCAAATGAAAATTTACTAAATTATTTTCATAAATTATTTTAGAATACATTAATGAGTAAAATAGGGTCAAATAGAAATTGTACTACTTTTACTCAATTTTAATATCCGTATTCAACAGGTACTATGGACATAATAACAGTGAAATCACCTTCTAAATTCCATGAACAGTATGAGTTCCCTCCTTAAAATTTAACACCCAGTATAAGAAGATTATTTTTATACGATCCAAGTTGTTTAAATTTGAAAAGTGTAATCTTTTATACTCAACTTGTCTCCAACATTTCGACCTTATCTATCACTTGTCTAGGGGAGGCCAAATGAGCCAGGGCACTAGTTACTTTTGAACATCCCCTTAGTTTAAGCACCTTAACTAGATCTCATGATCAGAAAAATCGGATGTACTCGTCGGCTTATTAGAGCCAAGAGTAAATCATTTGCTTATAACAGCTTTACTTTAAATTTATTTATTATACTTCTTTAAATAAATTATAAAACCTTTAAATCATTTTTAAAACACTTATTTACTTATTAGAAGTCATTTATAAAAGTTTGGAAAAGAAGTGTGAAGTTTGAAATCGTATTTTTAAAAGTTATTGAAAAAGTGCAGCAAAATATGCTACGAAAGATGTTTTAAAAGCTATATTGATTAAAATGACTTTTATATCACTTTGAAATTTACATATATAACTCAAATCTCTTTAAAACATTTTAAAGATTTTTTAAGATTTATTTATAATTTTAAACATTTAAAATATCCATTTTAAATTATTTTAAAACTTTGGTCATTAAACTACAAAAACGCGATATTTTTTAAAACTTGTTTTGGACTTATTTGAAAATCTATAAGAGGAAAACTTGATTTTCTTTCTTTAATTGAAAACTATTGATATAATAGTCCGAAAAATTCTTACTATGAAGAATTCCGAGTTATATTCCACTTTATATACCCATTTGAATTCTACGACACGAAATCGTGAACTACCGTTATGTCACACGCCAAGTTTTGACTCGATTATTAATTTTCGTTTAAAAAATTTCGAGACAAGTTCAAATGATTAAAAAAGTATTTATAAAACTTTCTAATCATTTTCAAGGGGTTTAATGGTTCCATATTTACTTTTATAACTTGATTCAGAAAGTGATTTCCTTGTGTAATATCGATGTGTATTTAACATGACTTGTTAAACAACCATAATAATAATCAATACTTGATGAACAATAGATAAACAAGCATCCATGTCAATCATTTCACAACATAACATATATATATATATAATAAAATAGAGTTTCTCACCTTGGAATAAAACGATTAACTAGAAAAGTGATTATCCTTTCTAACTCGAATCGAAGCTTAAGAACCCTCGTCCTGAAGCTCCTATAGGGCTCGGCCTTGCTTGCGAAGGGGGTAGGGGTTCACGACCTTGATTTGTGAGGGTGGTAGGCTCACCTAGGGTGGTTGGTCGTGGGTTTGAAGAGAAAGAGGAAGGGTTTGGATGAGTTTTGAAGTGCTATATATATGTACACATATAAATTTAGACATAATTTGCTATAATTTTCTTTATATTTTCTTCTTAGATGGAACCCATTAAAATATGGAGGAAGCTTTTAGAAAAATGAAGAAAAAAATGAATGAATAAAGTGAAGTGGTATTTATAGGAAAATGGAGGAGTGTAACTATCTCCTCCTTACATCACTGCACATCATCACACCACCTCCTCCTCCCATCACCATGCGCCGACCACCTCCCCCATAGGTACAGCTGTGGTCACATCATGGAAGGGCAAGGCTATGTGCCTCTTTGCTTTGACATTTGACGGTGATAATATGTGATAATTAGTTTAGATTCTCACTCCACCACCACATGCTCCACCTCCTTTCATCATTACCTAATGCATGGCTACCTCCTTCCACCTCCACCTTAGCTCGGCCATGTCACATCAAGCCATGTGCTTTCATAGATGTAATGTTTGATGGTAAGGTTTGGTTGCTTAAGTGAGAAGGAGTTTTTTACAATATCTTCTATATCTATATATTTAGTATATATGTGTATATGTGTATATATAAGTGTTCATGTACATGTGCACATGGTTTCTTGGAGCATTTACATATATGTTCATTTGGATGTCACATATAATTCACAACATTCTACAACTTCTATACATTGAATCGTTATGAATTTTGACTACGATTTCCGGTCATATTTTAACTTCTTATGTAGTATACATATATTTGTAAACAAAGTTTGAAAATAATATTTATATTATTATTTTTAAATAAAGAGCTTTTAAATTTGATTTAAAAACCATTATTGAGTCATTTAAACTAAATTTTTAAATTCAGTCGTATTTTTTATAAGTGATGAATTTACGGGTCGTTACACTCCCCTCCTTAGAAGAATTTCGTCCTCAAAATTGAAGATGAGAAGAAGATAACTCAAGAGAAATAACATATATGATGAAATATATACAAGATATGATAAGTGACTACACCACAGGCGGTGAGTACACTAGACCGATATATATACAATCTACTCATCCATCCTAAACTCGGGATAGGCTTTCTTCATTCTATTCTCTGTTTCCCATGTACAATCATTAGCATCGCCACTCCATTGTACTTTAACTAACCGCATAACCTTTCTCCTTAATCATTTCTCATCGCGATCCACGATTCGATTGGGTTGTATGATGATGGTTAAATTTGGTTCTGCTTCCAAGTCTTCTTAGGTAGCCGTTTCTATGACTTGGTCTAGATCATACACATACTTATGTAAATGAGATACATGGAAAACATTGTGTATGCCTGACAACCTCTCTGGTAGTTCGACTTGATAGGCTAATGGGCCAATTCGCTCAAGAATAGGAAAATGTCCAATATATCGTGGGACCAGCTTACCAGTTCTTCTAAATTTTACCACTCCTCTCATTGGAGAGATCATCAGAAATACTAAGTCTATAACCTAGAATTCCAAATTTCTACACCTTCGATTGGCGTAACTCTTACGTCTACTCTGCGCCTCCTTTAGCATCTTTCTGATCATATCTGCTTTCTCTGTGGCTTCTAAAATCATCTCAGGGCCAAGTACCAATCGATATCTGGTTTTGATCCAACATGCTGGGGATCTGCACGGACGGCCATACAAGTCTTCATAAGGTGCCATATGTACACTAGCCTGATAGCTGTTATCGTAAGTGAACTCCACTAAGTGAAGGTAGCTATTCTAAGAACCTCCAAAGTCTAATACACATGCTCTCAAAAGAACTTCCAACACCCTGTTGACTCTCTCCATTTGCCCATCAGTTTGCGTATGATATGTAGTGCTTACATCCAGCTTCGTTCCAAAAGCTGTCTGTAAGGTATCCCAGAACTGATTGGTAAAGATTAGGTCTCGATCACTTATGATGTTGGTAGAACTCCATGTAGTCTGACAATCTCCCTTATATTTATCTCAACTAAACTTGCGGCTATTCTTGTAGGTTTTACTGGGATGAAGTGTGGGCTTTTATTTAATATATCTATGATAGCCCAGATGCCTTCATTCCCTTTCCTTGATCGAGGCAAGCCACTGATAAAGTCCATGGATATCTGGTCTCATTTCCACTTTGGAATCTCAAGCGGTTGGAGTAGTCTAACAATCTTTTGTTAGTCACACTTTATCTGCTAACAATTTGCACATCTACTAACATGGATGGAAAAGTCTCTCTTTATACCCTCCCACCAGAAAGTCTTCTTCGTGTCTCTATACATTTTAGTAACTCCGAGATGTATTGCGAGTGAAGAATTATGGCATTTTGTTAAAGCTTCTTGTCTAATCCCATCAACATTGGGAACACGTAACCTTTCATTCATCCTTAGAATTCCATGCTTATCCATCTTGAATCCTAACCATCTTCCTTGGCTATTCTTGCAAGAATTGGATCCTTGAGTTGATTCTCCTTGATGTGATAAATCAACGCTGGATGCACTACTAAATAAGCTATAATAGCATGCTTTTTGCTTAGTGCGTCTGCCACAACATGGGCTTTTCCTGGTGTATATAGAGTATCCAAATCATATGATGCGAGGAATTCTTACGTTATTGCCTCATATTTAAATCGTTCTGAGTGAAAAGATATTAAAAAAGATTTGTGATCCGTGAAGAGATCAAACTTTTCTCCCAGCAAATAATGTCTCCACATTTTTAATGCAAACACCACGGCTAATAACTCCAAGTTGCGTGTCGCATAATTTCTTTTATGGATCTTCAGTTGCCTACTCGCATAAGCGATGACCTTCCCATGTTGCATTAAGACTGCACCAAATCCTTCTCCATGGGCATCAGTATAAATGGTTAAACCGCCACTTTCATCAGCAATAGCTAATATAGGAGCAATGGTTAACCTCTTCTTGAGTTCCTGAAATGCTTCTTCACATTTCTATGCCCACTCAAACTTAGCATCCTTCATAATTACTTTTGTCAAGTTAGAAGAAATTTTAGAGAAATATTGAATAAATCTTTGATAATATCCAGCTAATCCTTAGAAGTTGCGGATGTCCTTTGGAGTCTGTGGTTGCCTCCAATCTTGTATAGCTGAAATTTTCCCTGGGTCTACTGAAACTCCATCTCCTAACACAATATGTCCTAGGAATCTCACCTTTTTTTTTTCCAAAAAATGACATTTTGAGAACTTTGCTTTTAGTACATTCCTCCTCAATATCTCCAACACGCTCTCCAAATGTCTTCCATGTTCTTCTTCAATCTTTTAATATATGAGAATGTCATCCATAAAGACTAACATGAATATATTGAGTACATCCCTAAATACTCTATTCATAATGTCTTTGAAATGGGCAGGTGCATTGGTTAGCCCGAATGGCATAACTAACCATTCATAGAAACTCTCTGAAATGTAGTAAAGGGAAAGCAGTTTTCTACTATTTTTAACTGGTGGAATCCCATAGCTAGGTCCGTCTTTGAGAATACTCGAGCACCATGTAATTGATCAAACAAGTCGTCTGTGCGGGGTAGAGGATACTTGTTTTTAATCGTTTGCTTATTTAGGTCTTTGTAATCTACACAAAGTCTAAGGAATCGTCTGACTTTGCCATAAAAACTACAACTACGCCCCAACTTGAGCGACTTTGTCTAATTAGCCCTTTCTTTAACAATTCATCAGTTTGGTTTGCCAACTCAACCTTTTCCTTTGGAGCCATGCTACGAGTAGGGTTATTAATAGGTCTAGCACTATGGTTTAGGTTAATTAGGAATTCTATTTCTCAACGCGAGGGCAAACTCTTTACTTCCTCGAAAACATCTTGAAAGTCTTTAACGATAGATATCCTTTCTAAGTCCATTTGAGATGAATCCAATGCATACATGAAGTTGTCTCTTACTAGACTAGGTCCTTTACATATTATTTTGTCCAACATTCTTTTGATTGTGGTTTCTAATATGACTACTTGATTATTGGAGTCTAGAATAGCTCTATACTTGGATAGCCAATCCATTTCGAGTAAAATATCAAACCCAATGAAATCAAGGGCGAATAGGTTGCAAAATAATAGATGGGTTTGGTAGGTAACTCTTACATTTTCACAGGACATACAGAGATTGGTCGTACCACCTATGGGATCTGATACAAAGAGAGGGCTTTCTACTATTTTTGGGGTAAGTTTTAATTTATCGACTAATTTCTTAGAAATAAAACCGTGTGAAGCTCCAGTATCAAATAAAACTCTTATTGAAATATCATTAATGCATATATTACCTTCTAGGACTCCCTTTCCCTTTACGTCTTCAACGGTCGAAGGCTTGCCTTTTGTAGCATAGACCTTAATCCGTTCTCCCTTCTTCATCAACGGGCACTTGTTCTTCCGGTGACCTGGCTGAAGGAAATGATAACAAAGACTCTTGTGAACCATAGGATAAACGTTTTCCTGCTTCTGCATCTTGGGACTCCTACACTATGTTGAGAGATGACCTTTCTTGTGGTAATTGAAACAAACAATATCCTTATAACGATTCTCTTGGGACTCTTCACTATTCTGTCCCTGCCACGACTTCTTCTTCTTATTCTGATTGTGGCTATTTCCTTGGGCTACTGCTAGATTTCTTTTATCCAATGCTTCGTACCGAAAACCCATATCTAGTAGGTCCATGAAGGTTCCTTTCACATAGCCAGTCATCCGTTCCTGATATTGCCCTTTCATTCCCACAATAAACATTTCATTCTTCTTCAAGGGCGTGTCTATTAGTCCCGGCCCAAAACAAGATTACTCAATGAACTAATTTGAATACTCCTCTACAGACATATCTTCTTGTCATAAATCCATGAAATTTCTGTAAAGATAGGTTTTTCCAACTGTAGGTGTATACTGCTCCTCAAATACTTCCTTAAACTAGCACATGAGAAGTTGTCTTCAGATTCATTCAAAGTGATGGATTCCCACCACATGAGAGCTCCTTCCTGCAACCGCCAGGAATCCAAGAATCTCTTTTTCTCATCCCCTACATTCAATCCTTTGAATGTGCTCTCACAAGAGTGGATCCATGCTTGTAATTCAATAATAGACTTGGTTCCTTGGAGTGGTTTCCCTCCCAAGTTAGTGTAGTTCTTGCAAAGAGTAGTGAAATTTGTTTGAGGCTGTAATGGAATCACTACTTCTTCCATAGCCGTAGCATTATGACCATTGGTGTTTTTCGTGCTGCTGCTTTCCCTTCCTCTTCCTCTGCAATTGCTCATTTCTTACTACCTGAGTATAATAAAGAGACAATTTAAAACATACAGATGAGATTGTCTTAGGGAATGGGTATTAAACTTTTAAACGATTTTGGTTGGATTTATTTTGATAGGTACGCTCTCTCATTGACTAAATTCATTTTAGGGTATTATTAACCCTATCTTTAATGAGTTGATCCCATCAAGGTTTAGGTACTCGCTAACCTAAGCTCTATACCAGTTGTGATGACCTGCCTTTTTGACCTTTGATGATCGACATTTATACATCCACGGTAGTCACATGCCGCAAATTCAAGTGTCGGAAAGGCAGATAATCGGGGGTTTAAAAGAAATAAAGGTAGAAAATAGAATAATTAGAATCTCTCATCATATTAAACAACAAAATTATACAGGTAGAAAGTACATAAAATCACTCTAAGTGATTCATCAGAGTTACGATAAGTACTAACCCGGCCTAGGATATTTATAACCGCATATCCTTGTATGGGCTGGTAGATACAAAAATACATGATACAGTGGAAAGTTGAAAATAGATAACTATGGACAAAGGACTCTCTAGTCTTCATACTTCGGGCTCCTTCCAAAATGCTCCAAGCTACCTGACTACTTAACTGTCTGAATGCATAAATTGGTTTGAAGTGGTTTTCGGATAGGGATTACCAAATCCGACTCTGGTTTTCACAAACCTATCATCGATAAAAAGTTGTTAAGTGGGTGAGTTATAAATATTCCGTTTATTTGTTTCTTTTTATCTAAAGATATCTTTTAGAGATTTTTATCCTTTGGAAACTATTTCATTTCAGTATATACGGAATTCATTAAACCTCATTATGAAAATTTACTAAATCATTTTCATAAATTATTTTAGAATACATTATTGAGTAAAATAGGGTCCAATATAAATTATACTACTTTTAATCAATTTTAATTTATGTATTCCATAGGTACTATCGGTAGAATAATGGTGAAATCACCTTTTAAATTCCACAAGCAATACGAGTTCCCTCCTCGGTATTTAACACCAAGTATAAGAAGATTATTTCTATACGATCCAAGTTGTTTAAATTTGAAAAAAAGTGCAATCTTTTATACTTAACTCGTTTTCGACATTTCGACCTTATCTATCACTCATCTGGGGGAGGCCAGGTGAGCCAAGGCACTAGTTGCTCCTAAACATCTCCTTAGTTTAAGCACCTCAACCAGATCTCATAAATAGAAAAAATGTGTGTCCTCGTCGGCTTATTAGAGCCAAGATTAAATCATTTGCTTATAAAAGCTTTACTTCAAATTTATTTATTTAAACTTCTTTAAATAAATTATAAAACCTTTAAATCATTTTTAAAACACTTATTTACTAAATAGAAAACATTTATAAAATATTGGAAAAGAATTGTGAAGTTAGAAATCATATTTTTAAAAGTTATTGAAAAAGTGTTGCAAAAAGTGTTGTGAAAGATATTTTAAAAGCTATATTGATTAAAACGACTTTTATATCATTTAAATATATATACATATATAGCTGAAATCTCTTTTAAAACATTTTAAAATATATTTAAGATTTATTTTATAATTTTAAACATTTAAAATATCAATTTTAAATCATTTTAAAACTTTGGTCATTAAGCTACGAAACCATGATATTTTTGAAAACTTGTTTTGGACTTATTTGAATAAATATAAGATGAAAGCTTAATTTTCTTTCTTCGATTAAAAAAATGGATATAATAGTTTGGATGATTCTAACTACGAAGAATTCCGAGCTATATTCCATTTTATATACTCATTTGAATTCCACGGCACGAAATCGCGAACTACCGTTACACGACGCGGCTTGTTTTGACTCGATTATTAATTTTTATTTAAAACTTGTAGAGACAAGTTCAAATGATTATAAAACATTTCTAATCATTTTCAAGGGGTTTAATGATTCCATATTTACTTTTATAACTTGATTCGAAAAGTGATTTCCTTGTGTAATATCGACATGTATTTAACGTGACCTGTTAAACAATCACTATAATAATCAATACTTGATGAACACCATATAAACAAGCATCCATGGCAATCATTTCATATCATCACACAAACACACACATATAATAGAGTTTCTCACCTTGGAATAAAATGATTAACTAGAAAATAGATTATCCTTTCTAACTCGAATCAAAGATCACAAACACTCGTCCCAAAGCTACTATAGGGCTGGGCCTTGCTTGTGAAGGGGGTAGGGGTTCACGGCTTTGGTTTATGAGGTTGGTAAGCTCGCCTGGGGTGGTTAGCCGTAGGTTTAAAGAGAAAGAGGAAGGGTTTGGGTGAGTTTTGAAGTGCTATATGTATTTACATATACACACTATATAAATTTAGATATAATTTGCTATGATTTTCTTTATATTGTTTTCTTAGATGGAGCCATTAAAATGTGGAGGTAGCTTTTAGAAAAATAAAGAAGATGATGAATGAATGAAGTGAAGAAATAAACCGGTATTTATAGGTAAATGGAAGAGTGTAACCATCTCCTCCTTACATCACCATACATCATCACGCCACCTCCTCCTCCCATCACCATGCGCCGGCCACCTTCACCTAGGTACGGTCGTGGTCACATCATGGAGGGGCAAGGCCATGTTCCTCTTTGATTTTATATTTGATGGTGATAATATGTAATAATTAGTTTAGATTCTCACTCCACCACCATATGCTCCACCTCCTTTCATCATTACCGTATGCATGGCTACCTCCTTCCACCACCACCTTAGCTCGGCCATGTCACATCAAGCCATGTGCTTTCATAGATGTGATGTTTGATAGTAAGGGTTGGTTGCTAAAGTGAGAAGGAGTTATTTATAATATACTATATGTTTATATATTTAGTATATATGTATATATTTATATATATAAGTGTTGATGTACATGTGCACATGGTATCTTGGATGGGTATATGTATGTGTTCATTTGGATGTCACATATAATTCACAACATTCTACAACTTCTATATGTTGAATCGTTATGAATTTTGATTCTAATTTCCGGTCATATTTTCACTTCTTATTTAATAAACATATATTTGTAAACAAAGTTTGAAAATAATATTTCTATTATTATTTTTATATAAAGAGCTTTTAAATTTCATTTTAAAACCATTATTTAGTCATTTAAACTAAAATTTTAAATTCAATCATATTTTTTATAAGTGATGAATTTACGGGTCGTTACACAATATCTCAAAACGAGATGCACAAACCAAATTTATCCTAAGGGATAGAATGTATGAGTTTATAATATCACTTGACTGAAAATTTAAGAATTAAACACCCGGTTTTGTTTCAAATCATTTTGAAATACTAATATACATATCTCCTTTGTGTATCATATCATACTTTTAGAATTTAAAACAAAAGTCTGTTTACCAAAACAACACGATAACCAATTACTAAGATAGCAATCTCTTACGTAGAAACTCAAAAATGAACACAGATAATGACGTAGTCATCACAAGAATTATTTTCTAGTGGCAAAAGTGAGTTCAGTGATTTCTTAACTCTTTTTAAAATCTTTAAAATATTTCTATTCATAAATACATTCAAAACAATACCATTATTTTCATTCTAAAAACTTTGATAAACAATTTCCAAAAACACTGGGATTTAAGTTTTCAAATTCTCAACTGAAATCCTTTTTATTTATAAACCACTTTTATAAATCATACTCATATAATTTCACTTTCTTATATAAAAACATTTCACAATGTTTATCGTTGTTTAGATTATAATAAAAAACTTTTATTAAAATTAAATTTTAATTTTACATTACCATCGAACGACCAATAGTCCGACTGTGAAACTAAATTCACAAATTGTTCGTATTTAATTTATCCAAAACAATAAATGCTTATAAACTATTTGAGGACAAACAATCAATCAACAAACAATAGTTAATGCTCCTAAATTGGTTGAGCATGACCAATAAAGCAATAAATGATAATAACTGAATATTATTTCCTAACAAACAAGCACACCACAGATAACTATATCAATTTTCTAAAAACTATTATTTTATAAATAAAATATAATTTAGGTAAAATTATTTCATTTACCTAATTTTCAAACAATACAGTGTCGGTTTGCCTTGTTCAAGTGTTTAGAAACCCCTATCGATACAGTTGTTCCTTTCGTATCGACCAAAGTTCATAACCACTCAACCAATAAATCAATACAATATAGAACATTATATATCACCAACAAACACACCCTCTTAAAAATATATACGCTCAAACTCATCCTAGGGGCTCACTTACCCTATCTCAAATGAGTTCATCCAACCAAAGCCTACGTGTTCGCTTAACCTGGCTCTGATACCACATGTGACGACCCACCCATTCGACCCTCAAAAGTCGACACTAATACATCCACGGTATTCATGTGCTGAGCATCAAGTGTCGAAAAGACAGATTGTTGGGGGGAAAAGAAAGAAAAGACAGAATAGAATCTCACATCGTGACAAGTAATATATAATATACAAAAGATCTTTACAAAAGAAAAATGTAATAACAAACATCAATCGGAGTTAACCAACTAATCATCAGCCTGGACAGTTATAACAACATGTCCTCACAAATGTTGATAATTATAATCAACCAATGTAGTAGAAATAAAATATACGTAAATACGTCTTGGAGGCATCCAACTCGTCTCCTAATGCTTCGAAGCATATATATAACTAAATATGAAAATATGCTCGGTCTACCCCCAGCATTTTGAGAAAATAATGTCTGAATCAGTCTGGTAAGCCAGCATGAGAAACACACATCATATGAATTTAATGGTATGAAACCTTTCAAAACTAGGTATCTCGTCAGACCACACCACATATAAATATGGATGGGTTTTTACCTTACGATAACCTAATCATAATTTCATAGGAAATCTTCTAATATTATAGTAATGTCTAGAGTTTAAAATGAATATTGAATCATAGCCGAAATTGTTACAATAATTAAATTCCAGCATAATAGGTATACAACAAAGTCCGGGTGACACTCATTTGAGAATGGATTCCATGAAATGACAAGGCTAGTGGGGTTCCTCCTGTCACAGTACACCATTAGAAAAATGTATTGAGGTCAACAAGAAAATGTTGCACGTCTGCCAACACAGGACCGACCTACCCCTTACTAGATAGTATCGAACATGTCATCACCCCGGTTGCTTTGCAACCTTTTCCCGAGATGATGACATAACATAATGGGTACGACCTATATAGCCCTACCGCATATCCCAGGTTTTAGTCATTCTCGGTTGATGAGGCTAGAGGCTATGTTTTATATTTTTAGCAAATCCCACTTGGAGTGCTAACACTACCCTCCAAGCAACACTACAATGCCACCATTCATCCATACAAGTTGTTCAGGATATGAACAAACCAAAGGCACTACTTCTATTACATCCAATTTGGAATCACCCCTCGGGATTAGTAGCAAGTAGCCCTTGCACTTCAAAAAGAGCTGTCTTTGATTTCATCATCTTCAAGATGTCTTCAATTTGAACGCTTATGCCGGTTCGAAGTGGTTTTTTAGATTATCATGTTTATTCGATCCCAATCTCTCAGATTCGGCAATGATAGTTGTAAAACAGCCAAGATTTGAAAATCGATTATTTAACTATCAAATAACAAACAATTTCCAGAGGTTTAAGCATGAATAGTTAAGCACAAAATAACCACTAAGGCACTTTAATTAACCCTTTTGTTAATTAAAATCACATTGTAAATTCTTGTATTCAAATACTTTTACAAAATATATTCACAAACCCTCCTTTACTCTTTTAATACTTAGAAAATATTCATATACTTATCTCCACGATATAAGTATACTACAAAACATTCCATTTCCAAACTTAGAAAACTTTTACATACACTTGTATCAGCAATATAAGTATATTCACAAAACACTACATTTCTAATACCTAGAAAATGCATCTATATACTTATCTTAAAGGTACAAGTATATTTGCAAATCTTAAGAAAGATTCCATTTTCAAATCATGCTTATTTGGGTTAACATAAATGTCGTTTAAATATTGATAACGATAAACCGAAAAACACTTCCCTTTCGGTGTAAGTTAAAGGGGTTGTATGGAAATTAAACTACACATACTTTCGATTTAAAACAGTACTATCCCTCGATTAACAATGAATCAAACAGGTTAGAATTCTTGCCTTGATCCACATTCTTAATTCTCAAGATAGAGAAGAGTTTCCATACCTAGGAATTTGGTGTAAAGTATGGAAAGAATACTTTCCATGCCACCGTAAATTAAAAAAGATCATTTATGGAAATCGAGTCTCGGTCTTTTTATGAAAATTCTTTTATAAATCTCTTTTATAAGATTCCTTTATAAAACACCTTTCGATTTATAAAACTCTTTTACATTTACAAACTCTTTTTACAAAACACCATTTATAAAACTCATTTCATAAAACTCCAACGCCATTCATAAAATTCCTTATATAAAATATCATTTCTATTTACAAAACATCTTTTATAAATATCCCAATACAATTATAAACTACTTTAATATAAATCTCCAAATATGTAAATATAAAACTCATACACTTCCCATAATTCTCAAAATAAAATTATAAAACTCCTTATACATATTCTTTATAGATCCAAAACTCATTTTTAGAAATCTTATATCCTTAACACAAATCTTCATTTTCAAAATAAGACCAAATACTTTCATAAAACGATCATTTCCTTTATCACTATAAATTCACAAACGGAATTAATTATTCCAATTTACCAAAGTGATATTAATTTCCTTTTTATAGAATATAATTTATAAAACCATTCTTTTATTTATAAAATGCTATTTATAGAATTACGTTTTAACTTTAAAAAAATATCTATAGATCTATCCTTTTATACAACATTTTATATAAACATTTCATAAATATTTAATCCAAAATATTTCTATCTTCTTTTTAAGAACAAAATCACTTTAAAATAAAGGACAAAACCTTTTATTTTCTTTCAAAATAAACATTCATTATTTTAATAACTTTTCTATTAAAATAAATACTTTCCAAAATAATTTTATAACATTTACATATATACACATATCAGAAAAGAATAATAAAAAAATTTGAAATAAAATAGAGAAGTTCCAAAAACCCATTTTTAAATAAAAATATCTTAGAAAATCCAAAAAGGTCAGATTTAAAATCATATTTCCAAATCGAAACTATTTCCAAACCAAACAACAATTGATAGTGTTTTTTAAAATACTATACTGAGACCAATAGTTACTATAGCAATTAACCAATGTTATTACTTCTCTTTTCTCGAAAAAAGGTTTAACTTTTACCATATGTCAGTGTCACTTCCAATACATCCAAACTATCAAATTTTTGACATTTAATAATCTATATAACTAAAATAGAATTCAACGGGTATATAACTTGAATTATAAATTCACAACGGTGAGAAATCCAAATTTCTCTACAAATTTTCCATATATTTCATTTAAATGTCATTTGCTTTTCAAAATCAGATTTTAAACCAAACCAACCAATAATTCATCCAAACACAAATAGTAGATTTTATCTATTATATATTCTACCGATTATCCAAAAAGGTGAGTTTTACTCATCGAAATACCAGCGGACGCTTAGGCGTTCTACTTTGAACTAAAATCGATTGACGTTCGATTTTAGCCTAAATTTACACTAGCTCCAAATTCAACCAAACTAATTCCATCGCGTAGCTATCGCAAATATGAGTGCAATGTAAAAAATCTCACCTCGATTGGACCTCCTATGAGAAAGATATACATTTTATAAGTTATTGATTTTAAATATACAAATTGAATAACTAATCCTCTATTTAATATAATCACCTCTGCCCTAACACTTCTTCCCAAATGCTAACCTCCTTCCTGTACATGATACACAGCTGTCATCCCATGCACACATGGACTAATGACCTCCTAGTCCACAAAATCCCTCCCCGACTTCGCCAATCACTCCCTCGTCGAGCGAGCATCACAACGACCTCCCTTGTCCATGAAATCCGCAACCGTTCAAATTCCAACCTACTCACCACTTTCTCGCCTAAAAATGTCACGCAACCCAATCGGTAGCTGCACCTCCCAAAACTCCACCCCTCCCCCCCACCCCGATGCTCCTTTCTTTGACAAACCCAAATCCATACTTGATCCTACCTAATTCCGCCTAGATCCCACCATAAACCTAACACTAGTTTTCAACTTACTAACACCTACTATCAAGCTTCTCAAATTGATGCCACAACCTCCAAGCACACATCAACATAAGACTTAGGCTACCCAAGTCTAAAGATTTAAAATTTGCTTTTTTTTATGAGTAAAATTTAGTTTTGAATTTTTTAAGATGAAGCTTTTTTTAGTTAATTGGAACTTGAAAATGAGGATAAAAAAGAATGAATAAATGTGACAAAGTGTGTTGACTTGTGTAGATGGGTTATGTTTTTTTTTGAAATTTTCGGTATCTCGCTACATAGCAATTCGTTCGCGTAAGGACCGCGAACGACAAAAGAAAAATACGATCATGTATAGATACACAATACAATCTCAAAACAATAATAATATACACTAGTTATCACATTCTGTAAAATCACAAAAATACCATTGTTTGCCAAAAGTCATCAAATTATAATTTAAATATTTTCCAAATTAAAAATTATGGAAAAATCAAATAAATAAAAATACAAATACGTCACTAAAAATCGAGTCGTTAAATTGATAATTGATCTTCTGATTATTTATTAAATTTGATTCAAATCTAAATATTTAAATAAACTAAATATTCACATTCAAAATGTTAAAAATTTCGAGTCGTTACACCCCCATCGACTATATACCAAAACGTAGATCCTCCTCCCCTGAATGCAATCAATCTAATTTCGTATTTTTTAGTGGACTATGGCTTGCTATTTTTATTTTTAAAGATGGAAACTTGATTTTGCTTTTATGGTAAACGAAAACAAGAGAGAAAGGAGGGAAAATGAAAGTAGGTGAGGAAAAGTCTTGTGTGTTGAATAATCTAAATTGTTGTTAGGTTTATTTACAAATTTCTACACTTTGCTACATAGGATTTTGTTCGCATAGGAGTCGCGAATGATAAAAAAACACGATCGTGCACAAAAATGCAACATTATTTGAAAATAAAAATAAAATATACTGGTTATCTTATTCTGTAAAATTTCAAAAATAACCATCGTTTGCAGTAAAATACGTTAAACGAAAAATTAAATAATTTTCGAATTAAAAATTATGGAAAATCCTATAAATTAAATTAAAAATACGTCATTAAAAATTGAGTCATTTTAATAAAAATGGTTTTCTTATTGTTTATTAAATTTGAATCAAATCTGAATATTTAAATAAATTAAATATTCCCATTAGGAATGGTAAAATTTTCATATCTGGCCCAAATTACAAAGAAAACAAAAGCCCAAAAGAGTTCTTCCATATCTGGGGCATAAAATTATCAACAACAATATATACTTATGATATATTTTATAGAGTGTGTATGACATATGGCAAAGACACCCGTTAAGCAATAAATACATTACAATTTGTCGAGCAATCACTATACTCATGAAACCAAAAGCAACAAGCTAGCTTTTGCATCCGTATACATGTATCTCATAAAAAAATGACATCAATCCACATAACTTGCATTTTCTAATGTCAAAAGCATACAATTATACTAAAGCCCATGCATTGTAAATATATCATCCGTGCGCAATATCAAATTCGATCACTTGCTCGATCGTACAAATTTCACTTTCGAACTAGTATCGCCTATTCGGCCTCTTTAGTGCAAACTTCGATCAAGTTCCTTGATTAGAAACCTACGTTTTCCTTGTAGTGCCACATACTATGATAGAAAACTTTAGAATCTTATTAGAAATCCATATCAAGTGCTCGCCGCCAAGAATCGAGAGAATGTTCCTTATTTGTATCAGTGTAAATCACCTCAAAATCATGTACTCGAATCTGGATCAAGAACAGTTATGTGAATAAAATGATCTATGTACAACTTTCTTATTTATTCCATTGGTTTCTTAACTATAATAATTCTTTTTATTTACACCAATAATATTTCATTTAATACTAAAATCATTTAATTTATAACCATTTCATAAAGCTTCTCTTAAGTTAATAAATATCTTATAAAACCCAACTTTATCAATACTTTAAAACTTAAGTTCATATTTGTATAACACTCTTCTACATCATAAGAGTATATACAAAACATCAAATTTGCTTTAGTTAACCAGGACATTCAATAAATTTAACTTGTTTTTAACTTACGATCTCCTCAAATTTATAGGTTACAAAAACTTATTCTCCTATAATTTTAACAAAACACTTATCTTCAATTTTTTATAACAACTCGAAAGTTTTTGACTATCCAAAATCGCTGAAAATCCCATTTCAAATGAAAACTACCAAACAATATATCATACCGAGATGCACAAACTAAACTATTCTAATGCATATGATATTTGCATCCATAAAATAACTTAAGCAAAACTTCACAATTAAACACCCAGGTTTTATTTCAAATCATTTGAAATAATAATAATAATAATAATAATATACATATCTCCTTTTTTATAAAAAATATACTTTAGTAGTTTAAAACAATTTTTTTTTCCAAAATAACATTGAAGCAAAACTACTATGGTGGCATTTCCCCTCCAGAAATTAAGCGTCGATGATGCTGCCGTCATCATTAGAGTTATTTTCCAGCGAAAAAAGTGAGCTATGTACTTTCCATCTCTTTTTAAAATCCTTTTTTATAATATTCTATTCACAAATACTTTTAAATAATACTATTATTACTTTTCCTAACATTTCGAAAAACAATTTTCAAAAACACCGGGATTTAAGTTCTCAAATTCTCAGCTCAAATCCTTTTTTTTAATAAACACTATCTATAAACCATACTTATTAATTTCATTTCACAAAAGTATATTTTTGTTTAGATTATAATAAATAACTTTTATTATAATTTAAATTTTAACTCAACATTATCACCAAACGCCCTATAGTCAAACTTTAAACTTAATTCACAAGGTGTTCGTATTTAATTCAACCAAAACAACAAATGCTCATAAACTCTCTGAGCACTAATAATCAATCAACAATAATAGTCTGTGCTCCTAAACTTGATGAGCATGACTATTCAAACTATAAATGATAATAACTAAATATTATCATTTCCCAATAAACGAACACATTATAAGTAACTATATATCAATTTCAGAAAATTATTCTTTTATATATAAAATATAAAATCCAGGTAAAATTATTTCATTTACAAAATTTCAAAAGAATACTGTGTTGGTTTACCTTGTCGAAGGGTTTAAAAACCGCTATGGATACAGTTGTTCCTTCTGCATCGACCAGAATTCATAAACCACTCAACCGATAAATCATTACAATATTAGATATTTTTATAGCACTAACAAATACGATCTCGTATATATAATACATTCAAACTCATTCTTGGGTGTTACTAAACCTATTTCTAATGAGTTTACCCCATCAAAGTCTAGGTGTTCACTCAACCTAAGCTCTGATACGACTTGTAACAACCTACCTTTTCGACCCTCAAAAGTCGATACTACTACTTCCACTGTATTCATGTGCCAAACAACCAAGTGCTGAAAAGAAAGATTGTTGGGGTGAAAGAAAGAAAAGACAGAACAGAATCTCACACTGTGATGAGTAATATTAAAAATACAACAGATATTTACAAAAGAAAACTGTAATTAACATACATCAATCAGAGTTAACTAACCAATCATCAACCTAGACAGTTATAACAATCTATCTTCATAATTGCTGATAAATACAAACAACAGATACAACAGAAAAAAGGATAGGTACATACGTCATAGAGGCATCCAGCTCGTCTTCCGAAGCTCCAAAGCATCCATAACTAAATTTGAATATGTGCCCGAGTTGACCCGAGCATTATAAGAAAATAACGCATGGATCAGTCTGGTAAACCAGCATGAGAACCACTTATCAAATGGATTTTTAACATTATAAAACCTTTTAGAAATAAAGATATCTTGTAAGACCATGCCAAACATAAACACGGAAGGGTTTTTTTTCTTACAATAACCAAACCATTTTATTAAAAAATCCAATGGTATTATAATAACATCTAGGGTTTAAAATAAATATAACATAGCTAAAATGCTTGCATCTCATGTTCCAACATATTTGGGCACAACTAAGTCTACGAGGCACTTATTGGAGAATAGATTCTATACAATGAAAAAACTACTAGGGTTTCGCCTGCGACAATACACCTCTAGAAAAATGTACTGAGGGCTAACCTATGGCCCCTGCCAACACAGAACCGGCCTATCCCTTACTGGATTGTACCGAATATGTCATCACCCTAGTTGTCGGCCAACAATCTTACCGAATCACTAGCATATATAAATGGGTCAATATCGATCTAGATCGGGTGATGACCATACTCTAACGGTAGCAAACCACACAGTCCTACCGCATATCCCCTATTTTAGTCATTCTCAATTAGTGAGGCTTGAGGCTATGTTTCATCTTCTTTAGCAATCCCACTTGGAATGCTAATACTGCCCTCTAGGCAACAATGCAATGCCAGCATTCATCCATACAAGTTGTTCTAGGACTGAACAAACCGAAGGCATAACTTCTACTACATTCCTTTCTGGAATCACCTTCAGGATTAGTAGCAAGTAGCCCTTGCACTTCAAAGAGCTTCCTCTTCGATTTCATCATCTTTAGGATGTTTTCCATTCGAACACTTATGCCAGTCCGAAGTGGTTTTTGGTTAATATATCTGATCCCGGTCTCTCCGAACTGACAAAAATAGTTTCAAAACTGGTCAAGATTTGGTAGTTGGTTATTTAACTATCAAATAAACAAACAATCAAGTCGGAGATTTATTTCAATTAAGCACGAAAGCAACCACTAAGCTTCTTTAATTAATCCTTTTATTAATTAAAACCACTTTGTAGATTCTTTTATTAAAATACTTTTACAAAGATATATTCACAAATTCTCTCTACTCTTTTCAATACTTGAAAAATATTGTTATACTTATCTCAACTGTATAAGTATACTTACAAAACATTTCACTTTCAATACTTAGAAAACTATCCATATACTTATCTCAATGGTATAAATACATTCACAAAATAATACACTTTCAATACTTAGAAAATGTACCCATATACTTATCTCAATGGTACAAGTATATTCACAAATCTTAGAAATATTACATTTCCAAAACCATACTTAATTGGGTTAAACCATGTCATTTGAAAATATTAGTAACAATAAACCAAAAACACTTTTGACATAAGTAAATAGGTCGTATAGAAATTAGACCTAATATACGTACCACCACTTCTCAATTTCAAACAGTACTATCCTTCGATTAACAATGAATTCAGACAAGTTAGCATACTATCCTTGCATCGATTGACATTCTTAATTCTCAAGATAAAGACGAATTTCCATACCTCAAGATTTGGTGTTAAGTATAAAAAGAATACTTCCCATACCACCCTAAGTTAAAATGACCATTTATAGAAAACAAATCTCTTTTCCGTTTATAAAACTATTTTTTTATAGATTTCCAAATTCTAATCTCGTTCCTTTTATAACACTTCCTTTTTATAATCTCATTTGTTTTTCAAAACGCCTTTTATAAATCTCTAAATATAATTATAAAACTCCTTTTTATAATCTATTTTCTATTTATAAAACTCCTTTTATAAATCTCTTCCATATTTACATAACTTATTTCTGCAAATCCCTTTATAAATCCTTATATACTTAACATAAATATTTGTTTTCAAAATAGGACCAAATACTTATCATAAAAGATCATTATAAATTTACAAATGTGATTTAGTTTTCAATTTATCAAAATGATATCAGTTTCCCTTTTATATGAAATATCATTTATAAATTTATTCTTTTATTTATAAAATAATATGTATAAATCTATCCATTTATACAAAAATTTATATAATCGTTTGACAAATATTTATTCCAAAATAGTTTTATCTTCTTTTAAAAACAGAACCACTTTATAATAAAAGATAAACCCATTTATCTTCCATTAAAATAAACACTCATTATTATAATAACTTTTCTATAAAAATAAATACTTTTTGAAATACTTTTAAAACATTTCCAAAAAGGTCGAAGTAAAATTGAGAAGTTCAGAAACCCTTTTTAAATAAAACATCATAGAAAATTCCAAAAGGAAATCAGATTTAAAAATCATTCCGAATCAAAACCGTTTCCAAATCAAACAGCAATTAATAGTATTTCGAAATAATATAACTAGGCCAATAGCTACCATAGAACTTAACCAATGTTATTACTACCTTTATCACTAAAAAGGTTCAACCATATATCAATGTCATATCCAATATGACCAACTATCAAATTTTGTCATTCAACAATTTATAACTGAATATTAAAATCAATAATAACAAGGAATCCAGAGTCCTCTACAATATTCCCTGTATTTCATTTTATATGTCAGTCACTTTTTCAAGTGGAAATCCAACTAAACAAAACCAATAACTCATCCAAACACAAAAACAATAATTTATATCAACTATATATCATCATAGTATTCAATTAGAGGTGGGATAACCCACTGAAATTCCAACGGATGCTTAGGTATTTGGATTGATTTAGAATAAATTTTTAGCTCAAAATTTCACTTGCTCCAAACTCGATGAAACTAGTTTCACTGTGTAGATATCACTTCAACGAATGCAATGCAGAAGATCACGTCTCGATTGGACCTCGTTTGAGATGGAGAATCATTTTATAAGTTTTGAGATTAAATAATCCATTAATTAATTTAATTAAGAACTAATTAACTTTTAATCATCTCCACCAATCTTCTTCCTCAAATTAAAAAAACTCTCGCTCATCGAACCCATCCAGGTTTCGACCATTGATCCTCCTTTACCACCTTGGAACATTAGAGCTTCTGCCATCGCCACCATTGCTCAGCCCATCGCGAGCCAGACATGTCGAACCCCTCCACATCGACTCCGCCCACCTAAATCCAAATGCGACCGTGGACTCCTTCCTCGACCTGGCTATCATTATACAACTCAAATGACAATCGAGCTTCACCATTTTTTGGCTACCAAACTCCCTATTCCACCATAAACACAAATCCAAACTCGAATCTCTCCAACTCCGCATAGATTTTGCTCAAATCGAAACCCTAGCTGGTGTTCATCAACATTCACCCTCCTCGAACATAATTGCACCCCTCATCGACTATACCAAAACGTAAATCTCCCTCCCCTGAGTTCAATGAATCCAATGTCGTATTTTTTTATGGACTATAACTTGCTATTTTGATTTTTAAAGATGGAAACTTGATTTTGCTATTATTGTAAATGAAAACATGAGAGAGAGGAGAGAAAATGAAAGTAGGTGAGGAAAATTCTTATGTGTTGAATAATTTAAGTTGATGTTTGAGTTTATTTACAAATTTTCGGCACTTCGCTACACAAGATTTCATTCGCGTATGAATCGCGAATGACAAACAAAAATACGATCGCGCACAAAAATGCAATACGATCTCAAAATAACAATTAAAATACACCGGTTATATTATTCTGTAGAATTTTAAAAATACTATCATTTGCCATAAAACACATCAAACAAAAATTTAAATATTTTCCAGATTAAAAATTATGGAAAAATACTATAAATTAAATTAAAAATATGTCACTAAAAATCAAGTCGTTTTAATAAAAATTAATTTTCTTATTATTTACTAAATTGGAATCAAATTTGAATATTTAGATAAATTAAATATTCCCATTCGAAACAGTAAAAATTTCAGGTCGTTATATCATCGCAACTAATGCGATCAATGCAATTAATGTAACCACTACAATCAATGCAATTTAATACAATCAATACAACCACTACAATCAATGAAATCATTGCAACCAATGTAAGAAGCAAAAAACAACATCCTTACTCATTAATCACAATAAATTATCATATATGGCAACAACAACAATAGTACAGTTAGACATTGAACACCACATACAATTGAAAATATATAATCATTGAATAAGTAAATGATGGCAACACAAATACAATTACATTCATACTAATCATTCATTATAGTAACACCTCACAATGTAAGTATAAACTATCAAATTTATACAAATCACCCCATAATGGTGACAAAACATCAATCATCAAATATGTACTAATTCAAACAACATTAGTAACACAAACACAATAAAACTATAAGTTAATATTAACCGGGCTTTTAATCCAGCAAAATTAGAAAAGAGTTAGAACATTCGAGCTAAGCCAGAACGACTCAAAACTTGACTGAATGGCCTAATAAAGAAAGACAAGACTCTCCAAAGAGTTTAGCCTAAAAATAAGCTAACTTTTCGGATCGGCACTGATCTGATCCAATTGGATCGTTACCGATCTGAATTAGTTGCTCATGTATGCTCCATTCCTTTTGGATTGTGACTCTATGCCTCCATTAAGCTCACTCAACAAGTTTGGTAGCATTCTAAGCATCCATGGTTAAGGGGTGAAGGTTCATCTGACTCAGAATATGATTCAATCTAGCCCACAGGTGAATCATCATCAAAGCATGTCAACAAACTATGAAAATATATGGAGAGCATCAAAACAAAGCAAGAAAGGTTGCCAAGTAGTTGAAGCATAAAAAATGATTAACTATTTGGATCGGTATCGATCTGATCCAATTAGTTAGCTGCTATGACCTCCAAATTATTTGGGCTCCTTTTTCACACTGATGCAGGCATCTGACAAAGCAGCTTCGGTCCAAGTGCTCTCCAACTCCTATAAATACCATCCCATCTACAATAGAAAGGGGATCCTCTAAACTGGCTGCTGAAACTCTGCCATTGTTTCTTCACTTTTCTTCTCCCTCACTGCAGCCATTAAAGGCCAACTGAGATCCTTCTGGTTGTCTCTAAAAGTGGTGGCTTGATCTAACTTAGGAGAGAAGAATCATATTGTAATCCAAACCCCTTTGTAACAGCAGTTGATAAATAAAAGCTATAAAGTGGACATAGGCTTCGTTAACAGCCGAACCACTATAAAAATCTCTTGTCTCTTTACTTTTTCCATGATTTACTATTGCGTTTTCTATTTTATTTGCCTTAATAAATAAGGCTGGTGCTTTACACTCAATCCAAGATGTTGATCTATTTTTTGGACTAACATTTTGGTGCTTTCACTGAGAGCTCAATGAATTCAGCATAGATCTAGTTTTCCTCTTTGGATCCGCCAGATCCAGAAACTAGACCCATCAAATCAGCTCTAGGAAGTTTAATGCTTGCCGTTAAAGATCAATGGCGTGGAGAAAGAAAACTGCTTTTGAAAAATTCATAGGAGCTGTTATAGCTGGAGAAGAGACCAATCCTCGGCAAGTTGAAGTCAACAACACCAATAATATGCTAATTGGAGCGAATTCGAGAGCTAATGCCATAGATCAGGTGTCGAGATCTTCTACCCAGCATGAGGTCGTCATAAAAAGCGAATTGAACAAGATGGTTGATGAAATCAACCAAAAGAAGGAGAACAACCAAAAAAGCTCTTACGGATAGATTAAATGCCCTTCAAACTTTGCAATCACTAGCTGCTCCAAAAACCATGCCAGAACCTACGGCTACCTCGTAGCAGGAAAACTCTTCTATTTTAGGTCTAAACAGAAGAAACGGAAGGCGAAAGAAAAAAGGAGTAGTGGGTGGAGCTGCAGGAATCATCATAGAAGGAAACGCAAGCACTTCGCCTACTGCAAAGCAACCTGATACAAACTTGAATCGTGAGGCGAAAACCCCATGGGAAGATATAGCAGTGGATGTCTCCGACTCTAAAGATGGTGAGCAACTTGATGATGAAAAGTTGGAAGAAAACGCTAATGCACTCAATACCGGCATGGAGGCCCAGACTGCGCCCACCCGACCAACTGCAAGCTAACGGGACTTCGAGGGAGTGGCTCTCTCTAAGATATGGGAGCTTGGACATCAGCCCACTTACCAAGATTGTTTGCAAAAGCAAACACTTGGCGTAGTCACTTGACAGCCAACCCACGGACTACCGAACATCAAAGGCATATATCGCGGATATGATCAAGCGCTTGATGAACGAAAGTAAGGATAGGAGAGATAATTAATAGGGATCTGCTCCAAGCCGGACTCCCTTTACTATGACATTTTGAATGAACAACACCCTGAAAAGTTTACTATGCCGACCATTCCATCTTACGATGAAACTAGATATCCAAAACCCCACTTGTACAAGTATAGTTGGTGCATGGATGGAGCAAATGCTTCAAATGCTATTTGATTTAGATATTTTCCTATCTTCATAGAGGGAATTTCTTCTATGTGGTTCACCGGCTCCCACCAAAATCCATCTCCACGTGATGTCCTTATTTAGCTTATTCCAAGGATGAAATGAATCTTTGAAATCCTTCATGAGTATGTTCAACACCGTAGTGACTGAAGTAAGTAATCCAAACGAAGATATGGTCTTCATGGCCCTGGTCTGCGCTATCCACCCCGACACTTAATTTGGAAAATGGATCAAAATTAAGCAACTTGCCACTAGGAAGGACTTTAACCGGAAATCAAGCTAGTAATTGAGATTGGAAGAGGCAAAGGAGCTAGAAGGAAAACCTGCTAACCCACAACCAATCAATGTTGGCCAGAACAATGTGGCAACTAACCAAGCCGTAAACATCTCCGGTACTGCTGCAAGAAACACAAGGAAGGATGGGAACCAGAAAAGGAAGAACCAAAATTCCAATAAGCGAAACAGAAGTGACATAGGTAAATATCTAATGCGTTCCCCTACGGGAGAGGTTATTTTTGGAGGAGAAACTATGCGTTTTTAGGATCTCCGTGCTCCCTGGTTAGAACCTCTACGGGGTCCCAATGGTTTGGACTTGAGTAGGCTGAAAAAGATATACAACCTTGGCAAGAACGACGTTCGGCAGAATATATGACACATGCTCCTTTAGGTTCTTTAAATTTTGTAGGTGGCGTAGCTACCGAGATAAATGCAGTTAATTATGTCTCTCCTAGAAGTTGGTTAGCTACCTCTCATTTTGTTCTAGGATTTTTCTATTTGTGGGTCATTTGTGGCATGCGGGAAGGGCCCGTGCAGCTGCAGCAGGATTTGAAAAAGGAATCGATCGCGATTTGGAACCTGTTCTTTTTATGACCCCACTTCAACTTAAAAGCTTTAGGCCCGAAGATTACACCCACTCAATGATACTCCAGAAAACATCTACCTTACGACACAAGGAACATAGGAGTACTAGAAGCCACCTAAAAATAAAGTAACTGAGCAACAAAACCATTCTGGAAAGTACCGCCACTTACATGAAACACATGGTTACAACACAAATGAGTGTCGACACCTGAAGAACCTTATTGAAGAGTTGATTCGGGAGAACAAACTTCAGCAGTACGTAAGAAAGCCGCAGAATCCTGACCAGCCTACTACACTCCAAGTTCCTAATTCCCGGGGAAACCAAGCTGGAACTAGTGAAGAGGGATCCGAAAGAACCGACCAAAGACTCATCATTAGAACAATATCTGGAGGACCTCATGCTGCACAAAAGAGTTGGAGAGAAATGGAGCGATATGCAAGCTCGTTGAAACATGCCCCGAAAGTTCCATCCTTTGCGATTGAAGATGAAACTCCTACCAAGCAGTAGAGAACACTAAATGATGATATAATACTTCGGAACTGAGATATTGAAGGAATAGAAGCTCCGACCCTCGACCCTATGGTCGTGTTGGTAGGAATCGGACCATCCATGGTCCGACGAGTATTGGTGGACAATGGCATCTCTATCAATATTCAGACACAAGTTTGATCAGATGAAGATCAATATGAAAGAAGATTTTGCTTGTTGAGCAAAGATCTAGGAATTCATCGGTGAACCTAAGCAACCTGTCGGAACATTTGATTTTCCCGTGGAACTTGGGAAAGGAAACCGAAGATGCATTATCATCCAGACCTTTGTGATCATAGATGAAATGTTCGCCTACAATGCTTTCTTGGGTCAGTCTGCTTTGGTAGATTTTAGGATTTCTTTAGCTCAGCGGTGTCTAACTATGAAATTTCCAATGGAGAATGGAGTTGGAGTGATCAAAGGAGACCAAAGTGTCGCTAGAGAATGCTACATCGCAGAACTGCGTGAGTCTAGAAGAAAAGAAAAGGGGAAGAATGTAGGGAAACTCTCCACATTCATGAACCTACCGCATAACAATTACAGAGCCACCCTTGGCTTGGGGACCATAGCCAATTCGACAAGGCTTTGGACCCTAGAAAGAAGAGTTCAAGGAAGGATCAGGCAGCACCAGCGTAATTGATGGTGCCTGTCCCAGTCGATATGGATGATCCAACCCGGGTCCTGAAAATTGGGTCATATCTTGGAAACAAGATGCGATAGGAACTAATCAAATTTCTTTGTGCCAACCTGGGTATATTCACTTGGACACATTCCGATATGTGTGGCGTATCGCCGAAGATAGCATGTCAGGCACTCGACATCGATCCCAAGCATACACCAGTAAGGCAGAAGCACCACAGCCTAGGACCCGAACGGTCCAAAACACTAAGAGAAGAAGTGGATAAGCTTATGGCAAATGGTTTTATCCACAACGCAACCTATCCCGAGTGGGTACCCAACCTAGTATGGTCAAGAAACCCAATGGAAAATGGCGAGCTTGTATTGACTACTCAGACCTAAACAAAGCTTGCCCAAAGGATAGCTTTCCACTGCCTAGAATCGACCAGCTTGTTGACGGGACAGCTGGACATGAATTGCTATCATTCATGGATGCCTACTCGGGATACAACCAGATCATGATGCATGAACTTGACCAGGAAAACACTAGTTTCATCAATGATCTGGGATTATACTGCTACAAAGTGATGCCATTCAGCTTAAAGAATGTTGGGGCAACTTACCAACGACTGGTGAATGCCATGTTCAAAGGTCAAATCGGGAAGACTATGGAAGTCTATATAGATGATATGTTAGTTAAATCGCGCATAGCTGCAAATCACTTGGACAACCGCACTGAAATGTTCAAAATACTCCGCAAGTATAGAATGAGGCTCAATCCACTTAAATGTCACTCCAGGGTAGCCTTTGGAAAGTTCTTAGGATTTATTGTAAGTGCCAGAGGCAACAAAGCTAAACCCAAATAAATTACCACTTTAAGGGATGTCAAGGCCCCAAGGAATAAGAAAGAGTTACAAAGCTTGAATAGAAAAGTTGCAGTGCTGAGCCGGTTCATCTTAAAAGTAACCGAAAAATATATACCATTATTTGACGCACTAAAGAAAGGAAAGAAGAACTTCAAATGGAATCAGGCTTATCAGACCACCTTCACCAATCCTATCCAGGCTGGTAGACGGAGAAGACTTGTTTATCTACTTAGCAGTCTCGCCCCATGCATTAAGTGTCGCGCTTGTACGTGAAAAAGCTAGGGTCCAACGACCTGTATATTACATCAATAAACGTTTCATTGGAGCCGAGAAGAATTATCTGAAGTTGGAAAAACTAGCCTATTGCCTCTTGGTCGCATCCAGAAAGTTACGATTATACTTCCAAGCGCACCCGATCAAAGTGCTAATAGACCGATGCTTGCAGTAGGTGTTGTACCGCCCCAAGACCTCTGGAAGGCTTATCAAATGGAACATTGAATTGAGTCAATATGAAATCACTTACCGTCCTCGAAGGATGATCAACGTGCGGGCATTGGAAAACTTCATTACCGAGTTTACAATACGAAATAATAATGAAGAAGTTACTCCAGAAGTGGAGAAATATTGGAGGTTGTTCGTTAACGGTGCATCTAACACCTTTTGCTCGGGGGCATGAGTCGTGCTCGAAAATCCCGAAGGATGATACGTTTGCTATGCCTTATGCTTGTAATTTCTTGCAAAAAACAATAAAGTAGAATATGAAGCATCGATAGCTGGACTGAAAGTTGTAAAGGAACTCAAGATAAGGTCCATACATATCTATAGCGACTCTTAGCTAGTCGTCTACCAGGTGAGAGGTGAATATCAAGCCCAGGGGGAGAACCTTGCCCCATATCTGCGCAAAGTGCTGGAACTGCTAAACGAAATCGAGCATTACTTCATAACTCATATACCGATGGAATAATACATAAAGGCGGACTATCTAGCTAAACTAGCCAGTTTCGGAGAAGCTTAGTCAATGGGACTGGTCCTAGTTGAAACTTTGACTGCTCAATGCATAGGCGAGATGGATATCGACCAGATTTGTGAAATGATCGAAGAACCAGAGACATGGACGACACCGATCAAGGACTATCTGCTCAGAGGAACACTCCCTGCAGACATGAATCAATGGAAAAAGCTCCTTCGAAAGGTATCACGGTTCGCAATACCGAATGTAATACTCTACCGAAGAGGATTCCCTACCCCCTTGCTCAGGTGTGTGACCAACAGCGAAGCTCGAAGAATCCTCAGGGAAGTTCATGAAGGCGAATGCGGAGATCACACCAGGGGCAAATCCTTGCAAAGAATGTTCTCCGACATGAGTATTTTTGGTCAATGGTCAACCGCGATGCAGCATATTATACCAAATGGTGCGACCAATCCCAAAGATTCGGCAAGATCAAAAGAACTCCTTCAACGGAGCTAACATAGATGGTCAGTCCATGGCCATTCACAATCTAGGGAATTGATTTGATTGGTGCATTGCCAATAGCCAAAGGAGGAGCCAAATATGTTATCGTTATTGTTGACTACTTTACCAAATGAGCCGAAGTAGAACCACTGGCCACTATTACCACAAAGAAAGCTATTAACTTTGTCACTAAAAACATTATTTGCAGGTTTGGAGTTCCACAAAAAATCATCATGGATAACGAGACTCAATTCGAAAGCGCTGAATTCAAAGACTTTTGCAAATGCTTCTGAATCGAGAAAAGCTTTTCCATTGTTGCACATCTGCAGGAAAACATGCAAATGGAGGAAGTAACCTAGATCATCAAGTCCACCATCTAAAAGCGGCTAGCTAAAGCTAAAGGAAATTGGGTTGATGAACTTTCGCTTGCACTATAGGCTTACAAAACAACGCACAAATCTACAACCGGGCACTCTCCGTTTGCCCTGGTATATGGTTCAGAGGCAACGATCCTAGTTAAATTGGAAGTCCCTTCTCATCGAAGGCAAAACTTCAATCAAAGGTAGAACGAGCAGCTCCCGCTCGAGTCGCTCGATATGGTCGATGAGAAGCGGGATGAACCCGAACTAAGGACTACCGCTCATCGAAAAAGGGTCACATGACATTTCAACTCCAAGGTCTGTAACCTTACTATCGAAGTAGGAGACTTTTTCCTCAAATGGGTCTACTCTATACTAGGAACATTCAGACTAAACTGGGAAAGGCCCTATGTGATCGGCCATAAGTTAGGGAATGGCACGTTCAAGGTAACAATCGTTGATGGAACCCAAATTCTGTGTGCTTGGAACAACGAATCGCTACATCATTACTTTATCTTGGACTGTCTTTTGTTTTCGCAAATAAGCCATCCGGGGACACTGGAGGCATTGTAAATAGGCAGGACTTGCCCAAATATAATTTCAATTAATGAAATTGCTTTGCTTTCTGAACTAATAAAACTATATTCACATAAGTAACCTGTCGAGTCGACGGGGCCAAATTGACTCAAAACCATCCGATCGCTGCTTGAGATAGTGGAACCACGCTCAAGTACACCACATCTACCTGCCGAGTCGACGGAAGCAAATCAACTCAACCTGCTGATCTACGGAACTCGATCCCAGCCTTTTGAGAACCGGTGTTACTCCAGCAACACCGGGAGGCCGAAATCAAAGTCATGCATTTCATAAGTTGTGCACTCTCAAACCACTGATCGACGAAACTCAATCCCAGCTTTCTAAGAACTGGTGTTGCTCCGAGAACATCGGGAAGTCCCGAATCAAAGCCGCGCATTTCGTAAGCCACACACTCTCAAACCGTTGGATCAACGGAACTCGATCCCTACCTTCTAAGAACTGGTATTGCTCCGGCAACACTGAGAAGGTCCGAATCAATGCTACGCATCTTATAAGCCATGCATCGCTTCTTAGTTTGTAAAACTGCAATTGAGCAAGCCTCGATCACACGGTGCACATTTCCCAAGCCGCACATCACTACTTGGACCAGAAAAATTGCATCTAAAGACGAGGTACTCTCATATTACAAAAAGCCATGTACTGCCTCTAGAGCCAAGGAAATAGCACTCCAAGAATGACACATGTGCACAATAGCCTGAACATCAGCATTGCGATAAAATCACTTAACGGAATTTCGAGTAGTCGATGTTGCTTCAGCATCACCAATCACTTATTGAAATCCTTAAGTGCATAAATCACTCGCCGTAATGCCGCTAAAAAGCTTCACGGATATCTCAAGCCAGAAATCAAAACGGGATGTCTAAAAGGAATACAGTAAAACCAGAAGTTCCCAAGGATAGGATTTGGAGTATAGACCCGACTAGGGGCATCTAGGAGACTACTAGGGCACCCAGTCTCGTATCAAGTGTTCGGAGGAAACAGTCCCGTGAACTAAGGGGCACACATACCAACACTCAACCAATATAGCAAATATTTCACAGTTGTATTACCCCAAACAAAGAGTTTTAGCAGTAATTGCGAGACTAAATCAAACAGCATGGGAAAAATATCAATGACTACTTACATGTACAAAATCATGTTAAATAAAAAAGAATGCAGTGGTATATAAAAGGCAACAGTGCATGAAATATATATAAGTAGCTAAGTGAAATTACAATCAAAATTTCAACAATTTTATTACTTATAACAATTTTCATGCGCAATGGCAAAAAGCGGGGGCCATAGCCGCACAATATTGGCCAAGAAAAGGAAAATACAAACACTACTGTTGTAATAACAAGAAGAAATGTTAAGTGCAGACTCTACACTCGTACAAAAAGTAAAGCTCTGCTTCATAAGTACACGGACAGTTCATGGCTTCTTCTCACTACCTCCCCTGCCGCCCTTCCCGCTTTTGATCGGTAACTTCTCGAGCTTCTCTAAATCTACTTTCGAAGTGATCTCACTTTCAGAAATAATGCCACTGGCAGACCCTCCTTTGCCTTTGTGCTTGCGGGATTTGTGAGAACTCTTTGATGATCTTTTCTGCTCTTCAACCTTCTCCATCTTCACTTCTACCATTTTCTGCTCAGTCATCGACTACTCGATCCCCACTTTGTCTGGTTGGCAAGCTTGAACTGCCTGCTCTCGTGTGTCAGTAACTGCCAAGCCCTCCTCTTTAGATACAGAGAGGTCATCCAAACCATATAGCGCTGCAATTTGCTTGTGTAGACCGAGCTGTGAGGCAGATGCGGAGACGGTTGATGCATTAAGAATAGTAGTGGATCCGGCGTCATGAGGAGCTCGGCAAAAAGAGAGGGCTATTTATAATATCAGAACAAAAGGCAGTTATCTTGGCAATTTCATCCGGTATAAATTAGTAATCTTCAAACACGGGAGATATTAGAAAGTTATCTACCGCAGGGGTCTGTTCATGCATCACAACTTCGAAGGCCTCGCTGTTGCCCTCTTTTGATGGCTGCATAATCATAGGAGTAGTAGAAGTGGTCAAAGAAGCACCACCTACCAAAGTAGGAATGATCCCCTCATCAGCACGGGGATGTGAAGACGACTAACTAGAACCTGAAGGAAACCGCTCGATTATAGCCTTAGCGGCGGCGGCGACATCAATAGCTTCTCTCTCCCTCTACAGTCTCAGGATCTCCCAGCCCACCCCTAATGCTTGATAGGATCCTTCATTCAGATATTCTTGAAATAACTCCTCTTTAGTATAACCACTGCCCATGTCTTGAAATCGGGCCAGGAACTCTTTCCAGACTACGGCAAGTATACGAGGGAAAAATAGACCCAAGTAACCAAGACTCCCTTGATGTAACATGGAGTTGTCATAGAAGCCCAAAATTATAGCATCTAAGCCCATCATCTTCTTTGTGAAGGACTCTTGAAGCTTTGAAAAACTGTCATCCGTGTTAGCCTTCTCTACCATTAGCCGTTTCTTCTCAGCATCAAAATTCGAGACTTGTTCGTGAAGTAAGGCGATCTCTTGAGCCTGCTCAATGATGGTTTTCTTCTGCATCTCAACCATCGCCTCGCATATCTTCGACTATTCTTTTAATGCCACCTTATCTATATGACACTTCTTTACCTTATCTTTAAAATGATTGCGTCTCGATCAGTGGATTATTTTAGCTCCTTAAGCAAAGAAGCACTTTTACTCTCCCTATTGAGGGCGTCATCTCTCTCTTTCTTTAGCCTCTCGATCTCTGCATCGTGATCCACGAGCTGCACTTCATATTCATCATTTTTGGACTCAAACGAGAGGATTTTCTGATAATTGTTCCGGTTAATGGTGGATAGCTATATGCATAATTTTTCCTATTCTTCAGCTTACTCCAAACCGCTTTGAATTGCTTAGAAATGAGGTGAATAAGATTCAGCACAAAATAACTTCAGATTGGGTTTATCAAACATAAACCTGTTTAAGAACAAATTAGGGAATGCAGCTTATAGGTGCGGGGGGCATCAGGAAGAATATAAGGCACACGCCTAGAAATCTGGTAAGTGGAGGTCACGACAGTATGGGTGGAAGAGGTCACAGCACGAGAAGTAGTGACATTTTATCCCATTGGAAGCAAGAGGCTATGAATCAGAATCGTGTTCTTAATCTCTTTTCGGCCTCTTCGATGATTTTCCTTAGTCAGTCGAGCTCTTCCTCTTTTCATAACCGCCTCTCCTATCTCTGCCTTGATCTCTCTTGGCATGGTGACACCCTTTTGCCTCTCTCTCCTTCCTTATTTTCCTCTCCTCGTCTATCTCCCGGGGAGTATACTACCTTGAAGAGTGTCTCTACGTACGCTGAGATTCCAAAACTCGATCAAGACCATCGTAAAAACCATAAGACATGATTCCTACAGCAAGCAAAAAAATGGCTTTAGGAAATAGCATTCGATGGACTAAAACATCTTAAAGAAAAATAATATAAAGCGTGTGATCCTTGTGAAGTGTATGTTGCAATTTAACAACCCCAGCAGAATACATAAACCAGATCGGTCACCAATTAATGTCAGAACACTACCGTCTGTAAGGGCGATCTGAGTAGACAAGGAAGGCAACCCTTCCAAAGTATAATCATCCATCAACTCATCCATATTCACAAAAATGTTACTTGTATCTCCCAAATCGATGTTAGCATCTTCCGCTAGAGCGTAGGGCGCAAGCTTAGTCTTGGGAGAAGCTCCCTCAATAGGCTCTTTCAAAGAAGGTGAGGGTGCATGACCAGGGCTTAATTCCGAGGCATGGTCGCCTAATTTGATATCACCCTCATCAGTGTCCCAATCTATTTCTTCCTTATTTAGAAGATGCTCCTCGCCTATTTCACCTTCTTCCTTCTCTTCAATAAGCGGAGCCTTCCCCTTCCGTTAAATAAATTCTTACCCTTTCTCTTCTGGAATCGAGGGAATTTTGGGTGGACCGTCGGCCCTGGTTTGAATTTCAACCTTCTCAGGGGTCTCCTTTGACCTATCGGATGGGCTACTTTCCTCTTCATCATCATCATCCTCACCAGAGTCATAGGAAGAGGAAACAGAATGGGTTCGGGCTCTAGAATGGGAAGGAGCACTAAAAAATCCGATGGATCTCCTAGGGTGTAAAAGCCCATATCGATGGAGGTTCTCATCCATGAGCAAGAATCTAATCATGCACTCCTGAGCATCGATCATTTTCAAGGTACCGAGAACGGAGTTGAGTGCCAGGTCCTTGTTAATATTCGAAAGAACCACAAGGGATATATGATCATTTAGAAAACTTATAGCAAATAAAGGAAACTCCAAAAACAATGAAGGAGACTTACTCCCTGTTGTCCATAAATGGGTGAATCCTTCTGGACACTTTGCAAAAAAGAACCGATTCTTAAATGAAGGACCTTTGATGGGAAGATTCAGTATAAGCTTCTAGCTCTACTATGCTTTAATATAAACAAGTGATGGTAAGCCTCTCTCTTCTTGAACAATAGGAGATACCGCAACTTAGCGAAGCTTGGGGCATGGTTAAGAGTCCACATGAATAGAACATATAAGCTTGTCAGCATGGCATATCCATTTGGAAGAATCTGGAAGGGGGATAACCCCACATTCGCAAGGGCTATCATTAAGAAGTAGTTGAATGGAGGCACCACTCTGTACATGCACATTTATCAATGGCGGGCCACAAACCTAGGAGGCGGTCTATGGGCAAACTCTTCACTTGAAGGCAAAAGCACAATATCCTCCGAAATACCATATTGTGAGTAGATACTCCATAGCATCTTATGTGTAATAGTTGTAGAAGCCTTTTCTGGAGAATCAAGTAGGGCTCTGAAATTAGGAGTACGGTCAATAATAGGCCCGATCAGAATCAGACACCCATATTGACCTGCAGTTGAAGGAGCGGCAGACTCAGCTGGGATCATTGATGACTCCGCTTAGCGAGGTGAATTTCCTTCAATTGATTTACACCGTAAAGATTTGCGCGCCATTTTACATAACAAAGCTTGTATTCAAAATGGTCAGGTACACTTAATCTCTAAACTATAAACCCTTATGCAGTTGACACTTAAAATCCCAAAGATGGTTGACGTGTCCCAACCAATCATATTCCAAGTGTTAGCTGGGGCATATATAGTGTGCAATCACAGTGAAAAGGGGTCTGGTGTCCTGAACACTGTTGATCCATCTCATGTAGATAACTCATTCACATTAGGAAAAACGATCTGTATCGTTTGCCAAATTTATTATTTCTATACTTACCCGTTATCGATTGACGATTGATAGTGGATTCGTTGTCCAAAACAACATGGAAATCTCTTCCTATTCCAGGAACATCGGTTGTGTAATAACGAGACTGTTTTGGTGCAAGCAGCTCCTGATCAATATTTCAGAACTAAATTAAAAACATCAGCATTGGTCGACTTTAGTTTTCGGGAGGAAAATAACAGCATAAGCTATGTACAAGACAATACTCCATGTTATTATCACCTCCCAGAAAAACCAAGATCAATCTGCAATAAACATTATCTCCACTGCCAATTCCAATTAACCACTAGTCAACCATCAGAACATCAAATCCACATCACCAACCTTCAAAATCTAGGAGAAGGAGAAATCAACTCATTTAACAGTTCAAAGTCCCCCAAATTAGAGATCTGAACCAATCAAATCGGCAGTGCTTCAAGATGATGGCGATTTTGATGGTAGGTCCCACTCAGAACATCGACGGTAGCTCTAAGCAACAACGACTGGCGGTGGCACGGGCGGGAAGTGGATGGTGGCGGTTGGAAGACTTGGATCGACAAGCTAGGGTTTGGGGAGGTCAGATCGGCTAGAGAAATGAGGGATCGAGTCGAATGAAAATGAACTGAAGTGAAAGGTCAGCTCGTATAAAGCTTAAAAATAAAAGAGTATGAATTTTTTTAAAGTACTTGATCGAAAGGACTGAGAAATAAGACAAGATTCTCCAAAGGGTTTAGCCTAAAAATAAGCTGACTTGTGAGATCGGCAGCAATCCGATCCAATTGGATTGGTACCAATCCGAATTAGTTGCGTATGTATGCTCCATTCCTTTTGCATTGTGACTCTTTACCTCTACAAAGCTCACTCAGCAAGTTTGGTAGCATTCCAGGCATCCAAGATTAAGGGGTGAAGGTTCATCTGACTTTGGATATAATTCAACCTAGCTAACAGGTGAATTGTCATCAAAGCAAGTCAACAAGCTACGAAAATATATGAAGAACATCAAAACGAAGCAAGTAAGATAGCCAAGTAGTTGAAGCATCAAAAATGCTTAACTATTTGGATCGGTTCCAATCCGATCCAATTGAATCAATACCAATCCAAATAGTTAGCTCCTATGACCAATAAAATTTCTGGGCTCCTTCTTCACACTGAGTGCAGGCTTCAAACAAAGCAGCTCTGGCCCAAGTGCTCTCTAACTCATATAAATACTATCCCATCTGCAACAGAAAGGGGACCCTCCCATTGGTTGTTGGAACTCTGCCATTGTTTCTTCACTCTTTTTCTCCCTCACTACCGCCATTAAAGGACAACTAAGATCCTTCCGGTGGTCTCTAACAATAGTGGCTTGATCTAACTTAGGAAAGAAGAATCATATTGTGATCTAAACTCCTTTGTAACAGCAGTTGATCAATAAAAGCTATAAAGTGGACGTAGGCTTCGTTAATAGCCGAACCACTATAAAAATCTTGTCTCTTTACTATTTCTGTGATTTACTATTGCTTTTTATATTTTATTTGCCTTGACAAATAGGTTTGGTGCTTTCACACTCAATCTAGGTTGTTGATCCATTTTTTGGGTTAACAGTTAACTACACAGAATGTAGTAATAATGATAACACATCCAAATACGATCTTATCGTAATAAAATAACATATGTGATAAATTAAATCAACCATTAACCACATATTACATCCATTCAAAACATCACATTTACAACTATTATTTTTCTCATAGTATAAAATCATTTTATTATTATTTATTATAAAAGCACATTTTATTTGTCACAGGACAATAATAATTCTTCCAATAATGATAATATATTTCAAAATACCTTATTGTAAACTTATTACTTCAAATCTCTCCAAACATTGTATTTAATATCAAAAATACTAATTTCACCAAATTACCTTTCAAATCAACAATGTTATTATTTTACGCTAAAGTAATAATATTCGTATTAAATCTCTTTAATATACTACAAAATTAGTTCGTTTCTATTTATTTTAAACCATTGTAATTTATACAAAAACCATATTATTATTATTATTATTATTTATAAAAACTCACTTTATTAATAATAACAATAAACATTTCCAATTAATTTTAAATATACTCTTCGTTATAATTTATGGATTTCACCAGAAATTCATAAATAATAACCTTATTAAATTTCTCCAATCAATTTCATTTTATTTTATTCAAACATTGTTATTTACAAACATCACACAGATTCTATAAATAATCACATTAACCATTTATTTATATTATTTTATCCTTATTACATAATTTCACTTATTTTATTTTAATGAATAATAGCATATTTTAAATCCACAAATAATTATGATTAAAAATCCAATAATATAATAATTAGTAATAAACAATCAACCCAAGGCTTAACATATCCAAAATGTTTAATATATCAAAAAATTATCAATATATCACATCATAGATCAATAATTGTAATTTTCCATCAAGAGATATCTATTTTATAATTTAAATTCAATTAATTAAATTAGGTAAACCATATCAATATGCTTGTTTCAAAAGTGTCCAAACTCAGCAAAACTTGCATCAAATGGTCTAGAATTTTGCAATGAGTCCAACGAAGAATCCATGCATGAATCAGAGTTCATGTGGAAGATATTCAAGTTATAAGAAATATAATTATAATTATAATTTTTCCACATTAAAATAGGTGCATGTAACTTTATTTCATACGTTACTTGCCACTTGCCTGTACATGCAAGCAAAATCAAAGAACAGCACCAGGTAAAAAATTTGGCCGTAAAATTCTAGCAACTCTGACCATTATTTGCCATGCCATCACTTGCAATCGGCAGCCCATGACTGCCACTACCGACATCAACCTGAGTTACCACCTAAAATGCCGCCAATCGCTTTCTTCACCAAAGTTGATGAAATAGTGAGCTTTCGAGGCAAATTCCAACCGCCTTGCTGCTTCGATCATCAAATCGAAGCTAGATCTTGAACCCCCTCATCGAGCTCTATCATTTTGCCTCTTCAAATGCATCAACTGATCATTAAATAAAAAAAAATCCAATTTGGACATAGGTTTTGCCAATTTGAACCTTTAACCATGATTTGTAGTCGACTTGAGCATTATTTTCAAAGATGAACACTTGCCATCGACTCTATTTGTTGAGAGCTTTCTAATGATATATTATTCGATATAGCTTTTACAATTTGATTTTCAATCACAATTAATTAATTTGTTAATCGCTGTCAGAGAGCGGTTAGGGTTAATTTTGGGATTAGGGAAGAAAATTGAGATTAGAGATGATGGCTAGGGTTTAATAGCCTCATTTATATAGTTGTTAGGTTGGGTTATGGAATGTGTATCCAGTTTGACCCCGAAATAGTTACGTACATTGTTTAAGCACTATAATTGGGTTATGGGTTATGGGTTATGGACTGCGTATCAAATTCACTCTTCTATTAAAAATTTATCTTTAATTACATTAATATTAACAGTGTTAAATTTTCAAGTCACTATAGATGCATTTGTTGAGACGAGTATATGTAACGCTCTCTAATTATTGGACGATGAATTACTTATGACCATTGGGTGCATCAAGAGGTTATGTACTTATGATTGTTGGATGATTATAGAATGACTCAGTTGAGAGTCCTATGTAGGTTAAATGTATTTAAGTCAAAAAGTATGATCTCAACGTGATGTTCTAGTGTTTAGACTTAGGAATACTGTGTAGCTTAAACGAGGAGGTTTTGCTTTGATTTTTTGTCAACTCATGGTATTGAGACATGCTACTACTCCTTTTGGGTATATTCCAAGTTGTTTGGACTGAAATACTATATCATAGAGAACTTGTCTTCTCTAATATAGGAAATTAGTATCACCATCATTGGAAGTCGGCTCATAATAAAAATCTATGGTCGTAGTACTATCAATTATTCGATAATCGTTATCGTCTAAACCAAGAACTTTGAAGTTGGTTTCACAATTAACTACATATATTATTAGAGTTTTTGACCATCGACCAAACACTAAATATCTAAATAATATAATATGATGAAAAAAACATACATAGACATCATCGCTTAAGGTTATGTGCTTGGTTAGATATAAATATGATTTTCTTAAACTATCTACAAGTAACGGAACTTTTGCCATAATTCCAAACCAATGAAGCCAAAACTAGTATGCACTTGATATCAAATTGTTTGATATTATTTGTTGACGGAGTTCTCACATGTGTCTCACACAACATAGACGGTTTGAGTGAATTTTTAAGCTACCAATTTATAAATGTTATATATTAATTAGAGAAATTAATATAAAAGTTGTATTAATTTATTTTAGAGAATTAATATTATTAGAGGGCTAAAGATTAACTAAATAGTAGATAAACATTATATATTTTTTATTATTTAAAATAGCAGAATAATATTTACATAAATAGAATATGCATTTAAATTGTTTAAAATTATTTTGAATCATGGTAGGAAATTAATTTTTTTATTAATTTAAGTTAGCTCCCATTTTATAGAATACATATTGATGCATCTTCTCTTTATTTAAGGCTTGGTTTTATTTATAGAGAGGTATATTAGATGTAAACCCATTATAATGAGCATTCCACTATTATATATATAATTGTGTCTTCTTAAAAATCTAGCCACCACAACAGCCATTGCACACACACACACACACACACACACTCTCTCTCTCTCTCTCTCTCAAAACTAAGATCTCCAATAGGGTTTGTTAGCAAAGAAGAAAAGCTTGCAATTCAAGGAAGGAGAAGATATCAAAGGAGGAAACACATCAATTTCGTGGTGTTAATGAATAATAAGAATCTAGGTAATTCATCTCTAATCTAATAATATATTTTACTTAATATTACTTTATGACTTCGGCATTATAACTCATTATATAACATGAACTTCAAATCAAATGTTTATGTAAACTTGATTTTAAAACAATGAATTTATACCTATAATTTATGTAAATGTAAACATATACTATAAATCTTAATTTTGTGTAAACTTGACCGTAAAATAATGAATTCAAATCTAAATTTATGTAAATTTATTGTAAATATCGATAGTATTTGTAAACTTAATTGTAAAAAATGAATTTAGATCTGCAATTTGTGTAAACTATTATATAGAAAAAACTGATTGTTATTTGATTTATTATATAATTTTACAAAACTAATTTTTAGGTCAAAATATTTTCAAAACTAAATTGCAAAACCATAGGAGTTAAAATAGGATATAAGATCTAATTGAAAATTTAACATATATTTGTATAATTTTAAAAGGTAATAAGTTTTTAAGTAGCTAAACTATTATTTTCAAAATCAAATATGAAAACTAAACATACTAACGTTATTAATTTACATTTATTTATATATGTTAAGTACCGATATATACAACATACATATATATACATATATACAAATAGATACACACACATATATGGGCAATGATGGGCTATATCTCTATCTTCCTGATTCAACCATATATTCTGATTTAAATAATTTATTTTGCCTCTCTTATCACCTCACTATACCATTTAAATTGGAACATGTGCTTGTAATCAGTGGGGAATGGCGGCGTAATAAGAACGAGGTGTGGTATATCCTTGCATGCGCGCATGCACACGATATATATATATATATATATACACACACACACGCACACACACATACAATAAACATATAAACAAGGCTGAAAATCATAAAAATATATTAAGCTATATATAAGGGTTTATATTAAATACATACATGCATACATACACACACACAGATATATATATATATATATATCTGTGTGTGTGTGTGCGCACGTATGTGTGTGTGTGTTTAAATATATATGCTATTATATAATTGATATGTAAATAAATATAAAAATGCAAAACCACATGTGCGTGTAGTGCAAATTATAGTGATATATATATTATATAAGTAATATATAGTTATAAATCCTAATAACTATATTCGTATATATTTATGCATATTTTATGTTGACATATATATAATTTCTTGTTACACAGGTTAACCAATACATGTACACGTACCTTCACATTAAATGCTCACATATAAACATACACATCTACATTTAGATTTAATGGAGTTTGTGTGTATAATAACATTAAAAAGATTTAAATATATTTTAGGAATTAATGAGAAAATTAAAATAACATAACCCTAGTTGTAATCTTTTAAATCCTTTCAATGCTTAAATATAGTTTAATGCAGCAACTTTTTAGCATTAACAAATCTAATGTAACCTTTCAAATAGCTTTCAAAGCATTAAGTGTGATTTAATTCACCAATCATTTGCATTAACACATCATAAGGTCTACTGCTTTAAATTAATTGGAATTTTTTATTTTCTTCAAATTATTCGCTGCCAAGTGCATTTGATCCAGCAATGGCATTGTTTAGTGTAAATAAGTAGTACATGTTAAGGTCCGCTTAAAGAAATGATCACAAGATATCGGTGTCTAGAAAGGGTGTTTAACTAATATGAAATGAAAAATGTTCAATCATCCAGCCTAGCCTGGACCATTGGCTTATTTGAGTACCAAGGTATGCTATACAAGTAAGGTCGGAAAATGTTTTAAGATTTTTTTAAGTCAGATATACATATTTGAAAATTAATAAATATTTTAATTTGAAAATGCTTTTAGTTTAAAATTTTGAGTTCAAATATTGAAAAAGCTTTCAAACTTCAAAATTAATAATTTTGAATTTGAATTAAATTTTGAATTCAAAATTAATAATTTGAGTATAAAATGGTTTTTAGAACTTTAAATTAAATATTAAAAAGGTTATAAATAATGCTAGTTTCAAAGAGTTTAAACAAGACTAAATGATTATAAAATCTATAGCTAAATATTAACTCAAATTGTTTGAATTATAAAATAAATAAATTTTGTTTTTGAAAATTTTAATGTATTAAATTAGTTAAAAGATTAATTGATTATTAACTAAATATTGATTAATAAAATAAATAAATACATACATACATACATATATATATATATAACTAATAAAATTTATAAATGTTACAAATAAATTAAGATTTTATATAAATAATATATATGTACATAAAGTACAACGACTCGAAATTTTGAACACTTCGTTTTAAATATCTAAACTATTTATACATTTGAATCTAGTTTAAATGTGATTAAATGGATTTTATAACCTTATTAACCCCCTTTTAATTAATAATTAATGATTTTAAACTTGTTTTTTAAATAAGTTCATAAAAATAAATTATTCAAATAAATATCGATAATGTGATCGAAAATCATTTTATCGATAAATGGCTTTTTTCTCGATAGAAGTTGTTGATCTCTTTGGGCATGTCTAATATATTAATGTGTAATTAATTAGAAACTAAAACATTTTAGGGTCTATGGTTATCTAATTTCATTTGATGATATCATGTGTGATGTCATAAAAGATATTTTGGAGAGGGATATTTTGGGAAGACTTAATGGTAAAGTAAGAGGAAATATTTTGGATAGCATAAGCATTTGGGAAGGATCATGCTTTTGACCTTCCATAGGAGATTTAGGGAGTATAGAGACCTCTTGAATACACCTCATAAGTTCATCAAAGTTGGTTTGCAAATTAAACATATAGAAACAAATAAGCTCTTCATCCTTCTTCTCTTCACTTTAAATTCCTAAAGAATATCTAATCAACTCCAAATTCCTCCAAATTTTGGCTAAGGCTCTTGCACAATGCAGGAGACAAGAATAACAATTCAAAGCTTGAAGAAATGGAGCACGACATCCCAACACATTCATGGCCATAAGCAAAAGAATGGCAAGGAAGCAAGGCCGAGAGCTTTTGGATCAATGATTGGTTTGTTTGATGATGATAGGAAGTGTTTTTGTGTCTTGAGTGCTTGTGCTTGATATTAGCATGATTTTGGGTTGAGTTAACTCACCGTTGAAAAGTATATAATGTCTTTATATATGTTATGTGTAAATATAAAGTAAAGAAATAATGCACGTTATAGCTTTTGGACCCCCTTGCTTTGGAAAGAAATAACAACTTTAAATTATGTATAATCACTTCTATTACCCTCCATAACATGCAATATGGCCTTGACTTTGTGTTTACATGTTTGGTTTGGTTGTTTATGGCATGGAAGTGTGTTTTAAAGTGTTTGATGCGAGAAAGGTCACTAAGTGCACTTCGTAAATCCCATGTGTTTAACCTATTTCAAATGGTTATATGTAAATATATTTTGAAACTATATACATTGGTTGTGATTTACACTTATAGTAGTGTATGGGACACTGAGGAAATGGTTTGGAAAATTATGGAAATGATAGAACAAAGTTGTAAAAAGTTAGAAGCAAAAAGGTCGCTATATGAGCACTTTGGAAAGCCTTATTTTGTGAATTTTTATTATGATTTTGGAAGATATCTTTAAGGGTTTCTTTGCATGGTTTTTAAGTAGTCTAAGTATACTACTTACTGTACAAATTTCAAATCTTAAACCATTTATTTGGATAGAGAAAAATGGTTACAAACTTTCATGTTTTTTGAAAATGCTCTCTATCTAATATCTTTTATTGCACTTAACAACAACAGTTTTTCTTCCTACGACAACATTTCTAGGCTTTTATGGCACTGTTTGGTGTTGTATTGTTTTAAGCAAGTTTTGTGATTTTAAATGAGTTTAAAATGATGTTTAAATTAGTTATTTTTATAAGACCTTTTTAGGTAAGTTTAATAGCAGGTTTTAAAGTATTTTAAAAGTGGTTTTAAGTTTAAATATATTTTTAATAATTGTTTATGAATTCTAAAGTAAAGGGTTTAATATATAAAACATGCTTCTTTTATGTTTTTGTTAAATTCTAAATTAGTTATTTTTAAGTAATATTTTATATGGATATTTAAAATGTATTTATTATGTATTTTAAAAGTATTTATATGTATAAGTTTGGAGAAGTAAGTTAATTATTTTATAAAAGGGTAAATAGGTTTTGGTTATTACATTAAGTTATAATGAATGGTTTTGTGAAGTTATTTTAAAAGTAAACTATAAATAAGTATATTTTGGTGTTTAAAAAGAATGTTTTAAAGATAATGAAAAGTATAAAAAAGTGTTTTGGGTTTATAGTAAACACTGTTTAAGTAATATTTATTTTTAACCCTTTTAAATATATTTTTGAATGTTAATGGATCTTTGAAAAGAGTATTTTAAAGATAATGTTAAGTATGAGATATTTTGGTAAAATGTTAGAAAAGTAAAGGTTTAATTTATAAAAGAGAGAAGGAGGTTATAGTAACAATGTTTTAGTAATATTTGTTTTTACCCTTTTTGATTATATTTTAAAGTGGAAAATCTTGTTAAATGATTTTTGAATATTCTTATACCTTTGAGATTAGCATATGAATATATTCTTCGGTATTGTAAAGTGTACAAATGAATAATGAAGTAGTAATATACATGTATATAAATATATATACAAGTATTTACAAAGAAGTATTATTTGAAATTACGGGGATTAGAAGTCCCTTATGTGACTTTATCGTGTCTATGTGTTTACTCATTTATGTAAAGTATTTACTCCTATACTTAGCACTAAAAGATGATAAAGTAGACTTTTCTATCTATGAGAGTTAAGTAGGACTTGGATGCAACTAGTGCTCTAATCAACTTGACGTCACTCTTGACCGAGGGATAGCGTAAGTTGGGAATATCGAAAATGTGATAAGCATATAAGAATTGATTTCCATACGCGATCATATTATTTCTATTGATATGTCCAAAATTAACTTAGGAAGTATATAAAAGCTTTACGGCTTCATACGATTTGAAATCCCTCAAGGAGGACTCATTGGTATGAAATGTCTCTTGCATTAAGAATGTGTGTGTGTGTGTATGAGATCCTTCGGGGAGGACTCCTTTATATCATTTTCTTATTTCTAAAAGAGACAGAGTTGAGTTAACCAGAAATTCACCGATTAGTTTTAAAGAGTCCAAAATCGGATATTTATACTTATAAATTACTTACCCAAAACAACTTTGTTTGTACGAAAATTGGGCACAACACTCTTCGGAAGTTTTTGAACAGATAAAGTGAAGAGATTAAATGTAAAAAGAGGATTATCTAACAAAAACTCCAAATCTCAGATATGAAACTAAGTAAAATGCAAGGAGACACAAGAATTTAGAGTGGTTCGGCGTATCGCCTACGTCCACTATGAAGTTGATAGCTTTATTGATCTTTATTTGAAGATTACAAGTGAATTCAATGAATTACAGCATGCAATTATGATTTGCAGCAGTGAATTTCGTTGTTGGCAGCAGCTTATGGAGTTCAGATCTGGATCCGGCGGAGTCTGGGCATTGGAGATCTCAAAAAAGAAGAAGAACCCCTTTTTTGTTGGCTTTGGGGGTCTATTTATAGGTGTAGGAGGCTGGTATTTCGCTCAGATCTCGGGAGACCCTCTCTGGCACGTGACCAGGCCTGCGCGCCCAGGCCCGGGAAGTTTCGGTCTAATCCATGATCGATACGAACAGATTTCGTATCGATCAAGATTTCATCCAATGGAGTCGAAATTTGGCGTGGACATTCTTTAGCATGCACGTAGTCCTCTGTGAAAATTTCATAGCATTTGGACTTGTAGATTAGGATATATGATCGATACGAAATGGGATTTTCGGGTGGCAGATTCGTTCGACTCGCTCTTATTCGACTCGCTCTTCGACTCGACCACTTCGAATCGGTTCAGCAGCAGTCCCCTTCACATCGAGGCATTTGTGTTGTTTTGTTCGAATCAATAGGAGCTGGCCTTATTCATATCGATGGTATTGTTTTGTTTGCATCGATGAAAGATATGCAGTTCGCATCGATGGAGGTGGAAGTCTTTGGATGGATACGAAGTGGAGCGAGTCGAAATGTAGCTCTCTGATGGAATCGAACTAGATGGAGTCGAACAGTGGTCCTGCAAAGGAGTCGAACTAGATGGAGTCGAACTGTTGTTTTTTGAAGAATGTGGAGCGAGTCGAAGTAGGCACTTCTGATGGATGCGAAGCGGAGCGAGTCGAAGTGGAGCGAGTCGACGTGGTGCGAGTCGAACAGAGGTTGGTTTTCACCCAAATTTGCATCGATCGTAACTTGAGCATACGAACTCGGATTGACTTGAAATTTGGAACGTTGACCCTCATAGCTTAGTTTGTCGTGTCAAACCAGTTTTAGCTAGATCCGGACTCGAACAAAATTCATCGATTTCCATAGTGAGCCTGTGTATAATCGATCTCTAGGACGGACCGTCATTGGTTACTAGTCAGTTCCTTGGTGTTATAGCCTTGCCAAAAGGCGGGATAACAAACTTCAAAATTGATATACGAGTTTTATGTTTTAGAAGCGGTTATGGAGTGGAATGTTTTAGACATGGTTGCGGAGAAGTCAGTGTTAACATTTCGCACAAATGCTATAGAGTTGAACTGTTTATCCTAAGGTTCAGTCCAATGGAGAGGTCAGCATTAGCATTTGTCGAATGACTTATGCTGGAATCCATGGAGAGATTTGAGATCTAATCAAGTGATGAAGACTAGTGTGAGAAATGTTGAATGTGACTCACCATCAAAAATGATAGAAAATAGAGTAGGAGCATAACCATGGGTTTAACTTACCCAAGGATATATCAACACCATATCTGAAGATGCTTATCTAAGCTACTAGCAGTAGTTTATGATATTTGGTATCATGTTTTCGAGTATGGACAAATTATGTTTACCTTTGTAGTATATTTTATCTGGAGATGTACGTCCCTCAGAACATAGATTCTGACCCTTGTTAGGAGGTCAGTCTCGATGTACGAGAAGACCTCCAACGAAAATCCATGTGCAAGCATAACTTAGCAATTTTAGTTGTATTTCTAATATTGTTGTATTGTGAGATGCAAGGAGCATAGCTACTTTCTGATTTATATTCTACTTCCCATACATTATCTATTATATCGTCTTATTTACCTATTATATGGTTTTAGTTCTTTTTAGGGAAAACCAGTTATGATGATTTAAACTCTCTCAAAAGATACTATTATATGTGTACGTATTTCTTGAGTTTCTCTCACACAAGACTTATATTTGACTCATGGTTTTATTTTTCCCTTCATTCCTCGGGTGCTCTTTTGGACAGTTTGATAAAGACTAGTTTTTGTCAGGTATTCTTTAGAGCTTCAAGAGATGGGCTAGATGCTTCCATGCGCCTACAGTTATATTTATTTATGCTACACTACTAGTATGTATATATCAGCAATTGTGAGGACATGCAGTTATAATTATCTAGCCTAATGATAGTACTTAGGTTTGTAACTCTGAAATTACATTGTATCTTGGAGATACCCTTTGTACTGTTTTGCTATTTTATATTACCGTCCCATGAAGATATTTATATGTTTTGTTCTTTCTCCCTTGTTTCTTTTATTTTTATTTTTATTTTACCTCAAAAATTTGCCATTCTGGCACATGAATGTTCGGCACGTGAATACCGTGGATGTATTAGTGTCGAAATTTGAAGTTTGAAAAGGTTGGTCATTACACCTGTTATCAAAGGTGAAGGTTAAGTGAGAACCTTGGCTTTGGTAGGGTATAACTCATTAGAGATAGGGTAGGTGATGCTCGATAATGAGTTGAATGTATTATAGATATGAGACTACATTTGTATTTGTTATAAATGTATGCCTTAAAGGTATTTCAACCACGAAAATTAAAAGATCTTATATATAGGTAATTTATAAGTTTGATTTGTAAGCATAGTTTAATTAACGTAGGGATTAATGATGGTCATTCATTATCCCTTATTGATTAGTTTAGCCATGCTCAGCCAGTTTATGAGCATTGCTATCCTTTGTTGATTGATTTGTCATGCTCGGCTATTTTATGAGCATTTATTATCAGCAACTGATTGTTGAGTTGTGCTAGACCAGTTTATAAGTAATTTACCATTTTATGGGTAGACAGTATTTATGGGTGCATTAAAATGAACACCTTATGAATTGAATATCATAGTTTGACTATAAAGCATACAATTATAATGTTGGGTTAGAACATTATTCTAATAATTGAAGTTTAGTGTAAATTTTCTATGTATGGTTTACAAAATATGGTTTATAAACAAAGAGGATTTAAACTGATATTTTAAGGACTTAAATCCCGATGTATTTGAAAATGGTTTCCAAGGTTTTAGAGGAAATAATAGCAGTACTATTTGAAAGTATTTATGAATATTAATATTTTGAAAAGAGTATATGATTGCTTCGGGTTCGAGGTTGCTCTCGGAATCAGAGGGTCGATTCGGGAACAAAGTATTTTATGTTATCCAGTTCGAGTGGCTCGAAAATGACTAAAAATAGGCAAGAGATGTGTACGGCTGGTAAGCACTTCTCATGAGTATTAGCCCTCGTAGGAAGGGGTGTATTACACTACTTGGTAGGAGTCGTTTCCTTGGTATCATTTTGGTGCAGTTCGATCTATATGTATATTTTGTTTGGATTTTAAAGTAAGTATTTGATAATTGATTTATAAAATTTGATCACGATACTTAGTACTATTATACGAAGTATTTGATGCTGCTTTGAAAATGATTTTGATTTAATCTTGAAAGTATGATTTGATATACAAAAGGTATATGTATATATTATTATTTAAAATAATTTGAAATAAAATTCGGATGATTAGTTCTAAAGTTTTCTTTAAAGAAATTTAATATAAGATATAGTGTAGTTCAATACAGATTTTGATATGAACTTTCTTAATAGAAAAGATTTGTATGTATGCTATGTAGGGAGGGCGAGTGATAGTGGCATAGCCCAAATAATTATGAAACGTTTTCTTGTTTTCCCTTTAGAGTAAAGTGTGTTTAATAAATAAGTAAAAATTTGATAAGTTATTTTATTGATGCATGTATCCTATACGTTAGGACAGTATGCTAAAATAGTAGCACCGACCGACAAAGAAAGGCGAGAGTGGTAGAGGGGTCTCGAACTTCATATACTCAAAATTCTAGGTGAAATTTCACCTGGTAGTTTGATACTACATAGCTGAGTAGCTGAGGGAAAAAACTTTAAACTTGAAATGCCAGGGTATTCCCGTATGTAGTTAAGTTTTTCCTTATAGTTTAATGCAAAAGGCTTTTCGGTCATATTTGGTCGCATAAAATACAATGGCTTAGCTACAACAACATAATAAATATGGCCTAGGCCTAAACAAGTAAATAAACCTAGCAAAAAGTTATAAGGCCCATAAGTTATTGTAAAATCCTAAAATGCTCAAACATAAGCCCAAATAATAAGAAAGTTTTTAAAGATCAAAAGAAAATCATAAAAAATTGTTCTTCAAAAACAAATTTGGTCATATAAAATGATTGAAAACATGAAAGAATGAACTCAAAAACATAATATGTGGAATTAATGGATTACATGTGGATTAACAAACACAGTAAGCATAATTTTTCAGGGAAATGATTAAAAGTAAGAGATTAGAAAAACTCAACAGCTTTAGGTGTAAAAACTTAATAAATAACTAAGAAAGCTTAAAAGTTTTAATAGTAGCATTTACTAAAGCAATGTAAAGAAGAAGAATGAGAAGAAGAGTTTAACTAAAGATAAAAAATAATCTTAACGTGGATCCAAATTTTGTTAATAAAATCCCACCATAAAAAATAATTATGAAAAGGAATTCCTTTTATAACTTGATCGTCTTATAACGCATGAAACAAGAGGGCACACGATTGGCTTGGCCAATCATTGGTAAACACAAGTAGCTAAATTAAATGTTCTGATGTGACAGGTAAAACCATTGGTTTAAACTACCATTGGTGAAAGTAAAACAATCCCTTTATCAAAATCCTGTTTGCATCTCGATTGAAACACCCCACACCCCTTAGTATACCCAAAAAGGACACACTAAAAGATGTGGTGCGTTGTAGGTATAGCTAAAACTTTACAGAGACAAAGATTCACAAGACAAATAAATAATAACAGGGGAAACATTTAAATGGTAACTTCATTACTCCAGAAAATAAGTCATAAAAACCAAATATGTCAAAACCAAGTACACATATCTCATGAAAAATATAATCTCACTTACATCATCAGAGTACATAAAAATAACCATACCTCTCAGAAGTACCAGTATATCAAAATCCAAATGAAATAAAAACTGAAATGAAGAAGAATATATGAAGAATCTTCAAGAGTATCTCCCCAAGAAAGCTGAAATCTACCGTCCTTGCCTCTACTGGCCTATGGAGGGAAAAGGGGAAAATAGACGAGTGGGTCAGACTAAAAGTATGGTGAGTGGAAGTAATTACTAGTATTTTTAAGCTAGATAAAGATAATAGACTTAGCAACAGTTCTAGTATAAAAGGAAATAAAGGAAAGATAAAACTGGAATAAAATACCGTTTAACTTCATGCTTTGGTTGCTTTGATTCTTTGGATTGTTTGCACTTGTCTTAGATAGCTGCTTTGATTAGGCTGAAATCCTAATCCTATTTTAGTTAGGCTGAAGTCCTAATTCTATCTGTTGATCGGCCTTCTATCTCTATTGTGCCACCGTGAGCTAGTCCCATCATGTGGGTCCCATAGCAAAATGACACATGTTTAGCGCTTTGGAACTCAATGGCGACTTATCTCCCTACTTCGAGACCGCACGCTCAGTCACCGCTGGTTCACACTATCTATTGCTCCCTCTTTTGACCTCTTATCTACCTACTTCAGCATAAGCGTGCCCAACCTCACCAGATCTGTTGTGAGAGCATCAGTCCTAGTCTGACAGGGTCCTGCCCAGCCTCACCTAAGTGTTTGTGGGATCATCAGTTCTAGTCTGAAAAGGGAATGCTGCCGGTACGAGTCCTAACAAACAAAATCTAGTTGTGCCCCTTGCCCAAATCCCCTGATTTGAGCTTCTATTTATTGACCACTTATCTACCCTAATCAGCATAAGGGTGTCCCAGCCTCACCTAATCTATTGTGAGACCATCCGTTCCTGACTGAAGGGGAATGCTGTCGGTACAGGCTCTACTTCTATCTTTGCTTATTAACTTAATGTAAGCCTTTAAAATAAACCTCTTCTGTTAATTCTGCTCTATTTGCTTACTAACTTATTCTAAGTTTTAAAATAAGCCTTTTCTGTTATCTCTGCTATATTTTCTTATTAACTTAACTCTAAGTTTTAAAATAAGCCTATTTCTATTCTTTCTATTTAATTATAACCTATGTTATACTTGTTCTTCTATTCTGTCCTTTTAGTTATAACTACTAGTTATAAACTTACTTGCAAATGTCTCAAATTTGCCTATTTCAGTCTATTTCTTTTTATTACAGTTCTTCTTCTTTTACATCCAATTTCTATAAATTTAGTGTTCTTATATTTTAGCCCATATTAGCGAATTATTCTCTTTTTATTATTTTATTCGCGTAAAAAGGAATAAAATGAAACTAACATTTACAGGCTAAATTCTAACGTAAAACAGATGTAAATAAAATGTAAATAACAGTAAATAACTGTAAATAAACGAATAAAATAGACTGAAAAGAACCTTAAAAATTAACTGTAAACAACTTATATAATAACCGTCTCAAAATTGCAGAGAAACTACAACTATTGAGAACTCTATTATTTTAAATTACTTAAAAATATAAAATAATTACTTAAACACTCACCTGTGGTCCCCAGCTCTTGTCCTTGGTCTTCCTTGATCCTCTCTTAGAGCGTAAATATTTTTCTCAGAAAGATTCTCTCCTTAGAAAATTTTTATTTCTAGGGTCCAGCCTCTGGCAATGAACCCGAATAGGAGAAAATCTGAATGAGAAAAATAGCTAGGCCTAGGGTCTTATTTATAGTGTCACTTAGGGATCTCAGATCGTTGGATTTGAAGATTAAATCTGGTGCAACCACGTCATAGGCTCGATGGGAACCGTCGGATGGAAGTATGAACGCACAAGATGGAACAAAAATAGCAAAACACATCACAATTTAATCTGGACGAAAATTCATCCATAAACCAATGCGGGTAGACACCTAGGTCAACCTTTATATGTGTTAGGTCGACCTAGCTAAGGGGAGGATCGACATGACCTTATATATATATATTCATTTTCTTCGATTTCTTGTTTAATTCGTATCTTCTTCATTTTAGCTCGGATTTAGACAATCTACATATGGAAATTGACCAGAAAATTACCACGGATATAATGGTGCAACTCCCTTGACTCAATTATGATAATTTCACAAACTTATTTTATTTTTTAATTTATTCATTAATTAATTATTATAGCTTAAATTTTAGGTTGTTACATTCTCCCCTCCTTAAGGATTTCTTCCCTGAAATCTCCAAAGATAGAAGAATGAAATAAATGTTTTCATCCAAGTTCTACAACCAACTACTCAACCATCACCCATTACATCCATTGTCCTTAAGTTTTCTAATGCAATTTATAATATATATATATATATATATATGCAAATAGTGTAGTGTCAATGTCTCTAACAAATGCAAAAGATTAGGTGGTCTATTGATTCAGTCGACCTCCTTTTATGCAATCATGTCTGTGCCATGTATCCAAATGAATGCAAATTTCCTAATGATAGCCGATAGTTCTATGTGTGTGTGCTACAATCACCATCCAAATGCAATAATCATACGATAATCATCCATTTATAGCAACCATGGAATAAAATAAAATGTAAATGCGCACACATTCATATGCATATGCTCTAGTGACCTAGTTAGGCCGATCCCTAAGAGATAATAGTGCCTAGTATATATATATATGCATCCATTAGCATCCACTAGCTAACACTTGCAACCACTAGCGTCCATCATACATAACGTGTTCTAATAACATGTTTACATCAAATCCTACCATCCATAGGTTAAATCCTAAGATCTACCCTCCCAAAGGATAATAAATTAAGGAAAGAACCTATTCAAAACTAAAGACGGAAATAAGAAATTTGAATACTTACTATCAAAGAGATGTGGATAACAGATACGTATTTTCTCCTCAGCCTCCCATGTAGCGTCTTCAACATCATCTCCCCACTACACCATTACTAATGGGACCTCTTTATTCCTAAGCTTCTTGACGTCACGTCCAATGATCTTGGTAGGAATATGACAAACCGATGCTTCTCTCTCCACTTCAACATCCTCAAGTTGACTAGGCTCCACAACCTCTGCTGAGTCATGTAAGCACTTTCTCAAGTGCAAAACATGAAAAACATCGTGCACTCCTACGAGCCTCTCCGGTAGCTTTACTTGATACGCCATCTTCCCTACCCTTTCTACAATGGGGAATGGTCCTACGAATCTGGGAACTAGTTTCTCACTCAATCCAAACCTCACCACCTTCCTTAGCGGGGATACTTTAATGAAAACTAAATCTCCTACCTCAAACTCAATATCCCTCCTCCACTTGTCTGCATAAGATTTCTGCCTATCTTGGGCCGTCTTCATCCTCCTTCTAATCAGATCGATCTTCTCTGAAGTCTCCCTAACCATGTCAGGACCAAGTAGAAATCACTCCGTAGACTCCAACCAACATGAAGGTGACTTCCACGGTCTTCCATAAAGAGCTTAAAAAGGTGCCATCCCAATGCTAATCTGAAAGCTATTATTATATGCGACTCTACTAAAGGAAGATGCTCCTCCCAAGTTTCGCCAAAATCAAGAATGCACATCCTCAACAAATCCTCAAGGACTCTATTAACTCTTTTTGTTTGGTCATCCGTATGAGGGTGATAGGCTGTACTCAATCTAAGTCGCGTCCCTAAAGCCTCTTGCAAGCTTCTCCAAAATTCGCTAGTAAAGATAGGGTCTCTATCGCTCACTATTCTAGAGGGAATTCCATGAAGTCAGACTATCTCATGAACATATAGGGATGCCAAATAAGGTGTTTTCCTCTTACTCTTGACTGGAATGAAGTGGGCGCTCTTAGTCAAGCGATCTACAATCACCCAAATACTAGTATTCTCCTTCCTAGATCGGGGTAAACCAATAATGAAGTCCATCGAAACACTATCCTACATCCATTCGGGTACATCCAATGGCTGAAGTAATCCACTGGGCTTCTACTGCTCCGCCTTAACCCTTTGGCACACAAGACACCTAGCTACAAACTCTGCCACATCCTTCTTCATGCCACTCCAATAGAATACTCTCTTCATGTCCCTATACATCTTATTAGCACCCGGATGATTAGTCATACGCGAATGGTGTGCCTCTGCTAGAACTGCACTCACCAAATCACTAGTGCGGGGAACACAAAGTCTTTCATCTCTCCTTAGCCACCTTTACTATCAATGGAATAGTGTTGGAGACGTCTAGAGACCTCTCCTCTACTAATCCTCTCTATAATATCCATAGCTCTGAATCCTCTCGCTGCCTTGAGCCTAGCTGATCTATGAGGGTAGGCTTCGCCTCAAGTGCTGCCAACAATCCAGGGGTAATGTCTGTAGAGGGCTTTAAATCAAAAGTGGAAGTAAACTCTAGGCTTTTCCACTCCACGAACATTGGACTAAGGGTTGCTCTCTTCCTACTCAACGCATCCACCACCACGTTTCCCTTGCCAGGGGTATAAGCTATCTTAAAGTCATATGATGCAAAAAACTCCATCCAACGCTGCTGCCTCAAGTTTAAATCCTTTTGTGAGAATAGGTACTTCAATGATTTATGGTCAGTGAAAAGCTCGAACCTCTCTCCTAGCAAGTAATGTCTCCAAGAACTTACATGAATCAGTGTATACTGTAAAAGGCTTAGCATCGTCGGGTAAAACTAACACTGGTGCACTAGTAAGGGCCTTCTTTAGCTTCATGAAGGAATCCTCACAATCCACATCCCACACGAATGCCGCATTCTTCTTAGTGAGGCGAGTAAGCGATGCTAAAATCTTAGCGAAATCTCTGATAAACTTCCTATAATAGCCAACCAAACCTAGGAAGCTTCTAATTTTGATAGCATTCTTGGGGGCCTTCCAATCTTGCACGGCTATTACCTTAGTGGGATCAACAACTAAACCCTCTCTTGAGACTACATGCCCCAAGAAACACACCTCCTCACGCCAAAAGTGACACTTCGATAACTTTGCCTTTAACTGATGAACACGAAGTGTACGAAGAACCTCCCCTAGATGAATAACATGCTCCTCTATACTCTTGGAAAACACCAAATTGTCGTCCACGAATACTACTACAAGTGTATTTAGGACATCTCGAAAAACACAGCTCATCAAGTCCACAAAATATGCTAGGGCATTGGTCAGCCCAAACGGCATAACCAACCACTTAAAGAATCCATCGGGTGTCCTAAATGCTATCTTATCAATGCTATCGTCAGCGACCCTAAGCTGATGAAATCCAGTAGCTAAATCAAGCTGAAAAAATACCGAAGATCCAACCAACTGATCGAAAAGATCATCTATCCTAGGAAGTGGGAAACGGTTCTTCTTAGTGAGCTTGTTCAACTCTCTATAGTCTATGCAAAGTTGAAGGGAACCATCCGCCTTTGTAGCGAAGACGACTGGCGCTCCAACTCAGATATGCTCCGTCTGATGAAGCCTTTCTCCAATAGCTCACCAATCTGCTTACTTAACTCCTTCCTCTCCCTAGGAGCCATATGTCTCACGGGCAATACCACTGGATTAGCATTGTCATTCAGATAGATCTTAAAGTTGATCTCTCTCTTAGGGGGTAGTCCCCTAACCTCCTCAACGACTTCTGGGAAATCTTTAACAACTAGAACTGAATCTAACTCTACTGGTGATGAATCGAGGGAATAAAGGAAGCTCAACATGACTGACCACGTAGGTCGCAAGAAACCTCGAGAGTCCTATTGCTACCTGTCTCTAATCTGACGACTCTCCTCTCGCAGTCCAATATCACTCCATAAGTGGATAGCCAATCCATCAACAAAATCATCCCATACCCCGAAAATCCCAATACATAGGCATCACAGTCAAACTCTACACCTAGGATAAAAAATTTCAAACCCCTACAAATCATGGATAAATGTGTCGATCCTCCTATGGGGTTTGAAACAACTATGGGGTCTACTGCTAAAGAGATATCTAAGTGCAAACAATCAACCAAGGAACTGGAAATAAAAGAGTGTGGTGCTCCAGAATCAAAAAGAGTCCGAATAGGAAAATCCAAAATAGAGATCAAACCTTCCACGGTGACTTTCCTACCTTTATATGGTCCATTGCTAGAAGGTGCTGAATCCAAAGCCTATACCTGTGCTGTAGGTGCGCCTGCTTCCTGCCCAGTCCTCTGAGGACAAAATCTACTAAGGTGACCGGGCTGTCCACAACTATAACACTTTCCCTTCATTTTATCCTCCTTGCAGTCTTTTGCATAATGACCAACCGTCCACAGCTATTGCACTTCTCTCCTTTCTTGATCTGCTTTTGAGGTCCTCCTCCTTTCTTCTTACCTTTGTTGTTCTTCCACCACTTCTTCTTAGAATTCTCTGACTTAGGGACCTCCTTAGACTCCCCTTCCTTCGCTGCATCAGACATAAGGGCCATCTCCACCAGTGACTCATATGTAGCTCCCATCGGTATATGCATCAATGCCAACCCTTGGAGGGGTTGGTTCAATCCCTTAGCAAACTTCATGGCCTTCTTGTGCAGTGTATTGACAAGCTCCATCCCAAACTGCGACAACTCATTAAATTGGTTGATATACTCCTTTACTGAAAGTCTTCCTTGCTTCAAACTAATGAACCTTTCCAACTACATACTTTCTTCTACTTGTGATAAAAACTTCCTCTCAAACCTTTCACGGAATCCATTCCAACAAATGTCTCTCCCTTCCAACTCAACAATCTCCCACCAATAAGAAGCCACTCCTTTCAGTTGCCAAGATGCAAGCTGAACTCTCTGCTGATCCTCCAATCCCAATAGCCCAAATATCCTCTCTGTACTCCTCAACCAAGCTTGTGCCTCCACGAAATCCTCTATACCAGAAAATGTCTTGCCTCCTAGATTAGCGAAGTCCTTGCATAGCTTAAAAAAATTGGCTGTTGCAAGTGGATTGATGGAATTTCCAACCGCTGGTGCTGCGTCGGGCGCTTGCCCTTGCACCTCAGGTGTCGTAGCTTGGAGGTATTCTACAAAACCAGCTTGGGACTTGGATACCCTCTGGAAGATTAGGGGCATCCGCCATTCTATGCAAAGAAAAGAGAATTTAGGCTTGAAAGAATCGAAAGAAGATTGAACTAGACTTTGAGGGGATTTATATAAAACCTCTCTTATACTAGAAAAACCATTTCTATAATAAGAGTTTCTTTCTGAAAAATACTTTAAAAAATAGGTTAATTTCTGAAAAATACTTTACTTTTAAAACAAGTTTTTAAGAATCTTGTAACCTTAGGCTCTGATACCAAGTGAAACACCCCCACACCCCTTAGTATACCCAAAAAGGACACACTAAAAGATGTGGTGCGTTGTAGGTATAGCTAAAACTTTACAGAGACAAAGATTCACAAGACAAATAAATAATAACAGTGGAAACATTTAAATGGTAACTTCATTACTCCATAAAATAAGTCAAAAAATCCAAATATGTCAAAACCAAGTACACATGTCTCGTGAAAAATATAATCTTAGTCACATCGTCAGAGTACATAAAAATAACCATCCCTCTCAGAAGTACCAGTACATCAAAATCCAAATGAAATGAAAACTGAAAAGAAGAAGAATACATGAAGAATCTTCAAGAATATCTCCCTAAGAAAGCTGAAATCTACTGTCATTGCCTCTACTGACCTATGGGGGGAAAGAGGAAAATAGAGGGGTGGGTCAGACTAAAGTCTGGTGAGTGGAAGTAATTACTAGTATTTTTAAGCTAGACAAAGATGATAGACTTAGCAACAGCTCTAGTATAAAAGGAAATAAAGGAAAGATAAAACTGGGATAAAATACTGTTTAAGTGTATGCTTTGGTTACTTTGATTCTTTGGATTGTTTGCACTTGTCTTAGATAGCTACTTTGATTAGGCTGAAATCCTAATCCTATTTTAGTTAGGCTGAAGTCCTAATTCTACCCGTTGATTGACCTTCTATCTCTGTTGTGCTACTGTGAGCTAGTCCCATCCTGTGGGTCCCACAGCAAAACGACACATGTTTAGCGCTTTGGAACTCAATGGCGACTTATCTCCCTACTTCGAGACCGTACGCTCGGTCACCGCTGGTTCGCACTATCCGTTGCTCCTTCTTTTGACCTCTTATCTACCTACTTCAACATAAGCGTGCCTAGCCTCACCTGATCAGTTGTGAGACTATCGGTCCTAGTCTGACAGGGTCTTGCCCAGCCTCACCTAAGTTTTTGTGAGACCATCAGTCCTAGTCTGAAAAGGGAATGCTGTCGAACCCGTGTCCTAACAAACAAAATCTAGTTGCGCCCCTTGCCTAAATCCCCTGATTTGGGCTTTTATTTATTGACCACTTATCTACCCTAATCAGCATAACCGTGTCCCAGCCTTACCTAATCTATTGCAAGACCATCAGTTCCTGACTAAAGGGGAATGCTGCCGGTACGGGCCCTACTTCTATCTTTGCTTATTAACTTGGTGTAAGTCTTTAAAATAAGCCTCTTTTGTTAATTCTGCTCTATTTGCTTATTAACTTATTCTAAGTCTTAAAATAAGCCTCTTCCATTATCTCTGCTATATTTGCCTATTAACTTAACTCTATGTTTTAAAATAAGCCTCTTTCTGTTCTTTCTATTTAATTATAATCTATGTTATAATTGTTCTTCTATTATGTCCTTTTAGTTATAGTTTACTTGTTATAAACTTGCTTGCAAATGTCTCAAATTTACCTATTTCGGTCTATTTTCTTTTTATTACAGTTCTTCTTATTTTACATCCAATTTTTGTAAATTTAGTGTCTTTATATTTTAGTCCATATTAGCGAATTATTCTCTTTTTATTATTTTATTCATGTAAAAAGAAATAAAAAGAAACTAACATGTACAGGCTAAATTCTAATGTAAAACAGATGTAAATAAAATGTAAACAATAGTAAATAACTGTAAATAAACGAATAAAATAGCTAAACAAAAATAGCTGAATAAATAGATTGAAAAGAACTTTAAAAATTAACTGTAAACAACATATATAAAAACTGTCTCAAAATTGCAGAAAAACTACAACTATTAAGAACTCTATTATTTTAAATTACTTAAAAATCTAAAATAATCACTTAAACACTCACCTGTGGTTCTCAGCCCTTGTCCTTGGTCTTCCTTGATCCTCTCCTAGAGCGTAAATATTTTTTTCCAAAAAGATTTTCTCCTTAGAATTTTTTTATTTCTAGGGTCTAGCCTCTAGCAATAAACCCGAATAGGAAAAATTCTGAATGAGAAAAACAGCTATGCCTAGGGTCTTATTTATAGTGTCACTTAGGGATCTCAGACCGTTGGATTTGAAGATTAAATCTGTTGCAACCACGTCATAGGCTCGATGGGAACCGTCGGATGGAAGCACGGACGCGCAAGATGGAATAAAAATAGCCAAACACGTCGCAGTTTAATCTGGACGAAAATTCGTCCATATATTAAGGCAGGTCGACACCCAGGTCGACCCTTGTATGTGTTTGGTCGACCTATAGGTCGACCTAGCTAAGGCGAGGGTCGACCTGACCTTATATATATATATATATATTCTTCGTTTTCTTGTTTAATTCGTATGTTCTTCGTTTTAGCTCGGATTTAGGCAATCTATATATGGAAATTGACCAGAAAATTACCACGGACACAATGGTGAAACTACCGTGGCTCAATTCTGATATTTTCTAAAACTTATTTTATTATTTAATTAATTCGTTAATTAATTACTATAGCTTAAATTTTGGGTTATTATATCGATAAAGTAAAAAAAAATTGATGTTATATGTTACACCATATTTTACGAGGGTATTTTGTATCTGTTCGGTATATATAATTACCCCTTCATCATTAAAGAAATAACACTAAAGCATTTTCCATACTTTGATGTAGTAAAAAATATTCAATTCTTGTAATCGAAATGCCAAGTGATCAGAGTTACTCTTATGTAAGCATATGATTTTCTATAATAAAAGTGCTAAAATAGCTATTGGTCGAAAGGTTCAAATATGGAGGAGTTATAATATCATTATTTCATTGTTTAAATAATAACAAACTAAGTGCATGAACTTAAAAGTCAAGCCCTAAATGTAATATTTACTGATTTCGCACATTTCACATGCACATAGTCAAATAAAGGAAGTTCAATCCAAGAGAGAGTGCCTTGGATATATGCGACAAGAATACTACGATAGTATGTGATTTCCACCATCCAATAAAGCAATGTGCCAACATTACATAAAGCTTCCACACAGAGAGAGCGATGAATATCAACAAACAACACATCATCAAACTACGATAAAAAAAGGCAAACAATGGATGATCGCCTAGTGTCAATAGTCCAATGACTGACTCAGCCTAGTGTGCCACCTCATCGATCTGTCCTACCCTAAAATAGTATAAATAAGCATGAACCCCACAACAGTTAGTGAGAAATATTTCAAACACTTAAAGACAAATGTGTGCCTTTTAAAATTAGAGAAAATTAGAAGCATTCATTAATGCATTCCTGCCTAAACTACAACAGAATGCATCATTCATAACTACCAAAAAATGTAATCTTTGAGATTGGTGCTACAATATTTCATTTCTTAGAGTTGAAGAGTATTGTGATTTGTGATAGAAAATCACATTTAGAAGAAATAAATATAATAAAAGAAAAACAAATATTTGGTCTAGCTAAAAATAATATTGCATACATGGATATGCATATCGTAATAAAGAGAAGATTTTACTCTTTTAAATTAAATGCAACAATTTAATTTTTGACATATAAATGTGGATATGAGCAACAAGTAATCTCTTGTTATAAATAGACATGTACAGGATTCATTCTACGGTATGGAAAAATGTTATTTCTTTTAGGATTTTAGAGATTGAGATTTCTTTTAAATTTTAAGGCTTTCTCTTGTAATCTTTTTAGTGAATTTAATAAAGATTATATAAATGAATTTCTTTTCCTCCTGTTTTTCTTCACTTCTTTGTTCTCAGATCTAATTGTATAGGGATCCTTGGTCAACCCTAATAGTTGGTATTAGAGCTATAATGACCTAGAATTTCAAACGCTTCATATTTAAATAACTGAATTTGATTTAACAAGCCTTTTAACCTCCTTTTAAATCATAAGTAATGTTGGTAAACTTGTTTTGGAAAAATGTTTACAAAAAATAAATACTTTAAAAAAGTATCGATAATACAACCGAAAATCGGTTTATCGAAAAGCAGCTTTTTAACGTTAGAAGTTGTTCAGATTTTTTTACATACACTTATTTGCTTAGGAATTAAAGAAAATGAAATATAAATATTTTTCCATTTATGGAAATAATTTTATGGATGATATCGTGCATGAGGTAAGGGAAGAGCTTTAGGAAATGTGCATAAATGGAAAGTCTTAAAAGTTATGTAAATGATAAAGGAGAAGTGATGTTTGTAATTAATGTCATAAGGTTTTTGAAGGGTTTTTGCTCTTTTCCCATCACATTCCTAAGCCTATATAAGGTGGGGTATACCCTTAGAAAATAATCACACAAAATCAAATAAGCTTGAGATGAAGTAGGAGGTTAAAAATGGTGGAAATGCTTAAGCACTAATCCACTAATTACTGTTAACAAAATTTCTCTAATCCTTTTTAAACCTTGGGTTCGGACCTAAGACATCATGGGAGACATGATTAGCAAGTTAGAAGTGAGTGGACATGAGAGGGAGAGCTTGGATGGATCGTGAGCATGGAGGAGGAGGAGGAAGGTGTTGCCTTTGATTTGGAAGTGCTATAGTTGGACCTTTAGGCTTGTGTTGATGGAAGGAGGTGGTTCTTTGGTTCTTACAGCTTTGTGCTTGGGTTAGGCATGGATCTAAGTAAGTTATCTCACTATCTCTTAAGTATATACTGTGCATATATATGTTATTTTTGAATTATAAGTTCAAGTGACATTAGTTAAGTAACGTTTTGGCTTTTTTTCCATGGTTTAAATGGTTTCTAAACTCTTTTCTTTATAAAATATTTTTATGGAAGTTCTTATAAAATGAATTTGAGTATGAAAAAAAGAATAGAAGTTTAAATTTAGTTTTAATGATTATTTACGAATTTTGAAAGTAAAGTGCTGTAAAATATATACTGTGTTTTTAATCAAGCTTCTAAATTAGTTATTTGCAAGTAATATTTTACATAGATGTTTAAAAACTATTTACAAGTGTTTCTAAAGTATTATATATATATATATATATATATATAAGTTTTGAAGAAGGTGAACACTAAAAGCCGATAAGTAAACTTGTATGTTTGTGAGATTCAAGAATGAGTTGTCCAAGCAAGACTTGGAGCAACTAATGCTTAAACTTATCTGGCTTCACTCTTGAATGAGGGATAATATAAGTTAAAATGTTAGAAACGCGTTAACCTTGTTGTTACTTACTTGTTTAAAAAGGTAATTAACTTTACTTACCATTAAAAGCCGACGAAGTAGGTTTATCTATTTTTAAGAGTTAAAGATTGATGTCAAGTAGAGATGGAGCAGTAGAGCTCTAACCTACTAGGCTTCCCTCTTGAACGAGGAATAGTTAAGTCGGGAATGTCGAAAACAAGTTAAGTATACAAACTTTGATTTGTATAAGCAACTATTTTAGCTAGATAATCAATTATTTGATTATCGAACTTAACCAGATTTTAATTTAGATCCTTAAAAAGAATATTTTAAAGATAATACATGTAACGACCCAGAATTTCCGTCATTTGAAATTCGTATATTTAATTTATTTTAAGTATTAATAAGTAAGATTTGGAAGTCGAATTAATTTAATTTCGATATAGTGATTTAATTGGGTGATTTAATTATTAATTTAATACTTGAAATTTGGTAAATAATTGAAATCTGAATTAAATGTGATTAAAAATGATTTATAAAGTTATAATAAATCATATTGGAGTTATAATGATGTTATAGAACTTTTAAAATTGAATTAAAAGTTAATTTGTGAAAATTGAATATTTTAATATTTAATTGACGAGTGAAATTAGCCATTTTTCAAACAGTATCGGATTTCGACAAAACTAGTTTCATCGGATCCTTAATGTGATATTATTGCAAGATTTCAAATTTCGTGTCAATCGGATGTACGGTTTGTCCAGGGCAAGCCAAAACGCATCGAAATCGGTTTAAATCGATTTGATTTAAATTTGATCGTTTATTTCCGTAACTCTCACATACGATCGAACTAGCTCCCGAAACATGTTCCATTGTGTTCGGAACGCGGGGTAAACCTTATAAACGCCAGCCGGCACGCTCGATTTGGAATTCGAAAAAAAACGGATGAATAGTGTTTTGGAGAATTTTCTATATAAGGACCTAACTTTCTTCATTTGCAATCAAAGGGCAAAACCCTAGTTCAGCCGGCCCTAATATTTCAATAGCCAGAAATTCTCCTCCTTCTTCCATTAATCTCTTCCAATCCGTGAATTAATTCAAGAAACTTCCAACACGAGAAATGTAGAGCTAAGCGAGAGCTTCAAATCCATACGGAGATGATCGAAAATAGAGCGACGAATCAACGGGAATTGGCGATCAAAGTCATGCATTCTTTCACGTTTTTCGAGGCATTAGGGGGGCCGAGCTTGCCATGGGTTCAGCCGAGTGTAGAGCGGAGCAAGGGCTTCGAAGCGGTGGTGGTTGATCATCTTCTCGATGAAGGATGGAGGCGAATAAATTCGTGAAGTATGGGCGGCTATGGGTTGTTGTTGCTCACGTATAAACCTGGGAAGGTGGAAGAAAATCAAGGCACGGCTCAGATCTGAAGTATGGGAACGAACGGCCAGATCTGAAGGTTGTAAAAATATAAAAGAAAATAGTGAATTTATTATATTTTAAATTCGTTCAAACTTTAAACTATCATAACTTTTTAATACGAGGTCTGTTTCGCAAGAAACGAATTGCATCGGGTACGTATTGACAAGCACTACGCAATGGAACTGATTTGGAGTTGATTGGAGCTAGTGAAAATTTTGGGTAAAATTAAACGGTCGTTTAATTTTATTCGAAATAAAACGCTGCAACCGTTATTGAAAGCAAGGTGAGAACTTCTCACTCAATCGAATATTGTATTTCGATTTAAATTTTAAATTGTTAGATTTAAAATTGTTGATAGTGTTGATTGTGTGGATTGGATGATAATTGTTATCTATTGTGTTAAATAGACCCTATACGCCGTATATTAAGCGGAGGTTATTTATTAAAAACATATACTGCGATAATTTCACTTTGATGTGGAATTGGTATTATATATGTATTTGGAGTTGATTTCCCGCATTATATAGCGGATGAGACCCTATTGCGCCGCATAATAGCGGATAATATTTTTAAATCCCATATACCGCGATATTCCACATGGAAGTGGAATTGGTATTGTGCTAACATCTATGGATGCAGGGAAACAGGTTGGAGGGATCCAACTGGATTCCTCAAACATTTGAATTTATTTCAATGTTGTGTGTTGATTTGTTTATAATCGCCGTGTGATTATATTGTGATTGAATTTGTTGACGGCTACAAATTAGCCGAAGATATTTTTTGGTATCGTTGGATAACAGAAATAGATAAAATTGGATTTTCAAAGTGTAAATTGAAAATTGATCGGAAAATTTATTTTTGATAATTGGATAAATTTAAAAGGAGTTTTATAAGATAAAAGTTTTATTTTTGAATTGTATTGAATTTAAATTTCAAATTTGTATAAAAGGGTTTAATAAATGGATTTCGGAAATACTATTTATAAGTTGAAGAATTTATTTAAAATTTGGGTTTTTAAATAGATTTGAAGAGATAAAGAAATTTATTTTAAAAAGGAAATATTTTGGAAATTCGTTGAAAAATTGATTTGGTGTTTTGAAATAAATTTGAAAATTTTTTGGTAATTAATTGATTTTAAGTTGCCATAACTAGTAAAATTGATTTATTGAAATTTATCTGATTTAAATCAATCAGATAATTTAAATTATCCTATCTGTGGATGTTTGGATCTTATTGGATGTTGAATTGTTTGACATCTTTGATGTGTGACGCTTTGTGATACATCATGTTTTGTGTGTGATCTGTATATTGTTTATCTGTGATATTTATATATCTGTAATCTATGGATGAAAGATAAGCGTTATCATTTATACCGCTTATCAATTATATTGTTATATTTGATCTGTGATGGTTGAATGTTGTTGCACTATTGTGTTAAACCCGTGGACTACACAATACACACACAAATTGGATTTCACGTGGAAATCGGTTAAGTCATATATTTTTATCAATTTTGGAGAATTGAGTTTTTGAATCAAAAATAGTTTTGGAATTGAAATTGGAAGTTTGAAATGGGTTTGAGGAATAAAATTTATTTTGAATAACTTAATAGAATTGGAATTTAAATCATTTGATTTAAATTTGAATTCAATATTTTGAAATTGAATTCAATAATTTGGGAATTTTGGTTTAAAAGATTTTATAAATATAAAAGGTGTTTATATGGGTTTTTAACCATTTAAAATATGGTTTTGGAAATTTAAATTTATAATCAAGTTTTATACTTGAATGGCTTTAAACTGTGTAATTATAACTAGTTTTCCCAAAACGAAAACTATCCGTTTTCAAATAATCATGGCTTTCATAAAGTGAAAAGATTTCCAATTTGTGTTGAAATGAAATATTTCCAATTTATATCGGAACAATTCAAGTTGAAATGAAATTGTAAATAGTTTGGAAAAACTATGAATTAACCTTTGTAACGATAATTAAACTTTATTTTGAAATAAAAGAGTATTTCAAAAGGTGTATCTTTTATATTATAAAAGAATTGAATTGTGAATAGTTTTGAAAGCTATAAATTAAATCTTAATTTAAATATTTAATGGGTTAATCAAATTGAAATGGAAATTGATTTGGAAATTTGTGAATGAATCTTTGTGAAACTGGGTAAATTTTGTGAAGTAAATCTTTTTGTTTAAAGATTTGAAATGGTAATTTGTTTAAACCATTTAAAGGAAAGGATTTGGGTAATAAGTTGTGACTTAATTGAAATCCTATATCCATATGTTTTGAATATTTGTGCTCACTATTCGGGTTAGCCGGGAAAAGACCTTTATGTCATATAACCCATTCTGAATCAGTGATACGACGATATGGATCGCATTGAAGACCGGTGGTGAAGACCGGGTATTTGTGAAAATGATAGGATGACCTATCGATTGTCTCTGCACCGTTAGCTATGGTATAGAGATTTCCTTTGTGATGGGAAGTTTTATCGGGATTGTGAATACCCAGATGGCAAGGGCTTCTTCGGAAGTGCCTTCGGTTCTTTTCGAATCCGGAACAGACTTGTATGGTTACATGTCTGACATTACATTTTGAGATATAAAGCTGATTTCTTTCAAATACATTCCTGTTGGTGGCGGAGAATTTATTCTCTTAGCTTAACACCCTACTCTGAGACGTACGAGCTTAGAGGTTATGTAGTTGAAATTTATCAGTGATATACTCTAAATTTGGCAATGTGGCATGCTGAGTGTTGCTGTGTGATGATCATTTATTGATCATTTGTGATCAAAGCGTGGCTTTGTGAGAAAGCGTAGCTTTGTGGACGAGACTTCGTCAGACCTCACAACCCGGAAATGGTCGAAACAAGAAAGATGCGGCAAGGTTTCAGGGGTAGCGCCCCTAGGGTATGACCATTCCTTCTGGAAAAGGGTAGTATCATGGTATGGAGCCGAGATACTTACTCATGTGGACACACTTTATTTATTATATGTGATGTTGGTTACCGAGCGCTCGGATAAAGGTCCCAAAGGACCGGGGGTGGCATATCTCAGGTTTACTGCCCAGGAAGGGAGTAACCGGCCTTGTGTTGGCAGAGAGCAGGTTGTCTCTCGGAGCGTCTAGCCAGAGGAGTTCCTACGTGGCATAGGAAGTTCCTTAGCTTGACCATTTGTTGGAAATCCATCTTCCAATACGAACCCTGTACGGTTTTAGTTGTAGAACCTGCCATTTACTTATGGTGGCACCCCACTGTTTAGATGGTAGCTATAGTAGGCATAGTGTGAAATGCCTATGCTGGCTAAGATTAATATTATATTTTCGAAATGGTTTTCGACACTATGCACTAATGATAATAATATCGAAGGATTTTGCGTAGTAAGCATTTTTGACTATCATAAGAAGAAATCTCCTCCAATTCTGCGTTTGCATTGTGTGTGTGGCGGGAGGTCTTATGGTAGTTTCATTTTCCAAAAGCATTGCGGATATTTTCCACTTCATTTGTTGTTGTTGTTTTAAAGATAATAACTGTTTTAGTTCTCACACCAGTCACCATGACTGACCTGGAGTTTATTGTTTCCTTCCTAAACTCTGGGTGCCCACCAATTTCCACACGGGCAGTCTAGAGTCAGGTTATCAAGTCTTTCTGGATTCAGGAGATGCTGTGGAGTTCAGTGGCGAGCTGGATGACGAGGCGTAGTATTTGTATCTGATATTATTATTCCGCTGTGTATTCTGTATGAGGACAAGTTTATATAACTGTCCAGTTGTGTTGTATATTGTTGCTGTAAACTCTGATGATGTAATGTATAAAATGTTATAGTTCTTTGTTTTAAAGATTATTCATTTATCTATTATATATTGTTCCGCTGCGAATGTGAGATTCTGATATTGTTCTGTTTCTGTGTTTTCTGTTGTTTCTTCTTTCGTTTTCTTCTGTCTTCTTCTACCTCTTCTTTCTCTCCATAACAATTCGGTTTTCCGGCATTCGATTGCTCGGCAGTTGATACAGTGGACGTATTAATATCGATTTCGAGCGACGAAAAGTCCGAATCGTTACAATACAGGTATGAAATGGTTTTGGGTCTGTTGTGACAATGTGTTAATAACATTCGTTTTTAACCCTTTTTTATTATACTAATTAATGTAAATAGATCTTTAAAAAGAATGTTTTAAAGATAAGCATAAGTGAAATGTTTTTCGGTTTGTTGTGACAATGTTTAATAACATTCGTCTTCAACCCTTTTTCATTATACTTATGAATGTAAATAGGTCCTTAAAAGAATGTTTTAAAGATAAGCATAAGCGAAATTGCTTTGGGTTTGTTGTGACAATGTTTAAGTAACATTAGTCTTAAATTTTTTGAATTGATTTGTGAAAGTACTTAGATCCCTAAAATGGATATTTCGAAGAAATTATAAGTAAGGAATCTTTTGGAAAAACATAGAAAGAGCACAGGTTAAAGTAAGGAATCTTGCTAATGGTTTGTGACTATACTTATACCATTTAAGATAAGTATATGAATACCTTTTGAAGTATTGAAAATAGTACAAGTAGAAATTCATAAATGAATATTTATTAAGTAAAAGAAGTTTTACTAATAAAGAAGGTTTTAATTAATAAAAATTAATAAAACAAAAAGGGATTAGAAGTCGCTTATATGACTTAATCGTGCTTTGTATGACTTGATGGTGCCAGTATGTTTACTCGTTTATGGAATACATTTAGTCGTATACTTAGAACTAAAAGTCGATGAAGTAGGCTTGTCTATCTGTTAGAATTAGGACTGGTGTTCATGTAGGGATATGAGCAATAGAGCTCTAACCTATCAGCTTCATTCTTGATCGAGGGATAGTGTGAGATGAAAATATCAGAAACGTGATAAGTATATAAGACTTGGTTTTCATATGCAATCACTCTCATTATCATTAAATGACCAAATTAGTCGATTTAGGCTTGGAGAGTCTGGGACCGGTAAGTGTTTTACTTACCTAAAATCACTTCAAGGCTGAGATACGTGTTCTATCTCTTGGAAACGGATTGGTTCTAGATGCGGGAATCTATGTGGAGATTCAAGATCTATTTAAGATGCTCGAATGCATGTAGTTGTTTATGATCTATTCAGGATGTGAGAATCTGTATGTGATTCCGAGACCTATTGAGATATGGGAATCCATATGTGGTTTTGTGATCTGTTCGAGATGTGAGGGTCCAATTGGGATTCGTGCTTTGTTCTAGTGATGAAGACTCATATGAAAGACGCCGAATATAACCTCGACATCAGAAATGGCTAAAGACAGAGTAGGCTGCACAATCCGGGGTTTGGCTAACCCACGACAGGATATTGTCAACTCATGTCTAGAGTATGCTTATCAATATGTTGATACCAAGAGTTGATGGTATTTGGCTCACGTTGTTCATGTTATGTTCAGGCATCGGCTTTTTTTTCCTTTTTGTATATTTTATATGGAGAAATACGACGCTTGAAAGGTAACTTCTGATCCTTGTGCATGGAGTTCGGATTTGGCTTTATAATATTTATATTCTACATCCTAGATATTATCTATTATATCGCCTGATGTACCTATTAGATAGTGGTTCTTTTAAGGGAATAACCGTTATGGCATTTCGTGCAGTCTCAAAAGTACTATTTTATGTTATACATATATTTCTTGAGTTTCTCATACCAGACTTATATCTAATGCTTGGCTTTTATTTTCCCTAAATTCCTCGTGTGGTCTTTCGAGTAGTCTGAGAAATGCATGTTTTATGTTGGTGTTCATTGGAGCTCGAGAATATGAGCTGGATGTTTCACATACTGTAGTATTCTTTTCCGCCGCATTACTATATGGGACAGTTTGGCACAGGTCCCTAATAAGTTTCAAAATACACAAAAACCCCAGTAAAAAAAGGTTTGTAAATTAGGTCCCTAGAATTAAGTTACCGAATAATGGCATACACTTATGCAATTATTCAGTGAATAATTGTAGACATTTATGCAATTATATCAAAAAATTACAGACATTTCCATAATTATTCACTGAAATATTGCGGAAATTTCCGCAATTTTTTCAAAAATTTGCGGAAAGTTCCGCAATTATTCACCAAAAAATTGAGGAAATTTCCGCATTTTTTTCAAAAATTTGCAGAAAATTCCGTAATTATTCACCAAAAAAATTGCGGAAACTTCCGCAATTATTCACCGAAAAAATTGCATAAATTTATGCAGCTTTTGGATATAATTGCATAAATGTCTGCAATTATTCAGTGAATAATTGCATAACTATATGCAATTACTTAGTAACTTAATTCTAGGGACCTAATTTACATACTTTTTTTACTGGGGTTTTTGTTTATTCTGAAACATATTAGGGACCTGGGCCTAATATTCACTTACTATATTGCAAATATCAGCGTTGTGAGGACAGGTTGTTGTAACTGTCTAGGCTGATAATGGTACTTAGATTTTGTAACTCTAAAATGTATATATCAGAATAACCCTTTGTACTGTTCCTTTGATATTGTATGTTATCGTTCTATTGTCAGATTCCGATATTTTGTTCTTTCTTCCTTATTCTATTTCTTTTTCATTTTATTTTACCCTAACCTTTTGTATTTTTGGCACTTGGGTGCTCCGTACATGAATACCGTGGATGTATTAGTGTCGACATTCGGGGGTCGAAAAGGCGAGTCATTACACTTGGTATCAGAGTTGAAGGTTTAGCGAGAACTTGGCTTTGGTAGGTATGACTCATTAATAGGTAGGTAATGGAATGCCCTAGCATTAATTGAGAGTATTGTACATATGAGAGTGTATTTGATAGTGCTATAAAAATGTTTTATATTGTGTCCATTGGTCTTATGAGTGGTTCATGAATTCTGGTTGGTACATGAGATGTCGTGGTATAGATAGGGGTTTCTAAACATGTAAGTAGAGCAAATCGACACGGTATTATTTTCGAAATTGGTAAATGAAATAATTTTACCTAGTATTATATTTTATATAAAAATATATAATTTTCATAAATTAATATAGTTATTTATGTTGTGTTTGGTTGTTAAGAAATGATAATATTTAATTATTATCATTTATTGTTTGGTTAGTTGGGCTCAACCAGTTTATGAGTCTTTGCTATAATTTGTTAATTTATAAGAAATTTACCTTCTTACAAAATGGGTTGGGTAGATAGTAATATTTATGGGAACATTAAATAAGAATACCTTGTGATTTAAATTTCACAGTTTGACTATAAGGCATTCGATGATAATGTTGGGTTAAAATTGAATTTTAACAAGAGTTGTTTATTATTATCTAAACAAAGATATACATTTGCGAAATGATTTAAATAAAGAAGCAACTTTTTATAAGAACGTGATTTTATATAAGTAGAGTTTATAAAACATGGTTTATAAACAAAATGTATTTAAATAGATAATTTGAGAACTTGAATCTCGGTAAACTTTGGAAATGTTCTTCAAGATTTCGAAAAAAATGTAGTAGTATTAATTGAAAGTAAGTGTTTAGAAAATTGGCTTATGAAATTGGGACCATGGTACTTAATATATTTACAAAGTATTTGATACCATTCTGAAAATGATTTTTGTTAGGTCCGAAAGGCATAAATTGGATGTACTGAACTCACTCCTATCGCATGAAAATAATTCTAGTGATGAATTCAACATTATCCGCATTCTTTTTTGGGTTTCTAAGTGGGGAATGCTACATGATTGTTTTAGTAAAATGAATTTCGATTTAATTCCAAAATTATGATTTGTTATACAAAAGATATATGTATGTATTATTATTTCAAAATGATTTGAAATAAAATCCGGTGTTTAGTTCTAAAGTTTTTCTTTAGAAAGAGATTTGATATGAACTTTTTAATGTAGAAATGTTTAATATGTTGGGTGCCCGAGTGGTAGTGGCATAACCTGGAATAAATGTTGGAACTTTTCCTGTTTTTCCCTTTTTGGCAAAGTGCATTTCATAAATTATTAAAATTTGCTAAGATATTTTATGGACACATGTAGCCTATGCATTAGGATTTTATGACATGTGCATCATATTTGTGATATGTTGTTTGGTAGATTTCACTTGTTAAAATGAAATGGAATTTTCGACGATTTTGGACAGTTGGAAACTTCCGAATCACTATAAAACTTGAAGCTAAGTGTTTTGTGAAAATATAAAGATGAGTTTATACAACTCTTGAATTTAGAAGTTAGTAAGCTAAAACAAGTTTAGTTTGTTGAACATACTTGTTAAGTAAAATGAATTTGGTGTTTTGTATATACTCCTAGGATGTCATTGAGTATTATAAGAGTATGAACTTAAGTGTTATAACTATTTATAAACTTGAAGTTATGTTTTATGAAACGTTTCGTAAATGATTTTGGTATTAAATGAAACATGATATTTGGATAAAAGAAAGTGATAAAAGATATATAGTTAAGAAACCAATTGGATAAATACGTATGTTGTACGTAAATCGTTCTATTCACATGACTGTTCTTAATCCAGTATTCGAGTACATGATTTCGAGGTGGTTTACACTAGTCCGAATAAGGTGTTTTCACTAGATTCTTGACGGCGAACACTTGATACAAGTTCTTGATAAGATCCCAAAGTTTTCTATCATAGTATATGGCTGGGCAAGGAGAATGGAGGTTTCTAATCAAGGAACCTGATCGTTGTCCACACTAGAGAGGTTAAGTGATCTATACTTTTTGGAAAGTGAAATTTTTACCATCGAGCAAGTGATCGGAATTGATATTGTGAACATATGGTCTGTATGCATTGTAGGGTTTTATTATTTGCTTACGATGTTTCATTGGCTTATGGAGAGCTTAGGAGATGACTTTTAGATTTGCTATGAGGTTGCATGAATAGTCTACTAAGTAGTAACCGGAGGTTGTTGAGCATACGGTACACTTAGTGAGTTGTTTATCATCCTTTCGGGATGAGAAAATTTTGAACTTTAGAAAACCGTGAGTTTCATTTGCTAATTGATTTTGAATACTATTTAAGTATTGCCAGGTGATTATTTCTTTGTTTGCTCGTATCAGAATTTCGAGGATGAAATATTCTAAGTGAGGGAGAATGTAACGATCCGGAATTTCAAACACTTTGTCTTTATATATCTGAAATATTTAAATATTTGAATCTTGGATTAAATGTTATTTAAATGATTTAATTAGTCTTTTAAACTCCTTTTTAAATCATAAATAATGATGGTAAACTTGTTTTGGAAAAATGTTTACAAAAATTAATACTTTGAATGAATATCGAAAATATGACTGAAATTTGTTTTATCGATAAACAGCCTTTTTACCGTCAGAAGTTCAAATTTTTTACATACCCTTATTTGCTTAGGAATTAAAGAAAAGGAAATAAAAATATTTTGCCATTTATGGAAATAAACTTTATGGATGATGTCACGCATGAGGTAAGGGAAGATCATTAGGAAATGTGCATAAATGGAAAGCCTTAAAAGTTAAGTAAATGATAAAGAAGAAGTGATGTTTGTAATTAATGTCATAAGGGGTTTGAGGAGTTTTTGGTCTTTTCCCATCACATTCCTAAGCTTATATAAGGAGGGGCATACCGTTAGGAAATAATCATACAAAATCAAATAAGCTTGAGATGAAGAAAGAGGGTTGAAAATTTTGAAAGTGCTTAAGCACTAATCCACTAGTTACTCTCTAACTTTTCAAAAGTTAACCAAATTTTCTCTAATCTCTTTTAAACTTTGGCTTTGGGCCTAAGACATCATAGAAAGCATGATGTGCAAGGAAGAAGTGGGAGGATGTGAGAAGAAGAAGGGGAGCTTGGATTGGCCGTGAGCATGGAGGAGGAGGAAGGTGTTGGCTTTGGTTTGGAAGTGCTAAAGGTTGGACCTTTAGGTTTGTGTTGATGGAAGGAGGTGGTTCTTTGATTCTTACAACTTTGTGCTTGGGTTAGGCATGGATTTAAGTGAGTTATCTCACTATCTCTTAAGTATATATTGTGCATATATATGTTGTCTTTGAATTATAAAGTTAAAGTGACATTAACTAAGTAAAGTTATAAACTTTGGACTCATCTTGCTTTTGGAAGAAAATGATAACTTTATATTGTATAACATCGCCTCTATTGCCCTCTTAAACATGTGCGTGACCTTGACTTGATGTTTAAATGGTTGGTTAACTTGTGTGTTAAATTTAAGTAAGTTTGAAAGTGTTTAAATTGAGAATAGTTGTTGTAGGTGCACTTTAGAATCCCTTGTTTTTGAGAATTTTTATAAATAAATGGAAAGACATTATTAGGGATTTCTTTACATGGTTCTTAATACTATAATGGTAGTAATTACTATAAAAATTTCAGGTCTTAAATCATTTTTTATGTGGTAAAACTAATCGCAAAGATTGGGCTTTTCAATGTTGTTTTAATAAGGACCTTTAAACAGCACTTATAAAAGCTGTAGTAAATCGTTTATGTTTTTAAGTGTTTAAAATGCGACGTTTTGGCTAGTTTTTCGTGATTTAAATGGTTTCTAAATTCTTTTCTGTATAAATTCCTTTTATGGAAGTTCTTATAAAATGCATTTGAGTATGAAAAAAGAAGAATATGAGTTTAAATATAGTTTTAATGATTATTTACAAATTATGAAAGTAAAGTGCTGCAAAATGTAAAACATGTTTTTAATCGAACTTCTAAATTAGTTAGTTACAAATAATATTTTACATAGATGTTTAAAACCTATTTACAAGTATTTCTATTTTATTATTATTATATATATATACATAAAAGTTTTGACAGAGGTGATTGACTAGGCTTAACACTAAAAGCCAACGAGTAAACTTGTCTGTTTGTGAGATTCAAGAATGAGGTGTCCAGGCAAGTCTTAGAGCGACCAGTGCCCAAACTTACCAGGATTCACTCTTGAGCAAGGAACAGTATAAGTTGAAATGTCAGAAATGCGTTAATGTTGTTGTTTACTTACTTGTTTCAAAAATTAATTAACTTTACTTAACACTAAAAGCCGACAAAGTTAGTTTATCTATTTCCGAGAGTTAAAGATTTATGCCCAGCAGGGACGGAGCAATAGACCTCTAACCTACCGGACTTCCCTCTTGAACGAGGAATAGTTAAGTTGGGAATGTCGAAAACGAGTTAAGTATACAAATAGTGATTTGTATAAGCAAGTGTTTTAACTAGATAATCGATTGGTCAAATATCGAAATTAACCAGATATTAACTTAGATCTTTAAAAAGAATATTTTAAAGATAATACAAGTATGAAATGGTTTTGGGTTTGTCATGACAGTGTGTTAATAACATTCGTCCCTTTTTTATTATACTTATGAATGTAAATAAATCTTTAAAAAGAATGTTTTAAAGCAAAGCATAAGTGAAATGGTTTTGGGTTTGTTGTGACAATGTTTTAATAACATTCATCTTCGACCATTTTTTATTATACTTATGAATGCAAATAGATCTTCAAAAGAATATTTTAAAGATAAGCATAAGCGAAATTTCTTTTGGTTTGTTGTGACAATGTTTAAGTAACATTTGTCTTAAACCTTTTGAATTAATATGTGAAAGTACTTAGATCTTTAAAATGGATATTTTGAATAAAATTATAAGAAAGGAATCTTTTGGAAAATGATAGAGAGAGCAAAGGTTTAAAGTAAGAAATCTTGTTAATGATTTGTGAATATACTTATACCATTTGAGATAAGTATATGAATACTTTTTGAAGTATTGAAAAGAGTACAAATGAATAGTAGAAATTCATAAATGATGTTTTACTAAATAAATGAAGTTTTACTAATAAAGGAGGTTTTAATTAATAAAAGATTAATTAAACAAAAAGAGGATTATAAGCCACTTATATGACTTAATCGTGCTTTGTATGGCTTGATCATGCTTTGTATGTTTACTCGTTTATGGAAAAAATTAAGTCGTATACTTAGCACTAAAAGCCGGTGAAGTAGGCTTGTCTATCTGTTAGGATTAAGACCGATGTTCATGTAGGGATATGAGCAATAGAGCTCTAACCTACCAGCTTCACTCTTGATAGAGCAAGTGATATGAAAATACCGAAAATATGATAAGTATATGAGACTTGGTTTCCATATGCGATCGCTCTTATTATCATTGAATGACAAAATTCGTCGATTTAGTCTTGGAGTGATCGATGACCGGAAGTGTTTTACTTATCGAAAAACACTTCAAGGTGGAGATATGTATTCTTTCTCTTGGAAGTGGATTGGTTATAGATGCGAGAATCTATGTGGAGATTCAAGATCTATTTAAGATGCTCGAATGCATGTAGTTGTTCGTGATCTATTCAGGATGTGGGAATCCATGTGTGATTTCAAGATCTGTTGAGATATAGGAATCCATATGTGGTTTCATGATCTGTTCGAAATGTGGGGATCCAATTTGGGATTCATGTTGGAGACTCATGTGAAAGATGCCGAACGTAACCTCGACATTGGAAATGGCTAAAGACAGAGTAGGCTGCACAATCTGGGGTTGGCTAACCCATGACATGATATTGTCAACTCCATATCTAGATTATGCTTATCGATATGTTGGTACCTGGAGTTGATGGTATTTGGTTCACATTGTTCATGTTTATGTTCTGGCGTGTGCTTTTGTGTTTTCCTTATTGTATATTTTATCTAGAGATTTGTGACGCTTGGTTGTGCATAAAGTTCGGATTCGGCTTCTCCGAAGAAATCTCCGTGGAAAATCCAATATGCGAACGTTCCTTATCGGGTTTTGATTGTACTCCTAATATGCTGTTGAATGTAATCAATGTAACCATTCTGGCTATGTTATAATATTTATATTCTACACCCTAGATATTATCTATTATATAACCTTAGATACCTATTAGATGGTGGTTCTTTTGAGGGGATAACCATTATGGCATTTTATATGGTCTCAAAAGTACTGTTATATAATGGACACATATTTCTTGAGTTTCTCATACCAGACTTATATCTAACGCTTGGTTTTTATTTCCCCTAAATTCCTCGCGTGCTCTTTCGAGTAGTTTGAGAAATGCAGGTTTTCCATTGGTGTTCGTTGGAGCTCTATAAGATGAACTGGATGTTTCACCTACCATAGTATTCTTATTTCCAAAATGCATAACTATATTGTACATATATAAGCTTTTGTCAGGTCGGGTTGTTATAACCGTCCGGGCTGATGATGGTACTTAGGTTTTGTAACTTGGAAAATTTATGTATCGGAGTAACCCTTTGTACTGTTCCTTTGATATTAGATGTTATCGTTCTGCTATGAGATTCTGGTATTGTGTTCCTTCTTCCTTATTCTATTTTGTTTTCTTTTTATTCTACCCTAACTTTTTGCCTTTTTGGCACTTGGATACTCGCTACACGAATGTCGTAAATGTATCGGTGTCGACATTCAGGGGTCGAAAAGGCGAATTTTTACACTTGGTATCAGAGCTGAACGTTAAGCGAGAACCTTGGCTTTGGTGGGTATGACTCATTAATAGGTAGGGTAATGGAATGCCCTAGCATGAGTTGAGATATTATACATATGAAATCATATTTTTTAGTGCTATAAAAGTATTTTATATTATGTCTATTGGTCTGATGAATGGTTCATGAATTCTGGTCGGTACATAGGATGCCATGGTATCGATAGGGATTTCTAAACACTTGAACAAAGAAAACCGACACAGTATTATTTTGAATATGGGAAATGAAATAATTTTACCTAGGATTATATTTTATATAAAAATATATAATTTTCATAGATCGATATAGTTATTTATGATACATTTGGTTGTTAGAAAATGATAATATTTAATTATTACCATTTATTGATTGGTAAGTTGTGCTCGACCAGTTTATGAGCATTTGCTATAGTTTGTTGATTTATAAGAAATTTACCTTCTTACAAAATGGGTTGGGAAGATAGTAAAATTTATGGGAACATTAAATACGAATACCTTGTGAATTAAGTTTCATGGTTTGACTATAAGGCGTTCGATGATAATGTTTGGTTAAATTTGAATTTTAACAAGAGTTGTTTATTATAATCTAAACAAAGATATACATTTGTGAAATGATTTAGACAAAGAAGCGACTTTATATAAGAACGTGGTTTTATATAAGTAGAGTTTATAAAACATGGTTTATAAACAAAAAGGATTTAAATAGAGAATTTGAGAACTTGAATCCCGGTAATCTTTGAAAATGTTTTTCAAGATTTTGGAAAAAAACATAGTAGTATTATTTGAGTGTAAGTATTTAGGAAATTGGCTTATGGAATTGAGATCATGATATTTAATATATTTACAAAGTATTTGATACCATTTTGAAAATGATTTTGGTTAAGTCCGAAAGGCATGTATTGGATGTACTATACTCACTCCTATCGCTTGAAAATAATTCTGGTGATGACTTCAACATCATCAACGTTCATTTTTGGGTTTATAAGTAGGGAATGCTACAGGATTGATTTAGTAAAATGATTTTTGATTTAATTCCAAAAGTATGATTTTTATACAAAAGATATATGTATTATTATTTCAAAATGATTTGAAATGAAAACCAGTGTTTAGTTCTAAAGGTTTTCTTTGGAAAGAGATTTGATATGAACTTTTTAATGCAGAAAAGTTTTATATGTAAGGTGCCCAAGTGGTAGTGGCATAGCCCGGAATAAATGTTGGAAGTTTCATGTTTTCCCTTTTTGGGTAAAGTGTGTTTAATAAATTATTAAAATTTATTAAGATATTTTATGGACACATGTAGCCTATGCATTAGGATTTTATGACATGTGCATCATATTTATGATATGTTGTTTGGTAGATTTCATTTGCTAAAATGAAACGAGATTTTCATTGATTTTGGACAGTTGGAAACTTCCGAATCGTTATACAAATTGAAGCTGAGTGTTTTGTGAAAATATAAAGATTAATTTATACTACACTTGAATTGAGAAGTTAGTAAGTTAAAACAAGTTTAATTTGTTGAACATACTTGTTAAGTAAAATGAATTTGGTGTTTTGTATATACTCTTAGGATATCATGGAGTGTTATACAAATATGAACTTAAGTTGTATAAATATTTATAAACTTGAATTTATGTTTTATGAAATGTTTCATAAATTATTTTAGTATTAAATGAAACATACTATTTGGATAAAAGAAAGTGATAAAAGATATTGGTACAGTTAAGAAACCAATAGGATAAATATGTAATTTTTACATACATCGTTCTATTCGCATGACTGTTCTTGATCCAGCATTCGAGTACATGATTTCAAGGTGGTTTACACCAGCCCAAATAAGGATTTTTCACTTGACGATAAACACTTGATATAGATTCCTGATAAGATCCCAAAGTTTTTTATCATAGTATATGGCAATGCAAGGAGAATGGATGTTTCTAATCAAGGAATCTAATCGGAGCCTGCACTAGAGAGGTCAAGTGATCTATACTAGTTGGGAAGTGAAATTTCTACCGTCAAGCATGTGATCAGAATTGATATTGCGTACGTATGGTCCATGTGCATCGTACGGCTTTAGTATTTGCATACTATGTTTTGTTGGCTTCTAGAGAGTTTAGAAGATGAATCTTTGATTTGCTATGAGGTAGCATGAATAGTCTACTAAGTAATAACCAGAGGCTATTAAGCATACGATATGCTTAGTAGGTTGTTTATCATCCTTGTGCGATGAGAGGATTTTGAACTAAGAAAACCTAGAGGTTTATTTGCTAATTGATTTTGAATATACTTTAAGTATTGCTAGGTGATTATTTCTTTGGTTGCTCGTTTTGGAATTTCGAGGATGAAATATTCTAAATGGGGGAGAATGTAACGGTCCGAAATTTCGAACACTTCGTATTTAAATATCTAAATTATTTAAATATTTGAATCTTGGATTAAATTTTATTAAAATGATTTAATAAGCTTTTTAACCTCCTTTTAAATCATAATTAATGATGGTAAACTTGTTTTGGAAAAATGTTCACAAAAATAACCACTTTGAACAAATATCGAAAATATGACCAAAAATCTTTTTATCGATAAATAGCTTTTTAACCATAAGAAGTTGTTCAAATTATTTTACATACACTTATTTTCTTAGGAATTAAAGAAAATGAAATAAAAATATTTGCTCTTTATTGAAATAAACTTTATGGATGATGTCATGCATGAGGTAAGGGAAGATCTTTAGGAAATGTGCATAAATGGAAGTCTTAAAGGTTAAGTAAATGATAAAGGAGAAGTGATGTTTATAATAAACGTCATAAGGGTTTTGTGGAGTTTTTGATCTTTTACCATCACGTTCCTAAGCCTATATAAGAGGGGCATACCCTTAGGAAATAATCACACAAAATCAAATAAGCTTGAGATGAAGTAGGGGGTTGAAAATGGTGGAAGTGCTTAAGGACTTATCCACTAATTACTCTCTAACTTTTTCAAAAATTAACCAAATCTTCTATAATCCCTTTTAAACTTTAGCTTTGGGCCTAAGACAGCTTGTGAAGCATGATTAGCAAGTAAGAAGTGGAAGGATATGAGAGGAAGAGGGGGAGCTTGGATGGGTCGTGAGCATGGAGGAGGAGGAAGGTGTTGGCTTTGGTTTGGAAGTGCTAAAGATTGGACCTTTAGGCTTGTGTTGATGGAAGGTGGTGGTTCATACAGCTTTGTGCTTGGGTTAGGCATGGATCTAAGTGAGTTATCTCACTATCTCTTAAGTATATATTGTACATATATATGTTGTGTTTGAATTAAAGTTAAAGTGACATTAACTAAGTAAAGTTATAAACTTTGGACCCATCTTGCTTTTGAAAGAAAATGATAATTTTATATTGTATAAAATCACCTCTATTACTCTCTTAGACATGTGTCGTGACCTTGACTAGATGTTTGAATGGTTGCTTAACTTGTGTGTTAAATTGAAGTAAGTTTGAAACTGTTTGAAGCGAGAATAGTCCTTATAAGTGCACTTCGAAATCCCTTGTTTTCAGGAACTTTTATAAATAAATGTAAAGATTTTTTATGGATTTCTTTCCATGATTTTAAATTACTCTAATGGTATTACTAAATATAAAAATATCAAGTCTTAAACCATTTGTTTAAGTAGTTAAAACTAGTCGCAAAGGTTGTGCTTTTCAATGTTGTTTTGACAGGGACCTTAAAAGCACTTATAGATGTTGTAGTGAGTCGCTTATGGTTTTAAGTTTTTAAAATGCAACGTTTTGGTTAGTTTTTCATGATTTAAATGGTATATAAATTGTTTTCTTTATAAAATCATTTTATGGAAGTTCGTATAAAATGTATTTGAGTATGAAAAATGAAGAATAGAAATTTAAATATGGTTTTACTGATTATTTACGAATTTTGAAAGTAAAGTGGTGCAAAATGTTAAACATATTTTTAATCAAACTTCTAAAGTAGTTATTTGCAAGTAATATTTTACATAGATGTTTAAAACCTATTTACAAGTATTTCTATAGTATCATTTTATATATATAAGTTTTGACAAAGGTGATTGACTAGGCTTAACACTAAAAGCCGACGAGTAAACTTATCTGTTTGTGAGATTCAAGAATGAGGTGTCCAAGCATGGCTTGGAGAAACCAGTGCCCAAACTTACCTGGGTTCACTCTTAAACAAGGAACAGTATAAGTTGAAATGTCGAAAATGTGTTAATCTTGTTGTTTACTTGTTTGAAAAAGGTAATTAACTTTACTTAACACTAAATGCCGACGAATTAGGTTTATTTATCTCTAAGAGTTAAAGATTGATGTCAAGTAGAGATGGAGTAGTAGAGCTCCATCCTTTATGGCTTCCCTCTTGTCAGAGGAATAGTTAAGTCGAGAATATCAAAAACGAGTTAAGTATACAAATATTGATTTGTGTAAGCAATTGTTTTAACTAGATAATCGATTAGTCAACTATCGAACTTAACCAAATATTAACTTAGATCTTTAAAAGAATGTATTAAAGATAATACAAGTATGAAATGGTTTTGGATTTATTGTGACAATGTGTTAATAACCTTCTTCTTTAACCCTTTTTATTATACTTATGAATGTAAATAGATCTTTAAAAAGAATGTTTTAAAGACAAGTATAAGTGAAATGGTTTGGGTTTGTTGTTACAATGTTTTAATAACGTTCATCTTCAACCCTTTTTTATTATAATTATGAATGTAAATAGATCTTTAGAATAATGTTTTAACGATAAGCATAAGCGAAATGGATTTTGATTTTGAGTGGATTTGCGAAAGTACTTAGGTCCTTAGAATGGATTTTTTGGAGGAAATTAAGTAAGGGATCTTTTGGAAAGAGATAGAAAGAGAAAAGCTTTAAAGTAAGAAATTTTGATAATGATTTGTGAATATACTTATACCATTTGAGATAATTATATGAATACTTTTTGAAGTACTGAAAAAAGTACAAATGAATAGTATAAATTCATAAATGATATTTTATTAAGTAAAAGAAGTTTTACTAATAAAGGAGGTTTTAATTATTGAAAGATTAGTTAAACAAAAGGGGATTAGAACTCGCTTATATGACTTAATCGTGCTTTGTATAACTTGATCGTGCTTTGCATGTTTACTCGTTTATGAAAAACATTTAGTCGTATTCTTAGCACTAAAAGCCGATGAAGTAGGCTTGTCAATCTGTTGGAATTAAGGCTGAAGTTCATGTAGAGATATGAGCAATAGAGCTCAAACCTACATGCTTTACTCTTGATCGAGGGATAATGTGAGATGGAAATATCAGAAATGTGATAAGTATATAAGACTTGGTTCCATATGCGATCTCTCTCATTATCATTGAATGACCAAATTCATCGGTTCAGTCTTGAAGAGTCCAGGATTGGTAAGTGTTTTACTTACCAAAAACCACTTCAAGGCTGAGATATGCTTTCTATCTCTTGAAAGTGGATTTGTTCTAGATGTGGTAATCTATATGGAAATTCGAGATCTATTTAAGATTCTCGAATACATGTAGTTATTTGTTATCTATTCAGAATGTGGGAATCCATGTGTGATTCCAAGATCTATTGAGATATGGGAATTCATATATGGTTTCGTGATTTGTTCGAGATGTGGGGATCCAATTTGGTGTTCGTGTATTGTTCAAGTGATGAAGACTCGTGTGAAAGATGTCGAACGTAACCTCGACATCGGAAATGGCTAAAGACAGAGTAGGCTGCACAATTTGGGGTTTGGCTAACCCACGCCAGGATATTGTCAACTTCATATCTAGTGTATGCTTATTGATATGTTGGTACCGGGAGTTGATGGTTTTTGGTTCACGTTGCATGTTTGTGTTCGGGTATGGGCTTTTATGTTTTTCTTCTGTTATATTATACCCAGGGATATATGACGCTCGAAAGGTAACTTTTGATCCTTTTGAATAGAGTTCAGATTTGGCTTCTCCGAAGAGATCTCCATGGAAAATCCAATATGCGAACGTTCCTTACCGGGTTTTGATTGTACTCCTAATATGCTGTTAAATGAAACCAATGTAACCATTCCAACTATGTTATAATATTTATATTCTACACCCAATACATTTTCTATTATATCACCTTATGTACCTATAAGATGGTGGTTCTTTTGAGGGAATAACGATTATGGCACACTATGCAGTCTCAAAAGTATTGTTATATGCTGGATGATAGAGTTAGGGGTATGCCATAGGGGCAATTATGTAATTTGTTACATATATCTAACTCGTTGAACATTGTTATTCACAATAAAGGTGTTTCTTTTTATTATATACTTGATATAATGTGGTTAAATTAATTAATTTATTAAATTAAAAGTATATTTAATAGAATATCCATAAATGGTATATTTTGTGATAGTAGTTACAAAGTGTGGTGGCCATGAGTAATTTATCACAATAAAACAAATATACCATTTTAAATGTTCCTAGTCAAGATGCATCGAGACTGGATATCGATGTATCCGTTGAGACTAGAGTATGTAACACTCTTCAAATGTTGGGCAGTGTATTACTCATGACTGCTGGGGGCACCTAGGGGTTACGTACCGATAGTTATTAGATAACTATGAAACGACTCACTCGATAGTTTTATGTTGGTTAATATAACTAAGGTCAAACAGAAATATCGATGTGACTGATTTACACAGTTCTCTCGACTTGAGAATACTGTGGATCTTCTATATGAAAGCTCCGCTTTGATAATAGTCAAATCATAGTATGACGTTCCATCGAGTGACTATAGTTGGGTCTAGTGGAAGTATTGGAAGCGAAGCACTATTCAAGAGAGGATTCGTCTCCTCAGTTATATGGGGTTAGTATCATGGTCAACTCAAGTCAACTCAAAGTCAAAGTCTCTGGCTAGAGCATTTTGGTTAATAATAATTGTTATTATTGAACCAAGGACTTTGTGTTTGGACTATAAAGTTGAATATGGATGATATTGGAATTTTGACCATTACCAAATTCCAAAAGTCCTAATGTGATATAGTTTTGACGAAGAGAATTGGTGTAAATAATTGTCACCATTAGGTACCGCTTATAATAAGTAAAATTTGATTTTACCAAAAGAACTGTAAGCGATGAACTCAGTCAAACTGTCATACCACCTGCTAAGTGACGTGTGAACATTAATATTTGAATTGTTTAATATTAATCGCTGACTAAATTCACACCTCTGAGTCGCACAACCGCATTTGTGATTTCTCCTCAAACTACACAATTTAAATAGTTTGTAAAATGTTGTAAACTGATTAAATTAATTAATATTTATGAAATATTAATTATTGTTAATTTATTTGATGTTTTGAATGTTGTTGGTAATTATTTTAATGCATGTATAAAAGTTATATTTGCAAATATCGATATGCGATATCGCTATAATTTTAAACACGTTTTAAATAATAAAATAATTACATAAAAGGTGTTTTCTTTTATTTGGAAAAGTTGCATATTTGGAATATGCATGGATCAACTATATAATGGTAAGAGGAGGAAATCAAATAATGAGATTAATTGAAATTTAAAACGAGGAAATAAAGGAGGAAGTTTTAATAGGAGAATAGGAAAAGGTTCCTTTAATTCTATTAAAAACAAAACCTCCTCATTTTTGAAAGTACATAGAGAACAGAACGTGAATTTTTTTCCTTCTCTTGTCTTCCTCTTCTCTATTATTCATTCATGCCTGAAACTTCATCTAAAAAAACATCAAAAACAAATTCAATTCAACATCAAACTAAATTAAAATGGTGGTTCATTTTTCTCTTGCAAAGTGGGATGGTGATTTGTTTGAAATCTGAGGAGAAGCCACAAATCAAGGTGTGATGAGGGCAAGGTCTATCGGATCTAAAGAGTGTTCAATCAGGTCTTGTTATTGTTCTGTCATTCAATGTATTTCTATGTGATTCATCCTAAGGTAATTATATGTGTGTATAATTCTATATTTTCATATCTTATAATTTGTTCTTACTCCCTTAATCTCTATCTTTCCCTTTTGTTCATACTTGTGAATTTGAATCTTGATTTGAATATCTTCATTCCCTTGCTTGAATCAATTGTTCTATCATGTTAAAACATAGAATGTTTTCTTTTGTTCGCTGCTATTTTGTTATGAATTATAACATCTCATTTTCTGTCTCATGTATGATTGTTTGATTAACTAATTTAACCTAGATCTAGACCTTCTTAATTTTATTTTATGTATTATGTGATTGTTTGCAAAGTTTGTTTAATCTAGATCTAGATATTCTTATCTCAAATCTATATATGCCTATGTCCTTTGATTTTGTTGTTTAAAAAACAGAAAATAATTGAACTTTGATTTTTTTTATTCATAATTCAGTTTTTCATAACAAAAGGTTTACACTTGAATATTTATAGATGGGTTGCTATGTAACTAAATTTGGTAATAATCACATTAATTAAACTTTATCATCAAATTAATATGATGTTTTAATTGTCGTGTTTCAAATCATTCTAAGATAAACTCTTTCTTTTAAAAGATAAAGGGAAACATTAAATCAATGATATGTTCCATGGTTTGCAATTCCATCTCTATTAGAGAAGGAAATTAAAGGTTTACTTCTCATATTAATTAATTGCATAAGAGAAGGAAATTAAAGGTTTCCTTCTCATATTTATTTTGGTAAGTAACTGCTACACATGTAGGTGTATTTGATATACTCATTCATTTAAATTTATATAATATTCAAACCCTATTGAAAGTTTTTTTCACCAAATTAAATAAAATATTGATTTTATTTAAAAGAAGATTTAGTGAAGATCTAAATGTATTTAGACTTCATAGGCCCATTAAAGATCCAAAATGGTAAAAAATTTGAAATTCACTAGTTTTTTTGGCTACGGGTTGGTCCAGTTCCAACAATGGTATCAGAGCCCAATAGCCTATGCGGTCTAAATTACTCATGTTAGGGTTAACTAATTAAGCTTACGCACTTAATACGGTGCCTAGAAAGGTGATGTCTAGGATTGGAATTGGATAATCAAGTACCATGTCCTACCTGGTTACCTGCTTGGTCTTAAAGGTAAAGTGAGGCCTAAGGTTGCCCCAGTTAGAAAAGGCCCAATTTGGATTGGGCCTTCGACTAATTTCAAAATAGTTTTGAAAATTGAGACAAGATTTTAAATTTAAAAGTTAAATTTAAAATAAAAACATGTTTATTATAAAAGGTTATGATATAACATAAATTTTCAAAATGTTTGAAAAGATAATGAAAATTTCAACATGTTTGAAACTGTTTAAATATTAATTTCAAAATTTAAAATTTATTAATAAGATTAATAAAATAAATTAATTAAATGGGTTAATTAATAAATACTTATAACATGTATTATATATGTTGATATATGTTATGTTATTTTAAAGTGTTAAGACAACATAAGTATACATGTATGTAAGATAAATTTTAAAATTGATATAATTTAATTAAAATTGTTTAATTAAATAAATTAATTAAAGGTTAATTAATTAAATAAAAAAGTATGCATATATAAGATATATGTTTTATACTATAAAGGTTATAGTATACATTATAAAGGTTATAATAGATATGTCTAATATAAAAGTTGTATTGAAATATTAATTTAAAATTAACTAAAGAGTTAATTAATTAAAATTAATTAAATAAGATTTAATTAATAAAATTTTATACATAAGATAATTATAAAAGTTAATTAAAATATGAAAGTTATATAATAATGAAACTTGTATAATATGAGTGTATAAACTAAAGGTGGAACATTAAAGAAACCCAAATAGACTTAAGGAATAGATACATACATAAATGTACGTATATTGTAATTTCTGATGTATTTGACACTTGAATCACGAGAATATTTCATAAGAAATACATTATTCCATAAGTCGATATCACTCAATATAATATACCGAAGATTATGAATCTTCAATATAATATTGTCCTCTACCATATATAATTAATAAATTACTTGCATACTCCTTAGTTGTTGAGCAAACTCAAGATAGGGATGTGATGTGTAGTATTATTAATATATTGAATAGACAAGGTAAGATAACTATATGTATTTTTTGAGCAAACTCAAGGTATATATACTATACTTAGGCCGTCGCGATGTGGTGGTATAAGTGAATAATCTCTTTCGATTTGTTGAGCAAACTCAAGGTCGAAATGAGATTAGGACAAAGAAAAATAGGTTAGGAGTTGTATGTGATACAACGGATAAGGAGTTATCCATCGTTTGTGGGCTATGATTTGTTTAGCAAACTCAAGGTCAGAATACCTAGACATATGAGTCCTAACACCCACTAGTGAAGTCGAAAGACTTCTATGTTTCATCTTGAGGTTTGGAGAAACATAAAAGACTAGTGGGAGCCTTATTAGAAAAATGAAATGGTAACATTTAACCTTTCTAATATTGTAAGAACATATGCTAAATAATGATATAATTATCTACAATGATAAATTTGTGCATTTAATATGACTGATAAAATGTTTATCAATTAACATATACAAACGAACTGAATTGAAAGTTGATAAGTGGAAATATAATGCCCACTATTAAATTCCTATTGCATGTTAATTAACTTTCAACACCCATGCAAGTGCCTGATTTTACATCCACTGAATATTTGTGGTTTGGTCACTTATGCATTTATTTGGCCAAGACCATGTACTGCATTCTATGAGTTTCGAACTCTAAAAGCAATACAAGACTATGGATATTTGATCCATGTACAATTGCATATAAATGTTATATGGTGAATGGTCAAAGTTTGTAACGTACAATATTTCGATGAAATTAGTTCATCCAAAAAACCAAATAAACTTTAGTGCGAGATCGAGTATTCAATCTGATTGATTACAAAAGGGATCATATTGTGTTAATGTAACACAAGACCATAAACTACAAGATTAATATAAGAACTCGATCGTTGAAATGTCATTTTGATCGGTTTACGTAAAGTGCAACATATTTGATGTCCTTAAATGTTAAGGATAATCAAATGCGCCTTTGTAAAGAGTTTGTTATGATATTGTAGTACGGTTTTCTTTTGAATAGTTTGACCATTTGAAATGAAAACGAATGTATAAGAATAGATGTAATTTAAGGTACAGTTAGGATGAAGAGAATGAATAGTCACTTCGTCTTCATAAAAAAACAATGGAAATGAGAATTGTAATAATAATAAAAGATACTTAACATTGGAATAAGAATATGATTTCTATTCTAAAATTTATTTTAGTATAGAAAATTGTTTTCTATGAGATTTGTTTCTAAGGTTCAAGATAGTTGATCAAAGAACTCTCCACTGTAAACTAGTTGCAATATATGAAATAAATAAATCTATATTAAGTGAATGATGGATCTCCGAATTTAGTACACTATTATAGTAGTGGTGGAAATAGTGGGGGCATGCCATATAGCACTTATTAATTGCATCATAGTACGAAAATTGTTTTCGTAAAACTTACTATACATTATTTATGAAATAATGATTATTTTTCAGTATCAACTGAAGAAAATAGACAACGCTATATTTCAATATGAATATTCCTTATGAAATAAAACTATAATGTGGTAATTTTTTTATAATACAAGTGATGCATTGGAAAATACAAAAGTATCTAATACTATTTACAATTGTTTTAGAATTATAGACTAAGCCGTAGTTTTGAGAAATAATTTTATTGTATGATTTTGATCATACGATACTTGTTAATTATATCTCAAACAATAAAGGGCTAGGCACCCATTTAGTGGGAGTATCATAAGATTTGATGAACTCTTCGGTTTGATACATATAGATGTATGTAGGGCTGTTATGGTAACGGTAAATTTACCATTACCATACCATTACCAGCCAATCGGTTACCATTTTCGAGTGAAATTGGTATACCAGTTTAATCGGTATGGTAACGGTAAATTTACCATTTTCTACGGTAAATCATCGGTAACATTTTTTTCAATACCAATGGTAACGGTAATTTTACCAGTCAATTTATATTACATGTATACATGTAACATGCTTTATTATAGGCATTTAGAACCAAGCAAATGATTAAATTTAGTTTATTAACCAGGTGAAATAATGTTAAATACACTTCACTTCTTTCTCATTTATGTCTTTTATTAAGTAACACTATAAATTGTATAATGAAGCATCGTTATGGTGTGAATACATGTTATGTTACTAACTTTTTTTAGACAAACGGTAATTTACTATTACCAGTGTAACGGTTACCAAATTATCGGTATACCAGTGTTCGGTGTACCAGCCTATCGGTAACGGTAAGCAATTTTCTCTTACCAGTAAAAATGGTATGGTAACGGTATTTGTGAAATGGTAACGGTAACCATTACCATAACAGCCCTAGATGTATGCAATCGTAATTCTATAAATACCAAAACAGTTCCACATACTTTGTCATATTCACCGATGAGTTATCGTTGACATGGACATGTGTATTTGATACACATGTAGTATGTCTATGGTAAACTTATAGAGTATAAAACAGAAGTAAATAAATTAACATGCGATAGAAATGATTTGACTTGATCGAATGAGTGAGTATATTGGAAAATGTTCCGAACGTACCTAAAATGAATAAAGATTCAATCTCAAACTTACCCCTCCATGTGATACATAATGATGCATCGATATGGAGTAATCGAACTTTGTTGGACAATGTACGATTAATTGTGAGTGAAGTTGAGTTAGTTCCTTTCTATAAGGTAATGTACTTAAGGTTAGTACACAAGATTAATATTATTTCATCTGAATAACAGTTTACAAAATTTTACAAGATAAAGGTTTATAAGAAACTCCAACATATCCTAGGCCAAGGAGTTTAGCAGGTTGTGCGAGTCGAAAGATTGCATGTAATAATTGTTCATTAGGTACCTTGTATGAATCTCCCTTAAAGGATTTTGAAAAGACTGTCATTGGATGACATATTTATGTTTCAAACATAATTTTTGTAAACTAAAACCAAATCAATTTTATAAATAAAAAATTAATAAAACCTTTAGGAATACCTATTCTACTGCACTGAGAAACAATTGTTGTTTCAAGATATGCTAACTTCATTGTGAAGAAATTTCTTTGAGTAATTATTGGTAGTAAAATGGAATTGGATACGATCCATAGATAGAACCGATTATATGAGATGGAATGAAATTAACTAACCTAAACGAACACATAGCATTAGAATGTCTAATAAGTATTCTCGCACATCGAAGAGAAACTACGAGTTCCTTATTAATGTCGAAAATATATAATCCAAGATTGTTTAATTAAACCATTGGACTCTATATGGTATGATATCAAATCCAAAAGAATCCCAAGTATGCTATCTAAATATAGGTTTTTGTGATCGTAACTAAAGGGATAACATTCATCGACCACAACTATGTCTTTATGAGTGAGACCAAATATGTTGGAATTAAATGATCAATGTTGATAAGAATAAGATCACAAATTCCAATTGTTGAAATTAGCATAGTATATTTGATATTCAACATGTTCAAGTTAATTCAGATTTACTCACAAAATTATCGCTTGATAATTCCTAGTGTTTCGGTACATATGTATTGAAATAGAAAATTCTAAATAACGATTTAGAGTAAGCTGTTTATGTATATTAACCAAAAATGCCTCAAAGTCAGTGGGAGCGATATTGAGTTTGTGAGTCTTTGAATATGATCCAAAAAATGATACGAAAGTATCATTTTTTAAGCACCAAGATTGAATAAGTATTTTGATAGAAATATCAAATAGTTTGATTTTCAATCAAAGTGCAGAGGAAGCGTGTGTTCATAAGAAAGAACGTTAAAAGGTACATTGATATTTCAAAACTGTAACTAAACAACACGTTGTTAATTTTAACGATGTACTTGTGTCAAAATCATCCTTAGTTGTTTTAATACTCAACATTGGATTAATAAATGATGTCTTTTATAGTAAGTATAAAAGATGTCTGAAATGTCCCAAATGATATGCAAGGACACCTTATTAAAATGTTTAATACAGAACTTGTAACATTGATTCTTTCGCATTCGTAAAAGGAATTATCATACATGTTATGTTGTCTACGATATCATGATTTGTTTATGTATTTGATACATGAGGAAAATATCAAATCCAAATCGATATCACTAAATAGTTGTTTGAAGGGTTCTCGTGTATTTATGAAATACTAGAGAATCGTTTACAGAAACAAAAACTCCTTATGAAGGAGTGTTCGAACACAAACTACATAAGTCATATTGAGTGTAGTATGTCAATAATAAATTCAAGTTAAGAATTTTAAGTTTGAAATGTTCCAAATAAAAGACTGGCTTATTCAATAAAAAAAGCTACGTACATCGCCTTGAATATTGCCGCAATAAAAATAATGTATATAAAATTATAAGTGCACAAATTTATAATTGAGCTGATTCCAAATGTTGAGAATCTCATAACATTGTTATATGATAAGAATGTCGCGATATGGTTCATAATAGAACTTAGAGCTCACTAGAGGTCGAGAGACATACTCTGAATTGTTCCACGTGATAAAGCAGTTTATCACCGTCGGAGAGTGTTGATTGATAGAGTAGATAATTGAAACATAATAGCATACCCGTTTACAAAGAGACTGACCCAACTGGTTTTGAGAAACCAAATGAGGAAGTTGGAATAAGATTCCATAATTGACCCCAAGTGCAAGTGGGAGATTGATAGAGTTAGGGGTATGCCCTAGGGGCAATTATGTAATTTGTTGCATATATCTAACTCGTTGAGCAATCTTATTCATAATAAAGGTGTTTATTTCTATTATATACTTGATAATATGGTTATATTAATTAATTAATTTAATTAAAAGTATATTTAATAGAAAATCTACAAATGGTATATTTTGTGATAGTAGTTACAAAGTGTTGTAATCGTGAGTAATTTATCACAATAAAACAAACATACCATTTTAAATGTTCCTAGTCAAGATGTATCGAGATTGGATATCAATGTATCCGTTGAGACTAGAGTAAATAACGCTCTCCAAATGCTGGGTAGTGTATTACTCATGACTACTGGGGTCACCTAAGGGTTGCGTAATGATAGTTATTGGATAACTATGGAACGACTCACTCGATAGCTTTCTGTTGGTTAATATAACTAGGGTCAAATAGAAAATATCGATGTGACTGATTTACATAGTTCTCTCGACTTGAGAATACTGTGGATCTTCAATATGAAAGCTCCGCTTTGATTACAGTCAAATCATGACATGGCGTTCCATCGAGTGACTATAGTTGGGTCGAATGGAAGTATTGGAAGTTAAGCACTATTCAAGAGAGGATTCATCTCCTTAGTTATATGGGGTTAGTATCATGGTCAATTTAAGTCAACTCAAAGTCAAAGTCTCTGGCTAGAGCATTTTGGTTAATAATAATTGTTATTATTGAACCAAGGACTTTGTATTTGGACTATAAAGTTGAATGTGGATGATATTGCAATTTTGACCATTACCAAATTTCAAAAGTCCTAATGTGATATAGTTTTGACGAAGAGAATTGGTGTAAATAATTGTCACCACCAGGTACCACTTATAATAAGTAAAATTTGATTTTACCGAAAAGACTTATAAGCAATGAATTCAGCCAAACTGTCATACCACCTGCTAAGTGACGTGTGAACATTAATATTTGAATTGTTCAATCTTAATCGCTGACTGAATTCACACCTCTAAGTTGCACAACCGCATTTGTGATTTCTTCGAAAATCACACAATTTAATTAGTTTGTAAAATGTTGCAAACTGATTAAATTAATTAATATTTATGAATATTAATTATTATTAATTTATTTGATGTTTTGAATGTTGTTGGTAATTATTTTAATGCATGTATAAAAGTTATATTTGCATATATCGATATGCGATATCGGTATAATTTTAAACATGTTTTAAATAATAAAATAATTACATAAAAGTTGTTTTCTTTTATTTGGAAAAGTTGCATATTTAGAATATGCTTGGATCAGCCATATAATGGTAAGAGAAGGAAGTCGATTAATGGGATTAATTGAAATTTAAAACGATGAAATAAAGGAGGAAGTTTTAATAGGAGAATAGGAAAAGGTTCCTTTAATTCTATGAAAAACAAAACATCGTCATTTTTGAAAGTACACAGTTCACAGAATGTGAATTTTTTTTCCTTCTCTTTTCTTCCTTCTCTATCATTCATTCATGGCTGAAACTATATCCAAAAAAAGCATCAAAAACAAATTCAAATCAACATCAAAACTGAATTAAAAGGTGGTTCATTTTTCTCTTGCAAAGTGGGATGGTGATTTGTTTGAAATCTGAGGAGAAGCCACAAATCAAGGTGTGATGAAGGGCAAGGTCAATCGGATCTAGAGAGTGTTCAATCAGATCTTGCTATTGTTCTATCATTCAATGTATTTCTACATGCTTCATCCTAAGGTAATTATATGTGTGTATAATTCTATATTTGCATATCTTATAATTTTTTCTTATCCCATTAATCTCTATTTTTACCTTTTGTTCATACTTGTGAATTTGAATCTTGATTTGAATATCTCCATTCCCTTTGTTGAATCAATTGTTCTATCGTGTTAAAACACAGAATGCTTTCTTTTGTTCGCTGCTAATTTGTTATGAATTATAACATCTCATTTTCTGTCTCATGTATGACTATTTGATTAACTAATTTAACCTAGATCTAGACCTTCTTAATTTTATTTTCTATATTCTATGTGATTGTTTACAAAGTTTGTTTAATCTATATCTAGATATTCTTATCTCAAATCTATATATGACTATGTCGTTTGATTTTGTTGTTTAATAAAAAACGGAAAATAATTTAACTTTGAATTTTTTTATTAATAATTCAGTTTTTCATATCAAAAGGTTTACACTTAAATATTTAGACATGGGTTGCTATGTAATTAAAATTTGGTAATAATCGCATTAATTAATCTTTGTCATCCAATTAATATGATGTTTTAATTATCATGTTTCAAATCATTCTAAGATAAACTCTTTCTTTTAAAAGATAAAGGGAAACATTAAATCAATGATATATTCCATGGTTTGCAATTCCATCTAATTAACAATTATATCTCTGCTTAAAAAGGAAGGAATATTTTCACAACTGTTTACCATTTTCATTAATCTTGATATTCTTTGATTTACTACTTGTAATTGAAATGAAATCAAATATTAAATCAATGATATATTCTAGATTTGCAATTCCATCTAATTAAAAATTATATCTCTGCTTAAAAAGGAAGGAATATTTTCACAACGGTTTCAAACCATTTTCATTAATCTTAATATTATTTGATTTATTGCTTATAATTGAAATGAAATTTATTTTATTTGAACTGTTATGCTAAACATTAATTGTATATGTGTGTGTGTATGTATTTACAGTGTATATATATATATATATATATCTGTGTGTGAATTTATATATTAATAAATAAATAAAATTGTTCATGTTTAGGACGGCAAAGGCATATATAGATGGAAAATGTGTCCATTGTGGTGTAAATCCCAACATCTATGCAATGTTTACATTAGTTTTGTACACTTTTATATATTGCACTTACACTATACACATGGGCGCATGGGATATGCTCAGAATCATTTGCAATTAACTAAATCAAATTTGACCAATGCATTCGTAACAATTCATTCCTTTGAAATTTTAACATCTTTATTTAACATATCATCAATCTAATGAGAGACAAAAATGAGAGGTTTCTCTCTCTTCAATTAATGTTGTTTACTCCCTTAATTAATTGCATAACTATTAGAGAAGGAAATTAAAGGTTTCCTTCTCATATTTATTTTAATAAGTAACTGCTACACATGTAGGTGCATTTGATATACTCATTCATTTAAATTATATAATATTCAAACCCTTTTGAAAAAAATTTAGCCAAATTAAATAAAATATTGATTTTATTTATCCAAAATGGTAGAGTTTTTTTAAATCCACCAATTTCTTCCGCTACGGGTTGGTCTAGTTCCAACACTGGTCAAATATTTCTTTAGTTTCTCATATCAGACTTATGTCTAACGCTTGGTTTTTGTTTTCCCTAAATTCCTCGCATGCTCTTTCGAGTAGTCTAAGAAAAGCAGGTTTTCCATTACTGTTCAATGGAGCTTGAGAAGATGAGCTGGATGTTTCATCTACCATAATATTCTTATTTCCGTTGCATTACTATATTGTACATATCAGCATTTATGATGACAAGTTTTTATAACTGTCCAGGCTGATGATGGTACTTAGATTTTATAACTTCGAAAATTTCATATCGAGGTAACCCTTTATATTGTTCCTTTAATATTATATGTTATTGTTCCACTATGAGATCTGATATTGTGTTCCTTTTTTCTTATTCTATTTACTTTTCTTGTTATTTTACCCTAACTTTTCGTCTTTCAGGCACTTGGATACTCAGCATGCGAATATTGTGGATGTATTAGTGTCGACTTGGGGCTCGAAAAGGCGAATCATTACAAAGCCTACTACATAAAATTTTCTGAAGTGGGTTTGGTTATGAAAAAGTTGTGTTAAAAAACTTATTGAGAGAAATTATGGGATATGAAATGTAAAGATGTAGGATTTCTATACCTCAATGATCTTCACCAACCATTGAATAACAGATTGAAGAAACATAGTAATGTATCTGAAGTAAAGTTGAAAATTTTGGAGTATGAAGGTTGTTGCGGTTGTTTGTTGGATTTTGGAGAATACGGTATTTTATATTGTTGCTAATGAAACATTTGATTTTAGAATTTGGAAGAAATTGAGAGGAATCTACGCAAAGAACTCAATAATAAAAATGGCTTTTCTAATGAAAAGATTGGTAAATCTAAAGCTTAGGAAATGTGGTCAATTAGAGAGCATCTTAATGATTTTTAAAATAATTATGAATCGATTGACGGCTATGAATTACAAGACGGATGATGGGACACAATCCTTAATGTTGATGAGTTCGCTTGAGTGTTAGGAAATACTTGTAGTAACATTAAAAACTCAAATTCAGATGGAGTTGGTTTAATGACATCGGTTGTTAGTAGCATACTTAATGAAGAGATATGGATGATGAATCTAATGGAAGAAAAGGATAAGGAGGAATGGGAAGTGAAAATTTTGTTAAAGATGTCCATTTTACAAGGAGGGGTAATCATCCGAATATGAAAAGATGATCAAGTAGATCGAATATGGAAGAGATTTCATTTGATATTACTATGAAAACCTTGATCACCACTTGAAATTTCACAATAAGCTTAAAAGGATAAAAAAATGATGAAATCATTAGAGGAATGTAAAGGTAATCTTGAGGAAGGCAGGGATGACGATGTAAATTTTGGTATTAGTAATGATATTCTTTGTGTTGAGGGAAGAAAATAAGTTTAGTGAATGCTTGATTTGGGTGCTTGTTTTCATATGTGCAATCAAAAAGGAGCATTCATTGGTTATAAGGAAGTAGAAAGCAAGGTGTAGTCCGCTAATGATGAAGATGTCGAGGTGAAGGATGTAGGTTCAGTTAGGCTAAAGATGTATGATGGAAGAGTAGTGAAACTCATGGGAGTTAGGCATGCCTCAGAAATTAAGAAGAATCATGTTTCGATTGGAAGGCTGCAATTTTTCAACTCGAGGTAGAGTCACTATGATTTGGAAGGGTAATAGAAAGGTGTTTCACACAAAAAGGGAAAGCAACAATGTTTACAAATTGCGTGGGAAAAGATGGAGAATGAAGAATGTGGGGTTGAATAGGGAAATTTATCAAAATCAAGGTAGAGCAAGTAACAAAAAGCTGCAAAGACTGCATAGAAGTCTTTGTGGTATTACAAGAAGTTCTGAGTTACTAATGATATGCTTGTTCAATTAGTGTACATGCATATTTATGTGGTTTGAAGGTTGGTAAAGTTTTCGTTTTGAGATGGAGACGTTTGTTTCCATTATGATATTGGAGACTATTTGAAGCTTACAGTTGTAGGTGGATATTGAATGGCATTTACGGAAATATAGTACCAAGGTGTTGACTGTTAAGATTGATGCTAAAAATTTTCGTTGCTTGGAGTTGGAGAGTGTTGTGATTTGTGATACAAAATCACTATAGAAGAAATAAATATAATAAAAGGAAAACATATATTTGGACTTGCTCAAATAATATTGCATATATGGATATGTATTTCAAAACAAAAGGAGAAGATTTTACTCTTTTAAATTAGATGCAACAATTTAGTTGTTGTCATATAAAGGATGATTTGAGCACCAAGTAATATCTTGTTTTAAATAGACGTGCATGGATCATTCTAAATTGTGAAAAAAATGTTATTTTTCTAGGGTTTTAGAGATTGAGATTTCTTCTCAATTTTAAGATTTTCTCTTATAATCTTTTTGGTGAATTTGGTAATGGTTGTTTGAAGGAATTTCTTAGCTTTTTTTTTTTCACTTCTCAAATCCAATTGTGTTGGAATCCTCGAAAAACCCTAATGGTATATATGTTTTACAACGTTTTATCAAACATCTTATTAGACTAATTTGTGATAGGATTGTCTCTTTTGAGCTTTTTTCAATAGCCATTAGCAAACGTTGTAGTAAATCTTATTACAACTTTGGTCAAAAGTTGTAAAAGAATGTACTACAACATTTAATAATCGTTTTCAAAAACTTCTAATAACATTTAGTTAAAGTTGTAATTTTTGAGTATCACAACTCTTCAAAATCGTTTTCCAACTTTTATTTTAAATGTTATAAACATCTATTAGGACTCTTTTAAAAGTTGTGTACTACTGTTAGTTTGCTACAGCACCTGCAGTTGTGGACCTTTTGGTCCTTTCTTTGATATTTTGTTCAATATTCATAGGAATTCAAATACTAGCAAAATATCCGTAGATTCAAATACCAACAAGAAATATTTTGTCAAACTACTTAACATTCAAAATATGTCATCATTACAAAAAATCAGGTTCAACTAATCTTTTACTCAACATCTCTTGGATTTATTGCTATTAAGATACTTATTATTTCGGATTGATGTTGAAAATTGGAGCTTTCACACTGAAATAAGATTTAGATCGTCTGTAACCAGATCAACGGTTAAGTTACAAGGTCGTTGTCTTTTTTTCCTTAAATCATGCCTTTTCAAGTTGATTTAAGGGATACATGAAAAACTGCTTTCAAATCTTAATATCCATAAAATAATCAATAAAAATAATTCCTCGACCTATCAAGCTTACTTTGAAGAAACAAATTGGCCACCCTAGCGATTAAGACTACTCATTCACTTATTCCTGTACAGAAAAAGAACAGTCATGCAACGTTGTATGATTTGACCTTCCACTACATCGACCTTACATTTGGTTGGATAAACCAAGATGCAAGATCACTTGTACAGATATTTACGTGAAACTTCAACAGTAAACCATGCAGAGGAAACGTAATGCAGGCCCTCTATACTTCATTTTGTAACGACACACTGATTGCAATTATTTCTACCATCAATAACTAAAGTCGCACACAAACGTTATGCACAGGCAGTGTTTAATTACAAATAAGAGAAAATATTATCTAACTTCTAACAAGCCGCTGAAAGATGTTAACTTAAAAATCTGGCTGCTAAGTTTAAAAACATATAGAATCCATAAATCACGTGGATTCCATGTATGATTTGGATTGCTTGGTTGTAGATACTTCTTTTCACATTAATTTGCTAATTCCAAGGGAAAGTGACTTCTTCATTTTTCTTATCTCCATGTGTCAGGCTAATTATCTCTTTAATTTATCTGTAATACCACGTTATTTTAGTAATATTGTGGGTTTCAATAATGGATTATTATGGGTGGTTTAGATTAAAGTGTATACATGAGACAGAGGAAAGATGACGGAGGAATTGGGTTGCCTATATATACCAACACTTTTATATCCTTCTCTTACCAAACAAGTTTCTAATCAAACTAAAACAAAAGGAAATCTCTTTTTATTCAGGAAACGATAATGAAGCTTTACATATTTTTGATGATCATCTTCTTCTTCCTCCTACAAACTTCCACCTCTAACCATCCTGACATAATCAAAGACACATGCAAAAAAATAGCTTCAAATGATCCTAATGTAAACCTCACTCTATGCATTAACTCATTCAACATGATTCCAAAAGCGCATAACTCGACTTTACAAGGCCTTGGGCTCATAGCAACGCAAATATCAAAGCAAAATGCATCGAATATAACAAAGAAGATCAAGAAACTTCTCAAAGAGAAGAGTGTCAAAAAGTCTCCTTACTTGATATCATGCCTAAAGTCATGTTTAGAGGTGTATTTGGATGCCATTGATGACTTGCAGATTTCGAGCAAGGCTATTAACGGTGGAAGATATAATGATGCTAATGTGTATTTGAGTTCGGTTATCGATGCACCGAGTACATGTGAAGATGGGTTCAGTGATGAAGGTGTCAAGTCTTTGCTTAAGGAGGAGGATGAAAAGTTTTATGGGCATTCGGTTATTGCTCTAAGCGTCGTTGCCATGTTGCAGGAGGAAAGGGGAACAAAGTATAAGGTAAGTGGTATGTAAATGAAGATAAACGTTGAATGCAGTACAAAAGAGTAGACTTACGCTACTTTGTGCGTGATTACTAATAAGTATAGCGTAAGAAACTACTTTTGGAATGCATTTAACGAATAAGCAAACAAATATGTGTGTGAACAATATAGTAGAAGACATTGTGTATCATATGGATTGATTTATTGGAGCAACTTTAGCTCATATTGTACAGCTGAACACTGTTATATTGTAAAAGAAATATATTTCTAATATTTGGTGAACTGGATTTATATTCAAGGGTGAACTTAACTCTTATATATCGTTTCTTTTGGTCTTAATGTTTGAAACTTTGAAGTCTGCTAGAAATGCTTGGTACAAAATTTGCGATAAACAAAAAATTTCTAAAAATTTGTGATGATTTAACCCTATCGCTGAAACTGAGACAAATATTTTCCATGGCTCGACTCTCGTGCTCACTTCCCACGGATTTTCTGTGGGTGATCATTCTTTGCTGAATGTTTGGCGGTGTGGTATTGTAGGTGTGGTATTGTACTGACAACGGTAATAGACCTTGCATCAAATACGTCGATTAAAACTATGCTTAAAACCATAATTGCTCTCACCGCGGTTTAATCAATCAAGTAAAGGCGTTTGAATTATGTAAAATTCCCTATTAAGAAATAACGAAATCCGAGAGTTTAATCTCTATGATGACCATCTTTTGAAACTGTTGTGATAAAGATATTGAGTTTGTATTCTACGATTTTACAAACTCATAATAATTTGTGTTCCTCCAATGACAATGAACATCGTGTAGAGTGCGGAGGGAAATGGATATAAATCTTCTGTATGAATTTAGGTTACTGGAAGGTACTAGTCTTAAGTAGATACAGCCATAGGAAATGTTTGTTGATGGAAAATAGTTCAAAAACTAAACCTATTAGCGGTTGTTTCCTCTGGTTGTCAACGATCATACGTTTCCTCTTCTTCCTCTTCCTCTCTTTTTTTCTCCAAAATAAAATAATATGGCTGGATGATGTAAAGTACTTTGAATTGCATAAAATTCCCCAGAAAATCCTCCATCAAATTTTAATAAATTCTTTTGTTAGCACATGGAGGAGGAAAACTTACGCTGAAATGTGGTGTGAGCTTGAATCTATATACAGTGATAATTTATCAAAGTACACTATGACATAAAATTGTTTTTCTAACGTAAAAATAGCGTCGGAAAACATATTCCGGACAACATACCTACGACGACCGCCATACATCTTCGGTATCTAATATACCTATACAACGTGCTGTATAGATACCTTGTTGATGTAGCAAAGAGTTACCAAACACAGAACCTATAATACATCTTACAGCGCACAGACAAAAATATAATATAATAACATAGATGTAAAAAGACGAGGCGGTGATATAATCAAATGAACCATGAATAAGAACATCAGAGTGTATCATGTTATTATACAAAAACTGAAATAAAGAGTTTATACATCTCAAGTCTTCGAAATAAACTCTATAACTATCTCTCAAAATACAAATGCTAACATAGCTCCACGGTACTGCACATCAGAATATAATCGATAACAAGCTCCAAGGTATAAATACATCAAAACGTAGCCTACTGCTCGTACTTCGTACAACTCCATGCGCTATCCAGATCAACTATTGTCCCTGATTCTGCTCATTTAAGTGTGCCCGAGATAATAAGAAGCAAAGCATAAAATCTCGTGTCAGACAACAGTCTGGCGCGAGTGATACATCTCAAAATACTATACAAATTGTATATAATAAACAGGGGCATAGGGTATGAACAGCCATACCTAACATATCCTTCCATCTAAAGTGTTAGCACATAAACACAGTATATGTTAAACTACTATCACAAGTAGAAAATATGGAGTATAGGGGTATCACATAGCATACTAAGTGTAAAGACCCGTAAATTAATCACTTTATATTTGAATATTTAAATCATTTTTAAATATTTAAATAATGAATTTTTATAACCAAATAAACCTCTTTTAAATAATAATTAATGATGTTAAAATCATTTTCAAAATATGTTTACTAAAATAGTTAGCTCAAATAAAAATAGAAAATGTGATCGAAAAGCGTTTTTCGAAATTTTGACTTTTCAACACCGAATGTTGTTGGAAACGTTGTGCACATTTGTGCAACAATGCGCACACATATATATGATTGGATTAGTAATAATAAACACTCTTGGTATTATTAGCATGTTTACGCTTATGCATAAAAGTGGATGTGACATATTATGTTATAAAAGACATATATATACATATAAACACACTTATATGTATACAAATTATCTCCATACCCTAAGTACACACACACGGAAGCGTTTGCATGATTCAAGGCATAAAAGAGGGGAGAGGACGTGTGCTAGGTGTAGGTAAGGGATGATGTGCATGTATGCTTGTATTATTTTAATTTAAGGTTAGTTTTGTAATTTCAATGGTTTCCTAAGCTTATATGTAACGACCTGACATTTCAAACCATTCAAATCGACAATCATCCACACATGTCAGACTTGAATTGCTCAAAACAACATATTGTTAATTTATATTTGGCAAAACTCAGCATATACAGTAAATAAATCAATCATAGACATAGAGTAATATAACAATAACCAGCGGAATAGATAAATAGTAGTTCATGAAGCTACTATATAAAATAGAATCAAAACAAAATGCAAAAGATATCCAATACATAGAAATCTCTAATACATAAGCAAATGATGAGTATGTACAACAACGACTGGAAATAACTGAAAGCTGAATAGATATAGGACAATCTTCAAGAAAAGCTCAAACTCCAAAGGTGAGTCTCAAATATTGTGATACTCAGTCTGACCCAAGCATAAAGCAAAACACAAAACACTCAAGTCAGGATTAACATTCTCATACCAGTAAATTCAACTCAAGTGAAATGTCAACTGAAATACAATATAACTTAAAGGATGCTTGGGATTTCCATCCTCTAAGGATCCGTTAAATTATCTACATACATAGTACAATACACTACATAGATAATGTCTACAGTAAAGTAAACTATTAAAATAGCGTTAAGGTGTTACCCATATCCCCCTTAACACATTTTATATAAATGTCGTAGTCTATATAGTACTGTAAACTCCACCAAACCGGTGGGCTATCAGGGAGCACTCCATAGGTACGATACAAACCAAACTCGTAGAAGGCGCTATAAGGCATGTGACAAGGCACGCGAGGCAATGCCAGGGTAGGATTCTACCATTTTCGGATCCGGATTGGTGGTAACGCATAACAGCTACTACTGCCCACCTCGAGACACACTCCCATAATCTAAGGTGCATCCAATCAAATCACAAAGTAATATAATGGTATCGAAGAAGCATGCTTGATCGGAGGTGCGACCTCACTTGGCCCGGCGTGGCTCCTATTTTAGTCACATCAAGCCGACTCGCAGGAGTCAGGGCTGCGTTAATACGTCATATAGAATCGTCGCCAAACCATCCTACTTCGTTCTGGAATCTCCACCACGTACATAGTTGTTAAAGTGGTTTTCGATATTGGCAGAGAGTATGACAATATCCGATCCCGGTTTCTTTAACAACCAAGCGCTTATTTCACACCATGGTCATTTATATTTCAAACAATTTATATATCAAAATATCATATTCTTTCCAAAATCAAATCACTTTCGAAATCGCATTCACTTTCGAAATCATAACCGCAAAATAGTTTAAACCATCTTGCATTTAAATCCATAAAATCTAAATTATAACAGTTCCCACTTAAACAATTTGAATATTTGAAAGTAATATATATATATATTAAAATAGTTTATATTTAAAAATAGGTTATAGATAAAATAGTTTATATATAAAAAATAGTTTATAATTATAATTGTTTCTTCCAATTTCAGAAATCAATTCGAATTCTCATTAAACCATTTTTAATTTATCTCGATTTCAAATCCAGGCTTGAATTACACATTTAAACCACTTCAAATTCCATACATTTCAAAATTTACATATTTAAACATTACCGTAACTTAATTTGATAAATTTCATTTATATTCCAAAATTCAACTTTGATTTTATTTAAATTTGAAAATATTCACTTAACCATTTTTAATATCATTTATAGTCTCACGTTATAAATTTAAATAAAATCAATAATTAAATATCTAACTTCAATTATATTTAATTCTAAATTATTCATCAAATCACTTTTTATATCAATAAGGTTATAAAATCATACTTTAAAAAAAAATCTAAAATCAATAAGTTCAAATCAAACCTCATTTAAATTCAATTCTAAACAAATTTGATTATAAATCAATTCTTATTTAAATTTATCTTTCCAGCCTCCATTGACTTAAAATTATTACAAAATCTAGTTAAAATATTAATATAAATTTAAATAAATACTTAACATATTATATATATATATATATTTAGTTAAATTAAATTCTTAATAAAATTATTATATTAGTTATTATTAAATTAAATCTTATTCTAATTAAATCTATTTTAAATCTTTATGTATATATATTTTAAAATAATAAAGTTATAAGTAAAATTTTATAATTGTCATTTTAAAACTTAACTTATAATTTTAAAATATTCAAAACATATAATTTTAAAAATCTAACTTTTACACATATATTAAAATTAAAATCTTTATATTATATTTTAAAAAATCAATATTTATTAAAACCCACATATTTCCTTCAAACTGTGGATATCATTTCAAAAATAGACCAACGGTGTCCGTATATAATTTTCTATCCTATGGTTAAGTGATACAAATATTTATCATTTCAATCCGCAATTTAAATTTAATATCTACGGGTATATATCATTTCAAACCCGCGATCCCAAAATTTCAAATCAATGAAAATCGCTTGGGTTTATCATTTCAACCCATAACGATTTTCCCCTAATCTATAATATCGTTCGGGTATGTATCATTTCTACCTATAGGGAATTCTAAACTAACAGAGAACTTGTAGAATGAGAACAAATATGGTAATAATATAACATATCAACAACAAACATATATCATCAGTAGCCAATTTAAATTTAATACAACAGGTTATGGTGTCATATTTCATAGGTAAATAGTTACAGAAAATGGCATATCATATTTAACAATTAAATAACATAACAATTCAAATTTAACAGTATATTTCAATCGTCATTTCATGTGAATTAAATTTACTAAATATAAGAATGTTAATCATGAGTGATTGCTCACCTTTTGAAGCTAGAGAAATTTGACGATGAAATTGAGCAACGAATCCAAGCAGAAATTCCAAAACACGGCACGATGAACACGAATTCGATGAACAAAGCAGGCACGATGGACTAGAATTGATGAAACAAAATATAATTTTTTTTAATATTTATAATTAGATTTTTATATTGTACTTTTAAAATCAATATTCCATTTACCACACATATATAAATAAAATTTCTATATCATATATTTTAAACCAACATCAAAATAAATCTTTATATTTATATTTCAAAATCAATATTTATAAAATTCAATTTGACATAGATATCAGGACAACTTCTATATATATACTATTTGTTTAAAATCAATATCAAATTTAAAACACATATTAACAAAATCAATATATATATTATTTCAAAATTCTTTCCTTAAACACGTACCAAAATCATTATATATTATATTTCTTTCCAAAATTTCAAATAAATATTTTAAACATACTTTATACATATAAGAGTTATTACAAAATCAACAAAACAAAAAAAATGTTATACATTTTAAATAAACATTTGAAACATATAATATATAGCATATAATGTTCAAAACACAATATATATAACATATAATATATACGTTTAAAACACATATACAAGCTTATAATGCAACAGATTATATAACTTACATTATTTTCTTTGTTTTACTCACGTACTCACATATATATAAACAAATATATACTTCTTTTATAATATAATATACTACAAACATCAATATACTGTAACATATAATATAACATATACCTTCATATATATTCAAGAATGAGAAAGCTGCAGCTGCTAGGTGGAGAGGGTGGTCTAGGCTGCTGCGTGAATGATGGAGAAGCGGGCTCGAAGGCTGTGGAGGAAGGCAATGGTCGGAGCGGGAAAGGAAGTGAGGCACGTCGTCGAGGCTGGGCTATAGGAGAGGTTGCCGGCGTGGGCAACAGAGATAGGTGAGAGGAAGAATGTGTACGGTGGGAAGGTAGGTGAGCAGTTTTCTTCATTTTTTTTATATATATATGTGGCCGAACGAAAGAAGGGGATGACCAAGCAAAAGAATGGTTGACTGTATGGTGGAAGCGGTCGAGCAAGCTTGAGGAGGAGGTGGATCTCAGGTTGCTGTCAGGTGTGGGAAGCTGGGTGCAGCGAGTAGTGGTGTTGCATAGCTATAGGAGTATGGGTGGAGCTGTTTGTTCATGGTGGAGGGGCACGTGTGCTAGAGGAAGGTGGGATGTTGCGGCTGTGGTCACTGGAGGGGAGCAGGTCAGCGGTGGTGACTGTCGTGCTTGGGTGAGGGAGGGAAGTCGGCTGTTGTGGCAGTGATGAGGGCGGAGGTAGGAACGAAGGCGAGCGGCTTTGGGCCATGTAGCATGGAGACGTGGTCGTTATTGGTGGGAATGGTGGATGAGTTTTATCAGAGGAGAGAGGGTGTGATGGTTCCAGGAAAGGCGACGAGCAGTAAAAGAAGGTGAAGCAACTAATATCTTCTTTTATTTTATTTTTTATTTATGAAGAAGAAGTCAGAATAAATTATAGATTGAAATGAAAGAACAAAGAAGGCAAACGAAACAAAAATTTTATTGGAACGGTAACAATAGAATAGTAAAGGTCCGCCATCGAATTCAGTAAATAATAAAGGCAGTGGCTGTTTATCCGCACCGGAAAATGAATGGATACAAGAATCCTCAAAAGACTTAGTGGTACTGATATAGCTATCTGTTTTACAGATTCCGCCATGCACCGATCTTCGAAAAACACAAATGAATATACTGCAGTGTTCAGCATGACGAGACGAATAGAATGGTACACAGATATGAGCGATATGATCATCTTATCAAAAGTCGATATTTCGCTACCAAACTGCTGCAAATTCGCCGAAAATAAGATAAACAAAGCTAGAGCAGTCCAAATTTGACAAAACGAAATATGACGCCTCGCTCAGAAAATGATTTATAAATTTATTAAATAAAAATATTCAGATTTCGAAAATATTTTATTTTCATTAACTGATTTAAATTGAAATTGAAAATTACACAACATAATTAACTTTCCTATTTTTCAATAAAAATTTACCATTCGCTATATTTTAAATAGACGTATTCCAAATATCAAATTCTTATTACAAAATTTTAATTATTTATTTTCACCAAAAATTTAATTAATAGCGTTATAAAAACCGTTAAAATTACGGGTCGTTACATTATAAATTCACCACCCTTTCATAAATTTCACTTTACATTCTTCTTCTTTACTTATAAAATTCCTAAGCGCTTAAGAGAGAGCTTCCATGGCTTCCTAGTTAATTTCCTAAATGGAAAACTAGTTCAAAACACTTTAAAAACTAGCTTAAACCACTCCACTACACTTCTAATACCAATACTCTCCAAAAAAACCCCATAAACCCCAAACTCAAGGTGGACGAACTCAACCATTTAGGGGCCAGAAAGCCTAAGTTCAAGTGAAGAGCGGTGTCGTTGAAGTTAGTGCAAGATGTTGTAGTGATTCATCGTAATTCGGTAAAGTTAGTAAGTGCTTAGGTGAGTAAAACTTCACCCTCAAAACCAAAGTCTTTAAACTATTTTAATGCTCATATTTGTGACTCATGAATTCTTTGTTGTATGTGTTTGGTGATGTATTGATTGTTGGTTTTGTTCATGTTGCGAAAAGTTGTAGCTTTAGAAAGTTAGTAAATAATTAGTAAACTATATGAAAAAGTGGTAGTTAATGTTAGTTATATTGTTAGTAAATTCTCTCTACATGTTGTACCATCGAAAATTACCTTCTATGTATGCTTAAACCATTGCTATGTGATGTTTGGTTGTGTTGATAATATCATGAACTTGCTTTTCAAACTGCCAGTATAACGATAGTCGCTATATCGACACTTTCAGAAAATCACCTTTTATCGAAACCATTTGGTTTCATCTTCGTGCTTGGATTGGTTTTACAAGTTAAAGAAAGTTTCAAAATAATAATGATTCCAAATTTGATTAATTATTTAATAATGATTACTTAATTTAGTTAATTGTTTAATTAATAAGGATTAGGGTTAACTAATTAACTTATTAATGATGTGTTTTAAATTTAACTAATTACTTAGTTAATGATGCTTTAAAATTAATTAATCATTTTATTTAATGATGTTTAAGGCTAATTAATCTTTTGATAATGATGGATTAAAGTGTAACATCCCCTATCTTGAGGCCTGAAGCCAAATGTTGCAAATGCTTCAGTCATCTATAGTACAAACTTCCGGTGACAAAATAAGGTAATGTTAGTGGTACCCATAATATCAGAAGTACAGGAATATGAAACAAAATCACAGATTCAAAAAAACAATTTTACTGATTACATTTTCCTTGTTTCATATTCCATTACACGTTCCCAAACGATTCCCAAATTTCGATCAAATATATTACAATATACGCCAAAACCAACATATGAAGATGCACCATTGGATGATCAGAGTACTCAATAGACACACAGTCTTAAATACATCACGACGGAACTAAAACTAATTACTCCTATATAGCTAACTTTGCCACCTGCACATCTTCGGAAGCTTATTCGTCCACCTACTAAACCTGTAAAACCCTAACTCTCAATCTACTCAAATTAATTTTGAGCACTCGAGAGTTTAAGTGGAAACATAAACTTCAAGTCAGACATAAAGCTTGGTATGAATAATACTATTACATCTCGGTTTTCTGATATTAAGTGAGACCACGCTGTTTAGCGGAACGTGTTTTCCCCCACTAATATCCCTTTTAAAACATATCTTTTGCAGATCAGAATCCTGGAATCATACTGATTAAAGCAAGAATAGCAATATCATATATGCATATAAATTAGGTAATCAATGGACTATCTCTCCGAACAATATAGTTTTGTTTGGCTAACTACTAACCATTGGCTGACTCGGGCCTACCAGACAAATAAATAATCTAACTTCTGTTAGACACACTCCTGGACGGTTTGTCCTTAACTTAATTCTCCAAGGGTCAACAGATCATAATGGTTTTGCGAGCTCACAAATAACATATCTTTCTCTGTATATTCCTTTCCGAGTGTAACATCAATTTAGTCTTACCTATGACAAAGCCCTACACACTGGAATTTTGGACTTATATTAGCTAGGGGCTACTAGCAAAAGTGTAGGGCGTGACCTTATACCAGTCCCATTTGGTATTCTAATATCTGAGTCAATTACTTAGGCTTAACTACCCCATAAAATTTTCCTTGAAAACATTTCTTTCAAATTAATTTAACCCTTTAAATCATACTTAAACAAGGAAAATATACTCTGCTTTCCTCAAATATCTTTTCCATGATAAATGCTTTACACAAACAATGTTGATGAAACCTAAATCAATAGGGTTATCTATCCCTTTAAACTAGTTAAAGCCCTTCTTCAACTTAGAAAACATTAGGTTTTAAATCCAAGATATCACTTTCGTAGCCCTTTGTTTAAAAACTTTAAACAGGCCCTTTTGAATCCATTGAAAGTACCCCTTTCAAAATAGGTTAACTATTTTACCTTGAAACACTAGGCCGAAAGGCCAAAACATACCTTTCGAAATCTTTAAAAATAGACCTTTCGAAATCATTGAAAGTATCCCTTCGAAGGATTTATAAAACCTTAGACATCCTCTTTTCAAAATACTTTAAACTTGCCTTTTGAAAGAATTGGAAACCTTCCATTTAAAGACTCAAGTCGACCTTTTGAAAACATTGGGGTACCTTCCATTTAAAGACTCAAGTCGACCTTTTGAAAACATTAGGGTACCTCCCCTTCGAAACCTACATTATATATATATATACTTTTCGAAAGTATTAAAATTCCTTACTTAAAACAAACCTTTCGAAAGCATTGGGTCCAAGTAAAAGTTTGTGGAACATAGCTTCGAAATCATTTAAAACCATTCCTTTCGAAACCTTTGGTTTTATCTTTTAATCGAACAAAGGGTCTTTAAAGTACTGGGGCGAAAGCATTGCTTTCGAAAGAATTATTCCTAAGTAAAAGAAAGTGGATGGTTTCGAAACCAACCCTCTCGAAAGCATGGAGAAGCGGCTTCAAAGTTTAAAGGCAAAAGTACCCTTTCAAAAGCATTCTTTCGAAGGGTTGAGTGCGGCAGCATGGGTTTCGAACCCCTTCGAAAGCTTGATTTTAAAATAAAAAGGCGGCAACCCCTTCGAAAGTCCTTTTGATAAAACAAAGGCATATTTGACTGAGTCGAAAGCTAATATAACTCCTTCGAAAGCCTCCTTTATCAACATAAGTGATTTATGGTCAAAAATAGTAGCTTCTACCCTTTCGAAAGCATGTTTCGACTCTATATCTTCCGCCTAACTCCAATCCACTACGTACCAAGGCATTGATACCATGTGTATTGGTTTCGACTGGGTTGGGGCGAAAGTATGGGGTCGAAAGGCAGCTGTTGGAAGTGGCAAAGCAATAATTTCTTGCAAAACTGATTATTGGTCTTTTAAAGTAATTTCTTTCCAACTAACTTGCCTTATATTTAACGCATAATTGGTTGTTCTTTTTCAAAAATCTTTTTCTAACAGTTCTACCAAATTCAATAATTAATAATTAAAAACATTTAGCACATTAGCCCCTTCTCCTTTTAGAAGCATATAAAACATTAAGTCCCATACCTTAAATAATTTTATATCCATAATAAATTACTTAGAAAAATTCTCCAAAAATTCCCATAAATCATTTTTAATATGTTTTATAACATATTTAAATTTCAGACCCAAGGCTATCATATATTTGCCGGAAATAATTTAAACCCAATTTAACCATTTTCTTTCCTAGAAAATTCATAATAAATCACTGCAAGAAAATACTGCAGCTTCCTACGTAAAATTTACTATGTCTTTCCTACGCCATAAGGCGAGATGTAGGGAAGGCGTAGGAAATAGATAGAAAGAGGTAATGGCGTAGGAGCTTTCATACATCTTTACTACGCCTAGTTACATACGTAGAAAAATAACCAAGTCGTAGGAAAGGCGTATAAAAATTCCTACACTAAAAATTTTAACGTAGAAAAAACGTAGATAATCTCCTACGTCATGTCCACACCTTCGTTGGTTTTCTACAAATCTACACTAACATAGGAAAGAAGTAGAAAAGTTCTTACACCTTCCCTACAACTTAGATTTGTAGCAAGAATTTTAAACCCTGCCTCAACTTGCCTCAACTCCGCCAAATCCTTTATTTTTCTCAAAATCCTTAAATCCCCAAATTACTGCCTTTGAAAACAACAAACTGCTCCTTACATTTTTTCTAAAGAAATCACCATAAAGAAATGTCTTCAAAAAATTGCTTCCGATATAATAAGCATAGCTAGATCTGGAGCTCCTACCGCCGTTTGATGTCCTGGATCTGTCGCCATCTAACCAAATCATGACGACTGAAGGTGATGCTGCTTGGATGCCGAAGAACGCACTGTCACTGATCTAGAGCGTTGCCTGTTTCTGAAGCTATGTTATTTGCTTCTTATAGATTAATCCTCCGATGTCCAAGGTTGCCTGAGTGTTGTGTTTGTTCGAGATAATTGAGTTCATGTTTGATTGATGAATGTAGGCTTTCTTATTCGACTTCGAATGTAGGCTTTCTTATTGAATTTGGTTTATTTTTTTAATCGATTTTTTGTCTATGTTCTTTTAAATCCATAGCGATTAGGTTCTTTTTCAGATTCCTAGGTAGTTCAGATCTAGGTTTCACGAGCTGTCCAACAATATTCAAATTTAATTTGATTAACACTCAGCCTCCTTTGAATATATATTTTCATTTTTGAAAAAAAAGAAATTAGGAATTTAATTATTTTGGGATTGAAATATGTCTGATTAACTTTCTGCTAGTTTTAGATGGATGCGAGTTTAATTGTTAACAAGGTTGAACTTGCAAGTAGGTAAACCTATGGAAAAATATATTTCTCACTTTTGTGTTTATTGAATTATTTATTTGAAGAGTTTGATTGATTTTGTATTATCTCTGCATTGGTTTGCTTTGCTTTGTGTTCAAGGGATGATTGAGTGGATTTACTTTAATTGATTTTTGTACTGTTTTATATGATCTGGTGCGGCTTTACTTTACATGATAATGTTCCCGTACCCATTAACCCACTCACAACAAACATATTTTATAAAATACAGTATGAGTTTATTTGAATTTAGCCTATCCATCAACAATTTAGCATGAGTTATAAAATCAAATAAATGAGATTTAATTAGGAATTATTATAGCTTGAGTTAAGTAATGCCTTAGGAGTTTCAAAACAGAAACTATTCTTCTCTCTTATTAGGTATGTTAAGTGACCATCAATTAGGCCATACATACACACTTTATTGGATATTTTGAATCGTTATGTTATACGGCATATATTTATATGACTAAGTGGGCAATTTGGTTAGCTAGTTTTATGATATGTAATAAATTTCAAAGTAAAAGCATCAACTATAATATGTAATAAATTGTTATGTTACACGACATATATTTCAATGTAAAACATTCTTTTAATTAGTTTGAAATTTAGTAATTAATGTAATATTTGATAAAATGCAGAAATATAAAGATGACACTTATAGCGTCGACAAGAGCAAAACACTGACTAAAGCTAAACTGGAGGAGAAGTTAGAGTGTCAAGGAGAAATTCAAATACTAAAGGTGCATTTTGAACAACTATGTGAGATGCTTCGACAACGATTTAATGGAGAGTCGAATAGTCATCGTGACAAGGGTTGAGGGTATTTTTCTTACTATTAGATGTATACATATGATGTTATGTGTTATGAACATATTATTGTACCTTTTAAAAATGTAAGAACTTGTTTAATGTTGATTTGATTTTGTAATATGGAGGAAATATTTGAACTTGATTGATGATGAATGATTTGATATTATGTCTTTTTTGTTGAGTAAGTTGATATTGGTGCTTGTTTGATGTTGATAGAGTGCTACGGATTAATATTGTGTTTGATGGAAAGAAACACAATAATCATGTCAAAACTGCTTCAGAAAAGGCATTGGAAAGGCCTAGGTAAATCTAATTTTACTATTATAAAAAAAGTCGTGTTAATGGCGTAGGAAAAACGTAGGAAAATAATGGCGTAGGATAGACGTAGAAAATCAATGGCGTAAGTAAGGCGTAGGAAACAACCTCACGTTTGGCGTAGGTTAGGCATAGGTATTTTTTTACCTACGCTATAAATGGCGTAGGCGTAGCTTAGGTATTGCATTTAACAACACCCCGGCTACGCCATTTTGGCGTAGGTAAATCCGCAGTTTCTTGTAGTGAATCCACATTAGCTTGGAAAATTATGGAAATTGAAACCCATCTTTAAAATAATGTTTTTGAGCTTATATTAAAAACGCAAGTCCTTAGGATGTCATTTAATAGTTTTTTCAAATCAAAACTTATCATAAAATCTATATGGAGCAACATAAAACATCAACATGCTTATATATCCATTCAAATAATCAAATCATGACATTTTACTTGCAAATAAATTCGGATCTCATCTGGAAACTGAAAATAATAAAAAATGAGATGTAATCTATTATTCACCCTAGCTTGTTGTTAAGGAGGTTGAGATTTGCTCTTGAATTATTTTGATTAAGCTTCCTACTTGAATTCTTGCTTATCTTCCCTTTTGATTTCCCTTAATGGTGGCTGGCCAAGCTTTGAACGTTCTTAGTTTTGTTTGCAAACGTTTAGAATGGATAAAGAGTGAACTTAAGAAGGGTTTAGGGTATAAGAACTTAGTTTATTCTTATTTTGCCCTTAACTTATTCCTCTTGCTTATTTCATTTTAGTTCTCTTTGACTTATAGGTTAATTAAGGCATGACTACCTTAAATTATTCAAATCTCAATCCCTTAAACATTTACATTATTTCATTTAATTTATCTAATTAAATGTCCTAAATAATGTTAGTCAAAATTAGGGTCATTACAGACTCCCCTCCTTAAAAAAATTCGTCTTCAAAATTATGATAAGGTACTCATAACAATCAATTATAAAGGTAAAACATACCGTGAAATAAGTCAGGATAAGTATCTCTAATCCTGCTCTCAGTTTTCCAAGTACAGTCTCTCTTATTGTCACTCCACTGGACTCTGACTAATCTGACTGTCTTGCTCCTTAACCTCTTCTCATCCCTCGCGACTATACGAACTAGTTTGCCAACTATAGTCAAATTCGGTTCCACTACTAAGTCGTCTAACATAGTCATGCTATAATAGTCTTTGGATCTCGAATACACTTTCTTAGAAGAGAAATATGAAAAACATTGTGGACTGCTGCCAAACTACTTGGTAACTCCACTCTATACGCGAGTTTCCCAATCCTTTCTACAATAGGAAATGGTCCAACAAATCTCGGTGCCAATTTTCCTGCTTTTCCAAATTGAATTACACCTTTCATTGGTGATATCTTGATGAAAACATGATCTCCAACTGAGAACTCTAAGTCTTTTCGTTTTTTATCAGCATAACTCTTCTGCCTAGACTGAGCTTCCTTCATTCTGGCTCGAATGAGCTCAATCTTTTTTGCAACTTCTCTAACCAAATCTGGACCAAGAACTAACCTATCCCCTGTCTCTAACCAACAAACGGGAGATTTGCATGGCCTTCCATACAAAGATTCAAACGGTGCCATCCCTATACTAGCCTGATAGCTGTTGTTATACAAAAACTCGACTAAGTGTAGATGGTCTTCCCATGATCCCTCAAAATCTAGTACACAAGGTCGTAACAAATATTCTAATACTTTGTTAACTCTTTCCATTTGCCCATCTGTCTATGGATGGTAAGCGTTACTCATGTTGAGCTTGGTACCCAAAGTCTCTTGTAGACTCCTCCAGAACTTGCTAATGAATAAGAAATCTCTATCACTTACTATACTACTAGGAATTCCATGCAGTCTGACTATATTCTTCATGAATAGTTTAGCCAAAATAGGTGCTATCCTGGTTGACTTAACTAGAATAAAATGGGCACTCTTGGTCAATCTGTCCACTATAACCCATATACTTTCATTTCCTCTATTCGAACTCGGCAACTCGTCTGTAAAATCCATTAGGATAGAATCTCATTTCCATAATGGAACATCTAAAGGCTGAAGTAACCCACTTGGTTTCTGATGTTCACCTTTTATCTGTTGACAGTTCAAACACATCTTCACCTATAAGCCTACATCTCTCTTCATGCCCTCCCAGAAGAAACTTCTTTTCATATGCTGATACATCTTAGTTCCTCCTGGATGAATAGTGAACTTTGAATGATGGCATACTCCATGAACTTCTTTCCTAATGTTTCCCACATTCGGAACACATGGTCTTCCTTTCTTTCTTAACCACCCATTCTGGTCAAGATTGAAATCTTTCAAGTCATCGCTCTCAGTTCCATCCCTTAACTTTTTGATCCGTTCAGCTAATAATGGATCCGCCTCATTCTAAGAAGCGATCTTTTTGATCATCACCGGTCGAACCTCTAAATGTGACAACATAGCGGTTTCCTTATTAGACCTAGCCTTAGGTCTCCACCGTATTATGCATGTTGTATTTGCTTCTAAATCATTCCACTTAGCTATTATTGCCAATACTGCATTCTGATGTTTCCTGCTAAGTGCATCTGCAACTTTATTGTATTTCCTTGGTGTGTACTCAATACCAAAGTCATAAGCGGCTAAAAACTCTAACCATCTTTGTTGCCTCATTCAACTCTTTTTGAGAGAATAGATACTTCAATGACTTATGATCCGTATACAACTCTAATCTTTCTCCCAAATGGTAATGTCTCCACACCTCCAATGCAAAAATTACCGTACCTAATTCCAAATTGTGAGTTGGATACCTAACCTCATGCGGTCTGCGCTGTCGAGAAGCATAGACAATCACTTTACCCCTATGCATTAACACAGCTCCTAATCATGTTCCACATGCATCCATATACACCACTAAGTCCTGATTTCCTTCTGGAACAACTAACACAGGTGCATTAGTCAATAAGTGTTTCAACCTCTGGAATACTTCCTCACACTTATCTGTCCAAATGAACTTCACATCCTTCCACGTTAGCTTAGTCACCGGTGCCAGTATCCGTGAAAAATTCTTGATGAATCTCCGATAATAACCAGCTAATCCAAGAAAAATCTTTATCTCAGTCACTGTCTCCGGTCTCTTCCAATTATTCACTGCCTCAATCTTAGCCGGATCAACTGAAAACCCTTTCTCTGAGACTACATGACCAAGAAACTTCACCTCCTTTTTCCAGAAATGACACTTCAAAATTTTTGCTTTCGGTTGATGCTGCCTCAACGTCTCAAGCACAACTTTAAGATGAACTCCATGCTCTCTTTCATCTTTAGTGTATATCAAAATGTCATCTATAAATACCAATATGAATCTATCCAAGTGAATCTATCCAATATCAAAATATCAAAATGTCATTTTAAGTAATGTTAAGTGTTAGATTTTTCCTTTACGAATTATGATTGGTTTGATTGAATTGATTGATTGGGTAATCTTATATACCATAGTTTATAGAGTTAAAATTTATGTAACGACCCACTATTTTGGACCATTCAAATCGACAATAATCGACATGAATAATTCAAAATAACAGATTGTAATATAATTTGGAGCAAATAAAATCATTCACAGAATCACAGACACAGAAATATCAGAATAACTCGCAGCGGAAGATAAAATACCATAGTAGTTCATGAAGCTACTATAACAAAGTCTAAAAAAAATACATAATATTAGTCTGAAAACAAATACAATAGAAATCCCAAATACATAGAAGTCCACTGATACAATAGCTGAAATAGAACAACTGAAACTGAAATAGATAACTAGATAAACAGAATCTCCAGCGATTCCTAGCTCCAGAAAGTGAAATCCAAAGCTGTGAATACTCAGGCTGACCCGAGCGTAAATAAAAACACAAACACTCGAGTCAGGACATACATACTTATACAATGTAAACCAACTCAAGTGAACTGTAATAAAGGTGCAAGTAACTTAAAGATGCTTGGGACCGCCCATCCTCTAAGGATCCGTTAAACTATTTACTATGTAGTAATATTTTGCTATTATGATAATGTCTAATAGTAAAATAAACATACTTAAAAATAGCGTTAAGGCTTTACATTTTCCACCATAACACATAAATAGTGCCAGTAGTCTACACAGTACCTGCGTACCTCCAGATCGGGAGGCTACGAGAAGATACTCCATAGGTACGACACAAATCAAACTCGTAGTAAAGCTCGCTATGGTAGGTGCACGGCACACAAGGCAATGCCAGGGTAGATATACCAATTACGCACACGGGCTGGTGGAAACGCGTAGCAGCCACTACCGCCCACCTCGGAACACACTCCTAAATCAAAATCGAAGATGGCCATCAAATCAATCACAAGGTAAGAGTATAATATCGAAGGAAGGTGCCCGATCAGAGTAATGACCTCACTTGGCACGAGATCGCTCCTGTTTTAGCCACCTTAAGCCAACTCACGGGAGTCGGGTCTACGTTCATACCTCAATAGGAATCGTCGCCACCATCCTACTTCATTCTGGAATCTCCACCACGTACACAGTTGTTAAAGTGGTTTTCGATATCGATAGAGAGTATGTCCATATCCGATCCCGGTCTCTTTAACAACCAATCGTTATTATAACCCGTGGTTATAAATTTCAAAAATAGTTTATATTTCAAATCAAAATACTTCATTTAAACCATTTAAAAATGAAGTCATTATACTTACAAATAAAATATTTAATTTCCAAAAATTTAGCCCTTTCTGAGCTCATTTATTCCCTTAAATACTTTAAAACATTTTAATTTCAGCTTTCGTAGCACATAGAAAATGCTGCGGTAAGTTATATTTGAAATAATTCATTTCAGCAAAGACGGCATTTATAAACTGCTGCAGTAGTTCAATTACATTTGAAAATCTCATTTCAGCAAACTGCAGCACTTATCAAGTGCTACTGTAGCTCTTTTATTAGTTTCAGGTTTTAGTTTTAATTCAGCAACCACAACACTTACCAAGTGCTGCAGTAGCCCTTAGTTAATTTAGCCTTTAGTTCATTTGCATCAACCACAGCACTTACAAAGTGCTGCAGTATCATTTACTTCAGATTTTAACTTTATTTCAAAAATGATAGCATTTCTGAAGTGCTACTAATTCAATTTCCATATTTATAATAAAATTTCAGAAACAAATAAACTTCAATTTTAACCATTTTTACTTATAAAATCATATTTTTTCCACTTCAAAATTGTACATTTAAATACCCTTTAACTTATGATTTTTATAAAGAAAATTTTTACAATAAAAATCAAAATTTCCAAAATTTCTCTTATTAAATTCAAGTGTACAATTTTCTTATTCTTTTCATTTTTAACAATTTACCTTAACACATAGATTTAAATTTCCATTTCATAAATAAAACTTAATTTCCATTTTTATTTAATTAACTTAACTTCCATTTAAAAATCAAATCACAAATTTCTAAATTAAGTTATGTTTCAATTCAAAAAAATTCCATTAATTTATTTAACATTTTTAATACATAGAAAAATCATTAACCCTTTATTAAATCATTTTAAATTCAATTTAAATCAAATTATCATATTTTTACATTTTAAAATACTTAAAAAATTTCCAGAAAATAAAATAACCACGGGTCTGTATAATATTTTCTAACCTAGGTCAAGTGATACGGATAATATATCATTTCAATCCGTAATTTTAAAAAAATCCGGGTTCTATAATTTCAAACCCGCAATCCCAAGTTAAATAAAAATAAATAAAAATCGCTCAGGCTTATCATTTCAGCCCATAACGATTTTTCCTTATTCTAAAGTCAGTTCGGGTATGTATCATTTCAACCCATAGTGATTCTATTCTACAGGGAACTTGTAGTGTGAGAAACAATATAGAATAAACAATATAACAGAATATAAAATAGCAGATGATGTGACAAGTTTATAACAGGGTTTAACATCATATAATTTACATCACAGGCAGGTATAACATGATATAATAGTTTCTACACATTCACTTGTTGTCACTTCACAAATTATATGAGTATAAATGTCGTGTGTGAATAACTCACCATTTAAGCTGGAGTTCGCAAATCAAAACACACAGATAAATTCCAGAAAGCACGATAGCACGACTTTTGATTCAAGTGGAGAGAGAGTCAAGATTTTGATCTTGTATATAACAAATAAAACAAAGCAATATATAAATATATTTTCAACACCAAATATATTGGAACAAATTGAAATAGAATTTACAAAATACACAAATGGCTTAACCATGCTTTGAAATCACAATAGCTTGACCACTAACAACTTTTGCTCAGCCATAACATGTTATAGGTGGAAAGGCTTGGGTTTGGACTCACAAAACTCACGGCTAAGTTAGAGAAGATGAGGAGTTTGGAGTTACAAATGCATGGAATGCTAAAGGTCAAAGCAAGAAGAGGTTTGGTTGCAACAATGCTCGGCCTAGGGTCATGTTTGGGCTCGGCCATGGTCTTCTATAGGGCAGGTCAGATCTGAAACAAGGCTAGTGGTGATGTCATCGGGTGGTGGTGGTTCTATGGTGGTAGCCGAAGCTAGAAATGAAGGGGATGGTGAACAAGTGGTTCGGCTATGCATTGTTTTCAAGGAGTTTCAATGTTTTTGTGGTGATTGGTTCATGGATGGTCACGGCCTGGTTTGGTCAGAGGGGTAGGAGGGTTGTTGGCCGTGGATGATGAGGGGATGGTGATGGTGGTGGTCGGTGGAGGAGAATATAGGTGGTGGCCGAGCAAACATGTAGATGAACAAGGCAAAAATCAAGCAAAAAGAAGAGAAAAAGTAGAAAAAGAGGAAGCCAAGACTTACCAAAATAATTTCAGAAAATAGAATGGCAGAAAGAATGAAGCGATGAGAAGGTTTTTCACGTGAATAACAAATAAAACTCACGGCTACAACATGAGAAAAGAACGGCCAAAGCATGTGAAAGGACTAGGCAATGAAGAGTCATAGGTTTTAAAGCTTTTTGTCTCTTAGAATTTCCACTTTATAAATTCAAAGTAAACAAAATAAAAATCAGTAAATAAAAATAAAAGACAAAGAAAAATAAAGTGAAAATGAAAATAAATAAATATTCTTAGGAAAATAAAAAGTAAATAAAGAAAATAGTTTATTTAATTGAAACTAGAATTAAAAATTGTAAATAAAATACAACTAATACTGGAAAATTACACTACACTTTTAAAATGTTTTAAAAATAAAATTTTGAAATAAAATTTAATTTAAAAATAATTTAAAAATATCTGAAAAAATATTGGGTTGTTACACTCTCCCCCACTCAAATCTTTTCGTCCTCGAAAAGAACGAAACAAGGAAAACAAAGAAAAAAAACAAGATAGAAAGGCAAATAGTACCTGAAACAAACAATTCCGGATTCGAAGCACGAATGCTCTCCTCCGTCTCCCAAGTACAATCTCGATCATCAGTACTCCACTGTACTTTGACTAGACTAACAGATTTCCTTCTTAGCTGCTTCTTACTTCTGTCGACAATACGAAGTGGCTTCCTCTCGACAGTCAGATTAGGCTCAATATCCAAACTATAAAGAGCAGAAGGCGGGACAATAAGAGATGGGTCATGAAGATACCGACGAAGATGCGAGACGTGGAATACATCATGCACTCCAGAAAGCTTCTCTGGAAAATCCAGACGATAAGCCAAAGAACCAACTCTTTCCACAATGCGGAAAGGACCAATGAACCTAGGAGAAAGCTTCCCTTTACGACCAAAGCGAATGACATTCCTTAAGGGAGAGACCTTAAGGAAAACCTGATCACCAACAGCAAACTCTAAACTCCGCCTACGCCTATCAGCGTACTTCTTCTGTCTATCCTGCACAACCCTCAACTTCTTCTTAATCTCCTCAACTCTCTCAGAAGCCTCCAAAACCATATCCGGACCAAGAACCAAACGATTACCGGATTCAATCCAGCAAGATGGAGATCTACAAGGTCGTCCGTAAAGAGCAGCAAACGAAGACATTTTAATACTGGCCTGAATTCAAAGATAGAATGAGATAGATAAAGGATTAAGATAAGCTTAAAACAGAAAATTAGATTATACTTGATAACTATTATTATAGGTGAATTCGATAAGATGGAGATGATCTTCCCAAGATCCTCCATAATCAAGCACACAAGCACGAAGAAGATCTTCGAGAATCTGACTCACCCTTTCCGTCTGACCGTCGGTCTGTGGATGGTAAGCAGTGCTCAGATTCAGATGAGTACCTAAAGATTCCTGAAAAGCTTTCCAAAACTGACTAGTAAAGATAGGATCACGATCACAAACGATACTGAGAGGAACACCATGGAGACGAACAATCTCTCTCATGTAGATCTCAGACAAGCTAGAAGCAGAACGGGTAGACTTGACCGGAATGAAATGAGCGGACTTGGTCAGTCTATCCACAATAACCCAGATACTCTCATTACCCTTTCTAGTCCTCGGTAATCCATCAATGAAATCCATAGAAACCTGTTCCCACTTCCAATTGGGAATCTCAAGGGGCTGCAACAAACCAGGGGTCTTCTGATGATCGACCTTGACTTACTGACAAGTCGCTCACCTACTAACAAAGATAGAGATATCCCGCTTCATCCCTCTCCACCAATAAAGCCTCCTCATATCCTGATACATCTTCATCACACCAGGATGAATAGAAAGTCTAGATCGATGATTCTCCCGAAGTAACTCCTGCCTCAATCCATCAACATTCGGGACACAAATCCTACCATTAATCCTCAAAATCCCTCTATCATCGATCTGAGCTCCACTACTACCCCGACTACTACCACCAACTCTGCTATGAACATTCTCTTTAATAAGCCTAAGCATTCTATCCTCATCCTACTTAGCCTTGATACGATCCAAAAGAGGAGAAGAAGAAACAACCAGCTGACACAACAAAGCCTTCTTCCGACTCAGAGCATCGGCCACAACATTAGCTTTACCAGGAGTATAGCTAATATCGAGGTCGTAAGAAGCCAGAAACTCAAGCCAACGAACTTGCCTCTGATTCAAGTCCTTCTGGGTGAAGATATATCTCAAAGACTGATGATCGGTGAAAAGCTCAAACTTAGTTCCTAGAAGATGATGCCTCCAAAGCTTCAAAGCAAAGACAACAGCAAGCAACTCTAAATCATGAGCAACATAATTAGCCTTATGGGTTTTCAACTGACGGCTGGCATAGGCAATGACCCTACCATCCTGCATGAGAACAGCACCCAATCCCTCACGACTAACATCAGTATATACCGTCAATCCCTCACTCCCATTCGGAACGGTAAGAACTAGTGTGAAAGTAAGCTTGCTCTTTAACTCATTGAATGCAGCTTTACACTCATCACTCCAAATAAACTTTGCATTCTTACAAGTCAAAGCGGTGAGAGGTGCAACAATCCGAGCAAAATTCTCAATGAATCTCCGGTAGTAACCGGCAAGGCCAAGAAAACTACGAATATCAGTTGGAGTCTTAGGAGTTTCCTAATCCTGCACATAATAGGGAAAAATAAGAACCACAGAAGAGATAGAATAATTAAATGATAAAGGAAAAAGAGAAGGAAAGAAAGACATACGTTGATCGCAGCGATCTTGACTGGATCAACAGAAACTCCATTACTAGAAACAATATGCCCGAGGAATCGGACTTCATCCTTCAAGAAATGGCATTTAGAAAATTTAGCCTTTAACTGATGATTTCTAAGAGTCTCCAGAACAGATTTCAAATGCGACTCATGCTCTTCCTTGGTCTTAGAGAAGACAAGGATATCATCAACAAAGACTAGAACAAATTTATTAAGCACATCACGAAAAACACGATTCATCAAATCAACAAAGAAAGCAGGAGCATTAGTTAAACCAAAAGGCATGACTAACCATTCAAAGAACCCATTCCCAGTACGGAAAGCAGTCTTGGGAATACTTTCCTCAGCAACTCTGAGCTAGTGGAAACCTGTGGCAAGATCAAGCTGAGAGAAAACAGTGGCACCATAAAGCTGATCAAACATATCATTGATGTGAGGCATTGGATATCTGTTTTTCATAGTGAGCTTGTTCAGCTCCCTATAATCAACACACATCCTCAAAGAACCATCGGACTTAGTGACGAAAACCACCGCTGCTCCCCATTCTGAATGGCTAGGTCTGATCAGACCCTTGGAGAACAAGTCCTTAATTTGCTTTCCCAACTCAACCTTCTTGCGGGGTGCCATTCTTCTAGGAGGAAGAACTACAGGTCGAGCTCCAGGAATAAGATCAATACGGAAATCAATTTCCCACTTAGGAGGTAAAGAAGTGACTTCACCAAATACATCGGGATAGAATCTGACCACACGGGTCGAATGAAGATCACCAGGAGAAGAATCCAGAGAATAAATAAAACTGCCGGCAAAATCCTGAGGCATGCGGCACTGAATAATCAAGGAATTACCCCGATCGTCAACAAGATAAACAGACCGAGCTTTACAAGATATATGGGCATCATGCCTATTCAGCCAATCACTTCCAAGCAATAAATCAAAAGCATCGAAGCCCAGAACATAGAAATCACCACTAAAGCGATGATCCAAATAGAGAAGTTTCACTTGCTTACAAATCCTATTAAGGTTTGCGGGACCACCAATAGGATTATAAACACATAAAGGAATAGAAGCATACTCAGGAGAAAGGAGATGCTCGAACTTATCACACAAATCAACCGAAATAAAACTATGGGAAGCTCCAGTATCAAATAAAACACGAACATGATGCTGAAATAAAGAAAAGGTGCCCTGAAGAGTACCTTGGTCAACACTAGGAGCAGGAGCAGGTGGAGCAGGTGAAGAAGCAGAGGTAACAGCAAAAATACCAGAAGGCTTACCCTTCTGCTGGGTAGGGCAATCCTTCCTGAGATGGCCAGGCTGAAGATAGATATGGCATAGATCACGCCTATTCAACTGAGTAGGAGGAGGAACAGCAGCACCAACTAAAGTAGGACAACTATTAACATAGTGTCCCTTATGATCACATTTGAAGCAGGTGATGGTTGAAAGGTCAACAGGCTGCCTTTGAGAAGGAGAAGATGATGAAGATCCCAAACCCGGATGCTTGAGCCAATTCTTATTCTGCTGACGGAAATTAGACTTTCTCTTCTTAGAGTTGGCAGAGGAAGACTGAGATGAAGGAGCACCAACAACAGCAGGACCCTTAGAAGTAGGGTTCTCATAACAAATAGCCATATCCATAAGCTCGATAAAAGTGCCAAGAATATGAGAAATGAGACGAGCGTAATACTCAGGACGAGCTCCAGCTATGAACTTCTCATTCTTCTTAAGAGGAGTGTCTATTAGGCCAGGACCGAACTTGGAAAGTTCATTGAACTTCCGCTCATACTCAGAAAAGGACATGGTACCCTGCTTGAGATCCATGAATTCACGATAAAGCTGATATTTACCGGCTTCTGGCATCCATTTTGCCACAAAAGCCTCCCTGGAAAAAGATACAGAAACAAAACTTAAGATAGATTCAAAATAAAGGAGAATATGGAAACAAAATTCAAGGTAACATAAAGGATACCTAAACTGCTCCCAGGAAATATCACCCTCGTTAGTGTGAGCTGTAACAGACTCCCACCAATCTAAGGCTGACTCTTGCAGCTGCCAAGCTGCTAACTGACGATTCTGGGCATCAGTAATCTTGAGACCGGAAAAGATCCTCTCTAAACTCCGTAACCATTGCTGGGCTTCAATAATGCTCTCTGAACCGGTAAACTTGGTACCACCAAGTTGAGAGAATTCCTTACAGAGAACAGTAAACCTAACATGTGCAGCAGGTTGAGGAGTTGGGCAATACCGAGACCCCTACCATTGGCATTTCCATGATTCATCCTGAAAATATCAAGAATGAATTTTAGGACAAAGGTACAGAGAAGACAAAGATAAGATAAGATACGATAAGGCAAGATAAAATCACTTGGATGAGTATCCTAAAGAAAGAAAATACTAACAAGGTAGATACGAAAGGAAGGAAGTTTAGAAAAATTCCTTTAAAACAAGAAATTTTTTATATCAAAATAATCTTTGAAAAATCCTTTGAAAAATCATTTAAAAATCATTTTATACTTTGAAAATACGTTCTCTCACAAAGAAATGATTCTGAGGTTGATTTCACTCATTCTAGGGTATTTCTACCCTATCTCTAATGAGTTTTTGCTCCGTAGGCTAAGGTTTGCCTAAAAACCAAAGCTCTGATACCAACTGTAATGACCCACTATTTTGGACCATTCAAATCGACAATAATCGACATGAATAATTTAAAATAACAGATTGTAATATAATTTGGAGCAAATAAAAACATTCACAGAATCACAGACACAGAAATATCAAAAATAACTCGCAGCGGAAGATAAAATACCATAGTAGTTCATGAAGCTACTATAACAAAGTCTAAAAAAAAACATAATATTAGTCTGAAAACAAATACAATAGAAATCGCAAATACATAGAAGTCCACTGATACAATAGCTGAAATAGAACAACTGAAACTGAAATAGATAGATAACTAGATAAACAGAATTTCCAACGATTCCTAGCTCCAGAAAGTGAAATCCAAAGCTGTGAATACTCAGGCTGACCCGAGCGTAAATAAAAACACAAACACTCGAGTCAGGACATACATACTTATACAATGTAAACTAACTCAAGTGAACTGTAATAAAGGTGCAAGTAACTTAAAGGATGCTTGGGACCGCCCATCTTCTAAGGATCCGTTAAACTATTTACTATGTCGTAATATTTCGCTATTATAATAATGCCTAATAGTAAAATAAACATACTTAAAAATAGCGTTAAGGCTTTACATTTTCCACCTTAACACATAAATAGTGATAGTAGTCTACACAGTACCTGCGTACCTCCAGATCGGGAGGCTACGAGAAGATACTCCATAGGTACGACACAAATCAAACTCGTAGTAAAGCTCGCTATGGTAGGTGACACGGCACACAAGGCGATGCCAGGGTAGATATACCAATTACGCACACGGGCTGGTGGAAACGCGTAGCAGCCACTACTGCCCACCTCGGAACACACTCCCAAATCAAAATCGAAGATGGCCATCAAATCAATCACAAGGTAAGAGTATAATATCGAAGGAAGGTGCCCGATCGGAGGAATGACCTCACTTGGTCCGAGATCGCTCCTGTTTTAGCCACCTTAAGCCAACTCATGGGAGTCGGGTCTACGTTCATACCTCAATAGGAATCGTCGCCACCATCCTACTTCATTTTGGAATCTCCACCGCGTACATAGTTGTTAAAGTGGTTTTCGGTATCGACAGAGAGTATTTCCATATCCGATCCCGGTAACTTTAACAACCAATCGTTATTATAATCCGTGGTTATAAATTTCAAAAATAGTTTATATTCCAAATCAAAATACTTCATTTAAACCATTTAAAAATGAAGTCATTATACTTACAAATCAAATATTTAATACCCAAAATTTTAGCCCTTTCTGAGCTCATTTATTCACTTAAATACTTTAAAACAATTTAATTTCAACTTTCGCAGCACGTAGAAAATGCTGCGGTAAGTTATATTTGAAAACAATTCATTTCAGCAAGAACAGCATTTATAAACTGCTGCAGTAGTTCATTTACATTTGAAAATCTCATTTCAGCAAACTACAACACTTATCAAGTGCTATAGTAGCTCATTTATTAGTTTCGGGTTTTAGTTTTAATTCAGCAACCACAGCACTTACCAAGTGCTGCAGTAGCCCTTAGTTAATTTAGCATTTAGTTCATTTGCATCAACCACAGCACTTACAAAGTGCTGGAGTATCATTTACTTCAGATTTTAAGTTAATTTCAAAAATGATAACATTTCTGAAGTGCTACTAATTCAATTTCCAGATTTATAATAAAATTTCAAAAACAAATAAACTTTCATTTTAACCATTTTTACTTATAAAATCGTATTTTTTCCACTTCAAAATTGTACATTTAAATACCCTTTAACTTATGATTTTTATAAAGAAAATTTTTACAATAAAAATCAAATTTTCCAAAATTTCTCTTATTAAATTCAAGTGTACAATTTTCTTATTCTTTTCATTTTAACAATTTACCTTAACACTTAAATTTAAATTTCCATTTCATAAATAAAACTTAATTTCAATTTTATTTAATTAACTTAACTTTCATTTAAAAATCAAATCACAAATTTCCAAATTAAGTTATGTTTCAAATCAAAATTTTTCCATTCATTTATTTAACATTTTTAATACATAGAAAAATCATTAACCCTTTATTAAATCATTTTAAATTCAATTTAAATCAAATTATCATATTTTTACATTTTAAAATACTTAAAAATTTTCTAGAAAATAAAATAACCATGGGTCTGTATAATATTTTCTAACCTAGGTAAAGTGATACGAATAATATATCATTTCAATCCGTAATTTAAATAAAAATTCGGGTTCCATCATTTCAAACCTACAATCCCAAGTTAAATAAAAATAAATAAAAATCGCTCAGGATTATCATTTCAGCCCATAACGATTTTTTCCTATTCTAAAGTCCGTTCGGGTATGTATCATTTCAACCCATAGTGATTATATTCTACAGGGAACTTGTAGTGTGAGAAACAATATAAAATAAACAATATAACAGAATATAACATAGCAGATGATGTGACAAGTTTATAACAGGGTTTAACATCATATAATTTACATCACAGGCAGGTATAACATGATATAATAGTTTCTACATATTCACTTGTTGTCACTTCACAAATTATATAAGTAAAAATGTCATGTGTGAATAACTCACCTTTTTAAGCTGGAGTTCGCAAATCAAAACACACAGATAAATTCCAGAAAGCACGATAGCATGACTTTTGATTCAAGTGGAGAGAGAGTCAAGATTTTGATCTTGTATATAACAAATAAAACAAAGCAATATATAAATATATTTTCAACACCAAATATATTGAAACAAATTGAAATAGAATTTACAAAAGACACAAATGGCTTAGCCATGCTTTGAAATCACAATAGCTTGACCACTAACAACTTTTGCTCGGCCATAACATGTTATAGGTGGAAAGGCTTGGGTTTGGACTCACAAAACTCACGGCTAAGTTAGAGAAGATGAGGAGTTTGGAGTTACAAATGCATGGAATGCTAAAGGTCAAAGCAAGAAGAGGTTTGGTTGCAACAATGCTCGACCTAGGGTCATGTTTGGGCTCGGCCATGGTCTTCTACAGGTCAGGTCAGATCTGAAACAAGGCTAGTGGTGATGTCATCAGGTGGTGGTGGTTTTATTGTGGTGGTCGAAGCTAGAAATGAAGGGGATGGTGAACAAGTGGTTCGGTTATGCATTGTTTTCAAGGAGTTTCAATGTTTTTGTGGTGATTGGTTCATGGGTGGTCACGGCCTGGTTTGGTCAGAGGATTAGGAGGGTTGTTGGCCGTGGATGATGAGGGGATGGTGATGGTAGTGGTCGGTGGAGGAGAATATAGGTGGTGGCCGAGCAAACATGAAGATGAACAAGGCAAAAATCAAGCAAAAAGAAGAGAAAAAGTAGAAAAAGAGGAAGCCATGACTTACCAAAATAATTTCAGAAAATAGAATGGCCGAAAGAATGACGTGATGAGAAGGTTTTTCACATGAATAACAAATAAAAATCATGGCTACAACATGAGAAAAGAACGGCCAAAGCATGTGAAAGGACTAGGCAATGAAGAGTCATAGGTTTTAAAGCTTTTTGTCTCTTAGAATTTCCACTTTATAAATTCAAAGTAAACAAAATAAAAATCAGTAAATAAAAATAAAAGACAAACAAAAATAAAGTGAAAATGAAAATAAATAAATATTCTTAGGAAAATAAAAAGTAAATAAAGAAAATAGTTTATTTAATTGAAACTAGAATTAAAAATTGTACATAAAATACTGAAAGTGTGCGTATGCTTGTGCACACTAATTGTGGATCGTGTAATATGGACTAACAATATATGCGGAATGTTATTTACAATTGCTATACAAGTAAATATTCAATAAACTAGCTATATAGCAATTCACAGATATATAATAGTAAATGCAGTAAACTGTAAAAATCACACCAGGGATTTTTATACTGGTTCGGACCTCCCGTCCTACGTCCAGTCCCAGACTCCTATCTGGATTTTCACAACCAACTACCTCGCTTCACCCAGAGGAACAGGTTTACAACACCCGAACAGCCGAACGGGATTTCGTGCCTCTTACAACACCGAGGACTTCAACAAAAACAAATACAATTGCCGTTGACAACTTATGCTCTTGATAACACTGATTTGTCACTTGTAGTACACCCTTCCTATAATCTTATCCTCAAAGTATGTGAATGATGTTTGTGAAGATTGAAGGAAGTATATTACTTAATTGAATCAAAAGATATGAAATAATTTCAATGATTCAATAAGCAATTGAAATGTTTGAGAGTTCAAGACAGAGATCAATAGAATAGAGATTAGAATAATAGAATTGGTTATCTGGAATAATGATTTCATGATGTTTATATAAGAAATAAACAGTTGTAACCCTTTGTGAAAAGATACAAACAAAGGTCATGATCATTGGTGAAGAGAAAGAGAAGCAACCGTTGAAGAAAAGGAAATGTCTATACGAAAGGTTGCTCTCTGTTTGAAAACGGTCGACAGGTCAAAAATGGCCGGTAGACAGGATTTCAAATATATAGACGTTATGTGCATGTGTGCACGTTCTTTGTGCAATTTACACAGAAACGGTCGACCGCCCAAAAACCTACCGGTCGACCGGTCCCTGTCAAATTGCACAATGAATGTGCAATGCCATTCAAACGTATATATATTGATTATATTGAGGTGCATGATTATTTGAGGATAGATTTTAACAAGTTTAACACTATTACAACATCAAATAATCAACCTATAATCTAGAGTACCATATGTAGCTCTTTTGTGTCTCTTTATAGCCAAGATGTCTTCTTTTTGTCGATCGCCTTTATTTCTTTGTCAGAAATCAAAACTTCATGGACTATGTGACTCAACAAATACAACTAATATTGGAATTACACTACACTTTTAAAATGTTTTAAAAATAAAATTTTGAAATAAAATTTAATTTAAAAATATCTGCAAAAATATTGGGTTGTTACAATTTATAAACCAAGGTTCTTGAATTGTTATTATTAGGACCTAAATCCTAGTGATTTTGAAAAGTGATTTTTGGGAAAATTTGAGAAATAAATAGATTGTTTGTTCTAGTTGTTGTTTTAGAAGGAACCGGAATACCATTGGAAGCTCCATATTATTTTGATTCTAGAGTTTAACATGTTTTGTTAGGAGGACCCCTCCTTGAAATTTTTGGTTTTGGTTTTGATTTACTTCTCTTTTTGATGAATTCAAAAATAAATTTTGAATATAAAACCCAGGCGTTTTGTTCTAAATTTAGAAAGTATTTTGAAAATATTAGATGCATAGCATTTATTATAGAATATTCTTTGTATTTTGTTGCATATGTTGTTTACATTGCATTTGGTTGCATCATGTTACCTGATTGCATATGGTGGTTATAGTGTTTATATTGCAAATGTTTATGGTAAAAATAATATAACTAATTAGATTTACTAAAAACCAAGTAAGTAAATTGATTTTTCTTTGGTTGGTTATTACTTCTTCCACTCCGTAATAATTTCGGGGACTGTAACGACTCGTAATTTTCGATAATTAAATTTTTTAGTTAATTTTTGAAATTTAATGTTGAAATAAATAAAAATTTGTGAGTTATGAATGAAACAATATCTAGAATGAATGGTAATAATGTCAATTTGAGTTAATTATTAATAAATTGAATGAATCCCAATTAATTGAAATAATATAAATAAGTTATACTTGGCTATAAATTGAATATAAGGAAACAAGTGTAGATATTGAACCAATTTATGAATTAGTATATAATTAATGATAATTGGTTAAGAACAGTGTTTTGTAAGCAATTGTAACATTTGTTTGTTAATAATAACTTATAAGTGTAATTAAACGTTAATGGTAACAATTATTATAAGTTAACCATTTATTTAGTCTATTAAATTGAAATGGGGAATCAATTAAATTAAAATGAAATTTAATGTTACATTAATGAGATTAAGACAATAATTGCAAAATATGAATGTAATAAGATGAATGGAAATGTTAGTTTATTTCATAAAGTAATAATGGATTTAATAAAAAGAATGGAAATCAAGATTTATCAATTTATTGGAATTTAAATTGTAATAGTTGAAATTAGTGCAATTAAATGAAATTAATTATAACGAAAAGTGAAAGAAAGATGAAATGGGAAATTATTAATGTATTAGGATATAAAACAATGTTAATTGTACCCTTGAGATGATAATTGATTGAATAACATGATTTAAAATCAAATAAATGGATTTATTAGAATTTCAATTGATAATTTATGAATTTACTGAAGTTGAAATTAAATACTGTAATTGGTAAATTAATTAACTTTGAATTGATATCTAAATTGTTTAAAGTATTGTAATTGTTTAAGAAATCAAAAATGATAAAATTTGTTAATTATGGAATTGAAATTGAAATTTGATTTAATTAATTTAATATTAATTTATTTAATTAACTGAAACCATTTTGGCCACTGGCTCGGACTTCGACGAAACCAGTTTCATCGGATCCGTAACGGTGAATTATTTTTGGATTTCAAGTTTCGTAACGATCGGACTTGTCGTTTGATCGTACAGACTCGAAACGCCTAGAAATTAATTTAATTGAAATCAATTGAAATCAATTTAAAATAAGCAGATTTTATCATAACTTCTTCATACGATTGAATTAGGATTTGAAACCTGTTCCATTGAATTTAAAATTTTTGAAAACATCTATTTTGATATATGGGATGATCCATTTTCGCTCCGGTGACAGAACGGGCTTTTCGGGTTGCTTATCGTTCAAAACCCAAATCAAATCTGATCCGTTCTCTCTATTTTCTGATCTGCCTATAAATACCTCGTTATAAACCCTAGCCACTCCTCATTTTCATTTGTCTGTACGTACATTTCAGTCTTCTCCTCCTTCTCAATGGCAGACAAACCAAACAAACTTCTCGATTCAATTTCAAAATCAAATTCAACTCAAAATTTCAAACTCCTCAAACTATGTCGAATTATATATCGATTTGAACCTCTCGACGAGCGCATGTCAAATTGTAGTTTTTTTTTGATCTGGATTGCTGTGTGGCCGGAACTGGGCGATTTAATCTTGGTCGTTCATTGGTGGTTGATGATCTTCGACGGATCGTCGATTTGAGGTTACAGATTTGTAGAGAGGACCGAGGGAAGTGCATCTGTGTGGTTGGTTTCATGGGTTGATGGCTGGATCAACGGCTTTAATTCGAGTAGGGTTTGTGAAATAGGCAGCGACTGCATTGTTTGTGGCCGATGGTGGAGCATTCGTGGCGTTCGCAGGTGCCGTGGTCAGGGGAGGGGGCTCCGGGAGGTCGCGCGTTGGTGGCTGGCTGCGCGCGCCTACGTGGCCGCGAACGAGAGGCGGCAGCGGCTAGGGTTTCGCACGTTGGTTGGCTGGAGATGGGATCGCATGATGATGGCCTGGGAGATGAACGAGAGTGACGTAGCCAAGTTGAGTCATTTTCTTTTGTTTTTTATTTTATTTTATTTAAATTCCAAATTCAATCGTTCTAACTCGTATAACTTTTGCATACGGACTCCAATTCACACACGGTTTTCTCTGCTAGGATCGTACTGAAATTCTTGACATCTTGATGCTTGTTTGGACGAATTCTGAGACCATTCAAATTTTGGACTTAAATTGGATTTAAATTCGATTTAAATTCAAAGGTGAGTGTTTTAACCCAATCACAACTTCTAAAATTTCTTATGTTTGTTAAATTAAATTTATGATATGATTAGAAATTTATTTATGACTGTTTGGTATATTTTAAATCATCATCTCCGTTAATTTGAATTTATTTGAATTAATCGTTATTTAATTTATTATTGAATATAAATTACTAGTTAAATACCTGTTATTGATTATCAGTTCTATATTGATATTTATTGATTGATTTGGATGATGTTTGAAATGGATGTTGATTGTTGATATTGGATGAATGGATGTTTTTTTATATCGTTATAAACTGGAAGTTCACTATGGGTTGAAATGATACATAACCGAATGAACAATAGATTAAGGAAAAATCGTTATGGGTCAAAATGATAGACTTGAGCGATTTTATGGATTTTAAATATTTTCTGGATTGCGGATTGAAATGATATGTATCCGTAAATATATAATATTAAATTGCGGATTGAAATGATAAATATCCATATCACTTGACCCCAGGGTAGAGAATTATATACGGGCACCGGATTGGTTAAATTTAAATGATTTTGAAACCTTAAATTTTGCATTGAGTTAAATGATATTTTGAAATAAAATTTGGATTATATAAATCGAATTTTTATCGAACTTCGAGTTTTATATTAAAACCAAATTGTTTTGAAAAATTTGTTGAAGGAATAAAATTGAAATTTTATAGTGAATTTATAATATAAGTGAAGTTTATCGAAATTGAGTTTATAAAAATCATTGAAGTATAACTTTGAAATATATTGAAATTAGAGTAATTAAATCGTTGTTTTAACATGGATTTAAGCGATATTGTATTTAATATTTATTTATAATTCTGAATTGGAAAAAAAGTTGAAATTGGGTTTTGGGACATTGTAATGGTCAAAATGTGTTGGAATGAAATGAATAGTTTAATTTGATATTAATCCCAAATTCATGTTTAATATAAACTGTTTTAAAAATTTATTATTATTTCCAAATTTCTAATTATTAAGATTTTCAAAGTATTAAACTATTTTAACCTATATTAATTATATTAAATCATTTTAACCTATTTTAAACCATTTAATTTATTTAAACTAATTAACTTGTTTTAACTTATTTAAAATCTAATTAATATATTTTAAAGCTATTTAATCTATTTTATTTATATTTAATCTATTTTAAAATCTATATTAACTATTTATAACTATTTAAAACTATTTTCTTCTAAATTCCAAACTAAGTAAAATGGATGGGTTTATATTCAAATTCTCGATTTTTAAATAAATGTGGTTAAGCGACATTATAACCTATGTTGGGATTTAAATAACATATTTGGTTTAATATGATAATTTTGAAATGAGAGTTTAACCTATTTTGGAAATATGACTTTTGATAGGAAATATAATTTCGAACTATGATTTCAAATGTGATATGATTTCAAAGGTGAATATGATTTCGAAAGTAAGTAATGATTTCGAAAATGATATAATTTGAATTGAATATGATATTTTGATATCAATTATGAAATGGTTTTGGAAATGTAAAAAAACCATCCGGTGTGTAATAAGCGATTGGTTGTTAAAGAGACTGTGATCGGATATTGTCATACTCTCTGCCAAAGCCGAAAACCACTTTGACAACTGTGTACGCGGTGGAGATTCCAGAATGAAGTAGGATGGTGGCGACGACACTAAAGTTATAAATACGTGGACCTGACTCCCGTGAGTTAGCATAAGGTGGCTAAAACCGGAGCAATTGACGAGCTAAGTGAGGTTATTCCTCCGATCGGGCACATTCCTTTGATACTATATTCTGACTTTGCAATTTTGGTGGCCACCCTCGATTTTTGATTTAGGAGTGTGTTCCGAGGTGGGCGGTAGTAGCTACTATGCATTACCACCAGTCCAGAAGTGTAATTGGTATATCTACCCTGGCATTGCCTAGTTGTGCCATGTCACCTACCCTAGCGCGCCTTCTACGAGTTTGTTTTATGTCGTACCTATGGGGTATCCTCTGGCGGCCTCAGTTTACGGGGAGTTACGGTACTGTATAGACTATTGGCGTTATAAAAATGTGTTAAGGGGGAAAATGTAACGCTTTAACGCTATTTTAATACTTTTACTTTACTGTAGACATATTATGATGGCGTATTGTACTACATAGTAGATAGTTTAACGGATCCTTAGGAGATGTGAATCCCGAACATCTCTTAAGTTACTACACTCACGTTAGACACTGGATAGGAGATGTCAAACCCCGTAAACATCTCCGACGCCATTTACACTCATATTTATTTACCGTTGATTTGACTTACATAAGATCTTTTAGTTATGACTCGAGTGTTTTGTCTTTTCAATTCGCTCGGGTAAGCCTAAGCATTTCAGGATTTGAAGACCTTATTTCTGGAGGACGAAGACGAAGATTTGTACTACTATTATTTACTATATTTATTCCACTGCATTCATACTGTTCCGCTGCATTATTTGTTTATCTCTGATATGTGTAACGCTGATTTTGTATTGTATAAGTATAATCAAATATTTTGTATACAGCTTCATGAACTGTTATTTGATTATTATATTTTGTCATTCCACTACGAGATTCTATTTTGTTTTTTCTGTCGCTGCTTTTTCTTATTCACCCCAATAACAATCCGCCCTTCTGTATGGTTTGAGTCGGCATGCGTGTCTGCTTAAAGTGTACAAAAAGGCAGGATGTTACAGGGACAAAATTCTTTTAAGAAGGGGAGAGTGTAATGACCCGCAAATTAATCACTTTATATTTGAATATTTAAATCATTTTTAAATATTAGATAATGGATTTTTATAACAAAATAAACCACTTGTAAATAATAATTAATGATGCTAAAATCATTTTCGAAATATGTTTACTAAAATAGTTAGTTCAAATAAAAAAAGAAAATGTGACCAAAAAGTGTTTTCCGAAATTTTGACTTTTCGACACCGAAATGTTGTCAGAAACATTGTGCACCCTTGTGCAACAATGCGCACACATATATATGATAGGATTAGTAATAATAAACGTTCTTAGCTAATTATTAGCATGTTTACACTTATGCATAAAAGTGGATGTGACATATTATGTTATAAAAGGCATATATATACATATAAACACACTTATATGTATACAAATCATCTCCATACCCTAAGTACACACACGTAGAAGCATTTGTATGATTCAAGGCATGGAAGAAAGGGGCAGGACATGTGCTAGGTGTAGGTAAGGAATGGTGTGCATGTATGCTTGTAGTATTTTAATATAAGGTTAGTTTTGTAATTTCAATGATTTCCTAAACTTATAATACCACTACCCTTTCATAAATTTCACTTTACATTCTTCTTCTTTACTTGTAAAATTCCTACGAGCTTGAGAGAGAGCTTCCATGGCTTCCTAGTTAATTTCCTAAATGGAAAACTAGTTCAAAACACTTTACAAAATAGCTTAAACTACTCCACTACACTTCTAATACCAGTACTCTCCAAAAGAAAGTCCATAAAAGCCCATTTAGGGGCCAAAAATTCCAAGTTCAGGTAAAGAGAGGTATCATTGAAGTTAGTGCAAGATGTTGTAGTGATTCGTCGTAATTCGGTTAAGTTAGTAAGTGCTTAGGTGAGTAAAACTTCACCCTCAAAACCAAAGTCTTTAAACTATTTTAATGCTCATATTTGTGATTTATGAATGCTTTGTTGTATGTGTTTGGTGATGTACTGATTGTTGATTTGGTTCATGTTGCGAAAAGTTGTCGCTTTTGAAAGTTAATAAATAATTAGTAAACTATATGAAAAAGTGGTAGTTTATGTTCGTTATATTGTTAGTAAATACTCTCTACATGTTGTATCATCGACAATTACCTTCTATGTATTCTTAAACCATTGCTATGTAATGTTTGGTTATGTTGATAATATCATGAACTTGTTTTCCGAACTGCCCATATGGCGATAGTCGCTATATCGGCACTTTCGGAAAATCATCGTTTTTCGAAACCATTTAGTTTCATCTTCATGTTTGGATTAGTTTTACAAGTTAAGAAAGTTTTGAAATAATAATGATTCCAAATTTTATTAATTATTTTAATAATGATTATTTAATTTAATTAATTATTTAATATTCAGGATTAAGGTTAACTAATTAACTTATTAATGATGTGTTTTATATTTAATTAATTACTTAGTTTATGATGTTTTAAAATTAATTAATCATTTTATTTAATTATGTTCAAGGCTAATTAATCTTTTGATAATGATGGATTGAAGTGAATTAATCGACTAATTAATGATGTTTTTAAATTAATCAACCTTTCTATTATTGACTTTTAAAAAATGAAATCAAACTTGTTTTAACTTTAATTAATATTTCCTTAATGATGGTTTAATTTGATTAATCTTTTTAAATATTGATATTTAATTATTTATTAATTATATTTAAATATTACCAATTAATTGAATTAATGGTGTTTTAAATGTGTTTTACCCTTTTCAATTGAAGGCATTTGAAGTTAATTTATCAACTTAATTAATGAAGTTTCAAAGTGAATTTATCAAAGTAACAAGGATGTTTTGACTTTTTTATTCATTTTAATCAATGATAATAAATTATCTATTTATTTAATTTAATTAGTCATAGTTAATTTTTAATTGAATTAATGGTGTTTATAAGTGATTAACTTCTTTTGGATTAAAGGCTATTGAAGTAAATTCATTAACTGAATTATGAACTTTTAAAGTTAATTAATCAATATCATAAGGATGTGTTTAAGTTATTAAATCCTTTTTATAATAATGTTTAAAGTTAGTGAACTCCTTTAACAAAGTGTTTTAAAGCTAATACTTGTATTGTGAAGCACAAGCACGAGTTCAGTGTTAAAAGTAAAAGTTTGATTCGTTTATGGAAATGAATTAATTTTCATAAAGCAATATCACTTATATGGAAACGATTTATTTGTATGCTTAACACTAAATGTCGAAGGCATATACTTGTCACTATTCCGAAAGTTAAGAAGGTTCGTGAGACATGACTTTGAGGTAACACTACCTCGACTTGTCCAACATTATTGTTAACCCAGGAATAGTACAAGTTTGAATCCAACGAGTAGTGATGGGTATACAAGACTTAATTTCCACATACTATCGTTTTATATCCTTGATAGTTAGTTTTTCGACTATCAGTTACTTCAGCTTCTTTATTTTTCGTCACTCTAAGACGATGTGTTGCTCTTTTAATCTTTGTTATCCTTTGTCGGAAATGACTAAATCAAGGAGCTTATAGGCATCTAGCTATGTGGGGTTGCTCCCATTAAAAGGGTATTTCACATCTCATCTAGGTTGGATTCGATTGTGCATTAAGATGTGAAATATTCGGATAATCGAGAAGGTTCGGCTGGGTTCGGCTGGTACTTTTTCCGAGTTGGTCACCGAGTATATGACCTTCTCAAAAGTGTATTACTAGAGATATACTTTAAAGAGCCGCATCCTTCTAGTTATTGTTTGAAAATTTTCTTTTCCTTATTTGATTCGAACCTTCGAATTGTTTTTCTGTAATTGCAACGGGAAGAGTTAAGCACTCTTCACGATCTTTAATTATAGGTTTTGTCCATTCTATCAAGTTTGGATTGTTATCTTGTTTTATCCATTATGTCCAGCTTGGATTTTGTTCAGACTATTTCGATTCTTTCAAGTCTGGATCTTTATATTATTGTTTTCCCATCATCTTTGTTTGGATTTATTTCCTATTGTTCTTTTCCATTCTTATGTTTGGTTGTTGTTTATGTGGGAGAAAACCCGTTTCGCGTTAGCAGCGTGGCCCCACGTATTATTGTTAAATACACTCCATTTGCTTTAGAGTTTTTGTAACAACCCGAGGTTTCGTATCGATTGATCATCATCATTAGACGATTAAATCGGTAGCTAATTACTGTTGGAATTTTAAATCGAGTTGAAATTCTTTTTAAGAATTTTTAAAGTTATTCGGGCTTTCAATTGTATTTTGGCCCACGTTTCCTTTGGGTTTCCGTGACATTTATCTATATCCCGTTCCCCTTTTCTTTATTTTTTTCACAACCCTAAACAAGATTAAACGAATAAAAATGGCGGTTCTGTTCAGTCTCGTTCGTCTTCAAATTAGGGCTTTGGTTTTTCGAAGGCGACTGACCTTATTTTACTCGATTGAATGAGGAAATCTGTTGCTCGCTCGTCGAATCTAAGGTGAGTATTATACTCACATCTAATTCCATCTCGAGCTTATTAGTGTTCGAATTCGATGATTCTCGTTCGTATATGTTTTTCTGAGTTTGTTGTTTGCCGTTTGATTTCGTTTGGATGTTGATGATTTCTCTGGGTTTATTGAGTTCGTATAATTTGATGAATTCCGGTTTTGATGTTTTTTTAATTTGAGTTTGACGATGTGTTTCGTTCGACTTTGGCTTTGCGGTTGTAATTTGAAACTGCTTGCCGATACTTCTGTTTTTATAGGGTTCGAAACCCTTATTTTCGTTCGTAAGAAATTGTTTGAATTTAACTCGGCCTTGACTTTGTGCTTGACTTTTGGTTGTGAAATTTATTTGACATCGGCCCTTGTTCGTAGTTGATTTTGTGAATTTTTCATCGGCCTTCGTGGTGGAACGTGTTTCTAACTCATTCCCATTTGCGTATATTTGGTTACTTGATTTCATGGCATTGGTTTTGGAACTGCAGTAACTTCACTTGATTTGAACTATGCCTTGTCTAGTTCAATTGATCTGCATTTTATTTTTTGTGGCTCCACTCTCTGATTTCATGAATTTTGGCTTGCTTAAGCCATTTGCAGTTGTATTTGGTTGCTCTAGTGTTTATCCCTTGTTGATCCTTTTTGAACCTGCCGTTGAACTGCACTATTATGTAAACCTGTTGTCTTGAGTACATGTTGTAGACTTGAGTCTTGTAATCTTCATTGCATTTTGAACTAAACCTTGTTGCCTGCATTGCTTGATTCGAAGTCTGGCATTTGTAGTCTTCACTTCTGCTTTGTTGACTTCAGATTTGTTGCTAGTTTGAGTTCTGTAGCCTCTTGCATATGCTCTTTTATACATATGTTAGTGGAGTTTGTGGTCATCCTGCTTTGCCTGGATTGTGTACATCTGTGCACATTGATGTATATGCATTTGTTTTGAATTTGGTCTGTGTTTGACTTGTTTACCACTAGTGTTCATTCATGTGTATAACTGGTTTGGTTTGTTAGATCATTGACTTGCATTCACTCCAGATGTTGTTGACTTCACTTGAGCATATTGTAGACTTGGTCATTTGCATTGTGTACTTCACCGTTGCATTCATGTTCATGACATTAGCTTGCATTATTCACAACTGTATATATAGGTTGTAGCTGCTGAGCTTTGTTGTATGGTCAGTGGTGCACTTGGTTATTCGACCCTGCTCTACTAGTTGATGTGCATTGCATAGTAGTTACATCTGTTGCATCCATTTGTTTAGTTTGCATATATCACTTACCTGACCCTTGCATATGCTCTCTGATACATTCGAGTTAGTTAGCATTCTTGACATGTTGTATTGTGTTTTGCTGTCACTTGAGACTGTATAGTCTAGGTTACATTTGAGTAAGTCAGCGACTTGCTCTTTGCATTTTATTTGTGGGTAGGTGCCAATTGCTCCGCACTGATTCATTGAGATGTCCACTGCTCGACTTTATGGTCGGGTTCCTTCTTGGGGCTAGTGTTCGTGCATCATTACTGTTACATACGCATGTTGGTCTATTCTTGTTGTCCAAGCCTGACCTGGTCTGATTCCTTTGCATTGCGGTTAGCTCTGAGTTTTATTGACCACTCTTGTTGTACAGTGTATAACTTGTTCTGTCATTTTGCTATCTGCTTAGATACTTCATGTGTACATCTGATTTTGGTGAGGCAGTGCACGCGAGCGTGTACTGCAGCCAAATCAGATTTGATGTTATAACTGATGATTTCAATTGTTGGTATTGTTTCGTGTTGCCAATTCAAAATATTTTGAGTTGTATTCTGATTTGGTTTAAGCTGATGATTTTGTTGATATCTAATTATCTTATAGATAATTAGATTATATGTTTTCTAATTATCGTATCGATAATTAGATTTTTGTTGTTTACGCGGTTTTGTTGGCTTGGGTATCACTTTGACCTCTGCAGTTTTGATTGCTGTTAGTATTCACTGTTGTGATGATTTCACGTACTGTAGTGGCGAGGCAGTGCACGCGTGCGTGTACTGCAGTCACACGGAGTTTGATTTGATTTAACCATTTTGAGATTGTCTAATTATTTATTTAATAATTGGATTTTGTGTTAATTGTCGTTTGGACAATTCTGTTGTTTTCAAAATTATCTTCATTGATAATCGTTTTATTCATCTTGTTGATGATTTGGATTCGCTGATTTGTTGTTTAACACTGTTTAGTGTTATATCTACCGTTATCCGATTCTCTTATCGAGAAGTTGGATATACGAGATTTCTGGGACTTTCGTCTATTTGATATTTGATTATTATTGCTACTGTGCATTAATAACTGAGTTTGAATTAGACTGACCCATGTATTATTTTCTTTTGAATTTAATACTCGGGTCAGACCCGAGTTATTTCAGGTTGTAGATATCTTGCTTTGGATTGCTGTTTGAGATATGAAGACTTTTCATATATTTTGGAGTAGTCGTGTCATAGTATAGGTTGATATGTATTCATGTATATTAGTCGATAATGTACTTGTATATATAACTTCCAGAGTCGACAGTGGTAGTTGTTTCATATGTATTGTGTCAAATGTATTGTAACTGACATCAGTTATATATATATGAGACTTTTGCTATCTGTGTTCCGCATTTTTATTATCTGTGTTATTATTATATATATTGTCCTAAACTATTATGAACCATCGTAGTTCGTTTTATACTGGAATTGGGTATGTCGATGGGAGTAAATAAATAAGAGATGAAAAATGAAAAATATATACCACTCCTATCGAGGTAACCAATACTAGTGTAAGGCCAACTATGGATGGCCGCTCCTATCAAGCCTTATTCTTCGTAATAACAGACAGTATTTCTTTTAATACTCTTTGTTATAGTGAGCATAGAGGTGGGGCGTCACAGTTGGTATCAAAGCTTGGGGTTTATGGACATAATATAAAACATAACTTGGATGGAACATGTGTTACAACTATTGGTCGATGTTTTATTTGTGCTTTGAGTCAAAACTAAAGTTTTGAAATTATGATGAAATTTTTAAATATCTTTATTTAAAAATAAAAGTGGAATTGTGTTTTGTTGATTGAATAATTTGTGTTTTGGTTATCAGCGTGCGTAGCGGAAACAGTGAGACTGTCTTCGCTGAATACAGCTGATAATCTTTTTGATTTAAAAATCAAAATATGAAGTTGAAATAGATTTCATTTGTGTTTACTTAGCTGTGTTTATTTTGTTTCTTTGCAAATTTCGAGTCCGATTTGGGGATTCGAAGCGATTGCAGTTATGTGATTTTTGTTGAGATTTTTGCTGGTTTTCTTTTATGCTAATCATATATTGATTAGATTTTGCTGTTTTGAATTATCTTCATTGAAGATACTTTCGAATGATTTCTTTGTTCATTTTGTAGTATACGTGTAAATTTGAGTTGCACATTACTGCATTGATTTAACGTTGAACCGATGTTTGGTTTAAACGTATTCTGTTGCCATTATTTTTATAACGGGATTTTTACACCAATGCTAAATTTTTGGAGCACGGTGTTTTGTGGCATTTTAATGAATGAAAATTCATTGGTATTACATTTTGACGTAAATTATTTTGATGAGATTTTGACGTTTAAAAATTACTGTCGCTTTGACTTCAGTAACCGTCCAATTTTAAAAGTGGATTTTCAAGCGGTTATTCTGCAATGCTGATTTTGAGATCCGTATTTACGGTGTTTTGAGAAGTGAAATTTTCTTTTCGAAATTGCTACTGATGTTGTTGCTTTAATCACGTGATTGGAAAATCATTTTAAAAATGAAAATCGTTTTATAAATCCTTTTCAATTTGCGCTTTCAAAAGAATGAGGAAGCGACTTAAACGATTCAGCAAAATCGAGGACTATGACCCCTTTCTTTTACTGTTTTGCTTAACTCCGGACTTGTCCAGTTGAGAATGTGAATTGTTATTTTTATAAAATAAATAAAGTTGTTTTCAGGAATTTTACAGTTTGCACTTTCAAAAGAATGAGGAAGCGATTTAAACGTTTCAGCAAAATCGAGGACTATGACCCCTTTCTTTTACTATTCGCTTAATTCCGGACTTGTCCGTTTGAGAATGTAAAATGTATTTTTACAAAATACACAATTTTGCACTTTCAAGGAAACGATGAAGAGAATCAAACGATTTAGTAAAACACGTGGTATGGGACATGTGCGTTTGCTATTTTGGTTAATTCCGGACTCGTTAATTGAAATATTTGATGTTTTGATGATTCTGATGATTTGTGTGCTTTCGAGCCACTATGTTGGACCTTCGGGTCATTTGTTGGACCTTCGGGTCATTTGTTGGGCTTTCGGGCCACTCTGAGGACCTTCGGGTCATCTGATGGGCGCCAAAATTATGTTGAGTACTTGGTAGGCTTCGGCCATATGAGATGCACGTGCGGCGAACTAAAAACTCACCATCTGATGGGATCGATCCAACCTTTTATGTTGATTTTCTAGTCTTCTTAATTGATTTCTAGATATTTGTTTTTTCTAATTATCTGCATGTAATTAGATATCTGATGTTATGAGATTTAATTATCGTATCGGTAATTAAATATTTGCTGTTATGAGATTTAATTATCGTATCGGTAATTAAATATTTGCTGTTATGAGATTTAATTATCGTATCGGTAATTAAATATTTGCTGTTATGAGATTTAATTATCGTATCGATAATTAGATATTTGTTGTTTCTGATTATCGTTTTGATAATCGGATATTTGTTATTTCTGATTATCGTTTGAGATAATTAGATATTTGTTGTTTCTGATTATCGTTTTGATAATCAGTTATTTGTTGTTTCTGATTATCGTTTGAGATAATTAGATATTTGTTGATTTGAGATTTCTGATTATCGCTTGTGATAATTAGATATTTGAAATTTGATTATCGTTTTTGATAATTAAATATTTGTTGATTTGAGATTTCTGATTATCGCTTGTGATAATTAGATATTTGAAATTTGATTATCGTTTTTGATAATTAAATATTTGTTGATTTGAGATTTCTGATTATCGCTTGTGATAATTAGATATTTGAAATTTGATTATCGTTTTTGATAATTAAATATTTGTTGATTTGAGATTTCTGATTATCGCTTGTGATAATTAGATATTTGAAATTTGATTATCGTTTTTGATAATTAAATATTTGTTGATTTGAGATTTCTGATTATCGCTTATGATAATTAGATATTTGAAATTTGATTATCGTTTTTGATAATTAAATATTTGTTGATTTGAGATTTTTGATTATCTGATATTTTCTGATTATCGTTTTGTTAATTTGATAATTGAGTTTTCTGATTATCGTTTTTGATAATCGGATATTTGCTAGTTTTGCTGATTACGAGATTTTCTAGTCTCTAATTGATTCTAGATTAGGTTGATTTTATCAAATTGTTGTTTCCTATCTATCTTTGTAGATAGTTAGAGTTTGTTGATTATGAAGTTCGTGTTTTCTAGTTATTTGTTAGATAACTAGATATTTACGATTTTGCGATTCGTGATTTGTGTTTTCTAATTATCTTTGCTGATAATTAGATTTTGCTATTTTCTAATTGTCGTATCGATAATTAGATATTGCTGTTTTGAGATTTCTATATTTCTGAATATCTAATTGGTAATTGAATATTGCTGATGATTGAATTTATTCAGTTCTGCTGTTTTCTGATTATCTATTTGATAATCAGACTTTGTTGAGAATATGTGAATTTCTTTTATGAAATTGAAGGATTTCTTTGGCGTTTGTGTTTTGATGTTTATTTTTCTAGCTTAACCAGTTTATGTTAGAAAAAAAAATTGTTATTGACAACTTTAACTATGAAAATTGCGGGGACGCAATTTTTATAAGGAGGGGAGTCTGTAACAACCCGAGGTTTCGTATCGAATGATCATCATCATTAGACGATTAAATTGGTAGCTAATTACTGTTGGAATTTTAAATCGAGTTGAAATTCTTTTTAAGAATTTTTAAAGTTATTCGGGCTTTCAATTGTATTTTGACCCACGTTTCCTTTGGGTTGCCGTGACATTTACCTATATCCCGTTCCCCTTTTCTTTATTTTTTTCACAACCCTAAACAAGATTAAACGAATAAAAATGGCGGTTCTGTTCAGTCTCGTTCGTCTTCAAATTAGGGCTTTGGTTTTTCGAAGGCGACTGACCTTATTTTGCTCGATTGAATGAGGAAATATGTTGCTCGCTCGTCGAATCTAAGGTGAGTATTATACTCACATCTAATTCCATCTTGAGCTTATTAGTGTTCGAATTCGATGATTCTCGTTCGTATATGTTTTTCTGAGTTTGTTGTTTGCCGTTCGATTTCGTTTGGATGTTGATGATTTCTCTGGGTTTATTGAGTTCGTATAATTTGATGAATTCCGGTTTTGATGTTTTTTTAATTTGAGTTTGACGATGTGTTTCGTTCGACTTTGGCTTTGCGGTTGTAATTTGAAACTACTTGCGGATACTTCTGTTTTTATAGGGTTCGAAACCCTTATTTTCGTTCGTAAGAAATTGTTTGAATTTAACTTGGCCTTGACTTTGTGCTTGACTTTTGGTTGTGAAATTTATTTGACATCGGCCCTTGTTCGTAGTTGATTTTGTGAATTTTTCATCGGCCTTCATGGTGGAACGTGTTTCTAACTCGTTCCCATTTGCGTATATCTGGTTACTTGATTTCATGGCATTGGTTTTGGAACTGCAGTAACTTCACTTGATTTGAACTATGCCTTGTCTAGTTCAATTGATCTGCATTTTATGTTTTGTGGCTCCACTCTCTGATTTCATGAATTTTGGCTTGCTTAAGCCATTTGCAGTTGTATTTGGTTGCTCTAGTGTTTATCCCTTGTTGATCCTTTTTGAACCTGTCGTTGAACTGCACTATTATGTAAACCTGTTGTCTTGAGTACATGTTGTAGACTTGAGTCTTGTAATCTTCATTGCATTTTGAACTAAACCCTGTTGCCTGCATTGCTTGATTCGAAGTCTGGCATTTGTAGTCTTCACTTCTGCTTTATTGACTTCAGATTTGTTGCTAGTTTGAGTTCTGTAGCCTCTTGCATATGCTCTTTTATACATATGTTAGTGGAGTTTGTGGTCATCCTGCTTTGCCTGGATTGTGTACATCTGTGCACATTGATGTATATGCATTTGTTTTGAATTTGGTCTGTGTTTGACTTGTTCACCACTAGTGTTCATTCATGTGTATAACTGGTTTGGTTTGTTAGATCATTGACTTGCATTCACTCCAGATGTTGTTGACTTCACTTGAGCATATTGTAGACTTGGTCATTTGCATTGTGTACTTCACTATTGCATTCATGTTCATGACATTAGCTTGCATTATTCACAACTGTATATATAGGTTGTAGCTGCTGAGCTTTGTTGTATGGTCAGTGGTGCACTTGGTTATTCGACCCTGCTCTACTAGTTGTTGTGCATTGCATAGTAGTTACATTTGTTGCATCCATTTGTTTAGTTTGCATATATCACTTACCTGACCCTTGCATATGCTCTCTGATACATTCGAGTCAGTTAGCATTCTTGACATGTTGTATTGTGTTTTGCTGTCACTTGAGACTGTATAGTCTAGGTTACATTTGAGTAAGTCAGCGACTTGCTCTTTGCATTTTATTTGTGGGTTGGTGCCAATTGCTCCGCACTGATTCATTGAGATGTCCACTGCTTGACTTTATGGTCGGGTTCCTTCTTGGGGCTAGTGTTCATGCATCATTACTGTTACATACGCATGTTGGTCTATTCTTGTTGTCCAAGCCTGACCTGGTCTGATTCCTTTGCATTGCGGTTAGCTCTGAGTTTTATTGACCACTCTTGTTGTACAGTGTATAACTTGTTCTGTCATTTTGCTATCTGCTTAGATACTTCATGTGTACATCTGATTTTGGCGAGGCAGTACACGCGAGCGTGTACTGCAGCCAAATCAGATTTGATGTTATAATTGATGATTTCAATTGTTGGTATTGTTTCGTGTTGCCAATTCAAAATATTTTGAGTTGTATTCTGATTTGGTTTAAGCTGATGATTTTGTTGATATCTAATTATCTTATAGATAATTAGATTATATGTTTTCTAATTATCGTATCGATAATTAGATTTTTGTTGTTTACGCGGTTTTGTTGGCTTGGGTTTCACTTTGACCTCTGCAGTTTTGATTGCTGTTAGTATTCACTGTTGTGATGATTTCACGTACTGTAGTGGCGAGGCAGTGCACGCGTGCGTGTACTGCAGTCACATGGAGTTTGTTTTGATTTAACCATTTTTGAGATTGTCTAATTATTTATTTAATAATTGGATTTTGTGTTAATTGTCGTTTGGACAATTCTGTTGTTTTCAAAATTATCTTCATTGATAATCGTTTTATTCATCTTGTTGATGATTTGGATTCGCTGATTTGTTGTTTAACAATGTTTAGTGTTATATCTGTCGTTATCCGATTCTCTTATCGAGAAGTTGGATATACGAGATTTCTGGGACTTTCGTCTATTTGATATTTGATTATTATTGCTACTGTGCATTAATAACTGAGTTTGAATTAGACTGACCCGTGTATTATTTTCTTTTGAATTTAATACTCGGGTCAGACCCGAGTTATTTCAGGTTGTAGATATCTTGCTTTGGATTGCTGTTTGAGCTATGAAGACTTTTCATATCTTTTGGAGTAGTCGTGTCATAGTATAGGTTGATATGTATTCATGTATATTAGTCGATAATGTACTTGTATATATAACTTCCAGAGTCGACAGTGGTAGTTGTATCATATGTATTGTGTCAAATGTATTGTAACTAACATCAGTTATATATATGAGACTTTTGCTATCCGTGTTCCGCATTTTTATCATCTGTGTTATTATTATATATATTGTCCTAAACTATTATGAACCATCGTAGTTTGTTTTATACTGGAATTGGGTATGTCGATGGGAGTAAATAAATAAGAGATGAAAAATGAAAAATATATACCACTCCTATCGAGGTAACCAATACTAGTGTAAGGCCAACTACGGATGGCCGCTCCTATCCAGCCTTATTCTTCGTAATAACAGACAGTATTTCTTTTAATACTCTTTGTTATTGTGAGCATAGAGGTGGGGCATCACAGTTTTACTCATACTAGACAGATTGTCTGACTCGAGTTGTTTATTTTCCCTAAACTCTTGGATACCCAATTATATTTGAGTAGTCTGATAGCATGTTTTTCTTTGGAGCTCTTTTAAGACGGTGATTGAGCAGGCGGCTCCTTAGTTATCTAGTTATTTATTTCCACTGTATGATTATGTTAGTATATTTGGTATCGGAAAAATGTAAAGTCAGAATGTATAGGTTCAAATCTATTAGATGTAGTACTTTTGTTTAACTCTAATAAATCTATGTAAGGAGTAACCTTTTGTACTATATCATTTTGTATTATGTGTAACCATTCCGTTGTGAGGTTTTTCTATTTTTTCTTGCTCTGTTCTTTATTTTACCCCATGACTACTTGTCTTTTGGATGCTTGGGCAATGGCACATGAATACTATGGATGTATTAAGTGTCGTTCCTAGGAGTCAGAAAGGTGGGTCGTTACATGAAGCGTACAACAAACATAACATCCATCACACAGTCTTGTATCTCCCACTCAATTGCTTCAGATGTATGATAACTCTTTCAAATGCAAAACTTATTGCCCATGCAGATGGCAAAGGACTAGACACACGCAGATGTCCAAAATATGGGTAAATTCAGACTACCCTAAATACACATAGGCTGCCCTATCCCAACAATGAGTATCCTAACCATAGAGTCATTTGTCGATTCTTTAACATGCATACCGATAGTAGAACTACCTCACATACGCTCAACTCATGCCCACGCAAATGGTTAAGGACTGGACATCAATACGCAGATGTCCAAACATATGGGGACACGTAGACTACCATGTCATACTCATGAGCATTACAACCTCATGTTTCCGTAAAATCCGATTTTACTGTGTTAAGCATTACCCAGTTGTGATTATTATTTACACCAATTCTCTTCATCAAAACTATATCACTTTAGACTTATGGAATTTGATAATGGGCAAAATTCCAATATCATACATATTCAACTCTAAAGTCCAAACACAAAGTCCTTCGCTCAATAATAACGCTTATTATTAACCAAAATACTCTAGCTAGAGACTTTGACTTTGAGTTGACTTCATTTGACCATGATACTAACCTCATATAACCGAGGAGATGAATCCCCACTTGAATAGTGTTTCACTTCCAATGCTTCAACTCGATCCAACTATAGTCGTTCAATGAACGTCGTGTCAAAATTTAACTATAATCAAAGTGGAGCTTCTATAGTGAAGATCAACTGTATTCTCAAGTCACAAGAACTATGTAATTTTATCACATCGATATTTTCTGCTTGACCTTAGTTATATTAACTAATTGAAAACTATCGAGTGAATCATCCCATAGTTATCCAATAACTATCAGTACGTAGCCTCTTGGTGCCCCCATTGGTCATGAGTAATACACTGCATAACATTTGGAGAAATGTACTTTAGTCTCAACGGATGCATCGATATCTGGTCTCGATACATCTTGACTAGTAATATTTAAAATAATAAATTTATTTTCGTTGTGATAAATTACTCTCGGTTACAACACTTTGTAACTACTATCACAGAACATACAATATATGGACTTTTTATTAAAAATACTTTTAATTAAATTAATTAATTAATATAACATATTATATCAAGTATATAATAGAAAGAAAAAACTTTTTATTTCAAATAAAAAAATCATAATTGCCCCTAGGGTGTAACCCTAACGCTATCAATCTCCTACTTGCACTTAGGGTCAATCTTGAAATCTTATTCCAACTTCCCCAATCGATTTCCTCAAAACTAATCCAATCGGTCCCTCAATTAACGGAAATTTTATTATGCTTCAATTATCTACTCTGTCAATTAACTTTCCCCAACGCTGATAAACTATTTTACCATGTGGAACAATTCAAAGCATGTCTCTCGACTTCTAGTGAGCTCTAAGTTTGTTACGAACTATGTTGCTCATTGTTATCATATAACAGTGTTATAGGATTATCAACATTTGAAATCACCCCTGACTCAGTTAGAAATTTATGCATTTATTATATATACGTTGTATTTATTATGGTGCTATTCAGATCAATGTACTTAGCCTTTTCATTGAATTAGCCACAGTCTTTTCCATTTGGAACATTCCCAACTTAAAGATTCTTAACTTAAATTATAAGTTATTTGGGTACAACTAGACTATCATGTCCTATTCACGAGCATCGCAATCTTAATGTTTGAAGTTTTCTAGAAATGCTTGGAACAAAATTTGCAATAAACAAAAGTTTTCTGATAATTTGTGATGATTTAGTCTTATCCCTGAAACCGAAACAAATATTTTTCATGGCTCGACTCAGTGTGACAACGGCAATAGTCCTTGCATCAAATACATCGATTAAAACTATGCTTAAAACCGTAATTGCGGTAACATCCCCCTATTTGGAGGCCTAAAACTAACGGCTACAGATGTCGCAGTCATCCATAGTTATTAATCCTCGGCGACCAAACACGACGATATTAGATACATTGATACACAGAAACACAAGAATATGGAAAAACTTTAAACATCAAAACAAATTCCACATTCCATTTCAAAACATTCCAAATTGATTACAAAATCCCAATTCGCAGACCACGCTCAGATAACATATAATTATTACAAAATACGCCAAGATCGATATATGAAGATGCCCCCTTGGTAGATCAGAGTATATAGATAGGCAAAAAAACAATTTGCCTTTACAAACAAAATATACATCGGAAATAAAAGAACTCTAATAACAAGTTTGCTTCCTGCACGTCCTCGAAAGCTTTATTCGTCTAAAAGAACACATGGAAACCTTAGCTCTCAACCTACTCAAAATCAATTAAGTACCCGAGAGTTTAAGGAGCAAACAAAAACTTTGAGTCAGACATAAAGCTTGGTATGAATAATAATTTATCATCTCAAAGCATTTAAATATCTAGTGACACCATGTCGCTTAGTGGAATGGGTTTTCCCCTCACTAGTATCCTAAAACATTTATAAAACCATATACTGTGCTCATACATCCACAGTGGTTAAAACATAGTATTTCAAAATATTAGGATGATATGCAAAAAAAAAAATCAATTCTGGTTTACCCATCCCCATTCATTCTGACTATATGTCTTGATTATAGTTTCTAGAGTTACTATTAACTTGTTAAAATGTTAAGGACTATCTATCCAATTACTTAGTTTCCATGGGATCACTAAGAACCTATTGGTAACTCCAATATCTTATTTCTTATCATAGTTTCCATAGGCTAACTAGGAACCTATTAGCCGACTACCAATATATTAATCCAGATATAGTTTTCATGGGCTAACTACAACCTACTGGACCCTGCCAGTATCCAATCATAGTTTTAATGGGCTAACTATGGACCTATTGGCCCTTGCCAATATCATACAGTTTTCATGGACTTACTGTAAACCTATTGGCCTATGCCAATATCTTTTAACTAAAATTTTAACATCTGTTAAGTTATATTCACTACTAGGTCAACCTAACTGGTTATTCTGCCCTTTCCCTAAAATACTGTTATGGGTTAATAACAATGTGAATAACATTTCAAAATTTTTATATATGCCATTGTTATTACTTTAAATTGAGATTAGGTTTATGTTTTAAAACCATAAAAACATCCCTTTCGAAACCTCTGGACAACCTCCTTCGAAAGAAAAGACCTCTTTTCAAAACATTGTATACATACCTTTCGAAGCCCTTAATAAATATTCTCTTTCGAAACCTTTTATACCTTTTGATGGTATTAAATCATCTTTTTTAAAATATAGGGCTTCGAAACAAATGAATGTACCCCTTTTCGAAAGTATTGGGTTTACTCTTTAAAAACATCATTTGGGTCGTTAAATGGTTATATACGAAAGTATCTCTTCCGAAACTAACAAAAATTAGTTTGGGGAAAAATTGATGGTGTCGGAATGATCTTAGTCGATAGCAAAAGACTTCAAAAATCAAAACTTCGAAGGACAGAGTCGAAACCCCCTTTTCGACTCCATCACCTTCGAAAACCTCAACCCCTTTGAAAGCATTTAGGAAAAAGGCTTAGGTTAAAACAGAAGTAACCCCTTCGACAACATAGATGACTTCAATGCAGTCGAAAAGGGGATTAGCTACTTGGTTCCGACTTGGACGAAACCTACCCTTTCAAAAGCAATTATTTAAAGGAAAAAGGTACTCCTTCGAAAGCAAATACTTTAACACCATATTTGGTTGATTGGATCATGTTCGTTTTGGACTTGAATATGGAATGGTTTCTATAGTAAATAGTCGCTATAGAAGCACCGTGAAATTGCCTTATGTTCGATAATTTTTAATATGATTTTGAGAGACATCCTTAGAGGTTCCTTTGTTGTTTTAATACGTACTGTAAGTTTACATATTATTATAAAAATATAAAAGTTTGAATCATTTCACAACTGGTTGAACAAAGTTGCAAAAGTTATAGAGAAAAAGCTCGCAATATGAGTACTTTGAAACAGCTTGTTTTTGAGAATTTTTAATATAATTTTGAAAAATATCCTTAGGGTTTTTTTACATGGTTTCTAAGTAGTTTAAGTATACTACTTACTGTAAAAAATACAAATCTTAAAACCTTTGTTTGAGTTGTTAAAACGGATCAAACATTTAGGCAATTTTCCTTGTGTTCTCTGTCTAGTAGCATTTATGACAGTATAAATGCTATCTTTGATCTACGATAGCATTTCTAGGCTCTTTTTCCAATATTGGTTGTAGTGTGATTTTAAACACTTTGTGATTTAAGTGAGTTTAAATGATAATTAAATTAATTATTTTTGTGGGATCATTTTGGTTGTGTAATAAAATATCTTAAAGTATTTTAAAAGTGGTTTGAAGTTTATATTATTAATAACTAATTATGAATTATTGAAGCAAGAGAGTTTAATAAATTTAAAACATGCTTTTTGGAAGTTTTTAAATAAATTATAAAGTAGTTATTTTTAAGTAATATTTTAAATGGTTATTTAAAACATATAAGTATTTTTATGTATATATAGTTTTTTTAAAAATTAGTTAAATATTTTATTAAAGTGTTAAAAGGTTTATGTAGCATTTTGTCTTTTAAATTGTTTATATTTTGTATTAAATATATTTAGCTTTATAAATAAATTAGTATACATACATACATATATGTATATATATATATATCACTTTTAAAAGGTTTTTAAATGTATGTACAAGTAATTACAAAGGTTTATTATTCATGAAAAAAGGGATTAGGAGTCACTTATAAGAAATCATGCTTTGTGTGTTTACCTGTTTATGGAGTTATTAATCCTATACTTAGCACTAAAAAACAGCAAAGTAGACTTGTTCTATTTATGAGAGTTAAGAATGAAGTTCGAGTGGGGATTAGAAGCAATAATGCTCTACCCTACTGGCTTCACTCTTTACCGTAGGATAAACTAAGTTGAGAAGGTTAGAAACGTGATAAGTATACGAGACTTCCATATGCGGTCGTCTTAGCACTAGATAGTTGATTAATCGACTAATGAACTTGACCAAATTAACTTAAAAAGTATATGAAATATTCATAGCTTCATATGATTTGAGATCCCTTGGGTAGGACTCATTGATATGAAGCATCTCTTGCTTTATGAACGTATAAATACGAGATCCCCTGTAAAAGACTACTTTATATTGTTCACTTACTTCAAAACGAACTGGAATTGAGTTACTCGGAAATTCACTGATTTAGTTTTGAAGAGTCCAGTATCGGATAAATATTCTAGTATTACTCACTGAATACCACTTCAAAACTAATATATGAGTTCTTCATTTTGGAAGCGGTTGTGAAGCAAAATGTTATAGAATTGAACTGTCTATCCTAAGATTAAGTCCAAGGGAGAGGTCAGTGCTAGCATTCATCGGATGACTTGTGCTGGAATCCATGGAGATATTCGTGATCTGTTCGAGTGATGAAGACTCATGTGAGAGATGCCGAACATGACTTTAACATTGTAAATCACAGAAAACAAATTAGGCTACACATCTAGTGGATTTATCAAACCCAGGGGTATATCATCTCCATATCTAGAAATGTTTAGCGATGTTGCTAGCTAGAGTTGATGATATTTGGCATCACACGGGCATGGTCCAATTGTGTTTACCTTGAGGTATATTTTATCTAGAGATATAGGATGCTCGGAAGGTAGTTTCTGACACTTTTCATGGAGGCCGGCCTCGGTATACCGAGGATACCTTCATGGAAGTCCGTATGCAAATGAACCTTAGCGGTTTTAGTTGTACTCCTAATATTGTTGTGTTGTGAGATGCAAGTAGCATAGCTATTTTCTAATTTATATTCTACACCCTAAACACTATTCATTATATCGCTATATTTACTTTTCCGATCGTTTGATTTCTTTTGAGGGGAAAACCGTTATGGTGATTCATACAGTCTCAAAAGTTACTATCATATGGACACATGTTTCTTGAGTTTCCCATACCAGGCTTATGTCTGACTCGAGGTTTTTTTGTCCTCCTTGGATACTCTTTTAAGTAGGTTGAGTAAAGCAGGTGTTGACTATGGATGCTTCAGAGCTTCAGGAGATAAGAAAGAGGCTTCCATTTATTTATCTATTTCTATTTTTGTCGCATTATTATTATGTATGTATCAGCACTGTGAGGATAGGCAGTTATAACTGTTTAGCTGATGATTGTACTTAGGTTTTGTAACTCTGAAATTACACTGTATTTTGGAGTAACCCTTTGTACTATCTTTTTTATATTCCACTTCTGAGATTCTGATATTATGTTCTTTCTTTCTTGTTTTGTTTTGTTTTTTACTTAACCTTAACAATTTGTCTTTCCGACACTTGGGTGCTTGGCACATAAATACCGTGGATGTATTAGTATCGACGTTCAAGAATCAAAAAGTCGGGTCGTTACATTTGATATCAGAGTGAAGGTTTAGCAAATACCTTAGCATTGGTTGGATATGACTCATTAGAGATAAGGTTAGTGATAACCTAGAATGAGTTGAGTGTATTATATATACGAGAATATTTGTATTTTTCTATAAACCTACCCTTTATAGTATTTCCTTAGGAATAACTCTTTCTTAGAAGTATAACTCTATCCTTAAAGTATTCTAAGGATGTTTTGCTATGTTCAGGTTGTGAACACTATTTCAAAGCTCGGAAATCTCAATCGAAATCTTGGTCGAGATCTTGGTTCGGACTTCCCATAAGACGTTACTGAAAATCTTAGGGCAAATCTCATTTTGAATATATCGATCAAGAGAAATCTACAATATATTGGCCGATATTAGACTTTTTCTTTTTACAATTTTTCCTTTACCTTTTTTCCCTAGGCCAAAATTAAAGAACATATGAATTAATTTATTGATTAACATATGTTAGTTTAACAATGGATTACTCACTAGTGAATTGTTAGTTTAATTAGTTTATTAATGGATACTTTCTAAATTAGTTTGCTGATTATACATCACAATTTAACACAAATTAGCTGTAATTTAATTTAAGGTATTTAACATTAAACAATTTACTACACTATGTAGTAAATTAGGTTTAATTCAATTAAATTATTCAAACTATAAACTATGTATAGAAAATAGATTGTTGTTTATGTTTGTAATAGTTTAACAAATATTGTTGAATACAAATATAATAGTTCGCTTCCAAAATAGTGAACATAATAAATTATTACATAATGCTAAATAGAAAATATGATAGTTCAAAAAAATAGCAAACAACTATTCAGTAAGATTGTGTTTATATTCAGTTTACAAAATTTGTTGTTTAGGGAAATTTGTTTTATACTCGGTGCTATGAATGACAAGGTTGTCACAAATCTACTAAGTTTAATTTTTAAATCGTATTTATAAAACTATCGTGTAAGTAAATCAATTATAAACATAACATATTGTTTTTTATTAGCTCTCTTTTTAATTAGCTTGCATTTTTCCTCTTGTTTTTGTTTCATGTTGCAATCTACATTTGTTGAAGTGATAACAAATATGAGAGGCTAAATCCCTTCAATTTAGGGGTAATGAGGCTCTCTAATTATGTAGATTCAATATAATTTGTTCATTTATGTTCTCTTTTTGAGCTTAATGGAAAGTTGCATGTTGATGTAAATTTATTAATGAATTTGATAGTCTATGATGTTAATCACATATAGGCTATTCTTACTCAAATAAACACAATTTACATCATCATCTAATTAATTGATTTTGGTAATGGAAGTGGATTTAAAATCAAAATTTGATGGTTTATGTTACTAATTCAATAGTAAATAAGCCATGCTTAAAATAGATTTTATTTTTAATTTCATTGTCGTTTTCATGAGAGTTAAGAAGTGGTTTAATGGGCGTGTTATAGTTTGATGGTTTATATTGGGCTAATTAATAGCACAAATATTCCATACTTATGATAAACACATCAATTAAATTCACTATTGACCAAAAAAGAGAGATCATAATTTCATGTTGTGTTGATTTATGTGATCATGAGAGTGGATTTATCTCCAAATCGTCTATTCATCTCATGGTTTTCATTCACTTTTCTAGTAGTTATTTTTTGCAATTTTTTTGTAGTTAACAACACTTTCAATTCTTGGTTTAATTTGATTGAATAGAAATTTTAAAATCGATACAATTCCCTACGGATCGACCCGTACTCACCACGTACTAAAATTGTACACCGTGCGCTTGCGGTTAATTTATAATTTAACTTTTTTGGATATTTTCTAATCCGATAGAGATTTAACCGTTAAACAAGTTTTTGGCACCGTTGCCGGGGAATTTAATTTGATTTTAATTTTCTATTCTTCGAATTATTTTCATTTGATTTTCATTGTGTGTTTGTTTTGTGTGTTAATTAGCATTTAAAAAAAATTTGTGTTGTGTGTTTGTGTGATTTTTGTTTGCAATTTGATTTGTGCGCTTGTTTTTAGTTTGTTTTGTGTTTGCATTTCTATTTAAAAAAAAGAAAAAAAAACATACACAATATATATATATATATTATTAGTTGCATTTGGATTTACATTTACAATTACAATTTTTCTTTGTACAAAAGTGTGCACTATGCACATTCTAACCTCCCTCCCCCTTCCAATTGCCATTCTCCCTGAACCATAGCCTACACTGACCATCACAGTCCATATCCATTTCTGCCAAAACCAACTAATTATCATAACACACTGCCTGAACTACACTGCTGCCTCCCACCTGAACTACACTACAATCACAACCTCCTCTCTGTCACAGTTGTGCACATCTGTGCACATTCCAGTGCACACACCTTGCCTCTGCACTGTTACTTCACCTTCAAACCAACCATCAGCAACAAACTTCAATTCACTGCACACAAACTCCATATCCATCTCTGCCCCATCATGGCATACTACTGACAACAACCATTCTCTGCCTTACAAACTACACATATACAACTATCCCCTCAACCTCACTGCCTACTGTTCCACATTCATACAACCTCACTTCTCTGTTGTACAAACCTTCCAAACACTACTCTAACATCTCACTTCATTTACCCCATACAAACACATACATACATCGATTGCTCCACTCCCTCCGTGCATCAACTTCTACCACCCAGTTCAACAACACTGCTGCACAGTGTCGCAAATACCCCTACATTCACATACCAGTGCTCAACCAAGCAGCAGCACATTTAACCTCTGCCACCAATATATCAAGTACACACACAACTCTGTCAACAAATACTCCCTCCACTTCACTTCATACACTTCATCATCATCAACAACTATAACCTGAATTCTCCATTGCCACTTCACAAAACTACCCTTATCACCTCTATGCAACTATGCACTTGTGCACTTCAATCCCATTATCACAGCCTTCAACTCACTATCAACATCATTTCTCTTTTACAAACTACAACCTTGCTGCCTTGTTCAAGCACTACCACCATACCATACACCTCCACTTCAACTCACTGGCGTACTACTGCCTGACCATCAACTTCACCATAGTTCATCCACTGCCTCACTGTTGTTACTGCCACTCACTGTCATTCACCATACATATCCAAACTGCCTAACCACTTCATCTTAATATATAAACAAAACCGTGCAACAACTCTACAAACATTCCATATCCTTACCTCTGCCAAAAACATCTACATCCATCCACCACACCACCCTCTCCTCTGCATACTGCTCCATGCCCGTATCTCATCAGCAAATTGCACATCTCCCTGACCTCCACGGTGCAACAACCTTCAAACTTCATCAACCAACCTTTGTCAACTCACATACCACATCACCTCCTACTACTGCTCTCTGTCACAATTGCCTCATACACACAGTTTTGCCACCATACCCCTGAATAACTACACAACAAACACACCAGTCCACAACGCTGCAAATACCCACTCAAACCACCAGCAAATGCATCCTTCATAACAATTGCTTCACCATCACAATACTGTCATCTAACCAATATTGTGACTTCTCATTAACTTCCATTTCCAGTGCCAACAGTTCTTCCTCCAACTTGTTGTCACCATTACAACCCATCATCAAACAAACTACCTTGCTAGTGCTTCAAACCAACCAGTCACTTCTTCAACTTTCACTGCTAAACTACCTCAACTCTTCAACAAAAAGCTCTGCCTCTTGCCATACCAGACATACTCCACTTCATACAACATCATCTCCTCCTCAAACCACCTTCATACTCACCAGACCACCTCCATGACCAATTCACTGACATACCTCTGCTGAAACGTCCATTACCCACTACAAACTTCTAAAGCAACTCAACACTGCCCCTCTTCACCTCATACTATCCCAATCATCAACCCCCAGTGCAACTCCCCTGCACTCCTCAATCGCCTCGAATCCACCACGACCCACAACCCAATCATAGCCGCAATCATTTCGCACCCAAACTTCACCTCCTCGATCAATTAAGAAATTGTGGATTTGTGAATTCGGTTGCGAATTCGATTTGTTTGGGAATTTTGGGTTTAGTTTAATCGAATGGATTAGTGAGTTGTCTGCGAATTCGATCAAATAGTGGGTTATTATAATTGGGCCGGGTATTAAGGTTGAGTGCAATTTTTTTAGTTTGTTTTCTTTTGTTTAGTTTTAGTTTAAAAAAAAATTCATAATCCAATTTTCATGTTCAATTATTTTCATTTGTTTTAGTTTGTGATGGTTTGGTGAAGTTGTTTTAGGTTCATTTGTTTGAGTTTCATTTATTTTAGTTTCTTCTATGATATATATATATATAACTGCATATATCTTGTTTCTAATTTTAGGTTGCAAAAGCAGAATATCAAAACGAAGAAGTGCTTGTCAAAAATAATTGCTTGCTTGCTTAAAAAAATCACTGCTAAAAAAATATACAATAAATTGCTAATAATCTTCACGCTCTGGTATCGTGCTCTCATCTCTTGTTTTTATTTGTTTTGCATTGTTAGTTGCTTGCATTTTAAAAAAATTGAGAAACAAAAACAAAAACAAATTTCATTCGTAGTCGCATTGTTAGATTCACGTTTAATTTCAATTTTGCATTCATCTCATCTTGCTTTTCTTTTCTAAGGGCAACACCCTAATCCACATAAGGTGGAGGATTTCATCACCCCTTCCTTGGCCCACAAATTGCATTTCATCTTAGAATTTGCTAATAATAACGGATAGACACTTGACTTAAGGGTGTCATAAGCTCCCTTAGGGCTTAATTGTATATTGACAAGTTGTCCTCCTTCGACAATTTAATTTCTTGGTGTTTAGGCTACGGCAGAGCAATAATCAGTTATAAATATTACAGTGATTCGTAAATATTATAGTGGTTGTTTCTCTGAAGGTAATTAAACCTTCGGTTGCATTGCTATAGTGATTCGTGGTGCGCCGACAAATCCTGTCCATTACCATACTGAGAACTATCTTGTTGATTTAAGATAAAGTGTGATTATACAATTTTGGGTTAGGAGCTACTTAGGATAGAAAATTTGTAATTAATTCCTTTGCATTCATTTAGTTGCATTAGTTCATGCATATTTTAAAAAAAATTCGAAAGGCAAAACTAAAAAAATTGTAAATATTTCTTAACTTAGTTTTTAAATCCTTTGAAAATTTTCACCCAAAATCAAAAATCCAAAAAAAAAATTGAGTTAGTTTCTTTTTTTTAGAAAAACAAAAATTCAAAAAAATAATATGGTCTTTTCAAAAAAAATTAAAATCCAAAAAAAAAAATCAAATATCCCTTTTGAAAAATAAATTCTTTTTGTTAAATATTTTCCCTTAATAAAAGAAAAAAAACATTCTTGAAAATGTCCGAATTTTCTTACTCGCCGGAATTTTACAATAGTTTTGAAAATCAATATAATCCATATAGTTTCACATCAAACCCTTATGGATGTTTTAATGACAACTATTGTATAATCAATTCGAATTTTGAACAACAAAATTTTCAAAATGATGACCAACCCTCAAATCTTGAAAATAACATTGAAATGATTTCGTCTTTACTTGAACTCTCTACACAACAAAATCAAAGGATAAATGATTTGTGTAATTTATATTTTTGCAATGATTCAAGTCAAAATTTTCAAAATAATCAAAATTTTAATTCACTTCAAAATTCAAATGATTTTGATTATAACTCATGACAATACAACTTCGTACTTTAAAATGAATTTCAAAGTCAAAATGGAAATGTGAACCACTTTTCAAATAATTTTGGCAATGAGAATAATCTCGAATATGGTGCAATTGACAATTTTCACTCTCCACAATTTCAAATTGAAAATTCTCAAGTTAATAATTATAAATTTGATTTTGTTGAGCAAATGGATGAAATTTACAAAGACCACACAGATTTGTTGTTTGAAACATATATGAAACAATGTGAGCAACAAAATCAAATCCTAACGTGTGACGAGTCAAATAATAATCCATCTTTTACCAAAATTGACGATTTTCAAATAACAACTTTTGAAACTGAAAATGACAATCTTAATGAAGTTGTTGAAAATATGGTAATTGAGTTAGATTTCTATTCTTTGGATAGTGAGAAACTCGTTTTAAAATTTGATCTTCCTTTTTTTGAATTCGAAAAATTGATTACAACAAATTTGGATTTTGAACATGATATATGAAATAAAGTTGTGAATAATTCAACAAAGGAAGACAAATTTAGTGAACACGTTTTCTTTGGACTTTTTGAAAATGAGTTGTTGAATGCTGAAGGGGAAGATTAAATCACCATTTTGATTTTGAAATCAATAATTTTGAAGAATTTGGTGAAAATAAACTTGAACTTCAACCAATTGTTCTATCAACCCCGAAAATCATCGAAAGTAAAATAACTCATATGATTTTCAATAAAACGACATTCGTTTTTTCAAATCAACATTCAACTTTGAATTCTTTTATAGTTTGGTTTTCTGTGCTTAAGCTATGTCTCTCGTACTTGACGAGACAAATGAATTGGTCTTTGTAAGACTGTTTCATTTACTCTTTAACAAATTATTTTTTGATGTCATGTAAATAACAATCGTTTCATTTTCATGTAAATACATGTCATATTTTTATTTTTATTTAATTTTTCTCCTTTCACTTAGGTTGACTGTGGGGACACAGTCAAAATCAAGTGTGAGGGGGATTCTCATTGTCATTTTTGAATTTTCATAGTTTATTTTTTGCTTTTTCTTTCCAAAACTTAAAGAAATTAAAAAAAATCCCGAAAACAAATTTTCTTTTTAGCATTTCAATTTATTTTTGAATAAACACTATAGGATAAGTGTAGGATTTTGGTTATTAAACCAAAATTTTTGAAAATTTATTTGTCTTAACAAAAATAAAAATAAAGTTTGATTACAAGTAACGATGGTCTAACTAGTATATAGGAAGGTTCATGGGTGTTAATTATGAAGTATATCCTAATTGAAAATCTTTGTTTAAAAAAGTGGTTTATTTAAATTAAAAGCTATAACATTTTTGATCTTCTAAGTTAAATGATGCTAAGATGATTTTGCAAAACTCTCTCTTCAAAATATACATACATACATACATATATATATAACACAAACAAAAGAAAAAATATATATTTGTGTATATGTATATATTTTATTAACAACTAGAGTCATGTGTTCACATGCAAGTGTGTACACTCGCCATGCTCCGTACCCTTCTCACGTAAGCTCGAAAGTCAGTGCACGAACGGTATATACGGCCTTAGTTTATCTGAGTTTGGTGTATGTATATAAAGATTCTTTTATTAATAATGCCTACAATCGATAGGTGTACACACTTGTGTGTTCACTCACCATGCTCTGTATTCCCCTCATGTAAGCCCGTAAGGCAGTGCATGAGTCATATATCTGGTCTTAGTTTTCAGAGTTAGGCATATGTAAATATTGTTAATATCAATAAAATTTTCAAATAAAGAGAGAGTAAGCAATAGAAATCCAAGCACTATTTTTACTTATTTGATTTGACTTGTTATTCAAAAGAAATAAAAATACCACTTTGATAATCAACAGAGGATCTATTTCATAGTTGCACTTTGTTATCAACCGAAACAACTAGTCAAATTAGAGTCTATTTATTATGATAACTTAGTTTTTATTGGAAATTTTGACAAGTAAAATGACTAAAATTTCATGATGATGACCAAAACTTATATTTAACTTATTCATGTCAATTTAAAAGTAAATTCATTATTTGTAAATATTTTCAAAAATTTGCATTCATATCATTGTAAATAAATCTTGCATTTAGGAATTTTCATGTTGCATTCGGATTTTGTGGGTAGTATTCGCTGAAAACCCTCACGAGACAACACTCATCCTACTAGGGACACCTAAAGTTTAAACGGCTTGTTGAATAAGCCCAATGCAATCGTGCTCTCTACAAAAGTGGATTTATCTTAGTTTTTCTTTATTCGGGGACGAATAAAAAGATAAGTATGAGGGTATTTGATGTGCACATAAATGTGCATATTTTTACTTCCATATTTAATTGAATTGAATTAAATAAATGAGCATATAGGGTGTTTTAACATGTTTAAACCAAAATTTAAATTATTTTCAAATCATCATTTATTCATCTTCATACAGGGGTAAAATGGTCATTTTTGTGCATATATTAATTTGAGAAAATTTACTTGGACATTTTTATGTTATTTTATAGGAATTTGGATTCAAATGGAAGAGGTTTTCATGAAAAATATGCATGCACAAGAGGAAACAAAGGAATGAAGATGGAAATAATTCAAACTCATGTATCATGGAGGACCCCACCCACCCACTTACCTTGATATTCAATTACGAGCTAATGCACATGTTAGTGGAGCTTAAAGTTACATGCATACTTAATGGAGGATTAATTAGAGACTAATGATAACTTGGTGGCCATACTTCCGAAGGAGTATTTTGGGTAGTTCCCAAAAATATGATTAGGGTTTCAAAGCTTGTATAAATACCCCATATGTTCATGTAGTTAAGCTCTTAGCCTCCTTTTAGCCTTCCTATGAGCCTCCTCTTTAGTTAGTTTAGTTTTAGGCTCAAAATAAATATAAGCTCTCTTTCTTTTTCATGGCTACTTAGCCATTTTTTTCATTCATGCAATTTTCTTTTTTATGCAATTTTAATTCATTCTCTTTTCTATTTACATGCTTTCTTTCCCTCCATGTTAGCATTTAGATTTATTTATTTATGCAAGTGGATTAGCTTTTATTATATTTTAATTAGCTCTCTTTTTAATTAGCTTGCATTTTTCCTCTTGTTTTTGTTTCATGTTGCAATCTACATTTGTTGAAGTGATAACAGATATGAGAGGCTAAACCCCTTCAATTTAGGGGCAAAGAAGCTCTTTAATTATGTAGATTCAACATATTTTGCTCATTTATGTTCTATTTTTGACCTTATTGGAAAGTTGCATGTTGATGTAAATTTATTAATGAATTTGATAGTCTATGATGTTCATCACATATAGGCTATTCTTACTCAAATAAACACAATTTACATCATCTTCTAATTAATTGATTTTGGTAATGGAAGTGGATTTAGAATCAAAATTTGATGGTTTATGTTACTAATTCAATAGTAAATAAGCCATGCTTAAAATAGATTTTATTTTTAATTTATTGTCATTTTCATGAGAGCTAAGAAGTGGTTTAATGAGTGTGTTATAGTTTGATGATTTATATTGGACTAATTAATAGCAAAAATATTCCATACTTACGATAAACAGATCAATTAAATTCACTAATGACCAAAAAGATCATAATTTCATGTTGTGTTGATTTATGTGATCATGAGAGTGGATTTATCTCTAACTTGTCTTTTCATCTCATAGTTTTCATTCACTTTTGTAGTAGTTAGCTTTTGCAATTATTTTTGTAGTTAACAACACTTTCAATTCTTGGTTTAATTTGATTGAATAGAAATTTAAAATCAATACAATTCCCTACGGATCGACCCGTACTCGCCACGTACTAAAATTGTACGTCGTGCGCTTGTGGTTAATTTTTAATTTAAAATTTTCAGCTATTTTCTAATCCGATAGAGATTTAACCGTTAAGCACTAATTTAGTTTCATTCTAAAATTCCTAAGTTGATTTACTAACCTAGACAAATTTTACTTAGGAACCTAACCTAAGCTCTGATACTAGATGTGATGACCTGGATTTTCGGACCAGTCAAAATCACCGAAAACCTGTCCGCTCTAAAACTATGAATGAAAACTACCAACTTAATACATAATATTATTTGATAAATATTCAACATTACTAAAATAAATTTTATAACGTTAGTTATTAATTAAAAAGTGTTTAACAAGGTTATAAAATCTTATTTAATCACATTAAATTTTAGATACAAATATTTAAAAAAATTAGATATTTAAATATGAAGTGTTTGAAATTATGGGTCATTACACATATACTTCGAGATAGTCCTAAGATGAAAATTATGATCCGAGATGTTAATTCGAGATAGACAATCAAGACGCGCTCATCTTATCTGAGATCCCCTCTGATACGAAACCGAGTCTCTTAAAACCCTAAGACAAAACGTGACCAGAATCCGAGATTTAAAACCTTAGAAAACGATGATTATTGGAGCTACTATTGCTAGAGGAGGAGGTAGAGGTGGGAGGAGTAGCACTATTACTAATGGTGGGACTCATGCACAAAGGAATGTCGCTCCTATCGAGGAACTAAGGGTGAATGTTGTGGAAGGGGTTGTGTAGGTTCGGTCATAGATAAACTTTGCTTCGCTATGCTGTGACTTTGAGAGGTTAGGCGGTAAGAGGGTCAATGGCCCTGGGACCATCATTGAAGTTCAGACTTGGATTAGCTTGTGTGATAGGATATTTAGGGATATGGAGTTAGATGATGCGATGAAGTGTCCTTTGGCTTCGCGACATCTATTTGATGCTACTACGGATTGGTGAAGTTCAGTTACTGTAGATGTCCAGGAGAATGACTTCACTTAGGCCCAATTCAAGGAAGTGTTCGAAATGAAGTTTGTTTCAGAGGCCGGGAAGACTAAGTTGTTTAGGTGCTTTCTAGATCAGAAGTAGGGGGTTATGTCAGTTGCTGAGTATGAGAATATGTTTAATACATTATCTTGGTTCGGGCTTAGGTTGATAGATACACCACTAATGAAGATGAGATGTTTGTATTGGGTATTCATCTAGAGTTTCAAAGGGACATGAAAATCATATCTAGGGATCCTTTGTGAATCTGATAGGTATGGCTTATGGTTTGAGGGTTTGGCTCCAAAGTCGTGTGGGTCTGCATCAATCGAAAACAACAAGCACAAGTTCCAACCTTCGAAGGATGTTTCCAATTTAGCTTGCTATAAGTGTGGATAGATAGGATATTTTGCTAGGAATTATAGGACAAGTGGAAGAGGACAAGTAGCAAAAGTGCCGATTGCAAGGGTACCAAAGCTTGAGCCACAGACAGCTAAAGCACGGTTTGCACCAAAGAGTTATTACGACTGCCACCAACCAGGTTATATGGTTAGAGATTTTCCTACACTTTAGAAAGTACAGTAGCCTAGGGTTTTTTCTCTTGCTATAGCACCTTCTGCTTCTGCAACTTTAAAGGAGAAGCAGGTTCTTGAAGGTATACTATCTATTTATGACAATCATGTTCGTGTTTTGTTTGATATTGGTGCTTTACATAGTTTCATATCCTGTAACCTTGTTGATAGACTGAAACTGAAAACTAGTGTAGTTCTTGACTCTATTTGCTTGTTGAACATGGTTGGGGGCTCAACCAACTTGAGCATGCTATGGTTAGGAGTTTCGGTTACTTGTTATGACCAACTTCGTCCATACGATATGTATGTTCTTATTATGGGGTTTGACGTAATACTTGGATGGATTGGTTGTCTCGGAATTATGCAGTCTTAGATTGTGTTGAGCAAACTCTAGTATTAAAGAAAGGAAGGGATGCTCTAGCAGTGCCTTATGAGGAACCTATCTCATTAGTGAGTAGTTTCCTTTATTCTCTTAATGTGGTAGAAGTGGAGTTAGGGTTGATCTTTGCTGTGCATGAGTTTGCAGACGTGTTTGAAGAAGTATCCGCTTTACCCCTCACCATGATATTGAAGTTTGTATTAATTTTGTTCAAGATGCTAAACCTATCGTGTTTCCTATCCATAGGCTATCACCAAAGGATAAGTTAGAGTTAGCTAACTAGGTCAACAATTTGTTACATAAATGCTTGATCCAACCTAGTCGATCGAATTGGGGATCCCTCGTCGTCTGTGCTACGAAGGTGGATGGTTCTTTAAGACTTTGTGTGGAATACCATGAGCTCAATAAGCAGACTATTAGGAACAAGTATCATTTGTCCATGATAGATGACTTGTTTAATCAGTTGCATGGTGCTTAATTATTTTCTTAACTAGATCTTGGCATAGGGTTTCATCAATTGAGGGGCAGAGGAGAGTGTATCTTTGATGGCTTTCAGGTCTGATAAGTTTTATGAATGGTTGGTTATTCCATTCGGCCTAACTCATGCTCCAGCATATTTTGTAGACTTGATGAATCGGGTTTTTAGGGAAGTGTTGAATAAATTTGTGCTTGTTTTTATTAATGATATTCTGGTTTACTCTAAGATTGAGGGTGAGCATACTTGCCATTTGAGGATTTTACTTGAAACATTGAAAGAGCATTTGTTGAAATCTTAGTTCTCGAAGTGTCACTTTTAGAGGTATGAAGTTAGGACATGTAGTCTCCATGAAGGGTATTTCTGCTGATGTAGCAAAGATTGTGGTTGTTCGGGATTGGAAGAGGCCAGAAACCGCAATTGAAATTAGGAGCTTCTTGGATTGACGAGTTATTATCGGAGGTTTATTCAGGATTACTCTAAGATTTCTTCGTACTTGATGAACTTAACAATGAACGACATCAAATTTGTTTGGACTAATAAGTGTGAACAAGCATTCAAGGAGTTGAAAGCAAGGTTGATCGACGCTCATATTCCAACTGTTCTGGATGGAGGAACTGTTTATACAAATGGTTGTGGGTTAGGTTTAGATGTAGTGTTAATGTAGCATAGAAGGGTTATTGTGTTAATACCTCAGTTATTGATTTTGATGACAACAACCATATACAAACATATAAAATATAGATATTAATGTTTTGCCATGTTATATAGTATATAGTGAAGAATACTACATAGGTTGTGAACCAAAGACTATACAGTATAAAGACTTAAGAGATAGACATGAAGATGCATGAGTTCAAAGACCAAGATATGAAGATCTCAAGATTATAATTTAGTGTATAGAGTCATAGCATATATTGTTAAAGTCCTTGATAGCAATCCTTGATCTCTATCTCCAAGTTTCTAATCTTTTATATTTTAACCAAAATATATTTCAAAATATTTTATAAAAAAGTTTTAAGGTTCAAAATGTTTATAATTTATGTTCAAAATATTTTACAAAGTATCAAATTATTTTACAAAGTATAGGATTTTCAAAACAATTTTAAAATAAAATAGTTTTCATTTTTAACTAGCATATGTCGACATATAGGTATAGGGTATGTTGACATACATGCTGCCAAATAATTTTTCAATTTTTGAAAGGAAGTGTCTATTCATTGCAACTCTTTATGAATGGACACAACTATTAATTTACTATATAATAGGGAGTGCAAACGAATTTTTTGATAACTAATTGCTTATTTTCTTCCCTCCTCTTACTCTCTTGAAAATTCCTTTGAAAAATATACTCTATTCTCTTCAAAATCACATAGAATCAATTCATACTTCATTGTATTGATTCCATACTACTTTCTTATAGTTTTGCAAACATATCTCTCTCAAATAAAAGATCAAAGTTTTGTGCAAGAGGCTATATGATCCATTGTATCCAAAGTACAAGAATTTGTCTTTGGAGAAACTATCACTGTTCAAATCAAGTAAGTGTGCTTAGTAGCCAGGAAATTTAGTGGAGTGCTTGTAGTCCATTTAAATTAAGTCAGTCTACCTCGAGCTTGGAATTTCAAGTGGGTGTATCTCGTAGCCTTGAAATCGAGATTGTATTTGGGTTTTCCTTCTACCCGATTAAAGATCAGCATTTGAAATGAAATATGTACAAGCAATTATATAGGACTGGATGTTGGAGAAATCCAAACTAGTATAAAATCTCTAGCGTCTCTCTAACACTTTATTTTACTTACTGCTTTTATTTTTATCCGTGATTAATTTTTGGTATATTTCTGTGTTGATAATATGTTATTTAATATCAATCTTGAAAGAAATTTAAAATGAACATAAGTTAGAAAACACCATCCATCCTCCTCTAGTGTTTAACTAGCCTTAAGATCCATAATTCCACAACCACATATTGCTTATGCCAGTTGACCACTCAATTGTATTTGAATTGAAAATGTGGAGGCATCACTTACTTGGTGAGAAGTTCGAGTTGTATACAGACCACAAATCCTTGAAATATCCTTTCACCTAAAATACCTCAACATGACACAGCAATATTGGTTAGAGTTTCTTGCGGGTAGGCCTGGGAAAGCAAATGTTATAGCTAATGCGCTTAGTAAGAGGTATGTGGTTATGGCGAATGTAGAAGTGTGTCCGACCCTTATAAGTCGTATTGAAGGTGATCAGCTGAGAGATCTTGGTATTTCAAAGATAGCTAAGGTTACAAGTGAGAATTAGGCACCAGAGAGATGGCAAGGATTCGAGGTTGATAGCCATGGTATATTGAGAATGAATGGAAGATTATGTATTCCAAATATTGATGGGATTAGGCAAGAGGTGTTAGTTGAAAGTCATCATTCGAGACTTACGATACTTCCATGAGTTACCAAGATGTATCAAGATATGAAGCAGACTTTCTGGTGGAAGGGTATGAAGAGGGATGTGTAACCACCCTGATTTTATGAGTTGCTCAAATAAAATAAATAATGATATAAATTGGAGATTTAAATGAGAAATTGGATTTTTCAAGCATTGAAATGGGGAGAACTTGAATCGGTATTCTTTTATAAAAGATAATGAAATTCTTTTGGAATGTGAATTCTAAATTTTATAGAATATTGGGGAATTAAATTATGAAAGGAACGCTTTGAGATTTATGAATAAATCTTATTTATAATGAATATTAGAAAATTTATTTTGTTAAATTATTCAACCATTAACTAAAAAGGGTTGTATTAAAAATATGGTTTAATATCATAAATGATAAATAAGTTGTAATAATTAGTTAGTAATAACTATTAGAAAAGTTCAATTTGAAACTTAAATGAAGCTTTGAAAGTAAAGGAAAATAAATTAAGGAATTTGCATTTTATACTTGGATGGGCCAAGTTAAAGCCCAAAATCTTGTTGAAACAAAATAAGAGAAGCATCCTTCTCATTTTCACATTCTGAAGTATTTTGTTCATACTCCAACTTTAGAAAGAATAAAAGATCTAGGGTTCCTTTTCCTCTTTCAAATTCAATAAAATACTGCAATTTAAAATACAAAGAGAATTCTAGAAAATCAAATAAAATCAATGGCTTGCTAGGGTTGAAGAAATAGATTGATTTCAGCTGTGATTGCTAGGAGAATCTTAGGAGCTAAGGTGAGTGATTCTCACCACTCTTTCTAGATAGAATTGCATATGTGTTAGGGTGATTTAATTGTTGAGAATCTATTTGTTGTTATTCTCAAACACTGCTTGTTGAAAGTTTCAATTACTTATAATTTGGAAAACTGATATTCTAATTGATGTTGTAATGCCTTGTTTGAATTATTTATGGATTTAAGTGCATGCATACACAAATAATGGTCTATAGTTTCAAGCTTTAGTTGCTGGAAAGGCAAGAAACGAACGATCGAACAGCTGCCTGGAGCACATACGCTCTAGGCAACATCACTAGTTGAACGGTGCTCAATGACCTATCGATCGGTCATAGGTCTGGGGCCTGTGCTTCAGGCAGTGCCTTCTCTATTATGTGTTGCTCGATTTGCATTTGCCTGCTGCCTATTTTGTTGCTTTTTAAGTTTTGTTTTGCCAAGTTCTTAATGCCTATTTTCATATTTTTGGATTTCATTCCTGTTTACTTCTGAGGCCATAGAGAATTCATTTGGTGGAAGCATTTATATATATACAACTTATATACTAAATTCAAAGTGGTTACAAAGAAGTATTTTCAAACTAATTTGAGTTGAAAGAATAGGTTTCAAAATTGACTTTGTACAGTAAATATATAGTTTTCAAACTACTTTCCAAAAATGAGATTTTAAATTATATAAATAAAATCATATTTCCAATTTATTAATTTTATGGTCATTAGACTAATATTTCGAATGATTTCAAAGAAGTATTTTCTAATATAAAACTAGTACTTCACTTGAATGAGAAATATAATTAAATAATTTAGCAATACAAGTGGTATGGAACATTTTTATTACTTTATTGATTGATTCTTGGACTCATTCAATTGAATATTTTACTCGAGTAGGATTTACAACCCTTTAGTAAAATTTAAGTATCGTTAAGTGGTTATGGGACAATGGGCGACACTCATTTAATTATTAATTAAGAGTATATTACACTTATGGATCAGCAATGATCACTTCGGCATAGCCTTCAGGCTTGTCTTCTAGTTCGGTGTAGCCTTTGTGCTCGTCTATTGTGTTAGCTTGCGATGTGCTTTCTTTAGTTACAACTTATGATGTGCTCATCTATTATGTTAGCTTGTGAAGTGATTGACTTTAGTTTGACTTGCGATATGATTGTCTTTTGTGTTAGCTTGTGATAACTTACAATATGCTCGTCTATCGTGTTGGCTTGCAAAGTGCATGCCATTTTACCGACTTGCGGTGTGCTCGTCTTTATTTGATTACTTGCGAAGTGCTCGTCTATTGCTCTCATTCATGCTTGTGAATTAATAAGATTTGATATGGTTATTATTATGATTACAATGTCTGCCGTTGACGGGCATAGTTTAACTTCATATCAAGAAGCCTTTATAAGAAAGCCTTCTTATGTTTAGTGTAGTACACTACATGGAAATTTCTATATCTTTGATATTTATGCATTCCCTTATGCAATCTCACCTTCGATGATATTTGGAGAGAGTCTAACCCATTTATTATTTTTGTAGTACTCGGGTTAGACTGAGACTTGACTGGTACAGGGACTCAGTGATCTTGTATGTGGGCTAGCTTAAGAAGTTATATACTATGTTACTTATAAGTTGGATGTATCATTCGAGTCTAGCCTATATACTTTCTGTATTTTTGTATATAATGTAGAATTATGTTGTCATGTATAGTTTGAGACCTGGCATAGTCTATATGCATATGTATGTATATGTGGGTCTAGTATTTCCTTTTGTAGTCTCACACTAAATTGTAATATTTGGCCGTTATTATATTACTTTTGCAACATTCGATTTCGTGTTCTATTTTCTATGATATATTGTTCTGTACCATATTAGCCAACGTGTTATTGCTTTATGCTGAGGCTGTTCACTTCTTATATATATATATATATATTATGTTATGATGAAAAAGATGACGTAACAGTGTTAGCCTAAGGAAATCGACATGGATTGTTGCTCCCATCCAGCCTTATTATCTGTATTACTTGACAATATTACTTTAATATTCTTAGGTAACATGGGTATAGAGTGTTCTAAATGCCGACAAGTCAAAGAGAGCCATCAGAAGACAGCTGAACTACTTCAACCACTTGATATTCAAAAGTGGAAGTGGGAGCAGATATCTATGGACTTTATAAACGGGCTACATAGGTTAAGGAAAGGAAAGGAAATGAAGGTGTTTAGGTTATAGTTGATCGACTAAGAGCTCACACTTCTAACCGATGAAGACGATGATAACAGCTTCAAGTTTAGCTATGTTGTATATCAAGGAGATTATTAGACTTCATGGAGTTCCTTGTGATACTATGAGTGATGTTTATCATGGCAAAAACTAGTCACAGAGGTCTTTCATTATACCGCAGATGTTTATCATGGCAAAAACTGTCATATTTGAAAAGACACTTCTTTTTGAATCTAAAGGAAATCGTCTTTCATGAAGAGTTGCTGCCATTAAAACGAAAAGATTTCTTCGAAGAGTAACAACTCTTCTTCTGCACCCCTCTAATTCTATAAATAGCATCTTGATTGAGAAGTAAAACAACTTACTTAACTTGATTTGATCTATTCTTTATTGATTTCAAAGCACTCTCTTGCATATACACTGATTACATACTCTTAATCCACTATAACCTTTTGGTTAAATCACTTCCTACAACTCAAAGCAATCATATTCATATACTCAAAGGAGATCATAGGAAGATTTGTACTATAAGTCAAAAACTGTGTTATTGGAACACAAGATTGTCAAAGACACTTCTGTATTAAGCCTATTCCTCCGGGCGAAGTGAGGGTAGTTTGTTTAAAGGAAATACCAAAGGGGAGCTTTGGGACTGGACGTAGGACGGGAGTTCCGAACTAGTATGAAAACTCTGGTTTGCACGCTTTTTATATTTTACTATTTATTGCCTACTATTGCATTGATTTACATACTTGCTTATTATATACAAAATAGACAGTATACGATACACTAGACTTTTAATTGGTATCAGAGCTTGGTCATTTCAATCTATAGTAACACGTAATTGAAATTATTAATATGGCAAGTACATTTCAAGAAGGTCAATCAACTACACGTCCCCTACTATTCACTGGATATAATTATGCTTATTGGTCAACACGCATGCGAATTTTTATGGAAGCAAATGGTTTAGAAATATGGTTAGTAACTGAAAATAAATATGAAGCACCTTACACTAATATAGGCACATGGACTGATGCACAAAAATTGGAGGCATCTAACAATGCCAAAGCTATGAAACTTTTATTTTTCTCACTCCATAAAAATGAATTTTCACGAGTCATGTTGTGCACTACTGCTTATGATATATGGCGTACATTACAAATTACCGATGAAGGCACAAATATAGCAAGAAATCAAAATTTTCTATTCTACAAAATCAATTTTCATCTTTTAAAAAGAAATCAAATGAGTCAATTATTGATATGTATGCTAGATTTCAAACTATACAACATGATCTTATGGCACTAGGAGTTAAATTCACTGATTTTGATTTAATCACACGAATTTTGAACTCTCTAACAAACCAATGGGAAAGAAAAGTTTTATCCATCAAAGATGCTAAGGATCTTTCCCAACTCAAAGTCGAAGATTTAATAGGAAATCTGATGTCATATGAAGTAAATTTACAGGCAAGAAAAGAACAAAATTAAGAAAGGAAAAACATCGCATTTCAGGCAAACAACGACAACTCCGACTTGGAAGAAGATGAGATTGTGTTCATCACTAGAAATTACAACAAGTTCAAGAAGTTCAAAAAGATGACGAAATTTTAAAACAACAGCAACAGTAATTCCTCAAATCAAACATCAATAAAATGCTTTGGGTGTGATAAATTTGGCCAAATGAAGAAAGACTGTCCACTACTCAACAATGATAAAAAAACAAATTCGAAAATTTCAAGGAAAAGAGAAGAGCATTTCAAGTAACTTGGGATGACTCTGACTCTTCCTCTTCATCTGATAGTGATTGTGACACAGAACAAGCAAATGTTTGTTTCACGGCTAACACAGATGAGGTACGTCCTGAATTAACATATGATGAACTGCTTGAAATTAGATGACAAGTATAAAGAATTAAAGAAATTAAATAAAGAAAATTTAGGAAAATTAAACGGATCTGAATTAGAAATTGGAATGTTAAAAGACGAGAAAAATATTTCAGAAGAAGAATTAGAATTAGCATAAAAAGAATGCAAAAACTATCATCTCAAAATACTACTCTAACTCATGATATAGAGAATAAAAAATAGAGAATTATAAACTTGAAAAAGAAAAGTATGAATTGGAACAAAATTTAGAATTAGCTAATATAGAAATTTCTGATCTCAGAAATAAATTAGATAAAATTACTAACAATGTTTCAAAGTTTAATAAAGGAAAGCAAAATCTAGATTATTTGATAAAGATTTCAAAATCATAGGAAATAGGAATGATTTAGGATTCAACAAAAATAATCATAAACATTCAAAAAATAATCTGGTCTCTAATAATAATCAAATTTTTAAGAAGTATAGTACATTATATACAAATTTTAGAAAAACAAAATCTAAATATGAAAATAAGGGAACAAAAATGATCAAGGTATGAATTCCTAAAACAAGTAACAAATTATTTAGACCAAAACACATAGATGTATATCTAAAAGAGATAGTTCATAATTAAAATTACATTTCTAAAGGTCCCAAACCCTCATGGTTATGGCTACTTTCTCCTACTAACCCATAGGACCCTAACAAAGGATGTGGGTACCGATTAAATATCTTTATTATTTTGCAGGTACCCAAAAACAAAAATAAGGAGAAATGAATATTCGATAGTGGATGCTCCAAACATATGATGGGAAATGCACACATGCTATCTAACATCACTTACATGGATGGTGGCATGGTCACTTTTGGAGATAATTCCGAAGGATATGTCATCGGAATTGGAAACGTCATCAATGTCGGTACATCTACTTCTCCTATTATTTCAAATGTTTTATTAGTTAAAAACTTAAAACATAATTTACTTAGTATAAGTCAATTATGCGATAAGGGTTTAGAATTGATTTTGAAAAAGATAAATGAAATATCTTTGATCAAAATAAAAATTTAATTTTTGAAGGAACAATAAATTGAAATATTTATATTTTAAACATGAATATTAATCATAATAATGATTTATGTTTAACCGTAAATCATGATGATCCATCAATATGGCATAAAAGATTTTGTCATATAAATTTCAAATATATAAACAAATTAGCTAAAAACAATTTGGTAAGAGGATTACCCAAAATAAATTTCATAGTTAAAAATCTACGCTATGCATGTCAACTTGGAAAATTAAAGAAAAGCTCGTTTAAATCTAAAACGGAAATCTCTACTAAACAACCTCTTGAATTACTTCATTTAGACTTATTTGGTCCAACTCAAGTACGTTCGATAAATCATAATAAATAGGTTTTTGTAATTGTAGACAATTTTTCAGTATATACTCGAACGCTATTTTTAAAACATAAAAGCAATACATTCGAAACGTTTAAAATTTTTGCTAAACGAATTAAAACTCTAATAGATTTAAAAATAAAAATTATAAGAAGTGATCACGGTGGAGAATTTGAAAATGAATTATTTACAAACTTTTGTAATAAGAAGGGAATTACTCATAATTTTTCATTTCCGTGAACACCACAACAAAATGGAGTAGTCGAAAAAAAAAATCGCACCTTGCAAGAATGTGCTCGAACTCTCTTAAATGGCAGTAACTTACCAAATTTTTTTTGGGTCGAAGCAGTTGCTACTGCTTGTTACGTATTAGACCAAGTAACTCTTAGACCTATGACTAAAAATATATGTTATGAAATGTTCTTCAAAAAGAAACCAAAAGTATCATATTTTCGAATATTTGGATCAAAATGCTTTATTCTAAATACAAAAGATAATCTTGGAAAATTCGATTCAAAAGCTGATGAAGGAATTCTTGTAGGATATTCTGATCAAAGTAAAGCTTACAGAATTTTTAACAAACGAACAAATGTTATAGAAGAAAGTCTTCATGTCTCATTCGATAAAAACTTCAAAAATATAAGTAAAGATGACGAAGAAATTTTTGACGCTAATCATAATAGAATCATTGAAAATAGTAATAATCAAAATAATATGATTGAAAATAATAATAATCAAAATTATATGATTGAAAACAATAGTAATCAAAATAATATGATTGAAAATAATAACAATCAAAATAACAATGATTTGAAATCACTACCCCGCATTTTAAAAGATCATCTTATTGATAACATAATTGGAAATCCAGATAACAAAGTTGACTAGAAGACAAAAAAATCAAATGAGTAATGTAGCATTTATATCTAATTTTGAACCAAAAAATTATAAGGAAGCATCAAATGATGATTTTTGGATTTTCGCAATGCAAAAAGAACTTAATCAATTTGAACGAAATAGTGTTTGGGAATTAGTACCAAGGCCAAATGATCAATCAGTAATTGGAACAAAATGGGTTTTTAAAAACAAAGCTGACAAAAATGGAAATATTATACATAACAAAGCAAGATTAGTGGCACAGGGATACAATCAAGAAGAAGGCATTGATTATGAAGAGACTTTTGCACCTATGGCACGTCTTGAAGTCATAAGAATATTACTTTCTTTTGCGTGTCATCATAACTTTAAGCTATTTCAAATGGATGTTAAAAGTGCTTTCTTAAACAGTTTTATAAAAGAAAATGTTTACGTAGAACAACCACCACTATTTGTTCATGAAAAATATCCAGATTATGTTTTTAAACTTAAAAAGGCATTATACGGTTTAAAACAAGCACCTCGAGCTTGGTATGATCGATTAAAATCATATTTAGTTAATTCCGTTGTTTAAATTGGTAAAATAGAAATGACATTATTTATTAAAAGTGAACAGAAGGATATATTAATTGTTCAAACTTATGTTGATGACATTATATTTGGATCCACTAATGAAAATTTATGTAATGAATTTTCTACAATAATGATAAACGAATTTGAAATGTCTCATATGGGTGAATTAAATTTCTTTTTAGGATTACAAATAAAAGAATTAAATAATGGAATTTTTAGAAATAAAAAAATACTATAAAGAACTACTAAAACGTTACGGAATGGATAATACATCAAGTAAACCCACTCCAATGAGTACTTCTACTCATAACAAAGATGTACATGGAAAAGAGTTTGATCAAAAACTATACCGAAGCATGATAGGATCCTTACTGTACTTAACCGCTAGTAGACCAGATATTATGATGAGTGTTTGTTTATGTGCAAGATTTCAAGCACAACCTAAAGATTCACATCATCGGGCAGTTAAACGAATTTTACGATATTTAGTCAACACTAAAGATTACGGACTATTTTACCCAAAGGGCAGTATGTTTGAACTTATATCTTACAATGATGCGAATTTTGGTGGATGTAAATCGCATAGAAAAAGTACAGGTGACACATGTCACTTTATTGGTCAATCTTTAGTTTCATGGTTTAGTAAAAAGCAAAATTGTATTTCTATTTCAACATGTGAAGCTGAATATATTTCTGCCGCCTTAACTTGCGCTTAGGTAATATATATGCAACAAACACTTAAAGACTATGGAAAATAAACAAATCTCCAATATAGTGCTATAATACTAGTGCTATAAATTTATCCAAAAATACAGTTAATCATTCTCGAACAAAACATATCGATATTCATCACCATTTACTAAAAGATAATGTTGAAAAAGAAATAATAACTCTAGAATTTGTTAATATCGGAAACCAAATAGCAGATATTTTTATAAAACCATTAAATGAACAAACTTTTATTAAGTTAAGATGGGATCTAGGAATTTGTTCGTACACTGACTTGATTAACTAAAGTTATAGACATAATGTTTAGTTTACTTAAGTCTATAATAGCTTATATGAAATTTCAACTAAAAATTAATTTTATAACTTTGAATTAATCACTACCAAATAAATTGTAATAACAACATTTAAAAATAAGTAATCAAATAACAACCATTTAAAACCCTATGGTTTAACTCATTTTTCTCAACTACTTTTCTTAATATAACTTAATTTTATCTTATAAATTTAGTTATATACTACTTAGAAATAAATAAATACAGATATATTTTTTAAAAGAAAATAAAACGATGTCTTTCGATCACGACTCCACCTATTCAACTATTGACTACAGATCTCCATCGTCCGGCAGCACTTATGTATCTCCAACAAAAACCACTCCTACATCATCTCCTTCTTCAAACATTATGGCTTCACCAACATACCATACTGGCTTTTCTCCAAAAGGAAAGAAAGCTAAACATTCAATTGATCTAAAATCATCATCTCTTTCTGACAAAGTTGATGAGATACATCACTATCAACAAGTGATGATCGGCATTCAACGTGAAATGTATTACAAGCAACGTCGTCAAGGATCCCATTTAAATTTTCTCGAAAAGTGTATTCTTGCAATTTGTGGTCATTCACCAACAAAAGATTGAGTACATCAAAAGTCTCCTCGATTACGCGAAACTCCTATAAAAGAACACAACATTACTCCGAGAAATCTATGCAAACCAGGACCATCAAACCAACCTTGGATAGGCATCCCAACTCGTCCAAGTTGGTCTCTACTCAAGCCATTACTTGATGATACAAAAGTTGAACCAAATTCATGGGATATTCAACAAAACAATAATTCTGAATTATTCGACAAGAACTAAAAAACTTTTGTTATATATCATATACATTGTATTTATTTATTGATGATTGATATGTATTCTGGTTAATATATTTTAATAAAAGATTTTAATTACAATTTTTCCTATATATCAGAATTTGCATATCACAGACGTCTATGCATAGACCATACACATATGTTAGCACTTTCGGGAAAAGTTTCCCTGTAGCCACAAACGTCTGTGGTTACATTACAGACGTCTATGAGTACTCTCTGTCTAAAATTTGTTTTGGCCATAGATGTTTGTGGATCCAACATAGAACTTGACCTTAAAAATACTGAAGCCACAAACGTTTATACCTTCTTCACATACGTATGTCGCCGTTCAGCCAACAACCCTATATAATGAAATTTGCTCCTCTTTTCACCTTAACTCCATTCCAAACTTCTGATTTCTAAAACCCTAGATCTCAAAACTCCCAAATTTTCAAATCAATGGCTCCCAAAAAAGGTTTCCGTCTCCAAAAAGCCAAAGCAAGGCCAATCGTCTTCCTCCCCTTAAGCACCGGTTACACAAGCTCATATTACCTAATGGCTTCGAAATAATCCCAATGCAAGTAGATGGTTCAAGGCTCTTACTCAAAAGAAGATTCACTTCAGACCATTTTACCGCCTTGCAAATGTTATGGAATATGAAATTCTTGGAATTACAACGGATGCCTGCTGTTGCAATTTGATTAGCAATGATGCAAATAAGGTAACCGTTGACCCTTTTGCTATTTATCTCTTCTACTCCAATCTATGTAGTTTGGAGATTTGGAATCCTGAGAATGATGAGGGTTGGTTACGGTCTAGTGTGTATGGAAAAGTAGTTAAAATAGATGTATATACTTTTGGTCGAATTTTAGGATGTTGCTATGAGGAGATTAATTTGACCAATATACCGGATCACAGTCTATTACCTAGGGATGAAGTTACACATCAACTATGGGAGGATAAAATGCCACAATGGAAATCTATCTATCTTCGACCTCGTGCCAGGCTTTTAAATCATATGATAATTAATACCATTATTCCTCGCCTAGGTAGTCATGAATATATTTATCCCAATAATCATGGAGCTTTGTATGACATATTTTCTCAACTACGAGTTAATTGGGCAAAATTTATTCATGACCAAATTAAAAGATATTGGTCGTAGCATCGTCGTTCCATTGTTTATGCTCCTTATATCATGCGCATTCTGCAAAATCTTAACGTTCCTTCGTATATATCACAATATGAAGAAATTTCCATAAAAGATAGTGGTTCGCGATATTTGTTGCTAATGCATCTTCCCAAAAGCCCTCCTCGTAATATCCCTTTTAGCCAATGGACTCAACAACAACAAGAAGAAGAACACCATGAGCCTCCGCCAACTAGCGCTCCTCGGGAAAGCTACTCCCATACTTCCCAACAACCACCTTCGTCCAGTCATCATACCGAATATTATTCCAACTCCGAGATAGAAGAAGCTCATCTTCAACCAACGCCGGATGAATCTCTTTATGATGTGGCCATCAAAAATAAAAGAATAATCACGGCCAATCAACGAGCTTTAAATAGAAAGATGACAGGATTGGAACGTTCTTTCTCCATGAGGATGACAAAGATGGAGAAGACATTGGACACAGTGGTCTCCACTTTAGGGAAAGTAATGTGCAAGGTACGTTGTCCGATCTTCCTCACGATCATCATTCTCACCTTCCCCAACACGTCCACCTTGAGTTCAAACACCAGTCTATCACGTGCAACCCTCTCCCAAAGGTACATCACAAGAATGAAGTGCTTGAGGGAAGACTCCTATTGAAGTACAACCTGAGGAGGAGGAAGAAGATAGTGATGAGATGTATGTGTCTAACACTCCATATTTTCAACAACCATACATGGCATTTCAAGGCCTTTCTATTTATGAGGATGAGGAGTACAACGACCAGACACAGTGGCCAAGAACATATGAGCAGGATCCATCTTCCTAGTGGGAATATTATGAGAATTACGGAGGATTATCTTATTCGCACAATCAATATAATTAGACTTTATTTTCGGTTATTTTGTAACATTATGGTTATTTGCTTTCCGATTTTAAAAAACTTTTGTGTTTCATTTTATGTTGAACATTAACATTTGATGATAACATGCCATAATTATTTACTACAACTATATCATTTATCGTTCCCCCCTCCCCGCCCTTTGATAATGACAAAGGGGGAAATCTGTGCATACACATAGAGGGAGAGCATATCATAGTGGGAGACAAAACATAGACAAACATGATAATACTTCTATTCTATTGTTGATATCTGATTATATGGTTAAATATTTTGAATGTATAGTTGATTTGTGATTATATAGTTGTCATCATCAAAATGGGGGAGATTTTTAGAACCTCCAACTTATGTTTCAATGATAACAACTATACAATCATATAAATATATAGACTTTATCAAAATTCTAGGTATATACTAAAAGCAGACACCATGATTGAAGATATTATCGAAGATATTAAGACTCAAAGAGAAACGAAGATTCATCGACCATACTAAGGTTATTCTACTATAAAAGAGTCCTAGATAAAATATTGTTAAGATCTTCTTGAGTATATATGCTTACACATTTTTATATACCTCAAAAATAGTAGAAAACTGCATTTTCTTCTTACAGACGTCTGAGGTATACTCGTAGATGTCTGTGACGAGTCTCGGGTTAAAACTTAAAACTAGTCACAGACGTTTGTCATTATACCATAAATGTCTGTCATGGAAAAAACTATCATATTTGAAAAGACACTTCTTTTTGAATCTAAAGGAAATCATCTTTCGTAGATAGTTGCCGCCATTAAAACGAAAATATTTCTTCGAAGAGTAACAACTCTTCATCTGCACCCCTCTGATTCTATAAATAGCATCTTGATTGAGAAGTAAAACAACTTACTTAACTTGATTTGATATATTCTTTACTGATTTCAAAGCACTCTCTTGCATATACACTGATTACATACTCTCAATCCACTATAACCTTTTGGTTAAATCACTTCCAAAAACTCAAAGCAATCATATTCATATACTCAAAGGAGATCATATGAAGATTTGTACTATAAGTCAAAAACCGTGTTATTAGAACACAAGATTGTCAAAGACACTTTGTATTTAGCCTATACCTCCGGGAGAAGTGAGGGTAGTTAGTTTAAAGGAAATACCGAAGAGGAGCTACGGGACTGGACGTAGGATGAGAGATCCGAACCAGTATAAAAACTCTGGTTTGCACGCTTTTTATATTTACTATTTATTATCTACTATTGCATTTATTTACATACTTACTTATTATATACCTATTAGACAACATACGATTCACTAGACTTTCAAATACAACTTACTATGCACAAACAGATGGGAAGACGGAGAGGGTTAACCATACATTAGAGGATTTGCTTCGGGTTTGTATCTTAGACTTTAGTGGATCTTAGGAAGAGCACTTACCCTTTGTTGAGTTTTCATATAACAATGGTTACTAAGCTAGCATTGGGATGATACCTTTTGAAGCATTAGACCTTGTAAAGCTCCATCATCTTGGGTAGAACTTGGAGATTGCTTAGTGCTTGGGATAGATATGATTAGGAAGGCGATTGATAAGGTTATAGAGATTCAGAAATGCATAAAGGAAGCACAGAATAGGCAGAAGAGTTTTGCAAATCAGATGTAACGACCCAAATCTTTTAGTGATTTTATTTGTTAAATTAATTGAAATTTTGTGAAATTTTAAAACAATAAAATTTGAAAATAAAAATTTACTATTTGGAATACGTCTATTTTAATATAGCACCTGGTAAATTTTCATCTGATTATATGGAAATTTATTTTTCTTGTATAACTTTATTCCAATTCAAATCAGTTTAAATTGATGATAATAAATTTATTTCAAAACCTGAATATTTTTCTATAGAAAATTTCTAAATCTTCTTCTGAGTCAGATGTCATCTTTCGTTTTTCCAAATTTGGACTTCTATTGCTCCGTTTATCTTAATTCTGGCAGAATAGCAGCATTTCAGGTACCGATTATCGACTTTTGATCGGATGATCGTACCACTAATAGCTGTATACCGTTTTGATCGTCACGTCATGCTGATCTCCACGGTATATTCATTTTCTTGTTTCGCCGTCCGATGGACAAAGAAATCTGTAAATCAATTCACTGTATCGGTAACCGGTTTAAACCCTTTCATTTCCTACCATATGAATTCAATAGCCGTGTGTTATTATTTTCTGGTTTCAATATTTATGAGCTGATCCCTCTAACCCCTCATTTCGCTTGACTGTTCATTGTTTTGCAATTTACATAACCGTTCAAATTTGCCTGTTCATTTTCTCCCACCGTTCACTGTACCCTATGCATTAGCTATTTGTTAATTTTCTTACCTTTTAGTTTAGTTGAAATTGCTTTCAAATATTGTTCTGCATCTTCCTCTTTTTCAGTCATCTCTCTCCCCACTGATTCTCTTTCTCTTCATCACCTTGGCCGCGCAACCCGAGAACAACCTTTCCAACCTCACACGCATCTCCTTTTACACATCCGCGCTAGCCGACCTCCACAGCAGATCTCTCCACGCACCCATCTCCGATCCACACAACACCCACACTCGCTCCACCGTCTCACATCGCAGCCTCCACCTGGGCCACCACCACAAGCCCAGACTTTCCTCCATGCAACTAGCCCAGGCACCCATGCAAACCGAGCCTTACTCACCATTCTTCGCATGCTCCCATACACTCGCCTTCACCTGCACCCCTACAACACGCATCCCCTCCGCTCACATCAACCGTGTGCGAGTATCCTCCTCCGACGATCCATCTTCTTCCCCGCATCAGCACCCACATCCACACCACGCCGACCTTCCATGCCAATTGACGAGACCACCACTTCACTCGGCCTCCACAACTATCATTTCACCCATGCCCGCTCCGCCATCCGAGGCAACATCCCTCCTCCTCCTTCCTTCACAGCATAGCATGCATTTAAGGTACTAAACATATAAATCTTGTATATTATTATATAGTTATAGAGATTTGTTTATTATATATATAAGTTGCATATCTTTGCTGTACGCGTATGGTTTACTAAGGTCTGTTTTATACCAGGTTTTGTATATTTTCGTATAGCATGTATTGATTTTATTTAAATATGATATACGGTATGATATTTGTAGCACATGCGTTATTTTTATTTTATATATATTTGGGTGAGTATATATATATATTATTAAGTTGTATTATGGTTATGATTTAATACGTTAGTTTATAACATTATATAAGTAAGTTATATACAAGTTTTATATTACTATATATGTGTATAAAATTATTTTGGTACTGCAGAACATGTTGTGGTATATATAAAGAGTATATTTTGAGCAAACATGCATAAACTTGGATGATCTGCATATAGTGGGTATTATAGGGAGTCTATGGGTTCTCTGTTTATTGCTTTTTCATATTTTATTTGTAGGCTATAGGTCAGTCCATATTCTAGGTGAATATATCTATGCCAGTCTATCTTTGAACTACAAAATTTTATAACGTGTTGTCTAAAAATATATAAGTGGATGTATATGTAATTCTGCTAAAAATGTGTTGACTGTTTCTTTATATATATATAATCAAACTGAGTTCGAATATCTACTATTGGATTTTAGTACCGTGGATGTTATTTTAAACGTAATATATATTACATAATATGTGACTTGTTTATGATATAAATGTCTTTGCTATGTATGATTTTTAAGGTTATAGTATAAAAGTCTAACTCGCGTTGCTTATATATGATTTGTTATGCTTAAATTATGTATTACCTGCTTTATTTATATTAGTTTGTTTATATAAGTAATTATTTCAAATCATATATTGTATATATGTTTGATTTTAATTTATGTGTTTTAAATTAAAAAAAAAATCGATTTTGAAAATATAAATACATATATACTTAATTTAATATGGGTTTGGATTCTAAATATGATTTATATTTTTATATATATAGTTATATATAGATATACATATATATTCACTTATTCTATTATCATCATCGATCTAGTTCTGATTTGATTTCGTCAATTCCCTATTTTTCAGCTTATTGTCGAATCCGTATCCATCTAGCTTTGCTTCGGATTTCGTGCTTAGATTCGTAACTCATCTCAGTCTCGTTCATCTCTAACCTCAAAAGGTGAGCAATCACTCACGATTAACGTTCTTTTATTATTTAAATTTGATTTCATTTGAAATAGCAATTGAAATATGTTGCTGTAGTTATTTACATTGTTATATATGCTATTATCTATAACTGTTCACCTGTGACATCTGACACCAGTATCTAGTATTATATGCCTGTTATTACTATTATTTATATCTGTTCACCTGTGACATCTGACACTCGTATCTGTTATTTATACTGATGATATATGCCTGCTGTTATATTTTTTTTTGTATCTGTTATCACTCTGCAAGTTCCCTGTTAGTATAGAATTCACTATGGGTTGAAATGATACATACCCGAACGGACTTTAGAATAGGAGAATTTCGTTATGGGTTGAAATGATAAACCCAAGCGATTTTCATTTGAATTGAAATTGGGATTACGGGTCGAAATGATATCTACCCGTATATATTTAAATTTCGGATTGAAATGATAAATATCCGTATCACTTAACCATATGATAAATATATATACAGACACCGTTGGTCCATATATATAAATATTTTAAAAATGAATTATATGGTTTTGGAAAGAAATATATGGTTTTAATAAATGTTGAGCCTTAAATTATTATATATAAATGGGAATGATTGATTTAAATACATATAATATGTTGAGTATTTAAAATATATTTCAAAATAGATTTTGGTAATAATTTGAATAAGTTAAGGTTAGAAAGATAATTTGAATTTAGCTGAAATTGTATTCAATAAAGAATTTTATTTAATTAAACCGATTTGAAACTTATTGAAATTGAGATGTAAGATATGATTTATAACTTGAGTTTGATTTATAAGTAATCTAATGAATATTTCTTGTTTAAATAAAGTTTAAGGAAATATTTAGTAAAAAGGTAATTTAAGACTAGTTAAATGATATTGAATTTATTAAGTGAATATTCCCTGATTAAATAATAATGAAGTTAAATCAAGAGCTATATGAAACCGTTAAATTTAACTTTGAAAATGTTGAATATTAAAGCTTTGAAATATATTGAAAATTTAAATGATCTGTTTAGAAATGAATTAAATTGATGAATTGAGCTTTGAATAAATTTGAATTTGGAACTTGAAGTTGATTTGAATCGATTTGCTAGACTTGAGGAAATTAAATACTTTACTTTTTAAATCATTTAATATATATATATACTATTTTGGAAAATAGATATATTTGAAATGAAATGATATTTGGGTTTTGAAGTAAATAAATTTAAAATGGCCACGGTGTCATAATGTATATTCCCACCTTGTAGATAGTTCTACAGATCCTTAGAGGATGGTTATCCCAAACATCCTTTAAGTTACTTGTATTTCAGTTGATATTTCACTTGAGTTGGATTTATTGATATAAGAATGTTAATCCTGACTCGAGTGTTTTGTGTTTTGTTTTACGCTCGGGTCAGACCGAGTGATACATCATTTGAGACTCACCTTTGGAGTTTGGAGCTTCCCTTGGAGATCCAACCATCGATTCAGCTTTCAGCTTTCCAGTTGATGCTTTCCAGTTGATTTGTTCAGAGAGGTCGTCTATTCGTACTGAAGACTTCACTGTATTTGAGATAGTCTGTTGTAATTTATTTTAACTCTGTTGTTTATATAGTAGCTTCATGAACTACTATTTTATCTATTCCGCTGCGTATTACTGTATTACTCTGTGTCTGTGATTCTGTGATTGATTTATTTACTGCATATGCTGAGTTTTGCCAAATTTAAATTAACAATCTGATATTTTGAATTATTCAAGTCAGACATGTGTGGATTATTGTCGATTTGAATGGTCCAAAATGAGCGGGTCGTTACAGTTGGTATCAGAGCTTTGGCTCTAGGCAAAACTTAGCACATATAGTAAATTTATTTATAGAATCACTTTCATTCGAGTTTGAATCTCTTCCTTTTGACTCAATTTCCTTTGATTTTCGGAATGTCCCTCGGTTCCGAAATCTATTCTTGTCTCTCCTTATTTGTATTCTTTTGATCCTGAAGTATCCCATAACTCCACTTCGAATGATCTCTATAAGAATAGGCGATCCTGCCAATCTTTGAATGATTTGTAAAGGGGTGGAACTCCTTTACAATTGGCATTGATTCACCGGAGATTTATATATCCCTCGGTTTTAAAGTTGCCATCTCTTGTTATGCCGAATTCTATCTCTGCGATCGAATGTCGATTTGCCTTAGTTTTTCGCATCGATTATATTCTTGAAGTCACGGTTGACCCGGTTAAGGTCGCCCGCGGTTTATATAAGTATATTCATAATCTATTTTGAAATTTAATTATCTCGTCTTCGTTCGAGCCTATCTTCGAATCTGAATTTTATTTGATTAGAGTTCCTCTAATTTGAATCTCTATCTTTGTTTGAATTCCATTCTTGAATCACCTTTTGAAAAATCGGGCTTGTTTGTATTTTTAGAAAGTGTTTTATATATCGAAATTATTATTTTGATAAGTATGACTATATTCTACATATAAAAGTGAAATGTTTTCAATAAAGATTATATACCCTTTTAAAAACAAGAATTTGAGGTTTCAAAAGGATTTGAAATTTTGAAAAAACTATATAAGAAATTTCATTTATAACTGAAGGATTTTTAATTTGAAATTCGAGAATTGAACTCCGGTATTTTGGAATTGGTTTTAAGATTTTGAAATATATAATAATAATATGATTTAAAATTATTTTCCGAATAAGAAATGTTTCAAATGATTTTAATAAGTTTCGAATGATTACGAAGAAATTTCAAAAGAAGTTTGAGAAAAATAGAAGTCCAGAACTCACTTATGTCGCTAGAAAATAATTTCGGTGATGAGTGCACGCATCATCGACGTTGATTTTCGAGTTTCATAGTGGGGAGAGGCCACTTTAGTAGCATTGCTACGTGAGTGATTTTATGAAACCAGTTTTGATTTTCAAATTCCGAAGTAATATTTGATATTCGAAAGATATATGTATATATATTTGAAATGATTTGAAGTAAACCGGTGTTCAGTCCTTGAGTTTCGGATTTGATATAACCCTATCTATTAAAATTGATTTACTGAGTTGTTGTTGATTTCCAACTCTTGGATTTGAAAATGATTTCTTCAACTATTTTGAAGGTTCGAGCACTTCCAAATCAAGGTTAACTTTTAAAAGCTAAGAAATTTTGAAAAGTATAAATTATTTGATAAAGTATATAAATTTGTTTCGAATGTTTAAGTATGAAGTAATATGATTTAAATAAGTTGAAACTATTTTGTTAAGTATATGAATAAGGCTATTTTGAATTTTTCTAATATGAAATTTAAATTTGGAATGTTTCGAAAAGAATTTGGTCTTCAAAATATTTTGAATAAGTTTAGTTTAAATGTTTAACTTAGTAACATCTTTATGAAACTATATATTTAACAAGTTGGAATAAATATATAAGTTGTGCATATGCTGTTTTATTCGCATAATTAATTTGATCCCAGTTTGAGTACACAAGTTCGAGGTGAATTACACTATTTCGTGTTAGGATTTTTCATTCGATTCTTGATGGCGAATATTTGATATGGATTTTGGGCTCGATTCTAGAATTCTCTATCATAGTATATGGCTATGCAAGGGGACTGATGGACTCTAGTCGAGTAACCATATCGAAATCCGCATTAGGGAAGTCGAATGGACAATACTAGTACGAAAGCGAACTTGTGTGATCGAACGAGCGATCAAATGTGATTTTTCGAAATGATGATGTATGTACATCTTATATTCTAATATCATTGATATATTCTGACGCTGAAATTGAAAGCTGTCGGGTTAGAATATCTTTGCTTAATAAAAGAAAATTTCCAATTTAAAATTACAAGGATATATAACCCATAAAAGCAAAGATATTCAATCCCATATGGCTCTTCATACAGCGAAATTTATTTTGAAAAATATGATCCTTATATAAGATGGACCTTACGTAAGTATAAGATGATTTTGAAAACATTTGATTTTGGAAATGAATTGGTTGACTTAAATTATTGATTTGGAAATTTGGATTTATTTTCTAAATCTATTATTCTTGAAACTTAGAAACTAAAGATAATTAATTTGAGAAGAAATAATTTGGTGAAATTGTATATGATTTTGAAATTGAACTGATATTGAAACAAATTGAAATTCGAGAACCTTATGTTACTAAACACTTGATTTGGGAGTTGTCGAACTTATATAAAATTGATTTGTATGAGTATGAAATTGATTCGAAAACTATGGATTTGAAAAGGGTACTCAATTTGAAAAGTGAAATCTTATATAATTAAAGTCTATATAAGTGTGATTTGATAAACTATTGATTTTGGAAAAGTATTTGATTTGAAAAATTAAATCTTATATATAATGGATTTTATATAAGTATGATATTTGAAATTAATTTGAAAGGTACTATATGATACATATTTTCGAAGTAAAGATATGGAAAGTGCCTTCTGCTTGATATCTGATTTGTGGCCACATCTTGGATTCATTCTATCGATATTATTCTCTCTGATTTTTGGTTTTCCGGATATGATACTCGAGTGTCCTTCGAATTTCATGGCGTTACCCATAGTCTTACGAACTCGACTGCATAGCGTAATTCGTAAGGCAGTGATTGCTTAAAAGGTACGGATGTTTCCTGGGGGATCCAGGCGTAACCATTGTGTATCTGCGATCTATGGTCGTGTTAGTGGCGTAATCCGCAAGGCAGAGATTGCTTAAGGGGTATGGATGTTTCCTGGGGGATCCAGGGGTAACCATTTTTATGTATCCTGCGGTCCACCGTTTTGTTGCATGGCGAAATTCGCAAGGCAGTGAATGCTTAAAAGGTACGGATGTTTCCTGGGGGACCCAGGCGTAACAATTGTGTATCTGCGATCCATGATTTGATTCGTTTTTTTGATTGGATTGTACTTTCCATATCTGTTTTTAAAAGTTTTTCCAGTATTTTCACTGGGTGTTGAAACAAGTCTACTAAGTACCTGGAGAATTCTAGTTTTGCGCCTGATCAACGCACTACCAGAGTCTACAGGAACAAGGATAAACTTGTTGAAACATCGAGTTATAAAAGTATTTTCGGAAGGAAAATTTGTTTCGATGTAAAAGTATTTTTTTATAAAGGTATTTTTTTTATAAAAGTATTTCCAACAGAGAAAATTTTGTATCAATATTTGGAATCAAAACCCTTATGGTTCTAAATTAATTATTCATGCCCGATACTATTCTTTTGAATCTACCTTATCTGCTCAACTTTATTTATTCACCTATATTCTGTTTTCCCAAATCCTCCTTCTTTTCTTTGTTGACTATATTTTTTTTTATTTATATACTACATGGTTTAATAGAAATTTTAGTGTTATAAATATTTTAGAAGTTATAAATTAAATAAAACATTTATAAAGTAAATGATTATTTGTTTATTAATAATATTTGAAAGTATCTTGAGATAAATTAATAAAGTTATGAATTATGGATTAATGTTTTAGATAGCTTCTTTGTAAATATAAGTAATAATGTAAATAATTGTTTTCAAATAGTTTTCATAAAATTATAAAGGTGTTATTTAAACATATAAATGGTATTTATAAAGAAAGCAAGAACTTTACAAATGAGTTTTGAAAAGTATTAAAATATTAAAAATAATTGATTTGCAAACGAAGTTTTCAAATGAATATTTCAAGTAAAATTTATATAATTTGAATTAATAGTTTAAACTTGACTTTCAATCTACTTTTATTTTTGGTTGTTCTATTCTCCTACCTCCTTCCTTTTCGAGGACGAAAAGTTTTGAGTGGGGGAGAGTGTAACGACCCAAATCTTTTAGAGATTTTATTTGTTAAATTAATTGAAATTTTGTGAAATTTTAAAACAATAAAATTTGAAAATAAAAATTTACTATTTGGAATACGTCTATTTTAATATAGCACCTGGTAAATTTTCATCTGATTATATGGAAATTTATTTTTCTTGTATAACTTTATTCCAATTCAAATCAGTTAAAATTGATGATAATAAATTTATTTCAAAACCTGAATATTTTTCTATAGAAAATTTCTAAATCTTCTTCTGAGTCAGATGTCATCTTTCGTTTTTACAAATTTGGACTTCTATTGCTCCGTTTATCTTAATTCTGGCAGAATAGCAGCATTTCAGGTACCGATTATTGACTTTTGATCGGATGATCATACCACTAATAGCTGTATACCGTTTTGATCGTCACGTCATGTTGATCTCCACGGTTATTCATTTTCTTGTTTCGCCGTCCGATGGACAAAGAAATCTGTAAATCAGTTCACTGTATCGGTAACCGGTTTAAACCCTTTCATTTCCTACCATATGAATTCAATAGCCGTGTGTTATTATTTTCTGGTTTCAATATTTATGAGCTGATCCCTCTAACCCCTCATTTCGCTTGACTGTTCATTGTTTTGCAATTTACATAACCGTTCAAATTTGCCTGTTCATTTTCTCCCACCGTTCACTGTACCCTATGCATTAGCTATCTGTTAATTTTCTTACCTTTTAGTTTAGTTGATATTGCTTTCAAATATTGTTCTGCATCTTCCTCTTTTTCAGTCATCTCTCTCCCCACTGATTCTCTTTCTCTTCATCACCTTGGCCGCGCAACCCGAGAACAACCTTTCCAACCTCACGCGCATCTCCTTTTACACATCCGCGCTAGCCGACCTCCACAGCCGATCTCTCCACGCACCCATCTCCGATCCACACAACACCCACACTCGCTCCACCGTCTCACATTGCAGCCTCCACCTGGGCCACCACCGCAAGCCCAGACTTTCCTCCATGCAGCTAGCCCAGGCACCCATGCAAACCGAGCCTTACTCACCATTCTTCGCATGCTCCCATACACTCGCCTTCACCTGCACCCCTACAACACGCATCCCCTCCGCTCACATCAACCGTGTGCGAGTATCCTCCTCCGACGATCCATCTTCTTCCTCGCATCAGCACCCACATCCACACCACGCCGACCTTCCATGCCAATTGACGAGACCACCACTTCACTCGGCCTCCACAACTATCGTTTCACCCATGCCCGCTCCGCCATCTGAGGCAACATCCCTCCTCCTCCTTCCTTCACAGCATAGCATGCATTTAAGGTACTAAACATATAAATCTTGTATATTATTATATAGTTATAGAGATTTGTTTATTATATATATAAGTTGCATATCTTTGCTGTACGCGTATGGTTTACTAAGGTCTGTTTTATGCCAGGTTTTGTATATTTTCGTATAGCATGTATTGATTTTATTTAAATATGATATACGGTATGATATTTGTAGCACATGCGTTATTTTTATTTTATATATATTTGGGTGAGTATATATATATATATTATTAAGTTGTATTATGGTTATGATTTAATACGTTAGTTTATAACATTATATAAGTAAGTTATATACAAGCTTTATATTACTATATATGTGTATAAAATTATTTTAGTACTGTAGAACATGTTGTGGTATATATAAAGAGTATATTTTGAGCAAACATGCATAAACTTGGATGATCTGCATATAGTGGGTATTATAGGGAGTCTATGGGTTCTCTGTTTATTGCTTTTTCATATTTTATTTGTAGGCTACAGGTCAGTCCATATTCTAGGTGAATATATCTATGCCAGTCTATCTTTGAACCAGAAAATTTTATAACGTGTTGTCTAAAAATATATAAGTGGATGTATATGTACAAACTGAGTTCGAATATCGTGTTGTCTAAAAATTTATAACGTGTTGTCTAAAATTTTTATAACTGTGTTGACTGTTTCTTTATATATATATAATCAAACTGAGTTCGAATATCTACTATTGGATTTTAGTATCGTGGATGTTATTTTAAACGTAATATATATTACATAATATGTGACTTGTTTATGATATAAATGTCTTTGCTATGTATGATTTTTAAGGTTATAGTATAAAAGTCTAACTCGCGTTGCTTATATATGATTTGTTATGCTTAAATTATGTATTACCTGCTTTATTTATATTAGTTTGTTTATATAAGTAATTATTTCAAATCATATATTGTATATATGTTTGATTTTAATTTATGTGTTTTAAATTTAAAAAAAAATCGATTTTGAAAATATAAATACATATATACTTAATTTAATATGGGTTTGGATTCTAAATATGATTTATATTTTTATATATATAGTTATATATAGATATACATATATATTCACTTATTCTATTATCATCATCGATCTAGTTCTGATTTGATTTCGTCAATTCCCTATTTTTCAGCTTATTGTCGAATCCGTATCCATCTAGCTTTGCTTCGGATTTCGTGCTTAGATTTGTAACTCATCTCAGTCTCGTTCATCTCTAACCTCGAAAGGTGAGCAATCACTCACGATTAACGTTCTTTTATTATTTAAATTTGATTTCATTTGAAATAGCAATTGAAATATGCTGCTGTAGTTATTTACATTGTTATATATGCTATTATCTATAACTGTTCACCTGTGACATCTGACACCAGTATCTAGTATTATATGCCTGTTATTACTATTATTTATATTTGTTCACCTGTGACATCTGACATTCGTATCTGTTATTTATACTGATGATATATGCCTGCTGTTATATTTTTTTTTTGTATCTGTTATCACTCTGCAAGTTCCCTGTTAGTATAGAATTCACTATGGGTTGAAATGATACATACCCGAACGGACTTTAGAATAGGAGAATTTCGTTATGGGTTGAAATGATAAACCCAAGCGATTTTCATTTGAATTGAAATTGGGATTACGGGTCGAAATGATATCTACCCGTATATATTTAAATTTCGGATTGAAATGATAAATATCCGTATCACTTAACCATATGATAAATATATATACAGACACCGTTGGTCCATATATATAAATATTTTAAAAATGAATTATATGGTTTTGGAAAGAAATATATGGTTTTAATAAATGTTGAGCCTTAAATTATTATATATAAATGGGAATGATTGATTTAAATACATATAATATGTTGAGTATTTAAAATATATTTCAAAATAGATTTTGGTAATAATTTGAATAAGTTAAGGTTAGAAAGATAATTTGAATTTAGCTGAAATTGTAATAATTTGAATAAGTTAAGGGAGAGGTCAATGTTAACTTTTCAGACAAATAATATAGAGATGAACTGCTTATCCTAAGGTTAAGTCCAAGGGAGAGGTCGGTGCTAGCATTCATAGGATGATTTGTGCAGGAATCTAAAGAGTGATTCATGATCTGTTGGAACGATGAAGACTCATGTGAGAGATGCTGAACGTGGCTTCACCATCTAAAATGATAGAATATAGAGTAGGCTGCACATTATTGGGTTTAGCTAACCTACGGGTATATTATCTCAATATCTAGAGACGCTTATTTGTCAACTTGGTATTTTCGGCCCTTAAAAATCAACACTAACACGTCCACTATATTGTGTGCCAAACAATCGAATGCTGGAAAACACGATTGTTAGGGAAAAAGAAGAAGGAAGAAAGAAGACAAGAAGAAAACTAAACAACACAGAATCTCACAGCGGAACGTGTAATTTGTAATGTACAACATATCTTTCCATAATGAAAAATGTAATATACATACACCAATCAGAGTACACTAATCTATTTCAGCCCGGACAGTTATAACAGCCTGTCCTTACAATTGCTGACAATTACAACCAACAGGCAACACAACGGAACACAAGAAGTATGTAGATATGTCTTGGACCTCCAGCTCGTCTCCACAGCTCTAATGCATCCAAAGCAATCTGTAAATATGCTCGGTCTGACCGAGCATTATAATAAAATAACGCCCGAGTCAGTCTAGTAACCCTGCGTGAGAGAATACACCTTAATTGAATTTCAATGTTTCAAAAATCTTTTGAAAATAAAGGTATCCCGTAAGACCACGCCGCACATAAACACGGATGGGTTTTTACCTTACGATAACCAAAAAAATTCAATAGACAATCCATTGATATTATAATAATGTCTAGGGTCAAAGTAAAATATGAATATAGCTGAAATGCTTGCATCTCACCTTTAGCATTGTTGGGCACAACTAAGTCCATAAAGCTCGTATTTGAAAATGGATTCCATACAATAATTGGACTACTGAGGTGTAACGACCCGCCAATTTATCGCTTTGATGAATTATATTTATTTTTAAATTTATTCAAATAAAAGCATGAATATACAAATAATATTGTTTTAAGTGATAATAAGTAATAGTAATCTAGTTTTGAATAAATATTTACAAAAATATTTTCCTCGAAATTTATATCGATAAAATGACATCATATTTAAATATAGATTTATGAATTTAAATTGAGATTTGATAATTTAGTAATTATTTTAATTATTCAAAATAATTATTTTAAATGATGATAATTCATTTTGAATAGTTATAAAGTGATAAAAATCATTTATGATAGTTTTCATAAAAACAAATATTTGATTTGAAAATATAAGGAAAAATCGATAACGCATTATTGTATAATAGCAATTTTTGTAAATAATTGTTAATATAAATTTATTTGGTTTATAATTAAAAATGATTGTTTTAATTAATTTAAAATGATAAGGAGTTAATTTCTAAATTTTGTTTACAAATATATGTACGTTAATAAATAAGTGAAAATGTGACCGATAATCGGTTCTTCGGATTTCAACGATTTAACAAACAAAAGTTGTTTAAGGACATTTGAAGTGTTATGCACTTACATTTAAATAAATAAATATATATATATGTATATATGTCACATGCATATGATAACATATACTTGTGTACCTAAACATACATATATATATATATATATACGAGTAGATTGGCACGTGCGATACACGTGCGCAGAAGGAGTTGGTGTTAAGAAATAATGTCTATGAGAGTTGTTGAATGCGACAAAATGACTGTGACGTACATGTATTGTTGAATATTTTGGATATTAACATGCAGAATGAATCTACAGCAGATGGACGTGGACATAGAAAATTTGTATCGTACATGGGAAGAAGCGTTAGATCAGACTGACATTGTGTGGGTAGGAAGAAAAGTAATATACATATGGTGTAACGAATTATTAACGCATGTTCATGCAAACCGTAGAGAATAACTTTGATTTGTAATGGAAATATAATATGGTCTTCGTTACGTATAGTAGGTGATCAGAGGTAGATATGAAAGCATTTTGTGGGGATAGGGAAACAGAATGAGTTGTTGCACCTAAGAAACTATTTGATAGTAATTGTAGGTAGTAAGTGTAGTTGTCGTAACTGTTTTCTCTCCTCCTTATTCCGGGCTTGAGACCGGCATCAGCAGTAAGTTGATAGCGGAGTTAAAAATGGTTTTTAAGGGAATTTTTATGTGAACCGAAAGTGAGTTGGAGTAGTAAAGGAGGAATTTTTTGTAAACCCAGTTTTGTATTTTGTATAAGCTGTAGCTAAATATATGACCGAAAAACAATAAAATGGAGAAAAAGATTATAAGTGCAGATATTACTCATTTATGGGCGGATTAAAAATCCCTTATTTATGTAAGTGAAGTAAGAAAATAATGGTGAAGAACTTATATGTGTACCCAATGTTGTAGAGTAATAATTATAGTAAAACTACAACATGTGAAGTGGAAAAATGTAGTATTGTTAATTAAGTTCATGAGTACATTGTAATAACACATCCTTATACACAACATTTCTAGTGTCACAACCCGACTTTCCAGACCCGGAAAATCGAACCATTTTAGTTAAGAAGAAGAGGTAGAAGAAAAAAAAATAGAAAACAACATCAGAATCTAACCATCGCAGCGGAATAAAATATAATATACTAACAGATCTTTACACAAATCAAAACTATATCAGTTTTATATAATATAGCATCAGAGTATACACCAGAGAACACATAACATACAACCGGACAATAACCATATCATGTCCTCAATACAACAGAGTACAACAATCAACACAGCGGAATATATATATATATAAACAAGTACGGGAGATACGTCTCGCCATCCAGCTCATCTCCTGAGCTCCACAGCATCATATCCTGTAACCTATAATACTCGGTCTAACCCGAGCATCATATAAAACAATACCCGAGTCAGTCTGGAAAACCAGCGTGAGAAAATCACACTCAATTGATTATTAAAGTTTCAAAAATCCTTTTGAAAATAAAAGCATCTCGTAAGACCATGCCACAAATAAACATGTCGGGTTTTTACCTTACGATAGCTAAAACACTTTTTATCAAAATCCTCTGATATTATAATAGTGTCTATTCACAAATACTTATTAAAATAGCTGAAATTGTTACATGATTAAATTCCAGCATACTAGGTATACAAACAAATACCGTACAAGGCACGTAGGGAGAATGGATTTCCAACGAATGACTAGGCACTGGGGTACCACCTGTCACAGTACGTGGCCTAGAACACAGTACCGAGGAGTACGCCCGCTCCCCTGCAACACAAGGCCGGAATCATCCCTTATTGGATAATTCCAAATAAAATCACCCCACGGTTGGGATCAGCAACCGCACCACTAAGCCGAAATAAAGGGACATCTAGACAGGGATGACTTTACTCTCAAGTGGGGGCTACCCACGAAGCCTTGCTGCATAACCCCTGATTTTCAATCATTCCCGGTTGATGAGGTTCGAGGCTAAACGATACCTTTATAGCACATATCCCTTAGAATGCCCATCGTCCGCCTGACGATGTTTCGCAAGCATTCGTCCATACAAGTCCGTCCCGGGTTCGAACGGAACCGAAGGCACTATTCCTACTACATCCATTTTGGAAATATCCTCAGGATTAGTAGCGACTAGCCCTTGCACTTCACTGCTCCATCTTCGACTCTGAACACGTTACACGAAACGTACAAACCGGATCGAAGTGGTATTCGAGTCTCCAGACCTAGAATCCCGGTATACGGAAACTCGATCCCGGTCTCTTCGAAACGATCAGCGCATTTGGCCAATATTGATAGTCGGTTATTTAACTATCAATTAACATCCACAAGCAACCATCACACAATAAATAATTTCCCACATTATTTATTTGCCCAAATATCTTTCCAAGATATATTTCCAAATTTTCAAAGCTCATTTGAAACACAATTTCAAAACAGTTTCCGCTTACGGAATACATTTCTCAAATAATTATTTCCACTGAATCACCAAGTACAAAATACTTTTAATTTTGAAATAATTTAAAAACACTTTATTTTAAATATATTATAACATTGAAATCAAACTACCTTAATACTTTATTAAAAATATATACTTTAAAATAAACCACTTTATAAATATAAACTAAATTTCTCCTTTTAAAACATAATAGCAAATCACTTTTATATAATTACTACAATAATAGATTTTTGAAAATGCTTACTTAGGAAATTAACATTTAGAAATAATCAATTTTCTAAAACATGCCTTTTAAAACAAATTAGAACTTTTAACTTATATTTAAAATTGCTTTGAAAACGTACTTGGCTATCTAGAGAAATACACTTCTCATTTCCATCTTTTAAAAATAAATCAACATTTATTTTTAAACCAAACCATATCCTTTTATAAATTCCCATCTTGAATTTATATTCTCAAATATCCACTGATATTTTATTTTACTTTATAACCCAGTTTCCAAAATCTCACTTCTCTTAAAATTTCAAATTCCCAAATATTTAAATCAATTTACAATTGATTTTCCAATTTATTTTACTTTGAAATAAATTTCCTTACTTAATCCATTTATTTCCAAATTCATTAACTTCCAGATTTTATTACTCATTATGATTTTAAATCTTTAAATCGAAACACAAGTCTCAGATTTCCCAAATTCCTTCTTTCTTTTTAATTACATTTAAACATTGAATTAAAATAAATTTTTATCCCTTTAAATAATATCACATAAGTTTTCTTTAAATTCAATATTTCTCTGTTTATTCAAAATTCCTCTTTTCCATATTTAATTTATTCGAATTCACTAGAATTACTTAACTTAAATTTTACTCTTTTATTTCATTCCAAAAATCCAATTCAATTTCTTTTGGTAACTCATTATAATGGGAAATTCAATCCAACCAGATTATCCAATATAAATCATCACAGGATATCAACAATCATATCACAGAATATTTAAACAAAATTAAATATTTTGAGGAATCCAGTCGGATCCCTCCAACCTGTTTCCCTGCATCCACAGACGTTAGCACAATACCAATTCCACTTCGAGGTGGAATATCGTGGTATATGGGTTTTATAAAATATCATCCGCTATTATGCGGCGCATAGGGTCTCATCCGCTATATAATGCGGGAATATCAACTACTCCAATATATACATATGCCAATATATATATATTGGTATATACTACTATATATATCACATCAATCAAATCAACCAATTCAATCATCCATCAATATTTAAATTTAACCAATTAAATTTAAATTATAATTTAACTGAGTGAGATTAACTCACCTTTATCTTATTTTGCCATTTCGATCCAATCCTGACTGTTTTCCTCTTGATTTTAGACCTTGAATATCAATATATAGTTTATTAATACTTGAATCAAATCTAAAAATAAATTAACATTTACTTATTTATTTTAACCTATAATTTAATTTAAACCCAATTTTCCCTTCTCATAGATTATCTTAGTAACTAAAATAGATCAAGTAAATTTATGGAACAAACTCAATATTTATTTTCTAAATCTGTAAATCTCTATTATATACATATTTTATTAAATTCTAAGAAAATAAAATTCCATTTCAGCCTATGTATATATGTACTTACTGAAGTTTGAACAGAATGGTGGTATCCTACTGTAAATAATATTTCTTCTATATTATCCAAATATAATTAAATTTGAATAAAATTTAACTGAGAAATTTATTAGAGAAAAAAAACGAATACCTCTACCTTACTGAAGCGAAAATTCCAGCCTAGCGACGTCACCCGAGCACGAGACCAACGTTGCATTGTCGCCACTCGCAACTAGCTCGTCGCCCTCACGCGAACTCGATCCCCAACCTCCTCGACATCGCGACCTCGAGATTCCAAAACCCAAATTCACGAACTGAGGCGCCCACCTGCTCCAGCGATGCAACCCCACTGCCCTAAATCGCGTCCAGTTGCCTCCTGTTTTCGCCTCCACACTTGCCAGAGACGAGCTCACAATCGACCGAAATTCATTTCGTCGCCAGAACACTGCTCGCTCCCCCTCCCCGAAACGTCGCACGCGATCTGGAATTCGCGCCTCCCCTCCAACACGATGACTACGACTGCCACCATCGTACCCCACCAGGAACTGCCGCGACCCCTTCCTCCAGCCTCGCGACCCAAACCCTACGACAGCCCGGCTTCGCACGTACCATTCGCAAGAACCATCGACACTGTGAAGCTCTCGAGCTCGACCATACGGTCGCACTGGCTTCCTTCCGAAGTCGAGTCGCCCCTATTCGAAATCAAATCGAATTCGATTTGCTCTCATATACGATCGCCATTTTTTTTTACAGGGTCGAACTAACGAAGAGGAGGAAATGGTATGAATTCGATTCCGGTTGAACAAGCACTCGCGATTTAATAGAGGCCACCATTTTTTTTCCCTTAAACGAATGAATTTTTGTTTCAGTTAGAACGGAAGGCTTCAAGAGGAAGAAATGGGGGACGAGATATTTAAAACTGAATGAGGTATGCTCTGCACGATTTCCTTTCGTGATTATAGGCGTGATTCAAGGGAGATAATGCTAACATTTGACTTAATTTAAAATCTAAATTTGAATTGAATTCGATTTAAGTTCAACGCGTTTATGTGTCGTATGCTCGCATAACAACTCCGAAAAATACGAAATTTGAAATCCGGTAATAATACAATATTACAGATCCAATGGAACTGGTTTCGTCGAATTCTGAGACTGTGCCTCGGAAGGCTATTTTTAGATTCAATTTAAACAAGTAAAATTTTCAAAGCTGAACGAATCATCGTTAAATTCAATTCGAACTCTTATATTATTTTTAGTATCATCAATATAAATTTCATATGCCTTCAAATTATTTTTAACCGGCTTAAAATTCCAGATCCAATAAATTCACCCAATTCCAATAATTAAATTTAACAATTAATTATACAATAAATATTTATATTTGAAATTAAAGTTAATAATTAACCTTTGAATATTTAAAATTAATTAAATATTCTCATTTCAAATGCTTGAAAATTCCGGGTCATCACATTCCTCCCCCCTTAAAAGAATTTCGTCCCCGAAATTACCAGTTAAGAGAAATGATTCGATACCCGTTCTTTTTCCCCAATCCAAATAGTTTTAACAACTTTCCATAACAATTCTTTTATTAATGATACACTAATCATCCTTTAACTTCCGAAACTTATTCATAAGTTCAACCCATACCACCTGCTTATCAATTCAAATTTAAATTTGAATTCAAATTTTGAATTATCAAAATTTTCCAAAATTTTTCTAACTCCCTAAATTTCCGAAAAATTTCGTCAGCGTCTCCTTTGCGCGGCTAGCTCGGTACTACTACAAAATGGCTCTACGGCCTCCCAATCTCAAAAAGAAAACAAAAAGCCAAGTGGCTGGATCCAAAACCCAATCAAATTTCATATAGAAATTCAAATACATACCTTTTTGTCGGGCCATTAAATTTATCTTCTAAAATCAAAAATCCCAATTATCCTTTGCTTTTATACACCTGTATATCCTACTAAGCAATAATATTCAATCACAATTCCAAAGTCATTTTATACTTTCCTTTACAAATTTACAATATTTGTTTTTCTTAAGCCCGTACGATGCACATATATCATCCGTACGCAATATCACATTCGATCGCTCAATCGATCACACAATTTCACTTCCGAACTAGTATCGTCCACCCGACTTCCTAGTGCGGACTCAGATCTGGTTTCTTGGTCAGAAACCGTCATTCTCCTTGCATAGCCACCAACTATGATAGAGAATATCCAGAATCAATCAACAATCCATATCCAGGCTCGCCGTTGAAAATCGAGTGAAAAATCCTAATTCGGATCGATAAAACTATCTCGAAATTCTGTGTTCGACATCTGGACCAAATAGCTATGCGAATAAAATAATATACGTACATCTTACGTATAAATTCCAATTGATTATCAATTACATCAATTCTCTTTTATTCACATTCATTTTGATTGTTATCCCCTTATTCACAACTATCCCATTTCACAGTTTTAGTTTTAGTCTTCATTCAACTATTCACTTAGTATATATATATATATATTTTTTTTTCCAAAATTACTAAGTATATTTCCAATACCAATTTCCTTAAGAATTTCATTCTTCAATTCTTAAGTTCAATATAAAATTTTCTTATATTTATTTACTACTTCACCACTGAAGTGTATATATTCAAATCGAATTCCAATTCCATATGAATTTCAATTTACTTCAATTTACTACTTCATTTCCAAATATATTTTTTTCAATTCATCTCCAACTTCTGAATATTGAATTTTATTTAGCTCGAAAACAATCCAAGTTAATTCATTCAATAACTATTTCTCAACTTATTTAAACCACTCCTCTGTTTGAGTTCAGTTTCCATTCAACATTTACTTAAGTCAATAACTTAAGTTTATTTTCTATTTAACCAACCCTTTAAAGTTTTATTTCCATCTTTCATTTGATTCTTATTTAATCAAATTCCATCCATTTATTTATTTAATATAATTGGTTCATTCACTCAATCATTATGAATTTTATTTTCCATACTCAATTCATATGGAATTATTTTATTAATAACCAGGCCATTTCCAATTTATTTTCACTTATTTGGATTTCATTCGCAATCCAAATCATCACTATGTTAATCCAATTTCATTAACTCACAATTCAATTTCATTAACTAATTTATTATCTAATTAGTTCCTCCGCTGGTTAAAATTAAATACTTGCTTTTTAATTCCAAATATCACTTCACTTAATTATCTTAAGTTCAATTTATTTTATAATTCAAGTTTGGATTTATTTAAAATTTAAGATTACTCATCTTATCGTTTCCATTTGATAATTACAATTTCAAATCATAACTCTTAATGGTTCAAAGAAATGAATTCCCATTTATGACTTACAATTTAATTTCTATTCATAAGTTTTAACTTACTTGCTTAATATCTAGGACTATTCATTTAAGTCCATTTTCATCTTTACAATAAATTTTCAAATTATTACACTTAAGAACTTAAGAATATGAATTTCTTTACACAATTATAAGCATTTTACATTACCTTTATATCCAATTCAATTCGACTTCAACTTATTTACATTTAATTCAATTCCAATTCTCAATTCTATTTAACTTATCTTAAGTTAAATTCAAATATATTTTATTCACCTTCATATACTCGAATTAAATTTTAATTCCAGGATACAAATTTATATAAGTTTTACAATTCATTCACCTTCAAGTTCTCTAACTCTTTTATCTACCAACTTATATTACTCATTTAGTTAATTTCATCTCATAATTATAATCCCAGAATTAAACTTTCATTCCCTTCTTATTTCAATCAACTTCATTCTATACTTTATATTGTTGATTCAATTAAATTTCCACATTTATATTTTAAATAGAATTCCTAGAATTCAATTGCCCGGTTTTATTTCAAAACCATTTTGAATCCATAAATAACTCATACATATCTGGTATATCACCTCAAATCCAAATTTCCAAAACAATCTGCTTTTTTCCAAACAATTTTTCCTTTTGAATTTCAAAACCAACCCAGTTCACAATCATTTCCAATTTAAAACAGTTTGGTAGCAATTTCTCTTTGGAAACTCGAAAATAGACATCGATGATGCTGCAGTCATCACCGAAATTATTTTCCAGCGACCGAAAGAGAATTTAATGCTTTTATCACTTTAAAACATTTCAAACATTTTTAATTCCTAAATCCCAACAGATTTCAATTCAATTTCAAAAATATTCATGAAATAATATCACCATTATTTCCCCAAAACCTTTAAAAACTATTTTTAAATCCAAAGGAATTTAAACCTTTCCCAAAACTTCAAATTCGAAGTCTATACAATTTTATATCCAAACATTACTCTGGAATTCTATCACATTTTATTTCAAGTTATAAGTCACATTTACAATTTACATTTACAAATTTCATTTGTTTATGAATTTATCTCATTTGATTATAAATCACATTTGTAATTCACATTTGTATATAAAGGTTATCTCAATTTATAAATTTCATTTATAGTCTATATTTCAAATTCCATTTTGTTATATAAATTTATTTTTCAACTTAGGTTATAAGTTTCAATTTCTACTCAATAATGAGACTAACTCATTATGGTCATTTTCTAACAACCAAGCATCCAAATATATAACCATAATAATTTTCGAATAATTATTTCTTTTATATACAAAATAATTTGGGCAAAATTATTTCATTCACCCTATTTAAAACAATATTGTGTCGAACTGTTCTATTCAAGTGTTTAGAAACCCCTTCGATACAGTTGTCCAGACTGTGCCGACGAAGGTTCATATGCCACTCAATAAATCAACCAGCACAATATAAAACCATTTTATATTCACTAACAAATACGCGCTCATATCTATTAGTACTCTCAAAATTCCCACCAGAGCCAAGGTTATCGCTAACCTTCGCTCTGATACCACCTGTCACAACCCGACTTTCCAGACCCGGAAAATCGAACCATTTTAGTTAAGAAGAAGAGGTAGAAGAAAAAAAAATAGAAAACAACATCAGAATCTAACCATCGCAGCGGAATAAAATATAATATATTAACAGATCTTTACACAAATCAAAACTATATCAGTTTTATATAATATAGCATCAGAGTATACACCAGAGAACACATAACATACAACCAGACAATAACCATATCATGTCCTCAATACAACAGAGTACAACAATCAACACAGCGGAATATATATATATATAAACAAGTACGGGAGATACGTCTCGCCATCCAGCTCATCTCCTGAGCTCCACAGCATCATATCCTGTAACCTATAATACTCGGTCTGACCCGAGCATCATATAAAACAATACCCGAGTCAGTCTGGAAAACCAGCGTGAGAAAATCACACTCAATTGATTATTAAAGTTTCAAAAATCCTTTTGAAAATAAAAGCATCTCGTAAGACCACGCCACAAATAAACATGTCGGGTTTTTACCTTACGATAGCTAAAACACTTTTTATCAAAATCCTCTGATATTATAATAGTGTCTATTCACAAATACTTATTAAAATAGCTGAAATTGTTACATGATTAAATTCCATCATACTAGGTATACAAACAAATACCGTACAAGGCACGTAGGGAGAATGGATTTCCAACGAATGACTAGGCACTGGGGTACCACCTGTCACAGTACGTGGCCTAGATCACAGTACCGAGGAGTACGCCCGCTCCCCTGCAACACAAGGCCGGAATCATCCCTTACTGGATAATTCCAAATAAAATCACCCCACGGCTGGGATCAGCAACCGCACCACTAAGCCGAAATAAAGGGACATCTAGACAGGGATGACTTTACTCTCAAGTGGGGGCTACCCACGAAGCCTTGCTGCATAACCCCTGATTTTCAATCATTCCCGGTTGATGAGGTTCGAGGCTAAACGATACCTTTATAGCACATATCCCTTAGAATGCCCATCGTCCGCCTGACGATGTTTCGCAAGCATTCGTCCATACAAGTCCGTCCCGGGTTCGAACGGAACCGAAGGCACTATTCCTACTACATCCATTTTGGAAATATCCTCAGGATTAGTAGCGACTAGCCCTTGCACTTCACTGCTCCATCTTCGACTCTGAACACGTTACACGAAACGTACAAACCGGATCGAAGTGGTATTCGAGTATCCAGACCTAGAATCCCGGTATACGGAAACCCGATCCCGGTCTCTTCGAAACGATCAGCGCATTTGGCCAATATTGATAGTCGGTTATTTAACTATCAATTAACATCCACAAGCAACCATCACACAATAAATAATTTCCCACATTATTTATTTGCCCAAATATATTTCCAAGATATATTTCCAAATTTTCAAAGCTCATTTGAAACACAATTTCAAAACAGTTTCCGCTTACGGAATACATTTCTCAAATAATTATTTCCACTGAATCACCAAGTACAAAATACTTTTAATTTTGAAATAATTTAAAAACACTTTATTTTAAATATATTATAACATTGAAATCAAACTACCTTAATACTTTATTAAAAATATATACTTTAAAATAAACCACTTTATAAATATAAACTAAATTTCTCCTTTTAAAACATAATAGCAAATCACTTTTATATAATTACTACAATAATAGATTTTCGAAAATGCTTACTTAGGAAATTAACATTTAGAAATAATCAATTTTCTAAAACATGCCTTTTAAAACAAATTAGAACTTTTAACTTATATTTAAAATTGCTTTGAAAACGTACTTGGCTATCTAGAGAAATACACTTCTCATTTCCATCTTTTAAAAATAAATCAACATTTATTTTTAAACCAAACCATATCCTTTTATAAATTCCCATCTTGAATTTATATTCTCAAATATCCACTGATATTTTATTTTACTTTATAACCCAGTTTCCAAAATCTCACTTCTCTTAAAATTTCAAATTCCCAAATATTTAAATCAATTTACAATTGATTTTCCAATTTATTTTACTTTGAAATAAATTTCCTTACTTAATCCATTTATTTCCAAATTCATTAACTTCCAGATTTTATTACTCATTATGATTTTAAATCTTTAAATTGAAACACAAGTCTCAGATTTCCCAAATTCCTTCTTTCTTTTTAATTACATTTAAACATTGAATTAAAATAAATTTTTATCCCTTTAAATAATATCACATAAGTTTTCTTTAAATTCAATATTTCTCTGTTTATTCAAAATTCCTCTTTTCCATATTTAATTTATTCGAATTCACTAGAATTACTTAACTTAAATTTTACTCTTTTATTTCATTCCAAAAATCCAATTCAATTTCTTTTGGTAACTCATTATAATGGGAAATTCAATCCAACCAGATTATCCAATATAAATCATCACAGGATATCAACAATCATATCACAGAATATTTAAACAAAATTAAATATTTTGAGGAATCCAGTCGGATCCCTCCAACCTATTTCCCTGCATCCACAGACGTTAGCACAATACCAATTCCACTTCGAGGTGGAATATCGTGGTATATGGGTTTTATAAAATATCATCCGCTATTATGCGGCGCATAGGGTCTCATCCGCTATATAATGCGGGAATATCAACTACTCCAATATATACATATGCCAATATATATATATTGGTATATACTACTATATATATCACATCAATCAAATCAACCAATTCAATCATCCATCAATATTTAAATTTAACCAATTAAATTTAAATTATAATTTAACTGAGTGAGATTAACTCACCTTTATCTTATTTTGCCATTTCGATCCAATCCTGACTGTTTTCCTCTTGATTTTAGACCTTGAATATCAATATATAGTTTATTAATACTTGAATCAAATCTAAAAATAAATTAACATTTACTTATTTATTTTAACCTATAATTTAATTTAAACCCAATTTTCCCTTCTCATAGATTATCTTAGTAACTAAAATAGATCAAGTAAATTTATGGAACAAACTCAATATTTATTTTCTAAATCTGTAAATCTCTATTATATACATATTTTATTAAATTCTAAGAAAATAAAATTCCATTTCAGCCTATGTATATATGTACTTACTGAAGTTTGAACAGAATGGTGGTATCCTACTGTAAATAATATTTCTTCTATATTATCCAAATATAATTAAATTTGAATAAAATTTAACTGAGAAATTTATTAGAGAAAAAAAACGAATACCTCTACCTTACTGAAGCGAAAATTCCAGCCTAGCGACGTCACCCGAGCACGAGACCAACGTTGCATTGTCGCCACTCGCAACTAGCTCGTCGCCCTCACGCGAACTCGATCCCCAACCTCCTCGACATCGCGACCTCGAGATTCCAAAACCCAAATTCACGAACTGAGGCGCCCACCTGCTCCAGCGATGCAACCCCACTGCCCTAAATCGCGTCCAGTTGCCTCCTGTTTTCGCCTCCACACTTGCCAGAGACGAGCTCACAATCGACCGAAATTCATTTCGTCGCCAGAACACTGCTCGCTCCCCCTCCCCGAAACGTCGCACGCGATCTGGAATTCGCGCCTCCCCTCCAACACGATGACTACGACTGCCACCATCGTACCCCACCAGGAACTGCCGCGACCCATTCCTCCAGCCTCGTGACCCAAACCCTACGACAGCCCGGCTTCGCACGTACCATTCGCAAGAACCATCGACACTATGAAGCTCTCGAGCTCGACCATACGGTCGCACTGGCTTCCTTCCGAAGTCGAGTCGCCCCTATTCGAAATCAAATCGAATTCGAATTCGATTTGCTCTCATATACGATCGCCATTTTTTTTTTACAGGCTCGAACTAACGAAGAGGAGGAAATGGTATGAATTCGATTCCGGTTGAACAAGCACTCGCAATTTAACAAAGGCCACCATTTTTTTTCCCTTAAACGAATGAATTTTTGTTTCAGTTAGAACGGAAGGCTTCAAGAGGAAGAAATGGGGGACGAGATATTTAAAACTGAATGAGGTATGCTCTGCACGATTTCCTTTCGTGATTATAGGAGTGATTCAAGGGAGATAATGCTGACATTTGACTTAATTTAAAATCTAAATTTGAATTGAATTCGATTTAAGTTCAACGCGTTTATGTGTCGTATGCTCGCATAACAACTCCAAAAAATACGAAATTTGAAATCCGGTAATAATACAATATTACGGATCCAATGGAACTGGTTTCGTCGAATTCTGAGACTGTGCCTCGGAAGGCTATTTTTAGATTCAATTTAAACAAGTAAAATTTTCAAAGCTGAACGAATCATCGTTAAATTCAATTCGAACTCTTATATTATTTTCAGTATCATCAATATAAATTTCATATGCCTTCAAATTATTTTTAACCGGCTTAAAATTCCAGATCCAATAAATTCACCCAATTCCAATAATTAAATTTAACAATTAATTATACAATAAATATTTATATTTGAAATTAAAGTTAATAATTAACCTTTGAATATTTAAAATTAATTAAATATTCTCATTTCAAATGCTTGAAAATTCCGGGTCATCACATCTAGTATGTGTGCCATTTCTATTTCGAATCTTTCCATTTTTCACTAAAACTTTTGTTGTTTTTCGTGAAACGCCTCTTGATAACGCAACATATAGCTGACCATGACTGAAAACATGTTCGGAAAGATAAATACCAACCCGAGGGATGGTTTGTTCTTGTGATTTATTAATCGTTAAGGAAAAAGCTAATTTAATTGGAAATTGTTTACGTATTAGGTTGAAAGGCATGTTAGTATTCTCAGAAGGCTTTAGTGGTATACGTGGAATAAATACTCTTGTACCACGAAAATGTCCAACAGTTATTTCTGCATCTATGACATTTCTGTGAAAGACACGACATAATAATCTGGTTCCATTACATAATCCAATTCGTGGATCTATATTCCTAAGCAACATGATTGGTGCACCTACTTTCAGTCTTAATTTATGCGGGGGTAGACCTCCCGGAGCAAGTGAGTTTAAGAATTCGTATTGGTATAGATGCACGTCCAATGGACGTGTGCATAGAAAAATCTAACCGTATTTGGAATGGAGTTCTAATTTGGAAAATCATGGCTTCCTCTTTGGTCTGTCGCTTCAATGGTAAAACATTTTAGTACACGATGATCTCTGGGTATTTCATTTGGCAACTACTCCAACTGATCTGTAAGCTTTTCCAGTCAATCTTTTGTAATATAGCAATTAAGTGGTGGCTAATCAATGAACCTTGTGATCTAGTAGCCTGGTTTAACAAACTTAATATGGTGGAATATTTAACGTTAAATCCATGGATCGGGAACTGTATAATTTCTAGGGAGTGCAGATGTTTTGCTATAATCGTGGCATGAACCGTTAATACTGTAAAAGTACATCCAAGGACTTTTTCTAAAAAAAGGGCTGCCAGATGTATCACTGTGTATTAAATTTTTTGTGTAACCATCGATAAAAAGAAATCCATGTGAAGTTAATAACATATCTTATGTGCAGAATATGGTGGGAACTTGATATAATACCCTTATTAATGAACTCAAACAGAAAGAAAATTCACTAAAACATTGTAACTGCAATAAAATTTTATGCATGCACACTTTTTTATAAGCGGAAAGAGAAAACAGTAAAAGACTTGATTATGAAACGAAAAATGGTGACAACAAATGAACTAATATACCAATTGATCCTAGGTTGATGAAAATTTCATGGCATTTGGAAATAGCTATAAATTCATCCAGCCCCAATGAATCTATTATATGCATGTATGAAATAATCAAATATTCATATATATCTTTTACCTAATAATATGTTGTCATTATTAAAAGAAGGAAAATCTCATTCACAATATATATAGGCATAAGCTTAATATAACAAAATGTGAAATATCAGAAAGTCCTTACTTCATTTTAGTTTGATAGAGGGGAGACATGTATATGCAAGTTTTATTTAACATGTGGTATGAAGAGATGATAATATTAAACAGGTATAGGTCAGAAAAAAAAAGTTGGTAAACAACCAACTGATCACTTGGCAAATGAAATTCTTAATGAGGCACATTAATGAAATTATCATCCTTTTCATCATGCAGACAATGAGTCCATCAATAAATTATCATTATAACACTTGTAATAAAGCTCTAGTTATATGTCAATTAATACTGAATTATAGACGTACTATCTTAAAAGTTACAGTTATGCTGAAAATAATGATATTCATGTGGGTTATAGCTTTTATGAGTTTTACAGTGACCGTCTATGAATACAAATAAATATATTGATAAAATATGCAAATTAGTAAGCACATCATTTTATGTGTGTCATATATATGTGTGTGTTAATAAAAAATGCGAATTAGTAAGCACATCATTTCATATATGTGTGTGTTGTTGTTGTAGTAGCATGAACCAATAATTTCAAATAAATGAAGAAATTCCATCTTAGTAATGTAAATAATCACTATAACATTCTTTTATTTATACCATAACACAAACATAAAAGCATATATATTACATCAATGAGTAGGAGATCCGAAAAAACTTCTTCATCCATCCAGTATTCACATAAGTAGTGTCTGTTTCAATGCACAATAGAAAACTACTCCTTACTACTTGCAATGTCTCAACATAAGTTGCCTAGTTAAAAATATCATTGTAAAGATTGGCACAATTGATAAATTGGTTCACCCCAAGGCATCCATTGATGATGTTGGGTGTTGGCCACATAGTTTTTCCAACCATAGTATGACATTATCATTGTATTTAAACACATGTAAAGTAAAAGCAGGGAATCAAATGAATTAGATAAAATAAATAAAAATGCATAGAAATGTAAATGCCTGTGGTAATCCAATTTAGAATATTTCTAATGAATGCAGACTCTAAATTAGGTAGCTTCGTATAGTACTATTCCTGCATATACAATGGAAAAGAGTTGTTTAAACAAAATTGGAAATAGGAGCAGGCTTCCATTGTTAATACATCAGCTATCTTCATGTCCACTCTTTACTAATTATAATACAAAAGGTATATTATAAATAAACTAAGTGCATGTGATAACATTATGATGAATGACTCATAGTTGATAACAGTATAATGAATGACTCATGTTTCTTGAAATATTAACAATAGTAATAATGGTAATATTAACAGTTGTAGCAATATGTATGGTATTTCTCAATTTGATGGAAACATACTTTAGTGGCTAGATTTGAGTTCAGACAAAGAGTCTGGTAATCAGTTTCAGGTCAATGAAGAGCTGAAGTGGTCTGAGTACCTTAATGGCTCGATTACAAATACTGCACTAATTCAAAATCAAGTTTTAATGTATGGTGATCTTGTTAAAGAAGAAATCCAGTTTAATATCAATGGATTGAATTAGAAGGATGTAAGCAAAAATTATTATGGCACTTGATAACGGAGGTGTGCTCAGTGTTGTTTTTTTGAAATTTTAATTAAAAAAAGTGTTAATTTTCTTTAACTTGATTTTATGTTGAGGAGCATTGTGGTATGGACTGTTGATGTTCATGTAAATAGGCTTCACGATGCAGAAGGTTCTTCTGTAGGATGAGACATAAAGACAAAAATAAAATAAACGTTGTTTATTTCAAATGATTCATTTACCTTTTAAATTGTTGGTTTTTTTACTTTGTAGTTCAAGAAGTTTCTATTATTTTTGTCTTTAATTAACATTTGCAAACCCCTTTTTTATATCAAATAGGAACTCGGCAATCATTTTATATTTTATTTGAAAGAATGTGAAAGAAGCCTTTTTTGGTTGAAAATATCACACACACACACACACCACGTCAAAGTATTTGCAAAATTAGCCACATGGGATTGACATTGTGATTTGCACGTTCCAGTTACAATTAATTGTTCTTAAGGTAATGGTAAATCTTCCAGTACCATTAAAAATCAAGTCAAATGATTCCTACTATAAAAACTTCTGTAACCAAGTTAGAAAGAACAGAAAATCAATAACTAATACTCATAAGAAAAAAAGCATGCATGCACATGTATCTTTTAAATTATAAACGGTATTATAATTACATAGACTTGTTTATACCCAGAGGATAAAGTAATAAGCATTCAAATGTTTAATAAAAAGATGAGACATTCAATGGAAAATCAAAGCAATCAGTGCAAATCGGCACAATTGAACATTAAGAAAAAAGAAACCTGATTATAATAATTTTAGCCATCAATCTGGATAGACTTGACATCATGTTTCTTCACTTCATCTTTTGGCACACTAACAATAAGAACATCATACTCCATGGCTGCCTTCAGTTGATCCATCTTTGCATTCTCTCTGGCAGTCTAAACCTCCTTAAAAGCTTACCGCCGCTCCTTTCAATTGTATGCCATTTACCATTCTTCTCTTCCTACTCCTTGTTCCTCTCGCCAGTTGAACTTGTATTTTAGCAGCTAAACATTAAAAAATAACGAAGCTTCTGCCATGTGGGGTCGTAATTTTTTATTACCTTGAAAGTGCACTGTGTACTTGATAACATATTGCCTATGCACTGTCAACAACATAGGCTCATTTGCTGTTTATTCCATATATACAAAACAAATGTACATTGACATAGCAACAGTTAAAATTACCTAAGATGCTAAGATCACCGGCAATTGTAATTAAGGCTTACTTGGGGGTCTCTATCAAAGCCATGCCTCGGTACAACACATCTAATCAACTGTGACCAAATAAGATAAGAATCAATAATAGAGAGAAGATAAATATCATACCGGTATGTCAACCAAATTACATGATCCTACTGACTTGCTCGCTTCCCCACATTGGTTATTTGAACTGAGCTTAAGGCCAAAAATTCAAATTATGGTGTTGAACTCGCAAATCCTATTGAAATTACAAACAGTAAAATCAAAGCTCAAAGCCGAACAGTAACAGAGGTTCAAAGAAGTAGAAAACTAATATACATCAGCTTACAGAGATTGCCAGCAATAACGAATAAACCGACAACCTTCAACATTGCTCCAATGACTTGTACATGTCTCTGCTTTCACCATACACAACTTCATGTATTATGCAATATAAGCCATTAATGCACATTTCACCAAACATATATCATGCAATATCTAAATGAAATGGTATAATTTACAAAAACTTATAAACAAATAATTAAAAAACTAACCTTCAGAATTTGGATGATAACAAACAAAAGGCTAAATATTCCTTCCCGAATTATAAGACTAATAGCACAGTTTGTTTCATAACTATTATACTGAGTAAAAGAAAAAAATATAAATAAATCGATCTTACAAATGCACAGTCGTCGTTGGGTCTCTAGGATTCTATATCTTTATTAACTCTACCGTAGCCTCCTAGTCTCTAGAATTCTTCAATCTAGAGCATTGTAGAACCCAATATGCATAATACTCGATGTATGTTACCATTTTCTTCCAGTTTTCTGTACGGTTCAGAGGTTGTAACATGAGTTGAGATAAAGAGGCTAAGGGTAATTTTAGCAATCTAAAAGAGGCTTCAAATGAGTTGAGAATGCTACATAAAAACAGGGCATAAATTAGTACCGGATTTAATAACATAGTAAAGAAAAATAGGCATCTGCAATATATATTTGAAAAGGTGCAAACAACATAACAAAAGAAAAGATCAGAAGTCAGTAAGAACTGCTATTAAGATACATAATACAAACTTAACATTAAGTAAATGCATTGACAATAACTGATAATAAGTTGTATAGGAAATCAAACATATTTTTCAAGTTGAACTATGCAGGCCATAACATGCTGCGACTACTCCAAATAATCCAAAAACATGTTTACTGAATGTAAGGAAAAAATACATACTCACTTCGTTCTGTCTTCTAATCCCTTGCCTTTAGTTTTCATCTGAGCTGCTGCGACTTTCCTTCTGACAACTTCAACAGAACCATCACCTGCTCCTATCACTTTTCTCCCGATGACAACATCGAAAGTACCATCACCTGCACCTACGACTTTCCTCCCTGTGACAACTTGAACGGTAACATCACCTTCCAGCTTCATAACATCATCAAATTGCATTAAATTGCCTAGGCCTGTTTTGGGTAGATCTGGAGTTGGTGAACGAATCAAGGTTGAACTCGATCTCCACTCAGATTGTCGTCGTCATGTATGCTGCCATCGCTTTAGTATAAGTACCAACATACGGAGAATATCTCCAAATCTTGTACAACTTTGAAGCTGTGGCCTCTTTTGAGGGAAGCAGGTGTGGAGGTAGAGATTTTTTGGAGGAGATGAGAAGAAAAGCGATGTAGATGTGGTTGTCGATTAGGTGGAGGTGGAGAAAGGAAGTGATGCGGTGAAGTTTTTGAATAAGCGACATGGAAGGAGAGGCGAATCAGAAAAATGTGAGGAAAGTGGGGAGAAAAGGAGGGAAAGAAATGGGCTGTTGCGTGGTACAGTTATGTTTGTAAAACGTGGATGAGTTTTTTTGGGAAAGGGCAGAAGCGTTTGGAAAGTGTTGTATAATTAAAAAGGGGAAGAAGGATATTTTAGGCATTGCAAAAAAGGCTTCACCACCTCAGGTATTCGCTTTATATATAAGATATATATATATATATATATATATATTACAAAAATGATTTAACAATTCCTAAAGTTTAACCTTTAAGTAACCATAAAGCAAACGTCAACTCATTGTACCACGCCATCACATGGCTTTGGGGGGAAGCCGTGCATGTAGAGGACTTGGGGAGTGTAGGTAGGGGCATTTTGGTAATTTTGCATTTGAATATTTTATTCCAAGTTTTTTCTATAAATACCACCCCTCTTCTCATAAAATCCTAATACCATTCCACTTCTTCTTCCTCTTCTTTTCAAGCTTTCTAAAAGCCTCTCTAATGGCTTCTTATTCATAGAAAAAGATTTAAGAAAAGTTAGGAAATAATATCTCAAATAAAAGAGGAAAATATATACACTAGTTTATAATATCAATCCATTTCAAAACTAGTTCAAAACACCTCCTCTACTCTTCCAAAGTCCACGATCACCACCCACACCACCTATGCCATGAGCTCCTCCACCTACAAGGCTAGGCCGAGCTCTCCCATAGGTCGCAAGCTCGGTTTCATTTGCTTTAGTTCGATCGTAGTAGAGCTATGGTCGATTTTATATTAGCTCGAAGGGAAAATGAAGGTGAGAACTCCTAAGCTATAATATTATATTTTTGGATGATGATATGATGTTTGCAATGAATGTTTAATATGCCTTGATCATCAAGTTTGGTTGTTTCATAAGAATTTGAATATATATGCAAGTCACGGAAATACACGTCGATAAGCACAAGGGGAATTACTTTCCTTGATTTCATGAAATGGTGTATATGGAATGTTAAACCTCTTTAAAAAAAGGTTTAAAAATGAGGTTGAAATGTTTTATAAACAGCTAAATGTATTTTGGTGAAGTTTGAATGAGAAATGGAAATTTAGTCAAAAATAGGCTCGTCGCGTAACAGTAGTTCGCGATTTCGCGCCATGAAAGTCAAATGCGTATATAGAATGGAATATAGCTCGGAATTTTTTGAGATAAGAATTTTCCAAACTATTATATCCATAGTTTTCCAACGAAGAAATAAAATCGAGATTTTGATAAGTAGATTTTGAAATATGAGTAAAACAAGTATTTGAAAAGTCGCGGTTTTGTAGTTTGGAATCCAGAAAAGGATTGCTTTAAAAATGATATTTTAAAATTGTTTAAAAATAAGGAATAAATTCTAAAAATCTTTTATAATAGTTTAAAAGACATTGGTAACGACCTGGGTGATGACATATTCGGTACTATCTTGGAAGAGGTAGGCCGGTCTTATGTTGGTAGAGGACCATCAGTTGGGTCTTCGGTACATTCCTTTAGAGATGTACTATCGGAAGGTAGTCCCTTCACCTGGTCATTTGTATGGAAATCCATTCTGCAATAAGAGCCTGCTATTTTGTTTGTAGAACCCACATTTGTGGCTATTATGCTAGAATTTAATCAATATAACAATTTCGACTAAGATTGAAAAGTTTACTTGCAAATGTTTTCAAAGATATGTCATTAAAAATAAAATCACATGATTTTACGTAATAATGATTTGGATATCATAAGTTAAAAACCCGTTCCGTGTTTATGTACAGCATGGTCTTATGAGATACTTTTTTGTTTTCAAAACGCGTATTTTGAGTTCTCACAACAGTCCCATGACTGACCCGAAGTTTATTTTCCTTTTTCTTAAACTCTAGGTGCCCTAATTTTCCCGAGTAGCCTAGTAGTTAGGTTTAGTTTAGAAGAAATCCGGATGGAGCTTGAAGCATGAAATCAAAAGATTTTTCTAAAGTTTTTTTAATCCATTTCCACTACACTCTGTACTATAGTATTCCGCAATTTGTAAGGACATGAATTTATAACTGTCCATGTTTTACTCTAATAAATGTATTTTAATTTCTGCTGTAAAGTTTATATTGAAATAGCATATGTAAGATTTTGTTCTTTCTTTATTTTTATTTCTTACCCATGAGAATCCGCTTCTCCCGCACATGGATTTATGGTACGTGAATAACGAGGATGTATTAGTGTCGATTTCCAAGAGTCGAAGAAACGGGTCCTCACAACGTGGTATCAGAGCTTAGGTTGAGCGAATACCTGAGCCTGAAAAAGGTAAAAGACTCATTAAAGATAGGGTTCGTAATACCTTAGGATGAGTAACTCATTAGAGATAGGGTTAGTAACGCCCTAGAATGAGTTTGAGTGTGTGTGTGTGTGTATGTGTGTATGAGTGCGAATTTGTTACACTACTACAAAACAGGCCATTTGCATCGGTTGTTTACCCCCCTTTTGCATCAGTTCAACAACCGATGCATATGCAACCGATGCAACAGGCTTAACACTTTTGCATCAGTTCTGAAACCGATGCAAAAAATTTCTTTTTGCATCGGTTGTTACTAACAACTAATGCAAAATATCATGGTTGGTTGCTTGAACACAGCTCCCATGTTGCATCGGTTTTTTATAACAACCGATGCAAACTAATCCCTCTATTGAATAATGCTATTTATACCTGATGCAAAAAAAACCATTCTAAAAAACCATTATTACAGTACTCAAATAGACTATATATATATATATAATTGATTATAACAAACAATTATTGCATGCAATATTACAATCATTCAAAATTAAATTTGATGGCAAATACAAATTGAATAACATTATACCAAAATAAACATATATCAATTAAAGTGTTAATAATCTATACAAAATAATGATTCATACATTTATTTTTGCAGCATAATTCGGATCTTTTGTACAAAATATGAATGGAAGATTTTCACATGTTCGAAATTATGAAATGACGGTTCTCTTTCAACTACCATCCACCACCAACAAAAACTGTGCAATGCAAACCATCTCACTACCCCTACCTACCCAGAAACATCATTTACGTGCCTACCATCCACTGCCCATTACTTCTACAACGACCACAACTTCTTCAACTGACCACAACGAACATCAACAGTCCCATACTTCTTCGTATCCATTTACTGCTGCTATACGCCTACAACCACTAAACCACTTCTCTGCGAAACACTATTGTCAAAAACATCTGCACTTCATTCATCAACTGCTCCTCCGCATACTAAAAAATCCTTCCTCACTATCACATTTTGCCATTCACAAAGCAACCCACCTGCTTAAATCAATCCTCATAAATCACCCATAATTTCCATTCTGAACCCATAATTTCCATTCTGAACCCATAATCTCCATTCTGAACCCATAATCTCCACTTAATTCATTCCTTGGTCACAGCACAAATCATTGTTCATTCCCCTTCAACTTAATTCCCTACAGCACTTCAACCATCCAAACGCAGCAATACCATCACTGCAGCAGTCAACAAAACAACATATCGCTCCCTCCCAATCCCCACTACACACTCAACCAAAAGGAATTAGTGCCACCATACTGGTTGCTCGCAAATTATATTAATTAGCAATAATTATGAGATATCCTGAGCTATTAGAATAAGGAATTATTGCACCATTACTGGTAGCTCTTTTGTGTACCTTGATATTGGTTCATATTTTTTTTAACAAGAGCACATAATATAACTAAGTAGATATTTTCTTAATATTAAATTTATATTAATACCATTTGTGTCCAGGAGCAATAGTTCCTCGCGTCTGAAGAACCATTCTAGCCAACAACCAGAAAAGGCATCTAATACTGCGCTTGCCTTTGTTGTTCGCTGGAATGCCAATATCAACATGCCTCATTGGTGAATCAATATCATAGAAAGCAATGGTTGGAATATTTCCAAGAGCTGCTTCTTTGATTGGCTGCAACAATTTGTATTCCCTTTTGTTAAAATAATAATCATTATTATATATATATGTATGTATATATATGTATGTATGTATGTACGTATGTATAAATTGAAGTTATTTCATTATGTGCAGGTCTAAAGTAATTTTCTTGAAATCCAACGAGGCCTTTCCAGTGTTAACAAATTATGTCATTAACAAGCAAGAAGGATACAAGGATGCCATTTTAACATAAGTATTGAGTAACAGGGAAAATGACCTGATGATCGGTTCTAGGGTCAGTGAGAATAAGTAGGCGAGGCTTACAAAAGGAAGTCTGGAGTTGATTGGTGAAAGTACCAGGAGTGTGTCTCCCAGCAATAGGATGAGCACCAGTGTACTGGGCAAACTTCAAAACAGCTCTCTGACCATATGGCCTTGCAGACTGAACAATAATATCTTGAGGATTCTCAATAGCAACGATAACCCTTGTAGCAAGGTAAAGCTTTTCCCATGCCTTGCCAAGGTTGATGATGAAAATACCTTAATTATTAAATTGAAAACCATTATAGGGCCAAATATATACACACAACAATAACCTTATGGGTGCCAACTGAAAATGTATTTTAATCGCAAATCCGTTGGCACCATTAGACCACAGGCAACGTTAAAGTATTAAAACATCTTAACTTGTAAGGAATACAGATTTTTTTTTTCTCAAGTTGACTTTACTGATTCTTACAGTTTAACTTTGACATTGTACTATGTCAAATAATTTTATGCTTCCATGGATAAAACTATCAAAAATTCATGTCAAAAAATTTTATGCTTCCAGGGATAAAACTGTCAAAAATTGTGGCAATGTGTTCACTCTACTTAAACATCATATTCAGGTAAACTTCTACCATTATTACATCGCAGTTATCATAAATCAGCCAACGCATATTAACATGTACTCTCCAAAGTGCAAAACATTGTGAAATTTTCAATAATGTCATAGTTATAATTTAATTTTTTTTACCTTTGATATAATTAAATTAAAAGCGTTTTGCGAGTAATGTGTATTTCAATAAACCTTTCTGTATATAATATAATTCAGCTGACAAGAAAAAGTGAATAGCGTATATTTCACCACTTACAACAATTCAACCCATTAAACATTAACGAAAATAGCCCAAGTTTTGGATATTTTCAACCGATACTGCAAACTAAGATTTACGTGTGCATGTAGTACTTTCTCAAAATCAAATAAGACAATAGTATAGAAACGATACCATCAGATCTGCGCTTGAAGACATATCACTCCATTTGAAAATCGCAGTTCTTTGTACCCAAATGAACGTCGGCGGCCAGCATCATTTGGATGTCCTTTTCTTTCTGTGAAAGTGCTCTAGTAGCCATGATTGCTAGGAATAAGGTGTAAAATACAAAAACCGCCCTGCTTTTTTGTATTGATTTGCTTGGAGGAGGAGGCGGCGGTTAGAGAAAAGGATAAGAATATTTATACTAAGAGTTGGAAACCTAAATGCGCTAATTAAAGAGAGCTCAGTATTTATTTAGGCCAGTTAATTAGCAAGGTTGTAGCAGAATTTAGCTTGAAGCAGACGTTAATTAGCAGCAAAAAACCCATTTTAGCATCTCGTTCAATTTGTTGAAGAAGAAAAGAAGTAAAAAATAAATTTTTTGGCACCGAGGATTCGGAGGAGGAGAAGAATTTTTGTTCGGAAGTAGGTTATTGAGGAGGAAGGAGTACATTTGTAAGGAGTAACTTTAGAGCCAATTTTTCATTATCTCCCACCTAAATTTCATATTGTCATCAACATGTAGTTGCATCGGTTGACTTTAAAACCGATGCGACTAAAACTATTTGCATCGGTTGTTGGTGTGAACTAATGCAAATTTGATTTTTTTATTTCCTATTGCTTTCCAAGTACCAATTGCATCGGTTATTAAGATAGAACTGATGCAAATAGTTCTATTTGCATCAGTTTTTACTTCAACCGATGCAAATGAGGCGAAGCAATATGCACTTTTTGTACTAGTGTTAATACATATACAAATGAATTTGGTTTTATATGAAACCATTTTACCTAAAAATATATATATTAATTTGAAAAGAAAAGAATATTTTGGTAAAATTTTCAATTTTTTTTTAAAATAATAAAACATTTTTACACAAATAATTTTAAAAGCTATCTTTAGAAATGAATCTCAAAAAAAATTTCTGAGTATTAACCAAACCTCTCTACCTAAAAATACGCTAGCAATTACGTACTACTTGTGTCTAAAAGAATAATTGTTTACCTTATAGAAAACGTATGGGGGAAATTACACAAAAAGGGAGTCCTCTAGAGAAAATTGGGGTGAGAAGGACAACCTCATTATTCTCTCTAGCAATGAAGAGGAGAAACTAGAATATCTGCCTAGCAAGGGTGGGTTCCCGATTAAGGAAGAATACCCATACACTCGAAGGGGTGAAGATGGATACTGTATGGCCGGAATGCTTGTACCGCCTCCAGCTCCTGAAGTAATTATGATTTCTAGCGGTGATGAACCCAGGCAGGCCTCGAAAGGAAATTGGATATCGGATCCCACTAGCTCCATTTTGGAACCAATAGAAGAAATTGAGCCAATGGAAGAAGAATCAAAACCCATGGAAGAGGAACTAGAACCCATGGAGGAGGAATCAGAGCCAATGGAAGACCCTGATGCTATCATATCGAGAGAATGTAGCAATGTAGTTTGGGATATGGATGGGGAGCATGTTGTATGGTAGGAGGGATCATCCAGTTCGTACATAAACCGTAATGAGATAGAAAGCAACAATGAAGAAACAACAGAAGAAGAAGATGAGGTGGTCGAAGAATTCGAAAACCCTTGGGAGGAAAACGTGCAAGGCTTGGAAGAATTAGAAGAGGGAGGAGTCATTCCTAGAATACCAGTAGGCATGGGACATGTTCCATGGAACCAACCATGGTTACCCAAGGTAATGGGAGAGATACTAGAAGAGGACGGCAATGAGGCCGACGATGAGTTGGATAGTGACGAAGAAGGAGAAGTAGAAGTGCTGATAAACCTTGGTAATTTGAGTCCACTATCATCTTCGGACTCAAAAGAGTAACATTGGGGAATTAAGAGTAGTTTTAATATGTATGCATGAGTTGGAGGGGATGTTGTTTGATTTGGTATTTTGTATTGTATTAGTGTAAGGAAGGGAGGGGAATTTTTCTTTTTTGGATCCGAGTTTAAAATTTGAATGATGTAAGCATGTGAGAATTTATAATATGATATTGTTATAACATTAGTATGAATCTTTTGTATTTTTCAAAGATAAATTGATCGAGTGGCTCGAAAGTAACTAAAAATGGGCACGAGATGTGTTCAGATGGTAAACACTTCTCTTAGGTATTCCCCTTCTTGTTAAGGAAATATGCAATACTATTAGTAGTACCCAGTTCCTTGGTATCATTTTTGAGTTACTCGATCAATATAATTTTCTAAAGTTAAAAAAAGCATGATGCGAATAATAAATTGATAAATTAATTGATAATCGTCAATTATTATCAAAGTTTATTATCTTAATTGATAAGTATGGGTATGCTTTGATCTTAAAAAAAACTTGGTAAATATACTTATAACATTTGAATAAGCATATAAATACTTTTTAAGTATTAAAACTGGTATAAGTAAAGAGAATATATATATATATATATATATATAAAGGAAGTTTCAATTAATAAAGGAGTGTTAATTGATAAAGAGTTTTAACTAAATTTTTCACATTTAATATTGGTTAAAAGAAGTTTATGGTAATTTACTAATTTAATGAATTATTTTGAAAATGAGTTTTTCGGAAACCATTAAGATATGTTTAGAGATGTATTTATCTTTTGAAAAGAAATGTGTTTTTAAGTAGAAATATATGGAAATAAAAATGTAAAATGGTTATGTATAAAGAAGTATCTTTATAAAAGTTTGAATGAAAGATGAAAGTTTTATGAAGTATTTTCATAAGAATTTTGGAAAGGTTAATTAATTCATATGAAGTATATGGATTATTTCGTCGCATGATTTAATCTAAGATTCGAGTGCAGAACTTTGACGTATTTGACACTTATCCGAAAAAGGATTTATCACTCGATTCTTGACGATGACCATTGATGAGGGTTTTTGGTTGGATACTTGAATTTTATATCATAGTTGAGAGCTATGCAGGGAGAACTAATGTTCTGATCGGAAAGCCTGGTCAAAGTCCGCACTAAAGGATCAGGGGATCAATGCTAGTTCGGAAGTAAAGTTGTGAATTCGAATAGTAGATCAAACCAGATATTGTGTATGGGTGATCTATATATGGCGTACAAGTGCAAGTTTAAAAAAAAATTTGTGAAAACCTTTGGGGTTTTGTTTTGGGTAATTTCGGGGATGAAATTCTTTTAAGAGGGGGAGGCTGTAACGACCCGCCAATTTATCGTTTTGGTGAATTATATTTATTTTTAAATTTATTTAAATAAAAGAATGATTATACAAATAATATTGTTTTAAGTGATAATAAGTAATAGTAATCTAGTTTTGAATATTTACAAAAATATTTTCCTCGAAATTTATATCGATAAAATGACATCATATTTAAATATAGATTTATGAATTTAAATTGAGATTTAATATTTAAGTAATTATTGTAATTATTCAAAATAATTATTTTAAATGATGATAATTAATTTTGAATAGTTATAAAGTGATAATAAATCTTTTATGATATTTTTCATAAAAACAAATATTTGATTTGAAGATATAATGAAAAATTGATAACGCTTTATCGATATAATAACAATTTTTGTAAATAACTGTTAATATAAATTTATTTGGTTTTATAATTCAAATATGATCATTTTAGTTAATTTAAAATGATAAGGAGTTTATTTCTAAATTTTGTTTACAAATATATGAACGTTAATAAATAAGTGAAAATGTGACCGATAATCGGTTCCTCGAATTTCAACAACTTGACAAACAAAAGTTGTTCAAGGACATTCGAAGTGTTATGCACCTACATGTAGATACATATATATGTCACATGCACGTGATAACATATACATGTGTACCTAAACACACACACACACACACACACACACACACATATATATATATATATATATATTACAAAAATGATTTAATAATTCCTAAAGCTTAATCTTTAAGTAACCATAAAGCAAACATCAACTCATTGTACCACACCATCACCTCACATCACCATCACATGGCTTTGGGGGGAAGCCGTGCATGTAGAGGACTAGGGGGTGTGGGCTAGGGGCGTTTTGGTAATTTTGCATTTGAATATTTTATTCCAAGTTTTTTCTATAAATACCAACCCTCTTCTCATAAAATCCTAATACCATTCCACTTCTTCTTCCTCTTCTTTTCAAGCTTTCTAAAAGCCTCTCTAATGGCTTCTTATTCATAGAAAAAGATTTAAGAAAAGTTAGGGAATAATATCTCAAATAAAAGAGGAAAATATATACACTAGTTTATAATATCAATCCATTTCAAAACTAGTTCAAAACACCTCCTCTACTCTTCCAAAGTCCACGACCACCACCCACACCACCTATGCCATGAGCTCCTCCACCTACAAGGCTAGGCCGAGCTCTCCCATAGGTCGCAAGCTCGGTTTCATTTGCTTTAGTTCGATCGTAGTAGAGCTATAGCCGATTTTATATTAGCTCGAAGGGAAAATGAAGGTGAGAACTCCTAAACTATAATATTATATTTTTGGATGATGATATGATGTTTGCAATGGATGTTTAATATGCTTTGATCATCAAGTTTGGTTGTTTCAGAAGTCTTTGAATATATATATATATATATATATATATATATATATATATATATATGCAAGCCATGGAAATACACGTCGATAAGCACAAAGGGAATTACTTTTCTTGATTGCATGAAATGGTGTATATGGAATGTTAAACCTCTTTAAAAAAGGTTTAAAAATGAGGTTGAAATGTTTTATATACATTTAAAAGTACTTTTGTGAAGTTTGAATGAGAAATGGAAATTTAGTCAAAAATAGGCGCGTCGCGTAAGGGCAGTTCGAGATTTCGCGCCATAAAAGTCAAATGAGTATATAGAATGGAATATAGCTCGGAATTCTTCGAGATAAGAATTTTCCGAACTATTATATCCATAGTTTTCCAACGAAGAATGAAAATTGAGATATTGATAAGTAGATTTTGAAATATGAGTAAACAAGTTTTTGAAAAATCGCGGTGTTGCAGTTCGAAATCCAGAAAAGAATTTCTTTGGAAATGAAATTTTAAAATTGTTTAAAAATATGGAATAAATTTTAAAAATATTTTAAAATAGTTTAAAAGATATTTAAATTGAAAAACGTGGATTTTCAAATATTAGAAAAGTTGTTTTAAATCGAATCAGCATTTAAGCACTTTCCACAGCAGTTTCCTACTGCCATTTCAACAACTTTAGAAATGAAGTTTTTAAACTTAACGATTCTTTTCCAAATCTTATATGAATGTTCTCAAATGAATAACTAAGTGTTTTAATGATAATGTGGAAGTTTTATAGGTTATTTAAAAAGAACTTAAATAAACGATTTAAAGAAAAGCTATTGCAAATTAAGAGAATTAATCTTGGCTCTAAAAGCCAACGAGTAAACTGGATTTTCTATTCGTGAGATCCAGATGTGAGGTGCTTAAACTAAGGAGATGTTCGAGAGCAACCAGTGCCCTGGCTCACCTGGCCTATTCCTTGGGCAAGGGATAGATAAGGTCGAAATGTCGAAAACGAGTTAAGTATAAAAAGATTATATTTTCCAAATTTAAATTAAATACAACTTTGATTGTATAGGGATAATCTTTATACTCGGTGTTAAAGCCTAAAGAGAAAACTCGTACTATTCATGGAATTTTAAAGGTGATTTCGCCGTTATTCCGCCCATAGTATTTGTTAAATACGGGAATTAATATTGAGTAGAATTAGATGATTTCTATAGATTCTGCTCATTTAATATTCACTGGTTTTGGATTAACATCCTAGATAACATGGTTTTAACTCAATTAAAATTATGATTCTGAATTAAGAAATCATTATTAAGATTTAAATGAAATGAATTGGAAATATTTTCCTAAGTAAAAAATGAAATGATTTCGAATTATTCCAAGTTTAAAAAGGGCTATATGTAATCAAAGGATGTGATAAGAGAGGCTTAATGATTCCATATATATGGAAAAGAATGTCTTAAAAATATATATCTCCATGAGAGATTTTGAAAAAAAAGAACTTACCAATTAAAGAATGACTCCCTATTTATCGATGATTGGATTGAAGAAACCGGGGTCAGATCTGGGGTACTTCCTATCCGAAAACCACTTCGAACCAATATATGCGTTCGAAAATGAAAACCTAATAAAGAAAATGAAGGATGAAGACTGAAGATTTTCAGAGTGAAAGGACTGCTTGTTGATAATTCTGGTTAGCTCCCAAACAATAAAGTAGCAGTGGTCCCTTCATTTCTGAAACTCTTTGGGTTGCAAGGACTTCACGCTACTAATTCTAGGGTTAATTCCCGACAAGATGCGGTAGGAGAGTGCTTCGGTTTTGTTTTGTCCCAGAACGAACTTGTATGGACGAATGTCTGAGCATTTCTAGTTACATAAGTGATCTCTACAAACATATTATCTGCTTGGTGGCAGAGAAGGCAACTTCTCTTTGCTTAACACCCTTTCCTATACGAGCTCAGGAGTTAAATGTTTATAGAAATCAGTTGTGTGATTATGGAATGGCAATGTGGCATTCAAAGAGGAAAGATGATGTGCTATGTGAAAGGTAATTGTTACCTCAAGCCGCACACCCGAAAATGGCCGAAGTAGGGTAGATGCGGCAAGGCTATGTGGTTCGAAACCATTATGGTACGATCATCTGCTTCTAGATATATTTCTACCTACTATAACGTTTGGGTTTAAATTATTGTGGATGTATGCTGTGAGGTCCCTCGGATTGGTCGGTAACGACCGGGATGATGATATATTCGGTACTATCTAGGAAGAGGTAGGTCGGTCTTGTGTTGGTAGAGGATCATAAGTTGGGCCTCGGTACATTCCTCTAGAGATGTACTGCCGGAAGGTAGTCCCTTCAACTGGTCATTTGTATGGAAATCCATTTTCCAATAAGGGGCTGCCATTTTGTTTGTAAAACCCACGTTTGTGGCTAGAATACTTGAATTTAATCAATGTAACGATTTCGGCTAAGATTGATAAGTTTACTTGCAAATGTTTTCAAAGATATGTCATTAAAAATAATATCAAGTGAATTTACATAATAATGATTTGGTTATCATAAGGTAAAAAACCCATTCTGTGTTTATGTGCGACGTGGTCTTATGGGATACTTTTTTTTTTCAAAACACGTATTTTGAGTTCTCACACCAGTCCCATGACCGACCTGGAGTTTATTTTCCTTTTCCTTAAACTCTGGACGCCCTAATTTTCCCGGGCAGCCTAGTAGTTAGGTTTAGTATAGAAGAAATCTGGATGGAGCTCGAAGCATGGAGTCAGAAGTTTTTTCTGAAGTTTTTTTTATCTATTTCCACCACACTCTTGTACTATAGTATTCCGCAATCTGTAAGGACATGAACTTATAACAGTCCATGTTTAACTCTAATAAATGTATTTTAATTTCCACTGTAAAGTTTATATTGAAATAACATATGTAAGATTATGTTATATCTTTATTTTTCTTTCTTACCCTTGAGAATCCGCTTTTCCGGCACCTGGATTTACGATACGTAAATACCGAGGATGTATTAGTGTCGATTTCCATGAGTCGAAGAAACAGGTCCTTACATGGGTTACTGCCCGTCACGATGCATCTCTAGATAAAATAACACTGAGGATCTCGTCGGGATCCCTTGCCAACACAGAACCGGCCTATCCTTTACTGGATAGTACTGAATATGATTACCCCTTTTATTAATGGGTCCCGAAGCATACTTATGAGAGATAATATCGACTCTAGATAGGGATGATCATACCCTAATTGGAGCGACCCATCTAGCACTGCTCCATATCCCATGTTTTAGTCATTTCCGGTTGATGAGGCTTGAGGCTACGTTTTACCTTTCATTTATCACTTCCCACTTGGAATGTTACATTGCCTTCTAGTCGACGACACAATGTCAGCATTCATCCATATAAGTCATTCAGGACATGAACAAACTAAAGGCACTACTTCTACTACATCCATTTTAGCACCACCCTCAAGATTAGTAGCAAGCAGCGCTAGCATGTCAAAGAGCTCCGTCTTCAATTCCATCATCTTCAAAATATCTTCACTCTGAAACGCTTGAGTTGGATCGAAGAGGTTTTTGGATAACATATCTGATCCCGGTCTCTTTGAAACAACATTCGATAGTTTTGGTAAACTCAACCCATCTTTAGGAAATAACAGTCAAAGATAAGAGCAGAGATTACCTCCTAATCGTTAGCGGATGAATTTCCTTATCGTTTGTCCTAGGAGAACGAAACGAGATTTATATGCACAGTATAGCATCATCGAAGATGACTGTGCCATATAACTCACGTGTTTCTCTTAGACATTTTCAAGTTACGTTTTGGGTCCATATTTGATAGTCGATTATTTAACTATCAACAAAAACACATCCAAATCAGGTATTTAATTCCATAGGGAAAAACCAACACTAGTTAAGCACATAAGCAACTACTAACCTCTTTAATTAATCTTTCCATTAAAATCACTTTGTAAATACTTGTATGAAAATACATTTACAAAGATATATCCACAAATCCCTATTTTCGACTTGGAAATTATCCATATACTTATCTCAACGTTATAAATATATCCACAAAATAAGGAAGATTTACTTTTTACAAAATTCTAAAACCATTTATGTCCTGTTTATAAATTTCTAAAGGCCATTTATAGACCATTTCATAAATATCTAAAACCATTTCTAAAAGCTTTTATAACCCCTTTATAAATCCATAAAACCTATTTATAAAACTTCTTTCTAAATTTATAAACCCGTTTCCATGATTCTTTAATAAATATTTAAAATCATTTATAAAATCCTTTTAATCTTGTAAATAATCTCTCTATAAGTCTCCAAATCATTCTATAAAACTCCTCTTATAAAACCCAAATCTGTATATAAAACTCTATTTATAAATCTCGAAAACATTTATAAATAAATAATAATCATTTACTTCAAACAATATTATATAATAATAATAATTATTAATAATAAACACTATAAATAAATAATTATTATTAAATTTAAACATCTTAAATAATTAATAATTTCGAAACATTTTTAATAGAATAATAATAAATAAATCTTCTACATTATTACAAATAATAATAATTAATTTCCAAAACATTATTAATAAATAATTATTATTAATTTCAAACCATATTAATTATTTAAATAATTAGCTTTTCGAAATATTAAAATATTGATAAATAACTTTAAAACGATATTAAATAAAAAAAATTAAAACAATATTAAATATAAAGAAATAATCTTTTAAAACATTTCTAAATAATAGTTGGACACTTTAAACCATTTCTAAATAATTGAGAAAGGACGGATAAAAAGGTTGGAGAAAAATAGAATTTAATTCATTTAAAAATAAAAATATTTCTGAAAACCCAAATTCAGATATTAAATCATTTCCCATCTCAAAAATCAATTCCAATCCAAACAGCAATTTATAGTATTTCAAAATACTAATTTAAGGCCAATAGCTATCAAACGCTTAACCAATATTGATTTCCAATTACTACAAGGTTTAAGTTTTGAACATATTACAATGTCATAATCAATAGAGCCAACAATCAGGTTTAATATCCAATAATTCATATGACAGGAATATTATTGAAATTAAAATCAATAATGGCAAGGAATCCCATTGGATCCCTCCAACCTGTCCCCCTACATCACAAACAGTATATAATCTATAATATGGGTCATCCACTACTAGGCGAGTATATATAAAAGGTCATCCACTCCAGAGGTGGGAATAAATCCAAACCAACTGATAAAACAGTAAATTATCCAAACATCCAATCACCAATTTTATCAACTATATAACATACTGGTTAGCCGAAAAGGTGAGTTTAACTCACATTGATTCTAGTTATCGCTAAAGCGCTCCGCTTTGAATTAAAATTGAACAGGCGTTAAATTTTAACCCAAATTCCTACTAGCTCCAAATTGATCCAATACAACTCCATAACATAGTATTCGTCGTTATAAACATAATGCAAAAACCCGCGTTCAAATCTGACCTAATATGAGTTTTTTGAGCGACTGACCTAATATGAGTTAAATATTGCAATTATAAAATTCACTAATTTTAATAATATAATAATCCTTAACTACAATCATTAAGTTTAATTACCCTTATTTAAATCTAATCCCCATCTCTAAATTATCTTCTTCCAGCTTCTAACTAGCACTCTTCCTCACCATGGCCGATCATTTGAACCCCTCAAACACATCCATCCCACCACGAAATGCTACGAGATCGCCACCATTGGTCTCCGCTTCCTGAGCTTGTCATCCCCATACAAAAATTATGAGCCCGAACACTCCTTTAAAAATGCGTCTCTACCCACTCAGCAGCCAACGTACAAAAAGACGCACGGTCAAATCATGACCGGAGTCAACGAACTTCCCAGGGAAGTTACTCCTTGCTTCGAGCAATCCAAATCCGAGCTTCAATCGTCGAATCCATGCCTACAACTCGCTAAAAATCAAGCCTTAATTGCTAAACCCATGTCCATTCACTGTCTACCCACTGCGCACCACTCCAAACACCGACCGAACATAGCTCCAAGCTCAGGGAGGGTAGATCTCACCATAACAAACTCAATAAAATTTGTTTTGCAATTTTTAGTTTAGTGTAACATTATTTTTTTATTTTAGAAATTTGAAATTGAAAAGAAACTCTTGCTTACGGCTACTAAACTTATAATGAAAAGGGAATGGGCTAAGACGTGTATGAGTGTGGGCATGTAGACATGGGGGTATGGGCTGATTTGAAGGGTATGGCCTATGATAAGGTGTATGTATGGGTATATATTTATATTTTATTCAAAATCAAGCTATTTTGCACCCGAAAATCTCGGACTCCAAACGAGGCGTGCCGCCTGGCGTTTTATACTAAATACCCCTATTTCGAACACAATGGAACTATATTCCGGACCTAGTTCAATCATATACAGAAGTTTGCTTTCAAAGTCGAATTAAATTAAATTAAATTCCTTTAATTAATTTCCATGCGTTTCGAGCTCGCACGACCAAATGATACGTCTAATCGCCACAAAATTCAACGGCATATAATAATTTACTATTACGGATCCAATGGTACTAGTTTCTTCAAAATACGAGATAGTGTCCCAAAAAGCTATTTTTACATGTTAATTAAAACGAATTATTATTAAAACCCAATTCTAATCATTTTAATTATAAATTAAAGTTTACTATCTTCATTCTTATTCAGATAGAATTTAAATCAACTTTTGAAATCATTTCCATTCATATTAAATTAAAGATTCAATAATTTAAACAATTCCAAATATTCAAATAACCCTTATATTTGAAATTCAAGTTATTTAACCTATAAAGTTAACTTTTCAATACTTAAAATCAATTAATTATTCCAAATTCAAATGACTAAAATTCTGGGTCGTTACATTATCAATGTTGCTAGTAGGAGTTAATGATATTTGGAATCACGTGCTCGGGCGTGGTCCAGTTGTGTTTACCTTGAGGTATATTTTATGTAGAGATGTACGACTCTCAGAAGGTAGTTTCTGACCTTGTCATGGAGGTCGAACCTCGATATACTGAGGAGAACTCCATAGAAATCCATATGTGAACAAACCTTAGCGATTTTAGTTATACCCTTAATATTGTTATGTTGTGAGATGCAAGTAACACGCTTATTTTCTGATTTATATTCTACACCCTAGACACTATCTATTATATCACTATATTTACTTACCGGATGGTTTGGTTTCTTGAAGGGAAAACCGTTACGATTATTCCTACGGTCTCAAAGTTATTGTTATATGAACGCATGTTTCTTGATTTTCTCATACCAAGCTTATGTATGATTTGAGGTTTTATTTTTTCCTTAATTCCTTGGATACTCTTTCGAGTAGGCTGAGTAAAGCAGGTTTGACTATGGATGCTTCAGAGCTTTAGGACATAAGCTGGAGGCTTCCATTTATCTATCTATTTATATTTCCATTGCACTATTATTATGTATGCATCGGCATTGTGAGGACGGGCAGTTATAACTACCCAAGCCGATGATAGTACTTAGGTTTTGTAATTCTAAAATTACTCTGTATTTTGGAGTGACCCTTTGTATTGTCTTTTTGAATATTGTATATTATCATTCCGCTTGTGAGATTCTGATATTGTGTTCTTTCTTTCTTGTTCTGTTTCTTTTTACTTAACCCAAACAATCTCTCTTTTCGGCACTTGGATGCTCAGCATATGAATATCATAGATGTATTAGTGTCGACATTTGAGGGTCAAAAAGTCTGGTCATTGCATTTTGTCTTTTTTATTTGCATACTTATTAGTGTCATAGACATATGCATATATTATTTGAATCAAGTTTTCTGGATGGCTTACTTCAAACCACTGTGCGGCATCATCAATCAATCCAATTGTGGTCGATCCATCATTGCTTGAGTCAACCTTGTGAGTCGTGAGATAAATCTCCTAAAATGTCGGTTCCCTATGAAGATCTTTCCATTGAGAAATAGGAACAAAATATTAAACAAGAAAATGTTTGAATGTCTTCACTACTCATATTTAACAAGGCAATATTAAAACATTAAGAGCTATGCGTAATATTTAATAACTGAGCGATATGCTTAGTTTTTGAACAACTGAGCCATTGCTCGGTTTTTGAACAAGCCGAGCCAAGGCTCGGTTTATTTTAAAACCGAGTCCGGTTTTGTATTGAAACCAAGTCATGGCTCAGTTTTAAAGCTCGATTTTGCATTAAAACTGAACTAATGCGCCTTAGCTTTGAAAAAACTAGGCCAACGCTTGGTTTTATCAAAACTGAGCTACTGCCAGATGGTCCATCTGAGCGAGGAGTTTAGTTAGGGAAATTGGCAACATCATTAATCAAAGTGAGTATTTTTTTATTTAAAAGTTAATATTCCTTAAAACAACTTTGCTAACTCCACTTTCTCTATGAGTATATTATCTGTTTATTTTTCATGTAAGGAGAAATGATTCTAGTAATAAAGTTTTCATTTATTTTGCTTAAAACCTTCATTAGTATCATATTATAGGCTATTGCTTGAAATAATCACAATACTGTTTTGAAAATAATATTAATTATTAATTGTGTAAAATATTATTTATGGAATAATAGCTAAATTAATTAATAAACACAAAATTACATCTCGTTTGCCTTTCAAACTATTTTTAGGCCATTCTTTTATTGAAAAGCAAGTTTAAAGTTTTCTCAGAAGTTTTAAAACTCAACCCTTCTAGAGTTGTCTGTAAATGAAACTTTAAATTAGTTTTTTTAAAAGAAATGATGACTTTGTTTGGGATAAAAAATTTGGATAACGCTTAACAACTAATGCTTACAACTTATTTTATTTTCTACAAGTTATAGTTATTTATTCAGGCACATCTATTTTTATAATTACTCAAAAAAGATACTCAAAGCAACAGTTTTAAATAATTATATAATCACATTTACTTTATATTTCCAAATGAGCTTTTATCATTACTTTTATTCGTTCGCATAAATTTTACATCAAAATCACAAAAGATCATTTTAACACTCACATTTCAAACTACAATCTACAATTCATATATGAGCAAATGTAGTCAAATACAGAACACATACACATAAAACAAATCATTGTATATCCATAAAATAAATTGACGTATGCATAAAACTATAATAAAATTTTAGATTTTGAAAATAAAACTAAAAGCAACTAAATAATAACACAACCACACTTTCAAAATGCACTTCCTGGCTAAAATATTACATATTTTTTGAGTTTAAATTTAATTTTTGAGTTCAGAAAACAATATATAAGTTCAGAAACATTATTTAAGTTGAAACAACATTATTTTGTTTCAAATACAATGTGCAAGTCTGAAAATTAATTTTTTAGTTCAAAAGAAATAATTTGATTTTAAAAAATATTTTCAAAGTGCAAAAAAAATTTATAGGGTTACAAATCAAATTCTAGGTTCAAAAACTTTTTTAGCTTATAAATAGTATTCGCATTAAAAAATATTATTTGAGCTAAAATTAATTATATAAATTTATAAACAAACATCTTGATCTTAAAAAAAATATTAATTCAATTTAAAAACATCATATGAGTTTGGAAAACATTTTTTCAGTTTAAAATATAATTTTTAAGTTCAAAAACAATATCTAAGTTCAAATTTTTTTATTTAAGTTCAAAAGCTATTGTTTGGTTTAAAATACATTATGTATGTTCGAAAAACATAAAGTGCAATAAAAACATTCTATAAGGTTAAGAAATATATTTTGAGTTTAGAAAACATTATTTGCGTTTACAAAATATTATTTGAGTCAAAAAATATTGTTTAGTTCAAAAAACATCATATGAGTTTAGAAAATATTTTTTGAGTTTGAAATTTAATTTTTTAGTTCAAAAAACACCATCTAAGTTCAAAACATTATTTAAGTTAAAAAACATTATTTGGTTTAAAATAAATTATGTTAGTTTAAAAAATATGTTTTTAGTTCAAAAAACATTATTTGACTTTAAAAAACATTTTGAAAGTGCAAAAAATATTTTATAAGGTTAAAAGAATATTTTGATTCAAAATATTTTATTTTAATTTATAAAATATTTTTGAGTTTAAAAAACCTACATTTGAGTTAAACAAATGAATCAATCAAAATTATACCTAAGAATCCAAATTAAAGAAATAAAAAATCCTAATTAAATTACATCCCAGTTTAAGTTGGTGTTGGAAGCATAAACAAATCATACCAAAAAATAAATTGTGAAACACTAAAAATCTAGATTGGGAGTCGGATCTGAAGTCGACGTGGATTACGGCCACGTCGCATTAGAGCTCGAGGTAGACCATGTGCATGGAAATGGAGATGTGCAAGGTTGTTTCGGTAGTGATGTGGATTAGCTATAGGGTGGAGGTGAAGATGCCGATGATGACATGCATGGCTTAGGAGGCAGAGAACGTCGACGGTGGAGGTGGAACTCTAGGGTTTTTTGTTTTTTGGATTTTGATTTTTTTTTTTGGGGTTTTTGTATTGTGTGGTAAACAATTGAGCATTGAGGATTATACCAAGTTAAAATTTTTACTAGGTGCAAGGACGTCAGATAGGCGTTGGTAATTGTTGACGCCGTTTCGATGCCACTTATTTATCCAACCAAAATAGTAATTGCGTCGGAATGACATCGGTTCCGATGTCTCTACTTTTGGCGTCGAAAAGGTGTTGAAAAATATCGACATTTCTATTATAATTATCGGATTAATAAATTGCATCGCTAAGGCATTGGTAATTTCCGATGTCATCTTGACGCCATTTTGACATCTTGAATCTTTTTTATGACTTTCAAACACCATTCCAACCCCCCTCCCAACTCCCCTAGCTTTTTGGAATTGGAATTTTCATATCCATTTCATATGTTTTCTTGTAGTGGTATGTCTTGATATAGTATGCATCGAACTATATACTCTATAATATACAAGATGTGTTTTACACTTGTTTTTGGATTCTCTAAATAGTAGAAATATGTTGAAATGTTGATTGACCTTGTGTTTGTATCTTAATTCATGAACTTCCTTTTTAAGGACAAAGCAATCATGGAAGGTGGCACCATCTTTGTGCATTCACATAAGTAGGTTTTTAATATAGGTTCCATATAATATATACTTTAACCATATATCTATTATAAACTTATTAAGTACTCTATCCAGGATTGGCATATGCTATTCAAAAACACAAGATGGTGCAGCCCAAGATCTCTGGTTTCACTAACCTTGCTTAAGAAAACAATTAGATGTATCTGGCATGAAAGAAAAAGACAGAATTTTCAATGGAAAGAGGTAAACATCGCTTGCTTTAGCTAGAAGTGTGCTTGCTAAAAGTAAAATTAAATTCTACAGATAGAGAGCTTTCACTACACCAAATACTGAGATTTGCAACTAACCATCCGCGCATTTGGCAACGGTTATTAACCGTTGCCATTTAGAAACGGTTAATCACCGTCTTGGTTCAGTTAGCAACGGTTTTTTATCGTTGCTAATTGGGAACGGTTATTAACCGTAGCTTCTTTGGAGACAAATGATGGCGGTGAATTTCATCCTTTCGCGCCATAATTTTTGGCACGCTTCGTTCAACTAGCAACGGTTTTCAACCGTGGCTAATTAGCAACGGTTTGTAACCGTCGTAAATGTTGTGGCATATAATGGCGCTAATTTTGTGCCAAATATTCGCTGGGAGCCAAAAAGAATTGGTCCGTCACTTTTCCTTCCCTCCTTTCCTTTGATATTCGTTTCGTCCTCTTTCAACGAAAAGAAAACCTAAATAAAAAAAACCCCAATTCCACCAATTCGATTTGCTTTAACCCGCTCATCTTTCCATCTAATCATGAAATCATCTTCCATCCAACCGCGAACCCATCTTTCCACCTAATCGTGTCCAGCTGCGAACTCATCTTCCTTCCAGCCGCACCAGTTCTTCCTTCATTCAACGCCAATCAGTGGCCCTCTCAGATATGTGTTCGGAGAAGTATTACAACGTGAATTTATCAAATACCTACTCCAGGTTGGGTACTCATTTTTATTTATTTGATTTCTATTTTAAATTTGATTTTGTTTCATACTTGTATTATAAAATCTAATTTGAAATCTTAATTATCTCAGATCTTTGTATCTTTGATATTTGGTTCCTCGAGTTTCATTGGCATAATCGAAGAGAGCGCATAACTGCCTGGTAAGCTTTGTTTTGTAATAATACTTGTTGTTAATTGAAATGGAAACTCTGTGTACATGTATTTGCAGTGCATTGTTATATCACAGTACTTATGTGTAGAATTAAAAGAACCTTTAACTTCATACGTTGCTCGGCTAAGTCTTGAAGAACCTGGTTCAAATTTAACGTGAATATCTTCATGGTGATAAGATAAACTTTTTACTATGTACCAAGGATTTTCTGATTCTTCTCGGCCAAAAATTTGCCACCTTTTGCTTGTTCCATGTCGTTGAAAAGAGATTTAGGATGAATGTTACAGTCACCTTGAAAATTGACTTATCACAACTTAGTTAAAAGATTGTCAAATGCAATGATAACAAATTAATCTGTAATCCACACATGATTAATAGAAATAATTAAATTATTTGGAAAACAAGCATGTTTGTTTCTACTCAGTGCTTTATATGTATTATCGACGACTGGCTGTCTGTACACGGTGAATCCATTCGTTTCTATGGTTGAATAATAGGAAAAGATTACATGCTTATATTTGTAGTTTAGAATAATAAAGAAAGGGATGCAACACAAGTTAAGGAACAGTTTATTCCCTATAATGCTTGCTTATGGGTTTGTTTAGTGTTACCATATAAGCTGTCATTTGAGTTCCATCATTATCTTCATCTTTTAGGATTGATGTTTCATTAAGTTTTTGGGGATTGATTATAGTCAATATCTACTACTCTTTAACAGTTTGCCAAAGTAGAGATGCACCTTCTAATCTGAACCATCAGAATACATATTTGATGTTTTAAGTGTACAGTGTTAGAGAACCAAGAAATAATTGGTTATGCAAAGGATGATCTTTTTACATTTATATATGATTTGTTTTACAAATTGTACAATGTGAGATAATCTAACACGTCCCTGTACGTGTGGTGTATCATCAGCCAAACATTGCAACATGGAAGAGAAGTAGTGTTGTAGTGTGCATTCTCATATTTACTAAAGCCTAAATGTTGTACTGTACTGCATGCTAGTTAGACATAGCTGCTTATAGTGACTGCTAGGGTATAAGTTGATGCAATGAATTTTGTTTTACTAAATATGAGACCATATTTAGTAAGTGGATAAAAATTTTGTTAATGGCGCAAGCCAAGTATTAGGAGAGTGGTAATGCATAGAGATTACTCTGGTGCTACAAAATGGCGCCGTTGTAATGACAATTCTTTTGGAAACAGTTTGATGCTAATGTTAAATTTCAAGTGAAATCAGAAGAATATACATCTGTTTAGTTAATATCAGAGTTGAACTTGGTGGAAAGCCATAAGATATTGTTACCCATGATTTCTTATTAGCTCTTGTTATTTTCTTTCAGTATGTCTTTTAGTATAGACAAACAATGAATGAATCAATCTAATCGAAGAAATACAGAATATATGGAAGGTGTGAGAAATTTCGTTAAATTTGTTGCTGAAAACGGTGGCAATAAGGAAAAGTATTCGTGCCCTTGCATGCGGTGCAAAAATGAAGATACATTCAAATTAAATGACATTCATTTTCATTTGCTTAGATATGGTACTGTTCAATCATATACCGTGTGGTGTTTTCACGGGGAAAGAATACCGGAGAAGCCAAAACAACAACCGGTTAGTCATGCCACAAATACTGATGAGTCCGAACATATTAGGATGGAGGATTTGATCAATGATGCAGATAGATTCCATCATTTTCAACCTACAAGTCAGTTGCATGATAATGCTAATATTGGTGAGCAGTTTACGGATAAATCATTTTTTGATAGTGCAACTCCAACAGAGCCATTGTATCCTTCTTGTCCAAAAGAGATTACAAAGTTGTATGCCATTGTGAAACTGAATAGCTTGAAGACCCAATACGGCTGTAACGACCCGGAAATTTCGAACCCGAAAATTCCAGATAGTTAGAAGAAAAAGAAAAGAGATAGAAGAAAGAAACAGAACAAGACACAGATTCTCACATTCGCAGCGGATCAAAATACAATATCAAATAATAATATCAGTTATACAAAGAAAACTGTATTTGTTAGTCACATTTTAATACATCAAAGTTACAACATTCACAAATATACTAGACAGTTAGAATTAACATGTCTCTAACAACTATAATATATCACAGCGGAATATCCTCCATACGTTCCTGCCATCCAGCTCGCCTCCTAAGCTCCAGAACGTCCTTACCTGAAATCTGTAATACTCGGTCTGACCCGAGCATTACCATAAAGTAACACCCGAGTCAGGCTGGAAACCAGCGTGAGTAAACCCAAATAATTTGGAATACTAAGTTATAAAACTTATTTGAAACCAGGGTAACTCGTATCTTCTACGAGTTCTTACTTATTTTATTCAAACAATTATTTCACAAAATAATATCTAAGTACCGTTACTTAGTTCCACTGGCCCAGATTTACTCAATTTATTCCATTCCAGCCTATTTGATTTTCAAATTATACCTATAAAGAATTATAGATTACTAATCGAAGTGGTTCCGGATATTGCTGATATCCGATCCCGGTCTCTTCGAATTCAAATGTCATCATTTTAAATGTCCAAGTTGTTTAAGGGTTTAAACATTTAAACTTATATTCAGGATGATATAAACAGATAGATAAATCACATTATCACAATAAATAATTCATATCAAACATTCATCTCACAAAGCAGCATATATCATAGATATCATACCCAAATCATCCAGTATTAATATCAATCAATCATCCATAAGCAAGTTTGATTAACTCTTAATCAATTTAATTAACCTTTAATTAAATTAATTACTATCCTTTAATTACTTGGATTACCTTAATCCTAATTAATTACAAATAAATAAATTATCTCTTAATGATCTTCCTTAATTAATCTCCTTTGATTAATTATCTTTAATTACATTCAAGTAATTATCCTTAACCATACACAATAATTTACTTTTAATTACTATCATTAAATTTCTATAATTAAATAATTAATCTTTAATTAACCATATTCATTAATAAATCTTAATTAATGAACCCTTAATTATTCATTATATAAATTAATGATCCTTAATTACTTCCTTAATTAATTACTCTCTTTTAATTAATTACCTTAACTAGTAATTAATCACATTATTAATTAACCTTAATCCTTTAATTAATTAATCTTTAATTAATTAACTTCAATTCAATTATATTAATTATCCTTTAATTAATAACATCAAGTGATTAACCCTTAATCACTTCCATTTAATTACTTCCCTAAGTAATTTCCTCTTTTCTTAATTACAATCAATAATTATCCTTAAATTACCTTCATTAAGTATTAACCCATTTGATTATTATCACTAATTTATTTACCCTTATTAATTCATTAAGTAATTATCTTTTAATAAATTTTATTAATTATCCCTAATTAATCACAACCTTGATTAATTTAAGATAATTTCTTTATCTTAATCAATTACTTATTTAAATCTCCTTAAATTAAATACATCATTTTATCTTCTTTAGAAAACATTTAGGAGTCAATTTTTATAATTAAAACTTACAAACAAAATAAAACATTAAATTTTAACATTAAATTAAACTGTTAAAACTAGTTTCACTCAAATACTCGCGTACGACCCAGATATTACTCGAGCCAAATCATAGTCTACGCGAGTTCTTCCCGAGACGAACTCGAGTAAACTTCATCTTCCCCAACTCACAAACCCACTGATACACATACGTTTGATCGTGCACGTGCACCACCAAACGCCCCACCTCCGACTAAGTTGCTGATCACCATCGAGTCGCAATCCTTCCTCTCGACCACCACGTCAACTCCGATCATCGAACAAAAACGAAAATCGAAATTAAGCTATCTCGACAACCTCCTGGAACAACACTTCATCCAAAAACCACCTCGTCCGACCACCTCTGGCCACCAGAATCCCCATGACTTCGACCAAAGCTTCATCTCCGACCCACGCTTCCATTCCCCCATGCGCGATAGCCTCCAGTTCACCCACGACATCGGAACAAGTCGCGATTTCAACCATGCCCAAAACCATCAGTAAACCCTAAAATACCATCGATCGATCACCACGACGTATAATAAAATCATCCCCTATTTTTCCAACTATCTACAGCCTTCAATCTATCTTCGACATCAACCACGATGAACCCAGACCCAATGATCGTCTGAAAATGAAGAAAATGTCCTTTCTGTTCAACTTAAAATTTCTCTACCATTTCAATCTTAAAATTCATGAATTCTTTTTCTAAATTCATCATTTGTAATCACTAATCAGATTATAAAATCAAAGTTTTAAATTAACATTTTCGAATTTTACCCATTTCTTTGATTTCTACTGTAATCTTTAAATTTTGAGTTAAATGTTTATTACATATCTTTGAATCTATTTTTAAAATTTAAAGTACATTGTTAGGAACTCTTTCCGTTTACACAACCTACACTAAAATCAAATAGATGTAAAGATATGAATTTTTTTATAAAAATCTAAAGCCTGTACTTAGATAAAACAGAGACAGATATATGTACAGACATGCATATCTTTATATCTACCTATATATAAACATGCAAACTAAAATTCACTCAATCATTACAGTACATTTCATATCATACTACTGGAATCAAGATATATAAGTTTAAGGTCTTATAAAAGAGGAGTTTACTTAATTTAAAGATGAACAGAACAGTTAGCTATTTAATCAGACATGCACACTTAAATTTCACATGTATACAGAGTTCATACATATAAAGGAACATGCAAATATACTTCATTCAGAAATCATTCGCAAGCAAGTTTAATTCTATTTTAACTTTTGCAAAAGAATGTTTACTCACCTTTATAATGTTTGAATCAGAGAAGCCTGCACTTGTTTTTGAAAACTTTGATCTGACCTCTGAACTTGATTTAGTTTGAATTTGCTTGATGATTCAGGTAGTTGATTGCTTTTGAATTTTCCTATTACTTGTTGTTGAATTTAAATTTGGCTGTTGATCTTCATTATCATTTGCATGACCTCAGGTTGTGGAAGATTCTGAAACTGCTATTGAATTCGCCTTTGAGTTTTCTTTTGATTTGCATTTCCAAATTTTTATTCCTTTGATCTATTTAGTTTTACTTGCAATGAAGAAAAGATAGATTTAGAGCTGAAAGGTATAAACAGCTCTTTCTTCTTTCATATTTTTAAAATTTTTAAATTTAATTATCAAAGAGAAATATTGCCATTTGTCCTCTTATGTGTTAATTTGCTTACACATATGCATTTATTTTTACAAATGTCTTTAAACCACTTTAATATACTTACAAGTGTTAACTTGTCTTTTTATTAATTTATTTAAGCTATATATATATATTTATGTAATATTTACATATATATAATGTATTTATCTTACATAAATAAGCTTTTAGATTTAATAAATATAGAAAAGTGAATTCAAATAAACATTTATTTATAATAACTTAGGCTTTAATCAAATTAAATGCATCCTATGTTTATATGCTTGGGAAATTTATTTTAACTCTATATATAGATTTCCACAAATCAATTTATCTTATGTTTGAAAAAAAAATGAAAGAATATTAAAACAAATGAACTTCTTAATTTAAATCTTATTTAAACTTAAGCTTAAAATATATCCTTTAAATAAATAAGAAATTATCCTTGTTGTTAATAATTTAATCAAATGAAATCAGTACCTCAATATTTTAAAATCAGTTAATTATCAAATTAACAGATAGTTCAAAAATCCGGGTTATCACATTACGGCTTTTCAGACAATGGTGTAACTGCACTACTCGAATTCATAAAGGAGTTACTCCCCGAAGGTAACACGCTACCGTCAAAGTACCCCGACGTGAAGAAGATCATTAAGCAAGTTGGGATGAATTACATAACTTATGATGCATGCATTAATGACTGCATCTTGTACTGGAAAGATAATGCGAACAAAGTTTCATGTACAAATTGCAACGCACCAAGATATAAGACATCATTCGACGAAGAGAGAAAAGCTACCACAGTACCTCAAAAGACCTTAAGACATTTTTCTTTAATTTCTAGATTGAGAAGACTGTATACTGTACCATGGATAGCAGAAGCGATGACCTGGCATGGTCATGCCAAGTCCGGTACAACTGTAATGCGTCATCCGCGTGATACTTCTCAATGGAAAACTACAGATTCTTTTGATTCTTCGTTTGCTGCTGAACCACGAAATATCACGCTTGGAATAGCAACAGATGGTTTCTGTCCGAATGCTTCTTTAACTAACCCTTATAGCTGTTGGCCAGTAATTGAAGTACCAGATAACCTTCCTCCGTCTTTGTGCATGAAAAGAGAGTTCTCAATGTTAACACTGTTGATTTCTGGGCCAAAACAACCGGGGAAGGATATTGATGTTTATTTAGAACCTTTGATAGACGAGTTAAAGCAGTTATGGGAAGGAGTCATTACATTTGATTCATTTAAGAAATCTGAGTTCATAATGAGAGCTAGAGTGTTGTGGGCAATCCATGATCATTCCGCTCTTGGGACTTTATCGAGATGTACAACTCACGGCTACTTTGCATGTCCTATTTGTGGAGAAGAAACTACATCTGTTTATCTCCCTGAAAGTAAGAAGATTTGTTACATGGGACATCGTAGATTTCTTTCGTCCGGACACAAGTTTCGATACGATAAGACAAATTTCAATAACGAGCAAGAACTTAAGCGTCCTCCAAAACCACTGACTGGTTATCAAGTTGAAAAAAAGGTAGCGAATATAAAAATGAAAGTTGGTAAAAACATACCGGAAATTGATCGAAAACGGAAAAAGACAATCGATGAAGAAGTTCCTGCATGGTATAGGAGGTCGAAGTTCTTTGATTTGCCATATTGGAAACCAAATTTGACCCGACATAATATTGATGTTATGCATACGGAGATGAATGTCACGAAACATTTGATCAACACAATTATGAACCATAAAGACATGTCAAAAGATGGGATCAATGCACGGAAGGATTTGAAAATCATGGGTATAAAACAAAAGTTGTGGGTGATAGAAGATCCTGAAACAAGTAAAGTAACCATACCAAATGCGACTTTCACTTTGAGCAAAGAAGAAAAGATACGGTTTTGCACCGTTTTCAAAATTTGAAAGTGCCGAGCAAATTCTCTTCGAACTTCCATAACAATGTGAGCATCAACCCTCCTGAACTAAAAAATATGAAGTCACATGATTACCACGTCATAATGCAACATTTACTTCCGGTATTGCTTCAGCATTGTTTTCCGCAACATAAGGATCTACGGAATGCTATTCACCGCATTAGTCTTTTTTATAACATTTTGTGCTCAAAGGTGATCAACAGGGAACATCTTCTAAAAGCAAAGGCTAGTTTGGTAGAAGCAATGTGTGTTATTGAAAAACATTTTTCGCCTGCATTTTTTGATATCAGTATTCACCTTATGGTTCATTTAGCTTATGAAGCATTGATTTCTGGTCCTGTTAGATATAGGTGAATGTACCCATTTGAACGGTAAATTACTAATTTTAGTTATGTACATAATTATTCGATTTAAATAGCTATTGATGTCTACATTTTACAATTATTCATCTTCATAGGTTGATGAAAACATATAAAGGATATGTGCGCAACAAAAGGTATATTGAAGGGTGTATTGCAGAAGGATATATTGTACAAGAAGCTAGTCTTTACTGCATGGAGTATATGCCAAAAGGAGGTGCTGGAACTCATAAACATACCCGTGAAGCGTTTTTAGACGAGGATGATGAGTTTGCTGATGAAATAGCACTAGATAATGGTAAAGATATAACGTTAACTCAAGTGCAATTTCAACAAGTGCGTAAATGGGTCCTTGATAAGTACGACGGGTTGGATGAATGGAAGAAGTAAATTCATGTTCTGAATTCTTATTATTGTAAATCAATTCATATATATAGTATTTATTGTGTGTTTTTCGTAGGAGGTATAACTCCTATGTTCAAAGCACCAAATCTCAAACTCGAGGCGGGGGTACATCTGGGGAAGCTATTAAAAATTTCACTTTTTGGTTACGTGAGGAGGTATATGTATTAAATATTTAACGTATTTTCAAGTTGACCATACACCACCTTGACAATGTTTTTTTACTTATTGTGTTTGTTGTAGTTGTTGAAGACCGTCGATGTTGACTCAACTCTTTGGCGGTTAGTTAACGGGCCGAAGTTTGATGCCCGTAGTTATATGAAGTACCAAGTGAATGGGTTTTTATTTTCTCCGAAGAGTTATGAAGAGCGAAAGCTAACACAGGATAGTGGTGTATGCATGAGAGCAATTACACAATTTAGAGCGAGTGGGAAGGATGAAAATTTTAAGGAAGCAGAAACAACTTATTACGGAGTCATTCAACAGATAATTGAGTTGGATTATATTGACTTCAAACAAATAGTTTTTTATTGTGATTGGGTAAAGGTCGAAGATAAGATCAATGGTTGTAAAATAGATTCTGTTTCAAGCTTGATCACAGTTAACTTGGGAAAATTGAAGAATAAAGATAGCGTGAATGATGAGCCATTTATTCTTGCATCGGAAGCGAGTCAAGTGTTCTACTCAAAAGATTTAAAAAATAACGGATGGTTTGTGGTTTTGCATACACCAAAACGGTTGACCATAAATGTGGATGACACTGAGTTTCCCACCGTTTATCAATCAGCTTTTGAAGACAATGAAAAATTAGAAGATCTTATCAAATGCATATGTTAACTTTGTATTTCAGAGCAGTTATTGTACCTTAACAAAATATTTATTTAAAATGGTGTAAAATGTAAAATGGTGTGTTATATGATAGTAATAGATGCATTATATTTTTTATTAGTGCCATTATAATATCCTCATGGATCCATAAGGATGGATATATTGCAAGAGTTCATTTTGTGTTTGTAGTTGTAGGTACTTACATATGATCACATACACACACACATGTACACATACATACATATGATCAGCTTGACTATTCTTTCTTTCTTTGTGTTTGTAGGTAGACAAGCAGTTCAAGATATTGTATTTGCACCCTTTAGTTCAGCAGTGCTAAGGTAATATATTTTTGTATTTGCATCCTTTATTTCAGTCAGTATTTTAGATATTGTTTTGAATCCGCTTAAGTTTAAAATTCTGGTGATGCAGGAAGACTTTATCACTGCCGCATAAAAGTGAATGTTCCCCTTCCCGCCCATCCCTGTGATGCCCGATTGCTGTTAGCCAAATTATTGCATGGATTCCCCTCCATAACAAGATCAAACGCATCATATGACTTAATAAAATTGCTCCAAGCGATTACTGGTAAGCTGCTGTACATCTGATATAGTAAACAATGTCCCCTTCTGATTTGTCTGATCCCACCAGTTTCTCATCACATTACGATTATTGTCAGTCGGACTGACAAAAATCGTAATGTGGTGAGAAGTTGGTGGGATCAAACAAATACAATAAGGGGACGTTGGTTCATATATCATATGTACAGCAGCAATAAGGGGACGTTATAAAGGGGACTCCGTGCAATAATTTGGCCGACAGCAATCGGGCATCACAGGGATGGGCTGGAAGGGGAAGAAATGTACGTCATAATGTTGTTGGGATTATTTTAGGATTTTAGACTTTGCAGGACATAATGTCACAAGATTCCACACCACCGTCAAATGATACAACTTCACAATCATCCACTTTAAAACGGGAGAAAATTGATATAGACAACTACGGTTCTCCAGTCGAAAAAAATGGTTCAAAGGTCGCTACGAAGATTGGTAAACTAGTAAGAAATCATGTGCCAATTTCATATCCAAGTTGGAAAAAAGTTCCGCCAAATTACAAGGAAGACGTGTGGAATCAATTGGAGGTAAGTTCTCCAATCTCATAACCATTTTTATGTACTGTTTCTGTTTGTAAAATATAGTCGTCTGATTGTAATATGCACCCTTTTTATGTACTGTTTCTGTTTCTGTACTGTTTCTGTTTCTGATTGTAAAATAGGCCTGAATGAGCGAGGGTTCATATGAGACCATATTTATGTACTGTTTCTGTTTCAAGATATATTCTTTTATGATATTTATAGGATATTTAGATTGATCACTTTATTCATAGAGACTGATGAAACTATATACGTTGAAATGTAAAAATCCATATACTTTGAAATGTAAACTGTGTACATGAACTTAGATGGTTTAAATTCATTTATAATGCTTTCAATACATAAATAAAAAATGGTTTACATGCATTTTTTGTTATGCAGAAATATTATGAGCTCGATCCTCTATCAAAGGACCTTATTATGAAAAAAATGTCCAAGGCTTTTAGGAGACACAAGAATGATTTGCGCAAGAATCATTATGACCATTTCATCACTGACGAAGAAAGAATGAGAAATTGTCCACCAAAAATTACTCAAGATGATTGGGATGAGTTCATAAGAAACGAATAAAAACCCGAGGCGAAAGAAAAAAGGAAGCGAGGCAAACAAAATAGATCAATGCTCGAATATGGTCATCATTCGGGACGTAAGAGTCACGCTATGATTACTCAAGAAATGGTATGTGTCATTGAATTGGTGCATCACATTGCATATACCATTAGTTCCAAATATAATTTTAGTTCATTGTATGCAGGTCGATTCAAGTAGTCCGGGAACAGAAGTATCACGTCTTCAAGTATGGGAGAAAACTCATAAGAAAAAAGATGGCAGCACGTCAGATGCGACATCTTCCTACTTTGTAAGTTAAACAAATAATAACGCCTCTAAATTAAATTTTCATTATTCATATATATGTATTTACTTTTTAGGACAAAATCGAAAAAGAAAAGGAAACGACGAGTGGTGGTGATGAAGCCGTCTTTATATCAGTGTTTGGTAAAGATGTAAAGGGCAAGAGCCGAAGTATTGGGACCAATATAGCTCCTAGCCAAGTTAAGAGTGCTGCCATTCCATGCAAACGGCACAAACAGGCCCAAGGAGTATATGAGCAGCGACTGCAAAATGTGGAGCAAAAATTGATGAAGCTGGACAATATGGATGATAAACTAGAGCGTCTTCTCAGCATAGCCCAAGGTAATCGTCAAGTAGGCAGTGAAATCGCATCTTCTCAGTTTGCCACTACGAACAATCAGTTATTCGACCAAAGATGTGAAATCCTGAACTTCGAGGACGAAGTAATTGCAACATGTACTATTTTAATCGACCAATCAGTCTTTTTGTACTTCAACCGAGTTTATGCTCTCTGTTATTGTGCATATAAACAAATTAATGAGTATTAGTGCATGTGTATTTATAGATTCCAAATTATCTTTTGTTATAGAAAAAGAGGTTAGGCAACAAAGGTTCACGTTTGACATGTACGTCATAATTAGGTTCACAAGAGGTATATATGACATTTTCAAATCCAAATTAACATAATCATAAGATATAAGAGAATATTTAGCAATATTTATAATGCTATAACCATAGGATAGAGCAAATTAAGCAGTTTTAAGTAGTTTTAGCAAATCAATAACAATGTTCACATGGATAAGTTCTGGTGGGCACAACCTTCACTAAATTCTTGCTTGGCTGAAAGTACAATGTTATTTAAAAAAAGGTTGTGTTCATGATTAGATTTGAGAAATAGTGAGAGATAGCAAGAAATGATGAAGAATCACGTAAAATTTCAAAATGCTATTGCAGAGCTGGAGTTTGAGACAGCGAATGAATGACAGAGATGAGAAGGAATTCATTGTCAATAGCGATCTAGTTTGTATACTTATACTCATCGTAGTCTTTATCTTATATCTGTTTTGGTTTTCAATTTTCATTGACACTCACAATAGCCATTATGTCCAAAAATAAATCAGTAAACTCCAAAAAAAAGGATATAGAAAGATCATAAAAGTTTACAACTTCCATTCCAATCTTGCATGATTTTAAAGATCGAATATCGCATACACAATGGGTCTAGGACTTGTGTAGCTCTGCACAATGGTCTTAAATGTTTGGGAGCTTGTTAGTTCTGTAAATGTGATTCCATATATTCACTCCAGAAATGCTTATATAACAGGTACTATATGCCGAGATTCCACAACATTAGTAATTCATGGAAAACCTGTACCACCCACATATGAAAAAGTGTTGTTGGACAAAATTTTATTGTCGGATGAGCTAACCGCCAAAATATGTCGACAATTTACCGAGACCTTTGGGGATGTTGGAGCCGAAGGTTATGTGAGCCATCAAAAGGGTTTGATACGATATCTTTAGTCGGAGGTATTGATGTTTCTGGCTTGTTCTTTGCATATATTGCTGATTTTCTTTTGTTTGCTGTATATGAAATTTGCATATGCAAATGCATGTGTATTTTGTCTTGGTCTGTCTTGTGTACAAGATAATCGACAATTTATCAAATACTAGGAAGTAAAGTCAAAATTCAAGGACAAAATCAAAAAACAAAAAACATGATCAATGTGCCTGAACGATGAATGGAGGTCCAATAAACTAAAAATTGATTAGCTAAAAAAATTTATGTGTGTATCGTACTAATTGGGTTTAATGGGTGGTAAAATAATTTGGTTATGATGTAGGGGAGGGGACTGAAATGGTAGGGGACTGGAATGTTTGGTAGGGAACTGGAGTGGTTACTGGAGTGTTTACTGGTGGTTGGAGTGGTTGATACTGGTGGTTTGTGGTAGAGTTGGTGAATAGGAAGTGGGAGGCAGTTTGTAATGCTGGAGTTCATTGCAGAATGTGGAGTTAGAGAGGTTGGTCGGGATAGTTGAATTATGCTGACAGTGTTATGGTTGTGATTTGGTTTGAAGAGGAAATGAAATGTGTAGTGATTGGTTTGAATAGAAAATATGGAAATGTTGTTGGAGTGCAGGCAGGTTTGTAGTTTGTGTTTGATGGCTTACTGGTACCAAGGGAACCAGGTTGGAAGTGTAAATGGTGGATGAAAGGGAAGTTGAAGGCTGCGGAGCAGTCAAAAGAAGACTGTTACAGTTTTTGTGATGTGATGTGAATGTGCAGTTGACGGGGGATTGGTTTTGAAGCAGACAATAAAAGGAATTACAGTTGTTAGAATGCATATAATTGATTTAAAAGTTATAACAGTTAGCATGCATATAATTAACTCGTTTAATCAATGTTGGATTACCAGCAGAAACACTTGCCGCATTCGCAGACATCTCTTTTGCCTGAGTACTGAGTAGAACCAAACCTGTACTTGGTTTATTTATGATAACGAGGCTATGTGCAATATCCTTTTGTTTCACATATTCTAGGTGAAATCAATCATAGATTAAGCATACATAATGTACACCTACCGATGAGGTAATAACTTAAAGGTATACTGCAATATAGCTTTTGTTGGATATTAATGGTGCAAAATTGGTACATACTATTAACATCAAGCAATATTTATTGAAAAACCCATTATAAAATGTTTGGATTTAACTTGATAGGTGTGTGCACGTACAAACTTTAAAGATTATGGATTTAACAATACCCGAATGAGATAATTAAGAAAAATAGTAGAATCAAATGCATTCGGAGGAGGTGGACATTTAAGGTTAGATATGTCCGAGCAACTTGTTCATATTACTTGATTTCTGGCTCTGTACAAACGGTGCAACATTGGACAAAAACCCAAAAATAGTGTAGTACTTAAGTGTAGTACTTGACCAAGCTAATGGTGTATGTTGTTGACAGGTAATAGGCAGTAGGGGGTGTGATGTAGTACTTAAGTGTGGATGAGATGAAAACAGAGAAAATGAGGAAGTGCTGTAGTGTGTTGGAGTGTGGTTGTGAGTGGAAGTGTATAGCAGAGGGGATGGGATGAAGTTGAAAGGCAGTTTTTTTGTTAGTGTTGTTATAGTTGTTTAAATGTTTGCTGCCACTTTTACTTGTGCATTATTATTGCTTACACAGGAATTCCGTTGCTCTATTAACTGAACTTGACCAAGCTAAAATTCACTGTATGATTTGAGTTTAAAACCTGTTTTTACTTTTGTGCAGGAATTGGATAGAATACTGTATGCACCACAGCATGAGCCAAAGAAATATTAGCTTCGGCTAACCTGCTCAGCATCCTTTTAATGTGTTTATTATATGTAGACTTCACTGCTTGCAAAACAATGTAGTGTAATTAATGAAATCTTTGTAGTGTAGTGTAATAAACAATGCAGTGTAATAAGTATGATATTCCGGCACGGTAGCATTCTGTTTGCAAAACAATAGTGTAATTATAAGTTTGATAATTTTATATGTATGGTATATGTGCGATATGTTTATAGTGCTTGTGTACCAATATTTTGATATTCTGGCATATTTTGATATATATTGATATTCTGGTATATATACTGCGATATGCGTGTAACGCAGTAGTGAGTTACAGATGTGATTTTGTAGGAGTAGGAGCAAACACTATGTGCAACGGGTGTTAACCGTTGCTTTATGTGTGACTTTGGGCATAAAGCAACGGTTTTTAACCGTTTTTTACTGGACACAAAGCAACGTTTTTTGGCCAAAAAGCAACGCTTGCACCCGTTGCTTTTTGGACAAAAAGCAACGGTTTATATCCGTTGATTTTTTGCCCATTAAGCAACGGTTAGTAACCGTTGCCTTTTGTACATTAAGCAACGGTTTATACCCGTTGCCTATTGTCCATAAAGCAACGGTTTATACCCGTTGCCTTTGGCCCAATTTGCAACGGTTAATACCCGTTGTCTTTGGCCCAGTTTGCAACGGTTTATACTCGTTGCCTTTGTCCCAATTTGCAACGGTTTATACCCGTTGCCTTTTGGACATAAAGCAACGGTTTTCTCCCGTCGCTAAATTCAACCACTCCTGTGTTGAAGACGGTTTTTTCCCGTTGCTTTTGGACTTAACAACGGTTTTTACCCGTTGTTAATAGCTTATAATGGTGTAGTGTTTTAACACTTGATACTCCTTATATGAAGCATTAAAGTGTTACTTTGATTCATCACAGTGGGACTTAAGCTAGTGGACCTTGTTTTTCTTTCTTTTTGTTTGTTTTCTTTTTTTGCTTCCCATGTTTATTCAATGTAACACCCCAAACTCTATACCCATACTATCCAAGTGTAATACTAGGTAATATTATCAGATAATATGAAGAATAAGGAAATATGGGTTACGCATGCGAATATTCCCTTAGGCTTACTAGTACATATTTAAACATCAAATAAATAATTCATCTAGACGTACATAGTATCGACATAAAGCAATTAACATAATCGCCTCCAAGATAGAATAATATACAATATACAATAAATAACAGTGAACACAAAGTCAATCATATGATAATATATAATATACAATATACAAAATGTGTCCAGTAGACATCACAAGAATGTACATACTAGAGACTATATGATATAGGATAAATTATCCACAATACCAACTATCTAGTCTCCTCTATGTCCAGAATACACATGCCGATCTCATTGTCCATGAACCTGAAATGTCTCCGAGTGACCCGAGTATTATATAAATAATAAATGGGTCAGACTATATCTAAATCCAAGATCAATAAATATGGAACTTTGTATATACTAGATGTAAATGTAATAATGTTCCCTCAAATTATCCCAAATATCATATAACGTGAAACACAATAAAACTTAGTACAAAAATGACATCACCCATATAAATCAAATCAATAGAAAACCAGGAAACCATGTCCAATGGGTGCATCCTCCGTACAAATCATTATCAAAATCTAAAAATCTTCAACAAGGGAGATCTCACCAAGTATAGTCAGGATAGAATACAGTAATGCCCAAATATATCTCTCAATCTCACATTATAAAATATCATCATCAAATCACCAAAATTAATAAGAAAGATTTGAGCCAACTCATAACAATACCCAAATATAATCATTAATAAGTAGGCCATTTGCCTGAAAAGAATAGACTGTCTGCCTGAGAAGGATACGGGGTTGACCATACTCTGGACACAGTCTCAGGTATAATCTCATCTAAACATGCAATCTACCACCAATATACATACACATACACCGAAACCAGACAGGAAACTAACATCACTTATTCTTGTTCTAGAAGCCACACGAGATCCACATGACACGACACCTACAGTCATCGGTTACCATTAGCTCTCTCATCTTGGTATCGTGACAATGATCCACCATAAGCCGCTAGGGTGGATACTGGCTAATCTGGTTCACTCCCGAAACAAAAAGGAAATTGGACAAAGGTTAACAGACACATAATGTACATTAAATATATGGCTAATAAGTAGCCTCCATAAATGCTCACCGCAGTGAGTGACTTACAAAATACCCGCGTATGAGTGTCAACCACGAGCAAAGAATAACTGAATAAATAACACGATAGCGTCTCATACCACCGCCTATTACTTGTTCATTTATTCAATGCTCACACATCACACTCGCTCCTCTAATATTCTATATAACGAGTCCAAAGAATAATCAATTTTTTTATTGAAAGTCCCTTACCAGACTGTCACATGATAAAATCTCATAGATCAAATAGAAAGATGTCATCACCATATCACCTTAAAATATAACTCAAATCAATATCAATGGTGAACCATTCATAACAAATAAGTCGACATAAAAGGAACATGAAATACAATAAGGTAGTGGAATAATATTTAAACAAATAGGTAGAGTAAATATCTTATATTCTTAGTTTTGGATAATACCATAAATTATTCTATATAATCACAAATGGAATTTAGATACAAATGTTGATTTCCAAATCTTACACACATTTTCTAAAACTTCCAAAATTACTTTATAAACTAAATAATTATGGGAACTATTTCATAATTTTCTATAAACAAATAATAATTTAAAATATATTTATAAATCACCAAAATAATTCTTTTCATTTCAAACTATAATTTATAATTCAAAGCCTTCACTTTATATTCTAAAAGTTAAGAATAAATTAATTTCAAAACAACTTTTATATCCAAAATAATTTCCAAGAAATTATTTTATTTTCCAACCAGTTTTATTTATTTATAAATATACTTCAATTTAAGTTTAAAATACCAAAAATAATTTATCGAAGCTTTCTAAAATATTTTAAAAACCAGAAGATCAATCGAATATTCAAAAATATAAATCATGGAGCAAATTTCACCAAAATCATCAACTAATCATCAAAATGTATTTTATTGTTTTGTTCGAGTCGAGTTATAACGAATTCCGGCCATCCAAACAGTATACACATAATAGAAATAAATTACAAAATTTAAATGCAAATGAATGGCATTTTCTTTGCATTTTAGACATCCAACAAACACAAAACTCCCCACAGCATCAAAACCAATTTGCATCTAATATCACCACAGTCAATCAAATTATCAAACCTCAATCAATATCAAACAATTTAGTTCAGCTTTGCATTTCAAATATTAAACAGAATAAATATATATAACTTGCAAAAGGATTTAAACATAGTTGTGAGTATACACTCACTGAATCGATGCTCGAGTTGCCCTGTTTCATCAAATTCGTGCCTCGCAACAACATCCATCGTGCATACCATCTGCTTCAACTCTACTGCTCCAAACTTCATGTGCCATGCCGCCTTGCTTCCTCCATTTGCATGCATACAGCCTCAACACTGCACAAACTTGCATCTCCACCACTACACCAGGTTGCCACTCACACACGACGATGCTCCAATCGAGGTTGCAATGACCTTCCCAACGGCCGCAATCCATCATCGCCCCCTAACTTGATAATGCTAGGCCCCAATTGTGCATCTCCCTGACCTCCTGCCATCGCGTTGACGTCAACAATCTCAGCTCTATCAGGTCGTGATGTGCGACTTTGGTTTATTTTTTTAATAGTGACAGAATGAGGGAAATAGGGCTCAATGATATAAAGCAGGTTGTTGAAAGAAAATAAGGGAGGCTTCTTGAATAAGAGAGAAAAGTGGGTATTGAAATGGGTTTGGGCTGAAATTGATTTTAGGCCAAGTTTAAATCAATTAACACTTTTTCTTTTAATAAAATCCTTTAATTTATTTATAATTAAATTCCAATCCAGTGTAAATTGATTTATACTTATAAAAATATTTTATATTCAATTTAAAACAGTTTATTCAATATATAATTTAATAAGAATTTTATTAATTTAATTCAATTTATTAAACTGAAATCATTTATTAATTAACTTCAAAAAAGGAGAATTTATTTTCAAAATATAATTATCATAATAATTGAATTCAAACGCTTTTATTTTATATTTATTTATGCGGTGTAGAAAGCAAGGTTGTTACATCCATTTTCTTCATTTGTTCTCCATGACTTTCTTTTTTCTTGTTTCTTGTATGTTTTAATCCCTATTCCTTCTTTTGTAACAAAATCCAATAAGGGCCCAGTTAACCCTTTTTGCCGTGGAAAAAAACATATTAAGTACTAAGTAGTACAACATTCCTTATAGGTACCAAGCACATAACCCTGAAAGAGAACATAATACAAGACTTTCAGCTAATATCATAGTGCTTCCAATGGAATCGTATAATGAGTTTTTACATAATGTCGAGTTGAGTTTCCATCATCGGTTGTTATTAATTGGAATTAAGCTCATTAATCTTGATATTTTCCACATAAGTCTCGTTGCAAGTTTATTTGAAAAATATATCTACTTAATTCTAGCTAGATTAAAGTATATGGTGATTCCCTCCAGTGAGAAAATATAATGTACAACATAATAATGTGTGACTATATATGACAATATCACTATGAATGATCAAAATTATATTACATCAAAAGAAACTGAAGTTGCATCATAATTTATAAATGGAAAACAAATGGCTAAAATATTTCCCCTACTTTCGTCTACTTCGAATAACCTGATAGAGTTATGTATATACCCTAGGGGCAATTATGTAATTTGTTATATATACCTATACTTGATATAATGTGTTATATAGTAATTCATTAATTTAATTAAAAGTATATTTAATAGAAAATCCATAAATGGTATGTTTTATGATAGTAGTTACAATGCGTTGTAACCATGAGTGATTTATCATAACAAAATAAACATACTGTTTTAAATATTCCAAGTCAAGGTGTATCAATACTGGATATCGATAAATCCCTTGAGACTAGAGTACGTAATGCTCTTCAAATGTTGGGTAGTGTATTACTCATAACTGTTGGGGACACCAATGGGTTACGTACTCATAGTTATTAGATAACTATGGAATGACTTACTCGATAATTTTTAATTGGTTAATATAACTAAGGTTAAACAAAAAATATCAATGTGACAAAATTACGCAGGTCTCTCTATTTGAGAATACTGTTGATCTTCAATGTGGAAGCTCCACTTTGATTATAGTTAAATCATGGTATGACATCCATCAAACAACTATGGTTCGGTCGAGTGGAAGCATTGTAAGTGAAACACTATTCAGGAGAGATATCATCTCTTCAGTTATATGAGGTTAGTGTCATGGTCAACTGAAGTCAACTTAAAGCCAAAGCTTTTGGTCAGAGCACTTTGGGTAATAATACTTGTTATTATAGAATCAAGGACTTTGTGTTTTGACTATGAAGTTGAATATGGATGATATTGGAATTTTGACCATTATCAAATTCTATAAGTCTAAAGTGATATGGTTTTGATGAAGAGAATTGGTTTACATAACTATCATTGCCGGGTAACGCTTAACAAAGTAAAATTGGATTTTACTGAAACCAAGTAAGAGATAAATTTGACCAAAATGACATATCACCTGCTAAACGATGTTTGAACGTTAATATTCGAATTGTTCGATATTAATTGGTAGCCAGATTTATACTTAAGAGCCACACAACCAAAACATTGAATACTCCTTTTACTACCCGATTTAATTAACTTATAATTGTTATAAATTATTTAAATTAATTAATATTTATGAAATATTAATTATAAAATTTTATTTAATGTGTATTGAACAATATTAAATGGTGTGCATATAATAGTTATATAAACACTAAGCTGTATGCGATATTGATATGCATTTGAATTTGATTTAAATGGAACGAATATTATTCGGGCTTGGAATATTTTCTTGTGGCCCAGAAGGAAGCTTCGATAGCTGGCTAGATATGGCCATACCGAGGCTGTAACGACCCATATTCTTAATCATTTAAAAATATTGAATTTAATATAAGTATTGAATAAAAATGGTTAGAAATAAAAAAATTAATGATTTATTGATGCAAATCTAATTGATATGAACTTAAAATGAATTCTCAAATGACCAATTGTAATATGAGAAGTGGATAACAAATATTGTAATGCAATTCAATGATATCAATCTATATGAAATTAATAACAGGAATTGAATGATAAATGTTAAATTGAATGAATAATAAAATGAATGTTGTATTAAAAGAGAAAACATAGATTTGTTATTTAAATTTTATTTTTATAAGTTTGATTTTGTAATGAGAAATAACATTATCTTGTAAATAGCGCATAACTCTTGTTGTAACCCATAACGTAAAATAATGTTGAATTATTTAAATGAAAAGAAAACAATTGAAGTATAAATATGAATACATTGTGCAATCTAATATTGAAATTGATTAGAATAAAATTTATTGAAAATATTTTAATTAATATAAAGAGAAACAAATGGTAATCAATTATTTCAATATAAGCAACATTCATTTGTGTCAAAATTAGATTGAATGTTGTAGCATAAACAAAATAACGTTGATGAAACAAAATGAATATTTAAATTTGGATGTAAATATAATTTTATAAAAGGAGAAATTTGATTTAAACGGAAATAATAACAACTATTAAATAATGATAATAGTCGATGCGAAATGATTGTAGCAATAAACATGAAATTTGAATTAAATTTAACTTATACAATTGAAATGTGTTTTGATAAGTTAAAACGGAAGACATTAATTTAGTTATAAAGTTTGGAAATTCTAGGCTGTTTCAAATTTAATTAACAATCGATTAATATCCAATGAAAATAATTTTGAAATGTAAATATTCCAGTTGGATTCAAATTGTGTAATAACAATAAAACCTAATTGTTAATGAACGTAGTGATTTATACTGACGTATTTTGAAATAGAAATATTTTATTTGTCTGTAACTGTGAATTGGAAATAACTGAATATAAATCGATTTAATTTTATCGAATGAGCAAAATGATTAACTTTTGTATATGATGGAACTGGGTCCCATTACTAGTTCCATTGAGTCTGTAATAGGGTTATTTGGTATAGAACGTTGGTGGGCACGTCTCGTTTGGGGTACATGATTTTGGGGGCTGATAGTGGAGAGTTTTCTATTTAACGTCGTCTCCTTCTCCTCCTCTTTTACCAACAGCCGGCCCTAAATAATAAATCAAACCCATCATCCGACGATCACCATCGATCGGCGCCACTCAGGGCGTTTTCAGCCGAAGGTCCCAGCATGAAAATTATTCGTATCGCCGACATGTAGAAGATGACTAGTCGAGCTGTCGAATGGAGGAACAAGGCGACCGGAAATCAACCGTCACCGTCAAATCTAGTGAGGCAAAATTCGTCATCGTCGTCGTCGCTTAATAATCGATGGCACTTAAAGCAAACTCGTAGTGGAGGACGAAAGTTATGCAGGGCCGAAGTTTGAAGTCGATCGGTGGTCTGAGGTGGCTGTGATCTAAATTTGAACGCGCGGCAGTTTTGGGTTCATTTGATGCACCACGACGAGGCGGAGGCGCCGAACTACTGGCATAGGCAAGGTGGAGGTCGCGCCGACCAGTTGGCGGTGTGTGGTGGCATCCGATGTCGTTTGGAGCGACGGCGCGACGTTCAAATCATGGGTCTCATTCGCGTTTCTGAGAGTTCATCGAGCAGGATAAAGAAGCATTTAGGCCTAATCACGTGATTATTTGGTAATTTAAATTTTAATTACTTTTGGTTAGACTATTTGTTTAATTAATTAAATTTTGATTGTAAATAACCTCATAACTTGTTCGTATGAGGTCCGATTTGGGTACGGTTTCTTGCGTTGGATTCGTGTCGACACGATCTATGCTATAAAGCTGAATTCATTGCAATTTGATTCATTCGAATTTTCATATTCGAACATAGGTGAGTGATTAAACCCACTCACACAATACTAAAATATTCTGATGTTAGTAAAATCAAAATCATGAAGTGATAAATTTTATTGATTGTTGTTTGGTGATTTAAATTGACATTTAAATTGAGTTGACATCGAAACTGAATTGACTTTTAAATTGAAATTGAAATTGAATTGCTAGTTAAACACCTGACATCTGATAACTAGTAACTGTTATGATATATTGATCGATTTGAATGTTGATTGCGATGGATGCTATTGATTGAAATGTTGGATGTATGGTTGTTTATTTATTTGATATATCCCAGTTATCACCCTGTATAGTATTGATATTGTATAAATTGTCATTTGAATCATTTCGAAATAAATTAAGAAATAGGTTGAAATGATATACACCTATGACATTTAAATATGGGTTGAAATGATATATATCCATGTGATTAAAGTTTAAATAACTAATCACTTGGTCATAGGGTAGAAAATTATATATGGACACCGGATTGGTTAAATTAAATAATTTTAAAATCTTGAATTTGGATTTGTTTAAATGATATTGTTTGAAAGAAATAAAAACTGGATTTCTACGAATTGAATTATTTTCAAATTTGAGCTTTGAAATCTTGACATTGAAACTATTTAAATAAAATTGTTTATAGAATTTAATTTGAAATCTTAAAGTTGAAACTGAAATATGATTTAAATTTATCGAAATTGAATTATTTTAAATGTTTGAATTTTTAATTTGAACTTTGAAATTATTTTATTAAAGTGATTTAAATTTGATTTAGCTAAATTATTTTAAATGAGAGTGTAAATTGAAACTTTTATCCATTTAAATCGAATTGTTTAAACTGAATTTGAAGTAAAATTGAAAATCATATTGAATTGAGATTGATTTGAATTGAAATTTGAAGTTGATTTGAACTGAAATGTCGAAATTTAAATTTATTTGGTGTGAAATTTGAACCTGTGTTCAAATTTGTTTAAATTGGAAAGAAACAGTTTTAATTTGAAACTATTTTCAATATAAACTGTTTTAGAATCCAATCGATTTTAATATTCAATTTATTTTGATATCCAAACTATTTTAATATATAAACCATTTTCAATACTCAAAATATTTTAATATTCAAACTGTTTTCAATCTACAAACTATTTTAAAATTTGGAACTATTTAGATTTAAATCATTTGATTCAAATGTGAATGTATGTTATGAAGGTATAACCTATTTTTGAATTCGAAATGATTTTTGAAGTGAATATGATATTTGATATGAAGTATGATTGTTCTTTGAAATGTAAAAGAACCAACCGGTAGGAAAAATGACGTTTGGTTGTCAAAGTGACCGGGGCCAATTATTGGTATACTCTCTGTCAATACCGAAACCACTTTAACAACTATATACGTGGAGGATAATCTAGAATGAAGTTGTTAAAATTAGTGAATGTTTACTAGATTTGAAGGAAGTGAATGATGATGGATGACCCCGACACTTGTGTCAATTTGAAATGACTAAAATAAGAGTCGTGTCGGGCTAATGAGGCTAGCTACCTCTAGTAGACACACTGCTTCATATTACTATCTATATATTGTTATTGATTGGTGCACACCCTTGGATTTTGGGAGTGTTGGACGTGGTGGGTCATTAGGGGTTACCACCAGTCCGGATCAGACAAACTGGTAGTATCCTACCTTGGGCTTTGCCTCACTTCCATGTCATATGATTATCCTTATTCGAGACCGTTACGATTTTGATTTAGTGTTGTCGTATCACGGTGCATCCCTATCCACCTACGTTTTACTGGTATTTTATATGCAAACTGTATGATAATGCTTAAAAATGCGTTAAAGGTGATTAATGTAAAGCCTTAACGCTATGAAAAATATTTACTTTACTGATAAACATTATATATATAGCGTATATATTATATATAGATATTTTAATGGATCCTTGGAGATGGAAAACCTATAACATCTCTTAAGTTATTGCACTCACGTTGTACACTTGATAGGAGATGGAAAATCCCGTAACATCTCTGATTCTATTCCACTCATATTTCATGTGATATTGATTTGACTTACGTGAGGATATTTTAGTTCTGATACGAGTGTTTGTCTTTTCATTTCGCTCGGGTCAACTTGAGTATTACAGTGCATCGAATATCATTATTTCTGGAGGATGAAGACGAAGATTGGTATACTATATTACTATTATTATTCCTCTGCATCATTCTGTTTCTGCTGCATTATTTTATTATATCTATTGTATGTACAACTCTGATAGATGTTGTAAAAATGTAATCAAATGTATATTGTAAACGGCTTCATAAACTGTTTATTTTATTATTATATTTTGTCATTCCGATGCGAGATTCTTGTTTGTTTTTCCTTCTTTTTCTTATATTTCTTTATTCAACCCCATTAATTATCCGCCTTTTGGATTGTTTGAGTTGGACGTGTGTGGTTTATTGTTGACTTGAATCGTCCGAAATGCGGGTCATCATAGTTGGTATAAGAGATTTGGTTTGGAGATACCTAAGCCTGTTGGGGATTAACTCATTAGAGATTAGTAACACCCTAGAATGAGAGTGTGTGTGTGTGTGAGAGAGAGAGAGAGCGTATTTGCTAGTGACATAAAAATGTTTTATATTGTGTTGTTTGAACCGTTAAGTTTGAATTTTAGGTTCTGATCGATTCGTCAAGCTAACGTTATCGATAGGGATTCCAAAACACTTGAACAAAGCAAACCGACACAGTATTGTTTTGAAATTGCTAAATGAAATAATTTTACCTTGGACTGTATTTTATATATAAAAGAATAAATTTTCTAAAATTTAGAAAGTTAAGATGTGTTGTTTGTTAGAAATGATAATATTCGATTATTTTATCATTTATAGTTTGATTATTCAATGGTCCTAAACTATTGACTATTGTGTGCTATAAGGAAGTGTTATAAATATGGTTTATAAAATATGATTTCCAAATAAAATGAAAATAAATTGAGAATTTGAGAACTTATATTTTGGTGCTTTGAAATCAAGTTTTTTAAAGTTTTGGGAAATAATATTAGTATTGTTTGGAAGTGTTTGCAAATAGAAATTGTTTTCAATTTTTTTTAAAAAAAGAAGTAAGTTCAGTACTCTCCACTTCTGTCACTGAAAAATAACTTCGGTGATGATCGCGGCATCATCGACATTCATTTTTGAGTTTCAAAGTGGGAATGCTACTTAGTAGCTTTGCTACACAATTGTTTTGGTAAAACTATTTTTGATTTAAATTTCTTATGTATGATTTGATATACAAAAGAGATATGTAGATATTATTTCTAAATAATTTGAAATAAAACCGTTATTTAGTTCTTAAGCTATCTATTAATTAATGATTTTCAATTATTGAAATGAAATGGAATTTTCGACGATTTAAATAGTTGGAAACTTGTAAAATTTGAAATAAAGAAATCTAAGCTAAATGTTTAAGAAAAAAAGAATCGAAGTTGTAAAACTCTTAAATCGAAAGATAATAGAATTTGAACCAATTTGAAACTGTTGAACATTCTTATTGAGTAAATGAATAAGATAAATTTGGATAATATTCAATTACATTCTAAAAACATATATAAAACTAACCACAAATGTATAAAGAGGTTAAAATGTTAATATGAATATGTAATGGAATATTATACTAGAAAAAAAACTTAAGTGATAAAAATGTTTCAAAATGATATTGTGTTTAAAGAATATTATGAATAAAAATCAAGTTGTTATATAAATGTTATACAGTTAGTTAATGTTCTAATGTATAATTTGAGTAGTAAAAGGGAAAATACTATTTAAATATGAACTTAAGAGAAAGTAAACAGATAATAAATTAAATCACGTCTTTGTAAATTGTTTGTAAAATAAAAAGTAAATTTGAAAAGTGTGACGACCCGACCTTCTATCACCAGAAAGTCGCATCATCTTTAAGAAAGAAAGGGATAGAAAAGAGAAAAGATAGAGAAGAAAGAACTAAACAACATTAGAATCTCACAGCGGAAACGGAACAAAATATAATACATCACATAACTATTACATACTCTTACATATATCAGAGTTACACAGCTCATATTACAATACAGTAGACAGTTATAAAGATCTGTCTATTTACAATTCAATACAACACAGAGATACAGATAAACACTAACACAGCGGAACCAATATATATATCTATACGTTGAAGCCTCCTGCTCCATTGCTCCTCCAGAATTCGTCAAAGCTAACCTGAATCCCTTGGCTACTCGTAAAAATTTGAGTACCCGAGAGTTTAAGAAAAACAGAAATAAACTCCGGGTCAGACATGGGTCTGGTATGAGTAAATGGTTAAAGTTGCTTAACTTAAAAAAACATTTGAAAAACAAAGGTATCACGTAAGACTCCCCACACATAAACATGGGTAAGTTTTTACCTTATGCTAACCAAACATTTGATAGGAAATCCAGTGATATTATAATAGTGTCTAGGGTTTTCAAATAAATAATCACATAGCTGAAATTGTTACATCTATTAAATTCCAGCATACTAGCCACAAAGTGGGTAATACAATCAAGTCCGCGATCACTTACTGGAGTTTGGATTCCATACAATGGCAGGGCTACTGGGGTACCGCCCGTCGCAGTACGTGGCCTAGATCAACGTACCGAAGATCCACCATAAATCCTCTGCAACACAAAGCCGGAACCATCCCTTACTGGACAGTCCCGAATAAGATAACCCCAGCGGTTGTAGCTATTCAACCACCCACACAGCCGAATAAAAAGGGACTCTAGACAGAGGTTCATCTCATCCTACTTGGGTATGACCCACTTAGCCTTGCTGCACCTCCCCTGTTTTAGCCATTCCCGGTTGATGAGGCTTGAGGCTACGATTACCTTATTAGAACACATCTATCTTAGAACGCTCATCGTCCACCTGATGATGTTCTGAAAGCATTCAATCCATACAAGTTCGTTCCGGGTTCGAACGAAACCGAAGGCATTATCTCGTTACACTCATTTTGGAATCACCCTCAAAGTAAACGACAATAACCCTTGCACTCTGAATCTTCATCTTCACTTGAGATTCACGACCTATCGTTAATTTGGATCGATGTGGTTTTCGGATATCCAAATCTGGAAACCCGATCCCGGTCTCATCGAAATCCAAAACGTATATTTTAAGGCCAAGTTGTTTTAAAGTTAAAACAATTCAATTCTATTATCTATATACACACAGATATATAATTCATATCATCATCACAAACAGATAATTCACATTATCATCATAAACAGATAATTCACATTATCATCACATTTCAACCAAAGCATCCATATCACACAGCATCAATCATCTCATATTTGAGATCTCAAACCATTCAAGGCAATCAATATCATTCAACATCCATAAGCAATGATTTATTAATCACCGTCTATAATTAATTTAAAGTGAATTAAATTAATTACTTTCATCTCTAATTAATTTAAATAAATTAAATTAATTACTCCATCACATAAATCTTGCTTACTTAATCATTAATTAATTACAAATCAATTAATTGATTATCATCTACTTATCCATCTTAATTAATCATCCTGATTAGTTATTCTTAATTACCTCAAGTAATTAGCCTTTAATTAATTACACAAATTAATTATCCTTAACCATTCACGGTAATTAACTATTAATTACTTCATTATTTACATTACTTAATGATCCTTAATTAATTACTTCCATTAATTAATTAACTATAATTAATTACATTAATCCTTAATTAATTACATTAATTAATTAAACTTTAATTAATCACTTCCATTAATCAACCTTAATCATAGACAATAATTTCCATCTTGTAATTACTTACCTTAATTAATTAACTCCTTAATTAATTATATAAATCCTTTGAATTAATTACACTAAGTAATTAATCTTTAATTACTTCTTCCAAGTAATTATACTTTAATTACTTCCCATTAAGTAATTCCCTTTAATTAATTACATCCAGTAATTATACATTATTTACTTCACTAAGTAATTCCACTATTCAATCTTATTAAGTAATTTTACTTAATCAACCATCAAATGATTATCTTTAATTAATTAACTTAAGTTAATCACATTCATTTCATTAATTACAATTGGTAATTCATCCCTTAATTACCTTTAAAACAAATTAATTAATCTTTAATTGTAGATTAATTATCCTTTAATTATTAATTAATAAACCTTAATTATCAATTAATAAAACTTAATAACAAATTAATTATTCCTTAATTTATCAGTTAATTAATCCTTAATTACAATTAATTAACCCTTAATAATAGTTAATTAATTCTTAATTAACTTTAATTATAGATTAATTATTTCTTAATTATTAACTAATAAAACTTAATTATTAATTAATAAAACTTAATTACATATTTCTTAATTACCAATTAATCAACCTCTAATTACTTAATTAAGTAAATTCTAATTACAAATTAATCAATCTCTAATCATTAATTAATTAATCATTAGTTAATTAAATTAATTAATTAATCTTAATTAATTACTTAATTAATCCTTTATCCTTAATTAATTAAATTAATTAATTATACTTAAATCCTTACTTAACTTAGTTAATTCCCAAATCATTAAAAATTTAATTATCTTAAAATAAACCATCATCTTAATAAATGACATAATTATAATTTCATTTTAAAACATTTTATCATTACAATTAACTTTACTTAATTGAATCATTAATTAAGATTGAATAAAATAAACATTTAATCTTGATAAATTAAAGTTACCATATCATAACTTCTTTGAATACCTTAAACATTATCAAGTAATGGTTTAAAACTATTATCAATTTAAATTTAAAACTTGTTTTATAAAAACTTTTAAAACTTTTGAAAATTTGCTTTTAATCTATCTGCTTCGGGTCGAACCCGAATATCACTCGAGAGCCACTCCGAGTTCCTTCTCCTTTTCTTCCATTTTCAGAACTTAGTTTAAATTTTGAATTTAAAAAAACTTGTGACAACTAAGACTGTTAACAAGTTTCTCTCAAGAATTTACCTGAGATTAAACTCGAGCAAACATAACACAGACCCGAGCTACAACACGCGATCCAACCTTCTTCCCAAACTACCACAAAGCCCACTGATACAACCTCGCCTGTGCATATGCACCATCGCCAGAATCACCTCCGGTCTTCGATGATCCCTCCGACACATCGTCCATCGATGCTGCAACCCACTCTGATCATCAAAACACTTGCACACGCCCATGATTGAAAACGAGTAATCCAGTTGAAAACTGGAACCAGAACCCACACTAGAAAACGCCTCGAACCACTCACGCCGACCACTGGCGACACTACAACCCCGACCACACAATCTCTGACTATCCACGCTTCCGTCCACCGAGTTTCGCGCCACTCGATCCCCTGAAGACGACGCGGTGATCTCAATACTGACCTAAAAAAACTAGGTTTAAAACCTAGTTCGACCTACCGCCGCTGCCACGGCGAACAGTCGCCACTCTCTCCATTTTTCCCAACCTCCCTGATCGCCACCCTAGCCTTGACAGAAACCTAGACTTCCCAGATCACTTAGATCATCAGAAAATACTAAAAAACCCATTTCTGGTCATATCCAAAATGCACATTCATTTTAACACTAAAAATTGTGATTTTAGTTTTAAAAATCTTAACTTTCAAAGATGATTCAAGTTATAATCTTGAATCAGTAAATTAGAGTGATGGATTTTAGCATATTCCTTCAGTCTTTTATTCTTCTTACTGTTTCCAGATAATTACAACTTTATCTTACTTAAATAGAATTGTTAAACCTTAATCTATGCTTTAACAAACAGGTTTTGTTTGAAATCCAGATCCTAATAGTGATTCAATAAAAAGATATTGAATTTTGATCTTATTTTAAACTCTGTAATTAGATACAGAGAAGAATAGGTAGACAAATCAAACATGAATCAAAACATACATATACCCAGATCATACACTTATATATACACATGCAAGCATTAATCATTTCAGAAATCTAACAAGCAACAGAACAATTATTACTTAGGATTTTTAAGTAGATGTTTACTCACTGGATAAAGAAGATGAACAGAGAAGACTAACATGCACAGTCCAAAACATAAACAAACATACAGCACACTTGTATCCACATATGCAAACACCACTTATTTCAGAATTTCACAAGCAACAAACATGTATTTACTTAAACTTTTAAATAAAGAGTTTACTCACCAGTTTAGAGTTTGAAGCAGAGACTTAAAACTGGAAAATTGATAAAATGCTTGAAACTTGAACATGAATTCCTGGAAGTCTTGTTGTAGTTGAGATGCCTAAATTTTGATTTGAAAACTGAAGTGCTTTGCTTGCTTAGTTGATTTCAGGTTTACTTGTTTTGAAATCTCTTTGGCTAAAGATTTTGTCACAGGCTTTTGAAAAGATTACAGGGTTTTGATTTGTTTTAATGAACGAAAATGAAAAGAAGATTGATATATAAGAAACAAGTGTAGGCTGATATTTGTATTAGTACAACAAGGGTCAGAGATTTTCCTTCATAAGAAGGCTGAAATGATATATCTTGTACTAGCATAAATTAACATTGTCATACTTATCCATTTTTTTCAATTTCGTGTATACAAATATGATTTCTTCTTGCCTGCAAATATACGTTCCTATAGACTATATCTCAAGTGTTCACTTTAAAGTTGTTATAGTTATTGTTAAAATGTTAACTAGTATATTCATTCCTATTTTAAAATCTATTTATATTTATATATAAAACAATACATTAATAATGTTATTTGAAAATAATAATTTGTCAAATTTAAATAATTTATAAAAGAGATTATAAATTCCTATTATTATTAAATGAATTAATATATCATATTTGTTAAACAATATTTTAAAACAAACCTTTTAATTAATCTTAAACTTAAGCTAAGATATAATTTGATCAATTAAACATTTATCTTAAATATTTTAAAACCATATATTTTAAATTAAATCATAATTTCCAAATTACCAAAATATATTAGAATTTGAAAACAAGATTTATTTATTTATTAATTTCAAACCAAAGATTTCTATTTACAATATATACAAATATATACGCATTATAAATAGAAAACAATTTATTAGCCTTTTAAAAAGATAAAATCACCAATTAAATATTTATTAAAAGAAGATTATTAAATCAATTTAAATTATCAATACAGATTATTAAATTGATATTGCCAAAAATTCCGGGATATCACAAAAAGGATGCTTAAGATTTAGTTGTAGCTTACTGAGATAATTATAAACTTGAATAAAATTGTACAAAAGAAAATGGGTCCTAGTAAAATGTTTATAAACTTAAAGAAAATAATTAATGAAATGTTTCACAAATAAATTTAGTATTAAATGAAAAATGTGAAAATAAATGTGAATTAAGTTGTAAAGAAACCTAAGCAATGAAAAAAAATCATTAGTGATGTTAATGTAAAATGGGAAATATGAATATTATAATTTAAGTGTTTTGTGAAAACGTAAAATTTAAAGTTTTATAGCTTACAGATTTGATAAAAATAAGTTAAAACAAAATTTTAAATTAGTTGAATATGAATGTTAAGAAAAGAAAGTTTGAAATTGAATTATGAAATAAAATTTAACTTAAGTAGAGTTAAATGGAATGAATTAATGAAATAAGTTAATGAAATGAACTAATGAAATGAATTATTGAATTGAATATGAACTTAAGTTATGAAGTAATAATAAACATGAGTTGCATTGTATAAAATGTTATAATAAACTTAAGAAATGGTTTTATGGGAGGTTTATAAATGATATTAGTATTAAAAAGAATATACTAAGTGATAATGAAGTAAAATTTAACTTAAATAAAGATTAAATGAAATGATTTTATAAAATGGTCCATAAATGAATTTAATATGAAATGTTTTCAAACATAAAGTGAAATAATTGAAATCAAATATAGATAAATTTATTGTAAATAAATTAAATGTAAATAAACTGAATGTAAATAAATTAAATGTGAATAAATTAAAAGTGAATCAGTTGGATGTTAAAAAGGAATGGAAATTAATAAGAAATGGAAGTGTATAAATTAAACTTTTGACATTAGAAAATGTAAATTGATATGGTTGTGAATTAATTGGATGGATATTATTTGTTAGATTTTTTTATTTTGTTGCATTTGCTTCATTTGCATGTGTTTATTGTATAGTCTATGTTATATATATTGATCTTACTTTCCATATATTTGCTCTCACTTGTTGCTAAGTGTTTAGTAGGTATCGATGGAGTATGCTTCTCGTTTGGAGGTCACTTTCGTATTTTATTGCTTATATATGCTTGCTAATAATAATAAAAGGTACACATTTCAGATTACATATCGTACTTTTATGTTTTTCCCTACGAGATGCCTCATCCTCGAAGATGAGATTAATATTTGTGATTATATATATATATATATATATGTATATATATGTATATATATATATATTGTAAACTTTTCCGATCGAGCCATGCAAAGGAGATGCTGCCGAATGTTTTTAAAATTTTAAGAGTTAGAAAAACTTGGAGACTTTAAAATCTATAACTCATTTTTGCAAGTAAGTTGAAAATCCAAGTAAAATTTTAAATGTTCTATAAGTTAATTATTTTGAGTAAAACATATCATTTGTTAGATCTTTACTTCGTTCCTTTTCGGGGAAAGTTTTGAGTGAGGGAGATTATAACGACCCGTATTTTTAAGCATTTAAAAATATTGAATTTAATATAATTATTGATTAAAAATGGTTAGAAATAAAAAAAATTAATGATTTATTGATGCAAATCTAATTGATATGAACTTAAAATGAATTCTCAAATGACCAATTGTAATATGAGAAGTGGATAACAAATATTGTAATGTAATTCAATGATAATAATCTGTATGGAATCAATAACACGAATTGAATGATAAATGTTAATTTGAATGAATAATAAAATGAATGTTGTATTAAAAGAGAAAACATAGATTTGTTATTTAAATTGTATTTTTATAAGTTTGATGTTGAAATGAGAAATAACATTATCTTGTAAATAGTGCATAACTCTTGTTGTAACCAATAACGTAAAATAATGTTGAATTATTTAAATGAAAAGAAAACAATTGAAGTATAAATTTGAATTCGTTGTGCAATCTAATATTGAAATTTATTGGAATCAATTATTTCAATATAAGCAACATCCATTTGTGTTAAATTAGATTGAACGTTGTAGCGTAAGCAAAATAATGTTGATGAAATAAAATGAACATTTAAATTTGGATGCAAATATAATTTTATAAAAGGAGAAATTTGATTTAAATAGAAATTATAACAACTATTAAATAATGATAATAGTCGATGCGAAATGATTGTAGCAATAAACATGAAATTTGAATTAAATTTAAGTTATACAATTGAAACATGTTTGATAAGTTAAGAAATTAATTTAGTTGTGAAGTTTGGAAATTCTATGTTGTTTCAAATTTAATTAACAAACGATTAATATCCAATAGAAATTATCAATTTCGAAATGTAAATATTCCAATTGGATTCAAATTTTGTTATAAGAATAAAACCAAATTGTTAATGAACGTGGTGATTTTGTAACGATGTGTTTTGAAATAGAAATATTTTATTTGTCTATAACCATGAATTGGAAATAATTGAATATAAATCTATTTAATTTATCGAACAACCAAAACAATTAACTTTTGTATACGATGGAATTGGGTCTCATAATTAGTTCCACTGAGCCCGGAATATGGTGATTTGGTATAGAACATTGGTGGGCACATCTCGTTTGCGGTCCATGATTTTAGGGACCGATAGTGAAGAGTTTTCTATTTAACGTCATCTCTTTTTCCTCCTCTTTTATCAATAGCCGGTCGTAATAATAAATCAAATCCATCATCCGACGATCACCATCAATCGACGCCCCTCAAGGCATTTTCAGCCGAAGGTCCCAACATGAAACTTGTTCATGTCACCGAGATGTAGAAGATGACTGGTTGAGATGCCGAACGGAGCAGCGAGGCGATCGAAAATCAATCGCGACCGTCAGATCTAGTGAGGCAAAATTCGTCGTCGTCGTCGCTCGATAATCGATGGCACCTGAAGCAAACTCGTAGTAGGGGACGAGAGTTACATAGGGCCGAAGTTTGAAGTCGATCAGTAGTCTGAGGTGGCTGGAACGTGCGACAGTTTTGGGTTCATTGGAAGAACCACGGCGAGGCAGAGGGTCGAACTGCTGGCATAGGCGAGGTGGAGACCTAGCCGACCAGTTGGCGGCTTGTGGTGGCGTCCGATGTCGTCTGGAGTGGTGGCGCAGCATTCAAATCACGGGTCTCGTTCGCGTTTCTAGGAGTTCAGTCAGCAGGATAAAGAAGCATTTAGGCCTAATCACGTGATTAATTTGTTAATTTAAATTTTAATTACTTTTGGTTGGACTATTTATTTAATTAATTGAAATTCGAATATTAATAACGTCATAACTTGTTCGTACGAGGTCGGATTTGGGTACGATTTCTTGCGTTGGATTTGTATCGACACCGTCTATGCTATGAAGTTGAATTCATTGCTAATCGATTCATTCAAATTTTTAGATTCGAACATAGGTGAGTAATTAAACTCACTCACGCAATACTAAAATATTCAGATGTTAGTTAAATCAGAATCATGAAGTAATAAATTTTATTGATTGTTGTTTGGTGATTTAAATTGACATTTAAATTGAACTGAATTGACATCGAAACTGAATTGAATTTTAAATTGAAACTGAAATTGAATTGCTAGTTAAACACCCGACATCTGATAACTAGTAACTGTTATGATATATTGATCGATTTGAATGTTGATTACGATGGATGTTATGGATCGATATGTTGGATGTATGGTTGTTTATTTATTTGATTAGTCCCTATTATCAATCTGTATAGTATTGAAATCATATAAATTATCATTTGAATCATTTCGACATAAATTAAGAAATAGGTTGATATGATATATACCCATGACATTTAAATATGGGTTGAAATGATATATATATATATATATATATATATATATATATCCATGTAATTAAAGTTTAAATAACTGATCACTTGGTCATATGGTAGAAAATTATATACGGACACTGGATTGGTTAAATTAAATAATTTTAAAATCTTGAATTTGGATTTGTTTAAATGATATTGTTTAAAACAAATAAAAACTGGATTTCTACGAATTGAATTATTTTCAAATTCGAGCTTTGAAATCTTGACATTGAAACTGTTTAAATGAAATTGTTTAAAGAATTTAATTTGAAATCTTAAAGTTAAAATTGGAATATGATTTAAATTTATCGAAATTGAATTATTTTAAAGGTTTGAATTTTTAATTTAAACTTTGAAATTATTTTATTAAAGTGATTTAAATTGGTATTTCGAATTTTTGGATTTGAAATTTGATTTAACTAAATTGTTTTAAATGAGAATGTGAATTGAAACTTTTCCCATTTAAAGCGAATTGTTTAAACTGAATTTGAAGTAAAATTGGAAATCGTATTGAATTGAGATTGATTAGAATTGAAATTTGAAGTGGATTTGAATTGATATGTCGGAATTTGAACTTGTTTGATTTGAAATTTGAACATGTGTTCAGATTTGTTGAAACTAGAAAGAAACGGTTTTAATTTGAAACTATTTTCAATATAAACAATTTTAGATATAAACTATTTTAGAATCCATCGATTTTAATATTCAATTTATTTTGCTATCCAAACTATTTTAATATATAAACCATTTTCAATACTCAAAATATTTTAATATTCAAACTGTTTTCAATCTGCAAAGTATTTTAAAATTTAGAACTGTTTAGATTTAAATCATTTGATTCAAATTCGAATGTTTGTTATGAAGGTATAACCTATTTTTGAATTCGAAATGATTTGTAAAGTGAATATGATATTTGATATGAAGTATGATTGTTCTTTGAAATGTAAAAGAACCTACCGGTGAGAAAAATGATGTTTGGTTGTTAAAGAGACCGGGGTTGATTATTGGTATACTCTCAATCAATACCGGAACCACTTTAACAACTATGTATATGGAGGATGATCCACAATGAAGTAGTTGAATTGGTGAACGTTTACTGGATTTTAAGGAAGTGAACGATGATGGATGACCCTGACACTTGTGTCAATTTGAAATGACTAAAACAGGAGTCATGCCAGGCCAATGAGGCTAGCTCTAGCCGACACACTCCTTCGTATTACTATCTCTACATTGTTATTGATTGGTGCACACCTTGGATTTTGGGAGTGTTGGGCATGGTGGGCCGTTAGGGGTTACCACCAATCCGAATCAGGCAAACTGGAAGCATCCTACTTTGGGCATTGCCTCACGTGCCTTGTAATACGATTATCCTTGTTCAAGACCACTACAATTTTGATTTAGTGTTGTCGTACCACGGCGCATCCCTATCCACCGACGTTCTACTGGTGTTTTATATTACGACAATGCTTAAAAATGCGTTTAGGGGGATTGATGTAAAGCCTTAACTCTATGAAAAATATTTACTTTACTAATAGATATTACATATATAGCGTATCTACTATATATAGATATCTTGGCAGATCCTTGGGGGATGGAAAATCCGGTAACATCTCTTAAGTTACTGCATTCACGTTGTACACTTGATAGGGGATGGAAAATCCTATAACATCTCTGATGCAATTGCACTCATATTTCACGTGATATTGATTTGACTTACATGAGGGTATTTTAGTTCTAATCCGAGTGTTTTGTCATTTCATTTCGCTCGGGTCAGCCTGAGTATTACGGTGCATCGAATATTATTATTTTTAGAGGATGAAGATGTAGATTGGTATACTATATTACTATTATTATTCCACTGCATCATTCTATTTATGCTGCATTATTCTATTATATCTGTTGTATGTATAACTCTGATAAAGGTTGTAAAAATGTAATCAAATGTGTATTGTAAACAGCTTCACGAACTGTTTATTTGATTATTATGCTTTGTCATTCCGCTGCGAGATTCTGTGTTTGTTTTTCCTTCTTTTCTTATATTTCTTTATTCAACCTCATTAATTCTCCGCCTTTTGGATTGCTTGAGTTAGACATGTGTGGTTTATTGTCGACTTGAATCCTCCAAAATGTATGTCATCATAGAGACTGGCATGTATTGATATGGCAAGTAGTTTTTGAATGATAAATAAAGGAGAGAATGGGTAAGAGAAAGAAGAGGATCCAGATCTACTTTTTGCTCTCTTATCTTTCCTTTATATAAGCCACCTCTCCCTCCCTTATGCGAATAACTTTTTGCACTTCTCCACTGGCAAAATGGGAGGTCGGCCAAGGCTTCTAATAGCCCCAAAAATCCAAGTAAAAATAATATCAAATTATTTCGATTCGATCGTCGGTGGTAAGACAATTCGAGAAATAGCAACTTCGGGATTGGAATTCGATTCAAGGAGTTCACTTCTTCGTCTCAACATGCAAGCTTTGGGCTTGGGTGAAAGATATATTTCTAGTTTACTATTATATTATAATGTTTATATGATTATTTCGATATATTGTATTGTTAAAATATCACAAATCAATATATCGATGTATTTTCGCATGTTGATGGTTGTATGTATGTGCGTGTGTGTGTGTGTGTGTATAAGTGTATATATATTAAAAATAAAATGTAAAATTTTTTATGCATATTTTTTATACATGCTCTCGACCTGATATAAAAAAATTATTTTCAAAATTTTAAATGATAATATATTATATGGATTTAAATATCAAATCTACTTTTAAAAGTTCAACACTAAATAATATTTATATTTCAAAACCTAAAAAAATTTAATTTTGTTAGCATGGTTGTCGACAATAATAATAGAAAAATTATTTTTTTGGATATTTAATGTGTATATATATATACACTATTATTTAATTCAAAATTAATTAATTATTTAAATATACATTATGGTTTCGAAAATAATTTTTAAATAATTTTTTATTATTTTTGTACGGATTATTAATTAATTATAAGTTTTTAATTAAGTTATTTAAAGAAAATTAAACTAAAATAAAAAACATTATTTCTTATTATCAGCCCGAAAGCAGAAGCAACATTTTTAACTATAAATTATATATATATATATATATATATATATTAAAAAATATAAATTTCAGTTTTAATTTTATATTATAAATATTCGAAATAATTTTACAAATTAATGTTTAAAATAATTTTATAATTTAATTATATTTATTAATATATTTACGTATTTATATGTATATGTATTTTAATTAATGTTTTATGTAAATAATTTATAATTAATATTTTATAATAATTATATAATTATATCTATATAGATATATATAAATAATTTATGCACACACACATATATACATACATACATTTAAACAATCCATTTTTATATATGAGGGGCTAACATGTCCATTGTGGTGTAAATCTCAACATTTACATATGGGCATGTCAAACTATGTACACATTACCCTGTTGCATGTGCACATACACATATATGTGTAACGACCCGTAATTTTCGATGATTTAAATTTGTTAATTTAATAAGTTTTGGTAATTAAATTTGGAAGAAATAAAAATCTGTAATTTAATAATGAAATGAATACTGAAATGAAGTAATAAATGATAATTAAAACTAATAATTAACAATTTGAATGAAATTGCAATTAATTGAAATAATGTAAATTGTTATACTTGGTTATAAATTGATATAAGAAACAAATGCAAACATTAAATTAATAAATGAAATAGTATGAAATAATGACCATTGAATAAAAATTTGGGTTATATAAGGATTGTAACATTTGTTTGTGAATAATGAATTCATAAGTGTGATTAAGAGTTATGGTAACGATTGTTATAAGTTACTTGTTTATTTAGTCTACTAAATTTAAATGGGAAATCAATTAGAATTAAATGAACTTTAATGTTATATTAATGAGAATTAATGCAATAATTGAAAGTGTGAATGTAATAAAATAAATAGAAATGTAAATTTATTCATAAAGTAATAATTGATGTATAAAAGAATGGAACTAAGATAAATATAATTAATTGGATTTAAAATCTTAATTAATGTGTGTAATTGACAAAATTACAAAATAATTGAAGTATAGTCCTTAATACAAATAAAAGAAGGGAATTGGAATATATTAAGGTAATGGAATGTAAAACAAATGTTAACCTTGTTTATAGAATAATAATTGATTTAAATAAAAAAAGGATTGAAATTGAATCAAATCAATTTATTGGAATAATTATAAATAATTGAGATCAATTACAATGGAAATTAAACATTGTAATTGTTAAACGAATTAACTTTAGTTTGATATCTAAACTTGTTTAAAACTTTGTGAATGTTAAAGAAATCAAAAATGGTAAAATTTGTTAACCATAGAATTGACATTGAAAATTCGAATTAATTAATTCAATATTAATTTATTTAATTAACTGAAATATAGCCATTTTGGCCACTGACTCGAATTTCAACAAAACCAGTTTCATCAGATCCGTAACGATAAATTATTGTAGGATTTCAAGTTTCGTATCGATCGGACTTGTCGTTTGATCGTACTGACTCGAAACGCCTAGAAATTAATTTAATTGAAATTAATTGAAATCAATTTGAAATAAGCTGATTTTATCATAACTTCTTCATACGATTGAATTAGGATTTGAAACCTGTTCCATTGAATTTAAAATTTTTGAAAACATCTATTTTGATATATAGGATGACCCATTTTCGTTCCGGAGGCAGAATGGGCTTTTCAGATCGTTTATCGCTTAACCTTCAAATCAATCGTGTCCATTTATCTATTTTCTGCTCTACTTATAAATAACCCATTATAAACCCTAGCTACTCCTTATTTTTCAGTAATCTGTACGTACTTTTCCTTCTCATCTCCTCTTTTCAATGGCAGACAAGCCAGAACCAAATTTCCAATTCAATTGCAAATCAAAACCAAATCGAAAAATTAAACTCCTCCAAACCCTATCAAATTTTATACTGTTTTGAAGCTCTCGACGAGCGCATCTCAATTCTGTGATTCGTTTTTCAATTCGATGCTGTTTGTCCAAAATTTACGAAGAAGTTTCGACCGTCCATTGATTAAGGATTTGATCCTACGGTGGATCGTCGTCCGATCGACAATCAGGAGGCATCATTGCGTAGAGGATGGAGAGCAGGCTTTGTAGCCATCGTCGTTCACCGTAATATGCTCGGAGGTTGCCAGAAATTGATGATCTAGCTCGCGGCAGCGGAGGAGGTTTTGATCACCGGACGCGTGCGCGTGGCCAGCGTCGTGGGCGGCCTCAGGCGTCGAGTCCGTTGACGTGTCTGGATCTGGTTGATGTTTTGGCGTAGCAAGCGAATTGGTGGTCAAAGGCATGGATTATGGCGGCTGGGTTGGAGTCGAGATCGTCTCTGGCGCTAGGGTTTCGTGAATGAAGTATCGCTCTGACGTGGCTGATTTTTTGTGGTGATCTTCTTTTTGTTTTTTTTAAATTTCAAGTTGTTCTAATCACCATAACTTTTACGTACAATGTCTGATTTATGCGCAGTTTCTTTTGTTAGGATCGTTTTGAAATTCCGGACATTTTGACGCTGGTTTGGAAGAATTCTAAGATCGTTCAAATTTTGGGCTTAAATTCGATTTAAATTCAAAGGTGAGTGTTTTAACCCACTCACAACTTCTAAAATTTCTTATGTTTGTTAAATTTAATTTTCGATGTGATTAGAAATTTATTTATGACTGTTTGGTATATTTTAAATCATTATCTCCGTTAATTTGAATTTATTTGAATTGAATCGTTATTTAATTTATTATTGAATATAAATTGCCAGTTAAATACCTATTATCGATTATCAGTTCTATATTGATATTTATTGATTAATTTGGATGATGTTTGTAATAGATGTTGATTGTTGATATTGGATGAATGGATGTTTTATTTTATATCGTTATAAACTGCAAGTTCACTATGGGTTGAAATGATACATACCCGAATGATCAATAGATTAAGGAAAAATCGTTATGGGTCGAAATGATAGACTTGAGTGATTTTTATGGATTTTATTATTGATTCGGGATTGCGATTTGAAAAGATATATAACCGTAACATTTTAAATTGCGGATTGAAATGATAAATATCTGTACCACTTGACCCTATGGTAGAGAATTATATACGAGCACCGGATTGGTTAAATTAAATGATTTTAAAATCATTAATTTTTGAGTTGAGTTAAATGATATTTTGAAATAAGAATTTGATTATATAAATTGAATTATTTTGGAAATCAAGTTTATGTTGGAATTGGAATTTGTTTAAAGAAATTCTTTAAAGGAATAAAATTGAAATTTTAAATTTAATTTGAAGTATAACTGAAGTTATCGAAAGATGATTATTAAAATGGTTTGAAATATAACTTTGAAATATATTGAAATTGGAGTAATTTAAAGTGATATTTCGATCATGGATTGAAACGATATGAAATTCAATAGTTTATTGAAATGTTAAATTTAAAGGTTTGGAATTTGGTTTGTTGACTTGGAAATTGAAAATGGTCCAAATGCGTTGAAATGAAATGAATAGTTTAATTTTATATTAATTCCAAATTCATATTTTGATATAAAATGTTTAAAAATATATTTTTATTTCAAAATTTCTAATTATTAAGATTTCAAAGTATTAAACTATTTTAACTTGTATTAATTATATTAAATCATTTTAACCTATTTTAAACCATATAATTTATTTAAACTAATTAACTTGTTTTAACTTATTTTAAATCTAATTAATCTATTTAATCTATTTTAATTATATTTAATCTATTTTATATCTATATTAACTATCTATAACTATTTAAAACTATTTTCTTCTAAATTCCAAACTAAGTAAAATGGATGGGTTTATATTCAAATTCTCGATTTTTAAGTGAATATGGTCAATGATGTTATAATCCTAAGTTGGGAATTAAATAACATATTTGGTTTAATATGATAATTTTGAAATGAGAGTTTAACCTATTTGGGATATATGACTTTTGAAAGGAAATATAATTTCGAACTATGATTTCAAATGTGATATGATTTCAAAGGTGAATATGATTTCGAAAGTAAGTAATGATTTTGAAAATGATATAATTTGAATTGAATATGATATTTTGATATCAATTATGAAATGGTTTTGGAAATGTAAAAGAATCATCCGGTGTGTAATAAGCGATTGGTTGTTAAAGAGAACGGGATCGGATATTGTCATACTCTCTACCAATACCGAAAACCACTTTGACAACTGTGTACGCGGTGGAGATTCCAGAATGAAGTAGGATGGTGGCGACGATCCTATAAGGTATATACGTGGACCTAACTCCCGTGAGTTAGCATAAGGTGGCTAAAATAGGAGCAATCGATGGGCTAAGTGAGGTCATTCCTCCGATCAGGCACATTCCTTCGATACTATATTCTGACTTTGCGATTTATTTGGTGGCCACCCTCGATTTTTGATTCGGAAGTGTGTTCCGAGGTGGGCGGTAGTAGCTGGTATGCGTTACCACCGGTCCGGAAGTGTAATTGGTATATCTACCCTGGCATTGCCTAGTTGTGCCGTGTCACCTACCCTAGCGCATAGGACGCTATGACATTGATAGGGATTTCTAAACACTTAATATGACAGACCGACACAATATTTGTTTTGAAACATAGGTAAATGAAATAATTTTGCCTATTGTTTATTTTTATATATAAAATAACGATTTATAAATGATATATTTGGTTGTAATATATTGGTTGTTAGGTAGTGAAATTTATAAATATTGATTGGAAATAAGATTTGAAAATAAAATAAATGAAAATTTGAAATTTAGGACTTAAGTTCCGAGGTTTTGAAAAATTTCTTTCGAATGATTTTGGAATATAATAATAATATTATTTAGAAGCATTTTCTGAGATAAATATTTCAATATGATTTGAAAGAATTGTTTTAAAGAAATTTTGGAAAGAAAAGTTCTGTACTCCCCTTTCTATCGCTGGAAAATAATTTCGGTGATGAGTGCACGCATCATCGACATTCATTTTCGAGTTTCGAAGTGGTAAGACCGTTGTTTTGATTATTAAAATGGTTTGAAATATAACTTTGAAATATATTGAAATTGGAGTAATTTAAAGTGATATTTCGATCATGGATTGAAACGATATGAAATTCAATAGTTTATTGAAATGTTAAATTTAAAGGTTTGGAATTTGGTTTGTTGACTTGGAAATTGAAAATGGTCCAAATGCGTTGAAATGAAATGAATAGTTTAATTTTATATTAATTCCAAATTCATATTTTGATATAAACTGTTTAAAAATATATTTTTATTTCAAAATTTCTAATTATTAAGATTTCAAAGTATTAAACTATTTTAACTTGTATTAATTATATTAAATCATTTTAACCTATTTTAAACCATATAATTTATTTAAACTAATTAATTGTTTTAACTTATTTTAAATCTAATTAATCTATTTAATCTATTTTAATTATATTTAATCTATTTTATATCTATATTAACTATCTATAACTATTTAAAACTATTTTCTTCTAAATTCCAAACTAAGTAAAATGGATGGGTTTATATTCAAATTCTCGATTTTTAAGTGAATATGGTCAATGATGTTATAATCCTAAGTTGGGAATTAAATAACATATTTGGTTTAATATGATAATTTTGAAATGAGAGTTTAACCTATTTGGGATATATGACTTTTGAAAGGAAATATAATTTCGAACTATGATTTCAAATGTGATATGATTTCAAAGGTGAATATGATTTCGAAAGTAAGTAATGATTTTGAAAATGATATAATTTGAATTGAATATGATATTTTGATATCAATTATGAAATGGTTTTGGAAATGTAAAAGAATCATCCGGTGTGTAATAAGCGATTGGTTGTTAAAGAGAACGGGATCGGATATTGTCAAACTCTCTACCAATACCGAAAACCACTTTGACAACTGTGTACGCGGTGGAGATTCCAGAATGAAGTAGGATGGTGGCGACGATCCTATAAGGTATATATGTGGACCTAACTCCCGTGAGTTAGCATAAGGTGGCTAAAATAGGAGCAATCGATGGGCTAAGTGAGGTCATTCCTCCGATCAGGCACATTCCATCGATACTATATTCTGACTTTGCGATTTATTTGGTGGCCACCCTCGATTTTTGATTCGGGAGTGTGTTCCGAGGTGGGCGGTAGTAGCTGGTATGCGTTACCACCGGTCCGGAAGTGTAATTGGTATATCTACCCTGGCATTGCCTAGTTGTGCCGTGTCACCTACCCTAGCGCATAGGACGCTATGACATTGATAGGGATTTCTAAACACTTAATATGACAGACCGACACAATATTTGTTTTGAAACATAGGTAAATGAAATAATTTTGCCTATTGTTTATTTTTATATATAAAATAACGATTTATAAATGATATATTTGGTTGTAATATATTGGTTGTTAGGTAGTGAAATTTATAAATATTGATTGGAAATAAGATTTGAAAATAAAATAAATGAAAATTTGAAATTTAGGACTTAAGTTCCGAGGTTTTGAAAAATTTCTTTCGAATGATTTTGGAATATAATAATAATATTATTTAGAAGCACTTTCTGAGATAAATATTTCAATATGATTTGAAAGAATTGTTTTAAAGAAATTTTGGAAAGAAAAGTTCTGTACTCCCCTTTCTATCGCTGGAAAATAATTTCGGTGATGAGTGCACGCATCATCGACATTCATTTTCGAGTTTCGAAGTGGTAAGACCGTTGTTTTGATTATTAAAATGGTTTGAAATATAACTTTGAAATATATTGAAATTGGAGTAATTTAAAGTGATATTTCGATCATGGATTGAAACGATATGAAATTCAATAGTTTATTGAAATGTTAAATTTAAAGGTTTGGAATTTGGTTTGTTGACTTGGAAATTGAAAATGGTCCAAATGCATTGAAATGAAATGAATATTTTAATTTGATATTAATTCCAAATTCATGTTTTGATATAAACTGTTTAAAAATATATTTTTATTTCAAAATTTCTAATTATTAAGATTTCAAAGTATTAAACTATTTTAACCTGTATTAATTATATTAAATCATTTTAACCTATTTTAAACCATATAATTTATTTAAACTAATTAACCTGTTTTAATTTATTTTAAATCTAATTAATCTATTTTAAAGCTATTTAATCTATTTTAATTATATTTAATCTATTTTAAATCTATATTAACTATCTATAACTATTTAAAACTATTTTCTTCTAAATTCCAAACTAAGTAAAATGGATGGGTTTATATTCAAATTCTCGATTTTTAAGTGAATATGGTCAATGATGTTATAATCCTAAGTTGGGAATTAAATAACATATTTGGTTTAATATGATAATTTTGAAATGAGAGTTTAACCTATTTTGGATATATGAATTTTGAATGGAAATATAATTTCGAACTATGATTTCAAATGTGATATGATTTCAAAGGTGAGTATGATTTCGAAAGTAAGTAATGATTTCGAAAATGATATAATTTGAATTGAATATGATATTTTGATATCAATTATGAAATGGTTTTGAAAATGTAAAAGAACCATCCGGTGTGCAATAAGCGATTGGTTGTTAAAGAGACCGGGATCGGATATTGTCATACTCTCTACCAATACCGAAAACCACTTTGACAACTGTGTACGTGGTGGAGATTCCAGAATGAAGTAAGATGGTGGCGACGATCCTATAAGGTATATACGTGGACTTAACTCTCATGAGTTAGCATAAGGTGGCTAAAACAGGAGCAATCGACGGGCTAAGTGAGGTCATTCCTCCGATCGGGCACATTCCATTTATACTATATTCTGACTTTGCGATTTATTTGGTGGCTACCCTCGATTTTTGATTTGGGAGTGTGTTCCGAGGTGGGCGGTAGTAGCTGCTATGCGTTACCACCAGTCCGGAAGTGTAATTGGTATATCTACCCTGGCATTGCCTAGTTGTGCCGTGTCACCTACCCTAGCGCGCCTTCTACGAGTTTGGTTTGTACCATACCTATGGGTGCCCTCTGACGACGTCCAGTACGGGTGGGATTACGGTACTGTATACACTATGGGAAATGAAAATGTGTTAAGGGGGAAAATGTAACGCCTTAACGCTATTTTAATAGTTTATATTACTGTAGACATATTATAATAGCGTATTGTATGACATAGTAGATAGTTTAACGGATCCTTAGGAGATGTGAATCCCGAACATCTCTTAAGTTACTGCACTCATGTTAGACACTGGATAGGAGATGTCAAACCCCGTAAACATCTCCGATGCCGTTAACACTCATATTTATTTACCGTTGATTTAACTCACATAAGATCTTTTAGTTCTTACTCGAGTGTTTTGTCTTTTCAATTCACTCGGGTCAGCCTGAGCATTTCAGGATTTGAAGACCTTATTTCTGGAGGACGAAGATGAAGATTTATACTACTTTTATTTACTATATTTATTCCACTGCATTCATACTATTCCACTGCATTATTTGTTTATCTCTGATATGTGTAACTCTGATTTTGTATTGTATATGCATAATCAAATGTTTTGTATACAGCTTCATGAACTGTTATTTGATTATTATATTTTGTCATTCAGTTGCGAGATTCTGTTTTGTTTTTTTTCTTTCTCTGCTTTTTTTCTTATTCACCCCAATAACAATCCGCTTTTCTGTATGGTTTGAGTCGGCATGTGTGCCTGCTTAAAGCGAACAAAAAGGCGGGATGTTGCAATATGTCTATATGATACACATATATTTAATATAGTACAAATTATATAAAATAAAACTTTATTTATAACTTAAAATAAAATATTGATTTTATTGAACAGAAAATTTAGAAATGTTTTAAATGATTTAGACTAGATAGGCCCATTAAAGATCCAATAATGGATTTTTTTTTGAAATTTATCCAATTGGTCTACCGTGGACTGGCCCGGTTCCAACAGTGGTATCAAAGCAAATTGCCTATGTACTCTGAATTAGCAGTAATAGGGTAACTTATTAAAGCCTACCTATATAATAGGATGTCAAAAAAAGCAATGTCTAAGGTTGGGCTTAGGTAATCAAGTACTCTACCCTACCTGCTACTGGCCCGACCCGAAAGGATGAGGTAAGCTCGAAGGTTATTCCTAATAGAAAAGGTCCGATTTCAATTGGACCTTGGGCTAATTTCAGAATTATTTTTAAATAAAAATAAAAATTTAAAAGTTAAAAGTTAAATTCCAAATAAGAAAAATATTATAAATGTTATAATATAAATTTTCAAATTGTTTTGAAAATTAAAAACTAAAAATTAAAATTAAAATTTTAAATTTAAAAGTTAAATTTAAAATAAAACATATATTATAAAAGTTATAATATAATTTTTCAAAATGTTTGAAAATGTTATAAAAATATTATTTGTTAATAAGATGAGTAAAATAAATGAATTGATCAAATAAGTTAACCAATTAAATATATATACATGTATAATATATATAATGATATATGTTATGTTGCCTTGAATTAATATGAGTGTATATATGTGTGTAAAAGAATTTTCGAAATTAATAAAATTTAATTAAAATTACTTAATTAAATAAATTAACTAAAAGTTAATTAATAAATTAAATACACATATATATAAGATGTATGTATATTACTATAAAGGTTATAATATACATTCAATGTAATATGATATAATTGAATAATATAACAATTAATTAAAGTGTTAATTAATTAAATTAATTATTTAAGATTTAATTGATATAATGTTATACATAAAATATTATATAAGTTAAATAAAGTATAGAAGTTATATAATGATAAACTTATATAATATGAATCCATAAACTAAAGGTGGAATAGCAAGAAACCCAATTAGACTTAAGGAATAAATACATACGTATAGTACGTACACTGTGATTTTCGATGTGTTTGACACTTGAGTCACAAGGGCATTTCATAAGAAATACATTATTCCATAAGTCAATATCACTCGATATAATATATTGAAGGTTATGAATCTTTATTATAAAGTTGTCTTCTACAATTTGCACATTAATAAGTTACTTGCATACTCTCTAGTTGTTGAGCTTTACTCAAGCTAGAGATGTTATGTGTAATGACCCTGAAATCGGCCTTCGAAAATTGGCACCCGTACTTCACTTGTACTCAAAATGCCGAAGATTCAAACGCCGAATCTGGTTCACCGGAGCTTATAACACCATTAAGTATAACAACACAGCGGAAGAAAGAAAACAATGATATCATATACAACTCCAATGAATACAATATCCAGAATGATATACAACAATGATATCAATATGATACAACAATATCAGAGATATGATACAATGCTACAGCGGAAATAACAACAATGGAAGAGATCACTCCAAATGATCTACAAAAGAGAATGCCTCCAACAACTCTAACATCAAGCTCGAACCACCATCACGTTGCACCAAGATAAGCAACGTCAGTCAGTGAACTCCGAACACTGAACTAGCTCCCGATAATCTACTAAACCTGGATATCTGAGAAACCCAACTCTAGACTGCCCGTGTGGAAAATTGTGGGCACCCAGAGTTTAGGAAGGGAACAATAAACTCCGAGTCAGTCATGGGACTGGTGTGAGCAACAAAAACAGTTTATCTTTAAAACAAACAATAAAAGAATTTCAACATTGAAATCCGCAATGCTTTTTGGAAAATGAAACTACCATAAGACCTCCCGCCACACACACAATGCAAACGCAGAATTGGAGGAGATTTTCTCTTATGATAGTCAAACATGCTAACTACGCAAAAGAAAAACTCTTTTGATATTATTACTAGTGCATAGTGTACAAAAATCATTTTGAAAATACAATATTAATCTTAGCCAACATACAACCATTATTGTATGCCTACTATAGCTACTATGTTCAATAGCAGGTTACCGCCACATTCCATAGCAGGTTATACAACTAAAACCGTACAAGGTTCGTATTGTTTCTTTGGATTTCCAACAAATGGTCAGGCAAAGGAACTTCCTTACACCGAAATGGAAACGCCTCTGGAAAGACGCCCCGAGAACCAAACCGGATCTCTGCAAACACAAGGCCGATGCTACCTCACGCTGTATAGCTGTAACTAGGTAGCTAACACACGAGCTATGCCATCCCCCGGTCGTTACCGACCTTTATCCGAGGATCCTCAACCACAAAGCAACAACCACAAAGTATAATAAATTTGCAGCATCAACATAGGTAAAATATCTGGGCTCCATACCATGATATCACCTTTTATCCAGAAGGAAATGACATACCCTAGGGGCGCGAGCCCTAACAACCTTGCCGCAACATTCCTGTTTCCATCATTACCGGGTTGTGAGGCTCGACGAAGTCTCGTCCACAAAGCTACGCTTTTTCCACAAAGCCATGCTTTGATCAACAAATGATCAGTAAATGATCATCAACACACAGCAACACTCAGCATGCCACACTACCAAATTGGGAGTATATCGCTGATAACTTTCAACTACATAACCTCTGAGCTCGTACGTCTCAGAGAAGGGTGTTAAGCTAAGAGAATAAATTCTCCGCCACCAAACAGAAATGTATTTGAAAGAAATCAGCTTTATATCTCAAAGTGTAGTGTCAGACATGTAACCATACAAGTCTGTTTCGGGTTTGAACAGAACTGAAGGCACTTCCAAAGAAGCCCTTGCAAATCCGGATAATTTCTAATCACGTCCGGACTTCCCATCACAAAGGGTGATAAAATCTCTATACCGGGGACCAGTCGATGCAGAGACATTCGACGAGTTGTCCTTTCGTTTTCGAAAATATCTGGTCTTCACCAACGGTCTTCAAATGCTATCCATATACGACATATCATTTTTCGAAACGGGTTATATGACACAGAGGTCCTCTCCCGGCTAAACCGAAAAAACGAGCACAATGGAAAAAATTATATGGATACTGGGGTCTCAGTTAAATCACAGCTTAAAGCCCAAAACTTTTCATTCGAATGGTTAAAACAAATTACCATTTCCAATCTTTTAAACAAAAAGATTCATTTCAAAAACCTTCAATGGTTTAAACAATTTCCACACTTTTAATCTTTTAAACAAAAAGATTCAATTCACAAAGTTCACCCCGTTCACAAAGATTCATTCATGGATTTCAAAACAATTTCCATTTCAATTGAATTAACTCGTTAAATCTTTAAGTCAAGATTTAACTTATAGCTTTCAAAACATTTCAATTCCATTTCAAACTTGAAACCTTTCAACACAATTTGAAAATCCTTTCTTAAAATGAAAGCTATTATTATTTGAAAACAAGTAGTTTTCGTTTCGGAAAAATCCAGTTATATTTACACGAGTTAAAACCCTTGAATTAAATTCAAATTCCCAAATCAATACCTTTAAAATGGTTTAACCCATATATAACTTGTACATCATCTTTAATCCCTAGTTTCAAATCATAGAATTCAATTTCAAACTTGAATTCAAATTTAAATCAAATTGTTTAAATTTCAAGATATCCAAAATATCTTTAATACTCCTTTCAAAAGCTTTTCATATTAAACACTAATTTCCAATTTCAAAATCAATTGAAATTAAAATTTCAATTTCAAAAACATTGAATTTAAATCATCTGTGACTTAACCGATTTCCACGTGAAATCCATATTTGTGTGTGTATGGTGTAGTCCAGGGGTTTCACACAGTAGTGCAACATCATTCAATCATCACAGATCAGAATACAGAATGTAGTTGATAAGCGGTATAAACTATAACGCTTATCTTTCATTTACAGATATAAAAGTCACAGATAATAATTTACATTCATCCCAGATAAATAAACTACAGTACAGATCACACACAAATCAGAATATATCACACCACATCACAGATCAGGGAGTATCAAATAATTCGACATTCAATAGAATCCAAATATCCATAGGTAAGGTCAATTAATTGTCTGATTAATTCAAATCAGATTAATTTCTTATGAATAAATTTCTAATCCTGATTAATTAATATTAATTAATTACAAAACATTAATTAATTATCCTTTAATTATTTATTAATCAACTTTAATTAATAAATAAATCATCCTTTAATCATTAAATAATTAATCTTCAATTATTTAGTTATCCTTTAAATTAATTACCCTTAATTAATTAATTAATTAACCCTTAATTAATTACCATTAAATTAATCTTTAATTACCCTTTAATTATTAAGTAATTAACTTTACTCACTTAATAAATCTTTAAATTACAAATTTATTAACCAACCCTTTATAAATTACCCCTTGTATTAAGTAATTATCCTTTAAATTAATTAACCTTTAACATTTTGATTAACCAATCATTATTCTTCAATTATCCATTCTTAATTATTTTCATCAAGTAATTATCTTTAAGATTATTTGGTAATTAAAACATTATTTAAGATATACCACATATCTTATCCAATTACTTAGTTTTATCATTTGAATCTATTTAATTTAAATACTTGGAATCATTTCTATACAAGAACATTGATTAATTAAAATTTAATACTAAATCATTCCAAAACATTTGTTAGTTAATTAATTGAATACCAAAACAATTTATATTTAAAAACACTTAACTTTAAATATCTAAAAGTTGAACTCGTTCGAAATCTTGTTTAATAATCTTTTGATGCAGCAGCGGAATAACAAAATGATGATTTTGTGAAAGTAGCAATCGATGGAATGAAGAATACAGAATGGCCCAAATTCGTTGATCCGAAGGTACCGAATTCTAGCTATCTTTGTCACGTTGATCGCGCATGATACCGTGAAAGAAGATCTGCAATTCTTCAGACGTTGATCAAGCGCACTTGATACCGTGAATTGGCTTCTACGATCGTTGATTCGAGCGCACTTGAATGCCGAAAGAGGAGATAGGAGATTACACTCAACTACCAATTTGGTGAAAGCACAAAGCTAACAAAACAAAAGTTTTTATTCAAATCAACCAACTATTACAAATGACCCAACATGTCTATTTATAGACGTATAACTCACACTTCACTAGGTCGTTCACGACCATACAACACACATTTTACAACACAACACTTAGGTCGGCAACGACCTACCTCCTACGACCTAAAACATTACAACGCTACACTTCACCGACCTAACATATATTTACAACACACAACCCGCCTCAGCCGACTTAACAAATGCGACTTACGACTTATGTACAAGCGACTTAAGAAAACACGTTACAACACTATACAACGACTCAACATATACAATATTCCAATGACCTAAAACAGCAGCGACATAAAAGAACATAGCGACTCAATAAAGTAACGACCCAACACATAGGTCGGTAGCGACCTAACTCATAAGTCGGCAGCGACCTAACTTCTTCAGCGACTTAACAAAGTTCACGACCTAAGGATTTCACGCGACCTAACTAGGTCGTAGGTCGTAGAGCGACTTAACTTAGGTCGTGAGCGACCTAAAACTCCTTCCTTTGAACAACTCCGCGTGCATCCTTTGTTAGATCGTATGCGACCTATCATAGGTCGTTGGTTCCCTTCTTCCGCATAACTCGCTTCACCGCCTTGCTCCGGTACCTCGTTAACTCGTGAGCGATCTTCCATAGGTCGTGAGCGACCTAAATTGTTACTAGGTCGTGTGCGACCTAAGACTTGGTCTGAATCATCCTTACTAGGTCGTGAGCGACCTAAATTGTTACTAGGTCGTGAGCGACCTAAGACTTCATCAATCTGGGCATCATTCTGGGCTGCATCATCCTCTCCTGGTTGAGAAAAATTCGTCCTCGAATTTGCGCCCTCTTCTCCCACAACAAACTCATTCCCATGATACGGTATAAGATGTTTAACATTAAACACATCAGAAGTATACACATCCTCCGGCAGCTTCAACTTATAAGCGTTTTCATTGATCCGTTTCACAATCGTTACAGGACCAATTTTTTGAGCTTTAAGCTTATTGTATGCTCCCACTGGAAAACGATCTTTCGTTAGTACAGCATATACTAAATCTCCTTCATTAAATTCAACGCTTCTTCGCTTCAAATCCGCAGATCGTTTATACATTTCATTCGCTTTCTCCAATCATTCCTGAACGATTTTATGACATTCTGTCAGCCCTTCAACAAAATTAGCAGCTTTCTTAACTGTCCCCTTCGGTTGTGGTACTACCGTTAAATCCAACGGCCCCTTTGGTAAGTTTGAATATACGATCTGAAATGGACTAAAACCCGTGCTATGGTTCACAGCATGATTATGTGCAAACTCTGCTTGACATAACTTCACATCCCAACTCTTTAGATTATCCTTCACCAGACACCGTAATAAATTTCCCAAAGATCTGTTAACAACTTCAGTATGTCCATCGCACTGCGGATGGTAAGCACTACTGAAATTTAGCTTTGTTCCCACCATCTTCCACAAACTCAGCCACAAATGACTTAGAAATCTCGTATCCCAATCAGAAACAATGGATTCTGGTACACCATGTAAGCGATACACTTCTTTAAAGAATAATTCGGCAACACGGACGGCATCAGCTGTCTTCTTACAAGAGATGAAATGTGCCATTTTTGAAAACCTGTCCACGACAACATATATCGAATCATTCCCCCTTTGAGTTCTCGGTAATCCCAAAACAAAATCCATACTGATATCAACCCATGGTCTATCCGGCATGGGTAACGGCATATACAATCCCGCATTCGTCGCTGTTCCCTTGGAAACTTGGCAAATATGACATCTCTCCACAAACTTTCCAACTTCCCGCTTTATCGAAGGCCAATAATAAGACTGAGAAATCAACTGTAAAGTTCGATCTCTGCCCACATGTCCTTCCTCATGCAACTCCTTTACAATCTTCATATGTAAGCTGCACTTCGGTATACATAATCGATTTCCCTTAAAAAGAAAACCATCCACCATAACAAACTCATCTGTCTTCCCCTCCTTGACTTCATCTACACACTTCGCAAAGTAAGGATCATCCACAAACATTTTTGGCAACACATCAAACCCGGTCACTTCAACTTTTATTGTAGTCAGCAAATGATTCCTTCGACTCAATGCATCCGCCACTCTATTCGTAATTCCCGATTTATGTTTCACCACAAATGTAAATTGTTGTAAGTATGCAATCCACGAAGCATGCCTAGCCGCAATCTTGTCATGTCCCTGCATATGCTTCAACGCTTCATGATCAGTATATAAAACAAATTCTTTATGAAACAAATAATGCCTCCAATGTTTCACAGCTTGCACAATAGCATAAAATTCCACATCATATGTATTATATCTCATCTTTGCTCTTGATAGCTTCTCACTAAAATATGCAATAGGACGTCCTTTCTGACTCAACACCCCTCCAATTCCAACCTTCGATGCATCAGTATGCAATTCAAACAACAACTGAAAATCAGGCAATACTAGAATTGGTGCTGTCGTCAAAAGCTCCTTGATCCGCTCAAAAGCAACCCCTGCTTCCTCTGACCATAAGAATTGTTTCCCCTTCATACAATCAGTAACCGGTGCCATCACGCTACTGAAGTGTGGAATAAACCTTCGGTATAATGATGCCAAAGCATGAAAGCTTCTAACTTCTGTAATCGTCCTGGGTTGTGGCCAATTCCTGATTGCTTCAACTTTATTCTGATCCACCTGTATACCTCCATCCGAAATAACATATCCCAAAAATAAAACACTATGCGTCATGAACACGCATTTCTTCATTGCAGCATAAAATTGTTCCTGTCGCAATACCATCAACACTTCTCTCAGATGTTGCAAGTGTTCTTCTGGACTTCCACTATATATCAGTATATCATCAAAATACACCACCACAAATTTCCTAATGAATGGTCTAAAAATCTGATTCATCACCCGCATAAATGTACTCGGAGCATTCGAAAGACCAAACGGCATAACCAGCCATTCGTACAACCCCTCACGTGTCTTGAACGCTGTTTTCCATTCATCCCCTGGTCTGATTCGAATTTGATGATAACCACTTTTCAAATCAATCTTCGAAAAGATAGTAGCCCCACTTAGCTGATCCAACAAGTCATCCAATCTAGGCATAGGAAATCTATATCTCACAGTAATCTTATTCAATGCTCGACTGTCGGTGCACATTCTCCACGTCCCATCTTTCTTCGGGACTAACAATGCTGGCATAGCACATGGATTCTTGCACACGCCCCTGCTCAAGCAACTCTTCCACTTGCCTCCTCAACTCCTCATGTTCTTTTGGACTCATTCTGTAGTGTGGTCTATGTGGCAACACAGCACCTGGAACAAGATCAATTTGATGTTGAATGTCTCTCAACGGCGGTAACTCCGTTGGTAGCTCCTCAGGAAATACATCGTCAAACTCTCCCAGCACTGGTTTCACTTCTTCAGGGATCTCAACCACTTCATGAGTCTCACGTCCAATCAACAAGAATACCTCAGGCTCCTCTTCTACCTCCTTAACAAACTCCTTCAATGATAACAAAGTTTTCAACTCTTCAATCTCCTCCAACTTGTTTTCTTCTGGTTGTCGCTTCTTGGGAACTAGAGTAATCTTGGTGCCTTCAAACATGAAACTGTAGTTGTTCGTACGTCCATCATGTTGCACCGCTCTATCATACTGCCACGGTCTCCCCAACAACAGATGACATACGTCCATATCCACAACATCACACCAAATTTCATCCTTGTATTTCTTCCCAATTGAAAAATTAACACAAGCTCTTTGTCCAACTTTCACCTCCCTACCTTTCCTCAACCATGCTAACTTGTAAGGTTTCGGATGCTTCTCAGTCTTTAATGCCTACTTCTTCACAGCCTCAGTAGAGATAATATTATCACAACTTCCCGCATCAATGACAAACTTGCAAACCCTTCCCAAGATAGTACATGTTGATTGAAAGATGTTACTCCTCAACCAGCTAGTTTCCTCCTCCTGCTTTGGTGTTAAACACGACCTCTTCATCATCAATAAATACCCTTCATCGCCCGACACATTCTCTTCCTCCTCATTATGTAGTGAATTAGAACAGTCAACCTCTACCTCATCTTCCTCTAGCTCCGCAATCATCGTTCGTTTCTTTGGCTTCGTACATTCATTGCTTTTGTGACCCATCTCTTGACAATTGAAACATTTGATACCACTATTGATCCTGGTCTTAGCAACTTCATTGACAACCGGTTTTGCAACAGCCTTCGAAACATTCGCATTGCTACTAGCCCCTTTCATTGGATTGTTAGAATTTGTAAACACACCACCACCTCTCCTTCCTTGTTTCTCCCAGGCTAGAGCTTTTTGATGTGCTTCAGCGACATATTTGGGATCAAACATATTCACCATATCCTGTATCTGCATTCTCAACCCTCCAACAAATCTAGCTGTCAACTGCTCCTCCGTCTCCATGATATCATTCCTCGCAATCAATTGATAGAATTCATCAGCATAATCATTAACAGTCTTTGTTCCTTGCCTCAAGTTCTGCAAACGTTGATACATAAGAGACTGATAATTGTAAGGTAAGAATGTAGCTTTCATCAATTTCTTCATCTTTTCCCAAGCAACAATCCTTGACTTCCTCATCCGTTCTCTAGTAAGTTTGGTTTGCTGCCACCATGCCATAGCTCTCCCTCTCAACCTAGTAGCAACCAACTTCACTTTACGATCCTCCGGAACCTCCTTGAAGTCAAATATTTCCTCAACATAAGCTAACCAATCAAGAAATTCCTCAGCTTGCATACCTCCCTTGAATTCCGGTATTTCAGTCTTCATCCCAGACTCCCACTTGTGATCATACTTCGACTGATTCCTTCCTTGTCCTCGTCCATGAACACTACCACCATCAAACTCCTCCCCGAAATTTGATGTATATCGATGTCGATCCTGACCACCAACATCTCTACTACCATCCTATCTTCCACCAACATCCCTTCTATCTACATTCCTCCGATCACGATCATTCACATTCCTATCACGTCTTCGATCATCATCACTTCTATAACAATCTCGACTCACACTTCTATGATCATTATCAACACTTCTTTCTCGATTGGAATGTGGTGAGACTCTACTTCCCCCATGGTTAGATTCAGGTGAAACCCTTCTCCGATTTTGATTCATCTCTAACATCATCTTCTCTAATCGACCAATCCCTTCATTAAGCTTTTCACTAAAGTTTTCGTTTATTCTTTGCTCTATCTCATCAGCCTCTTCTCTTCTATACAAAGCTTCAATATTTTGATGTCGATTAGCTCATCTCGGCGGCATGATTTGAAACTTCACAAACACTTCGATTCTCGGCTTTGACTTTCAAAATGATACCAAATGATGTACGATCTTCAACTTCAAACTCTCGGCTCTACTTCAAACTTTGGCGCGCAAAGCTTCCACGCAAAATTCAAACACCTTTCTTCTTTCGATCTAAAATGATATGGATCAAAATCTTCCCTCTTGTTGCGATTTACGATGAACACGATGAACACTAACTTCTCCAAATGATGTACGGCTTAAACACTTCGATAGAATATTGGCTCCAAGACTCGGCTTAGCTATGATTGGCTAAGTCTAGCTCTGATACCAAATGATGCAGCAGCGGAATAACAAAATGATGATTCTGTGAAAGTAGCAATCGATGGAATGAAGAATACTGAATGGCCCAAATTCGTTGATCCGAAGATACCGAATTCTAGCTACCTTCGTCACGTTGATCGCGCACGATACCGTGAAAGAAGATCTGCAATTCTTCAGACGTTGATCAAGCGCACTTGATACCGTGAATTGGCTTCTACGATCGTTGATTCGAGTGCACTCGAATGCCGAAAGAGGAGATAGGAGATTGCACTCAACTACCAATTTGGTGAAAGCACAAAGCTAACAAAACAAAAGTTTTTATTCAAATCAACCAACTATTACAAATGACCCAACATGTCTATTTATAGACGTACAACTCACACTTCACTAGGTCGTTCACGACCTTACAACACACATTTTACAACACAACACTTAGGTCGGGAACGACCTACCTCCTACGACCTAAAACAATACAACGCTACACTTCACCGACCTAACATATATTTACAACACACAACCCGCCTCAGCCGACTTAACAAATGCGACTTACGACTTATGTACAAGCGACTTAAGAAAACACGTTACAACACCATACAATGACTCAACATATACAATATTCCAACGACCTAAAATAGCAGCGACATAAAAGAACATAGCGACTCAATAAAGTAACGACCCAACACATAGGTCGGTAGCGACCTAACTCATAAGTCGGCAGCGACCTAACTTCTTCAGCGACTTAACAAAGTTCACGACCTAAGGATTTCACGCGACCTAACTAGGTCGTAGGTCGTAGAGCGACTTAACTTAGGTCGTGAGCGACCTAAAACTCCTTCCTTTGAACAACTCCGCGTGCATCCTTTGTTAGATCGTACGCGACCTATCATAGGTCGTTGGTTCCCTTCTTCCGCATAACTCGCTTCACTGCCTTGCTCCAGTACCTCGTTAACTAGTGAGCGATCTTCCATAGGTCGTGAGCGACCTAAATTGTTACTAGGTCGTGTGCGACCTAAGACTTGGTCTGAATCATCCTTACTAGGTCGTGAGCGACCTAAATTGTTACTAGGTCGTGAGCGACCTAAGACTTCATCAATCTGGGCATCATTCTGGGCTGCATCATCTTTACTTTGGAAAACCTGGTTTACAAGCTTTGAAAAAAACTTATTTATTCCACTAAACTTTAAAATCTGGTCTAACGTGAAATCTGCTAAGACATAGATTCCAGAAAACCCGAGACAACCCTTATTTTTCTTCGAGCAAGGCTTCGGGTTCCACGGGTCAATACTTCACTTCGAGTCGCTCCCCCGATTCCTCGTGTTCAACCTCGAGCGCTCTTCTTCTTCCACATTCCACCAACCACCCAGACCAAAGAAATATGCACGTGTACATGCACAACTAGTTCGATCACCTTTCGTCGAAGCTACGACCATCGACAAGTCGACGATCATCCACTCGATCTTCCAGACCATCCAGCAACACGAATCGACGACGATCTCACGATTAGGCTATGTGACCCAAACTGGAACGAAAAGGATCGTCAAAGGAACGCCTCGCTCTAACTCCACAGGCCACCAGAAACAACGCGACTCCGGTCAGAGCTTCGCCTGACTTCAATGCTTCGATCGCCATCGGTGCAATCAGCTCCGACCCATCAACGACGACGTAGCAATGCGTTTTCCGACCACGACCATTCGTGGGTTTAAAACCCTAGATCAACTCTGTCCCCCTTCCATGATGAAATAAAAAATCATCGAACATTTTTCCAATGATCTACCACCTTCCAGCCAGCTATGACTTCAACCCCGAGATCAAAAGTTTCCTCGATCACCAGAATTTGATAAAATATGCCATTCTGTTCAACTCGTGATTTCTCCATAATTACATACTTAAAAATCTTGATTCAAATTTTAAAAATCAGCATTTTCGAAAACGATTTTGATGATATTATCGAAACAAGACAACATGATGTTTGAATTTTGACATAGTTTAGAGTTTCACTGTGTTTGCTTGTTTTCTAGCAACCCCTTGACAATTTAAATTTGAAATTAATTTTAAAACTTAGATACTGATCTTACAAACATAATTTACTTAGACATTAAAGTCTATAAATGATTTTAGGATAGATTTCGATTTTTAAATAGGTTTGAACGCTGTAAACCTTTAAAACAGAGATACTTATGACTGTTTCAAGACATGCACAGCCACCTCTATACATATATACACAGATTTATACACATGCAAGAAAGTTTCAACCTTACTTCAAGCATGAACTCAAACAACAGATTAAATTCCAGAATTTCAAAGAGTTTACTCACCTCAATTTGAAGAACAGAGTTTTCTTTTGAATCGGGCTTGAGAAAATTTGCAAGCTGAAATTCTCATCTTTGATTCTCTGGTTATATGAAGTTGTATGTTGACTTGTTTAAGTTGAAGTTGAATCTTTGTTTTAAGTTCGACTAGAGGTTGCTCAGGTTTTATAAAATGATCGAACTGATAAAGATAATGGATGTATAGAAGAAGCATACAGGTGATGTTATGTATATTTGTACAACACAGGGTAGATATTATTTAGTTTGTACAAAATAAGATCAGAGATCTTTTTCTTTGGAGGCTGATAGAAAATATGTTGTGATGGCTTCATTAATTGCCATATACAAATGAATATTTTTCTTCATTTCGGTGGATGGTGATGTTTTCTCGTGTACTAAGGAGGCCAGCATTTATTATCATGTACAAACTTACCTTTATTTACTTTATTTTATTTTGTACCTTGCTTTGTCTTCCTTTGCAAGCCATTTCATATGTATATATTTACTTATTTCATTCCTTTGCAATACTTTATATATACTCACCTGTCTTATTACTTTGTCATATGAATACATTTCTATTTTTAATGTGTTGTTGGCATTTATCAAATGTGTTTTGCTATACAATTTTATAATTTTAAGTTGTATAAATTTTATTTATATTTCTAACTTAAATATTTTATTTTCATGTTTGAGTGTAATTTATTTTTCTTTAATCTTATTATTTTATAATATAAAAAAAATTCTATTTTATTATGTTGTTAGAATTTAGCAAATGTTCTACTTTCTATTTTTATTAAAATTTATCTTATATTAATTTCTATTTCTAGTTTAAATATTAATTATTATTTTACTTCATATTTATTGTCTTATATTTATTTTATAAATTCAAACCATTATTATCCATCAATTCTAATATTTATTATTAAACCATTTATTTCTAACCCATTTATTTAAGATTTAAATTCAAATCAAATATATACATATATATTCAATTTTACTCATATATGCCCGTATACATATATATTCACATATATACATATATATACAATATTTAAATTTTAAATGATTTATACAGAATTTATTTTAATTCGGGGAAACTCGCATCACTTTATCATTAAATTTTACAAATTTTATTCAAAAATTAATTTAATTATCAATTTAAATATATATAAAATCCGGGGTCGTTACAGGTATAGTATTATTAATGTAAAGACTAAATAAGGTAAAATACTTATACATATTTGTTAAGCTTTCCTTAAGGTATGTATAGTATAATTAGGCCATCGCGAAATGGTGGGTACGACTAAGTAATCTATTTTTACTTGTTGAGCTTTCCTCGAGGTAAAAATGAGATTTGGACAAAGAACCATGGGTTAGGAGTTGTATATAATATGACCGATAAGAAGTTATCCATCGTATATGAGAGTATGATTTGTTGAGCTTTTGTGATGACCCACTATTTTTAACAATCTAAAATCAATTATAAATGATAAATTACACTTATAACTAATTTCAGATATTAAAAGTAGTGGACCATGGGTAGATAAAAATTAAAAATCCTAAAATAATGAATATAATAGGAAAACCGCACAACGGAATCTAACATCAATATAAAAAAATAGTTAACTCAATTATACTGTTATTTTACATCGTCGCATCAATTTATATTTTATTACAACAGTTATCATTGATACATAAATAATATAACCATGGTATAAAAGAATATACCAAATCAGCTATCTCTGATGTAGCCCGACAATCCTTACTTTCCATCCCATCTGCTACTCTTATCTGCAAATTTCCACTTGCACAGACATGTAAGAAAAAAAGAAAAAAGGGTTTCAACTATGTTTTGGACTGCGCCATTTTCTATACACCCCGGCTCTAAAGAATCCAGTTGCTTCTGTATAGAAAAAGGTTGCCTACGTACCCCTTTTGAGGGATCAAGCGCACGCAATTCTGTTTCTTGCTCTTTCCTTGCATCCAAATACGTGTTAGTTCATAACCATCATTGCATGCATTTAACCAATGCAACCAATGCAATTTAATACAATCAGTGCAACCACTGCAATTAATGCAATTAATAGAAGCATAAAATAGTATCTCTACTCATCCATCACAACAGATCATCATACGAGCAACAACAACAGTACACTTAGCAATTAAACATCACATGCATTTGATAATATGCAATCATTAATAGGAAAATAATAACAACGTAAATAAACTTACATTCATATTAATATCCATCATAGTAACACTTCACAATGTAAGTATAAATCATCAAATATATATTAACCATCGCATAATAGTCTAAAAACATCAACCATCAAATGTGTACAAATCCAAATAACATTAGTAACACAAACACCAACACACTAAAACTATAGTCAGTTACACACAACGTAGTAATAATGGCAACACATCCAAATACGATCTCATTAACAAAATAACATATGTGATAAATAAAATCAACCATTAATCACCCATTCAAAACACTATATTTATGATCATTATTTTCTTTTAAGTATAACATCGTTTTTTATTATTGTTTATTTTAAACTCATCTTTATTTACTTTGAAAATAATAATAATTCTCTCAAATTAATAATATACTTCAAAATATTTTTGTTGCGATTTCATTATTTCAAATCTTTCCAAACAATATATTTTATCAAACATAGGAATTTCATCAAATTACCTTTCAGATCAACAATATTATTATTTTATGCCAAAGTAATAATATTCATATTAAATCTCTTTAATGTACTTCAAAATCAGTTCATTTCCATTTATTCAAAACGATTTAATCTTCACTGAAACTATATTATTGTTATCTTATTTTCTTGTTATTATATAATTTTGCTTATTTTATTTTAATAAATAATAGCCATATTTAAAATCCACAATCAATTACGATTAAAAACCTTATAATACAAAAATCGGCAATAAACATCAACCCAAGGCTTAACATATCCAAAATACCCAAACAATTATCAATATATTTCAACACAAATCAATAATATAATTTTTCATCAATAGATATCTATTTAGTAAATTAAATTCAAGTTATTAAATTAAGTAAACCATACCAATGTGCTTTTTCCAACAGTCTCCAAACTCATCAAAACCAAAGCCAAATCGTCCATAATCCCAAACAAGTCCAATGGAAGAAACCACGCATGAATCGGAGTTCGTATGCATAAAACCCCCAAATTGATGCTTAGGGTTTCACTGACTGGAACTTTGACCAGGTTTTTCCATTCATTCGAGCACTTTTACAACAAAAGGACACTTCCCATTGGTTCGCCTTGTCGAGAGCTTCGAAACGGCATATAATTCGATAGGGTTTGGACACTATGGTTTTAAAAACAATTTGGAACTAGAGATAATCATCTAGCATTAGTAGGTGATTAGAGAAATTTTGGGATTATGGAAGAAAAGCAAAGATAGAGGTGACGCATAGGGTTTCATACTCTCAAATATATAATTGTTAGGTTGAGTTATGGGCTGTGTATCCAGTTTAGCCCGAAACAACTACATACGCTATTTAAACACTAACGCTTCTATTTCACAACCCGCAACTCCAAATATATCAAAACTATATATCAAAATGATCATTTTGGAAAGATATTCGAAATGGCTATAAAGACGACACCTAAATCACCCTTTGATTAAAAAATTACTTTTAATTAATTAAATAATTTGCAGTGTTGAATTTACGAGTCGTTAGCTTTCCTTAAGGTCAGAATCCCAAGATATACGTGTCCAAACACTCACTAGTAAAGTCAAAAGACTTATATGTTTCATCTTAGGGAGCCTTATTAGAAAAATGAAACTGTAACATTTAACCTTACTAATATTGTAAGAACATTTGTTATATAAATTTATAGTAATCTACATTGATAAATTTGTGTGATTAATATAATTGATAAAATGTTTATCAATTAAAATATACAAATGAACTGAATTAATATAGAAATATAGAAATATAAAATATACTTACCAATAAATTTTTGCATGTTGACCCGTGCAAATGCTTTTTTATACAACCACTAAATACGTTCGTAACATGATCACTTGCAAGTTTACTTACCCACGATAGTGTACTATCTTCACTGAGTTTTGAACTCTAAAAGCAATACAAGAATATGGATATTTGATTCATATGCAATCACATATAAATATTATATGATGAATAGTCATGGCTCATAATATACAAAACCTCGATGAAATTAGTTCATTGAAATAAGCAAGTGAACTATAGTGCGAGATCATATATTTAATATGATTGATTATAATAATGATCTTTATATGTTAACTGTAACACTGGACTAAAGGCTACAAGATAGATCTAAGAATTCGATTATTGAAATGTCAGTTTGATTAGTTTATAGAATGTGCAATTTATTTTATATCCTTAGAAGTTAAAGATGAACGAATGCACTTTTGTAAAATGTTTTGTTATGATATTGTAGGAAGGATTTACTTTGAATAGCTCAACCATTTGGAAAGGAATCGAATATATTAGAATGGATGTAACGTATGGCATAGTTTGGATGAAGAGAGTGAATGGTCATTTCTACTTCATAAAGAAATTAGAAAATGAGAATTGTAAAATAATATTAATATATACTTAAAATTGGAATGAGAAATATGATTTCTATTCCGAAAATTATTTTCACATAGAAAATTGTTTTCTATGATATTTATTTCTTTGAATTTAAGATCTTTGATCTGAAAAATTTCAACTGTGAAAACATTCTTTGAGTTAACCTCTTTCTATAAGGTCGTGTACTTAAGAGAAGTATACAAGATTAAAATAATTCATCTAAAGTGGTTTACAAAATCATATAAGATAAGGGTTTATAAGAAACCCTAACATATCCAAGGCCAAGCGGTTAGCAGGTTGTGTAAGTCGAAAGACTACATATAATAATTGTACATAAGGGATCTCGTATGAATCACCCCAAAAGTGGTTTTTGAACGATTAAAAGAAATGTGTAAATATAAATGAATAATTTATGAGCTAGGGGTGATCCCAAGTATTGAGAATACTACATCATTGTTATGTGATAACAATGTAATAATAAGATCTCACTAGAAGTTGAGAAAATAATCTGAATAATTCCACATGATAAAGGTAGTATATCAGCATCGAAGAGAGTTGGTTGACATAGTAGATAATTAAAACAATATAGTAGAACTATTCATGAAAGGTCTAATTTAGTCGGTTCTTATCAAACTGATCAAAGAGATGGTATTGAGATGCCATAATTAGCCCCAAGTACAAGTGGGAGATTGATAGAGTTAAGTGTATGCCCTAGGGCAATTATGTAATTTTTTACATATATCTACCTTTATAATCATTTTTGTTTGAAATAAAATGTGTTTTCTTTCTATTATATACTTGATATAATATGTTATATATTAACTAATTAATTTAATTAAAAGCATATTTAATAGAAAATCCATAAATGGTATGTTTTGTAATAGTTGTTGCAATGCATTGTAAAGATGAGTGAATTATCATAATAAAATAAACATACTATTTTAAATATTCCTAGTCAAGATGTATTGAGACTGGATATCAATACATCTATTAAGACAAGAGTACGTAATGCTCTCCAAATGTTGGACAGTGTATTACTCATGACTGTTGGGGGCACCAAGGGATTACGTACTGATAGTTATTGGATAACCATGGAATGACCCACTCGATAGTTTTTTATCAGTCAATATAACTAAGGTCAAACAGAAAATATCGATATGACAAAATTACACTGTTCTCTCGACTTGAGAATAATGTTGATCTTCAATATAGAAACTCTGCTTTGATTATATTCAAATTGTGGCATGGCGTCCATCGAACAACTAAAGTTTCGTTCAGTGGAAGCATTGGAAGTGAAACACTATTCAAGGGAAGATTTGTCTTCTCAGTTATATGAGGTTAGCATCATGGTCAACTGAAATCAACTCAAAGTCAAAGTCTCTAATTAGAGCATTTTGGTTAATAATAATAATAATAATTATTGAATCAAGGACTTTGCATATAAAGTTGAATATGGACGATATTGGATTTTGACCATTACCAATTTCCATAAGTTCAAAGTGATATAGTTTTGATGGAGAGACTTGTGTAAATAATTGTCACTATAGGGTAATGCTTAATAATATAAACCTGGATTGTACTGAAACCAAGTAAGCGATTAATTTGACCAAAATGTCACACCACCTGCTAGTGATGTGTGAATGTTAATATTCGAATTGTTCGATATTAATCGCTAACTAGACTTACACCTAAGAGTCACACAACCGAAACATTGAATACTCCTTTTACCACCTAATTTAATTGATTTATAATAGTTATAAATTTTATTTGGTGTGTATTGCATAATATTAAATAGTATGGACAAAATAATTATACAAACACTAATCGATATGCAATATCGATAAGCGTTTAAATTAGATTTAAATGCAAAAAATAGTGTTCGGGCTTGGAATATATTTTTTATGGCCCAAAAGGAGGCTTTGGTAGCCAGTTAGAGATGGCCATACCAAGGTTGGCCATATATTGATATGGCATGTGGTTTTTGAATGATAAATAAAGGAGGGAATGGGTAAGATGAAAAAGAGGATCCAGATCCACCTTTTGCTCTCTTATCTTTCCTTTATATATGCCACCTCTCCCTCACTTAAGCGAATGACTTTTTGCACTTCTATAACAAAAAAAGGGAGGTCGGTCATAGCTTCTAAAAGCCCTAAAAATTCAAGTACAAAATCATATCAAATGTAACATACCCCACATGGAGGCCCAAAAATAACGACTACAGATGCTACAGTCATTCATAGTTATTAATCCTTAGCGACCAAATATGATAATGTTAGATATATTGATATAACAGAAACACATGGAAATGGAAAAATTTAAAAATCAATAAACAACTTTCACATTCCATTTCAAATCATTTCAATATTCATTACATAATCCCATATTCGAGAACCATGTCCATAGAAAATATAATTATTACAATATACGTCAAGAGCGACATATGATGATGCCCCCTTGGATGATCGGAGTATATAACTAGGCAATTAAACAACTTTGCCTTTACAAAAAAACACAGCGGAATCAAAATAGAAAGGAACTCTTATTATCTAGCTTGCCTCCTATACGTCTCCGGAAGCTTATTTATCTAATGAGGTACCTGAAACCTCAACTCTCAAACTACTTAAAGTTAACTGAGCACCCGAGAGTTTAAGGGGAAAACATAAACTCCGAGTCAGACATAAAGCCTAGTATGAATAATAACCTACCATCTCAAACCTATTAAATATCTAGTGAGACCACGCCGCTTAGCGGAACTTGTTTTCCCATCACTAGTATCTTATCCAAAACTCTATAAAAACCATATACTCTGCTCCTGCATCCACAATGGTTAAAACATAACTATTCAAAATATTATGATGATATGCAAACAAGTAAATCAATTCTGGATTACCCATCCCCTATCATTCTGACTATCCGTCTCATTATAATTTCTAGGGTCACTATTAACCTATTAGTTTTCATGGGCTTACTAATAACCTGTTTAAAACTTATGGACTCTCTGTCCGGTTTCATAGTTTTCATGGGATCACTAAGAACCTATTGGCCCCTGCCAATAACTTCATTCATTCATGGGTTCTCCCTGAACCTATTGGTATCCCCAATAACTTCCCACTTATCATAATTTTCATGGGTTGACTATGAACCTATTGACTTATGTTAATAACTTAATTCAGATATAGTTTTCATGGTTCACTACAAACCTACCGGCCCCTGCCAATAACTCTATCTAATCATAGTTTTCATGGGTTTACTATGAACCTATTTATCCGACTTCTTTAATCAGTGTTTAGGCATCCTATGTTCTGGTCTTCCTGACCTCCTAGATGCAATTCTACCCATTCAGGAGTTAGCTCAATTTATATTCACTACGGGGTCAACCTAGCTGGTCATTCTGCCCCTTTTCCCCAAAACACAGTTATGGGTCCATTCTAAAGTGAATATGTGTATTAGAAGAAGCAAGCGTAATAACATAATAACATAATAACACCAACTTCTATGGTTTAATATTCTTGAAAGCATTTTCATATGAAACATGGTTAATCCCTTTAACCTATTATTTTACCAAGGAAAGCTTCTTCAAAAACTCCATACTTAAAAGTCATTTTAAAACTCCTTTATTTATGCCATGGTTTTTCCTTTAAAAATGAGATTTGGGTTCTTTGTTTTGAAAACTAAGGCTTTCGAAACCTTAAACTTTTACTTTCGAAACCATTGGATAACCTCCTTTGAAAACATTCAAATCTTCTTTTCAAAACACTAAGCATATGCCTTTCAAAACACTTTAAATCTTCTCTTTCGAAACCATCAAAACATACCTTTCGAAAGTATTAAAGCATTACTTATTAACTCATAGAAGCATAGCTTTGAAACCATTTGAAAGTACCCCGTTTCGAAACCATTCGAAAGTATCCCTTTCGAAACCATTAGGTTTTCCTTTAAAAATATCTTTTGGGTCAAAGTGAATATAAACGAAAGTGCCCCTTTCAAAACCATTAACCTATATATAAAGGAGTTTGGGGATAACCAATGGCTTTGGAGCCATCCTTTCGAAAGCTTAAATCATTTTGAAACCCCTTTTGAAGCCATTGCCTTCGAAACCATTAACCCTTTCGAAAGCTATAGGAAGCGACTTAATATATTTAAATAACAAAAGCTACCTTTCGAAAGCATTGATGACTTCAACACATTCGAAAGGTATAAGGTCGGTAGCAGGGTTTCGATTGGGTTGAAACTACCCTTTCGAATGCTTTGATTTAAAAACAAGGAAACTCTTTCAGAAGCTTCACTTTAAACAAAAGGCGGCAATATATTCGAAAGAAACTTCTTCGAGAGCTACATTGAAGTGGTTTCGACCACGTCGAAAGCATTCTTTTGAAAATAAGGCAAGCGCATATCTTTTGAAAGTAAAACAAAGGCTTCGACCCCTTCGAAAGCATTGGTTTCGACGTCATGCCTTCCGCCTTTCTCTAATCCACTATGTACCAACATTTTGATACCTTGTGTATTCGTTTCGGCTTGGTTGGTTTCAACTTAGTTGAGAGGGAAGCATAGGGTCGAAAGGTTGCTTCTGAAAGAGGCGGAACTTAATTTCTGGGTAAAGACTGTTTTAATGCCATTTTAAGTAATTTCATTTTAACTAACCTGCCTATTTGTAAACATTTAATTGGGTGCCTTAAACTTTTCAAATTCTTTCTTAAAAACTGGCGCAATTATTTCGTATCTAAACAAAATTAATCTAGCAAATAAGCCATTCCATTAAGCAAAACAATTAAATCATTTAAGTCCTCCATCTAAATTAATTTAGTTTCCATAGTAAATTACTTAGGAAAAATCCCCAAAAATCATAGAAATTCACTTTTAATACGTTATCTAACATATATAAATTTCAGACCCAAATTCTTCATAATATAGCCGAAATTAATTTCTAAACCCAATTATTCATATCTTCCTTCAAAAATTCATAGTAAATTTTCCATAGCTTGGAAAATTATACAAATTAAAACCCATCTTCAAAATAATGTTTTACATAACATATAAATTCCTCATGGCATTCGAAATTCATTATAAACGATTTTAACCTGAAAACCATATAAAACACTTATCAAACAATCTTGTTTGAATCAAACATATCATAAAATCCAAGCATATCATCATCAAAAATTATCATAATGGATTTAAGCTTAAACCTGAAATTAAATGATCATAAAAACAAAAATAGAGATGGTTTTGATTATTATTCACCTTGATTGGGATAAGGAATTTGAAATTTGATCTTGGATTAATTCTCCTTGCCTGATTTTCCCCTTTTGATTGATTTTCCCCTTTTCATCCTTAGGTGTGCTTTCTATTGTTTACTTTTTTGAATTATTGAGAAAATGAATGTGAATAGAAAGTGGAAACGAGATTATAAGGGTAATGGTGCAGCAATTACCTTATAATACCCTTGCATTAATTAATTTACATATAAAACCATTCATAAGCCCATTTATTTAATTAAGCTCGGCCTATAAATAAATTTTCAAATCTCAATCCCCTTATCACTCTAATATTTACATTATTCTTTTTAATTTATCTAATTAAATCTTCTTAATAATGTTAATAAAAATTAGGGGTGTTACAGGCTCCCCTCCTTAAAGAATTTCGTCCTTGAAATTCAGTAAGGACAAGATACTAAATGTAGCAATCATCTGTAATAGCTCCTAACAACCATACTAGCCTACCTGACTAGCAACTATCTATATAAGGTTAATTTAGACATACCCTCAAAGCAGATCAGGATAAGTATCTTTAATCATGTCTTCTGTCTCCCATGTACAGTCCTTCTCTTTGTCGCTCAACTGAACTTTCACCAACTTGACTGTCGTGTTCCTCAACCTTTTCTCATCTCTCGCTACAACCCAAACTGGTTGTCTAACAAAAGTCAAATTTGGTTCTACTATCAACTCTTCCAACCTTTTCGGAGGAATAGTAGTCTCTGGATCATGCACGTACTTGCGAAGATGAGACACATGAAATACATTATGGACACCTGCCATACTGCTCGGCAACTCTACTCTATATGCGAGCTTCCCGATCCTCTCAATAACTTGGAACATACCAACATATCTCGGTGCCAGTTCCCTGACTTTCCAAATCGTACCACACCCTTCATCGGTGATACTTTAATGAAAACCTTATCTCCAACTGAGAATTCTAGGTATTTACGCCTTTTATCTGCGTATCTCTTCTGTCTGGACCGAGCTTCCTTCATCCTTTCTCGGATCAACTCAATCTTCTATGTTGCCTCTCTAACCAGATCTGGACCTAAGACTAATCTGTCTCCAGTCTCCAACCAACATGCTGGTGATTTGCATGGCCTCCCATACAAAGCTTCAAAAGGCGCCATTCCTATACTAGTCTGATAACTATTATTATAGGAAAACTCCATTAAGTGTAGGTGATCTTCCCAAGATCCATCAAAGTCTAGCACACAAGCTCTCAATAAATTCTCGAGTACCTTATTGACTCTCTCTGTCTGTCCATCCGTCTGAGGGTGATACGCAGTACTCATCTTAAGCTTGGTGCCTAATACATCCTATAGACTCTTCCAGAATTCACTAGTGAACAAAGCATCTCTGTCACTGACTATACTACATGGAATTCCATGTAGTCTAACTATGTTCTTCATGAACAACTTAGCTAAAATAAGTGTCGTCCTGGTTGACTTAACTGGAATGAAATGGGCACTCTTGGTCAACTTGTCCACTATGGCCCATATACTTTTATTTCCTCTATTTGACCTTGGCAACCCGTCTATAAAATCCATGGATATCGAATCCCATTTCCAAATTGGTACCTCTAAAGGTTGAAGCAATCCACTCGTATTCTGATGTTTGGCCTTCACTTGTTGACAGTTGCACACTGCCTAACCCATAAGCCAGCATCCCTCTTCATACCTTCCCAATAGAAGCTCCTCTTCATATCTTGATACATCTTGGTTCCTTCAGGATGAATCATAAATTTGGATCGTTGATAGTTTTAAGAACTTCTTTCTTCATATGTCCTCAATATTCGGAACACATAACCGTCCCTTCTTTCTCAACCACCCCCTCTGGTCAAGACTAAAATCCTTTAGATCATCGATCTCAGTTCCAATCTCAAGCCTTCTAATCCTCTCGACTAGTACTGGATCCTCTTTCTGCTTAGAAGCAATCCTTTCGATCAATACCGATCGAACTTCTAAACATGACAACATGGCGGTGCTCATACTAGAACTAGCAGTCGATCTTAACTATACACTACAAGTAGTCAAAGCTTCTAAATCCTTCCATTCTTCCAACATAGCTAACACCACATTCTGATGTCTTCTGCTAAGAGCATCTGCTACCTTATTTCCATTCCCATGTGTATACTCTATACCAAAATCAAAAGTTGCTAAAAACTCTAGCCACCTCTGCTGTCTCATATTCAACTCCTTTTAAGAGAAAAATATCTTAAGGACTTATGATCTGTGTATAGCTCATATTTCTCCCCTAAGAGATAATGTCTCCATATTTTCAGTGCAAAGATCACTACTTCCAACTCCAAATCATGAGTAGGATATATTAGTTCATGTGGTCTAAGCTGTCGTGAAGCGTAAGCAAAGACTTTACCCTTCTGCATTAACACAGCTCCTAATCCGGTCCCACATGCAACAGTATACACCACCAACCCTTAGTTTATTTCTGGAACTACTAACGCTGGTGCGTTGGTCAATAAATGCTTTAACTTAAGGAACGCTTCCTCACATTTTTCGAACCAAACAAACTTCACATCCTTCCTGGTTAGCTTAGTCAAAGGCGCTACTATCCGCGAGAAATCCTTAATGAATCTCTGGTAATAGCCAGCAAGTCCAAGAAAACTTCTAATCTCAGTCACTGTCTCTGGTCTTTCCAGTTATTAACAGCGATCTTATCTAGATCGACTGACAAGCCCTTCTCTGAAACCACATGACCAAGAAACTTAACCTCTTTCTTCCAAAAATGACACTTAGAAAGCTTCGCTTTCAGCTGATGCTGCCTCAGCGTCTCAAGCACTACTCTAAGATGACCTTTATGCTCTCTTTCATCCTTAGAATATACTAAAATGTCATCTATAAACACTAACACGAACCTATCTAAGTACTCTCGAAAAACTTGGTTCATCAAATCAACGAAGAAAGCAGGTGCATTCATTAACCCGAATGGCTTTACTAACCACTTATATGAACCACAACCTAGTTCGAAATGCTGTCAAAGGAATACTGTCCTCTGCCACTCTTAACTGATGGAAACCTGTCGCCAAATCCAACTGGGAAAACACTCTGGCTCCACACAACTGATCAAATTGATCATCAATTCTCGGCAAAGGATATTTATTCTTAATCGTCCTCTCGTTCAACTTACAATAGTCGATACACATCCTCCACAACCCATCTGGTTTCTTCATGAATATGCGGGTGCTCCCCACGGCGAACTACTTGGTCTAATAAAATTCCTTTTTTCTAGATCCATTAGTTGCACCTTTAATTCCTTCATCTCGGTCGGTGTCATTTTGCTAGGTGGTCTAGTTACAGGTTCAGCTCTTGGCATAAGATATATTAGGAACTCAATAGCTCGTTTCAGTGGTAGTCTTGTAACCGGCTCAAAGACATCTGCAAATTCCCTTGCTACTCGAACCTGACTTAACTCTTCTCCCACTTCCATAACACTTAACAAAGTACAACCACTCCGGTTAGAATTCTCCACTGAGAATATGATTCGGTTTTGACTATTAGGGTGCCTTGGTGATATTTCCCTATCCTGGCAAAATATCCTAGCCTCATATTTACCCAACCAATCCATATCCAAGATGATCCTGAAATCTACGAAATCAAAAACATATAGATAGCATACAAACTTATGACCTAACAAATCAAGTTCTAACTGGTCACATCTCATCCCTAGAGTTCATACCCTCCTATAGGATTCGCAACCCTTAAGGAAGTAACAAGATATGTGGGTTCTAAGCTTAACCTTTCAACCAGACACCGAGATATAAATGAATGTGATGCACATGTATCAAATAGTACCATAACTGGTATACTCTGAATCAAAAGCGTACCTTCCATCACAGTCTTCCCTTTTTCAGCTGTAGTTGGCCTAGCAGATAATGGTCCAACAACAAAGACCTTTCCTCTGTCCGCCCTAACTGGGTCTGGACACCGATTCTTATAATGCCCAACCTGGTTACAGTTGAAGCACTTCACATTCTTCTTTTCTGCAGCCTTCTTCCCCTTGCCTGACTGGCACTCATGAGCATAATGACCTTTCTTATCACATTTAAAGCAAACTAAATCAGCCTTTGCCTTCTTGGCAGCCTCTCCCTTCTGGGCTCCCTTCTTCTTAAAGAACTTTCTCTTCTTTCCCAGAGAACTCTGGGTTTCAATGGGCTTTTCTTTCCCACAAATAGCAAGCATTTCCTCATGTCAGATTGCTATCTCCACAACTACATTACAAGGATCTCGGAGATGTGGCAGGGTCGCCCTAGTAATCTCGGGCCTCAATCCTCGAATGAACTTCTTATTCCTTCTGATGATGGTGTCTATGGTAGCATACCCATATCGGGACAACTCACAACTCATCAAACTTAGTAGCATACTCAATTACCGACATCTCTCCCTGCACCAAATCCATAATCTTCCTCAATAATGCTGACTTAGCAACTTCAGACAAAAATCTCTGCTTGAATCTCCTTCGAAACTCTGCCCAAGTCAAATCTTCCTCAAGAACTCCGGGAGTAACACTATTCCACCAATGGAGCGATGCTCCCTACAACTGCCTAGAGGCTAGTCTCCTCTTCTGCTCATCATCCAATCCCAAATCAACGAAGATCCTCTCACAATGCCACAGCCAATTCTCAACTTCTATGGCATCCTCCTTTCCCACAAACGGCTTCACACTAAGACTGGTGTAGCCTCTACTCAACTTAGCATAATTATTCCCAACTGGGGCCACAAGGTTATCTCCTCCAACATTCCCAGGAACTCTAACAGCTGCTCCTGCTTGCATCAGATTGACGAAGAACCGATACATCGTCCCCATATCCATTGGTGGATTTCCAGCACCCACATTGGCATCTGCATTTTGGTTAGCATTAGCCTGTCGACCCGGGTTCCTCCTGGTGGGTCGAACATTTCCATTTGTTGTGGTGCTTCCTCCACTGAGATTTTCTCTTCCTTTTCCTGCCTCCATATCTTCTTTCTCGTAAATTTGCATATGAGCCTTAGTAAGATATAGAAGAACGGTCTCAGAGAGAGGGGAATACGTACTTACATATATACATATATCAAATACAAGTATGTTAGTATAGCGTTAACCCAAACCCCGATCTTATTTTCTGATTCCTTGGATTATGTTTTGAAAATCTGTTAGGTTTATATTTCTTTTAAGTTTTCATAAATCTATGCTCTGATAGCAACTTGTAACATCCCCCACTTGGAGGCCCAAAACTAACCGCTACGGATGTTGCAGTCATCCATAGTTATTAATCCTCGGTGACCAAATACGATAATGTTTGATACATTGATATAACAGAAACACATGGATATGGAATTAAAAATCAATAAACAACTTCACATTCCATTTCAAATCATTCAATATTCATTACATAATCCCATATTCGAGAACCATGTTCAGAGAAAATATAATTATTACAACATACGCCAAGAGTGACATATGAAGATGCCCCCTGGATGATCAGAGTATATAACTAGGCAATTAAACAACTTTTCCTTTAAAACAAAACACAGTGGAATCAAAATAGAAAGGAACTCTTATTATCTAGCTTGCCTCCTGCACGTCTCCGGAAGCTTATTTATCTAATGAGGTACCTGAAAACTTCAACTCTCAAACTACTCAAAGTTAATCGAGCACCCGAGAGTTAAAGGGGAAAACATAAACTTCGAGTCAGACATAAAGCCTAGTATGAATAATAACCTACCATCTCAAACCATTTAAATATCTAGTGAGACAATGCCGCTTAGCAGAATGGGTTTTCCCCTCACTAGTATCTTATCCAAAACTCTATAAAAACCATATACTGTGCTCCTGCATCCACAATGGTTAAAACATAACTATTCAAAATATTACGATGATATGCAAACAAGTAAATCAATTTTGGATTACCCATCCCCTATCATTCTAACTTTCCGTCTCATTATAATTTCTAGGTCACTATTAACCTATTAGTTTCATGGGCTTACTAATAACCTGTTAAAAATTTATGGACTCTCTGTCCGGTTTCATAGTTTTCATGGGATCACTAAGAACCTATTGGCCCCTACAACAACTTCATTCATTCATGGGTTCTCCCTGAACCTATTGGTATCCCCAATAACTTCCCACTTGCCATAATTTTCATGGGTTGACTATGAACCTATTGACTTCTGTCAATAACTTAATCCAGATATAGTTTCCATGGTTTCACTACAAACCTATTGGACCCTGCCAATAACTCTTTCTAATCATAGTTTTCATGGGTTTACTATGAACCTATTTATCTGACAACTTCTTTAATCGGTACTTAGGCATCCTATGTTCTGGTCTTCCGGACCTCCTGGATGCAAATCCACCCATTCAGGAGTTAGCTCAATTTATACTCACTACTAGGTCAACCTATCTGGTCATTCTGCCCTTTTCTCCCCAAAATACAGTTATGGGTCCGTGAATATGTATATTAGAATAAGCAAGCATAATAACATAATAACACCAACATCTACGATTTAATATCCTTGAAGCATTTTCATATGAAACATGGTTAGTCCATTTAACCTATTATTTTACCAACGAAAGCTTCTTCAAAAACTCCATACTTAAAAGTCATTTTAAAACTCCTTTATTTATGCCACGGTTTTTCCTTTAAAAATGAGATTGGGGTTCTTTTGAAAACTAAGGCTTTCGAAACCTTAAACTTTTACTTTCAAAACCATTGGATAACCTCCTTCGAAAGCATTCAAATCTTCTTTTTAAAACACTAAGCATATGCCTTTGAAAACACTTTAAATCATCTCTTTCGAAACCATCAAAACATACCTTTCGAAAGCATTAAAGCATTACTTATTAACTCATAGAAGCATAGCTTCGAAACCATTTGAAAATACCCCTTTCGAATCCATTTGAAAGTATCCCTTTCGAAACCATTGGGTTTATCTTTAAAAATACCTTTTGGGTAAAAGTGAATATAAATAAAAGTACCCCTTTCGAAACTATTAACCTACATATAAAGGAGTTTGGGGAAAACTGATGGCTTCGAAACCATCCTTTCGAAAGCTTAAGTCATTTAAGTAAAACCTTTGAAGGTTAGCTTCGAAACCCCTTTCGAAGCCATTGCCTTCGAAACCATTAACCCTTTCGACTATAAGAAGCGGCTTAATATATTTAAATAACAAAAGCTACCTTTCGAAAGCATTGATGACTTCAACACATTCGAAAGGTATAAGGTCGGCAGCAGAGTTTTGATTGGGTTGAAACTACCCTTTTGAAAGGTTTGATTTGAAAATAAGGAAACTCTTTCGAAAGCTTCACTTTAAACAAAAAGCGGCAATATATTCGAAAGCAACTTCTTTGAGAGCTATATTGAAGGGGTTTCGACCTCTTCGAAAGCATTCTTTTGAAAACAAGGCAAGCGCATATCTTTTGAAAGTAAAACAAAGGCTTCGACCCCTTCGAAAGCATTGGTTTCGATGCCATGCCTTCCGCCTTTCTCCAGTCCACTACGTACCAACGTTTTGATACCTTGGTATTGGTTTCGGCTTGGTTGGTTTCGACTTGGTTGAGGTGGAAGCATAGGATCAAAAGGTTGCTTCTGAAAGAGGCGGAACATAATTTCTGGGTAAGGACTATTTTAATGCATTTTTAAGCAATTATTTTTTAACTAACCTGCCTATTTGTAAACATTTAATTGGCTGCCTTAAACTTTTCAAATTCTTTCTTAAAAACTGCTATAATTATTTCAGATCTAAACAAAAATTAATCTAGCAAATAAGCTCTTCCATTAAGCAAAACAATTAAATCATTTAAATCCTACATCTAAAATAATTTAGGTTCCATAATAAATTACTTAGGAAAAATCTCCAAAAATCACAGAAATTCACTTTTAATATGTTATCTAACATATATAAATTTCAGACCCTAATTCTTCATAATAGAGCCGAAATTAATTTCTAAACCCAATTATTCCTATCTTCCTTCAAAAATTCATAGTAAATTTTCCATAGCTTGGAAAATTATAAAATTAAAACCCATCTCCAAAATAATGTTTTACATAATGTATAAATTCCCCATGGCATTCAAAATTCAATATAAACGATTTTAACCTTAAAACCGCATAAAACACTTATCAAACAATCTTGTTTGAATCAAACATATCATAAAGTCCAAGCATATCATCATCAAAAATCATCATAATGGATTTAAACGTAAACCCAAAATTAAATGATCATAAAAACATAAATAAAGATGGTTTTGATTATTATTCACCTTGATTAGGATAAGGAATTTGAGATTTGATCTTGGATTAATTCCCCTTGCTTGATTTCTTAGCTTTTGATTGATTTTCCCCTTTTCTTCCCTATGTAATGTCGGCATGCTTTTTATTGTTTACGTTTTTGAATTATTGAGAAAATGAACATTAGTAGAAAGTGGAAACGAGATTATAAGGGTAATGGTGCGGCAAATACCTTATAATACCCTTGTGTTAATTAATTAACATATAAAACCATTCATAAGCCCATTTATTTAATTATGCTCGGCCTCTAAATAAATTTTCAAATCTTAATCCCTTTATCACTCTAATATTTACATTATTCTATTTAATTTATCTAATTAAATCTCCTGGATAATGTTAATAAAAATTAGGGGTATTACAGGCTCCCCTCCTTAAAGAATTTCATCCTCGAAATTCAGTAAGGACTAAATACTAAACGTAGCAATCATCTGTAACAGCTCCTAACAAACGTACCGGCCTACCTGATTAGCAACTATCTATATAAAAATATATTTTTTCTTTCTCTCTCCATCTTTTAGGTTGTTCGATTTCAAAATTTGCACTAAAGGAATTTTTTTTGCATGTATAGTTAGTAGTAGATATGGATTCATATCTCCACTTTTTATTTATGAGTTGTGAATTGTAATTTTATTCAATAAGATTAACCAGTGTAATAATTCCTTATGTTGGTAGAAGAAGCAACAATTAGTTATAGTGAATTGTTAAATTGTAAACCAATTTGGCTAAAGGGAATGGAAAAGGTTAATTTTTAAAGTAAAAAGGTTTTGTTAAGGGAAGAATCAAATTTTCTCCTCTTATAAAATCATATCAAAATTACTAAATTATCATTCATATAATCTATTTCTTTTTCTTCTTAGTTTCTATTTCATTTACATTATTGCGCCATTAACCTTTTCTTTTCATCTCTAAACCCTAAAACCCAAATATTTAATTTTATGACTATGGGAGAAAGTTTATCTCAATATTAACCTTAATTTTCTCAATCTTCAACAAAATCTAAAATAGACGAAATAACATGCGTATTAATTTCTTTCCTTCTATTCAAGTTTATAATTATATTTTTGGAGGAACTATTCAATATCGAATTAATGTATGATATATTAAAATGGTAGAGGGGTACTATTGATATAAAGAGTTATAATTTTATCCTAAAATGACTATAAGTTTGGAGATTCTCCATTTAACAACACCTTTTTTGTATTATTTTTTACAGGATAATATGTCAAAAGAAACTAATTTAGTAAAATGGCTAAATTCAAGTAGATGAATCAAAATAATAAGTGCCTATTTTTTCAAAGAAAAAAATGGATAAAACCTGTATTTTATTCTTAGTCTTATTTGATAATATTACCTTTTTAGCATATGATTAGATATGAACCGTCTAATGAAAATAGGATTATTATTTGAGATTAGGCATAATCTTTACTATTTGATCTAAAATTGATTTTACGTGAGTTGTCATTAATTTAAATTCAGTCAAACTAAATTTAGGGCATAAATGTATTTGATAAATTCATTAATAAATGTAATTAATATTGTGACTAATGAGGTAATTAATGTCAAAATGAGTGACTTCTCCATTTATTTTGATTTAACTTGATCTTTTACAAAGTATTTTGAATAAACAAAATAAAAGAAGTAAAAGACATAAACATTTTGCATGGGAAAAATGAATAATGAAAATATATATTTAACGACCTTGATTTTCATAATGCTATAAAAAATTATTTTATTTCTTCTTAAATTACCTTTTACATGATAGACATTAATATATATAGCTCAAATTATTACTTGATTTTGTTTTCATGCTTTGTGGGTTGTACACATGTGTTCATAATAGCTTTTAAACTCAAATATTACATACTTGTAAAATAAAATAACTTACTCTTCTATTTCTAAATTTCTCATAGTATTTTCATTTACATCATCCATATTTCAATTTTTTTGCATGTTTTCTTGATCCACTCATTAATTTATTAAACTAAATTCTTCATATCTTCTGAATACTTATCCAATCACTTCAAAAATCATCATAGATATTTTCAATTAAGAGTTTCCAAATTTAAAACTTTAGGAACTTGAATAATGTTGACATATCAACTATAATTGTGTCATTAATTTATCCAAATAAATTAATTATGCACAACTAAGAAACCTGAAATTTATCGAAATAATTATTTACTTCAACAAAAATTAATAATTATTAGATTAAAATAGAACAATAACACAATAACATTTGCGTAACGAATAATAAGATTTATAGAAAAATAACAAATTTAAACAATATCTTACTTACCTAATGGAATTTATTTCGCATATACAATCTTAACAAAAATTAAATCTCTAAACAGATGTATAAATTGCAAATTATAATCTACATTCTAGCTATATTAAACCTTGGATAGACATGGACATTCCTCAAAAACCCATATATACCAAGTCTATTACTTACATACTTTTTGTTGTAGACTTTCCTCTAAGATTGCGATGAATTTTATAAATTTTGAATATTGAATAACTTTCTATTGTTATAGTACATATATTTATAAAATCATTATTTTAGTACACACACTCTACTTTCATTTCAATATTTATTGTTTCCGTGCATATGTTGGTGCTTATTTTATAAAATAATTTGTTAAGTATTATAACATTGCCAACTAAAATACCTTAATCCAACAATAATAATCATTTTTAAATTCATTGACCGTGCTACCTTACGACATTTGATCTAATTGTTATCTTTAATTAAATTTCACGTATTATGCTCATGTTATATTATGTTATATGAGTAAGAAAATATGGTGTTTCCAAGGTTCTGTGATATTTTTCTAATTTAGTTAATATTGTGTGTTAAAATGTGTGATAATGCAAATGTTGGAATTCATTTCTTTGTACCAAATTTGGAATATTATTTCACTTAAAGTATAATATCTTTATTCTAGATTTTAAATGCTATTATCGTAGCGAACTATGTAACTATTGAGATTTACATTTTAAACATAAGAGAAACTCATATTGAATTTATGTAGCTTAGACTTGAAAATTAGTAAACATGCATAGTAATGTAATGCCTACAATATAAGAGTCACAGGTCCCTGTTTTTGATGTTGTTATACAAAAAGTCCCTGCAGAAATGAATTTGTAAATTTGGTCCCTATTTTTCAAAAATAAAAAAAACGCAAAGCGTCATGCACTTTTCTGACAGAAAATGCAAGATAACTTGCACTTTTCTAATTTTGAAATAATTTTCGAAATTTTCTAAAATTTTAAAATTTTAAAAAACGCAAGTTAACTTGCACTTTCTATCAGGAAAGTGCAAGCTAGTTTGAGCTTTCTAATTTTAAAATTTTTGAAAAGCGCAAGGTAATTTGCGCTTTTTAATTTTGAAAATTTTAAAAATTTTGAAATTTTTGAAAAGCGCGCTTTTTATCAAAAAAACGCAAGCTGATTTGCGCTTTCTGATTTTGAAAATTTTGAACTTTTAAAAAGCGCAAGCTAACTTGCGTTTTGTAATTAGAAAAAACAGGGACTAAATTTACATACTTATTTCTACAGGGACTTTTCTTGTAACACCATCAGAAATAGGGACCTTTCATGCAAAGCCTTTTTGAAATTAAGTACTTAGATGGTAGCACATTTTAGTACTGCAAGTCTTAGGTAGGCATTTATTGCACATATTGAATTTATGGTGTTCCTCATGTAGCTATTTATTACATTAAACGTCTAGAAGACTTTATATTGTATTTGGAAACATTGCACACGAACTAAGTACTTCTAGAGACTATTTTTTGAAATGCCTATTTTCAGTACATGTATTTTAATTCCTTCTGGTGTGAGATTTGAAAGCATAGAATATTTTAGATATTATCTTAGTCCCTATAATGTTTTAAGAACCAACAGCTCATACTTCTTGGCATGACGTAGAACCGAAAGTCACCATGGGCTTTGTTTTAGTGTGTCCAGGGGTACGGGTTATTACATGTGGTATCGGTACCTAGGTTTACGGTTCCTTAAGGATTATGTACATATTGTGGAAATGTACTTGTATATTGTGCAAAGGTTTTTCAAAAAAAATTTCCAAAGGGTTTTTAAATACACAAACACACACACACACACACACACACACATATATATATATATATATATATAAAGTTTTCCAAAGGTTTTATACATATAAAATTATAACACGTAAAACGTATTCACTCTATTCTTATTCAATACTTCGTACGGGAAAGTTGCTAATAATTCTTAATCACATATAGTGAGAATGAGTAATTTTGCTGGGAATGGGTCAAGTGAGACAGCTAAGATTCCAGGCATTAATACCTTATGTGGTTCCGTCGATATCTACAAGTAAGGGGACATGACGAGCCTAATCCAACTAAGAGAGCATATTTGTAATTTTCTATTATATATTTATATATATGCATACCCTATACATTTTGGACTCATCGGGTAGTTGTCTTTTCCGCTATATAAGCAAATAATTGTGAGTTAAAGTAAATGTTACGATTATGACATTTTAGGTAGAAAAATAAATCCTTCACATTTTTTTTATAATTTACTCCACAAAGTAATACTGGTAGAGGTTTACTATACCAACTAGCAGTAGCAAGTAAATTATGGATTTAAGAGTGAGTGGAAAAAGATCAGTACCTTTGGACACATATAATATAAGTATGATGTTGATAAGGCACTAGAGGAATATGAAAGAAGGACTTCAAAAATTTAAGGAAAATCACCGCAGTTAAAGAGGAAGTCCTATTTTTATATTGGTAGTAGTTACAAAGACTCCATTCGACTTAAAATTATAGATAGAGCGCTCCTATATTAGAGTTGGACACTGTATTGGAAGATAAAATTGAGTTAACCATCTTTGAAAAAGAGGGATGGAAACCCTATAAGCATTATTAGGTGTAATTAGGTTTGTGTAAATTAGGTTGCTTTTAACTACTCCAATTTAGGTAATAAATCAGTGGAAATGTTTTCTGAATGTTAGATATGGTAGATGTCTATTATTTTAATGGAAATATAAGTTGGGTTATGATTTTCTATGAAATGATCAAAACAAACTTTATGAAATTTATTTAAAAAGTAGAATTAAAAGAATTCGACAAAAAACAATTTTCAATAACTGCTTTAAAGCTTTTGTTTTTTAGGAACGTTGTTGCACATATCATTGATATATACTTTGCTTTTGATAATCAAAACATATGAAAGGAGAATTGAGAAGTATGTGAAACCCAACTTTTGAATCTCTTTTATAAACAAAAAATGACTAACGTTTGAAAATGTCTTTTATAAATATTTCTATCACACTCTAAAATAAAAATAAAAATAATTTAAAACATCACGTTTCCTTTTAAAATAAACGTTTATGAAAATTTCTTATTTATAAAGGAAAATTTAATAAGAGGAAATTTTCCATCACTGTTTTAAAGCTTTTATTTTTGTAAAAATTTAGTGTAAGGTGCATAATTGCACATATGCTTTGATATGTTTGTTTTTGGACGGTGAAATGTTGAAAAGTAAATTGTAAGGTATGAAAAAAAGAAACATTTAAATTGAAGAAAAATGTTTTGATTTTTACAAAAAAGGAATGCCCATTTTTTAAAGCAAAGCCAGCCACTTTTATAGTGGTCGTACCACTCTGTATAATTATAGAAACATGTGTCCTACACATGCACAGAACAGCTAAAGCTGGTTTTATAGTGGCCAGCTTACTAAACAAGAAATAAAATAAAACGCACAGGAGTTTGGCCACACGACAAAGCTACTAACTACCAAGACTAGCTCCCCTCATACACTACGCCATAAATGGCCTACTGCAACACAAAAAAAATGTTGGCTCAGGCCCGAAAAATGTTGCCATAGGTCTATGGCAACACTTTTAGGGTGATGCAATTTTTGCCGTTGCCTTAGACCTCAAAGGCAACATTTTGACTATCTAAGGCAACATAAGTAATATTGTTGCAATAGAACCCTATTTGGGTCTATGGCAACACCCATAGGTATCTGTAGCAACATTCCAAAATGTTGCTATAGATATGAACTTTTTGAATTTGTGGGGCCCACAATGTAGAGCATATTTGATTTTTTAATAAAAATAAATATTTATTTAATAAAATGCTATTACACAGAATTTGATATTTAAACAGTAATTTATTTAAATAAATATTTTATTTCAACATTTGAAATAGTACAAATTCCTGACTCCACTATTTTACAATTCAATGATATATAACACCGATATTCACATATACAGATATTCCTCACTACATCACTCAGTTCACTCATTACATATGCAGTTTCAATTTATACATACACCGACACTGACAAATATATGCCGAGCCGAAGGCGAGCCGAGAAGCGGGTCCGGGCGCAGCGCCGGCGGGGGTCCGGGGCACCGCAGTCGTCCGATTTTGGAAGATCGAGCCTTCTTTGAAACCTGTCTTCAGCTCATGCATTCATACACTCATGCACATTTGATTTGACTCTGTCTTCAAGCTTGTATCCAGCTGTCCAGTCTTCAATACCTGTCACATATAATTCAAAAGCAGTAATTTGGAAAATAATATTTAACTTAAACAGAAAATGAAAATATTTTTGTTATAATATTTGCCTCAGGTATTTGGGTTGTTTCTTTTCATAAGTGCATAAGCCAAACATGAATGCAACACATGGATACAAGGACACGGCACAAGGTCAAACCCGAGTCATCGACTGGATTCAACTTAGGGCCAAGCAACCAACAAAACAAACAAGAACCAGGTTCAGCAAAATATAGACAAGCCAGTGCAAGAACACAGCAGTACACATAGGCAGCCCATCAAGCAAAAACAGTGAATGCATCAGGCATGTACAAGGGAAACATAGGCAGTAATATGATATACAGAGGACTTGGAGCACCAGTTCATATTCTGGTTTAACAAATGCAGCAGAAAGGAGCTAACAAGCTCAGACCATACATCATCGCAATCCAACATACCAATACATCATCGCAATCCAACATACCAGATTTATCAAAGTCCAACAGAAAGATTAAACCCGAGAACATACCAATACATCATCCCAATTCATCATCGGCAAAAGCATGCGAGTGTAACCAAAATCGAGAATAATCAAGTAAACCAGAAGGCATAAAACATACCAAATAATATCACATCGCACCCGACGACGAAGTCAAAGCAATTCGAGCAATCAATCAAGGAATTGAAACTGGTTTTATGATTGCTGGCCAATTTGAAAATTTAAGCGGCATTCTCTCAAACAAGAAATCTGCGTTTGACATCTTCCTTGAATCCGAAAATGGTACTTTTTGAAGCAATCGAGCAAAGCTTCATCAGAATAGAACTTCTTCTGAACATTGGCGAGAAAGATTCAAGCATCAGATCTGGTCGAAGTATCATAAATTGCCAACCCTGCCGTCACGAAACCACCAGATTCGAGGAATAGCGGCTGAGCCACAACTATCGCCGACGTATCCTCCTCGATGGGTCCGTTAAGGCAGATGACGCGCTCTTTGAGAAGCCGGGAAAAGATATCGCAGGCACGCTGGCCACGGGATGTGTGCTCGATGACCATCGGAATCAGGCTGTAGAAACGGCGGTGGGGTAGTGGAGTTTTGTTGGGGGCTGCGGTTGGTAGGATTTGGGAGAGGTTGCGTATCGACATGTAGGCAACAGAAGAGAAATTGGGGGTGAGAACGAAATGGGAACGAAAATATGATTTGGAAATTAGGGATTTGGAAATTGGGGATTTGGATTTGGAAATTGGGGGTGAGAACGAAATGGTATGAACAGTAAAGCGGGAAAACGAAAATTTAGGGCAAAATGTAGCGGTGATCCATGTTAACAATCAGATTAAATGTAGACCGTTGGATCGTATTCACGCGGATTGCTAATTTTATTAATTTTTTAATTTGAAAACATCTATAGCAACACTATATAAAAATGTTGCATCGTGTTACACTTGTTTAGCTAGAGCAACACATTTTTATGGCTAAGGTAACACTAAAAATACAACGTTGCAGTAGGACCAAAATTTTATAGCTATCGCAACATTTTAGCTGGCAACACCTTGCAAAAATGTTGCAGAAGGTCATTTATGGCGTAGTGATAGGAGTAGGCTCTACTACTGACATCGTCAGGCCCGATGACATGAACAAACCCAGAGAAAAGCAAAGCAAGATTAGGACCATATCCTGGATTTCCAGCTCTGAAAATGAAACTTCTATCCCAAGTGGTATCATAAAACAGTTCCTTGTTCGCCTCACCTACATCACCATCCCTAGTAAGGGAAAGACTCTCACCCTCAATGTGATAGTATAGTAGTCTACTCACTCCATCATCATCACTCATGAACTTGAGGTACTTATCACTTATAGGAGAATATCTCATGTCAGATGGTATATGAACACAAGTTTTCTCATCAGAATACCAGGATATTCCATCAAAAGAAGGAACGTTGCTAATGGAGGCAACTGAATCAAGCACATCCTTAAGAGCAGGCGGCACCGAATCTAAAGGTATAACAGGGACAACAACCTCATCAAAATAGTAAGTGTGAGAAGAGGCAACATCAACTGGATGAACATACCCACTTCAAAATTAGGCGACGAAGAGGGTCCCTAACTGAAGGTGGAACCAGAGCAATAGAACGACTGACAATGGAAGGACAAGCTTCCATATGGTGCCCAAACGACTGACATGACATGCAAATATCATGTTTCCAACCATAACGAACAACTACCTCTACAACGTGACCCTCCGTTACCCAAGCCTTAATCTTATCCGAAAGCGGCTTAGACGGGGTAATTTCAATCAATGCCTTCGCATATACTATTCTTTATCTTGCAATTGTATTGGCATCAAAACATTTTAATTTCCCAACAACATTAGCTAACCAATCCAAACCAATCATAGATTGCAAAACAGAAGGAATATGCAAAAAATAAGTCCAAAATGGAATGGATAAAACCTAAGACCTGAGGTGTCGATAGACGGACTCCATGTGGTCACAATAAAAGGCTTACCTCTTATGAAGGAAGGATCCGCACCGAGGACACGAAGAGGCTCCTCAGGCCGGGTGAACTTAAAGTAGAACATAGAGTTAAGCAAATGCACATAAAAGGAACCTTTAATTTTCCAACCACTGGAACAATTTTATTTAACTACCGAGTATGGCGGATTGGAATCTAAGAAAAAACCAACTAAGAAATCTAACCAATATGCTTCTCCCACCGTATCACCTCTACTGGGGGAACTATAATGCCATCTTCTTCCACCATTTCAAAAGAACATGGCACATACATGCCAGCATTTCGCGGAAGGGAAGTGAACAAAGACGGCCATTTAATGGGGGTTAATCGTATCAGCATCTTTCATACTAGAATTACATGCTTTAGAAATAGATTTGGAATTGGTTGTTCCATAGGCAACTGCGGTGCCACCAAGACTAACTGCATTATGAGAAGCGGCCATCGATGTAACATCAACATAAACACAATCTACATGAACAGGGCCAACATCCATAACATGATCGACATTCAAACTAGCGATACCTCTACTCTTCAAATTCTGATCATCCCCTAACCCAGGCACAATCGTTTCCACCCATTGGCTAGAAACACGACCCGCCTCCGCTAGGAGATTGGTTAATGGGTTCGGACATATCTCAGTTGAGACATCAACTATGCCAGAGATCGGCATCGAATGAGAAACTGCAAGGGAGTCTAACAAAACGGCAAAGGGGTTATCAACCATGGTCAGAGGAACATTTCTTGTAACAAAGAGAGAAAAACGCCTGGAAAGAGACAAACCCAACAGAGGGAAATCAATTGTAGAAACAAGCTGAAGCAGGCCAGATTTGACATTTGGATTTGAATTATAGGGTTTTTCAGATCTAGTCATAGAATTAACAACAGAGGATGAAGCAGGGAGACGAGACGTGGAAGGAACGACAAAGAAGAAGCACGCGAAAAAGGACGAGAGGAGAGCCTATTGAAATTAAACAGAAGATTTTACAGTTTTGGAAACTTACTGGTTTTGTGGAAATGATGTTAATAGTAAAAAATTTTGAAAGAAAAGATAAATAAAGTGAAATTATTATTTTGATTATCACTTGAGCTTAAAAGAAATGAATTAATTAGAGTTAGATAAATAGAATTACATAGCCTATAGGGACTGAATTGACTATGGACTTCAGAAACATTGAAATGTTTGGGGTAGAGATAGGAAGTAACATGGGGATTTAGTGAAATTTTCAATCAACGTTTGAATTGGAAGGATAGAGTACTAAATCAATCTTCTTATAATGATGAAGAGTGAACACCACTTTGTATTTTTCTACTCAAGTATAGTTTGAATTGTAGAATCTTCGGGCAAGAAAGTTTGGAAAGTATTAATTGGGCAAAACATATTTTCAAAATAAAGAAAGAGTAAGCCAAGGTATTTTATTGCATCAAAGAATGTTATGGATGCAAGAGGTTTTCTCGGTTTGGCTGGCTGCTATAAGAAAATTTTAGTTTTCTACGAAACTCAGAATTTAAGCATGCATTTATTTAAAGGAGTTATTGGCTAGTACACATGAAGGATTATCCAACCCATGATCTTGAGATAACAGCTATTATTTTGCTCTTAAGTCTTGAAGGTGATTTAAGATGTAGGTCCTTAAAATGTTAGTTGTTTTAACATTGCCAAAAGAGGAAAATGATTTAGATTATTTGTGGGTGGGTGGTGTTGATCGGACATTTTAGGTAACATTACGCCACACATTTTTCTTTTGGCTTGGGAAGTTATAGGCACCATGCATGTTGTTTTGACTTGGTGAATTATAGGTAACCAAGCAAGTAGGTTGTCATTTTATAGTATATGTTATATGACGATATTTATAAAGTAATTGATACTTGAGTTGTCGTCGCAACTACAAGTACGTTGTTGGGGCTAATGTGACATGAGTTCCATAAGATGTTTACCTGGCTAGGACATCGTCCATTTTAGATGTTCCTAGATGAGTTTTTGGGTATGACATTATTTAAGTATTGAACATTATGTCTACTGGATTAAAATTGCAAGACACCATTCCATCTTGAGTTGACTCGACCAAAAAACAGTTGGAATAAAATGATGATAAGTTACGGTAAATTTTAGAATTTCAAACTACAAAAGATATCCTATATGAAGTTGGAGTCAAGATTGTACAAGGGATGGTTAATTAAAGGATTTGGATTCTCGTTAAGAAAAAAATGCTATTAGCACGCATTAAGAATGCGAAGACGATTTTCATATAAAATAAAAATTGTAAATTTTTGGTAAGATTTGGAGGAAAGGATAATATGATTCTTTCCGATCATCCCTTGGAATGGAAGAAGGCTATTTATTTAAGGAAGTTCATGAAAGACTAACTTATGATACATAGTTTGCATTGCATAACAGTTGCACGTGAACGATGTATCGCCTAGTCGATTACCGTCAATGCTAAAGTAATTTTAGGTTACGATTTCACTTAAATTTAGGACTTCACTTAGACTTAGGATTTTAACTATTAGATTCGAATAGGAAAATAGACCAAGTTACCCTGCTAGAATAATTGAGTATTTACTTACTGGTATACTGAAGAACTTAGGATAAATCCTTACAAACTATAAACATGATACCTAGGTACCACGACTGTGTAAGGACTGGAGAAACGAATCAGAAATAAAATGAGATAGCTTAAGTTGAATCAATTTGAAAACGAAGTTATGCTATTTTCAACAATTTAATAAATCACCAGGTTTTTGTATCCTTGGTTGAAATGGAGGAATAGCAAAAGATCTAAGTTTGTAGATATTAGGGGGAACACCATCCACTTTCGGGTTGTTTTACCTTATCATCCAGAAGAGGAGGTAATCAGTGTATTACTGGATGGTTTAAGGCATTGGGTACATACATTTGGGTTAAAGTTTTATGCCAGTAGTAAAGTCAACAAGTTGAGATAAGAAGAACCGATCCAGTTAGACTTAGAAAGTGGATATGATGTGTAGAAGGATAAAGACTGCATAAGATAGGAAGTAAACATATGCTAACAGGAGACACACTGAGTTGAAGTCCACGATGGATGATAGGGTCTATGTCAGCATCTCGCCACTTAGATATGTTATTGTGTTGGTAGTTTAAAAAAGTTAGCACCAGGGGTTGAGGGCCTTTTCAGATTGTAGATAGAGTAGGGAAATTAGCCTATGGAATAGAGCTTCCTAAAGGATTGATGAGAGTTCGCAATGTTTTTTTCATGTGTCATACTTACGGAAATGTTTATATGGTGCAGCTACTGTGGTTGAATCGTGTTAGTTAGGAGAAGTTGAAGTGGATAGGGAGTCACTTGTTCATCGTGCACCTTCCGTATTATTGAGCACAAGTGAAAGCGACTCCACAACAAAGTAAGTAAACTGGTTAGAGTCTAGAGGGGAGATGGCCCAGTTGAGAGTACATGAGAGCCAGAGTAGAAGATCCGGGCTACCCTTCCAGAGCTCTTTTCTGAAACGTTTCCATTTTAGTTAGTATAACTATTTGTATGCTTGGTATTTAGCTTACTAGATTTCATAGGTAGGAATGTTAGAATGCTAAGTAGGTTGCGAATGTGTCATTAGGATATGTTTTGGATGATGGTTGCTAATGGATGAATTTTATTAGTTAGTATTGCATATAACGGGCTGATATTTTTGGTTAGCCTACACATACAACCTTACTCACATTATTCTGTTAGTCAGATATGTATGGTTGTTGCATTTTTCATAGGTGTTGAATGGTTGCTCATCCATATAGAATTGCAAATATAAGATATAGCATACATTTTGGATACATGGCATAATTACTTGTATTTCAAAAGGTCGACTAGTTCAGAAGGTCGCCTAATTTTACATTAGTTATATGTTCATATGCATTTTATATCTATATGCATATGTTGCATTAGAAATTTTAAATTAAGGACAATGGTTGCAAGTGGTTGATGATTGAGTAGATGGTTGTAAGCATTAATTTCGTACGTATGAGTTGCAATTTTTTCATCATTGGAGATTTGTGGGACGAAATCCTTTTGAGGGGAGAAGCATGTAACACCCCACAAAAATGAACCAAAAATTTAATAAAGAAATTAAATTAAATATAATAAGGTTAAAAATAGAATTTTCACAAACATTTGAATTTGGCCACGGAACTTGCATTGTTGCGTTCATAGCGATTTTCTAAACAATTTTCATATATGAAGTTTCATAGTCGAAGTTCGTATGAAAAGGTTATTAAAGTTTAAAGATTTGAAAAATAATTAAAATATATAACAAGAAGTATTTTAATTCAAGAAAGTTTCGCCGATCGACAAACTGGTGGGGACCGATCGACCCATACCGGTCGACGGCTCCAAACCAAGCGTTTTACCGCTTAGGCACTGTCGGCTAGGAAAACGCTAGGACGAACGGTCCAAATTTCATATAATTAAAACTTAATGACCGTGATAGTTTCCTGCATCTGTAAAGAACATTGTAAACCCTACATACCTTGCCTGAGAACGTTTACTGTACCAAAACTCTGTCTTCCAAAACTCTCTCTTCTTCTTCAAATCAACCAGTTCATCAAAAATAAAAGCAAAAACAAAATCAACGATTAAAATCAAAGATTGGAAAGAAGAGGAGACAATCAAATTGAAGATAAGGAAAGGGAGAAATCAACAATTTAAAGCGAAGGCGATTCAAGGCGAATTAAGAGGGAAAAAGCTTACACAAGGTGAGTGGGTTGATTAATAAAATATGAGGATTAACAAGTAATTTGATTTATTTATATATCTATTTGATTTGCGAATTTATCCGGTTTGAATCTGAAATGAAAAGTTTATTTAATTTGGAGATTATTTTAATTGCAATTATACGGAGGTAAAAGTTTATTCGTTCTTCGTTGAAATCTGAGATATTGTTTATTTAATAGTGCAAGTATATAGAAATTGATTGTTTTGAAATAATATTGAGATATGATTTAAATTGATTTTAATATGCATACACCTTTTATTCGATTTGAATTGAATTTGAGATTTAAAATATATACACCCTGTTGATTTCATCTTGGATTGATTTTGGATGAACATACGCGATTATAAAAATTATTAAGTTGAAACTGTATAAATGAAATTTAGATTAATCACGAAAATCGTTGGAATTACATGCAGAATTGTAGACTTGAACATATGTGTGAAATCTGTTTAGAACCTAGAAATATAGTCGTTGTTGAACAAAACTGAATTTACTGTAAATTGTGATTAACATTACCAGAAAGAAAAGAAAAAAAAATCAAAACCTGATAGGTCGACCTCCTCACTGTAGGCGGTCATAACAAGTAGTCGACTGCTACAATGGCGGGCGGTTGGCCGATAGACGTGTTTTTAGCGTATGTTAAACATCAGCTTAAAGCCCAAATTATATATATATGTATATGTATATGTATATGTATATATATAGTATGTTAGTTAGGAAATTAGTTCCCTAATTCTTGACTTTTAGATGTTATGCGACTGGATAGATGTGTACGTGAGCAATTAGGCTCAGACATTATTTATTTGGAAAATTCGATATTTAACAAAGGCAACTCGATCGCCAGTGGCACTAACAAGACATTCATCGGTGGATGCACAACACTATTGGTGGATGCCTAGCGCGATGCAGGAAGACAGGCACTAACAGGAGGTTCCTTGGTGGATGTAACATTGATGGTGGATGCCTGCACGGTGCAATAAGTGGCGGCGTTACCATTGAGCTTTGACATGGACATAGCCTACCCTAAGACGTCTTTGGTGCGAGTCGGCATTGCGGATTCCTCTCAATACATAAGTGCAATACATTGTATTCGTAGTTTGGGAAACGAAGTCCTAAGAATGATGCTGGATGCGATCCTATGTTAGGAGTAGTCCCAGAGGTTATTAGTCTGATCTGTCGTTGTTTTGTGGTTCGATTAATTGTTTGACCTCAAGTGTAAACCTTCACAAGATGTTGGGTGTATGTGTATTTAGGACTATATCCCTTAAGTTAATGAAACCAACCTTAGTAAGTAGTTTACAAACACAAGAAGGGCACTCTAAGTCACATAGATTGTAAATGAAGTAAATTGCTTCTGATCACCACATGTTTAGTAATACAACTCATTCATCGGACTTTTGTCCGACCCACTCCTTTCATTTTCACTCATCACAGGAAGACAGGATGACAGGACAACAGTTGATTTGACATAATACGTAGAGAAAGGAGCTAAATGCTAGAGTTCCATTATTCTTCTTTTTCCTCGTGTAGCTATTTATTGTATTAAATGTTTGGAAAATTTGAAAATATTGTATACGAACTAAGTATTTTTGGAGACTATTTTTCTGAAATTTCTATGTCCAGTACATATATTTTAATTTATTTCACTGTGAGATCTGAAAGTCTAGAATACTTTAGATAATATTTTAGTCTCTGTAATGTTTTCAAAACCAACAACTCGTACGTCTTAACACGACGCAAGACCGAAAGTCACCATGGACTTTGATTTTGGTGTGTCCAGAGATGCAGGTTGTTACACTTACTATTTCTCATCACTTATATTCTGATATTAGTTCATATAAAATGAATGTTGTATGTTTAATTTATGGATATTTTTTATATTATTTCATATCAAATGAACTTTTCAAGCTTTTAACATGTCTTTATAAAACCCTAGATCTAAAATCTCATTTTACAATTTAAGTTACGAGTTTGCTCTCAAACTTTTTTTTATGCTTACATTTCATACAAATATAATTTGTTACTCTTTGGCCTTCTCTCCATCTACGAATAAGATAAATGGCTAGTTCTATTCTCATTCTACTTTCCTCCTTTCACACCTCTTTTAGTTTGAAACAATTTTCATATCCCACTTTTTCCTTTTCGCCCTCCAATTTATGTCCAAATGACGTCATTTTTTTTAAACCACGTTCAAATGTGACATGGTTGGTTCATGAACCCCGCTCGTTCCAAACGAGGTGATTATACAAATCTCGCTCGATCCAAACAATGTGATTATACAAACTTCGTTCGATCCTAACTAGGTTATTATATGAATATAGTTCGGTCGGAGCGAGGTTGTTGCATAAACCTGAGTAAGGATTTTACTTTAACATCGCTCTGTTGGAGCTTATTTTAATGACTGTTTCTCTTGAACGTGATCTGATATGATTTGAAAATATAGACAATTTTGAAACATTAAAAATTAATAAAATAGTAAGGTGTAAAAGTAGAAAAGCGGAGTTTGAATAGAACCATCCTAAACTGATCCATGCTTCAACCATATTAGAATTTTACTTGTACTTAAATAAGCATTTATTAGTTTTGGCCTTTTCTCAAGTGATATTCCAAACCGTATCAGATCTTAGTAAAGTTGCAAATTTGAGAAGGCATATATAGTTGTCGTTTGGTAATGATAACCGAATATGAAGAGAATATACTTATTATAGAGACACAAAAGGCAACTCTAATGATTGAAGCTATAATACTTTACTTGTTTAGAAGGGAAAAAATTACGTATAAATAAGACCTACTATTTGTATTTAGTTACGTACAATCATGGATGTTTCAGATACTACTATAAGTCTAAAGCTCAAATTAAATCTTTATTTTTTTTACTTGCATAATGCGTAGTAATTATGCGATGGATGCAATTATTTTTCTTTCCCACTGTTTTCATTCTTGCCTGCATCTTCTCTTTTCTTTTAATAATTTTCGTAATGATATAAAGTAATTTTGTAATGAATTTGTTTATGGATAAATCTAGAGTATTTATGTATGTGGCATACAATCTAAATTAATACAATATTTCGTAATAATAATTAAGGTGCATGCAAAGTGGAAAAAAGCTGCTACTTTGCACATGATCATAGATTCATAGTATCAGATTGATAATTAAAATATTCTAGGAGGCCTTTTAATATATTTTTTCATTCAAGACTAGATCCTGTAGGAAATCTCATTACGTGCAATGAGCATGTTGATTTTACTCATACTGATCTGGACAAGATGTATGGTGTTTTCGAGGATAATAAATTACATTGTCTTTTCTGAGTTATGATTGCACTATTATGGGACCAATTCCTCAGTACTCATTTCGCATGTCTCCATCCCAGGTCCATCCCAGCGATTCATGTTTTGTCTTATTTAGTAGTAGATGAGACTCACTCAAGTACTCAACAACAATTAGATCCTGTAATGTAACCTGTAGGGTTTTATTTGAACTCGACACATTGGACTGCAATGTTATTTGCCAAGGCCATGCGTTTATGGACATTTGTCTATACATTCTCAAGCTGAATGATTACGTCTATTGTTCCCTTTATCCTCTTTCACTGTGTCTTAAAAAATTCCAATCGTTCATCACAACAAATTTGATGAATTGATGGCGTCCATCATATTTGATGAATGATGGGTGATACCAATGAATAACCAAGATTATTATACTACGTAGAAACGGATAGGATGGTGACAAAGAAACAACTTCTCTGTTCATATTTCACGTGTCATCTTGTCTTAAATTTATCTCAACCATTCATTTTTGTATTACTTAATAGTATGGTGAGATCTAATTAACAATTAGATCATGTGATGTAGGGCTGGATTTGAAGCGGACACATGAGAATCCTAAATATGGGGACATAGGAATGTAGCTGATGATTATGTAGGGCTGTCAATGAATACTTGAAAAATCTGAAATCCGTCCGCATCCGCATTCGAAAAACAGATAAATATTCGATATCTGAGAAAACGAATGTAGATGCGGATACGAAGATATCTTCGTCCGAAAATTATCCATTTGGTTCTTGTCAAGATTATAGTTCAAATTATATGTATTTTAGTGCAGTGAAAAATATTCGTTTATTATTTTATTAAATTAGTAGTTTATATTATATGCACTTAATGCTTGTTAACTGTTCAAAACTATTTATTATTATCATATTTATTAATTTTTAACACTTTTATAATCAATGAGATTGAAAAGTATTTCACTACAAGACACACAGTGCATTCCAACGGCGGCCAGACGTTGACGGCCGTTGGAAAGCCGTTGATGGACGTTGAAAACGCCGTTGATATACATTTCAACGGCGTCCAACGTCTACCAACGGACCCAACGCCCATATACCAACGTCTTCTAACGTTTAGGTTGTCCACGTGGAAGAAGATGTTGACCAAATAGACGTTGGAAAGACGTTGGAAGACGTTGGAAGATCCGATGGAGGACGTTGTAAGACGTTGAATAAATGTGCCAGTAAACCGTTGGTGGATGTTGGAAGACGTTGGAAATCTGGGTGTTTTTTTTTACAGAAACAACAATGCAAGCTTCCAACTACCTCCAACATCGTATATCTCATAAAAGCTCAATTTCGAGCACATATACAACAACATATCTCACATATAATCAATCATAATAGTAAATCCAAGTAATAAGCATATATACTAATCAATATACACAATACAAATCAATATAAACAACATAAACCTTCCAACATCAACATCCAACAAAACGTCCAATCCAACAATATCCAAACTACTACGTCAACATTTCAAAAATCACATTCAAACCAACATCCAAAACATCAGAATGTATCAAATCCTCACACTCTCCAAATATACATGTCCATAGCAAAACAAATCAAATCATACCTGGAATCACTCTCCTCCAGAACCACCAGAAGACGGAAACCGGCCGTATTGCTCCATAAACTCCATAAGACGCCTATTCAGCTCCTCCGTCTTGGCTTCGGTGCGGATATTGCGTTCCTCGAGCGCGGCGACCTGGGCTCTGAGCTGTGCAATCTCATCTTATCTTGAGCCCTCTGATACTCAATCTGAGTCGTCTTAGCCTGTAAATAAAATTTAAATTATCAGTGTTTAATAATTGTAATTCGTGTTTACTATAATCCATCACAATGTGCAACAGTTGGTTCAGAATAATTATTTTAAAATTTAAGTTAAAGTTATTACCGATTGATTCCCAAAACCATAGCGTCTGCCATGTGCCGCTGGATCCATGACAGACTCAAAAATAGCGTCCTCCTCATCGGCGGTCAACTCGTCGCGCCCAGAGCCCTCGAGAATGGAAGTCTGTGCTTGCTGAAACTTTTGCTGTTATGAAAAATAAGTTGAATTTAGATAACATTATTTTAATTAACTTATATAAGTGTTAAGTCATTATGTTACTTACATATGCGGACTGCGCTTTGGCATCGTGATCCTAGGAGTATGAAACGGTGCCTGCTTCGTCGACCTGGCTCAAAGCATGAGTATGCGTGAAAACATCCCAGTAACTCACAGAAGCACCACCACGCTGTCTCTCCTGAAATATGTCCATATACATATATATTATATATATATTGTTACATTATCTACAACTTAGAACTTAAAATCTTTAAATTATTATCGTAATTAATAAATATACCAAGTCCTCTCGGTGATGCTGAAATGACTTGGAACCACCACGATGTGTGACAGGGTTCTTGCTCCTATTGGCTGAGTTCCTCTCGACTTCCTCTGTAAATTTAATTTAAAAACAAAAATTGTTTAACATTTCTAGTTAGTATTTGCGTAGAAGAATTTAAATTAAACATGTGATAAATTTACCTGAAACTCCTCGTTTCCCTACCATGTCACAAAATCATCCCACACAGCTGCGCTCATCCACTGAGGCTTCTTTCCCGCTGTTTTTAAGCTGTTTACTGTTTCCCGGTAGTTCTTTGCGACTTTGCTGCACCAGTGGTGATATACGACTGAAATATCAACGTCCTGAAGGTCCACTTCCGCCTACACGTTTGCCAAAATAAGAGTTATACAGCTTTTGTAAATAATGTAAACATGAATTGATATAACATGTTCCTAATATATAAAGTGACATACCAAAAAATCCTGCCAAATAGTCTGTTTAACATTATCTGGAATCAATGTCCACTTAGGCCAACATCCGGTCATACGACCCATGTACGCCCGTCGAGATATAGATAGAACTACTTGAGTCGGCTTCAAAGAGAAACCACTGTGTTTAAACAGAGAAAAAACATTTAATATTTCATGACTACTATATATTTTCAGAGTAGATTGTACGAAAATGAAATTTAATTTTGAAATTTAATACTTACCTTTGATCTGCTTTTGGCTTTAGCCACACCACAGGACGCCGTAGCTCCTGTGGTGGACCACCGCCATCACCACCGTCCGGACGAGCATGCCCTCTCTGTGAGGAAGAGGGAGACCCAGAATGTCCACCGGTACGTCTACGTGACGACATACCTATATAATACATGTTACAAACAAATATTATAACAGAAAATAAAATGACTATATGTAAAACATACAGTATGGCGTAACATAAAAACGAGATGTGATATATATCATATATTAGCATACCATTTCATTTTTAATGAAAACAGGATAATGTTAAAAAAAAAATTACCTTCTCAAAATGTAGATAGTTGATCAGTCCTCGTCATTTTCGGATTCAGACTTTGTTTCGCACTCTATATTTTGTTCCTCTGTACTCTCAAATGCTTCAATTAATGCATTTGATTCATCGTTTAGAGGAAAATCTGTTTGATCGTCGGTTATTATTATTCCTCTATTTTCCTCGATATCTGCTTGGTAAGCTTGTTCTTCGGAAATATTCCGTCCATCAAATGTAAAACTTGCCTTTGTTTTAAAAACGGCCGACCAATCTATTTTATCTCTTCTTAGAGATGGGTAAGAAGCATAATAAACTTGAAGAGCTTGTTTGGCAAGTACAAAAGGATCGTATTTATAATAACGTGAAGTATGTTTTATTTCTATAAGATTATATTTTGGGTGCACGTTGATTCCAGAACCTGGAACGTTGCTGAACTAGTTGCATTTAAACAAAAATACTTCTTCCGCGGGTCGTGTGAAATACGTCAATTGCAAAACCTGGGTTAGCACGCCATAAAAATCATGTATATGACCATTTGGATCATCACTACCTTTAACAAATACACCGGTATTGTTAGTTAATTTTTCGGCACCGTATTCTTTGGTATTAAATTTATATCCATTGACAAAGAATATTGGATAGGTCTTCACTTTCCTTTTTGGTCCCATAGCTAAATGTTTCAATCCTTCGTCTACAACACAATTTGTTGTATCAAAAACGTACTTAGAAAACCAAGAAGCGAATTCTTTGCCGATATCGCCGTTAGGATGTTGTGATTCGTAAATACTGCAATTATATAACAAATGTTGCATTATGATTAAGATACACGTGTGTGCATATATTTGTGTATACACACGTGTTGATGATATATATATATATATATAATATATATATATATATATAAGTAAATTACCTAACAAACGGTGCAACTTCGGCACAGTTGATAAGAACATATGTGTGTGCAACATGATAATCTCTATCATCCAACCATACTTCCACACAAGCACCAGCAGACCGACCTTGTTTTTTAAAAATTGATAAGGTCGTTTGACAATCATCTTGATCAATGCCTTCATCATTACGCATAACACTTTCAAATGATATGTTCACATGGTCACTAAAATAATGAGAGAGAAAAAACGAAGCTTCTTCTTCGATATATGATTTGCAAATCGAACCTTCAACTCGAGCTTTCTATCTCACTTTTTTTTAGATGATTTAAATACCTTTCAAATGGATACATCCATCCATATTGCACAGGCCCTCGAAGACGTGCTTCTAATGGAAGATGAATAGGTAAATGTTCCATAATATTGAAAAAACCTGGAGGAAATACTTTTTCCATTTTGTAGAGCAATATCGGGATTTCTTCCTCAAGTTTACGTAGACGATCAACTTTTAATGTAGTAGAACAAATCTCTTTATAAAAAAGACTAAGTTCTTTTACAACAGTCCAAACTTTTACGGACAACAGTTCTTTAAAAGCGACGGGTAATAAATTTTCCATCATAACATGACAATCATGACTTTTCATCCCGCTAAGTTTATTGTTTTTATAGTCGACACATCTACGAATATTAGAAGATATACCATCCGGGAATCTTAGTCCTTCCACCCATTTTAAAAGTACTTTAACTTGATTATTGTCTAGCTCATAGCAAGCTTTTGGCTTTTTTGTGTCATTTGGCTTTATATGAAGCTCGGGACGATTACATATTACTTCGATATCACGTCTTGATTTCAGATCATCTTTCGTCTTCCCCTTGATATTCAAAATTGTATTAAAAACATTATCAAACACATTTTTCGCATTATGCATCACGTCAATATTATGACGAATCAGGAAATTTTTTCAATAAGGCAACTCCCAAAATATGCTTTGTTTGCACCAGTTATGAATCGATGATTTACCTTGAATTTCAATTTGTTCTCCGGTTTCATGTAGCTTTGGATAATCTTTTACAAGTTCATAAATATCTTCGCTTGACCAAACCGTAGGTGGTCTCAAAGTTTCATGTCCATTAGCTGTAAAGTTTTTCTTATCTCTTCTAAAAGGATGATTAATATGAAGAAAATATCGATGACAGTCAAACCATGAGATTTTCTTTCCATGAGGTAAAGAAAATGCTCGTGTATCTTTCATGCAGTACGGACAAGCTAGACGACCAGTCGTACTCCAACCTGAAAGCATTGCATAAGCAGGAAAATCGCTGATTGTCCACATCAAAGAAGCATACATGCGAAAGTTTTTTTTTGAAATATCATATGTTTCTACTCCTTCGTACCACAGTGTTTTTAATTCTTCAATCAAATGTTGTAAATAAACATCGATTCCTTGTGTCGGATCATTAGGACCAGGGACGACAACTGTGAGAAACATATATGTAGTTTTCATACACATCCATGGAGGTAAATTATAAGATGTAATTATAGGCCATGACAAATATTTAGAACCAAATTGAGAAAATGGTGAAAATCCATCCGTACATAAACCAAGTCGAACATTACGACTCTCGGATGCAAAATCAGGATATTTGTGGTCAAAATGCTTCCATGCTTCCCCATCAGCTGAGTGTGTTAACGTATCTTCTTCCCGTGTTCTAACACTATGTCATCTCATATGTTGCGCGGTTACAGAAAATGCATATAACCTTTGAAGTCTATGAGTAATTGGTAAATAATGCATACGTTTATACGGGACATCCTTTCCTTTTTTCTTTCTTGATTTGTACATTTCCTGATTACATATTTTACAATTTCTAAGGTTGATATCTTCTTTCCAAAACAGCATGCAACCATTTAGACATATATCTATTTTATGATACGGTAAACCAAAAGCTGACATCATTTTTTTTTACTTCATAATGATTTTCGCACATTAAATTATTAGGAGGCATATGCCGTTTCGCAGCTTGTACAACAGCTATAAATCCAGCTTCTGTGAAGTTGTATTTAGATTTCATCGCAATGTATTCAGCAGTCACTAATAATTGGGTTCCGCTTGTGCAGCCTTCCCAAAGGGGTTTCTTTGCGGCATCTAATAAATCATATATTTTTTTGCCCCAATATTTGGTTCTTCTTCAGCATTACCATCATCATCAATTAATTGAGAAACAGGAAACATTAACCGTGCAGCATCTTCAACCATATGTTCTACGAGATTCGTCGTATCAATTTCAGTACACACTACCTCCTCAGCTTGTACATGATTAGATGCTAACGGTTCTCCATGACGATCCCAAACCAAATAGTTCGGCACGAAACCGTATTAACGCAAATGAACTCTAATCATTTCTGGTATCAAATGCTTTAACATTTTGCATTTAGTACATGGACAACGGATTTCTTCGTCGTTTCTGTTATTACTTAAAGCGAAATCAATAAATACGCGAACACCGTTATTAAACTGTTCACTTATTGAGCCTCCATTTTCGACCCTTCTTTTTTTGTACATCCAGCTTCGATCAGTAAAATAATTGTCCATTTACCTACGTATATAATTAAAAAGTACGATATAAATTTAAAAAATTGACATTTTATTAAAACAATATTATTGGTGAATTTTATATTAATAGATCATTGACACTTTGTCGATGGGTCATCCTATCTCCCATTACAAATACAATAACGTAATTAAATCGCGTAAATCATTTCAATTTAAACGATTCAACAAAATTTCGGCAGCACTTCGCTTTAGTTCCCTGAACAGTACACATTTGCGTGTACACAGGGAACATAAAGGAAGCGCTGTCGAAATTCTATGAACCATTTAAAATGAAATGTTTTACGGGATTTAATTACGTTATTGTGTTCGTAACTTGTCCAATACAGGGACAAATCCAACAAATATTGTATACGATGAATATAGATGTCCGTTGTGTTAAAAAACGAATATCCACATAACGATCATATACAATACTTATCAGACGGGGCCGAAAGACACTCTAAGGGTTTCGTGAATATAAAATATCGTTTTTGAACTTTTTTAAAATACATAAACTAATTGTATGCTCACTAACAACTAACGTTTCCAAACAAACCTAAAACTAATTGTATGCACATTATTCTATTGTTAACACAAACTTAAATATATATAATCTTGCAATACATAAGTTAATAAGATAAATTATGCCTCAATAAACTAGATTATACATACAATAAGGCAATACAAACATTTAATACACTAATTTAACAAATTTAATTAAATATAGGGATTAAGGTTTATACATTTTTTGAGAGATTAGGGAGTTAGAGAGGACGAGAGGGAGGCTTGGAGTCGGAGGAGGAGCCGTTGATCGTCGGAGCAGCGGGGGGGAGGGGGGAAGGTCGGAATCGGAGCAAATTTGGGAATTAGGGGATATTTCAGCCGAATGGGGAAGAAGAAGCTGAGCTTCTGTTTTGCTCGGGAATTTTCAACGTCATTCAACGGCCGCCAACGTCTACCAACGTCCTACAGTTTTTAACTAATAAAATATACGAGAAAACACTGGACGTTAGAAGACGTTGGTCAATGACGTTGGAGGCCGTTGGAAGGCTCCGTTGGAATACACTGTGTGTCTTGTAGTGTTTATGTTAAACTAATTTTTTTTATAATCCTTGATTTATCGGTTGTTAACGGATAGAATAATTATTCGATATCCGTCTGTATCCGCGGATGCGGATATCCAATATCCAAAAATGATTTCGGATGCAGATGCGGACATGGCACAATCCGCATCCGAATGCATCCGTTGACATGCCTATGATTATGTACTACTCCTCATACAACGTTTTACCAACTTTGTTTAACGTAGAATGTTTCATCGTAGTTCTTTATTTTTCCCATAGAATTTGTGTATTTAGCAAAATGCAGTATATTAGCTGCTGCAGTTCAAATCTGTACTTGAATAATAGCTATCAAAGCATGTTTGTATAAGTAAATGTATCGGTACTATTTTGTAGCTAACATTCGAACCTTCTCAGGGACAAGCAAGCTTGTCAACTTTTATACTTTTTGGATTGTGAGCTACTCTGTGACTTCATACCATTTGAGAAAAAGGTTAGAAGTTCAAAGCACTAACAACGAAATTACTCACCCAAAAAGTACTGCTGGTTTTGTTAAAAACCTGTCATGGAAATTACAAACCCCAAAGGTACCGCTGATTTCCCAGGCACTTTGCAGTTAAAGGGGTATTGCAAACTAAGCAAGTCACGGCAGTAAGAAGAAATTGACTTGCGGAAAAGAAAAAAAATTGTTTCTGACAATTAATACACATATTTGGTTATGTTTATTTCTCTTTCTAATTGGCTGATCAATTTATTTTTGGCATAAAATATTAACTTGAGGATTAAATAATTGAATGTTATAAATAGAACTTAGAAGAGTGAGTGGAATAAGGTAGAAAAGTATTAATTGTTTCTTCCTTCTTCCATCTTTGTTCTATTCTCTAAACACTAAAAAGTAACTGTCATATAGATTAAGGCTCCTTCCTGATTATGTATTGATTCTATTTTTGTTTTGTTTACTTTTACTTGATGTATTAATAGTAAACAATTGTTTTTGAGAATCGATATAAATTGTTGTTAGGTAGAATCATATGTGTTGTTCTGCTAATTTCTTTGTGTTTTAGATCTATTTTCATCATTGTTTGTTTTCAAATACTATTATTTTCATCCAATATTATTTTGAAGTAGGATTCCGCAACGTTTTTATTCTTATCAGATTTTGCGCAACAAAAATCTTAATAAACATCATTATTTTCTTCCGATAATAATGGAAGTATTTGAGATACAAACTCTATGTTGTTTCACACAGAGATGTGTGGACGGATCTAGAAATTTCAAACAATAACACATACATTCACCATTTGGTCCATTTATTTTCATATCTTCATTTCTAAATTAAAGTAAGTTGGTATCTATGCAGCCATTGTTGTGGTTCTTTTTATTTACTTGTTATTTCAGATACATTCAAAGGAGGAAGCTCTGGGTTACTTTTTAACCACTTGGCAATGATACTATGGCTTTTTCCATCGTTAGGCGGCAAGGGGCAAGGAGTATGTAAGTTGCTTTACTTCAATTGACATGTAGCTGCAGCTTGACGTTTTAGCTTTTTATTGGTTGCTCGTATACTGTTTTCTACTTAAATACTACATCATGGCTTATCTATGTGCTCAATTTTGCTCTCCGTGATAAGTAGCCAAGGACAAATTTATATGCTCATGGTTTCGTATACCAAGATAACAACTCCCTTTGTTAACTTAAGATGGTATGTTTTGTTTTCATCTACCTGATTCAATATACGATATATTATATGAATTTTGATGTTCTTAAGTTCAATATTATGAAAGTATTTGGATGTTGCTGGTCGAAAGAACTCTACCTCATATATTTACAATGGGGTTGCATTGTTTTTTGGTTGGTTGGCAAGTTATCCATTCATCTTTCTTTTATTTCAAAAGCTTTCAAATGAATTATGTTAAACATAAATCATATGCAAGATAAAATTTACATTCTTGACCATAAGTTACATTGGAGATAGATGCTGTCTCTCCAGTTTTATTGATTTGTATACTATTCTACCATATATTGCAACTAATGGAGATTAAATTATATGCTTGTTGTAAATTGCAAGGATCACTCTCTTCATATACTTATACTTCCATGTGTGTCTTCACTTTGATCAGGTATGGTTTAAATTTTCCAGGTTGTATGAATGATGAAATTGAGTTGCTTTATTTTTTATAGTTTATCTTCGTATTACAAAAAGGGAAATGTAGTAGCAATCGGTATTGTTGCAATAAGTGTAGAATTCAAACCATTATCTCGTTAAACAATCAAATGAGTAGACTCACTTTACAGTTCACTCAATGATCGGTCACATGATTGTACTCGAACGGTGTATCTATCACTCTACAGAACAATCAACTAGCTTGGCTTACATCTCTATATGTTGTCTTGCTGAACATTCGGGTGAGTAGGTATGTGTATTGTGTTAAAGTTTGACAAGATTATATATAGAGTCTAAGTGGTTCAAAATAGCTTGATATTGATGAAGGCGGTACTTGCAGATCGAAGCTCGAAAGCTTGAGATATCGCAATTTTGAAGTAAGAAGATTTATGGTTTTTAGTTTCTGACAATTCAGATGTCCGAGATAGGCTTTCAGACATATGAATATGATGTCAGATGTGTGAAAGACCCACTCAGACGCCTGAATGATTTAAGAGACTATCTTAGGAGTTTGCAGTGCAATTTGGATATTTTAAAATGTCTGAAATTGTAGATCAAATATCTGGGGGCGCTGAAGTCAGACGTTTGAATCAAAAATTCAGACATCTAACCGTTGTTTTGAAGACACTTTTGCTCGAACTGTAGTGTATTGTTTGTTAAGGCTTCAAAGAGCAAATTGGACATTTGCCATACGGGAATTCTTCATATAAAATCTATTTTTCATATCTCAAAAGAGATGTGTTCATTTTCAAATAGAAAAGGGATTCTCCATCAATGTTTTTTCAATTCTTAATCTCCACAAATCAAATTCAGTAGAATTTTGAGTGATCATTGTAATCAATATCTTATTTCTTTCGTTATTGGTAATAAAAAAAACTCTCTTCTAAGTGGATATACACTAACACGATGCTAGTGGAACCTATGCTGTTCGAGACGGAGTAGAGCGCTAGACGCTAAGGTTGGTTTTAGAGTCCGAACGAAGTTCGGACGGACTTTGGATGAAAATAGATGTTCGTCACATACATTTTACGCAAATAATATTCATATTAAATAATTGTACGAAATAACTAACTATTGGTTAAACTATATTGATGTTGATTGGATAATCACTACATGTTAGTTTACTATAAGTGATATTTTTGTGTGTGTGTGTGTGTATGTTTGTGTGTGTATCTGTGAATGTGTTTATATGTATGTACACATGTATATACACGTGCAAATATTTCGTATATAACTTTACAAATGAATTAACCACTTTTATAATTTACGAGCATTACAGCACCACATCGTGCGTAAATTGTTTTTCTGCAGATAATATATGTTTAGCATATTCAAGAGAAAAATGATTTGTAGAAATATTTAATCATATTTTTGCATTGAAATCAGTTGTTGTTAGTTTAAATTTTATTTTGAAGTTGCAACATCTAATTATTTTAAGTTTGAATTTTTATTTATATTATTAATTAATAATTTATTTGTTAGATTCTATTTTTGAGTGATATAAAGATTTTATGGTAATTGTAGATGGACGTTTTGAATTTGTAAAATTTTATTTGTTAGATTTTACTTTTAAGTGATATTAAAATTTGATCATATTTGTAGACGGACGCTTTGAATTTGTAAAAGGAATTTAATGGTTAGATTTTATTTTCAAGCGATATTAAGATTTGATATTAGGGGCGTTTTTGGTAGTTTATGCTGATACCAAAAAATTATGACACCAAAGGTATTACAACTATTATTAAAAGATATAAGCAACGAAACTTATATGAGTAAAGTTTGTGTTATGACAATAATTGAATATTTGTATATCAAATATTCTTAGAAAAATCGAGTACAATACTAGTGAATAAAATAAATTTCAATTTGTAGTCAGTTATTTTATGTTTAATCAAGAAATTATTTTAAAAGACTAACATAGTTAATATAAAAAATAAAGAATTTAGTAAAGCTAAATTTCGAAACAGTGAGAAATTAAAGAGTAACATTTATTCTTAAATATGAAGAAGAATTTTTATTATTTATTAACCTGTTCGTATATTTTAAAAAGATATGTAGAAATGATTTAAGCGTTAAAATTCTTGAAATTTAAATATTTGTAATAAATAAACAAAGTAACTGAATGATTTTATTCTAAATGTATCTAATTTAGTCAAGTAAAAAAATAAAGTTATACTAAAAATGCCTATTTTCTGACACTCTAAGAAAAGCTCAGCGCTCAAAATGCGCCTTAAACAAGGAGCATAATAAAGCGCTATTATAAAAGGAAGGGGTGCTAAAACTGCAAAATAGCAGCTAATTGGCGCTCGACGGCGCCCCTAACAGTATAATGTGGAATCACTATAAATTTTATGTGTGATTTACTTTCGTTATAGTTTTTATTGCTTGTTTGGATTGTGATTTGATTTTATTTGGATCAAATTATGATTTGGTGTTGAGATATTGATTGGTTCACATCTTGCAACGATCTAGCTTTTCCACGACTTTTGAAATTTGGATTAGAGCGGTCTCAACTTCAAATTTTATAATATATTGTAAAATCTTCATCTCATGAAACAGTCAAATGAGTAAATGTACATATCTAATCCATCATCTTAGAGCACAACTAACAATGACTTATTCAGTTGAAAAACTAACAATCACGCAGTCAGGTATTACTTGTTCACTTTCCCGTGGCTGGTTCGGAATGATTCGATGGCTAGTGAACTGAGCATGGGACTGATTTTTATAATGGGAAATAGTTTGCCGTTATAATATTTAGCCCTAAAATATAAATTATAACAGTTGTCATTATAATTAAGTTTTAATTATAACGGCGAAGTATATTTAAAAAAAAAAGTAGTCTGTGGTTGGTTCGGAGTTACCTGGGTACGCAACTTGTTAGCTTAGTTCGAAAGTAAGAGAGAGAATGAATGGTTGGTAATGGTATGCAAGAGCACTCAAATGAGTGTACTTGCATGGTAAATATATCATCTCGCCGAAAGTCAGGTTAGTGGAAATACATACGATTGGTTTGACATACATTTATGTCTTTTTTTCCAAACAATCAATTGACTGCACACATGTATGCTGTGATCCCATCGTCTTTAAGCAATCGGGTGAGTGGATTGTTCCCATTATCAAATTAGTTCAAATTCTACTTGGTACCCTTATCCCACCGTAGAGCGATTTGATATGAAGTTCTGATTAAGAGCCAGTGGTGTTAACTCTTTTAATTTAAATGCCTTCAAGATACTTATTTTCACTTAAAAATTTGTAAGAGATTCTTCCATTCATTTGGGTGATAATCTTGTATATGAACCTCCAAATGATGGTCCTACATTGTGGGAGATTGGAATTCTTCATTGTAATGTTGTTAAATTCTTTATTCCAGACCTCAACCCTATTTATAAATATTAACGACTATATGGATATCATCGTAAAAATTTAGGTGGTGTTTGGTTTAAAAATAAATTTTGTGTTTTTGGTTTTCAATATGTATTTCAAATATGAGAAGAATGGAGAGACGACGGAAGGGATGAAAGAAAGACGGATGAGAAGACGAAGGGGTAGAGAGACGACGGAAGAATGGATTGTTTCACGTGCTTGTGTTATTTTTCAAAACGCGGAAAATAAAAAAAAGTTGTTTTCTATTTTGTATGTTAACTTTGTTTTCTAAATTGGTCGTTTTCGACAATATAAATGCGTCGTGTTCATTTTTGGATGGACGAAAACCCAAAACTAAAAATAACAAACTAAACACTTAGCTTTTTGTCATTTAATTTCATTTGAAATTTAATGTCGTTAGTGTTCCACTAGAAAAATAAAAACTCTGGTCTGGCATCCAAATTTGTACACGCCAGCATAGACTGTCATTTGAGTTTCAATCATATTATGTCATGCAAAGTGCAATACTAAGGCTACAGTTTTCTTTTAGTTCATATAACTAGAAAAAATCATTATGCCTATATAGCAGCCCATTGCAACTGAATACTGGAATTTATTGTATAAAACAGTTGACTAAAAATCTTGTTTTTATTGCAAATTCAGGCAGTATGGTTTATGCGAAAGATATCTTGAATTATATCCACATAGCGATGTAGTTTACACTATCGGGGAAAGTGACTATAAAAAGGATTGGTTCTTCTGTCAAGTTTCAAGGTTTCTTATTCAGAGTTTCAGTTTTCATCATATGATATGATGCTATAGCAAAAATGTACTCATATGACTGCTTAATTTCTTGTAGAAAGGTGAACATAGTTGAGTACGTGATGTGCACGTAAATGTGCATATATTTACATCCATATTTTATCTCTGTTTATTTAAATAAACATCATATTTGAGCATTTTTACATGTTAAAACCAAAATTCAATTATTTTCAAACCATCATATTTTCATCTTCATTCAGGGGCAAAATGGTCATTTGTGTGCATGTGTTAATTTAAGAATATTTACTCGGACATTTTTTGATGATTTTTATAGGAATTTGGATACATATGGAAGAGACTCATATGAAGATACATGCATGCACAAATGAATACAAAGGAAAGAAGAGGGAAATAATTCAAGACCATGAACATGGAGGACCCCACCCACTTGCCTAAATCTACAATTAGAAGTTAATGAACAACTAAGTGGAGGTTAAAACTTCATGCACTTTTAATGAAAGATTAATTAGTGGCTAATGGTTACTTGGTGGCCACACTTCCTAAAGGGCATTTTGGGAAGCTCCTTAAAAATAGAATTAGGGTTTTATGCATGTATAAATAGTCCTCTTATGTACATGTAAATTATCTTCTACTCTTTCACATTAGTTAGGAAATTAAAAGAGCAAGTTGTAATGACAATATTACATGAAAATGGCTTCCAAGTCTCTTTCTTCTCTCTTCTCTACATGTCTTTCTTTGTTTTATTGTTAATGTTTATTTATATGCTCTCTTTCTTTTAATGTTCATAGCTTAGATTTACATTTATGCAAGTAGTGTAGTTTTAATTTTTATGCAAATAGTTAGTAGTTAATCTCTCTTTCTTCCTTGCTTAGTTTTAATTCCTTTGCTTTTTAATGTTGAAATTTACAAGTGTTGAATTGATAACACAAATGAGTAGCTAAACCCCTTCAATTTAGGGGTAATGAAGCTCTCTAACTTTATGTAATTTCAACATTTTTATGATTTATGATCTCTTTATTTATGCTTCATGAAAGTGAATTTTGATGTAAGTTTATACAAGTGGGTTTGATAGCTTATATTGCTTATGCAAATGAGCTATTCTTATTCAACATAAACACAATTTACATCATTATTTGCTAATCGGTTTTTGATTTTGAAATGAAAGTAAAAATAAAATTTGATGATCTCTATTACTAGTTCCAATAGTAAATAGATCATACTTAAAATAGCTTTTGCTTTGACTTCATTTTCAATTAGAATTTCTAAGTGGTATAGTTGTTGTATTATAGTTTGATAGTTTGAGTTATGTTAATTAATAACATAAACAAACAATACTTATGATAATACAACAATTATTTCACTTAATATCAAAGCTAGAGATCATAAATTATTGTTTGTTGATTTACAAAAAAATATGAGAGTGGAATTATCCCTAAATTGTTCTCTAGTCTAATAGTCTTTAAATCACATTTTAATTCTAGCTTTAGCTTCTTTTTTTTGTAGTTAACAACTTCATCTCACTTTGGTCAAATTTGATTGAATTGAAAATTTTAAAATCTTAAAAATTCCCTGTGGATCGACCCGTACTCGCCACGTACTAACTTTTGTACGCCATGCGCTTGCGGTAAATTTTATTTCGAAATTTATCGGCATTTTTCTAATCGATAGAACATTTGCTGTTAAACAGTACGCCATGACAAATTACTAAGTGAGCAACAGTTAATTGGCAAAATACTCAAGTAACATTTTCCTAAGAAGGTGTCTGGCATCTCCCAAGTGTTAGGGTTCTCTCACATGTTGAAAGGGGGAACGACGGTTTAAAATTGGAATCGTCCCGCATCGCTAAATAACTTGAAGAAGTGATGTATAAATATGGGTTAGTAGGCACAAAATATTGAGGATTCCTTTTGTTACAATAACATGTGTACCAACTCATATACATACGCTACATGCTGAAGATAAGGAGCTTGGTTCGACCGTCATCACATAACAATTCTTATAAACATATCATCAAACAGTTTTCGAGCACTCTTCAAATTGTCCAGCCTCATAACCGACATCGTCTTCTTCACTATCAACATCCGCAACCAACGTTCTGTAGAACACCTTCTTGATGCTAACATCAACCAACATGAAGACACAATTCTCACACTACAAATATCTTTGACACGAGAACCACAAACCAATCTCATTGATTTTTGCAAATAACATCACAGCAACTGCATTTCTTCAAAGCCAGTTAATTTCTTTGCAACATCAGATAATACCTCCACATCTTAGTTAAGGTAGCTACACCTGCACAGTAGCAGCACAAACAACATCAACAACCGGTTTTCTGCTAAATAAACACCAAGCATCACTCTGCTCATCTCAGCATCCAAACTTCACTCACTTTTATATTTTCTTTCACCTCAACTTCTTGCAACTTCAACCCGAGTCTCAAACAGAGCCATCGTCTCCGACCACAAACCCAAAACCAACACACATCCAAACAATCCCTAAGCCGCACTTCCTAAAATTGCAACCACTCACATCTAATGCAACATCAACCTACTAGTACATCACCATAAATCATCTACCAGCAACAACTTGGTTTCGTTTGAACCTAATTACCTTTCACATAGCATTGGGGATGTTGACAAGTTTTCTTTTTAACAAAAGATATGTTTTCATGCCCATTTTTCTAAGTTAAATTGAACCATTTTGATAGAAATTAAATTGAAATAAAGAGAGAAGATTTAAAATTATAATTATAATTTTTTTTAATTTTTCATTTTAATGCGTATTTGCTTTTGAATGGAAATTGAATGATTATTCATTAATAAATGATTTAAAATTTTCGAAATAATTAGTAGCCAATTTTTTTTAATGTATATACATGATTTATTCTTTAATGGTGCTGGAATTTGGCTAATTATAAAATAAATTAATATATACTCGTATATATGATAAAATGGTTAAAATAATGAAATGATGTTATAATGTAATAAGGTATTAGTATTTTAGAAACTAACGAAGTCATTCAAATCTAATTATATTTTGAGTAATAAATATTGAATTGGTAGAGCCATAAAGAATTGAATTTTGGAAGTTATATTTTAAAGAAATGTTCAAAAGAAACTCGTTTTAGAAATTAAAATTATACTATTTGTTTTATAGGGAGCCTTAGGAACTGATATAAAGTGATTAACTTAAGATAAATCTTATTGTTAACCTAAAAAGTGGATCAACACCCTGGATTGAGTGTGAAAGCACCAGCCCTGTTTATCAAGACAAATAGAATAGAGACAAGAAGTAATAACTCGCAGATAAAGTAAAAAAGACAAGAGATTTTTTATAGTGGTTCGGCTGTTAACGAAGCCTACGTCCACTTTATAACATTTATTATTGACTGACTGCCATTACAAGTTGAATCTGAGTACAATGCAATTGAATTATGTAAATGGGATCACGCCACCAATGCTAGAGTTCACTGGAGAATCACAGTGAACCCTGTAGATGACCGTTGTGTGAGAGAAGAAGAATGAAGAGTAGTTTTTATAGAGTTTCAGCAGCCAGTCCAGAAGATCATGTTTATGTTACAGGTAGGATTGTATTTATAGGGGTTGGAAAGCTATTGGGCCAGGTCGACTTGCCAGATGCTTGCAAATGAACATACGAAGTTGCCCTAAAAGTTTCACAGCGAGCCGAATCAATTTGATGGATCGCTAGCGATCCATGGGCTATGGATCACAGCAATCCATAGCTTTTGGGTCACCGACGATCCAATTGATTGTGATGCTTTCCTTCATCCTTTTTTAAAACTCCATGGCAATCTAGCACAATTATATGGATCGCTAGTGATCCATAGTGCATGGATCGCTAGCAATCCACATACTTAGAGTATTTTTGGACTATCCCTTCTGGATTACATTTGTTGTCTCTTGTTGGTGTTCTCCATGTAATTTCATAGCTTGTTGCCTTGTTTTGATGATGATCCACACACTGGTTGCATCGAACTACTGGTTGAATTAGACAAATGCTCACTTCTCAATCTAACTAGCTTGGAATTCCATCAAACTTAGTCATCATTTCTAGAATGTCCATTGGATCATGATGCAAGAGGATTGATGGACCCACGAGCAAACATCATGGATCGCTACTGATCCATAGGAGATGGATCGCTATCAATCCATAACCTTAGCGTGTTTTTGCTTTCTTTTTCTTTGATCCTTCTTGGTTGGTTCTTCTAGTCCTTTTGGTTGGCTCTTGAGCTGTTACGACTCGACGAAGCTATTTCGACTTCCTTTGGATTCTGCTGGGTTAAAACCCCAGATAACATTTTCCCTCAGAGTATGTCTTCATTGAAAACAAGGTATGCTCTGGAAGTAACTACCTTTGAGTTCCCGCTTGGTGAGGTTCAAGTGATTGTGTTAAGGCCATTACGCGAATTTGGCTTTGGCTGTTCGGATGCTCGTTGAATTTTAACGTGGATTGTCATTGCTTGTTATCACAAATCAATTTTGATCCCATAACTTTCAAGGTGCTTGCTAATAACACGTGGATCATGATTGGAAAATTTGGGGGAGATCAGGCACAATCTGATGGATCGCTAGCGATCCAAAGACTTAGTACTTTTTAAAGCCCAATCTCCTATTTAACTCAATCGAGCCGACCTATCCTATACTATTACCATTCTCTTGCGGTCCGAGCTAACTCCTTCTGACTCGATCCAAACTCGACCAAACCCTAAGTCCATCCATCCTATCACCATCGCCGACCATCTGCCACCAAAGCCTCTCGGCGTTGATCACTCTGAAGTTCGTCATTGCTTTGACTCCAACCCTAGTTCTTGAAACCTCGTCTCTTGGATCGCTGCCGACCCCACCCATTTGGATCGCCATCGATCTACTCTCCTTGGATCACCACCGAACTTCCCTTGGATCGTTGCTGACCTTTCTTACTATAATCCACCAATCATTCCAAGTCCATTCGTGTCGTATTTTTGATTCTTGATTATAGGTGGGCAATGTTGATTTTGGCATTCGTTTGGCTAAGGAAATTCGACGATGGGGTTGTATTGGCGATGGAAAATTAGAGTTGATTGTGATTTTCTGGAAGAAGATAGTAAATCGAGTCTTGAGTTCTTCACGGAACGACACTTGGGCCTTTCCCCAGGGCTTGACATGTTTTGTTGTCTTCGTCCACAGAATCAAAATTGACTTGCACTAAGTTACATTGCTGATACAACATGAGGTATCGCGAATTGGTTTTAATCCTTCTGGAGGGGAATAACGGCTTAGGATAGCGTCTCGCAAGCATCTTATGTTGTTATTGCCTTTCGGAGAGTTCGGATTGGTCTCATTATTGCACATTCGGTGTACATGTACTAGAAAGAGCTTTCCTTGTCGCTTCAGACAACGGATCCGTTATCGATCGTTGATCGATAATGGGTAAGTGTAGAAGAAATAATTTCATAAAATTGGTACAAAAAACCCTTTTCATTCTTTACTGTGAGCAAACTATCTACACGGGATAGAGCATTCGTAGTGTTCAGGACACCGAGCTCACTCTGCATAGATAACACATTGCACTTGCCCCGGTATATACTTGAAATCCGACATGTTGGTGTAATCCGATATTCCTTCGGAATTCAAATGTTGTAGAAGAATTTTTAGTTAAAGATAGAATTACCTGACCACGTTGGACATAAGTTCTATTGTATAGAATGAAGTATCCGTCCTCTCGCGATAATTCCAGTGGAGAAAGTTAGCACTTTCAAAAGCTGAATCGTCATCCGTTGCCCCTTCCTCTTTTGCTTCACTTGCTGAATACGGTCAACTATTCCTGATTGGCTCAGTTGTGGACCGAACTCCGAATTTCAGAGTTCTTCTTAATCCAACGGAGAGAGTTTCCTCCATAATTTCCACTAAGGTTATGCATAACATTTGCTTGCAACATGACATTTCGGAGGACGATGTGCGCATTCTGGAGAAGAATGAGTTTGCCCATAGCCGCCTATAGGATACAATGCTTGCCACCCATACATGTGCTTAAACGAAACAGTGCCTCCCTTCAATGACTTCTTGAGGAAAACTCTTTTGAACTTGGGAATTGCCCCCATTCCAAATTCACCCTAATGGATATGCAACCTTGACTTCCCTGCACTTTCTATTTATGTGGACATTTAATTGTGCCCCGAGTTTCGATGAGTTGAGATATTTTCTCTCGTTTAAGAGGAGAGACGAGTGCCCATCCCTTGTCGTCATCGAGGCCTCTAGGAATCGCAAGATCGTGTTGCAGCTTTAAAGCAATCTGTCTCAATTCAAGACTCGGTACTTCTTCGTTAGATGTCCCGAAAGGTTTAACCGTCTTTGGACAACGGGGGGTAAGTTCTCTTCCTTACTTATTGAGTTTTGATATGTCGCTATGGGATTTCCGACAGGTCAAATACTTCATGCAGTTATTCCAAGGCCGAATAAAGACGTATCACTCGACCAAATTTTCCATACCCTGAAGGTCGTGGATGCCGGGGAGAGATCGGGTAAATTTTTACAAATGGACGAAAATTTGCTCCGGTATGGGCTATTGCATCCTAGGAGATCCGCCTAGCGGTTGAAGTCCCATCTCCTTCTCGTTCCAGAATACAAACACGCTCCGCTTCTTCATCACATGGCTCCGAAGAGGATGTTTTTCAAGAAAAGGAAGGCTTGTCTGGCGAGTCTGCTGAAGAAACTCATGAGGGAAGGGATGTCACGACTGAAGCCAGCTGTCCGACCAGAATGCCCCCAATTCTGGAGGAAGGGGAAGAAGAGTTCAAGCAGCGTGAGGGCAAGGCTGCTGTGGCAACAAAAAAAGAGGAGGGTGAAGTTGAGAGTTGTAGTGTTATGATTCCTCCTACAGGATGATGATTTCAATGTAGGTTTTGGTGACGGAGACTCTGAATCATGTGACGAGACTCTAGGAATGAGCCCCGTTCTTTCGAATTTGCCTCCCCGAGAGATCCGCAATAAAGATGCTCCCCTAGTAGATGAACGGCATAAGGATTCCTCGATTAAAGATGCCAGCGTAGACTTTGAGGATTTGAGCAACGTTTACGTGAATATCGACGAACTTATGGGGGAAGATTTCGGATTCGAAGGGACATCTCCTCGTTCGAGTCATATTGCACTTGGAGTCAGCCTGATTTCTACCACAGTAGCCTTCCAATCCATTTTGTGGCATCCTTTTAGGCCCACAAGACACATTACACACTTCACTAGGGTCACATTCACTTACACATGCATTGTTTAGGCCTATTTCTCGTTATTAAAGCTCTTTATTCATTCTTCGTGTTAGGTACCATGAGAGGCCATGGACTTTACGAAGATCTCGACCAATTCACTAATTCGCAACGTTGGTCGAAATGGTCTACAAGCCGCCATCAACCTCGTGAGACCGAGGAGGAATATAGAAGGTGGAAAGACTTGGAGGCCGAAGCTCATCACCATGATGACAGGGAACGGGGTCGGACATATAAAAGTGGCTACGAGAAGAGAAAAACCCCTGATGACCGAGAGGAACCGTCCAAGAAGTCAAAGCTTGATCGTGGATCTCATCCTTCTGAGCATCAGGCCTTTACCCCAACCCCAGTTTCTGGAGGTCTTGAAATTCCGGTTTCTTCCGTTCAGGCTCCGTCTTCATCTCATGTCCCATCGACCCATGTGGTGCCTGCTTCTGGTTCCTTGCGTCCTCACAGGAGGCCGACTTACATTCTTCCATCCGCCCCCTAGACTTGAATCTGCACTCCCTAGGTGGTTCTTAAAAGGAGTTAAGTTTAACCGTAACCTTCGCCCAGTCCGCAAAGATTCTTATATGCCCCACCTTCAGGCGATTCAAAGCGATTTAGAGCAAGCCGAGGGATGGGAAAACTTATGCAAGCAGCTGGCCGACATGAACCGCAATAATTATCAAGAGATCCTCTCCTATAAACCAGAGAAAGACGACTTCGAGAGGGCAGTAGCGGAACGTGACGCCATAAATTAGCAACTGATACAAGGGAGGGACATGGCGCTGTGGGAGAGTAAGAATAACGTCGGCTTGCTGAAAGAGCTGAAAGAGGCCAATGCGAAAATACAGATTGTATTTCGAGATGAAATTAAGAAGGTCCATGCAGACGAAGTTAAGTTGAAAGAGGAGCTCGAAGCTCACGACACAATTATTAAAGCCCAGAAGAAGACTATCGCTGATCATGACAAGATTGTTGAAGGGCATAACAAAACAATTATGGAATATAAGGAGATTGTGAAGTCCCGTGAGAAGACCTTTTCCGATCAAGCCCAGACGATTGCCTCTCTCCAAGAAAGAGTTGCGCAGCTTAGCAGCGACAAAACTCGTGTTGAAGTTGAGAAGGCCGCTGTTACAGCCGATTATTTGGAGCTACAGGACACTTTTGAAAAGAAGATGGAGAAGATGGACGATACCATCTTAAATTTCTATGTCAATTCCATGTTGCATCAGGGGAGTCTCAGCTATTTGGGCCCCAAGTTCCCGTGCACTCTTGTCGTGGTTTGGGAAGAAATTCTGGCCCGTTTCCGAGAGAACGGGGACGTCTATTCTGAGCGAGAGTTGGAGGATTCCTACCTTAAGGAGGAATCGAAGAAGGCAATGATAGAGGGTCGAGAGGTCTTGTGAATTGAGAAGGAACAGGAGGCTGCCGATGCTGCTATGACTTCAACTGCCAAAACGTTGTCGGAGCCCCTTGTTTCTGGGCCGGCGACTCGTTAAGACAGCCTCGTGATCAATTGGCGAGTTCTAGGCCCGAAACTTCTCTAAAGGTTGTGCAGCCATCAAAAGAAGGAGAAGGTGGGGAATATGAGATTGACATTCTCGGTCATTCCTCTAAAGCAGGTAACCCTCTTGTTTCCCCCAAGTTTGAGAATTTTCTGCTCACGCCGTAAGATCAAGACGAACTCAACGCTTTCATTTTGATCTTATAGGTCCGTCTTCTTTACCTATTGATCCGTCAGTTTCCTTGATGCTTATCTCCGTAGCTGCTCTGATTGCTGTGTTTATGTCTGGTTCGCAGCCGGGGCTGGTATCTGAGAAGATTGCTGCATTGCATGGTCTAGATGACCCATCCGTATCTTTGGAGGGCGACTTCATGGCAGCCGAAGCTCGAGAGCAGGAGGTCTAGACTGAACAGCCGTGTAAATCTGAATAGCAATTGGTTGTCGTTAAGAAAGAAAAGGTTGAAGTGATAAAGTCTTCTAGAAGCCCCCACGAATCCCAAAAGCGCAAGATGAAAGGGGAGTCTTCTGAGAAGGTCGAAGAGTAGGGAGGAAATTCCGGCACCGAGGAGATAGTTAATATCACAGGCAGCGACGCTATCCCTGGCCAGGATTCTGAAGGGAAGCAGAAACTTCTAACTAAAGGTGGGAAGGAGAGCGGTGGAAAGAGGCGTTGACAGGTTCAGACAGCAGTGGAGCCAGTTTTTTGAGATATTTCATTTTGTTTAATATGTGTTTTGTTCAAGTGTAGAATCTGCACTTACTGCTTTAATTGTTGTAGCGTCTGTATTTTTCCTTTTTGTTGGCCAATATTGTGTGGGTACGACCCCTACATTTTGACTTTGTACAGAAAACGTTTTAAGTAATATAATGTTGACATTTTGATTGTAATTTTACCTGTCTACTTATTTGCACTTTATGCACTTATGTCAATTTCATTTACTGCTATTTTATTTTGTCCAGTCCTGTGACTACCGCCAAAATTCTTTGTTTGGAGCAACAAAATTGTGAAGTGTTTTTGTTTTTGAGTATTTTTATTTGAGTATTGGTGTGTGCCCCTAGTTCATGGGGTTGTTTACTTCGAACACCTGGCAAATGACCGGCTGATCCGAGTGATTTCTGGATGTCTGTAATCAGATCTATTTTGTGGTTCCTATCTTCGGGGACTTATGATTTGTTCATCTTGATTTCATATTTATTATTGGTCAACGATTGGAATTTTCTGCTGACTCGTAGCAGTTTGACATTGTTGGATTCATTCCCATTTCTCCCGATAGCGTGAGTGGGTTGATTCTTGTTATTCCTGCAATAGACGAGTTTCCCTGTAATACCGGTACTTAAGAGTATGTGCGACATATGAAATGCGTGGCTTTTGGGATCGATATGGCCCGTCGACCCATAACGGTTTGGAACTTCTCGATGTTACTAATCTTCGGGCAACATGATGAGTTTATGCTTCAAGAGCGTGATTACACGGCTCAAAAAGGTAGTGCATGGCTTATTGGATACGCGACTTTTGGGATCGATATGACCCGTTGACACAGAACGGTTCGGAACTTCTCAACGTTACCAATCTTCGGGCAACGTGAGGAGTTTATGCTTTAAGAGCATGATTCCACAGCTCAAAAAAGTAGTGTGGGGCTTATGGGATGCGCGGCTGTGATTTGGGCCTTCCCAGTGCTGCCGGAGCAAGCCGGTTCTTAGAAGGCATGGAGCGGGTTCCCCTGATCCAACGGTTTGAGTCGATTTGCTTCCGTCGACCCATTGGGTAAGTGGAGCATACTTGAGTTCACTATCTCTAGCAGTGATTGAATGGTTTTGAACCGATTTGACCCCGTCGACTGAGTAGGTTACTTTTATGAACGTTGTTTATCGGTTCAGAAAGTAAAGCAATTTTATTAAGAAAAGTTGGGCAAGTTTTGCCTATTTACAATTCCTTCGGTATCCCGGAATGGCTTATTTGCTGAAAAATAGGAAGTACATAAGATAGCTTTAGGTAAAGTAACGACGCAGTAATTTGTTGTTCCATGCTTGGGAAATCTGAATTCCATCAACGGTTGTTAGGTTAAAAGTTCCATCCCCTAGCTTTTGACTGATTACATACGGCCCTTCCCAGTTTGGTCTAAAGGTTCCCGGTACGGGATAGACTCGTTTGAGGATGAGGTATCCTACTTCAAAGATTTGGTTGTGAACTTTGGAGTTGAAGTACCATGTGGCCTTTTTTGGTGAGCAACGGTCCTCAGTTCGGCTTCTTCCCTCTTCTCGTACATTATATGAAGTGACTCAAGTAGAAGCTGCTCGTTTTGCCTCTGATTGAAATTCTATCTTCGATGAGAGGGGACTTCTAATTCGACGGGGATCATTGCTTCTGAACCATACGCCAAGGTGAATGGAGTATGTCCGGTTGTTGCTTTGTGTGTTGTTCTATAAGCCCATGGTGCGAGTGGAAATTCATTAACCCAATTACCTTTAGATTTAGTTAGCCACTTTTTAATGGTGGACTTGATGATCTTATTTATTGCTTCCACTTTCCTGTTTGCTTATGGATGAGCGACCGTGGAAAAGCTTTTCTCGATTCGGAAGCGTTTGCAAAAGTCTTTGAACTCGGTGCTTTTGAATTGGATCCCGTTGTCAGTGATGATTTTCTGTGGCACACCAACCTACAAATAATGTTTTGAGGAACAAAATTAATGACTTTCTTTGTGGTAATGGTGGCCAGCGGTTTCGCTTCGTCCCATTTTATGAAATAGTCAACGACAACTATAACATATTTAGCCCCTCCTTTGGCTATTGGCAATACGCCAATCAGATCAATTCCCCATATTGCAAACGGTCATGGGATGACCATCTACGTTAGCTCTGTTGAGGGGGTTATTTTGATATTGTTGAATCTTTGGCATCAGTCGCATCGTCTGCTGTAATCTGCTGCATCGCGGTTTACCATTGGCCAGAAATATCCATACCGGAGGATTTTCTTTGCAAGGGTTTGCCTCCCGGTATGGTCTCTGCAATCGCCTTCGTGAACTTCTCTCAGGATCTGTTGAGCTTCTTTGTTGGTCACACATCTGAGCAGGGGAGTAGAGAACCCCCTTTGGTAGAGTATCCCATCATGTATTATAAATCGTGGTGCCTTTTGGAGAAGCTTTTTCCACTGGTTCCTACCTGTGGGAAGTGTTCCTGTAAGAAAGTAGTCTTAAATTGGCATCATCCATGTTTCTGATTCGACGGCGGTTTCAAAAATCTAGTTGATATCCATTTCGCTTATACTTGGAGTGGTTAGGGTCTCAACTTGGACTAGTCCCAATGATTGAGCTTTTTCGGAGCTGGCCAATTTAGCTAAGTAATCAGCCTTCGTGTTTTGCTCCATCAGGATGTGAGTTATGGTGTAATGTTCGATGTTGTTCAGCAAATCTTGCACTTTAGATTGATATGGGCAAGGTTCTCCCCTCAAGCCTGGTATTCGCCTTTCACCTGATAGACGACCAGTTGAGAGTCACTATAGATGTGAACAGATTTTATTCTGATTTCCTTCACGACTTTCAGTCCTGCTATCAATGCCTCATACTCTGCTTCATTGTTTGTCATAGGGAATTCCAAGCGTATGGTGTAGCAAATGGCTCATCCTTCGGGAGTTTCAAGCACTACCCCTGCCCCCGAGCAGATGTTATTAGACGCGCCATCGACGAAGATTTTCCATCGTTCTTCCACTTCCAAAGGTATTTCTTCTTCATCGTCCCGTATGGTAAATTCAGCGATGAAATCTGCCAACACTTGCCCATTGATGGTCTTTCTAGGATGGTAAGTGATTTCATACTGGCTTAATTCGATATTCCATTTGATGAGCCGCCCGGAAGTCTCGGGTCGGTACAATACTTGCTTTAAGGGTTGATCGGTCAATACGTTGATAGGGTGTGCCTGGATATACGGTCGTAACTTCCTGGACTTGATCAAGAGGCAATACACTAGTTTTCCAATTTCGGATAATTTTTCTCAGCTTTAGTGAACCGCTTGCTAATGTAGTATACGGGTCGCTGGATTCTAGCTTCCTTATGCACAAGAGCATCACTAAACGTGTGAGGTGAGATTGATAAGTAGATGAATAAGTCCTTCTCGTCTACTGGCTTTGATAGGATCGTCGGGGTTTCTATATGTCGCAGCAACTCTTCAAACACAGTTTGAGAACCCCCATTCCATTCGAAGTTCTTCTTTCCTTTCTTTAACACATCAAAGAGCAGTATACATTTGTTGGTGGCTTTCGAGATGAACCGGCTTAGCGTTGCGACTTTCCCATTCAAGCTTTATACTTCCTTCTTGTTCTTCGAGGCTTGGACCTCTCGTAGGGCAGTTATTTGCTTTGGATTTGCTTCAATGCCTTTGGCACTCACTATGAATCCCAAGAACTTTCCGGAGGCTACCCCAAAGTGACATTTGAGTGGATTGAGTTTCATTCCATATTTCCGGAGTATTTCAAACATTTCGGCGAGATTATCTAGGTGATTAGCTACTATTCATGATTTCACCAACATGTCATCCACATAGACCTCCATGGTTTTTCCGATCTGACGCTTAAACACGGCATTTACTAATCTTTGGTAGGTTGCCCCTATATTCTTTTAATTGAATGGCATTACCCTGTAGCAGTATAATCCTAGATCGGTGATGATGCTGGTGTTTTCCTGGTTGGGTTCGTGCATCAGTATCTAATTGTATCTCGAGTATGCGTCCATAAATGATAGTAGCTCATGTCTAGCAGTCCCATCCACAAGCTAGTTAATTCTGGGCAGTGGAAAACTATCTTTCAGGCAGGCCTTATTTAATTCTGAGTAGTCGAAGCAAGTTCACCATTTCCCGTTGGACTTCTTGACCATAACTGGGTTAGATACCCATTCGGGGTAGGTCGTATCATGGATAAAACCATTGGCCTCAGCTTGTCTACTTCTTCTCTCAATGCCTTGGACCACTCGGGGCCCAGGCTGTGCAATTTCCGCTTTACCGTCGTAAAGCTTAGGGTATGATCCCCCATTTTGAGATGAGTTTACTATACTTGTTTTTAAGCAGTTCAGTTTACCCTTAAGCCATGTTCGTCGAAAGAGACAGCTGTGATTTAGTTATTTATGTCTTGTTTTATATATTTTTAATGTACAGTATTTTGAGATAGTTCCCCTCACATCGGGCTTTATGTCTGACTCACATTTTGTCTTTGTCTGCATATGACATGACAACTCTAGGGTATTCGATTAAGTAGTTTGAGAGTCAAGTGCTTTGGAATATGTTAGCAAGATGCAGCTAGAGCATTTTGGAGGTGTGGCATCGATATTTTGAGATATATACTTGATATTTTAGTAGTACATGACAGACCTATTATTTGTATATGAGACTGTTGTTTTATATATTTTTGTCTAGAACTCCGTGTATTTTTGGAGTTGATATTTTTGACTTTCTATACTAATACTTATATATTAGTTGCTTCCGCTAGTGCAATCTCTTATATATTGTTATCCTATTATGTTCATGTATATTCGGTACATTATATGTTGTCATTCCACTATGAGATCTTATCGATGTCTTGGTTTAGCGTTTTTCTTAAATTTTACCCCAATGATTTGTCTTTCTAGGGATTCCCGAAGGACGAGTTGTTAGATTTGTTATCAGAGCTTAAGCTCAACATCTGGACCAAGTAGACTAGTTTGAGTTAATCAATCTGGTAGTAGGAGATATGTTGAGAGAGTGTACTTGTATTTTTCTTCTATATTATATTGTATACACCGCTTGTCTTCTGGACTTAAGTTTTCTACCGCTAGTTGCTATGGTATCTTCGTCAGGCTATCAGTATTAGCAGACGAAGTGCATGAGCAACTTCGGACAGGTAGTTTGAGATGCCTAATTAGTTTAGAGACTATTTGGCTACCGCAAAAGATATTCTGCCTCCCAGGAACATTTCCACCAGATTGTAGTTGGCACTAGAAGTTGTGTGGCCCTTTAGGCATCATTATTTTTAGCTCCACAAGCTTTAAACTCTTTGAAGCAGTGCTAAAATTTCCTTAGCCTTAAAGGGGAGGCATATTTGAGTCCTGAGACTGTTATTGAGATACAGTCTCGGACACATGCATGAGAAGGCTTCCATCGATATAAGTCTAGGGTATATTCTCTTAAGGGATTGTTTCTTCACATTTTCGGAAGGGAGACTTTGGCTGGGTAGGATGTAGTGTTTGTGTGGCTGATAAGCAGTCATGTGATTCAGAATTTATTCAGGTGTTGCTTTGGTTCTCAGTTTATTTCTGAGATCGAGAAGAGCGTGTAACTTGAGCATTCCATCCACTTGAGCAGGACAGGTTGTCAGTGATGGAGTGTCGACCAACTCAACCTTTTGTTTTTGGGGTTTGAGATAGTTAGTAGTCCATTGTTGTTGGGCAAGATTTGCCTTGCATCTTAAGCATTGGTTAGGGATTCATTGCTTAGCCTTATTCCAGTTAGGTTCCACTTTTGAATATCTCGTTGGGATGGCTCTCCTTAGTGGGAATGCCCATAAGATAATGTAGAGATAATGAAAGTGGAAAGCAACCAAAACTCCAAATAAGGTGAAACGACCATGGTACAAGGAAGATCGAGCTTGTTCTGAAAAGAAAAGCTGGCCTAGTATGTCAATCCTGTGGCATATGAGAGGAATTTCGCTATGGAATGTCGTTCAGCTAAAGAGAAGCATAAGATCTTCAATTTTGATTGGCTTGATCACTTGAAGAAGGACTATGCTACAATTTCAAAGGGTGTATAAGTGATGATGACTTGTGCCTTTCAGGAATTACTGGGTCCTAATGGGCTTACGGCTCAGAAAAATTGGAAGGGGCTTATATAGTAAGGTATGCTCTATTTTTGGGGAACTCACTAATGTTCCTTCTGGCACTGAGCGGTATGTTTTTTCTATTGCTAATTGCTCGATAGACAGGCTAAAGTCAACACCTTTCGTAGTATGTAAATTCTTCGGTAGAGATGAACCTTGTATGGCTCACCTTAGTTGCAAAGCTGAGGTGAAGCGACCGAAGTGCTACCATTCGAACATGATGCATGAAATTTCAAGTTGAGTGGGTTTGGTTGATGAAGTGTGACTTAGATTTATATCCAAGTAAGGTTCGGTGGATGCCTAGTAATGAGCAGAGACCGAGTGGATGGCTTATAGGCGTTTTCCTAGAGCCGTTCATGTTATAATTGTTTTTGTTTGTGTTAATAAACCTCAGGCGATAGGAGTAATCCCATGCGTCAAAAGGCACATTTTCTAAAGATTGGTCTATTCACATGCCAGTTCTTAACCTATAGTTCGAGCGTAGATTTTCTAAGTGATTACACCAGCTAGGCAAGGGTTTTCCACTTGATTCTGATAGGCGAGCACTTGAGTCGGATTCTTCAGATGATCGTGAGATATCCGAAGCATGGCCCTAGTCGTGCAAGAAGATATCAGTAGTTGGATCAAATAATCAGATTGGAGTTCGCACGGGAAGAGTAATGTGGTCGACCCTAATCTAACAAAGAAATCTTGCGAGCAAACGAAGGGTTGGAACATGCGCCGTGTCATTTTGGATGATCATTAGTTATTGTAAAATGTTAGTGTAGTATAATAATTATTGCGTGGGATGGTTCGGGGAAGGATTTCTTTTGTAGTTTTGTGGCGATTCAGATAATCTTCTAAGTGATGAGATGATGCTTGCCTATGCAAGTGTCGTAGTGCACTTATTACATTATCCTTATTAACATTATGCGGTTGAGGTGTGTTTGAACTCGAGCAAACCCAGGCAATTTTGAATCTTCATTTAAAGATGATTTAACTAGTATAATTTTCTCTTCTTGAGAATGAGGTTTGTTTAGAAGAAAAGGAAAGTTGAGGGATTGATTACTGGATTTATTAGAGAGTTTTGGGACTCGATGATCCTGTATATCACATAGGTTTTCCTTTTCGTATCGAAAAATGTAATAGTCTTTTGTGTATTATATTCACGAAAGGGGTTACACCACTCAGGCGTTTATTCCTTTTGAATGTTGAACGGACTCATTGGAGTTCATGGGTTGACAGGCGCATTTGACTCTTGATGGTTACTGTGCATGTTGGTATAGTCTCATTTTAAATATTTCATTGTTTAGTATGCTTGCTATTGCTTGTTTATTTCTTATAGTTGCTTTCTCTGATTTTATCATTGCTTTATTACTTGTTTCTTATTATTACTTGTTGATTTATTATTGTTTATTGCTTGTTGTTTGCTGCTGGTTATGTTTGCTTGTTACTGCTTATTGTTGTTTGATTTTGTTGTTCATTAATTTTTATTGTTGTTGATTTTTGCTAATTGCTTGCTTGCATGTCTAATAATTTGTATACTAGTTATTTTTGCTTATTCTTGTTTGCTATGATTTGCTGGTTGCTCTTTTGCAGGTTGCTTGTTCTCTGACCATTGTTTGTTGTTGTTGCTATTGTTTCATTATTGCTTGTCTTATTGTTTGATTGCTTGTATAATAGTTATAATTTCACAATTTAAAATAAGATTGGAGAGGGATAGCGATGCCTATCTAAAGTAGATCACATGTTACCCATGGCCATTTGAGTATTCAAGATGAGATATATACGAATCCATTACCCTTTTGACATGACTTAGAGTCGATAGCATATTTAGATACTAACTCATTAGTGTTCACTTTCCAATTGATAGTCATGTATGATTATGGTTGTACCATTTACTATGCTTGATTACATATGTGTTGATATCATGTTATTGGAATAGACTTGCTTGTTGCACAATTTGTGAGACATGGTTATTATATATGCTTGTTGTATTCGATGTGCTTCTTGCATAGTCCGTTGTAACAAATTTAATTGAAATATTTTTGCATGGTTTGAGATGACATATTTATTTGAGATAATTGCTATATATGTTTTGGTGTGCTTGGACACATAATATGATGTTGCAAATATGTTCAATCCTCTTTGTACAATACAATTAGGTACTTGAGAGCTGATGTATAATTATTCAAATGCTTATTTGATTTGATTGGAATTTAAATCGAGAGAAGCTTTCTTAAGGGAAGTAAGAATTTTTAGGAATGTGGGATGATGTAAGTCATCACATATTTCCTAGTCTGTGATGTATTCTAATTTGAGAGTTCTGTAGTACTGATAGCATAAGGGAAGGTACTTTTGGAACTTTCAGATACTAAGATTCGAGAAATTTGGTCAGTCCTATTACTTTCTCATACTCATGGGAATTTCGAAGACGAAATTATTTTAAGGAGGAGAGAATGTAACACCCCGAAACTTTAACTATCGAATATTTAAATGATTAATTTAAATATTTAATCGGTAAGTAATGGAACCCCTCTTATACTCGATTTTTACAAACGAGCAAATTAGGACTCAATCCACTTGTAGTTGACTTTGATTTTTCGACACGAGTAAAATGGGTATAAACTTGACTATGTTTGGAGTCGACGGTTTTTGGGGATGAGTAGTGCTAGATGAAAAGGAATTGGGCTATGCCCACTAGTTTTGTATAAGAGACTAATTCCTCTTCATTTTTCTAACTCACTCTTCATTCACATATCCTCTCCTATATCCACTAATCACCTCCTAATCCCCTAACCCCAAACCCACTAATCCAAGCCCAAATAAATTCAAATAAATCCCAGTAAAATAACCATAATTCTTCTCATCCAGTTCCTTACATAACCCACAAAATAATTAACTTGGAATTTGGTTTAGGGTTTCATGTTGGATTTCAAGAGAGCATGGATTTGGGTTTTGATAAATAGAGCTTGGTTTGGAGTTAAACAAGGTGAGTGATATGATTCTCCTACTTAATTTACTTATTATACTTCAGTAATTAATATATGAATGATTATGAAGTGTTTTGAAAGAAGATAGAGAATGTAGTAATGTAATTAGGCTTATGCTTAGGCCTTAAACATGTTTATATTCACCCATTATTTGTTTGAGACCTTAATCCTTATATTTGTGAAATAGTTGGTAGCCTTAATTTTGACTATTGGCTAAATAATTGATTTTGTATGAAGTTGTTAGTGATTAGAGACTAATAACTAAGGGCATGTCATCAGTTGGCTATAATTTAACTAATTTAAATTATTTTGAAATTAGTTAGTAAGCTAATTTAGTAAGTTTTGAACTCTGCACTTATTTTTAAAGTGAGTAGAGGGTTAATGAAGCTAAATTGGTATTTATAAATATCGTTTAAATAGAAGAATGATTTTTATAAGCAAAGGAGTATTTTATAAAATAATACGATGTTTTATAAAATAGCAAGTGAAGTTCATTTAGTATTTATAAAATAGTTGGATGATTTTATAAATGAAGTATAGATTTTATAAAAATGGAAATGAGATTTTATAAAATAGTAATATGAAGTATACTTAATTTCAAGTTAGGCAATTATGTATTTAAAGGCTTAAGTTTGATATATAAGCTAATGCGATATTTTATAAAAAAAGAAGTAAGATTTCATAAAATAGTATGAAACCATATTTGACTTTTATTGAAAAGATTTAGTAAATAAAAGTAAGATTTGATTAAGTAATAAATGAATTGCTTATATAAATATACATGTATGTATATGAGTATGGATAAGTATATGTATATGTGTATTTGAAGTTATACAACAATCAAAACGGTGTGTTAGAATAGTTTTATGATTACTTGTTTATATAGACATGCATTTGTTTGATTATATAGAAAACAATTGACTGTAAGTCTTTTGCAGGGATTTTACATAACCATAGTGACTATCGCGTGCACTGAGTTGCATGAGAATATATTGGGCCGAGTAATCGCCCCTATAAAGTATGAAACATGATTTGTAGAGTGATGGTGTGCTTGCATATACATGTGTGCAAATCATGCATGAATGAGTGTATCGACACTCGCATAAGCTATGCCTTGGGAGATGAGGCCGGGTAGGTCATTGGCACGTTAGAGGAATCCTGGTCACTATAATCGCCCATAGAACTCTACTCATGAAAAGAGTGGATTTTAGTATCGAAACCATTTTCAATTACTTGTGGAATTCACTTCCAAAACGTCAATAAATGAATCCCGGTAGAAGACTGATGGGATAGAAGCAAGTTTTAAAAGCAAGGCGACTTATCAGTCGAAGTGCTAGAGGAAACGACACATGAGTCAGCGACCGTTTGGCAGGATTTGTCCCTACCTAGGTTCAACTTTAGAAAGCTCGAGGTATTCAGTCGATTGAATGAGGAAAAAAGGCGGACGAAGTGCAGGAGTCTAAAATAATAGGCTGGAGAAATTGGGTTCAATCAATTGGGTTCAGTCGACTGAACTCCAGGGGCAGGGAACACTATTGAGAATTTCTTTCCCACTCGAACACAGTTCTTCGTAGCGTCTTGGCATGACTTCGGGGAGGCTCTAAGCTACTCCGAGAGGAAGAACATGAGGCGAAGCATAGGATTCTGATGTGAATGCTAAGTGATTCCCTTGGAACCGATAATGATCATGCATGTCCGAGGAATGTGTATAATCGAATTACAATGGATTCGTATCTTCCAAGGTTGAATCCGGGATGCATATAGTCTGAGGAATGGTATTGGTCTTATGATTGTGACCGTACTCGATATTGATCTTATTTTAGTAACCAAACAGTTGTATTGACCTTACAATAGAGACCATCCGTATGGATGGAAGATGATAAGATATTGGTCTTGGTTTGTGATAGGAATTATGATTACACGATGTTATGTTTGATGTGTGCATATATCTATATAAATGGCATCAGCATTCCTTTGTGATCCCAATAGTGTATTACACAAGACACGAATGTCATTCTCTTTTTCATAGAGGCATACACAAATTACTTGAGAAATCCATGTGTGAACTAAATGTCGCCAAAGCTCGATGTAGAGGGTACGGTGTGGTTCACATAGGATGACAATCATTTACAAGTAAGTGGGTTGGATGTCACCAAAGCCTGCTTCAGAGGGTACGGTATGGCTCACAAAGTAGGTCACATATCACCAAAGTTTGCTTCAGAGGTTACGATGAGACCTACACAAGACTATTTATCTTGAACCCTAGTAGGGAATCACTAGATCGCGATAAGTGTCCACTGTTGACTCCACCCGTCAATAACAACGGGAATTTATTTGTATTCCTTAGTTATCTTCCATTGTTATGTTGTGTGTGTTATTAGTTGGCTGTTATTGTCGTTGTTACATTTATCATCATTGTATATTTCGCGATAGACCTATATTATGATCACCCTACTTTTGGATGTTGGGTTACTTTTATCATAGTAGGATATTTACGTTTCAGTCACATTTTGAGAAGAGCAGGTTATGGTATGATCCCCTATTTTGAGATGGGTTTACTGTACTTGTTTTTAAGCATACCAGATTACCTCTAAGCCATGTTTGTGAAGAAGGGTCAGTTGTGATTTAGTAGTTCATGTCTTGTTGTATATAGTTTTAATATATAGTATTTTGAGATAGTTCCTCTCACACCAGGCTTTATGTCTGACCCGCGTTTTTTCTTTGTCTGCTTATGCCTTGACAACTCTCGGGTACTCGATTAAGCATTTTAGGAGTTAGATGCTTTGGATACGCTAGCAGGATGTAGCTAGAACATTTAGGAGGCGTGACATTGATATTTTGAGGTATATATACTTGATATTTTAGTAGTACATGACAGACCTATTATTTGTATATGGGACTATTATATCAGATATTTATTCAAAACTCCGTGTATTTTTGGAGTTGATGTATTCTGACTTTCTGTACTGATAATTATTTATCAGTTACTTTTTCAAATGCGGTCGCTCATATATTGTTATCATATTATGTTCATCTATATTCGGTATATTATATTTTGTCATTCCATTGTGAGATCTTATTAATGTCTTGGTTTAGTGTTTTGCTTTAATTTTACCCCAACGATTCATCTTTCTGGGTATTCCCGATGTGCAGGTTGTTACACCTATGATCTAACTCTAAGTTTCTAAGTTTGGTTTGGTTATTTATTTCATTAATTTAAGTATAATTCATCAAATTAGACATATTCATATAAAAGCATAGTTCTAATATTGTTCATATACAAATTCATCCCGATCCGCATTTAAATTCAAATTTAGGTGTTTAATTACATTATTCTACAATACTATAGCCTACATATCATTTTTAGAGTGCTATAATTGCATTATATGAAGAAGAGGGCATGAATCACTCACCGAAACACCTTTTTTTTCAGATCCTCGGCGTCTGGCTTACTTAGTCTCCGCACTTCAAATTTCATTCCCATATCACTACTGGTATGTAGCCATGTCCGATAGCTTCACAACACTTTGGTCTCGTTCGATTCAGTGGAAATTTGAGTGAGATAATAGGTTTTGACTCTTAGTTGGTTGAGATAAAGATGGGAAGAAGAAAGAGTCTGTTTTTTCAATTGAAAATAACGTGTACGTCCTTTTAATTTAAACAGAAGGAGTGAAACTATCCATTCGCCAAAAATTCAAATCTAGACCTTAAAATTTTGGTGCCCATTCAACTCAACGTTGCTTCGACCCAAATTTCTCCATACAAACTTCAAACAAGGTAAACAACAATACTACACGACTCAGAATAACGAGACAGTCGCATTGGCCTTGGTTTCATCGCCAAATTCCAATGTCTAAGAAATAACCATTTTGCCCCTCCTTATTTTTAATTTATTGACTCAATTCATTAATTTCAATTATTTTCACACCATTCTATTATTAATATATTACTAGAATTATTTATCTAATTTTCAGGGTATACATTAGTCCACAAACAAATTTCTTGATTCAATAATAACATTTGTATTAAACATTCTACTTTGGCTAGAGATTTTGACTTTGAGTTAACTACATCTGACCATGTCACTAACCTTTTACAACCGAGAAGATGAATTATCCATTGAATAATGCTTCACTCCCAGTGCTTTAACTTATATCCAACTATAGTCATTTGATGGAAGTTATACTATGGTTTAACTATAATCAAAATGGAACATTCGCTGTGAAATTCCATAGTATTCTCAAGTTGAGGGAACTATGTAACATCATCACATTGATATTTCCTATTTGATCCAGTTGTTATCAACCAATAAAAAACTCTCAAACGAGTCATTCCATAGTTTATCCAACAACCTTGAACCCTTTGGTGCCCCCAATAGCCATTAGTAATACACTGTCCAAAATTTGGAAAGCATTACGTACTCTCATCGAATGTATAAATATCCTTTCTTGAAACATCTTGACCGAATAAAATGTTATTTAATATTGTGATTAATTACTCACGATTGTAAATATTTGCAATTATAATCACATAACATTTTATTTGAGGATTTTTTTAATTCTATACTTTAAATTAATTACTTAATGAATTATATCACAATATAACAAATATATATAATAAAAAAAACCTTTATTATGAACAAGATTGGTTACGGAGTTAGATATATGTAATAAATTACATAGTTGTCTCTAGGGCGTACCACTAACTCTTTCAAAAAAAAATTCATAAATTTTCTAAGTAGATCAAAGTATTATTGCATGTGTTCTAATACCTACTAAATGGTTTATTATATTTTTCTAGTAAGGCTCATAGTAGATTTGCACATCTCTTAAAATCCCAAAAGAGATACAAGAATTTTCTTAAAATTCTTCTTATAGGTGTCAGGGCTTATTTATTATGTTACCGCAACCTTGAGGGTGCTTAAAAATTGTGGCCCTTATAAATAATGAATAATGCTTTATTAGGTATATCATATATAAATCCTAATAAGTTTTTATTGTTTTCTCCTAATCTTCTTTCTGAACTTGAGGGTGCTCAACAAATCACAAAGTACATTAGTGTAACGATCCGTCTTTTCGACCCTCGATTGTCGACTCTAATACATCCATGGTATTCACAGGCCGAGCACCCAAGTGCCGAAAAGACAAACTGTTAGGGTAAAATGAAAAGAAAAGGAAATAGAACAAGAAAGAAGTGAACACTATATCAAAATCTCACATGCGGAACGATAATATACAATATCTTAAAAGGTCTTTACCAAAGAGAAAACCTTTATATACATACATCAATCAGAGAAACCTAACATATCATCAACCTGGACAGTTATAACAACTTGTCCTCACAAATTCTGATAGTTACAAATCAAGTAATGTAATGGAATAAAGTACGGTAGGAAATCACCCAGCTCCTCTCTAAGAGCTCCAATGAGCCACGACTAAATCTGGAAACATACTCGAGCTGACCCAAGCATTAATCAAATAACACCCTGATCAGTCTGGTAAACCAACGTGAGAAAATTAGATTATATAGGTTTATTATATTTTAAAACCCTTCAAAATAAGGGTATCTCGTAAGATCACACCGCCAATAAACACGAAAAGGTTTTTACCTTACGATAACCAAACCATTTCTATTATAAATCCAGTGATAATACAATAATGTCTAAGGTGTGAAATATAAATAATCACATAGTTGCGATGTATATGAGTGTACATCACAACAATAATTGGTATACAATCACAACCACAAAGGCGCATTCGCTAATTGTGTATGATTCCATGTAGATCTCTTCGGGGAAACCAAATCCAAACTACTATACAGGGATCAGAGATATCCTTCGAAGTGTCGTACATCTCTAGTGAATGCACGACAAGAAAACTGTAGTTGTGTTAGTACCTAAGAATTTGGTTTTGATGACAATAACTTTAGAAAATCATATAAAATATAAATACTAATGTTTTATCAAGGTATATAGTCTACAGTGCAGGATATTAGAGAGGTGTTGATATAAGAAGACTGTATAATATCAAGTAAAGATTGAAGAGTTAAAGATGTTGATATAGAGACTCAAGAATGAAGACTCATGAATATTCAAGCGTTCAAGATTCCAAGATATTCCAGATAAGTTATAGAGTCTAGAATGTTTGTTAAAATTCTGATAGCACTTGGTCTCTCTCTCTCTCTCTTTTAAGTTTTAAAATGTTTTGATTTTTAAATATTCTTTTCAAAATAGCTTTTAATAGTTTTTAAAATTCTTATACTTATTATTTTAGTTTTTAATATTTTACCAAGTTATTGTTTTTATTAAATTTTGATTTATATTAGTTTATTTTTCAAAATTCTTATCATATAGTTTTACTTAAGTTTTATTATGATTATAATGTATACATATTATATTTAAAAATACTTACAAAGTGTAAAATTATTTCAAAAAGCAATACATTTTCAAAATAATATTTTAAAGTGTTTTTCAAAATTACAAAGAGTATGTCGACATACTCTAACCTTATATGTCGACATACTAGCCGTGAATTTCAAAATTCAATTTTCAAAAGAAGTGTCTATTTGTCGTATCTCTTCACGAATAGACATGGTCGTTATTCCTCTATAAATACTTGTGTTTCCGATGAATTTTTTATTCACTTTTCATTGTTCTTCTCTCCTCCTTCTTCTCTCTCATTTTCTAAAACAAATTAAAACCATACTCTGTCGAATTTTAACCAGAATCAAACTCCATTGTGATTAGTTTGATTCTCTATCATTTGCTCTCTGATTTCTATCGCCTGTCTCACTCCAATCAAGATCTAAGTACTATTGAAGGATTATCGGATCATTTGTAATCAATATTGAAGTTTTGAGTTTGTAAATCTTTATAAATCAAACCGATACACTTGTGGGTGCGATTGTAGCCCTTGAAATCAATTGGGTGTGCTTAGTAGCCTGTAAATCTAGTGGGTGTGCTTGTAGCCCGAAAATCAAGCAGCTCTACCCAGAGGCCAAGATTCTAGAGGGTGTGTCTCATAAACTTGAAATCGAGATTGTATTTTTATTTGCTAGTTGAAAAGAAATCCGTACGAGGAATTGTACGGGATTAGATGTAGGGTAACTCCGAACTAGTATAAAATCCTGGTGTGTTCTTTCCTTTTACTCTTACTGCATTTACTGTTTATCTATATTTCGATTCTGTGATTGTTTCTATGATTGTTAATCTCATTATTTTAAGTATAATTTCAAAAGATATCAAAAGGATTCATATAAATTAGAAAACACTATTCACCTCCCCCCTCTAGTGTTAGTTTAGCCTTAAGATCCCTGTTCCGCAATCTTACATTTGTCATCAGAGCATTGGTTTTCAAACTATTCATAAAATGATTTTTGAAAAGTTTTATTGGCATTCTTTAATGACATTTTTAACACTATTTTTGAAAGGATAATTTATAAAATCATCATTACAATGTTTCATAGATTTGCATCCATTCATTATGAAAAGTCAAGTGATATATTGAAAGAAATAAATTGCAGGAACAAATGTGTTACATGACTTTTGATGAACAAACATCTGATAATCAGACAATACATATCAAAAGGGATAAATGGATATTGGATAGTGGGTTTTCAAGACACTAGACTGGAAATCCGAATATTTTGAAAGATATAGTTTACAAAGACGGAGGATTAGTCAATTTTGGTGACAATTCTAAAGGATATGTGATTGGCATCGGCAATGTCAGTAATTCTAAAACTCCTACTATTTCTAATGTTTTGTTAGTTTGGAATTTAAAACATAATCTATTAAGTATTAGATAGTTGTATGATAAAGATTTTAAAATTAAATTCGTAAAAAACAAATGTCACATTGAATATAATGAGTCAAACATTATCTTTGAAGGTATTAGGAAACGAAACATTTATATATTAAGTATGAAAATCTCAAATGATAACTTATGTCTATTGGCAGAAACAAGTGACCCTTGGATTTGGCATAAAAGATTTGGGCATTTGAATTTCAAACTTATTTCTAAAATTGCTAAAAATGATATAGTAAGAGGTCTTCCCAAAATGCACTTCAAAGTTAATAATCTATGTGATGCATGTCAATTAAGTAAACTTAAAAAAGTTCATTTAAATCAAAAGATATGATTTCTACTTCTCATCTCCTTGAACTTCTTCATTTAGATCTTTTTGGTCCCTCTCAAATACAATCTATAAATCATAATAGCTATGTATTTAAAATCGTAGATGACTATTCTAGGTTTACGTGGACGATTTTCTTAAAACTTAAAAGTGATGCTTTTGAAATGTTTAAGATCTTTGTTAAACGAACTCAAAATCAAATGTCCAAAAAAATTAAAACTATTCGAAGTGATCATGGTGGAGAATTCAAAAATGAAAATTTTGAGAATCTCTATAATAAGAAATGCATAACAAATAATTTTTCATTTTCAAGAACACCACAACAAAATGGAGTGGTAGAATGTAAAAATAGAACGATTCAAGAGTGCGCTAGAACTATGCTAAATGATAGTAATTTTGCCTAAGAATTTTTGGGCTGAGGCAGTTGGTACTACATGTTATATACTAAATAGAATTTTAATAAGACCATTAACTAAGAAAACTCTTTATGAACTGTTTTATAATAAGAAACCTAAAGTATCATATTTTAGAGTTTTTGGTAGTAAATGTTTTATTCTAAATACTAAAGATAATTTAGATAAATTTGATGCTAAATCAGATAAAGGAATTTTTATTGGATATTCAAATAAAAGTAAAGCTTATAGAGTTTTTAATACTAGAACTAATACTATTGAAGAGACACTGCATGTCTCATTTGATGAAAATTTTAAAATTCATAATCAAAATATTGATGAAGAATAAAACATTGATAATGAAATTGAAAGTAACGAGAACGCTGAAACTTATAATAATAATGAAATTTTATATCCAAATAAAAGAACTAGATACCTAAGAGATCATCCTATAGAAAATACACTTAGTAATATTGAATCTATTGTTAAAACTAGAAATCAATTAAACAAAATGAGTAATGTAGCTTTTATTTCAACCATTGAAACAAAAAATCCAAAGGGAAGCATCAACTGATGGTTCATGGATTCTTGCTATGCAAGAAGAATTAAATCAATTCACTAGAAATGATGTATGAGAATTAATACAAAGACCCGAGGATAAGTCTATTATAGGCACTAAATGGGTATATAGGAAAAAAATGAATGAACAAGGAGTGGTTGTAAGAAACAAAGCTCGATTAGATGCACAAGGTTATTGTCAAGAGGAGGGTATAGACTTTGATGAACCTTTGCACCTGTAGCAAAATTAGAGGCTGTTTACTTGCTTTCGCTAACCATAATAATTTCAAATTATATCAAATGGATGTTAAAAATGCATTTTTAAATGTATTCATTAAAGAAGAAGTCAATGTAGAACAACCCCACTTTTAGAAGATGAAAAATTACCAAATCATGTTTACAAATTAAAGAAAAAGCTTTATATTGTCTAAAACAGGCTCCCAGAGCTTGGTATGTTAAACTTAAATCCTATTTATTACAACCTAATTTTGAGATAGGCAAAGTAGATAGTACACTCTTTACTAAAAGAAATAAAAATAATATCCAATTAATATAAATATATGTAGATGATATTATTTGCAGATCTACTAACGAAAATCTAAATAAAGAATTTTCAGAATTAATGACTAAGGAATTTGAAATGAGTCATATAGGAGAACTAAATTATTTTCTAGGATTACAAAATAAACAACTAAGTAATGGAATTTTATTAGTCAAGAAAAATATACTAAAGAATTAGTTAAAAAATTTGGTATGCTAAATACCAGTGGTAAACCAACTCCTATGGCAAATAATGGAAAATTAAACAAAGAAGAAAATTCAAAAGACATAGATCAAAAACTATACAGAAGAGTGCTTAGATCACTACTCTATATAATTGCTAGTAGACCCGATATAATGCATAATGTTCGTCTCTGTGCAAGATATCATTCTCAACCTAAAGAAACTCATATAAAATCTGTAAAATGAATTTTAAGATATGTTAATAACACATTAGACTATGGAGTCTTTTATCTAAAAGTTGATTCATTTGAATTAATTTCATATAGTGATGTTGATTATGCCAGTTGTAAATCAGACCGAAAAAGTACAAGTGGAACTTGTCACTTTTTGGGACACTCTCTGGTTTTCTGGTTTAGTAAAAAGCAAAATACCGTCTCTCTATTTATGACAGAAGCAGAATATATTTTAGCAGCATTAGCCAATTCACAGGTTATCTATATGCTGCAAACTCTAAGAGATTTTAGTTTAAAATTTACTAAATCACCAATATACTATGATAATACGAGTGCGACTAATCTGTCTAAAAATCAAACTCATCATGCTAGAACTAACCATATTGATGTAAGACATCATTTTCTAAGAGATAATGTAAATAAACAAGCTATATCACTTGAATTTATAAACATTGAAAATCAAGTAGCTGATATTTGGACGATACCATTGAATCAAACATCCTTTACTAAGTTAAGAAGAGAATTAGGTATTTCTTCTCTATCGGAAATTTAAAAATTATAACATAAATTTACATAATTAATATGAAAAATAAAATAAACAAACTTTTCCAATGTATGTGGACATACACGACCACTATATGTCGACATATAACGGCAAAATTCATTTTTTTAAATTTTGCCTCTTAAATTTAATTTGGTGGTTGTATAAACACCAAATTCGACTTTCTTCTTCATTTTCTGCCTTTCATAGTTCTTAACTTCTGAAATAAATAAATCATGGCATCCTTTTCAAATCCAAACCATAATTCAACATTTTCCTACCATTCTCCTACCTCGGACCCTTCAAAACACTACTATGGCAAAAGTTATCAAATTGGAGGAAGATATGAAGAATGTTATGGAGATGTTGACTGAAATTCAAGTCGTACAACTTCGTATGTTGAAGGAACAAGAGAAACAAAGTAGGATTCTGCGTAATCTTCAAAAATATCTATTGGATAACCCTATGAATCCAATAATTATTGAAAACGATTCCGCGAATTTATCCATTCATAATCCTCTTCGAAACAGCGAAGAAGAAGAGGAGGAGGAAGAAGAAGAGGAAGAAGAAGAGGAACAGTATATGGAGGAGGATGAAGAGGTTCAATGCGTCGGGGAAGTTTGTTATGACGGAGATGGAAATCTCGTCGAACAAAAGGGAAACTTTTACCTTCTTTATCCTCATTATCCCATTCATAAGTCTCCTATCATTAAGAATTCTCGTTAGAATAGGACTTCTTCTTCATTTAATTTAAGAATAGTGTGTATTTTAACTTTAATTTGACTTTATTGTGTGTATGGATTGAATGGTTTGTAAATATGATAATTGAATGAATATATAGTACGGTTTGGTCACCATTAATGATTTGTGCTTCACTTATCATTTCTTATATATCATTCTTGTCATTTTACATTTCATGATCATATCACTTATCGTTCCTATATATATTTATATCATTATAAGTATATAGTGTTTATTTAAAAGGGAGTTAGAATTAATATTAAGTGTTAGGGTTAGAATTATAGTTATAGCTGGTTATTTTTGATTAATGCCAAAGGGGAAGAAATATATAAAATACTAGGCATAGGTTGAGGGGGAGTTTGATATGGCATAGATTATGGGGGAGTTATATTATATTTTATATACAAAGTTGTCATCATCAAAATGGGGGAGATTGTTAGTACCTAAGGATTAGGTTTTGATGACAACAACTTTAGGAAATCATGTAAAATATAAATACTAATGTTTTATCAAGGTATGTAGTATATAGTGTAGGATATTAGGCAGGTATTGATATAAGAAGGCTATACAGTATCAAGTAAAGATTGAAGAGTTAAAGATGTTGATATAGAGACTCAAGAATGAAGACTCATGAGTATTCAAAAGTTCAAGATTCCAAGATATTACAGATAAGTTATAGAGTCTAGAATGTTTTTAAAATCCTAATAGCACTTGATTCTCTCTCTCTCTATTTTAAGTTTTAAAATAGCCTTAAAAAGTTTTGGTTTTTAAATATTCTTTTCAAAATAACTTTTAATAGTTTTTAAAATTCTTATACTTATTATTTTAGTTTTTAATATTTTACCAAGTTATTGTTTTTATTAGATTTTGATTTATATTAGTTTATTTTTCAAAATTCTTATCATATAGTTTAACCTAAGTTTTATTATGAATATAATGTATATATATATTATATTTAAACATACTTACAAAGTTAAAAATTATTTCACAAAATAATACATTTTCAAAAGAAGTGTCTATTCGTCGTCTCTCTTCACGATAGACATGACCATTATTCCACTATAAATACATGTGTTTCCAACGAATTTTTTAATCACTTTTCATTGTTCTTCTCTCCTCCTTCTCTCTCATTTTCTAAAACAAATTATAACCGTACTCTGCCGAATTTTAACCAGAATCAAACTCCATTGTGATTAGTTTGATTCTCTATCATTTTCTCTCCGATTTCTATCATCCCTTTCGCTCCAATCAAGATCTAAGTGCAATTCAAGGATTATAGGATCATTTATTAATAAAGATTGAAGTTTTGAGTTTGTAAATCTCTATCAAATCAAATCGATATACTTGTGGGAGTGATTGTAGCTTGTGAAATCAATTGGGTGTGCTTAGTAGCCCATAAATCTAGTGGGTGTGCTTGTAGCCCGGAAATCAGGTGGCTCTACTCAAAGGTCGGGATTCTGGAGGGTATGTCTCATAGCCTTAAAATCGAGATTGTATTTGCATTTACAAGTTGAAAAGAAATCCGTACAAGGAATTGTACGGGACTGGATGTAGGGTAACTCCGAACTAGTATAAAATCCTGGTGTGTTCTTTCCTTTTAATCTTACTACATTTACTATTTATCTATATTTTGATTTTTTGATTGTTAATCTCATTATTCTAAGTATAATTTCAAAAGATTTCAAAACAATTCATATAAATTAGAAAACACTATTCATCCCCCCATCTAGTGTTAATTTAGCCTTACGATCCCTATTCCATAATCTTACAAGTTAGTCTTGCTAAGACCATTGCTCTCCAATGCATATTCCAATAAGTATCTCTAGAAATGGAGTCGCATGCACCCTATGGGTCTATCAACCCTACTGGCTATGTCTCCTATCTTTGGTTTTTGCCATACCGATGATGAGGCTACGTCTGGCATTCCAACACATGAGTCACTACTCGAACAAATCTCCACAGGAACTCGAACAGATCTCGGAACCACACATGGATTCCATATCTCACCAGATCTCGGAACCACAAATGGATTCCTCAACAGATCTCGAAATCACACATGGATTCCCATACATTAACAAGTCTCAGAATCACACACGGATCCCCACATCCTGAATAGATCACTAACAACTACATGTGTTCGAGCATCTCAAACAGATCTCGAATCTCCACATAGATCCCAACATCACGAAGCAATCATGAACCAATCATGAACCAATCACGAAACTATCACAAAGCAATCACGAACCCAGAACATGTATATGGTTCTGGAGTGGTTACGGTTTCAAGTCATCTCATATAAGTACACTCCCCCACTTACCGGGTGCTCCGAAACCAATCGATTGATTTTTTTTGGGAATCTCAACCCTGATTCCGTAGGAAATAAATAGATAATACATAAGATCAGTGATCACCTTCTAACCTTTTAAGCGGGTAGATTTCCTTATCCTTTGTCCTAGAAGAGCAATACAAGTTTATAAGTACAATATAGTATCGTCGAAGATAACTATACCATATAACACTCGTGTTTCTTCTAGATATTTCTAGAGTATATTCTGGCCAAGATTTTATAGTCGGTTATTTAACTATCAAATAAACAAACAATCCAATATAATGAGAATAATCGCATATGGGAAACTCAGTCCCGTATATTGTCCATAAGTAAGTAACATACAAAGCATGATCGAAACACACAAGTACGATCAATTCATATAAACCACTTCTAATCCCCTTCTTAATTAATTTCTCTTTATTAATTAAAAACCTCTTTTATTAGTAAAATTCCTTTTTACTCAATAAATCCTTTTATAAAAACTCCATTTGTTAATTAAACTCCACTATTTAATTAAAACATTACTATTCATTTTCAACACATCCCAACACTACCCAAATTATTCATATACTTACCTCAACCGCATAATTTATTCACAAATAAATTTAAAGGGGCTTAAGACCAATGTTACTAAAACACTATCACTACAAACCCAAAATCTCCACTTAAGATAATCTTTAAAACTTCATTTTAAAGACTTGTTTACATTCGTAAGTATAATCAAAATGGGTTAAAGGCGAATGTTACTAAAACATTGCCACAACAAACCCAAATCCATTTCACTTAAGATTATCTTCTTTAAAATCCCATTATTGAAGATATGAGTATTTTCCCAAACTCATTTACAATATTTTAACACTTTAAAACATTATCCAAGGGTTTAAAAACAAATGTTACTAAAACATTATTTATGACAAACCCCACAACCATTTACTATTCTATTATCTATAAAATTCCATTTTAAAGATCCAATTACTTTTCAAAAGTATAGTTAAATGGGTTAAAACAGATATTGCATAAACATTGATAATATAGACCAAAAATCACTTTTATACTTGCCTTTTTCTTTAAAACATCCATTTCAAAACTCTAAGTATATCTCCATTTATTAAACAAGGTAATATACCCTTTCAATCATTTATAAAACAATCCATTATAAGATAAGTGTTATAATCTTAAAACTCATTTTAAATTTCTTTACAAATATCAAACTTCCCTTTTTAAAACTTCTATATATATTAAAATACTTTTAAAAAGATAGGTATTTACATATACTTATTTATTTGTAAAACTAAGATATTTAACAAAATACTATAAACCATTTGTAAAATATAATAATATAAAACCCTTTTATTTCTTTAATAAGATATTAAGCAATTTCTAAAATCATATATATATATAATAAAAATATAATTTTAAAAAATTTATACTATAATTTAAACCTTTTATATAAAGTGCCACTTTAAAACCTGTTTTATAATTTAAAACCATCACTTTATAAATACATAAATGATTTTCAGAAATATATTTAAACCTTGTTAACTATTTTTTCGATAATAAGTATGCTAACAGTACTTATTATAAATACGAGTATACGAGTACGTTCTATGATGTCATCCAAAGTTAACTTTAAAATCGTAGATCACAGCAATTTCAAATGCATCCATCACGACCGTTTCGCTTCTACCATTTACAATTTCCATTTCCAATTTACCACGAATGTCCAAACCAATTCCATTTATGTTAAACACACCCAAATATGTATACAACAACCTAATATATATATGTACATATCTATAGCGACTCTCTACTAGTCGTTTGTCAAGTGTGAGGCGAATATCAAGCCCAGGGAGAGAACCTCGACCTGTATCTATCCAAAGTGCAGGAATTGCTGAACGACATCGAGTTTTACACCATAACTCATATCCCGAGGGAACGAAATAGGAAGGCGGATTATCTAGCTAAACTAGCAGTTCCGGAGAAGCTCGATCAATGGGACTAGTTCCAGTTGAAACTCTGACTGCTCCAAGTATAGGCGAGATGGATATCGACTGGATTTTCAAAACGATTGAAGAACCAGAGACATAAATGACACTAATCAAGGACTATCTGCTTAGAGGAACATTCCCCGCAGACAAGAATCAATGGAAAAAGCTCCTTCGAAAGGCACCACAGTTCGTAATACATGATGGAATACTGATGCAGCTCAGGCCAGGGATGAAGGCATAAGTCGTCCACGACTTATAGGGGTAGATCGTGTACGACCTAAGGCTACAGGAGGAGCGTCATGAAATGCACAAGTCTTAAGTCGGCTACGACTTAAGGGAAATGTTTTAAGTCGTCCACGGCTTAGTAAAGCGGAAATAGAAGATATAAGTCGTCCACGACTTAACGAGAATGATAAAGGTGGAGCGAGTTATACTGAAGAAGAAAATCAACGACTTAAGATAAGTCATCTACGACCTACGACTTAGTTAAGTCGTCTGGATTCCTTAAGTCGGATACTGGGATAAGTCGTTGAAGTTTTATCTCATAAGTCGTCCAAGCTTAAGCCGCGTGAAGATGCTGCTGTGATATGTGTCTAAGTCGTTACCGACTTAAGTTGAGTCATGTGTTGTTTACTTTGTAAATAAGATGTATTGTATTTTTAGGTCGTACCAGGTTAGGTCGGCCACGATTGTGTGTCGTTGTATGTTGTAACTGTTGAGTCGGAGTTATTGATAAGTCGTAAGTCGTGTACTGGGTAAGTCGTAAGTCGGAGGCTATAAGTCGGAACCGACTTAAGAGTTGATGTAATTTATGTTGTAAAGTTGAACGTCTATAAATAGGCCGAGTGTCACATTTGTAATAGTTTAGTTGATTTGAAATAAAACTCTTGTTTTGTTAGCTTTGTGCTTTCACCCAATTGGTAGTCGAGTGTAATCTCATATCTCCTCTTTCGGATAATCGAGTGCGCTCGATTCAACGACTGCAGAAGCCGATTCACGGAATCTAGTGCGCTAGATCAACGTGTGAAGAATCGCAGATCTTTGAACCCGGTATCGTGCGCGATCAACGAGTTCGGGATAGCTAGAATTCGGTATCTTCGGATCAACGAATTCGGGCATTTCAGTATCTTCCAATCCATCGATTGCTACTCTCAACGATCGACATTGTTTTTTATTAATCCGCTGCGTCAGTTTGGTATCAGAGCTTGTTTTAGCCAATCATAGCTAAATCGAGTCTTGGAGCCAATTCTATTGAAGAATTTTGAAGTTGAAGTGATAACCGAGCTTGAAGTGAGAAGCCGAGCTTAGTAGAAGTGTTGGAGATCAAACTTGCCTCATTTGGAGAAGTTGTGTTCATCGTGTTCATCGCGAAGTTGCAACAAAGTGGGAGTTTTCGATCCATTTCGTTTTAGATCAAAATTAGAAAGGTGTTTGAGTTTTGGCCGAGAGGAGTTAAGTCGCGAACCACCATTTCCGAGCTAGAGTTGAAGCATTTGTGAAGTTTTGACAATGCCACCAAGGAGAGCAAATCGACATCAAAACGTTGAAGCTTCGTATAGAAGAGAAGAGGCTGACGAGATGGAGCAAAGAATCAATGAGAACTTTAGTGAAAAGCTTAATGAAGGGATTGGACGATTAGAGAAGATGATGTTAGAGATGAATCAGAATCGGAGAAGGGTATCACCTGAATCTAATCATGGGGGAAGCAGAGTCTCACCACAATCCAATCGAGAAAGAAGTGTTGATGATGATCAAAGGCATGGGGGGAACGTGAATGATCGAGAACGGAGGAATGTAGATAGAAGGGATGTTGATGGAAGACGTGATGGTAGTAGAGATGTGGGTGGACGAGATAGACAATGATATACATCTGATTTTGAAGAGGAGTATGAAGGTGGAAGTGTTCGAGGACAAGGACGAGTACAAGGAAGAAATCACTCTGAGTATGATCACAAGTGGGAGTCGGGGATGAAGACTGAAATTCCTGAATTCAAAGGTGGTATGCAAGCGGAGGAGTTTCTAGATTGGGTGGCTAATGTTGAGGAGATTTTTGACTTCAAGGAAGTTCCAGAACATCGTAGGGTGAAGTTGGTTGCTACAAGGTTGAGGGCTAGAGCTTTGGCGTGGTGGCAGCAAACCAAACTTACACGTGAACGGATGGGGAAGTCAAAGGTTGAATCATGGGAAAAGATGAGGAAAATGATGAAAGCCACATTCTTACCTTATAACTATCAGTCGCTTATGTATCAGAGATTGCAAAACTTGAGACAAGGGACGAAATCTGTGAATGACTATGCTGACGAATTTTATCAACTGATTGCAAGGAATGATATTATGGAGACAGAAGAACAATTGACAGCTAGATTTGGTGGGGGGTTGCGAATGCAGATTCAGGATATGGTTAACATGTTTGATCCCAGATCTGTAGCGGAAGCACATCAGAAAGCGTTGGCTTGGGAGAAACAGGGAAGACGAGGAGGTGGTATGTTTACAAATTCCAACAATCCAGTATAAGGTGTTAGTGGGAGTTCTAATGTTTCAAAAGCTGTTGTGAAACCAGTTGTGAATGAGGTTGGAAAGATGAAAGTCAGTAATGGTTTCAAGTGTTATAATTGCCAAGAAATGGGCCACAAAAGTAGCGAATGTCCAAAGTCGAAGAAGAGAGCTATGATAGCGGAGGTTGAGGATGAGGATGAAGAAGCTGAATGTTCCAATTCACCACCTGATGAGGAGGAAGAAGAAGTGTTGGGAGACGAAGGTTATAATCTAATGATGAAGAGGTCTTGTTTAACACCAAAGAAAGAGGAGGATTGTAGTTGGTTGAGGAACCATATTTTTCAGTCGACATGTACTATTCTGGGGAAAGTTTACAAATTTGTTATTGATGCTGGAAGCTGTGATAATATAATTTCTTCAGAAGTTGTGAGGAAGTTGGCGTTGAAGACTGAGAAACATCCGAAACCGTACAAGCTAGCTTGGTTGAGGAAAGGCGGGGAGGTGAAGGTTGGACGAAGGGTTTGTGTGAAGTTTTCAATTGGAAAGAAATACAAGGATGAAATCTGGTGCGATGTGGTAGATATGGATGTCTGTCATTTGTTGCTGGGGAGACCGTGGCAGTATGATAGGGCGGTGCAACATGATGGGCGTACCAACAGTTACAGTTTCATGTTTGAAGGCACAAAGATTACTCTAGTTCCAAAGAAGTGACAACAGGAGGAAAACAAGTTGGAGGAGATTGAAGAGCTTAAAACTTTGTTATCTTTGAAGGAGTTTGTGAAGGAAGTAGAGGAGGAGCCTGAAGTGTTTTTGTTGATTGGGCGAGAGAGCAGTGAAGAGGTTGAAATTCCGGAAGAAGCGAAGCCAGTTTTGAAAGAATTTGACGATGTATTTCCAGAGGAGTTACCAACGGAGTTGCCACCATTGAGGGATATACAACATCAGATAGATCTTGTTCCAGGTGCTGTGTTGCCACACAGACCACATTATCGAATGAGTCCAAAGGAACATGAAGAATTGAGGAGGCAAGTGGAAGAATTGCTTGAACAGGGGCGTGTGCAGGAGAGTTTAAGTCCTTGTGCTGTACCAGCTTTATTGGTACCCAAAAAGGATGGAACGTGGAGGATGTGCACAGATAGTAGAGAATTGAATAAGATCACAGTCAGATACAGATTTCCGATGCCGAGGCTTGATGATTTATTGGATCAAATCAGTGGGTCCGTAATATTTTCAAAGATTGACTTGAAGAGCGGTTATCATCAGATTCGCATTAGACCAGGGGACGAATGGAAGGCAGCGTTCAAGACGAGGGAAGGATTGTATGAATGGCTGGTAATGTCGTTTGGTCTATCAAATGCACCAAGTACATTCATGAGGGTGATGAACCAAATTTTCAGGCCATACATTGGGAAATTTGTGGTGGTTTACTTTGATGATATTCTGATCTACAGTGCTAGTACAGAAGAGCATGTTCAGCATTTGAAGAAAGTGTTAATTATTCTTCGTGAAGAACAATTCTATGCTGCTACCAAGGAGTGTGTTTTTATGGCGAGGAGTGTTTTATTTCTGGGGTATGTTGTGTCGGAAGAAGGAATACAAGTTGACCAAAGTAAAGTCGAAGCTACCAGAGATTGGCCGCAACCCAAGACGATAACGGAAGTTCGTAGTTTTCACGGGTTGGCTTCATTTTATCGAAGGTTTATTCCACACTTTAGTAGTGTGATGGCGCCTGTGACTGATTGTATGAAGGGTAAACAGTTTGCATGGACGGAGGAAGCCGGGGTTGCTTTTGATCGAATCAAAGGACTCTTGACGTCTGCACCAATTCTAATATTACCAGATTTTCATCTAGTGTTTGAACTACATACTGATGCATCCAAGGTTGGGATTGGAGGAGTGTTGAGTCAGAGGGGACGTCCGATTGCATATTTCAGTGAGAAGTTATCAGGAGCGAAGATGAGATATAGTACATATGATGTGGAATTTTATGCTGTTGTGCAAGCTATTAAACACTGGAGACACTATCTATTTCAAAAAGAGTTTGTTCTGTATACTGATCATGAGGCATTGAAGCATTTACAAGGGCAAGACAAGATTTCAGCGAGACATGCATCATGGATTGCATATCTGCAACAGTTTACTTTTGTTGTTAAACACAAGTCAGGAGTGACGAATCGTGTGGCTGATGCTTTGAGTAGAAGGAATCATTTGTTAACAACAATGAAGGTTGGAGTGACGGGGTTTGATATGTTGCCAGAATTATTTGTCAATGATCCTTACTTTGCAAAGTTTGTTGATAAAGTCAAGGAGGGAGAGACGGATGAGTTCGTAATGGTAGATGGTTTTCTGTTCAAAGGAAATCGATTGTGCATACCTGATTGTAGTTTGAGAATGAAGATTGTAAAAGAGCTACATGAAGAAGGACATGTTGGGAGAGACCGTACATTACAGTTGATTTCACAGTCTTGCTTTTGGCCATCAATGAGGAAAGAAGTGGAAAGGTTTGTGGAACGATGTCATATCTGTCAGGTTTCGAAAGGAACTGCGACTAATGCTGGTTTATATATGCCGTTACCTGTACCAACTAAACCATGGGTTGATGTGAGTATGGACTTTGTGTTGGGGTTGCCGAGAACACAGCGTGGTAACGATTCCATTTATGTGGTGGTTGACCGATTTTCGAAAATGACACATTTTATTGCTTGTAAGAAGACGGCGGATGCTGTTCATGTTGCTCAGTTGTTTTTCAAAGAGATATATCGACTCCATGGATTGCCAGAATCTATTGTGTCGGATAGAGATACTCGTTTTCTAAGTCATTTTTGGCTAAGTTTGTGGAAGATGGTGGGAACGAAGTTGAACTTTAGCAGCGCTTATCATCCGCAAACGGATGGACAGACCGAGGTTGTGAACAGATCGTTGGGAAATTTGTTGAGATGTCTGGTGCAAGACAATCTGAAGAGTTGGGATGTGAAGTTATGTCAAGCGGAGTTTGCTCATAATCATGTTGTGAACCGTAGTACGGGTTTCAGTCCATTTCAGATTGTATATTCTAGTTTACCAAAGGGACCATTGGATTTAACGGTAGTGCCACAATCAAAGAAGATAGTTAAAAAGGCTGCTGGATTTGTTGATGAGTTGACTGAATGTCATAGAATCGTTCAAGAACGATTGGAAAAGGTAAATGAGAAGTACAAACGATCTGCAGATTTGAAGCGAAGGAGTGTTGAATTTAATGAAGGTGATTGGGTTTATGCAGTGTTAACAAAGGACCGTTTTCCGGTGGGATCATACAATAAATTGAAAGCACGGAAGATTGGTCCAATAAATTTTTTGAAGAAGATCAATGAAAACGCTTATAAATTGAGGCTGCCAGAGGATGTGTATACTTCTGATGTCTTCAATATTAAACATCTCGTACCATATCATGGGGATGAGTTTGTTGTGGAAGAAGAGGGTGCAAATTCAAGGACGAATTTTTCTCAACCTAGGGAGGATGATGCAGCTCAGGCCAGGGATGAAGGCATAAGTCGTCCACGACTTATAGGGGTAGATCGTGTACGACCTAAGGCTACAGGAGGAGCGTCACGAAATGCACAAGTCTTAAATCGGCTACGACTTAATGGAAATGTTTTAAGTCATCCACGGCTTAGTAAAGCGGAAATAGAAGATATAAGTTGTCCACGACTTAACGAGAATGATAAAGGTGGAGCGAGTTATACTGAAGAAGAAAATCAACGACTTAAGATAAGTCGTCTACGACCTACGACTTAGTTAAGTCGTCTGGATTCCTTAAGTCGGATACTGGGATAAGTCGTTGAAGTTTTATCTCATAAGTCGTCCAAGCTTAAGCCGCGTGAAGATGCTGCTGTGATATGTGTCTAAGTCGTTACCGACTTAAGTTGAGTCGTGTGTTGTTTACTTTGTAAATAAGATGTATTGTATTTTTAGGTCGTACCAGGTTAGGTCGGCCACGATTGTGAGTCGTTGTATGGTGTAACTGTTGAGTCAGAGTTATTGATAAGTCGTAAGTCGTGTACTGGGTAAGTCGTAAGTCGGAGGCTATAAGTCGGAACCGACTTAAGAGTTGATGTAATTTCTGTTGTAAAGTTGAACGTCTATAAATAGGCCGAGTGTCACATTTGTAATAGTTTAGTTGATTTGAAATAAAACTCTTGTTTTGTTAGCTTTGTGCTTTCACCCAATTGGTAGTAGAGTGTAATCTCCTATCTCCTCTTTCGGATAATCGAGTGCGCTCGATTCAACGACTGCAGAAGCCGATTCACGGAATCTAGTGCGCTAGATCAACGTGTGAAGAATCGCAGATCTTTGAACCCGGTATCGTGCGCGATCAACGAGTTCGGGATAGCTAGAATTCTGTATCTTCGGATCAACGAATTCGGGCATTTCAGTATCTTCTAATCCATCGATTGCTACTCTCAACGATCGACATTGTTTTTGATTAATCCGTTGCGTCAAATACTGTACCAAATGGGATTCTCTACCCCCTTGCTCAGTGTGTAACTGATGGCGAAGCTCGAAGAATCCTTAGGGAAGTTCAAGAAGGTGACTGCAAAGATCACACCGGAGGACAAACCCTTGCAAAGAAAGTTCCCTAATATGGGTATTTTTGGCCAATGGTCAATTGCGATGCATCAGATTATGCCAACAGTGCGACCAATGCCAAAGATTCACCAAGATCAAAAGAACTCCTTCAATAGAGCTAACACATATGGTCAGTCCATGGCCATTCGTAATCTGGGAGATCGATTTGATTGGTGTATTGCCAATAGCCAAAGGAGGAGCCAAATACGCTATTGTTGTTGTTGACTACTTCACCAAATGGGCCGAAGCGAAACCGCTGGCCACTATTACCATAAAGAAAGTTATTAATTTTGTCACTAAAAACATTATTTTTAGGTTTGGAGTGCCACAAAAAATCATTACGTATAACGGGACTCAATTTGAAAGTGCGTAATTCAAAGATTTTTACAAATGCTTCCAAATCGAGAAAAGCTTTTCCGATGTGAAGGAAAACGGGCAAATGGAGGCAGTAAACAAGATCATCAAGTCCACCATCAAAAAAGCGGGTAACTAAAGCTAGAGGAAATTGGGTTGATGAACTTCCACTTGCACTATGGGCTTACAGAACAACGCACAAATCTGCAACCGGGCACTCTCCATTCACCCTGGCATATGGTTTAGAAACAATGATCCCAGTCGAATAGGAAGTCCCTTCTCATCGAAGGCAAAACTTCAATCAAAGGCAGAATGAACAGCTCCTGCTCGAGTCGCTCGATATGGTCGATGAGAAGCGGGAAGAAGCCGAGCTAAGGACTGCCGCTCACCAGAAAAGGGTCGCATGACATTTCAACTCCTAGGTCTGTAACCGTACTTTCGAAGTAGGAGACCTTGTCCTCAAATGAGTCTATCTTGTCTCAGGAACATTCGGACCAAAATGGGAAAGGCCCAATGTAATCGGCCAGAAGCTAGGGGATGGCTTATTCAAGCTAACAACTGTTGATGGAATCCAAATTCCCCGTGCTTGGAATAGCGAATCGCTTCATCATTACTGTTCGTCGACGGAAATTCTATCGGTTTAGAAAACCGGCGAACGAATTTAAATTAAAAATAACCGCAAGCGCACGACATACTATTGAAGTACGTGGCGAGTACGGTCGATCCGCAGGGAATTGATGATTTTAAAAATCTATTCAATCAAATTAAACCAAAGTCGAGGGATAATAAACTAACTAAAAAAAGGTAAGAACAAGCTAGAACTAAGGAGAATAAAAATATGAGATTAAAGAGCAATTTAGAGGTAAATCCCCTCTCATGATCACATAAATCAACATAATGAAATTATGATCTCTTTTTGGTCATTTGTGAGTTTAGTTGATGCATTTATCATAAGCATGACCTAATTGTGTTATTAATTAACACACTTAAACCATCAAACTTTAATGCACCCTCTAACCCACTTACTAACTTCAATGAAAATGATATGAAATTAAAAGTAGAATCTATTTTAAGCATGGCTTATTAACTATTGAATTAGAAACATAAACCATCAAATTTTGATTCTAAATCCACTTCCATTACCATGATCATATGTAGAAGAGGTAATTATGACTAAGCATAGCCTATTTGTTTTGAACAACATAAGCTATCAAACTCAATATTAAACACAAAATCACACAAACATCCAACTTTCCATTAAGCACAAAAGAGACATAAATGAGAAATTATGTTGCATCTACATGATTCAAGAGAGCATAATTACCCCTAAATTATAGGGATTAGCCTCTCATTTGTGTTATTATGTCAACACAAGTAGAAAGCAACATGAAATAAACAAAAATAAAAAGAAGAGGAAAATGAAAGCTAATGGAAAAGAGAACTAATCTAATTGCATAAAATAAAAGAGATCTACACTACAACATGAAAAGAAATAAACAAGAAAATGAAAAGAACATGTATTAAATTGCATAAAAAGTTACATGAAAAGAAGAAATGGCTAAGTAGCCATGAAAAGAAAGAGAGCTCTCATTTTATTTTCCTAAGAGAAGAGACTAAGAGAAGAGAGCCTAAAAGAGAGACTAAGGGAGAGAGGGAAGGTTACATGAAGATATGTGGTATTTATACAAGTGTTAAACCCTAATTCATATTTTTGGGGAATGCCTAAATTGCCATTGAGGTAGTGTGGTGGCCAAGTAATCATTAACATCCACTAATCCCCCACTTAAATGCACATGAAGTTTTAATGTCCTTTTATCATGTGCTTAGCTCCTAATTGAAAATCAAGGTAAGTGGGTGGGGTCCTCCATGATCATCACTTTGAATTATTTCCATCTTCATTTGTTCTCTTCACTCTTGTGCATGCATATATTATCATGAAGCCACTTGTAAAATTCACCAAATTTCCTATAAAACAACATAGAAAATTCTAAGTAAATTTTCACAATTTAATAAATGCATAAAAATGACCATTTTACCCCTATATGAAGATGAATATGTGACAATTTGAAAATAATTTGAATTTTGGTTTAAACAAGTTAAAATACCCGATATGATCATATTTAATTTAAATAGATTAAATATAGTGGTAAAAATATGCACATTTACATGCACATCAATTACTTTATCTAGGATTATCTTATGTATTTCCTATTTCCGCAAATAAGCCATCCTAGGATACCGAAAGCATTGTAAATAGGTAGAACTTGCCCAACTTTTATTTCAATTAATGGAATTGTTTTGCTTTCTAAACCAATAAAACCGTGTTCAAGTAAGTAACCTACCAAGTCGACGGGGTCAAATCGACTCAAAATTATATGATCGCTACTTGAGATAGTGGAACCATGCTCAAGTACGCCCCATCTACCCGCAAAGTCGATGGAAGCAAATCGACTCAAACCGTTGATCGACGGAACTCGATCTCGGCCTTCTAAGAACCGATGTTGCTCCGGCGACACCGGGAAGGTCCGAATCAAAGCCACGCACTTCATAAACTGCACATCACCACTTGGATTGTGGAATCATGTCCAAGAAAACACAATTACCTAAGCAGCGCATCTAGTAAGCTGCGTATTGCTTCTTGGTTTGCAAAACTGCGACCGAGCAAGCCTCGATCCCACTGTGCGCATTTCGTAAGCTGCACACAACAACTTGGATCAGCAAAATTGCATCCAAAGACGAGGAACTCTCATATTCATAAAAATGTCACTCGTATCTCCCAAACCAATGTCATAACCATCAAGTAGAGGGCTGGATACAAGCTCAGTCCTAGGAAAAGCTCCTTCAATAGGCTCTTTCAAAGAAGGTGAGGGTGCATGACTGGGGCTTAATTCCAAGGTCTTGTCGCCTAATTTGACATCACCCTCATCAGTGTCCCAATCTATTTCTTCCTCATTTAGAGGATGGTCCTCACTGATTTCTCCTTCCTCCTTCCCTTCAATAAACGGAGTCTTACCCTTCCATTGAATAAACTCTTCTTCTTTCTCTTCTGGGATAGATGGCATTTTGAGTAGCCTATCGACCCCAACTTGAATGTGGATCTCCTCAAGAGTCTTTGATCCGTCAGATGGGCCACTTTCTTCTTCTTCTTCATCATTGTCATCTTTACCAAAGTCATGGAAAGAGGAAATGGAACGGGTATGAGCTCTAGAGCGGGAAGGATGGTTGATGAATCCAACGGACCTCCCAGGTGTAAAAGCCCACATTGGCGAAGGTTCTCAATTTTGAGCAAGAAGCTAATCGTACGCTCCTGAGCATCGACTGCTTTCAAGGTGCTAAGAACAGAGTCGAGTGCCAGGTCCTTCTTAATTTTCGGAAGAACTGCATGGAATATATGACCGTTCAGAAAACTTATTGCAATTAAAGGAAACTCCGAGCATGGTAAAGGAGACTTACCCCCCGTAGTCCATAAACGAGTGAATCCCTCTGGACACTTAGCGAAAAAGAACTGATCTTAAATGAAGCAACTTTATTGGGAAGATCCAGTATAAGTTTCCGGCTATGCTGTGCTTTAATATAAACAAGTGATGGATTAGCCTCTCTCTTCTTAAACAATAAAAGATATAAGCATCCGCATGAACAGAACATATAAGCATGTCAGCATGGCGTATCCATTTGGAAGAATCTGGAATGGAGCTAACCTTATGTTTTGAAGAGTTGTCATTAAGAAGTGATTAAATGGGGGCACTACACCGTAGATGCACATATATCAGTGGTAAGCCATGTATCCAGAAGGTGGCCTATGAGCAAATTCTGCTCTCGATGGCAGAAGTGTGTCATCCTATGGAATACCATATTGCGAGTAAATTCTTTGCAACATCCTGTATGTAAGAATTGTCGGAGCTTTCTCCGAAGGATCAAGCAAGACTCTGAAATTAGGAGGAGTGTGATCGACGATGGGTCCAACTGGAATCAGATGACCATATTGACCTGAAGTTATGGAAGCGCGGATCCAACTAGGATCAACGATGACCCCGCTTCCAAACGAGGTGAGTTCCCCACAACTTATTTGCACGGAGAAGATTTGCATGTCATTCTACATAAGAAAGATTGAGTTCAAAATGGTCAGGTACGCCTATTCTCTAAACTATAGGCCCTTCTGTGGTTGACACTTGAAATCCGGGAGATAATAGATGTGTACCAACCATCGATCGGATTCCAAATGTTAACTTGGAGTTTGTGTGATGTGTAATCTAAGTGAGAATGGGTCCAGTGTCCTAAAACGTTGTGAACAAACCATTCCATGTAGATGGCTCATTCACACCGGAAAGAGTGATTCGTATCACCTGTTAATTTCTTTTCTCCTATACTTACCCATTATTGTCCAATGATCGACAACAGATCCATTGTCCGAAGCGATATGAAAAACCCTTTCTATTCCAAGTACACTGATTATGCAACGACAGGGACAATCTGTAGCGATAAAATATAGATCAATGGGTCCGAATCAAGTAAAGAATGCTCAACATAAGTCGATTTTAGTTCTCTAAAAGGTGATAACAACATGAGCTATACATAAGATGCTACCTTAAGCTATTATCACCTCACAGAAAAACTAAAATCAATCTACAAGATGCTATGCCAGGATCGACTGTGTAACTCAGTGCAAGTCAATTCTGACTCTATTGATGAAGATAGCAAAATATGTCGAGTACCGGGGCAAAACCCTAGCTTCGTTCCGTGAAAAATTCAAGACTTGATTTGTTATCTTCTTCCACAAAGTCATAATGAACTTGAATCTTCCACTGTATCCATCATCAATACAACTTCGTCAACAATCGCTAATGTAGTAATATGCCAATGTCCATGCTACCAACCTTAGAATTAGAGAAGATAAATCAATCATTAGTTTAGGGAGACCCAAAACTAGAAGTTCACTCGGATCGCATCGACAGTCTTCACGAAGTTGGGGTTTTTTGGCAGTGGTTCTTTGCTCCAATCGTCAGCAACGGCTTCAGAAGGTGGCGGTTGATGGCACTGGTGGTGGAGATCGACGGCGGTAGCTCCTTGATGGATAGAATGCTTTGATCGGCTAGCTAGGGTTGGAGAGGTCAAATCGGCTAGAGAAGTGAGGGATCAGATCAAATGGAAATGAATCGAAGTAAGGGGTCAGCTTGTATGTAAAAAAGAAAAAGAAAGAGAAACTTTGAAAAAATTATGAAGACTTGGATCGATGCCGATCCAGTCCAATTGGATCGGTACCGATCCAAATTTACTCCTCCAAATAGTTCCAGATTTTCCCTATGTGACCTACTTGATGTTCGTATACATCCTTGGAAAAATCAAGTCCAAATTACTGAGTAATCACAAGCGATAAAGATCCACATTGAAAGCTGAATAGCCCACCGGCATATCACGAGATAGCTCAACACGACCAATTAAACTCCTTAAAATAAAAACCTAGAGGTAAACAATTCCAGAGCACACCTTGTTTTCAACGAAAACGCACTCTGGAGGGAAAACGTTAACCGGGTTTTTAACCCAGCATAATTCAAAAGGAGTTGGAACATTCAGATTGAACCAGAACGACTCAAAACTTGATTGGAAGGCCTAAAAGTACAAGACAAAAGACCCCAAGAAGTTTGGGCTATTTTTAGGCTAACTTTTCAGATCGGTAGATCAGTACCGATTCGATCCAATTAGATCGGTACCGATCCAAAATATTGCTATATTGGATTTCTGTTCCACTTGTCTTGCACTCCATGGTCTCCACTAAGCTTATCTACATAGTTTGATAACATTCCAAGCATCCGAGTTCAAGAAGTGAAGACTTATTTGATTCATATTACAATTCAATCTAACCTATAGGCGAATCATCGTCAAAACAAGTCAATAATCTAGGAAACTACATGGAGAGCATCGTAACCAGGCTAGAAAGACAACTAAGTATTCAAATCATTTAAAATGCTTAACTAGTTGGACCGGTACCGATCCTAATACTTTGCTCCGATGACCTTCAATCTTTCTGGACTTCCTCTGTGTGATGAATGCATGCTTCTGGTAAAGCGGCTCTGACCCATGTGTTATCTAACTCCTATAAATACCATCCTATCTGCAACAGAAAAAGCATCTTTGCTGAAAATCTGCCATTGTTTCTTCACACTTCTTCTCCCTCACAATAGCCATTAAAGATGCAACTTAGATCCTTCCAGTTGTCTCTAATGATGGTGGCTTGATCTAACTTAGGAAAGAAGAATCATATTGTAATTCAAACTCCTTTGTAACAGCAATTGATCAGTAAAAGCAATAATGTGGACTCAGGCTTCGTTAACAGCCAAACCACTACAAAAATCTCTTGTCTCTTTACTTTTTCTGCGGTTTACTATTGCTTTTTCTATTTTATTTGCCTTGATAAACGCGGCTAGTGCTTTCACACTCAATCCAGGGTGTTGATCCATTTTTTGAGTTAACAATATGTTAGTAACATGCACTATGTATATATGTATATATATGTATGTATGTATGTATATGTATATATATATATATCAGGTATGACACATAAACGTATTAAAAAGTGAATACATGTATGTATTATTTGTTCGATCATATTATATATATTTATACATCAAGTGTATATCATATTATAATATATAATTAATAGTTTCACATTTAAATAAAATATCTAATTGACTTAGATAAATTTATTTGAATTGCAAATAAAATATTTGACTTTGAATTTATCAAAAAAATAAAAGTAATTTTTCTTAGTCAAGTTATATATATACTAAGTTCAAATTCTGAATATTTTTATTTTGAATATTTATTAAATTTGAAATTCAGATACATATATATAATTCAAATATCAACATAATTAAAAATGATCAATACTATTAATTTTCTAAAACTATTAAACTCTAAAATATTTTTTTCTCCATATATAAGTAAATAATCGTCTAATTAGTATTTAATTTAGCTTTAGTATATTAGATAATTTTAATATAAAAAAATATAAAATTATATTAAATATTCCAAAAATTGTAATATTAAAAAATAGTGTTAGCACCAAAATTGGTCACTAACCCCTTTTAAAAAGATTGTATAGAGAGATAAATGAAGAAGATAAATTAAAACAGAGAGATATAGACTAAATTAACTACAAAAATCTAGAACACCAGATTTATAGTGGTTCGGCGTAACTGCCTACGTCCACTTTGAATTGTAATCTTTATTGCTTTCCCAAGTAGTAAAATACAGATACAATCCGTACAATAATGGCTTGAGTACAAGTTTTAACTGAAAAGAGTGAGTCTTGAAAGCGGCAGAGTCTCCCAGTGTTCTAAAAAAAAGGTCCATTTCACTGTGGCCCTGCCCTTCTATTTATAGACGAAGATGGGTTGGACTTCCCTCACGGGCCTAGGAACAAGGTATCTCGGCCCACAGTAGGTGACCCCAGCACACCGAACCAGGCATGCCGAACGAGCCATGCTGAGCGAGGAGTGCCGGTCGATAACCATTTTTGGTTGACCATCGAGTGACTTGAAGTAACCACTCAAGGGAACCAAGGCAAGTAGTGAGTTGAAGCAAAGTGAAGCTATGCCGAACGCCCTTACGTTGTTGTGGACTTGACAGCTTGTTAACATCCCTCATATGCACCGAACCAGGGATGCCGAACGGCCTCGTTGAGCAACTTTGTTAATCGATGTTGCTAATGGATGTCGGGCGAGGGAAGATGCCGGTCGAGGCCTGGGATGTCGAGCGAGGGATTCATGCCGAACGACATTCGTATGCCGAGCGACCCTATCATGCCGAACGATGCTCGTATGCCGAGCCAGGCAACATGCCGAGCGACCCTGTTATGTCAAGCGAAGTAGAATGCCGAATGGCCTTGCTATGCCGAGCGAAGTGGAATGCCGAACGGGGAGAGTTGTACCGAACGAGGCCGTATGCCGAGCGACCTCTTAAAGCCGAACGATGCCAGATGTCGAACGAGGGGAGGTGTGCCGATCAAAGTCTCCATGCCGAGCCTCTTGTTACATGGTCAAACAACCGGGTAACAAATAGTATTTTTATAACTTATATGATAATTTTATAAACGTAATTTTAATTTGTATAATCTATTTAACTAATCAAAAAAATTCCTATTCAATGCCAATTTATAATAATTAAATACAAATTATTTCATGAAATTTGAATTGAAATTGTGGATGAAATAATCATGATGATGTTGGTCATATATTTAAAAACTATGATAAAAAGTACTACCCTTTGGATCGAGCCTAGTTTTGTACACGTTAGACTTGTAGATTGACATCTAAAGAACTTTTTCTCTACATTTGCTATGTGTTCTCCAAGCCTAAGGTTGTTTAATGAACACAATAGAATTTTTTTTATCAAAATTGTTGTTCGAACTGAACCCCTTAGGTCCATATTTATAGCAAAGAAATAGAGCTGATGATATCATCCAAGATTCACTTCTTCTTGAACTTGTTAAGAAACAACCTACTGTACCTATTCAATTTCATACACTGCAATAAATTTCACCATTTAGCCTATATGAGCCTTATATAATTAAATAAATAAATATTTTTTAGTTTCAACTATATTACAATATTCAAATCTTGGCCCATTTAAATTAAATATTTTTTTTATAGCTTTTATACACTTTTTAATAATTAATTTTAGCACTTTAAAAATTAAATTATCTACATAATAATTTATAATATTTATAAATTATTTCAATAAGTTTATCTAGTTGAATACTGTGAGTCTAAGTTGTGTGACTCATAAGTGTGAATTCAACCCTTAGAAATAAATAAAGATTTTAAATATTAAAGCATGTGCAAACTTTGCTAAAGTATAGTAATGGACATGAATTCAAATGTTTATCGATCATCTAGGTGAATTCCTACTTCAAAATCATGTTGTTGAAACACCCTTAAGCAGTAATACGTTCTGCAAGTTAGATCCTTCGTCATTGCCATATCCCTTAGATGTCTAGTTCGATTAATGATCACGTCTCTAATAACGTCCATATTTAATTATGATATTTGACCTTCAGAGTCACTTGGTATAACCCGATAACATTTAAAATCCAACCAAATTAACATCACCAGAGATTTTAGACTTTATGTCAGATTCCAACTACGACCACACTATCCTATTGTATCCAAGGAGACGAATCTTCTCTTTTGTAGAGTTTTACTTCATGTGTTTCGACACACACCCAATTATGGTCATAATGTGAACTCGTATCACATGATTGACTATAGTCAAAGTAGGGTTCCACACATAAGATTCATAGTGCTATCAAGCCAATACACCACTACACATCATCACTTGATATTATCGACTTGACTTGTATACAATAACATATATAAGAGCTTTAGTGAGTCGTTATGTAATCAATCCAAATGACTATAAGTACGTAACCTACTAGTGCCCCCTCAACGGTCATAAATAATTCATTGTCCATCACATGGATAACTTTAAGTACACTTGACTTTCTGATATATCGATATCTCATTCTCGAAATACCAAATGAGTAAGAACGTTTAAGGATATGTGTTTATTATTACGATCTAACTCATGGTTGTGAACTCTTTAGTAACTATGATCGATTATACATTTTGTCTTAGGGATTTCAATTTATATGTTATAATGTTATCTTAACATAATGTACGTTTTCATATAACAGAAATAAAACCAAAAGAATAATTTAATTTCAAACAAGATTTCTCATAAGAGTCAAGTTAAATAATCAATTTATATAATTTTCCCTATGATATATCCTTAACTCTGTCATATTTTACTTTATCATTTATATAAAGGGAAGGAGATTTCAAATAATTACTACACATTTGACATGATTTATCATTGTTGCACAGTTACTACTACAAAAGGCATAATCTAACTCTACTACTACCGAATGCATGGCCGAACACTATCACTACAGTGGAAGTTGTGATGTAACATTGCCACTACTAAGAAGATGTGACTTTAACACTATTAAAATAACACATTTTACCTATAACTACAAAATAATGATCCAGATAATTGCACACCATCTTTATTACTTGCAATGTGATTGAGGTAATCACCATAATGTTAAATAAAAGAGTCCACAAAAGCCATTATTTTCAATTTAGAAGAACACCACTTTTATATTATAAACCGATACCAATGTTTTTCTATTAAAAAAATGAGAAACTTACCATGTTCACCATATGGTTCATTAGTTTTAATGAAATCATATATCGAGATGGAATGTGGGACTGATGGGGCCAATGATATTAGAATTAAAATTTTTAGATCACTTTCAGCAAAGTTTACAATAGCCATGCCAATGATATTAGAATCAAATTTTTTAGATCACTTTCAACAAAGTTTGCATAGCCATCCTGACTATAGAAAAAGAGTTAAAACTTAGGAAACTAGAAGTGCTTCTACCATTTTAACTTAGGTTGGTAAACTATATTGTATAATTATCAATGAATTGATAGAGGAAGATGATTTTGTATGTACTAGGACCATACATGACTCTCGTTATAGGTTCACAAATAATTCCAATTTCTTTCGTCACGGCGCACTTGAACTGTGGCATAGCTATTATGCAATATATAAGAGATTTCTTTGTTGATTGTAGTATTACATATATGTGTTTATCCTTTTCTAACCATGTTTTCAAAATTATGTATATCTGCTTTTGTCTTCTAAGAGCACAACCAACAATGACTTATTCAGTTAAAAAACTAGCCACTGCACAAATAAATGTGGCTTGTTCACTTTCCTATGGCTAGTTTGGAGTGATCTTGTGGCTGGTTGAGTGAACAGAGGACTGGTTATTAAAACAACAGAGTCTTTGCAGTTTTAAAATTAAAACGGCAAAGTGTTTTCCATTTTAATTAAAATGGCAATGTCTTTGCCATTTCAATCAAAATGGCAAAGACTCCGCCATTTTAATTCTATACCGTTCCAAGCACAACGGGTAGTTCCAACGGCTAGTTCAACTCCTATATTAACCATTCCTCTCTTCATCCTTCCTCCACAATAACACTTCTTCACTTCTTTCTCCTCTTCTATACAATATCGTCTTCAACTAAATGCTCAGGTAAATAATTAGCGAGCAAAAAACCAGTCTCCACATCACAAAGCCCTCAATTTGATTATTCCTACCCTCTACATGTTATCCCGACATCCATCCTCCAAACCAACAACAAATGCTTCAACCGCAATATGAATATGGCAATACGCCATATTCAAACACTCATTACACTCAACCGTACCCACCCTACGCTTTTGGTAGCTTCCCTCGTCATCAGCAACCTTACTACCATAATACCGCTCCTCAACCATGCTACCTGCACTGTCCCATTGGCGCATATGAAGATCATTCATCGTACATGTTGGTGATAATGCAAGGTGACCAACAACAACACCATCATCTTAGTGTGCAACAGTTAGAGACTCACGACAAAGAAGCTATGCAGAATCTTTCAAGGCAATATTTTTACGCATGTAACGCTCCTACCAGTGCTATGTTGTTAGCAGAGTCGAAGAAGAAGAAGAAGACCAAGATGAGGATGCAGAAAATATGGAAGAGGGCAATGACGAAGTTGTTGAAGAAATGAATCCGCCTCAAAGCCCGAAATAAATAAAAAGAAGAAGTGGAAATCATTGAGCGGTATGTTAGGCGGTCTTCATAGGGGATCAACTTCAGTTAGATTTAACAACGAAATAGAAGACATTGAAGATGAAACCATCGAAGATAATGCTAGATAAAGGATGCCAGAAAAAGGCAAGTTAATTTACTCTACAACAATACATTTTGCTTGCTAAATCCTGGATACAAATTTGAATGATAGTATCATAGGCAACAATATAAAAGGCAAAATTTTATGGCAAAGAGTTGCGGATTACTATAACACTATAGAGCTTTTCGAAAGAACTTGGGCTTCTCTAAGTGGAGGATATCGGGTAAGAACCCTACCTACCAAAACTATTTGGCAATACTAATCAGGCTGGAGAATAGACAACAAAGCGGTGCTGCCCCTTATGACGTTGTAAGTTTGGTATTAGTTTTGTTGCATAGTTTTTCAAATTGTATTGTATTGTATATTTATATACTTCCGGCTTTGTTGAAAAATAGAAGAAGCGCACAATACGACCATCCGTTCAAGTTTCAAGAATGCTTTGATCTTCTCTCCTCTTTACATAAATGGAAGAACCCAAACAACTTCGTGTTTGAGCGGCATAAATGGGTCAATTCAATTAGAGCAGCGAAATGCAGATTTTTCAAGATTCTTATATACCAAGGAGAAGTTTATTGGGGAAATGAGAGAGCACAAAGAAAAGTATTTAGCAAAAAGGTATTAATCAGATTCGGAGTTCCTACAAGGTTTTACGCAAGATCGAGAGTTCAAGAAACAAGCCCAAGGAGAAGAAAGCTATGATGTGAGAAAAGAACCTTACTAAACTTATGACTTATGATTTTAGTAAGCTTTCTCCTCTACAGTAAGAACTGGTAACCGAACAACTGGAAGCTGATAAGAGAGAGAGATGCAATGGAAGTGGAAGTGGGTATTAAGTGGTAGTTGTTTAGTGTTTGTTGTATTAATTGTGTATTTGTATCTACTGTATTAGCTATAATATTATTGTATGATTTTTATTTCGAACTACGTAGAAATGTTTGACAAAATTAGTTGCAATATTAAGAAGTAAACAAATTTGTTGTAGTACTAAGAAGTAAACAAGTTCACTATTTATATTACGGAACGCTCAACATACAGTCTTCAAAACCTAGTACACAAAACAGTTTAGTAAACAACTTAAGCAAATTACTTCACAATGATTTCAACAAACAACTTCAATAAACAACTTAGTCCACAAGCTCATAAACTACTTTTATATTTATGACTATGTACTTCTAACAGTCCTTCATCTATGCGCCCATAATTGGTCCACCAATTGGTCACATAATTCAAAATGTGCTACTTGATCTTCAATATGCTTCACCGTTGAAACATATTCCTCCATCGAGTTAATGTTTCTTTGAGGTCTACTTATTAAACCCTTAAACATGTCTGGGTAATTAGTTTTTTAGTTTTTATACCCACCTCTTTCAGACTCCACAATCATGTTATGAATTATAATACATGTATACACAATCTCAGAAAGAACTCTTGCATTATGAAATCGGCTAGGGTTTCGTAAAATCTGAAATCTTGCTTGCAAAACACCGAATGTACATTCAATGTCCTTTCTGTAGCTTGTCAATTTCTCAATGAAATACTTATCCTTATCGTTGCTTGGGACCCTACACCCTTGCATTAAAGTTATTCACTTTGGATATATGCCATCAACAAGGTAGTATCACATTCGATGCACAACATTACCAACTTTGTATTCAATGTCCATTGACAGGCCGTTAAATGGTTCCGTAAGCAGGTATAATTGCTTTTAAACATTTATATCATTTAATGAACCTGGTACTCCAAAAAAAGCATGCCAAATCCATAAATCATCGGATGCTATAGCTTCTAAAATTGCTGTTAGCACCTTTTATGTCCAATGAACATTCCTTTCCAACCAGTTGGACGGTTTTTCCATACTCAATGCATGCAGTCCAAACTACCAAGCATACTTGGAAAACCTCTAGCTTCCCCTCTGGCTAGTATTCTGGCAACATCATTTGGTCCCAGCGTACGTAAGTATTCATCATCGAACTGTGCGATCATCATTTTGCAGAATTCCTTCATGCAATCTATCGTTGTTGATGATGCAATCCTGCAATATTCATATAATTGATCATTAAACATTCCATAGCTCAACATTGGTAATGCAGCCGAGATTTTAATATGTAGTGAAATTCCAGGTTCAAGTGCTCCATTTAACCTATAAGTAAAATAGGTGTTGTTCTCATGGAGTTTGAGATAAATTTTGCTGAAAATATCCGGGCTCATGCGAAATCGACGATGGAACAATGTGATATTGTAGGTTGGATTGTCAATGAAGTTGTCCTTCATCAGCCCTTCATACTACTATGGTGTTTGCTGGTAGAGCCTTCAACAAAAAAATAAGAATAGCCTGCTGTGAGTTGTTGCATTTCAAACTCCACGCTTTGATCAATTGTCTAGCTCTTCTTCATCGTTGAAGCGTTGGTTCCTACTTCGGTTGTAGTAGTAAAGGTAAGGATTCATGTTTGTTTAGAGAAGTATGTAATTTGATTATTGGTTTGCTTATCTTTCTATAGTTGTGTTCTGAGTAGTTCAAAATTAGACTATATATAGGTGCGGGAGATAACGAGATATGGATTGGACAACATAGTTACAGTATAGGACGGGACATGTCATTGAGTGGTTACCGATTGCACAGCATGATTGTAGTGTACGTATGGACAAGGAATTGAATGGTTATAGATTGTACAACATGGCTATAGTGTACGAATGGACAAGGCATTAAGTGGTTACGGATTGCACAATATGGCTATATTGTATGTATGAACAAGACATTAAATGGTTACGGATTGTAAACATGGTTATAGTGTATGTATGGACAAGAAGTTGAATAGTTGATGATCGCATTAATATGGCTAAAGTGTACGTATGGACAAGGCATTGAGTGGTCACGGATTGCACAACATGGCTACAATGTACGTATAGACAAGGCATAGCTACAGTGGACGTATGGATAAGGCATTAAGTGGTTATGGATTGTACAGTGTGGCTACACTTGCACTCCCCATGATTACTATTTATACTACAAGGGTTAGTATGAGAAGTCCATAGGATTTCGAATGGAAAATCAGACCTAGACTCCCCATGAATATTTAGTGTTGATTAAAGCTTATATAAAGGCCGACCAAAGACATATGAAAGAGGAGGTCGATGAAGATTTTTGGGTCACCATCAATGAAGCTTATAATAACCTTCCAGAATGTAGGATAAGAAGACAAAATTTCGATATTAGAAGTACTTATGTTACATTTACTAGAGCATGTCGAAGGTACCGAAAAATTATAGTCGTAGTGGAAAGAAAAAATGTGTTTTGAATGTCTAGATCTACTTTTGACTCCCTGTATTTTATGGATCATTAGATAACATTCGTTGGTCATTCCGCGTATGATCTGTGAGTTAGTTATGTTAGACAGTTTGAGTGATTTCTATATGTCTCAAGGTGTTATATTTGTTCTTTGTATGTTATGTGTTCCTATGTAATTGTTTCATGTATTTCTATGAGTTATACTTGTTCATATGCCATTGTTCTATGGATTATTTTGTTCTATGTATTTTGTAGGTTATATTATGTATTTCTATATATTTATATGGATTGTATATATTTTATATTAGGCATATTCATTAGCTCACACATCAACATACTTAAACATACAACATACTTACACATACTTAAATAATAACATACTTAAACATGCAACATACTTAAACATAGATAAAGATACATTACCTCGAACATTAACATACATAAACATACAACATACTTAAATATCCACATGCTTAAACATACAACACATCAACGAAGCTTAGTTAGGTCCACCACCACCCTGAAATTCCAATGAGCTTAGCCTGTTGCAAAGCACTACGATTTCTTGTTCAAGTTCAGACATATATTCTATAGCTCGATGAAGGAATGGATTGTCAATCCATTCCCATAACCCACAATCGTTTAGAAAGTTGGAGCATTTATTGTGGTGCCATCCAATGTCGTTTCTGCTTCTTACGAAATAAGTAACCATAATTCCAGAAACACAAAATATCGAAGGAGAGTCCACCTCCTTTCCCATTTTAGTCCGTTGATTACGAAGTTCCTACCTTCCTTGCCTACTTCTATGCTAGATTCTGCACTGATCTCCATGTCTTCTTCTCTCTTCTCTTAACCGATGCTCTTCTCTCTCTCATGCTCTTGTAGGTCTTCGTAGTTCCTTTCCTACATTTCCACATACCATTCGGTCGGTGGTTGAGGAGAAGAAGAATTTGGATTTTTTTCATGACTTAAATGACCTTCGTAGGAGTATGAAGAAGGCAAAGAAATGTGGCTACAGTCCACCATGATAATACAATATATAGAAAATTGGAAAAAGAGTTTGTGTATATCTCAATGGTACGAGGATGTTATTTATAATACATTGGTGCACAAAAAAATGAAAAAAACATATACACAAGAACAATGTGTGTAACAACCTGTCTTTTCGACCTCAAAAGTCGACACTAATACAACCACGGTATTCACATGCTGAACATCCAAGAGCCGGAAAGACAGATCGGTAGGATGAAAGAATAGAAAAGATATAATAGAATCTCACAACATTCCGAGTAATCTATAATACAACCATGAAATTTACAAAGAAAATATTTTATATACATACATCAATCAGAGTACATTTATCCTATCATTAGCCCCTGGACAGTAATAACAACCTATCCTTAAAATTTCTGATAAATACAATAAGAAAAAACAACGGAAGGTAAAATACGTGAATACACCTTGGAAGATCTAGCTCGTCTCCTAAAGCTCCAAAGTGTCTAGCTAAATCTAGAAAATATGATTGGGCTAACTTGAGCATTAGAAGAAAAATAACGACCGGATCAATCTGGTAAAACCAGCGTGAGAAATACAATCAAATGGATTCTTATATCTTATAAAACCTTTTAAAATAAAAGGTATCTCGTAAGACCACGCCGCATATAACCACGGACGGGTTTTTAACTTATGATAACCAAATATTTCGTAAGAAATCTTTTGAATATATAATAATGTCTAGGGTTTAAAATAAATATTGAATCATAGCCAAAATTGTTACATTCATTAAATTCCTACATAATAGGTATAAAACTAAGTCCGAAGGGCACTTACTGGAGAATGGATTTCCATATAATAACAAGGCTACTGGAGTACTGCCTACCACAGTACACCTCTAGAAAATGTACCGAGGTCGAACCTATTGACCGTTACGAATCAGGACTAGCCTAACCTTTATTGGATAGTACCGAATATGTCACCACCCTAGTTGCTTTGTAACCTTTTCCCAAGAGCTATCATGCACAACCAAATCGATATATATATATATAGAAGGGTGATGACATACCCTAATGGTAGCGAACCACATAGCCCTGAAGCATATCCCTTATTTTAGACATTCCCAGTTAATGAGGCTTGAGGCTAGGTTTTACCTTTTAGAGAGAAATCCAACTTGGAATGCTAACAACGCCCTCCAGGTGACAATGCAATGCTAGCATTCGTCCACATAAGTTATTCAGGATAAGAACAAACCGAAGGCACTACTTCTACTATATCCATTTCTGGAATCACCCTCAAGATTAGTAGCAAGTAGTTCTTGCACTTCAAAGGGCCCCGTCTTCGATCCCATATCTTTAAGATGTCTTCAATTTGAATGCTTGAGTTAGTTCGAAGTAGTTTTCAGATAATTCATACTTATCTAATTCGGGTTTCTTCAAACCAATATTTGATAGTTTTTGGCAAACTCAACTCCGGTTCTTTCGGAAATAAATAGACAATACATAAGAGCGGGGATCACCCCTAACCGTTTTAGTGGACGGATCTCCTTATCATTTGTCCTTGGAGAACACACGAGTTTATATGTACATTAACATCAACGAAGATAATTGTACCATATAATTCCCATGTTTCCCTAGATATTTCAAAAGTTAAAAATTTGTCAACATTTGATAGTCGGTTATTTAAGTATCAAATAAACAAACAATCCAAACATAAATTTAACTTTACATGGGATCCACTTATCATTTGATAACCGTTTTACCGGAGGATCTCCTGATCATTTATCCTAGGAGAACACACGAGTTTACACGTACAGTAACATCAATGAAGATAACAATACCATATAATTCTCATGTTTACCATAGATATTTCAAAATTAAAAATTGATCTGGATTTGATAGTCGGTTATTTAACTTTCAATAAACAAACAATCCAAACATATACTTCCATGGGATCGACTAAGCTTCTTTAGTTAATCTCATTAATTAAATCTCTTCATTGATACAAAAATATTCATATACTTGTCTCACCGATATAAGTATATTTCCAAACCATTTACTTTCTATATTTGGAAAATCTTTACCATATTCTTATACAATGGTATAAGTATGTTTTGCAAAACATTTAAACAAAGATTTCTTACTTTCAATCATATTAAATGGATCAAAAACAATGCCATTCAAAACATTTTTTACTATAAACCCAAAACCACTAATCCCTCAGTGTTAAGTATCGAAATGGGAGTTCCCATACCACCAAAATTAAGAAGGATTATTTATTATTGATTAACTTGATTTTCATAAGTGATCCATTTCATATACAAAAATAAAATTCCGCATACTAAAAAAAAGTTATACAAACCGATCGTCTTTTCACTATATACTCCTTTTATAAACCTTTTTATTACAACAAAACTTCTTTTAATAAACCCTTTTTATTTAGATAATACCCTTTTATAAATCCTTTTTATAAATTAATTAATTAATTTAAACACCTTTAAATAAAACAAGTTGTTATTTAGAAACACCTTTAATGAATAATTAATTATCTTTAAACAATATTATAAATATACTTAAAAAATTTAAAACAATATTATTAATATAATTAATAACTTTAAAACAATATTATAAATATAATAAAATAATTTTAAAACAATATTATAAATATAATTAAATAACTTTAATACATTTTTATAAATTAAATAATTAACTAACCCTTAAAATATCTTATTTTAAATATGAATAAACTTTAAACATTATAAATAAATAATAAATTTATTTTAATTTTTTTTACTTCAAATTGTTATAAATTTGTAGTTAATTTAAATCCATAACCTTTCAAAATAGGAAAGAGGCTTATAAACTACTATGGTACTTGTTCTACTAAACAGATGTCTAATATAAACTATTCAATTTAAATATAGCAGAACGGTGTTTTATTCAGCTACCAGGGTGTCCAAATTAATATAATATTAGATCGGGGATTTATTCTGCTAAATAGATGTCAATGGTGAAATACAATTAATTAAATACGTTATTACTCAAATAAAAGTAATTATAATTGATCAGTAGTAACTTGTCATTAAATTATACTACACCCAAACTAACAACTATCTATATCAAAGTTTTGTACTCGTCAACACGAGTCTAATGCTAAAATCCATAGGTTGAACGGATTTAAAATGAACACGACACCCCAAATTTGAAATTAATGCGACAAGTTTCCACATAAACAAATAAATTTAAACTCAATCTCTCACCAACAAACTATCAGACCCAAGGCCCAAGCCCGCAACCTGCTTAGCACAGTAATCCTCCTTCATCTCCAATTCATTTCCCCCCAAATCGAACGCATACACACGAACGTGCATGATGTACGTGCACACCCAAACGACATCGCCGTTCTCCAATTTTTGGCCACCAATCAACTCCTCATCACCTCCTCCTTCCACTGCACCCCTTCACATCGCATCCGGCCGCCCATGCCAAAATCTGTTCACCCAACTCAAAAACAAACATGCCTAGGAAACCAAACATGACCCCCAAACCACCGCTTCACCCACCTTCGTCCACCATCACCTACGCTAAATGACTTGCCAACCTCTGCCGCACCTTCCAAACCATCCCTCGCCGACTCTGATGCTCCCTTCCTATGCCAGCGATGGCAATTTTGAATGCAAAACTCAACACCAACAAAACCCTAGATCAACCTCATCCTACCACCATGGTCCATCGGACTTCATGCGACCACCTCCCATATCTCCGCCTTGACCTTAGCCTCCTCCCAGTGCCAGAGCTCTACCTTCGACCAGACATATCGCCGAAAATTAATTTTTGATCAAAATACTGATCATCTATCCCCTATGACACCACCACACCCCTAATAATCACATGACTAGGCTTAAAAATCTCAGTTCACAGATATGAACCCACTCCAACTCTCCATTCATCGTTTCACAATCGACTAAAACTCGCCATTTTCTAGCTACTTACTGTAACCGGACAAATTTGACCATTATACTCGACGAAACGTTGAGTAATTGAAAATAAATTTATACAATAACAAATAACTTCGCAGTTGATTGTTTTGGTCTAAATTTATTCGGTTTGTGAGCTATGGAATTTTGAAATCTTGAATGGGAATGGGTACTTATATACTTGCAACTAATAGTAAGTGTAAAGAAGATGAATTCATTTCCTTTTTATTTCCAGTATGCTTTTTCCCTCATTTTCAAATCAAATTTTGATTTTTGAACCATATTTTAAACATAGAAGAAATTTCAAACCAATTCAACCAAACGATATATATTTTCTCACAACATTTTCGCATATAAATTAAAACAAATAAACAAGGAAATAGAGAATCTCACCTTGTTTAAATTATTGAAAAATCCAAGCTAGCTTTATTTTAAGCAAAAAGTTTATTTTTACTCTTCCTTAATATCGTTGAGTGAAAATAAAAAGATAAGCTTGAAAATAAGTAGGCTAAGTATGAAATAAAAAGATGGAGTAATGTATACGTATATGTATGAGAAGATTACAAAAGAATATAAAAGAAGAAAAATCAAATGAAAATACTCTTTTTTACTCTAACATCAATTCAAAGTCACCAAGTACATTTCATATAAAAACATATTGGGTATTAGAGTGTTTCAAGTCCTTTTTGTTTACTCATTTACCTAAGGAATCTTAATGTCTTTTCATGTTAATTTTTTAAAATATATTAACCTTTTACTATAATTATTTACTTATTCCTTTTTCTTTTCCAAAATGTAAAGTTTCAATTTTAAAAATGTAAATATTGGATTCAAAACATATACAAGGATATATATGACTTTCTACAACCTATCATTCCATAAAATGCTGAAAATTCGAAAAAACAGGTTTTAGTCACATTTTTAGTTTTCCGTCGAACTATCTTTTTATGTAAAAAAATTCAAAATGAATTTTTTAATATTAGTTATAAATTAAAAGAGGGTATTATAATAATTAAAACCATTAAGGTATAAAATTAATTAAATATTCACTAAAATTCCGGGTCATTACATTCTCCCCCTTAAAAGAATTTTGACCCCAAAATTCCACCACATGAATACCCAACTTCATTCACAAGTCCGTGTGGTGTTCATAGATCATCCATATGAAAAATCTGATTTGATCTCTACCCGAATACATAACTTCACTTCCAAACTAGTATCACTCGCACTATTCCCTAGTGCGGACACCGATCAAGCTTCTTGTTTACAAACCTCTGTTTTCCTTATATAGCATATACTTATGACAGAAAACTTTAGTTCCATAACAAAAACCTTCACCAAGTGTTCGTCATCATGAATCGAGTGATAGATCCTTATTAGGAACGGTGTGAAACACCTCAAAGTCATGTACTTGAATTTTGGATCAAAACTATGTGAAAAAGAGAAGTGATCTACATTCAACTTACATACTTATTTTATTGGTTCTTATTAATACCAATTCCTTTTCTGTTAAAATAATTTATAAAAACATTTCGTAAAAACTAAACTAAAGTTTAACCTGTGAAATACCCCACTACATCCTAAGAGTATATACCACTGTCTGTTTAAAACTTTATTTTGAATTTACTAAGTAAACTCAAAATCCAAAATACTTGATTTTTATTCCAAAATCATTTTTCGAAATGAGACTATATATTTAACCATAGAAAATGTATACATTTAGCCCGAGTAACCCCAAAATGATACCAAGGAACTGGATACCAAATAGTATACACATTCCCTTACCAAGAAGGTAATACTTAAGAGAAGTGTTTATCATTCGAACACGTCCCTTTTCCATTTTTAGTTATTTTCGATTCACTCGAAATAGCTATCAAAAAATTAATTCTTCTATTTTCAAAATTTCCCATTTGAGAATTCTGTATATACTTCCCCTCTAATAGTTTTAAATAAAATATCAATTTCCAACTTGCTACGGGTTCATTCGGATTTGAAACTTATTTCGATCGTACAATGATAAAGAGAATAATTTTCTAAGTGCACTACAACATTCGCCTACGCAAACATCCGACCATCACTTAGAAGATTATTCCAATCATCACAAAACCAATCGATACTCATTTCCCGAAGCAATCCAAAGAAAATACTACTTACTTAAAAATTTCTTTTTCGAAATATTTATATGTAAAAATATTTTCAAGTAAAAATGTTACTACCTTTTTCCATAAAACATTTGAAATCTTTTTCAATACACCAGGATTTAAATCCTCAAAACCTTTTATTTATAAAAACCTTTTTGTAACCTAAATTTGTATAAAATCACTTCTTTATACATAATAGTTTCTCAAATATTTATTCCCAATATATTCTAGCTTTCTTTTAATAAATATCTTTTACTAAATCTGGACTTTGACCCAATTATTAACATCGAACACCTTATAATCAAATTGTGAAACTTAATTCACAAGGTGTTCGTTTCAATATTCCCATAATTCTATCTACCTAACCCAAATTTTAAGGAAAGAAAGTTTGTAGATGAATCGACAAACACTAGTCAGTGCCTACAACTGGACGAGGATGACTAATAAAACCCTAAAGGACAGTAATTGAACATTATCATTTCTTAACTAAAAAACACATCAAAAAATATATGAACTTTTAAAGATTATCCTTTTATATATAAATATACTCCTAGGTAAAATTATTTCATTTACCGATTTAAAATAATACCGTGTTGGTTGGCCTTGTTCAAAGGTTTAGGAAATCCCTATCGATAATGTTGGCCAGATGCATCGACTAGAATTCATAAACCACTCAACAGATCAATTAACACGGTATAAAACATTTTCTATAGCACTAAGAAATACGCGCTCTTATATATATAAGCTCAAACTCATTCTAGGGTGTTATTAACCCTATTACTAATGAGTTTACCCCACAAAAGACAAGGTTCTCGCTTAACCTTCAGCTCTGATACCACGTGCAACAACCTGCCTTTTCGACCCTTAGAACTCGACACTAATACATCCTTGGTATTCACGTGCCGAACATCCAAGTGCCAGAAAGACAGATCGCTGGGATGAAAGAAAAGAAAAGACAGAACAGAATCTCACAACATGACGAGTAATCTATAATATATCAATAAACTATACAAAAAGAAAACTTTTAATATATACAACAATCAGAGTACAGTTATCCTATCATCAGCCCCTGGACAGTTATAACAAACTATCCTTACAATTTCTAATAAATACAATAAGAACAAAACAGCGAAAGGTAAAATACGTGAATACGTCTTGGAGGGTTTAGCTCATCTCTTGAAGCTCAAAAGTGTCCAGCTAAGTCTGGAAAATATGTTCGGGACGACCTGAGCATTATATGAACATAACGCCTAGACCAGTTTGATAAAACCAGCGTGAGAAACACAGTCAAATGGATTCTTATATCTTACAAATCCTTTTAAAATAAAAGGTATCTCGTAAGACCACATAGCACGCAAACACGGATGGGTTTTTACCTAATGATAATCAAACCATTTCATAGGAAATCTTCTAGTATTATAATAATGCTAGGGTTTAAAATATATATTGAATCATAGCCGAAATTATTACATTCATTAAATTCCAACATAACAGGTATACAACTAAGTCCGAAGGGCGCTTATTGGAGAATGGATTCCATACAATGACAATGCTACTGGTTACCGCCTTCCACAGTACACCTCTAGAAAATGTACTGAGGTCGAACCTATCGACTCCTACGAATCAGGACCGGCCTACCCCTTACTGGATAGTATGGAATATGTCACCACCCCGGTTGCTTTGCAACCTTTTCCTGAGAGCTCTCATGCATAACCAAATCCCATATATATATCTCTGTGTGTGTGTGTGTATGTGTGTATCTAGAAGGATGATGAAATACCCTAATGGTAGTGAACCACATAGCCCTAAAGCATATCCCCTATTTTAGTCATTCCCGGTTGATGAGGCTTGAGGCTACATTGTACCTTTTAGATAGCAATCCCACTTGGAAAGCTAACACTGCCTTCTAGGCGATAATGCAATTCCAGCATTCGTCCATACAAGTTGTTTAGGATAAGAACAAACCGAAGACACTACTTCTACTACATCCATTTTTGAATTACCCTTAGGACTAGTAGCAAGTAGTCCTTGCACTTCAAAGAGATCCCTCTTCGATCTCATCATCTTCAGGATGTCTTCAATTCGAACGCTTGAGTTGGTTCGAAGTGGGTTTTGGGTAATTCATACTTATCCGATCCCAGTCTCTTCGAACCAACATTCGATAGTTTCCATTAAACTCTACTCCGGTTCTTTAGAAAATAAATAGACAATACATAAGAGCGGGGATCAGCACCTAATCATTCTAGTGGATAGATCTTCTTATCATTTGTCCTTAGAGAACACACGAGTTTATATGTACATTAACATCAACAAAGATAACTGTACCATATAATTCCCATGTTTCCCTAGATATTTCCAAAGTTAAAAATTGGTCAACATTTGATAGTCAGTTATTTAAGTATCAAATAAACAAACAATCCAAACATAGATTTAATTTCACATGGGATCCACTAAGCCTCTTTAATCTTCATTAATTCAATCTCCTTAATTATACAAAAATATTCATATACTTATCTCACTGGTATAAGTATATTTCCATACCATTTACTTTCTGTATTTAGAAAATCTTTACCATATTCTTATACAATGGTATAAGTATGTTTCGCAAAACATTTAAAGAAAGATTTCTTATTTTCAATCATATTAAATGGATAAAAAACAATGTCATTCAAAGCATTTTTTACTATAAACCCAAAAACGCTAATCCTTCGGAGTAAAGTATGGAAATGAGTGTTCCCATACCAACAAAATTATGAAGGATTATTTATTAGTTGATTAAACTTGATTTTCATAAGTGATCCATTTCATATATGGAAATAAACTTTCGTATACTAAAAGCAAAGTGATATAAACCGATCATCTTTTTACTTTATACTCCTTTTATAAACCTTTCTATTACCACAAAACTTCTTTAAATAAAACCTTTTTATTTAATAAAATCCTTTTATAACTCTTTTATTTAGATAAAACACTTTTATAAATCCTTTTTATCAATAATTTAAACACCTTTAAATAAAACAAGTTGTTATTTAAAAACACCTTTAATAAATAATTAATTATCTTCAAACAACATTATAAATACACTTAAAAAAAATTAAAGCAATATTATTAATATAATTAAATAACTTTAAAACAATATTATAAATATAATAAAATAACTTTAAAACAATATTATAAATATAATTAAATAACTTTAAAACATATTTATAAATTAAATAATTAACTAACCTTTAAAATATCTTTTTAAAATATTAATAAACTTTAAACATTATAAATAAATAATAAATTTACTTTAAATTGTAATAAATTTGATGTTAATTTAAATCCATAACCTTTCAAAATCAGAAAGAGGCTTATCAACTGCTATGGTACTTGTTCTGCTAAACAGATGTCCAATATAAACTATTCAATTTAAATATAGCAGAACGGTGTTTTATTCAGCTACCATGATGTCCAGATTAATATAATATCAGATTTGGAGATTTATTCTGCTAAAAAGACGTCAACAGTGAAATACAATTAATTAACTACGTTAATACTCAAATCAACGTAATTATAACCGTCGGTATTTACTTGTCATTAAATTATACTACCCCAAACTAACAACTATCTATATCAAAGCATGGTACTCGCCAACATGAGTCTAACGCTAAAATCTGCAGGTTGGACGGATTTAAAATTAACACGATACCCCAAATTAAATCAATGCATTTATTTACTATATAAATAAATAAATTTAAACCCAATCTCTCACCAACAAGCTAACATGCCCAAGGCTGCCCGCATCCCGCTTAGCACAGTAATCCTCCTTCCCTTTTAATTCATTTCCCCATCCCCCAATATCGAACCCATACACATAAACGTACACGATGCACATGCACACCCAAACGACGGCATCGTTCTCCAATCCCCAGCCACCAACCAACTCCCCATTGCCTCCTCCTTCCACTACACCCCTTGACATCGCCTTTGGCCGCCCATGCCAAAATCCATTCACCTAACCCGAAAAAAAACGTGCTAAGGCCACCCAAGCACGACCCACTCACCTCCGCTTCACCCACCATCACCTATGCCAAACGACATGCCAACCTCTGTTCACCTTCCAGGCCACCCCTCGCCAACTCCGATGCAACCTTCCTCTACCAGCGATGCCAATTCCGAACGCAAAACTCAACACCACCAAAACCCTAGATCGACCTTGCCCCACCATCGTGGCCCACTGGACTTCATGCGACCGCCTCTCATAGCTCTGCCTTGACCTCTGCCTCCTCCCAATGCCACAGCTCCACCTTCGACCAGTCACATCGTCGAAAATCAATTTTTGATGAAAATCCGATCATCTATCCCCTACGATACCAACACACCCCTAAAAACTAGGCATAAAAATCTCGGTTCGTAGATACGAACTCACTTGTACTCTCCATTCGTCGTTTCGCGATCAATAAAAACTAACCATTTTCTCGCCACTTACTGTAATCGGACAAATTCGACCACTATTCCCGACGAGACATCGAGCAACCATTTTTAAAAATAAATTTATAATATAAAGAACAACTCCACAGTTGATCGCTTTAGTCTAAATTTATTCGGTTTGTGAGCTATGGAATTTTGAAATCTTGAATGGAAATTGTTACTTATGTACTTGCAACTAACAGTAAGTGTAAAGAAGAAGAATTCATTTACTTTTTATTAGAGTAAGCCTTTTCCCTCATTCTCAAATCAAATTTTGATTTTTAAACCATATCTTAAACATAGAAGAAATTTCAAACCAATTCAACCAAACGATATATATTTTCTCACAACATTTTCGCATATAAATTAAAACAAATAAACAAGGAAATAGAGAATCTCAAATTGTTTAAATTATTGAAAAATCCAAGCTAGTTTTATTTTAAGCAAAAAGATGATTTTTACTCTTCTTTAATATCCTTGGGTGAAAATAAAAGGATAAGCTTGAAAATAAGTAGGCTAAGTGTGAAATAAGAACACAGAATAGTGTATATGTATATGTATAAGGAGATTACAAAAGAATTTAAAATAAGAAAAATCAAATGAAAATACTCTTTTCAACTCTAACATCAATTCAAGGTCACTAAGTACATTGCATATAAAATCATGTTGGGTATTAGAGTGTTTCATTTCCTTTTTGTTTATCTATTTACTTAAGGAATCTTAATGTCTTTTCATGTTAATTTTTTTAAATACATTTACCTTTTACTATCATTATTTACTTATTTCTTTTTATATTCCAAAATATAAATTTTCACTTTAAAAATGTAAATATTAGTTTCAAAATATATACTAGGGACTTACAACTTTCTATGAACCCGTCATTCGATAAAAAGTTGAAAATCCAAAAAAAGGGTTTCGGTCACATTTTTAGTTTTCCATTGAACTATCTTTTTATGTAAACAAAATTCAAAAATGAATTTTCTAATATTAGTTTAAAAGAGGATATTTTAATTATTAAAACCATTAATATTTAAAATTAATTAAATATTCACAAACCAAAGCGATAAAATTCCATGTCGTTACAACATGGCTATAGTAGTAATAAGAGAAGTCACCGAATGATATCTAACAAAATTGAAACAGTTCATATACTCATAAAGTAATACAAGTTTAAACCACTAACCATGTTGCACAGAAAAATTAAAAGAAAGTGTACACAAGAATAACATGGCTACAGTTGTGATATGACAAGTCACTAAATGATATCCGACAAAATTGATACAGTACTGTACTCATAAAGCAGTACTCACTTTAAACCATGAACCATCTTGCACAGACAAACAAAAAGCGAATATACACATGAATAACGTGGCTACAGTAGTGATAAGATAAGTCACTGAATGATATCTGACAAAATTGATACAGTAATATACTTATAAAGCAATACTCACTTTGAAAAGCAAATGTACACACAAACAACGTGGCTACAATAGTGATAAGACAAGTCGCTGAATAATGATTGAAAACACTGGATAATGAATACATAAATAATGAATATTGAAAAATGAATGCAGTGGATATGGCATTAGTCACACTATATAAATAACAAATACAATGGATATGGCATCAGTCACACTACATAAATAATGAATACACTGGATATGGCATCAGTCACACTACATAAATAATGAATACACTGAGTATGACATCGATAAGAGGTAGTACATAATCTATGAACGGGGACAACAATGGTGACGTGTCTTGTCATCATCGTCTCAGGTAGCTAAGTGATCATAAAATAAACTGTAGTCAGCGAATCTCTTCCGCTCTGCCTCTAGCTCGGCATGCAATCGTGCCTTCTCCTCTTTCTCTTGGCACATCGCAGCCTCGTAATAATCAATTCTACTTCTATGCTTTACATATCTGGTATGTTGGAGTCCCATCTACATGTCGTATAGATCACCATGTGATATCCGGTTATTGGTCGTGTGCAGAAGGGTGAAACACGTCGACATAATTGTTGACTCAAGAAGACATAGGCACTGCCATGGTCCAACCAAAGTGACTTGCAGCGGACTTGTGATCTGGTACATGATACCCCTGATTAGGCTGGGTAAGTTCCTCGACAACCGGAGGTGCTATACCATGTCGTATAGCAGATGGCCCTATCAAATATATCAACACTGCATTAGTAATGGTATCACTAGATGCATTGTAAAATCTAAGCCAAAACGCAATGTATGACTGATCGGTAATAACAAATCTCTCTGCTAGCCACCAAACTGCTACTCTCGCCTTAGCAAGCTGACCTGAATCATAAATCATACATCGAGAAGTATGAGGGTGCGGATCATCGGGAATGGCATCAAAGTCATAACAGTGTCTCCAACACCTCTCACCAAGGTACCAATATGAACCGAACCCTATGGTATATACAAGTGGAAATCTCCACACACTAAGCATCCTATCTATCTGTCGAAACTCAAGTTCGATCGAGTCACTAGTATCAAATATACATGACAATATTAATTCTCCCTAGTCCTTCTATTGTTCCCACAACAAAATTATAAATGGGGGAAGAAACTAGATGCATCCGTAGTCACTGTGACGAAATAGAAGTTCCTGGAATAATCAAAATATCACTAATGTAACAACTCCCAAAAACCATACAATCAAATGTGCGAATCAGACATAATGCACTGTGCGTCCAAACATCTGTATAGGTATGCAATAATAGGAGTACCCCACTTGTACATAGTAGTATAGTCAAAATCCAAACCAACTATGGACTTAATATAGGAAACCTGTAAACTACTGTTAGAGATATTGAATAAAAAAGTTCCCCATAAGGTGTAGAACAAAAAATCTAGCAAGATCAAAATCATGCTTTGGAGAATACTCCGTCAATATGTTGTCCATGGCAGCTATAATCACGCTAACTCTAATGGAAGTAGCAGACTGATAGGATGTAGGCGAAGTGCCTAAATGTGGAAAAATATACCGAACAAGTGTGGGATCACGCCACCGATCGTCATATGGAATGATGGAAAAGCAGTCACTCCTATGCTAATGCTAGTGAGCATAGTAAAGTCGAACGGTGTAATCCCTAACTCGCTGCAAGGACAATGAAATGTATAGGTGGTTTTATACCACCGTAGAGCGGTAGGAGCACATAATTGGACATCTCCTTAATAACATTATTGATGCCTAGAATTTTAAATTACATAACAAGTTAAACTAAACTATAATAAATTGAAGAATTTTTTTTAAACTTAAACGATTGATTAAATTACCTAAGAAATGATGAAATCCAAGGTCATGTAGAAAGGAAACAACTTTAGGAATATTTACCAAATTCTTGTGAAAATATTTTAAGGTATTGGATAACGAACCTCGGGAACGAATATTCTGTGACTTTTTAAGTTAAACGAATTTGTAAATATACGTTTTAAAATGATATTTTACTTTAATTATGCCGTGGAAAAAGATACTTTCAGCCAAGCTAGTCGGTGTGCTAACGTACACTTTCTGTTATGGAAGCACCCGAAAATCGGTAAGCACCTTCGCCATGCTCAAGTTTGGATCCTCAAAACCACTGAGCTAAACAACTCTAGTAGAAACTTGCCCCACTCCCCAGTGAGTCATGCCCGCTCGACCACCCCTGTGACCTCCACGACTCCGTCGACCTCCGTAACCACCTTCGCCTTTACCCTGCTCCTCGATATGTTCGTGGGCTTCAAGTAGGTCTTTTATTCCATGCTCTTGTCCATATGGCCCCATAATAGTATCTTCTATACGCCGACCACTGCCATCGCCGCTGCCCCCACCACTGCTACTTTCTCCATGCAAAACTTATTCGTGAAGTTTTTAAGTAATCTAGACATTTCAACACATGTAGATCCCAAAAACAAGGTTTAATTTATGTATTGGTGCTTGGATTGATGAGTTTGGGGTATGAAAATGGTGAAGGGGGTTTGACTTTGCTCTCAAATTGTTGAAGGAGGAAGAATATGGAGGGAAATGGAGTGGCGTCTGGTTAGGTTTGAAAGTATTAAAACAGCATAGTGTTCACTATTTTAAATAAAATGGCAAAATCTTCATCGTTTTATTTGAAACGACGAAGTCTATGCCATTTTAATATAGGTTCTTTTTTTCTTCAAAAAGTGGCCTATGGCCGGTTCTGCAGTTACCTGGGTGTGTGGCTTATTCGCTTAGTGCAAAACAAAGAAAGAGAGTGCAACTGAACAGGTCGATTGTTGGGAATGGTCTAAGCACGTCTTATTGTGCTCCTACATTTGTATTATTATTGTAGATTTTACCAATGGATCGGTGGAACACACATAAAGATAAATGAAATACATATACTTAGAGATTATTTACTTTATATATCTAGTATATTTTAATTATTGCATCAAAATTGTAGAGCACTAAACTGTTTTTGTATTAAAACTTCTCAAGTTCCAGCTCCACGACATAGTCAATGGTCTTTAAGGTAGCGACTCATCAATCCACTCTAAAAATCCATAGCTCTTTGAAGTAATGACATCTAAAGTAATGACCTCTGACATCATTACTATTTTTACAACGACACTGGAGCTATCCATCCAAATCTATTGTATATGTACATGGATTCTGCCTTTTGCACTTGTTGTTGTTATGGTCATAGGTGAGTCCATTGTTTTTGTTGGTGATTCCATTGATTTTTGGTGATTCACTTGTTTTTCGTCTCTCTTCTTCCAAATGCATTTTCTCTCATGTTTTCATGGATCTTTGTAGTGTCTTTCATCCATTCAAGTATACCACTCACCTGATGTTTTTGTGGCAACAAATTTGGAATTGATTCACCACTTTATAATTAGTGTAACTGTACGATTCTGGAAGAGAATTGGAATTTTCAAAGAAATAGGATTTTTAACACCCTATAACACAAATAAGGGAAATGGTCCACAGGAAAGTGAAAGAAGTAGACGGTTATATTTAGCCGTGTTAGAACTGGTGGATGGGGTTCTATGGCTAAGTATATATATGTTTAACCGATGTACATAATAATTACTAACTTAACTAAAAAGCAACTAAGTGTTAAGCGAGCTAAGTGTAAAATGCAATAGAAAATAAAATCAAAGTAAAGCACATTAGGATTTCATACTGGTTTGGATCTTCCGTCGTACATCCACCCCTAGGACTCCTTTATAGAATTTCATTAACATCCCTACTTAATCCAAAGGAACATGTATCATGCATACAACGCATAAACAATGAAATAAGACTTCAACGGACTGCTTGAGAACTATAATGACCCATACCTTAATGGGCCTAAATTTTGACAAATATCAAAACTCAAGTCCATCAAGGCACAGATCATTGGATTTGGTACCTGCAAATAATCATGAGCATTATCAGAGGTTGATAAAAATCTAAACTTACAGTGGAAACAATAATAGGATAAGAATACTGATTATGACTACTACCTTGGATTTAATGGTATACCTTGGATATTAGATTGTCGCATCAGCATCGAGCATGAGAGAAAAGGAGACTTCTCCAACAGCTAACACATCTTCTTCAGTGACATGTTCCTCTAAATCTATCCTATGGTTTGTAATGAGATGGGGGTCAGAACAATGTTCTAGTGACTGGAAAATCAATAAACTGTCCATAACATAAATTTATACCGATTGGTTTCCATTTAATTGTTATATCTATTAAGTTTAGCAATTCTAATCTAACCTTGCAATGCACACACGATTACTTACCTACCTATTCCCAAGGTACAAAATACCAACGAAGCCTTATCAAGCACCCAATACTTCCATACCCATTTGTCACTTAATACTTCTCAATATGAAGCGGACTTCTATTATCACCGCATAATCCTTGTTAAATCAAACGTCGTCCTTTTGAGTCAAAAGTGGAAAAAAGTAAACAAAAATTAAACGAATGTTCTTCTCATAAAGTAAACTATTGAAAATCTATAACCTAGCACAAATTAGGTAATAATCTAAAAATCCTATTTTATACCTAAGTACAAATCTAGAATAAAATATACAACGTCCAAATTCTTAAATCTCTGGGACTAATTTCCAGATCTTGGTGTAAACATATTTCAAATTAGATCTAAAACAAGAACATATAGGCAATAGTTTTCTACACTAACTTAACCCTACAATTCACAAATAAAATTGATTTAGGCAAAAAAATCAAACGTATGCCAACGAATTAGATTTAAAATCATAAACAATATATAAAATTTCTCACTCACCTTCTAAAAGCGATCCAAATCTGCAGATCTGATTAGAGCTCTAAATTCATCTCCAAATCCTTTTTAATCCAAGAAATATGTCTAAAAAGAGTATATACATATATTATAATTGAATATCCGAGAAGAGATTTGGAATTGGGAGAGAAAATAGATACAAATATATATATATATATATATATATAAATTACCTCAAATACGCGTATAGTCGATTCTTTTCTCTTCTCCTTTTTATTAAATTTCTATTCTTCTCCAATTTGTATAAATATAGATATAAATATCTTATTTTATAATTTAGAAAGAAAGTGGAGAAGAAGAAATGGTAGAGCTTCGCTACTACCTCTAGAAAAAATATGAGAAGAGAAGGGAGGGTTAGGCCTGAATTTATAGGCCTAACAATCAACCAGAATCGCACAATTAAAATATATTAAATCAGGGTCATTGGGCCTAGGCAAACCCTAACCGCCACACATGAAGCAGTCGTTCACCCTCTTTCTAGGGGTCGACCACCCCTGGTCGTTCGCTCCAATATGCGGGTCGACCTATGAGCCCTAGACAATTAATATACAAACGTTAATTTATTCTATTTGAATTATTTCCATTTTGAATTCGTTTTTCGTCCATAACTTCTTTGTTTGGACTCTGATCGCAATACTCCAAATATGAGAGTTGCTCATAATTTCACCACGAATGCAATGGTGCAAGTTTCGTGGTCAAATTCCATCGTTTGCACAAATTCCATTTTTGGAGCTAAATTAATTAACTAACTACTAATTAAATAACTAACAACAAATTACGGGGTGTTAAATTCTTCCCACCGTAAAAAGAATTTCGTTACAGAAATTTCACCAATGACTAAGTCATGATTTTGGCTCCTAATTATCCTAAACTACACAACCAATGAGTGTACAACCAATTTTGCAATCTAACGTGCACATGTTGCATAGTATATTACTGTACGACTACATATAAAATATGTATGCAGAATGGTTCTAAATCGGATCTTCCTATATGAATGCATTTTGTTTGAAAATATTTTGGAAAAATATATGATGGAAACAACCTATATATATGTATACTAGCAGTTCTATATGTATGCGGCTTTTTGAAAAATCTTTTCAACCCAAACCCCCATACTCCTATGAACAGAAGTATGAAGCAACCAATTTTGCATCCACTTCCTACTATCCAAGAATCTAATGTATTGAAAAATCGCTTCCTAAACTTTACTCCTATGCCGGAAAAAGGAATTTAGGTGGATAATTTAATATTCTTGCTACTCTATAATCTTTCTATTCTTGTAGTACAGTGGAAATTTCCTCACTACCCTGGATTCACTCTAAAATTTCCACGTACAAAACGTAGAAGGAAGCTTATTTCAGGCTCTAAAATGGAATTAAGTCTAAAAATAAACTCGCGCACGTCGTCGATAAGGTATGAAAATAGAAATTCCAAGGTACAGCTTTTCCCTTGTTATCACTTGCATTTGTATCAGCGTGGATCCTAATGCACCGCTAAATTAGCAAATTCTAACTCTATTTGCCTTTCTTACGCCTAACATGTAGCCTTCAAAATCAAAGATTTTACAAAAATCTTTCTTACTTTTCAAATTTGTATGTCATTTGAAAAATAAAATCCCAAAATATTTAGACTCAAATTTTCCCTTGAAATAAAATTTTTGGACAAAAATTCAATAAACAATTTAAAAGCCAAAAATAACTAAAACACAAAACTTTTTTTTTTGAAAGAGAAACTTTTCAAACTATTTTCCTTCTAAATTTTTGATAAATCAAGCTACAATTCTGCATAGTCAAAAGTCGGTTATGCACTAAACGCATAAACCAAATTCTAAAACTCTACAACTAACCTTAATCCACAAAATTTAACATTTTACATAAAGAAAATGTCAACACATCTATTATTAAAAAAAATTAGCTTTTTTAGGAACATGAGCAATAACCCGTGATACCAAAACAACTTTATCATGTCCTTGCTAAAAAATTTCAACTATTCTAAACTTCCAGTCTTATATTGCATTTCTTGTTAGATAAGTTTCTTTATGAAATTCACATATTTATACTACTTCTTTACTATGCATATATAAGAGCAGTTTACATTTCTAGAAATAATAACACAGTGCATAAATAGGAACTCATAATATCGTGCGTGTCTTTTATGAGAGACAACTAACAGTTACAACCTAAAAGAAAATAACAATTGCTAGAAGGGAAAAAACAACACCATAAATCCTAAAATAATGCCTACAGACTACGAGATGCTTTACTCCGCGGTTGGAGTTCGATCCATTACTACGACCCTTGAATGGTGGTAGCATGGCTGCTATATACCCAATCTCGTGTCATTGGCACTGCTGGTGTTACTGACGACTTCAGAATTGCTATCTTCCTAAGGAAGGATCTAATGATGGTAGAAGGAACCTTCTACTAAACTGCCTCTCCATGGATGTTCACCCATATTAGATAAAGATGAGAGTGGATAGATGAAAATACGGAAAGTAACTCTACGGAGTGCTAATCCTTGATCAACAAATTGAATCAAAAGGGTGCGGGCCCAATTGATGGCGATGCCACTAATAATAGCATAGACGGTCTTTCGCACCAAAAGATAAATCTGGTCGTAACTTCCCATCTTAGGGAGGACGTTGTGACGAATGATGCACATAATTAGATGGACAGCCAGACATAGATTATCCATCTTTCAAACACCGACATCTTGGAAAAAGATATGTTGTAAAATCTTTGAGTCGGTCACTACAAGTCATCCAAGTCTACGTCCTTCGTGGAGGCCTCCAAAATCTCAGCGAGATCATCATTAGTCAGCTCAATAACCACACCCTTCATCTCTGAATGAATCAATTTGTTGCTTCCATCGAAATTCTACGCCAACAGGACATCGAAAAGGCAGATGTAGCACGGGTCCGCTCAAAGGTATCGAAGCAAAGGATCGATGCAAATCCTACCGCAACGAATAGCTCTTCCAGCCCAAAAGCGGCAAAATGTTATGCTCATTCTGGTCCTGCCAAGTGGCCACTTGATGGTTGAGACCATAATGGTGCAAGGAAAAACCGACGGTGCGGAAAGTTGTCTTGGGCTAAGAAGTGGTCGGAGAGAGGAAACGGGATTTAAATCTAAAGTGGTGGTGGAGCGAGATCTAACGTGCGAAACCTGCACGAGGGGGGAGTGAGGATGTAGCTCCTAGGGAAAAACGGCGTCGCCTAGTGGTGGAACAGAGGAGAGAGGCTGCTATTTGGAGAAGGAGAAGAAGGACGGAGATTGGTTCAGCCGATTGAGGAAGAAGGAACGAAAGAATGTAATTGGGGAAATTCGAACGCGAACTTTATAGTCCCGTTCTAGTTCAAGTTGTGCCAAAACTCATTAATTGTTAGACCACTCCAGGTTTACCGCTAGGTGGTCAACCGCTAGACGGGCTTTGAGCGTTAATTGAAACTAGACCCAATTAGAGTCGGATTAAGTAGTAATAATCCTTTCGTGCCGTTTACTTAGATTCGACATGATCCAAAAAATTCCTATCCTCGTCACGGCAGTGTCAAAATGTACCGCCTAGCCTCAAACTATGCTCTAACAATTCACAGTAGTCCCGATAAAACAGTTGCGACCAACAACAATTCCAATAACTCAAAAATACTCCAGCTGTTATTTCTTGCTTACTTCGCACAAAAATATTTCTTCCAATACCTGGTGGGTACAACAACACTTCAAACTACATACTCCAATAAAATTGAATGTTATTCCTGTTTTGCTTGTACCTTAAAGAGAGAAGATTTTAAAAACTTCGATTTTATAAACCGAAAAATCACTAAGATAAATATATGCTCCTTTATACTTGTTTCTAAATAATAGAAACAATTTCATACCAAAACTTCCCTTAAAAATCAAACTTATATATATATATATATATCAGGGTTTCCAAAACCTTTTTAAAACACAAATTTCCCAAATTGAAAAACTATTTCCTTGCCAAAAATAAAAATCAATCATTTACTGATATATACATATAAATATTTAAAGATTTCAAAATTTAATCTTTTATAAACTAAAAATTCATTAACATGACCAATTAGTGGTATGCTTTCTTCTTTGAAAATTAAAATTTCAAAACTTTCCTAAAACAAAATTTCCAAAATAAATCCTTGGAAAAAGAAATCCTTTGAAAACCCTTTTTCTAAAATCTAAAGCATTTCCAAATTATACTTTATAAAAATTCTCTCACAGGTTTTATACTAAGGAATTAAAATTAATTTTCCAAATAAAAATCCGGTTTGTAATCAAAGAGGTGATCAGTCGATACACCCTAACAAGAACTTGCCTCTGGAAAATTTCGATATACAGACTTCAATTTCCCGCCTATTTGTAATAAATCTATGTCTTCGACTGGAACTCATCATCAAAATCCAAAATCACAAGGTAGCTAAAATCTCAACCATCAAGTCGAACACCTCCAGTCTTTGGGATTCTGCCATATGTCACACTCATGCTCTTGATCAACAACACCTTACGCATCGCCAGCACTTCGTGGAGTACTTTGGAGTTGGCATGAAAATCTTAACTCTAAGATATTTCCAACCCATAGTTGCTTTTCCCATTTCCTTAGAGTGAAACTAATACCTCTATAGTCGGAATTCTTAGAATCTAATGTAAAAATATAATAATAGTAGATAGAAAAGTATGAGTGCATTCTCTCAATTTATCCTAATTCCTCTGATCTACTAACCTAGGCTCTGATACCAAATGTTAGGACCCATACCTTAATGGGCCTAAATTTCGACAAAAACGAATCCCAAGTTCATCAAAGCACAGATCGCTGGATTTGGTACCTGCAAATAAGCATGAGCATTATCAGAGATTGATAGAAATCTAAACTCACAGCGGAAACAATAATAGGATGAGAATGCTAATTATGACTACTACCTTTTATTTAATGGTATTCCTTGGATAGTAGATTGTCGCATCAGCATTGAGCATGAGAGAAAATTAGACTTCTCCAACAACTAAACAAATCCAGCTCCAGTGACCTGTTCCTCTAATCATACCATGTGGTTGTAATGAGGAGGGGGTCAGAACAATGTTCTGGTGACAGCAAAATCTATAAACCGTCCCTAATATAAATTTATACCGATTGGTTTCCATTTAATTACTATGTCTATTAAGGTTAGCAATTCTTATCTAACCTTGCATTGCACACATGATTAATTACCTACCCATTTCCAAGGTACAAAATACCAACGAAGCCTTATCAACCACCCAATACTTCCATACCCATTTGCCACTTAATACTTCTTAATATGAACCAGGTTTCTACTATCACCACATGATACTTTTTAAGGAGAAATAGGTAGAATCTGGCATTTAAGACCTCAATCGAGGTAGAACACACCATTTAAGATCTATTCCCAAGGTGGAATTCTAGCATCGTCATTACTGGCCTATTGGTCCTAGCTACAAAGACCTTTGACCACTATCTATGGCCTTATAATTTATAATAGTCGTACTACTAGTGCATACATCATTATTAAAGTCTTAGAAATGTGAGAGATTGTACCTAAGCCACTTAATACCATATTAACAAGGACTAGGCAGACCTCTGACCATTTAACACCTATTTATAGGTAGGCCTTTGCCATTAACAAGTTGACATTGCTTGGAAACCTCATTAAGCTACTCAGTACTTCTTTTATAGGAGAGAGGCGAACCCTAGATCAGTCACTTAGTACCTTAAACCCAAAACGAACCCTTCCCGAGATATCCATCATTACTCTTAATTATAAATATGGAATCTCATTATAGCCAGTTAATACCTCAGCACTAAAGTAAACCATTTCAGAGACATCCTTATTTATTTGGAATCTCACTAGGTTACTTAATACTTCCTTTTAGGAGAAAGACGGACCTTACTGCCACTTAATAGCTCAAACCAGAAGCGAACCCCTATGAAGATAACCGTCACCACTCCTAATTCCAATTTGGACCATTTAATACTTTTTAATAGGGAAAGAGGCGGGCCCTCAAACAACCACGTAATACCTCTGACCCTAAAGCAGCTCCTACCTCTTGCAAAGTCATGGGTCCTAGGATTAGTGATATCTCACATCAATAGTAAGTGCACTTGACTGCTGGTAGCCTCAAAGCGAAGGGTAGTATTCCATTAAGTGACTCTACTGACCTCACATCACTAACCTACTAAGTCCAATTAACCATCCTAAGTCTTTATTTATATTATCTTAGGTAGACATTGGACTTAACTTACTAATTCCCTTCTAATTTAAGACAATAAGATTTACCTTAAATACTTATCTACCCACAAATCCCCCTTTGATGCTCATAAATGTCAACTTGTCCATAAAATCCTAACAGACAATTATGTATGATCACTAATTTCATATTAATAACCTTTTTATATCTATTCCATTTTTATCAGTCTCTTTTTATCCATTTGTCCCTATTAATTGTAACTCCCAAATTCATTTCCATTAATTGCCCATTAATTGGAGTTACAGTCTTTAATACCCATACTAACCAATTGTAACCCCTAATCTAATCCTATCATGATTTCCCCATAATTGCCCATTAATTGGAGTTACAATCTTTTATTTCCTACTAACTATTGGCAATTCCTAATTCATTGCCCATTGATAGAAATTACTACATTTCATAATTCTACCTATTCGCTTTCGTAAATATAACAATATCTAACGAACGTTATGAATAAATAACACACGAATAAACAGTGTTCTTATTTATTAATGCAACGAATACATACAGATTACATAATAAACTATCTATTCTTATCCAAATATATTATAGTCATGAATATTTAACTAGAATATCCTTTCCATATTTAATTTGCTAGAATTAGATTCATTAGGAAGATTTTCCGCTTTGATTTCAATAAATTAGTTTAACACAAAAAGGAAAGATTTACTTCGTTTGAAATTACAAGTAATGGATTTTTTAATTGGAATAGACCATAAACTACAGAGGATAAATCTGTATTTTACACATCTTTTTCCTTTTTGTTTATGGGTATTCCTTGTTAAATTAAACGTTGTCCTTTTGAATCAGAAGTGGAAAAAAGTAAACAAATTTATAAAAATCAAATGGATGTTCTCTCCACAAATTAAACTACGAAAAATCTACAACCTAGCACAAAGTGGGCCATAATCTAGAAATCCTATTTAACACCCTGGTACAGATCTGGAATAAAAACATACAACATTCAAATTCTAAAATCTTTGGGACTGATTTCTAGGTCTGGGTGTAAACATATTTTAGATTAGATTTAAACAAGAATATGTAGGAAATAGTTTTCTATACTAATTTAAGCCTACAATTCACAAATAAAATTGATTTAGGCATAAAAATAAAACGTGTGCCAATGGAATAGATTTAAAATCATAAAGAATATATAAAATTTCTCACTCACCTTTTAAAAACGATCCAAATCTTCAAATCTGAAGTAGAAACTAAAATTCATCTCCAAATCCTTTTTAATCCAAGAAATGTGTATAAAAAGGGTATATACATATATTAGAATTACAGATCTAAGAGGAGATTTGAGACTGGGATAGAAAATAGATACAATTATCTAAATTACCTCAAATACATGTATAGTTGATTCTCTTCTCCTTTTTATTAGATTTATATTCTTCTCCAATTTGTATGAATATAGATATAAATATCTTATTTCATAATTTAGAAAGAAAGTGGAGCAGAAGAAATGGAAGAGCTTCACTGCTGCCTATAGAAAAAATATGAAAAGAGAAGGGTTTGCCTAGGCCCGGTTCTGATTGAACTTTTAAACATAGACGAGCGGACACTTCTTTTCACCCCTTCGTGAAAAGTCACATCTCTTCATATTCTGGTTAGAGGCTTTGGACAACAAAATTTTCAAACAATTCTCACTCATTTCTCTCACTCTATACATTCTCACATTTTGCAAAAAAGTCCTATTACTCACATATATTTATACTTTGCAATTCCACTCTCCTTCTCTTTATCTCTTCATGGATTTGCAATCTCCTAAAAAGTCGGAGAGTTTATGTACAATTTTCTATCATTTACTCTTTGATCTAATCCTATTCCTCAAAGAAATCAAAGATATATTTCTTTTAGAGGTCTATAGGAAGTTGTATTGAAGACTGCTTGAAATTATGGATGAAAGGTTTAATTTCTTGTAGATATTACTCTACTATTTGTTTGTAAAGATGATCCTACCACAAGTAGAAAATTAGGACCGTACCCATCGAATCTCCAGAGATCAGGTTTTCTCACCACCTACAGAAGTGCAAGAGGTAGTTGTGTTCTACCACTCATGGAAAGTCAGGGTAGATGTTGCTTGTCACCTGATTCAAAGTCAAGTTGTAGAGGTGTACTTTTTACCCATTGAAATGCAAGTTTATTGTTTGAAAATTATGTGCTGAATACATGACTGGATGTATGATTAGGAATCCAAACTGGTATAAAGATTCTTGGTGTCTTCTCTTTACTTTTACTGTATTTACTTTCTCATTTTACTATATTACTGCCTGTGAATCTGATTCTTTTTTGATAAGTTTGTTGAACATAGTATAATTTGGTAATAATTTTAAAAACACTATTCAACCCTGTTCTAGTGTTACATTAGCCTTATGATCCATTCTGTGTAGTACTAGGGTAGCACATCCATATCCCCACATTTGGTATCAAAGCTTTTTGGTTTTCAAAATTTTGTGGTTTGAGTTTTGAAAAGATTAAATGTCTAGTAACACAAATACTATATTTAACACTTTTGTAGAAGGACAGTCTACTGCTAGACCATCACTTTTTAATGGTCATTGAGCTTATTAAACATGTAGAATAAAAAATAACTTATAGTGTAATGATTTAGATATGTGGAATATTACTCAAACTGATTACATTGGGTCCCATACTGATTATACACAATGGTCTAATGACCAAAAGTTATAGGCATTTAATAATTCAAAGGCAATGAATATTTTGTTTTGCATCCTGGATAAAAATGAGTTTAATAGAGTGTATGTTTGTAAAAGAGCATATGAAATTTGGAGGACGTTAGAAGTCATTCATGAAAGCACTAGTAAGTTTATGCAAATCAAGATTTCTATGTTAACTAATCAATTTTAGTTATTTAAAATGAAACCCAATGAATCTATTTCTGATATTTATTCTAGATTTCAAGATATATTGTATGTTTTAGTTTCACTTAGCAAGAATTTTACCGAGGAAAACCCAGTCCGAAAGATACTTGTTACACCTGTATTTCTCGAGTCGTGTTGAAGGTAATATGATGAAAGCACCAAGATAAAAATGGGATGCCCTCATAATAAAAAATGAGCTACAAGGAAGAAAGGCAAAGAATGAAGCGAGGTTAGGAAAATATTGTGCTAAAAAATTATATGACAATAACAAAGTTTCAAACTGTGTCGATCCCCTTATTTCCAGTATTAGATTATGATATTGAGCCAAAAATGGACAACGTCACAAGGTGCCATGGATGGTCTACAACTATAATACACAAAACTACAGCATAACAAAAATCCTAATAATAACAAAACATTAATGTTGTGATGCGACATTAGAAGTTGTATAAACAACGTCAATGCTTAACATAGTTCGCTTAAAAAGACACACATAATCAATGACATATCGCACTCACAAGCCAATATATAAAGGTGGTAGAACTGCACCAACAAGTTTGCATTAAAGGAAAATAGGGATATGCTGCCCTTGTTTTGACACTAGAAAAAGAGTGAAATGACATGATGCACCGCCATTGAAACATGAGCTCAAATAAGGACTGCGCTGCACTCAAAGGGTTGAATAAACCTCAATACCATTCCCAAAGCATATACATTACTAGTACCTCCAAGAATGGATTTGTACTACACTCACTAGAGACTACCTAAGTAGTACCACGTGGAGTAAAAAGCAGTCCCAGGGCGACACAGAGGGCTACTCAAACAGTGCACCAATGCAAATCCGTACTCATGAGTAAACGGCAGAGGTGTAAGTCTCCCCTATCAATAACCCATGCAGTCCATCGCTTATAGCAGCTTGGCACAGAATTGCATAAAGTAATTTCCTTTATAGATGGCGGCCTTAATGCCCTAACCAACCTTGTAAATATCACAAATGCTCAGGGCGGATCAAAGATGCAACCATCTTTTGAGGCAAAAGTAATAAAAGCGGTGCAACACACCCTAATGAAAAAAGGGATAGCACCTTGTTGTACTTACACCCGCAAAAGGAAGTAACACTGAGTTATTCACCCTTTAAAGAGGGGGGACTCAGGGCCCATTCAAATTTGGAACCTTTTGCCCTAAATTCAAACAAAACTGCTTCAATTTTAGATCTCCTACCAAAACTAAAAATTCAACTGCTCAAATCAGAGTTTCCCACCAAAGACATGCCAGCAATCCACATGCATCAAATAAACAATGCAGATGGATGACACATGGCATGTTCCAAAGGTGGAAGCAAAATGATCAAAGAAGGATGGTGGTGATCCAAGTGCACCTCTATATTATAAATAGAAAAAACATTGTAGCAAAAAAGGATGTTTTTCCAATTTGTTATTTTTAAGGTTAAGAATGCAAAATCGTTGTACTCTCTGTCATTAAAATTTGTTATTTTGTTTGTTATAATTGATTAGAGATCATATTGACTTAATATGATTTGATAAGGGATATTGGGCATGTTTAATATGCTAAGGATTTGTCAAGTTATTACGTATGAGGCATATATGGTGCGAGGAATATTTGTCTTGAGGAAATAGTTGTTACCTCATTATTTGAAAAGGAAACAGTTGTTGCAGAGAAATGGTTGTTCCCTCAGTATCAGAATTAGGGATTCAGGAAAGTTGTTCCGGGAAATGGTGTTCCCTCAGTAATGTGAGTATTGATAGCCTTATTAGACGAGTGTGTATGTATATGTGTGCGTGCGCATAGTGCAACTGTGATCTAATATGACCTTAGTTGAGTAGTTAACCTAGTTTTAGTGTTGATATTACTCCTCAAGTGTAAATAAGCACCTTAAAGTAAGTGTGCATGGGATATGAGACACTAACGATGTTTTACTAGTCTTTTTGTAGTATATATGAGATAGACTTTTTTCACTCATTCATACAAATATCCGACCCACTCCTACTTTCCTTTTTATCTATATCACTAGGTTAATGAATCCCGATGATGTGGAGGACATGATGATGAAGATCTTGTATTTTATATATTATAGATATAAACCTATGATGAGTATATTCGTCTATGTTGTGGATTGGGATTTGTTGTATAGAATTTAGCTATGTATTTAGATCTATGTTGAATATAAAGATATTTTATATCATATGTTGTTTCCTTACGCCACAAGTTTAGAAAGTTTATAGTAAGATTTTGTTTTGTTTCCTTGTTATCATAACTTAATGATTTGTCGTTTTTGGTTTTTGAGATTTGAATGCTGGTTCAGGCGTTGAATCTGAGGATCGAGAAAGGTTGGTTGTTACAAGTACCATATGATTCATAATCGTATTACCGAAGAATTATTTCTTAAATATTTAGCTTAGTCTACAGTTCGAAAATAATCATAACAAAAAGATTTTAGATACTTCTATATTTCCTATAGCAAATGCATCAATTTTGCTTTGATGATAAATTATCATTATTGTAGTTTTACTTTACAATGAATATTCATAGTATTTATATAAAACAAAACTATGTCTATTTTCAATTACCATTGAAAAATAGTTATCATATCACGAGTATATAAGCACGTCCAGGTGGACCTGCATCTAATCACAATGTGCATGTATTAACTCAACAATGCACTTTGTAGCATTTTCCAAAGTATGTACAAAGTTTTGTTTATAGATATAGTAACACTTCATTAATGAATATGTAGCCAAATTCATAATTAATTAGATATATTATATTCAATGAATGAAATGTTATTGGTAGTTGGAAACAGAAAGAATTATGGATATAAAAACTCCGTGAAATTACTGTCGTGCAGTTAGCAAAGAGTAACGCTGATTCTAAAAGCATTTTCATTGTTTTTTCTTTTCATATGTATTTATATTACATAAGCCTGAAGAACCGTGGGCCAAGCAATTAGAAGGTAGGGTGCGATCCTACCGCAGTCTCCATCCTTAATTCTTAAATCTTAATTTGGATTTTGAATTATCAATGTGCCATATCTTTTGATCGGTTCGTACATCCTAACACAATTTGATCTTCATGATCTTTTGGTTGTAATTCTACTCGTTCAGAAGTTTAAGTCTAACCATACCCACTATTGAAATATCCCTAACTGGTCATCTATTCTTCAATCTCCAAGGTCACAATGTTATGTGATAGCATATACTATATAAGAGAGAGCATGTCAACAAATCAATGTATAAGTGTGAACCCGTGCTACGCACACGGGTTGTAGCTATATATTGTTTTAGCAACTTTAGTTGAATCTTTTTTTTGTTCTCTTGCAATAATATTATTTAACTCAAGCTGACATTCTTTTTTAATAGAAGGAAATATATTTTTTAAATGCCCCAAATTTGGATAACTTGGCGAAATATCAGATTATTGAGGCTTCCAGACCCTAATTATGAAGTGAAGGTCGGCTTATGTTTTGTTTGGTAGCCAGCATAGATTAAATTGTAAGTAGCTGTCAATATATCTGATCATTTCAAAAGAAACAGGAGATTTAGCGTATTTTACCATTGAAATCTATAGTCTTATGACCAAATATGGCATTCGTAGTGGCATAACCTATGCTGCCATAAATTAACGAATAGAACAAATTATCATTTTCAACTCATTGCGTTATTTTACATGTGGTCACAGGCAGAGATTTATAAACTTGCACGAAACGGGGAAAAAAAACTTAATGAACAGAAGGGCTGATGTGTGCATTTATGTAGAAACTAAGCATTGTTATATAATCTACCTCATATGTTCTAAATATGCAAAATGGTTTTAGACTGATTACATAGCTTCAGCTTTAAACAAATACATAGTCTCTTCATTAAAGTATGCAAAGAGAACCAGGCAAGCATCAATGATCAATAACTAAACATCAGAAGATGTCATAGCATAATCTAACTTCAGTCACTTAGCATCATTTGAAGTAGTTGAACCATACTGGATCTCGAATTCTAATGCTACCAGTTGACAGTGCTGGAGTTCATATTAGCCTTCATTCTCCTTTACTGCCTGCATAAATATTCAAATTTTAGTTTGTGTATAACTCACAGAAACAAAAAAAACAATCACCCTATACAACGGAAATCAAATATGTATTGCTAAAAATATGCATGATTATGCATAAGCTTGGTTCATGACAGCACTACAAAAAAGGTCAAAGAACATTTTTAACAGTGTATTGTGACTTTCATATGTGCAGTACCGACTGTAGCGATCTTTTGGGACTGCGAGGGAAAACCTTAATTAAAATGAATTGCACTAAAATGTAACAGCTACAAAATCGTAACCATACTATAGCATAAAGTTGGAGCACAACAACCAGAAGAAAATAATGTAAACATCGATACTGGCTATGGAACTGCTTCTATTAATATTAGGTTAGTCCCACATCGTCCAAGACATATCTTTTCTTAGTGTATATAAGCTAATAGATGAAGCATCAATCAAAATAATGTTGATAAACGTAGCATGCCCTTAATTTGGATTGCCTGTACAAATGAATTGATGCACTTTTTCAACGTAAGGGCATTTTCGAGATTTCAAAAAGATGCGATTGAAGTTATAAGTAGACAGTTGCTTATGTAAAGGGGAAAAAGGGCGAAGGGCATCTTGATGTAAAATGAAAGAAGGATGAAGAGTATTATAGGTATTTCAAAAAGACACCGAGTAAATCAATGGAATAAATTCTCTTTATTAATAGGAGAGATAAATAAATTTTGGTATATTTATGAAAATAATTTTTGTATCTTGAGGCATCCACTAATAAATGTTATATGACATACTCCTACTATTTCCACCATTACTATAATAGCATATGAAATTCGAAGGTTCATTTAATCACTTACTATGTGCAGTTTATTTCATCCACTGCAATTAGTTTACAATTGAGTGTTTCAGATTAAATACCTTGAACTCGGAGGAAAACTCTTATAGAAAACAATTTTCAATTATACAGTACATTTGGAATTGAAATCACATTTCTTACTCCATATTAAGTATTTAGCTTTATACAATTATTGTTTCCTATGTCGCTTCATGAAGGAGAGGTTGCAATTCACTCTCTTCATCCCAACTGGGCCTATTTTACATCCACTAACAAACATTCGCTTTTCTCTCTAAATGGTCCAACTATTCAAAAGGAAACTCTTACTACAATATGACATCGAACTCTTTACAAAAGTAACATTTAAGGATATTATATATGTTGCACTTAAGTAAACTGATCAAATTGATATTTCAGTAATCGAATTTCTATGTCTATTTAGTAGTTTCTTGGTCCATGTCACTTCTAACACAACAAGATCCTTATTACATTTAATAACATTGAACACATTATCTTGAATCATGGTTTACTTGCTCATTTCGAACTAATTAATTTCATTGAGGTTTCATACATTTCGAATCGCGATCGCTCATCGTATAACATTTACATGTGATCGATTATGGATCAAATATCCATATTATTGTACTGCTTATAGAGTTCAAAACTCATGGAAGACGGTACAGTCTCAGACAAATAAACTTTTATACGACCAAGGCATAAACGTTTTAGTAGTTGTATACTTTGGCTCTTGCATGAGCTTTAAAGTGATAACATGCCAAAGGATATATTGAAAAGTATATATATTTTTATGTCAACCTTAATTTTGTTCATTTGCATATTTTAACTAATAAACATTTTATCAATTATATTAGTTGCAAAAATTTATTAAAGTATATTAGTTTAACTTGTATAACACATATTCTTACAATATTAGAAAGGTTAAATGTGTTCATTTCATTTTTATAATAAGACTCCCATCAAATTTTTTATGTTTCTAAAGACTCTGGGAAAAAATACAAAAATCTTTTGATTTCTCTATTAGGTATTAGGACTTGCTTGTCTTGGAATTCTGACCTTGAGGATGCTCAACAAATCATTGGCTCGCAAATGATGAATAACCTTATCGGTTGTATCATATACATCTCCTAACATGTGGTCTTTATTCTAATTTCATCTCGACCTTGAGGCACATCAACAAATTAAAAGAGATTATTCGTTCATACTTCCTATTTCCATTACTAGAGAAAATGTTGATTTCTAATGTCGATTAGCGAAGTTATGGTGACTCGACAACTGCACGCCGTTGTTAAATTTACCATCGTCGGTAAGATAACACAAAGTCGTCATAATGGCATCACTATTAGCTACGCTTTACCAACGCCATGATAGTTAAGACGTATCCACACCGGCATTGCAAAAGCATAAGAAATTATCTAAGCCTCTACGACGCCAAAAAAAATACTGATGTCATATTGACGCTTTCGTCAGTTTTTTTTTCAACATCACCGTATTAAATTGGTCTTATACATTATTAGTCTGCAATCCACGATTTGTTAATATCCACCATGATTCACCCCAAATTCAATGGCCCATAATCGCGATCTGCGTACAATTCATTCTTATCAGAATAACTCTCGCGATAAATTCATTCAATTTATCAAAGAAGCCTTTAATTTTGGATCTGAGAAAAGCTTATCAAAAAGTTTCCTCTTCGTCTTTAAACCAAAATCTTGATTTTTTGTGCAGATTGTTGTACTACGATTCACGCTGCAGTAGTAAATCGCCCTCTCCAAGCCATTGATGTCCGGCCTAAAGGTGGAGATCACCGAGTCAATTTTGAGTTGCCTGCCTCACATTACTATAAGGAATGGAAGATCGTGTTTCGTGCTCAAGTGCACCGGACAAATCTGGTTGTTTGTTATGTCGTTACCACGTGATAAGTACTATGCATGATAGGGATGGAAGATTCTATGTGGAATTGTTGTATGGCCGAGGAGAAGTTGATGTGTTATAGTAGCTAGTATGCATGATTTTCAAATGAGAAAAATGGCTACAAAATTAGCTATGAAAATAGCTTCTATGTTTGGGTACAGTACTGAAAATGAAAGCATGAATGAAGATTAAATTAGTATGCAAAGGTATTGATTTTTTAACCATAGTTAAGTCGAAATTAATACCATGCATCATTATTGTTTTCATTATTTTTGACTCTAGAGAACAAATTCTTCATAGGTAGATTCGGTATGCGGAGATTACTGGGTTAAAAGTGTTTCTCGAATCCCATTTTTGTCCTAATTTCATACCTTTTCCATTGAAATGGACAATGTCGAAGAAGGAGCATACTCATCATGGTAAAGCAATTTCCACTTCTAATATTTTCAAGTTTTACTTATTTGTTATTTGAAATCTTCATCCAGTATTTGTAACATAGTATTTTTTTTCTTCTTTAGGAGAAACTGAAGGTGGATTTACCTAGCTTGCTGCTCGAATTAAAACTGAAAAAGTCTCAATCTTTTTTTAATGAATTATCATTAAAGTGAAGTGTTTTTTGTTATGCTTTGAAAGTCAATCTATTTTTGAACAACGAAAAGAAAAGGACGTTGAATCATCATTATAATTTGATGCTCGTTGCCCTTACAATCACTGAAATATGTTTTTCCAAAGTGATATTGCCTGTATTGCATTTTGGAGCTAAATAGCACTAACCAAGGAATAAATGTGAAGAAAAAAGTGAGATGTTTTAGCATTTTGAAGTTTAGTTGAGGGTACAGTTGAGTCAAAAAAATGTTGTCATTTTTAACTATACGTAATGTCTTTGGTCAGTGGAGGATGTATATATAGATTATGGGTCTGTTTAATCTAAGATTACTTGTTTATGTTTGATATAGATTTCCAGTTTCTCCTTTTTGAATAAATAGTTGAGAGGTTCATGAAATGTTATTACCTACTATTTTTAGTTGTTTTTTGTTTTTTCAGGTTTTGATATTCCCTTTTCTAAATCATTTACATGAAGTTTTGTCAAAATTGTCTCATAGTCAAGTATTTCAGCAAGATAGCATGGTTACGCTGTTCATATGTGGGTGTGCAACCAATGATATCTATAAGAGTGAAGTACAGCGATATTATTGATATAGTTAGGGGTATGCCTAGGGGTACTTATGTAATTGTTACATATATCCAACTCGATAACCAAGCTTGTTAAAATAAAAAGGTATTTTTTTCTTCTATTATATACTAATATAATGTGTTGTATTAATTAATAATTTAATTAAAAGTACATTTTATAGAAAATCCATAAATGGTATGTTTTGTGATAGTAGTTATAAAGTGTTGTAATCATGAGTAATTTATCATAATGAAATTAAACATAATGTTTTAAATATTCCTAGCCAAGGTGTATGGAAATTGGATATCGATACATTCGTTGAGACTAGAGTACGTAATGCTCTTCAAATGTTGGACAGTGTATTACTCATGACTGCTGCAGCCAAGGGGTTATGTATTAATAACTATGAATTGACTCGCTCAATAATATTCTATTTGTTAATATAACTAAGTTCAAACAAATAATATCGATGTGACAAAATTACATGGTTCTCTCGATTTGAGAGCACTGTTGATCTTCAATGTGAAAGCTTCGCTTTAATTATAGTAAAATCATGAAATAAAGTCCAATGATCGACTATAGATAGGTCGAGTGGAAGCATTGGAAGTGAAACACGATTCAAGAGAGGATTTGTCTCTTCGGTTATATAAGGATAGTATCACAGTCAACTGAAACCAACTTAAAGTCAAAATCTCCGAACAGAGCAGTTCAGTTAATAATAATAATTATTATTAAACAAAAGACTTTGTATTTGGACTATAAAGTTGAATATGGACGATATTAGAATTTGGCCATTACCAAATTCCATAAGTTCTAAATGTGATATAGTTTCGACAAAGAGAATTAGTGTAAATAATTATCACCGGCGGTTAAAGCTTAATAAAGTAAAATTGGATTTTACTGAAACGAAGTAAGCAATAAATTAGACCATAATATCACACCACCTGCTAAGTAACGTGTGAACGTTAATATTCGAATTGTTTGATATTAATCGCTGACCAAATTCACACCTAAGAGCCACACAGCCGAAACATTGAATACTTCTTTTACCACCCGATTTAATTAATTTGTAATTTTTATAAACTAATTAATATTTATGAAATATTAATTATAAAATTTTATTTGATGTATTGAACAATGTTAAACAGCGTATTTATGATGGTTATAAATATACTTATCGATATAGGATATCGGTACGCATTTTAATTGGATTTATATGCAATGAATGTTGTTCGAGCATGAAATGATTTAGAGGCCCATAAGAGGGCTTGAATTTTAGCTGGAATATGCAAGGGAAGGCTGACCATAATGACGCCTACGGAGGGGTTAGATTTGAAATAAAAAGGAGGAGAAAAGATAAGAGAGAAATTGGGATCTGGATCCACATTTTTCTCCGTAGTATCTTCTATATTTAAACATCTCTAAACCCTCACTTTATTTTTTTTGATTTTTTGCCTCCTCTTCATCTCTTTTGCTGGATGAAAAATTATACCTCACTCCTCCACCTTTTCAAGCATTTTATCATCGAATTAAAGTTGATTCGATCGTCAATGGTAGTCGTGTTCGAGAACCTAGCAACTTCTAAATACAGGATTCAATCTAGGGAGTTAGATTCTTCATTTCAAGGTGCGAACAATTAAGCTTTGGTGAAAGGTAATATTACTTGTTTATAACGTTCAATAGGTTCATTCATACCATATGTTAGCATGGGTAGAAATTGATATCACGAATCTACATACCGATGTATTGTGTCTACATTTGATGATAATATATATATGTATGTATGTATGCATATTTGAAAAGTTTTTTCGTATATGTATATAATAATATATAGTTCGGGGCTAGTAATTTAAAAAATTGATTTTATTTACAATGATTATTTTAAAAATGCATACATAATTTATAAAATGTATGTATATTTATTTTTTAATATATATACATTATATTTTCAAAATTTATTATATATATATATTTACATATGTATATAGATATTACGTATATATAATTCATTTTAGTTATTATACTTAATTCTATATATTGTAAATATATCTATACACTATAAAACATATAAATATAAGTATTTAATAAAATTACAGATATGTATTAAATAGTTTTCAAAAAAATTAATTTTTATTATGATTTTCGTACAAAATTCTTAATTATTTTTTTTAAAGTCGAAAAATATTTCAAAAAGAATTATTTATTTTTAGGCCGTGTATATATGTTAATACACACACACACATTTTTTATTAATTGCTAATTCATTTAAAGCTTATATATATATACATATTTATGCACATACGATTTTCGAAAATATTAATATATATATAATATGTATATGAATTAAAAATAATAATTTTTATTTTGGAATATATATAATATATATATTTATTTAACATTAATATATTAATATGAATTTGAAACATCTAGATATTATTATATAGATCTAGATCTATAATTCGAAAGTTGAAATTCAAATTTTATTTAATATTCATGTCACTTGTAACAATATTTTACAATTACTTTATATTATAATTTTGATCATATAGAGATACACACACACACATATATAAACATTATTTATAAAACTATTTACACACACACACACAAATATATATATATTGTAACGACCCGATATTTTCAACCATTCGCATCCATTATAAGTGTATAGGTAGACACTCATGCTGGAGTTGAATTGCTCAAAATACCGCGTTGTAAATAAAATTTGGCAAATCTCAGAATATACAGTAAATAAATAAAATCACAGATCACAGACACAGAGTAAAATAATGCAGCGGAAGTAAAAGAAATAGTAGTTCATGAAGCTACTATATAAATATAACAAAGTTACATAAGATACAACAGAAGGAATAGAGTACAACAGAAGAAATAAAGTACAACAGAAGTCTAAATACAATAACCAAGTACAAGCTGAGTAGAACAACATAACTGAAATAGATAGGACATGACAAACAGATGATCTCCAGCGATTCAAATCTCCAAGAGAGTGGAAATCCAAATCTGTGAATAACTCAGGCTGACCCGAGCGTAAAATAAAACATAAACACTCGAGTCAGGATATACATACTTATACAATGTAAACCAACCCAAGTGAACTGTAGTAAAGGTACAAGTAACTTAGAAGATGCTTGGGACCGCCCATCCTCTAAGGATCCGTTAAAATATCTACTATGTAGTAATATTCGCTATTATAATAGTGTCTAGATAAGTAAAGTATAATCATATCGGAAAATAGCGTTAAGGGGATGGAGAACCTTAACGCGGTCGGATCTTAAAATCATAATCGTAGTAAAGCTCGATATGGTAGGTGACACGGCACAACTAGGCAATGCCAGGGCAGATATACCAATTACGCACACTGACTGATGGACACGCATAGCAGCCACTACCGTTCCACCTCGAACAACATTCCCAAATTGGAGGATGGCCATCTAGTCAAATCACAAGTAAGAGTATAATATCAAAGAAATGTGTCCGAGAAGAGGTGCTACCTCACTGGTCCGAGATCGCTCCTGTTTTAGCCACCTTATGCCAACTCACGGGAGTTGGGTCCACGTAACATACCTTAAGAACGTCGCCACCATCCTACTTCATTCTGGAATCTCCACCGCGTACACAGTTGTCAAAGTGGTTTTCGGTATCGACAGAGAGTATGTCCATATCCGATTCCGGTCTCTTTGCCAACCAATCGTTATTATAACCCGTGGTTATAGATTTAAAACAATTTATCAAATATACTTCGAATTAAACCATTTAAAACAAAGTCATTATTCTTTTAAATCAAATATTAAATTCCCAAAGCTTAGCCTTTTCGGAGTTCATTTATTCACTTAAAACAATAGCGTTAAAATTTTCAGCTTTCACGGCATTTAAAAAGTGCGGCGGTAAGTTATATTTGAAAACAATTTTATTCAGCAAGAACAACATTTATAACTGCTATAACAGTTCAGTTTTAAACAAAAATCATATTTCAGCCTACTGCAGTCCTTAACAAGTGCTACAGTAGCTCTTTTATTAGTTCAGGTTCAATTTTAGTTTCTGCTACAATAGCACTTACCAAGTACTATCATAGCCTTAGTTCATTTTAGTCTTTTGGTTCACTTATATAACCACAGCACTTAACAAGTGCTACAGATTCTACCTAGTTCAGAACTTATAAAATCATACATTAAAATGTTCATTTAAATCCTTTAACTAATTTATTTTAAAGAGAAATTTTACACATTAAAACCAAAACTTACAAGTTCGCTTATTAAATTCAAGTGTGTAAATCCCACTTTCATTTAAATAATTCATTTCAACACTTTAAACTCAAACTCCATTGTTCCACCATTTTAAAACTAAATTTTCATTTCAATTTAATTAACTTCAATTTCCATCTTTCTTTCTTTTTTTTGTCACACTTTCAAATTAAGTTCCATTTCAAAATCAATATTCCCATTTATTTATATTTATCACATAGAAAAATCATTTCTATTCTAAATAAATCATTTAAAAATTTGATTTAAATCAACTTCATATTATTACAATATTTAAAATATTTAAAGGTATCCAGAAAAATACAGAAAAATAACCACGGGTCTGTATAATATTTTCTAGCCTAAGTCAAGTGATACAGATACTATATCATTTCAATCCGTAGTTTACAAAGAAAAATCCGGGTTTTATCATTTCAAACCCGTAATCCCAAGTAAATAAAATTTAATTGAAAATCATTCAGGCCTATCATTTCAGCCCATAACGATCTTCCCTTATTCTAAAGTCCGTTCGGGTATATATCATTTCAACCCATAGTGATTCTATTCTACAGGGAACTTGCAGTGTGATTTAACAGAACAGGATAACAGTAAAATAAGAACAAAATATAACAGATGATACGATATGCAGTTTTTAACAATTCTAACATCAACTATAAATAAATTACAGATAATTATAACATCATTTAATTATTTATTTATTTCTACACATTCAGTTGCGGTCGTTTCACAATCATATAAGTATGAATATTCGTGTGAGATTTTACTCACCTCTACGGAGCTGGAGATTCGGAAAAAGAAATACGATGTCTATCGAACGCACGCGGAAAGCACGATCAGTTGTTAGCGGATGCGCCAACTAGATTCAAATTTTAAAGCAAAATAAATAATCAAAATCTAAGATTGCACGAATAACAAATTTTCAAATGAAGCAAACAACGAAAAAGAAACACGTTGAATATTAGGAAGAAATAGTTCGACCACTTATAAAAATAGACTATAGCTTCGAACAAAATTTGTTCATTCCTCTTTTTTTTTATAGGGCTAGGTAGGAATAAAATTTCAAATTTTCCAAAAAGTGATAAAAGCAAAAAAAATTTCTTTCAAAACATAAGTCAGTGGAGAAACATACTCAAATACCAAAATACAAAAGGTGGCAACCATTTTTCCTCATTTTTTTTCAATAGGAAGGGCTCGGCCGTACACATATCCAACAACTTCAAACAAAACAAAAAGTGACAAACAACTTTTGTTCATCATTATTTTTTTTCAAACAGAGGCTCAGGAATAGAATAGAAAAAGTACAAAATTTACAAAGGTGCAAAAAGCAATTTTCTCATTTCCCTTTTTTTTCAAATGCCAGGCTGAGGAAAAACAAAAATAAGAACAAGGCTCGGTCGGGTTTGTTGGTCTCGGCATGGGTTCAGTGGTGAACTGTCACGGGTTAGTAATGGTTTAGGCTGGAACTGGAGACGTGGGGATTGGTGACGTGGGGTTCTCGGTTGGAGAAGGGGACGTGGGTGGTCTCGGCACGTTGGTCTCGTCATGGATAGGGGTAGGGTCTGGGGTGGTCTCGCATGGGGTGGAGGCGTGGGCTGGTCTCGGCCTGGAGAGGGACGGAAGGTGAGGTGCGTGGTAGGGTGGCTGGCACGGAGGCGGTGGTGGGTTGGGTAGGCTGACGTGGTGGTAGGCTTGGGATTGGTGGGTCAGGCGGAGGAGTTGTGGTGGTGGCAGGTCACGGTTTGGGTGGTCTGGTGGTTCTCGGCCGTGACTGTGGTAGGCTGACATGGGTAGGAGCATGGTGTAGCGGGTGGTGGCGAACGGGGTAGGTCTGGAGAGGCGGATTGAAGGCGGTGACGTGGTGGTGTGGCTGGGGTCGGTCTGGTGTCGAATGGGTTAGGCGCATGGGAGAAATGGTGAACGGCATGGGATAAGTCTCGCATGGGGCATGTAGAAGAACAAGTGAACAGGGAATGACGTGGCAAAAGCATGGTACAACAAACAATTTAGATACAAAATGAAAAAAATGGAAAGAAGGCATTTACCTTTTGGGATGGTCACGAGATTCTCAATTGAAAGCTACAGGAGATTTGCAGAATTGAAATTATGAACGTACAAAAGAAGATGACAGCTGCTTATTAATTTAAGAGAGAAGGCAAAAGGTAAAGTTTTGAACGGTAGGGAATTCAAGGCAATTTAATTTTTATTAAAAGCTGGAACGAAACTTAAGGAATGCAAAGAGGGAATGGACTAATTCTCACGTGAACGATTCAATGCAAGATTTTTTTTGAAAATTTTCAAACTGAAAATATACAGCTGAAATATGTAAAGCCAACGCATATAAAATCAAATGGACAAAGGAACAACGAACGTAAAATGTAACGCCCAAAGTAACGTACAACCGTTACTTGTTTCTTTTATTTAATAAATTTAAAAATGATAACGTTTCTTTAAATAAAATAACGTATCATTTAAACCAAAATTTAAATAGCTATTATCACAATTAATAAATTTGATTTTAATATAAAGTTAAGAACGGATGAAATTATACGTAAAATGTAAAGTTTAAATTTCCCGTTTTACACTAATTATTACATTTTTAATTCAAAACAATATTTCAAAATGTTTATTTTTAAATAAAAATTTGTTAAAAATGTTGGGCTGTTACACTCTCCCCCACTCAAAACCTTTCGTCCTCGAAAAGGAACGAAAAAGGAAAACAAAGAAGATAAGACAGAATAGCAAAAGTACCTGAAATAAACAATTCCGGATTCGAAGCACGAATGCTCTCCTCCGTCTCCCAGGTGCAATCCCGTTCATCAGTGCTCCACTGCACTTTGACCAGGTTGACAGATTTTCTTCTTAGCTGCTTCGTACCTCGATCGATGATACGAAGTGGCTTCCTCTCAACAGTAAAATTTGGCTCAATATCCAAACTATCAAGAGCAGAAGGCTGGATAATAAGAGATGGATCATGCAGATAGCGACGAAGATGAGATACATGAAAGACATTGTGTATTCCAGAAAATTTCTCGGGTAAATCCAGACGATAAGAAAGAGAGCCAATTCTTTCCAAAATGCGGAAAGGACCTACAAATCTAGGAGAAAGCTTTCCACTACGACCAAAACGAATAACATTCCTTAAGGGAGAGACCTTAAGGAAAATCAAATCACCAACAGCAAACTCTAAACTCCGTCTTCGACGATCAGCGCACTTCTTCTGTCTATCTTGAGCAATCCTCATCTTCCTCTTAATCTCTTCAACTCTCTCTGAAGCTTCCAAAACCATCTCAGGACCAAGAACCAAATGATTACCGGATTCAATCCAACAAGAAGGAGATCTACAAGGTCGTCCGTAAAGAGCAGAAAACGGAGATGTCTCAATACTGGCCTGATAACTATTGTTATAAGTGAATTCGATAAGATGGAGATGATCTTCCCAAGATCCTCCATAATCAAGCACATAAGCACGAAGAAGATCTTCTAAAATCTGATTCACCCTTTCCGTTTGACCGTCGGTCTGTGGATGGTAAGCAGTGCTCAGATTTAGACGAGTAACAAATATTATCAGAGATTACAGAAAGATTTCTAAACAGAAAGATTATAGAAAGATGCTTATACCAGTCTGTAGCAAGATGAGGGAAAATAAGGACAACCAAAAGATGGTTTGAAAAACAAAATAAGATAATAATTTGAAACCATAATGCTTTGAAATCATAATACTTTGAAATCATAACAATTTAGAGGTGTTTATCATTTGGAAAACATACTACTAAAATCATAACACATTGGAAATGTTATTCAAAAAAAAACATAACACTTAGAAAATCAAAACTCCTTTAAAAAAAAAATCTTCATTTAAACCATTTTAATTCAAGGTCAAATAATATTCATTTTAAAGTTGTAACATTCTAAGTTCATTCAATTATAACAATTTCCAAAATATTGTATTTTCAAACGGCAGCACTTATAAAATGCTACAGTAGATATATTAGTATTTCAAATCAGTTTTATTCCAGAAATATTCATTTAGATATCTTTTAACTTAAGACTTATTAAAACATACTTTTATGAATGGAATATCCAAATAAACTATACTTCATTTATTAAGTCAAAAGTTCATTATTTTACTTAGCTTTTCATTTAACAAATAACCTAACACTTTATTTAAAATGCCCATTTCATAAATAGATATTCCTTCAATAAGTTACACTTAAAATTTCCATTTGAAAACCAAATTCTCAATTATCAAATTTAGTGATGCTAAAATACATTTTAACTATTTAAATCATAATTATTCATTTTTCAAGACATATCTATTTCATAAATAAAATATTTATCATAGCAAATATAACAATCAAATTTCTTTACACATTTATTCATTTAGACATCAATTAAACTATGAATTCAAGTTAAATAAACTTTATTACAAAATGTCCAATTCAAATGTATTTTATTTTATCTATTCAAAGATACATTATTAATTATACAACATATTCATTTTAGGAAATAACCTTTATTAAAATTCCTAGGTTAGACTTAAGGCTCCAAAGTAAATCAAATTTGATTATTAAGTTATTTAAATAAATCTCTTTAAATTCCTTTTTCACTATTTGCCTCTGTTAATCTTTTATAACAAAAATTTAAGTGTATAACATGTATTATAGCCACTCAAATTTTATTTATAAAAATCCCTTTTATATTGTATATTATCCAATTCCATATTCAACTTCTGTGTAATTTAGGTAGGTTATATTGGAATTCAATTGTGTGTTATACAAGTAAAACTTTCCAATTCAATTATCTCAAGTTTGAATCATTTATTCAAATTTTTTATTTTCTTCTTATAACTGAAATTATTCTTTAAAATAAAATTTTAGAATTAAACTTCTGATTCCTTTCAAACCATTTAGCGATAAGTAATTATACATACATAATATGTCAAATCAAATTAAATCATATATCTATATATATTATAAATCAAATCATATTTAGAAATTCAAATAAATTAAATCTTTCAAAACAAAGCTGTAGTAAGACTACAGAACGATCTCTTCACTTCGAAACTCGAAAATGAACGTCGATGATGCTGCAGTCATCATCGAAATTATTTTCCAACGACAAAGAGAAGAGCACTAAATTCTCAAACTTTAAAATCCTTTAGAGACAAAAAAATTTTTTATTCAAAATACTTTAAATAATATCCTTTTAAAAATTTTAAACACAAGGTTTGAAACCATCGGAAATTAAATTCTTTAAATTTCTTGTTTTAAATTCATTTCAGTTCCCAAATAAATTTATAAACAACTATTTATAAATTCATTTGTAGAACAACAAATGATAAATCAAGTATTATCACTTCAAATTATCAATTTAAATCAATTTATTAAGTTCCATAAATTTACCTATATATCAAAATTTATTTCATTAATAATTTTAAAATAATATTGTGTCAGTCTGTTCTGTCAAAGTGTTTTAGAAATCCTATCGATAGCGTTGATCAGACGAATCGAAAAGAAACCCAAATCATCATCAACAACTCAAACAACACAATATATAAAACAAAACATAGCTTTACTAGTACAATTTTTTTAAAAAAAATGTTATGAAGATAGGTTGGACACAAAAGACAAGATGATTAAATAACAGAGTAGGGAGATGGACAAGCTTAAATAAATCGCGGACAACCTTAACCGGGTCAACCGTGACTTAAAGAATAAGATCGATGTGGATTTTTCTGGGATAAATCTACGTTCGATCTCAAGAGATAAAGTTTGGAATAATAAAAGATATTAACATCTAAACCAAGGATAAATAAATTTCTGGTGAATCGATGCTGATTGTAAAGGATTTTCACCCTTTTACAAGAAAATTTGAATATTGGCGAGACTGCCAATTCTCTATAAAGATCATTCGAAGTGGAGTTATGTGATACTCCAGAATCAAAAGAAGATGAATAGTGAGGGACAAGAATGGATTTTGAAACCGTGCGGAACGTTCCAAAATTCAAGGAAACCGAGTCAAAAGAAAGAGATTCAAACTCGAATGGAAGTGATTCTGTAACTAAATTTACCATACATTCTAAGTTTTGCCTCAAAGCCAAAGCTCTAATACCAACTGTAACGACCCGATATTTTCAACCATTCGCATCCATTATAAGTGTATAGGTAGACACTCATGCCGGAGTTGAATTGCTCAAAATACCGCGTTGTAAATAAAATTTGGCAAATCTCAGTATATACAGTAAATAAATAAAATCACAGATCACAGACACAGAGTAAAATAATGCAGCGGAAGTAAAAGAAATAGTAGTTCATGAAGCTACTATATAAATATAACAAAGTTACATAAGATACAACAGAAGGAATAGAGTACAACAGAAGAAATAAAGTACAACAGAAGTCTAAATACAATAACCAAGTACAAGCTGAGTAGAACAACATAACTGAAATAGATAGGACATGACAAACAGATGATCTCCAGCGATTCAAATCTCCAAGAGAGTGGAAATCCAAATCTGTGAATAACTCAGGCTGACCCGAGCGTAAAATAAAACATAAACACTCGAGTCAGGATATACATACTTATACAATGTAAACCAACCCAAGTGAACTGTAGTAAAGGTACAAGTAACTTAGAAGATGCTTGGGACCGCCCATCCTCTAAGGATCCGTTAAAATATCTACTATGTAGTAATATTCGCTATTATAATAGTGTCTAGATAAGTAAAGTATAATCATATCGGAAAATAGCGTTAAGGGGATGGAGAACCTTAACGCGGTCGGATCTTAAAATCATAATCGTAGTAAAGCTCGATATGGTAGGTGACACGGCACAACTAGGCAATGCCAGGGCAGATATACCAATTACGCACACTGACTGATGGACACGCATAGCAGCCACTACCGTTCCACCTCGAACAACATTCCCAAATTGGAGGATGGCCATCTAGTCAAATCACAAGTAAGAGTATAATATCAAAGAAATGTGTCCGAGAAGAGGTGCTACCTCACTGGTCCGAGATCGCTCCTGTTTTAGCCACCTTATGCCAACTCACGGGAGTTGGGTCCACGTAACATACCTTAAGAACGTCGCCACCATCCTACTTCATTCTGGAATCTCCACCGCGTACACAGTTGTCAAAGTGGTTTTCGGTATCGACAGAGAGTATGTCCATATCCGATTCCGGTCTCTTTGCCAACCAATCGTTATTATAACCCGTGGTTATAGATTTAAAACAATTTATCAAATATACTTCGAATTAAACCATTTAAAACAAAGTCATTATTCTTTTAAATCAAATATTAAATTCCCAAAGCTTAGCCTTTTCGGAGTTCATTTATTCACTTAAAACAATAGCGTTAAAATTTTCAGCTTTCACGGCATTTAAAAAGTGCGGCGGTAAGTTATATTTGAAAACAATTTTATTCAGCAAGAACAACATTTATAACTGCTATAACAGTTCAGTTTTAAACAAAAATCATATTTCAGCCTACTGCAGTCCTTAACAAGTGCTACAGTAGCTCTTTTATTAGTTCAGGTTCAATTTTAGTTTCTGCTACAATAGCACTTACCAAGTACTATCATAGCCTTAGTTCATTTTAGTCTTTTGGTTCACTTATATAACCACAGCACTTAACAAGTGCTACAGATTCTACCTAGTTCAGAACTTATAAAATCATACATTAAAATGTTCATTTAAATCCATTAACTAATTTATTTTAAAGAGAAATTTTACACATTAAAACCAAAACTTACAAGTTCACTTATTAAATTCAAGTGTGTAAATCCCACTTTCATTTAAATAATTCATTTCAACACTTTAAACTCAAACTCCATTTTTCCACCATTTTAAAACTAAATTTTCATTTCAATTTAATTAACTTCAATTTCCATCTTTTTTTTGTCAAACTTTCAAATTAAGTTCCATTTCAAAATCAATATTCCCATTTATTTATATTTATCACATAGAAAAATCATTTCTATTCTAAATAAATCATTTAAAAATTCGATTTAAATCAACTTCATATTATTACAATATTTAAAATATTTAAAGGTATCCAGAAAAATACAGAAAAATAACCACGGGTCTGTATAATATTTTCTAGCCTAAGTCAAGTGATACAGATACTATATCATTTCAATCCGTAGTTTACAAAGAAAAATCCGGGTTTTATCATTTCAAACCCGCAATCCCAAGTAAATAAAATTTAATTGAAAATCGTTCAGGCTTATCATTTCAGCCCATAACGATCTTCCCTTATTCTAAAGTCCGTTCGGGTATATATCATTTCAACCCATAGTGATTCTATTCTACAGGGAACTTGCAGTGTGATTTAACAGAACAGGATAACAGTAAGATAAGAACAAAATATAACAGATGATACGATATGCAGTTTTTAACAATTCTAACATCAACTATAAATAAATTACAGATAATTATAACATCATTTAATTATTTATTTATTTCTACACATTCAGTTGCGGTCGTTTCACAATCATATAAGTATGAATATTCGTGTGAGATTTTACTCACCTCTACGGAGCTGGAGATTCGGAAAAAGAAATACGATGTCTATCGAACGCACGCGGAAAGCACGATCAGTTGTTAGCGGATGCGCCAACTAGATTCAAATTTTAAAGCAAAATAAATAATCAAAATCTAAGATTGCACGAATAACAAATTTTCAAATGAAGCAAACAACGAAAAAGAAACACGTTGAATATTAGGAAGAAATAGTTCGACCACTTATAAAAATAGACTATAGCTTCGAACAAAATTTGTTCATTCCTCTTTTTTTTTATAGGGCTAGGTAGGAATAAAATTTCAAATTTTCCAAAAGTGATAAAAGCAAAAAAAAATTCTTTCAAAACATAGGTCAGTGGAGAAACATACTCAAATACCAAAATACAAAAGGTGGCAACCATTTTTCCTCATTTTGTTTCAATAGGCAGGGCTCGGCCGTACACATATCCAACAACTTCAAAAAAACAAAAAGTGACAAACAACTTTTGTTCATCATTATTTTTTTCAAACAGAGGCTCAGGAATAGAATAGACAAAGTACAAAATTTACAAAGGTGCAAAAAGCAATTTTCTCATTTCCCTTTTTTTCAAATGCCAGACTGAGGAAAAACAAAAATAAGAACAAGGCTCGGTCGGGTTTGTTGGTCTCGACATGGGTTCAGTGGTGAACTGTCACGGGTCAGTGGTGGTTTAGGCTGGAACTGGAGACGTGGGGATTGGTGAAGTGGGGTTCTCGGCTGGCGAAGGGGACGTGGGTGGTCTCGGCACGTTGGTCTCGTCATGGGTAGGGGTAGGGTCTGGGGTGGTCTCGCATGGGGTGGAGGTGTGGGCTGGTCTCGGCCTGGAGAGGGACGGCAGGTGAGGTGCGTGGTAGGGTGGCTGGCACGGAGGCGGTGGTGGGTTGGGTAGGCTGACGTGGTGGTAGGCTTGGGATTGGTGGGTCAGGCGGAGGAGTTGTGGTGGTGGCAGGTCACGGTTGGGGTGGTCTGGTGGTTCTCGGCCGTGACTGTGGTGGGCTGACATGGGTAGGAGCATGGTGTAGCGGGTGGTGGCGAACGGGGTAGGTCTGGAGAGGCGGATTGAAGGCGGTGACGTGGTGGTGTGGCTTGGGGCGGTCTGGTGTCGAATGGGTTAGGCGCATGGGAGAAATGGTGAACGGCATGGGATAAGTCTCGCATGGGGCATGTAGAAGAACAAGTGAACAGGGAATGACGTGGCAAAAGCATGGTATAGCAAACAATTTAGATACAAAATGAAAAAAATGGAAAGAAGGCATTTACCTTTTGGGATGGTCACGAGATTCTCAATTGAAAGCTACAGGAGATTTGCAGAATTGAAATTATGAACGTACAAAAGAAGATGACAACTGCTTATTAATTTAAGAGAGAAGGCAAAAGGTAAAGTTTTGAACGGTAGGGAATTCAAGGCAATTTAATTTTTATTAAAAGCTGGAACGAAACTTAAGGAATGCAAAGAGGGAATGGACTAATTCTCACGTGAACGATTCAATGCAAGATTATTTTTGAAAATTTTCAAACTGAAAATATACAGCTGAAATATGTAAAGCCAACGCATATAAAATCAAATGGACAAAGGAACAACGAACGTAAAATGTAACGCCCAAAGTAACGTACAACCGTTACTTGTTTCTTTTATTTAATACATTTAAAAATGATAATGTTTCTTTAAATAAAATAACGTATCATTTAAACCAAAATTTAAATAGCTATTATCACAATTAATAAATTTGATTTTAATATAAAGTTAAGAATGGATGAAACTATACGTAAAATGTAAAGTTTAAATTTCCCGTTTTACACTAATTATTACATTTTTAATTCAAATCAATATTTCAAAATGTTTATTTTTAAATAAAAATTTGTTAAAAATGTTGGGCTGTTACATATATATACAATATACATGTATATGGAGAGGCTAATATGTCCGTTGTGGTGTAAATCCCAACATTTATACATGGACTTGTTAAACCATGCATAAGGCTTATGTAACAAGTGGACGCATGCAAATATGTGAATATATACACATATTATACTATATAATATACAAACATAATAATAGTTAAAACCTTATTTATAAATAAAGTATTGATTTTATTTAAAATAAATTTAGACTTCATAGGCCCAACAAGATCCAAATGGAATTTTTTTTTGAAACTTACCTATTTACCCCTCTGCATGCTGGCCCAGTTCCAACAATGGTATTGGAGCCAAGTTGCATATGTGATCTAAATTAGTCATGTTAGGGTTAACTAATTAAGCTCACAGCCCAGTTAGTAGGGTGTATGAAAAGTAGTGTCTAGGTTGGATTGTTGGGTAATCAAGTACCCTGTTCTACCTGGCTACCGGCCTGGTCCGAACAGTTATGTGAGCCTAAAGGTTGCCCCTATTAGAAAATGCCCAATTTGAATTGGGCTTTGGACTAATTGCAAAATTGTTTTGAAATTAAAATAAAAGTTTTAAATTTAAAAGTTAAATTTAAATAAGAAAAATATTATAAATTTCATAATATGGATTTTCAAATAGTTTCGAAAATTAAAATAAAAATTTAAAATAAAACATATATTATAATAGTTATGAATAATTTTTCAAAATATTTCAAAATGTTATAAAAAATTTAATTTCAAAAATATTATTTATTAATCAGATTAATAAAATAAATGAATTGGTTAAATAAGTTAGTTAATTAAATATATATACGTGTATAATATATATATAATGATATATATTATACTGTCATGAATTGTTTAAGACAATATGAGTATACATGTATGTGTAAAAGGATTTTTGAAATTAATAAAATTTAATTAAAATTGTTTAATTAAATAGATTAACTAAAAGTTAATTAATAAATTAAATTACATATATATATAAGATATATGCGTAGTAATATAAAGGTTATAGTACATATATTCAATATAATATGTTATAATTGAATAATATAATAATTAATTAAAGTGTTAATTAATTAAATTGATTAAATAAGATTTAAATAATATAATGTTATACATAAAATATTATATAAGTTAAATAAAGTATAAAAGTTATATAATAATAAAACATATATAATATAAATGTATAAATTGAAGGTGGAACAGTAAGAAAGCTAATTAGACATAAGGAATAAATAAATACATATAGTACGTGTATCTTGATTTCTAATGTGTTCGACACTTGAATCATGAGAGTATTTATTAAGAAATACATCATTTCATAAGTCGACATCACCCGATTAAATATATTAAAGAATATGAATCTTTAATATAAGTGTTATCCTCTACCATTTATATATTAATAAATTACTTGCATACTCTTTGGTTGTTGAGCAAACTCAAGCTAGAGATGTTATGTGTAGTATTATTAATAATTTCTTTCGCTTTGTTGAGCAAACTCAAGGTCGAAATGAGATTAGAACAAGGAACTAATGGTTATGAGTTGTATATGACACAATCGATAATGAGTTATCCATCGTTTGTGGTGCTATGACTTGTTGAGCAAAATCAAGGTTAGAATCTCAAGACAGACGAGTCCTTACAGCTACTAATGAAGTCGAAAGACTTCTATGTTTCGTCTTAGGGTTTTGAGAAACATAAAAGACTAGTGAGATCCTTATTAGAAAAATGAAATGGTAACATTAACCTTTCTAATATTGTAAGAACATCTGCTATATAAAGTTATAATAATCTACATTGGTAAATTTATGCAATTAATATAATTGATAAAATGTTTATCAATTAAAATATACAAATGAACTGAATTAATATTGAAAAACAAAAATATAAAATATACTTACCGATAACTTTTTGGATGTTGACCCATGTAAGCGCCTAATTATACAACCACTAAATCACTACACCAAAAAGCTATTTTTGCCACTCCTCCTTCCGCCTTATTGGATGCGGCTTAAAGCCATACTAAATTAGATACGGCTAATAGCTGTATCTAATGTATTTGACACGGCTAAAAGCCGTATCAAATTTGATACGGCTTTAAGCCGCATCTATTTTTGTGCCTATTTCTGGCGCAAACTTTTCCACCCAATACGCACATCTTCCCTCCAAATAATTCGATTTCCCCCCTATTTAGATACGGTTCTTAGCCGTATCAAATTTGATACGTGTTTTAGCCGTATCTAATTCATGCTAATTTTTGGTGCGAACTTTTTACCGCCAAAACACGCCCCAGATCTACTCCGTTTCGTTCCTGCTAATTTTTGGTGCGAATTATTTTCCCGAAATTATTTCGTTCCTGCTAATTCTTAAATCTAGATTTCTTTCTTCACAAACGCTAATTTGCTAGTTCGCTAATTCTTAAATTATCTTTTCTCATTTCCCATGTTTGAATTCACATCGCTTTGCATTTCAGGTAATTTCCGATCCTTATTTACAAAGTTTTTGATTTTAGAATCTTCTACATGCCTTTACTGATTCACTTCACCTTATTAATTTTCATACTACACCAGAAAAGTCATTTCGCCACGGCTTTGGGCCGTGGCTAAACGATTTTGCCACGGCTTTGGGCCGTGGAAAAATAGGCAGCGGCAAAAAATTTGCCATGGCCCAGAGCCGTGGTTGTTTTCTATTTTGCCACGGCTTTAGGCCGTGGCAATATTTCGTCAGCCACGGCTTAGAGCCATGGCAAATATATGTTTTGCCACGGCTTGAGGCCGTGGCAAATACATGATTAGCCACGGCTTAAGGCCGTGGCTAATTTTGTATGTTACTCAAATCATTTAACCGTCTCAGCGGTTCTTACTTCAGTTCAATTCAATACAAAATAGTGTCTCAGTTGAAACTCAAAACATAGAGTAAATGTTTCAGTTCATAATAAGGTTCACTGTTACAAACAGTTCATCAATTACAATACAATGATACACGAAGACAAAAGTTTCAGATAGTTCATCAAGTACAATACAATGATACATGAAGACAAAAGTTTCAGATAGTTCATCAAGTACAGTACAATGATACATGAAAACAACAGTTCAACAACAATACATAATACGCGCTACAAAGTGTAACTAATCTCCAGCATTGTTGTAAAGAGGCAATACATAATACAAGTACAGTATAATGATACAATAAGATTTCATGCTATAAGGCATGTATTTCAACTTCAGGCTTCACATCATCCACTTCAACAGCAAGTCCTGTAAATAGGGTATCTAAATAATTAGTAAATAATTAGTTGATGTGGGATCGTAATATCTAATAAAAAAACTCCCATAGTTTCCATCCTCTTTAGGACAGGAGCACACATTTTGACTGAGGTTTAAATTTATATTGATCCAAGTTCAGAAATTCTTTCATTTACATAACATAGTGTATTCTTCTTGTCTGATGTTCCATCATAAGCTCAAATCTACGACGACAGTACAATAATTTGGAAAACTTATTGTCCAGCTCAGAATATGATCCCTATAAGTGTTCAAGCGTAGCCTTAGATTAATCATGACTAATGCAGCTCTTTTAGTTTTGGAATAATGAGTCGAAATTAACTATAAATGTCACGAGAGGTCCAAACTCTCAACGATAACAAAAACCTCTACGGAGTTGGAATGAATTATAGTTTAATGAACATCAAATAGGAATTTAGACAGTCATCAATATATAAAGTATTCATTGTCAATTTATAATTTGAGTTATAGGTTGGTTTATATTTAAGGTCTGGGGGGTATTTTGCATAACAGTTTGAAAGTAGATATCTATATAGAATGCAGAATTCACTTTACAAGTGTATATATAAGAAAATTAAAATTCTGGACTTGGCCGCCTTATTTGAGTGTAGTAATAATCAAATGTAGGACTATAGTGTCAATGCTAGCTTGACATGTCGAATGGCTTGAACTGTACATACAGCAGCACATTACAGACTTACAGTGGACGATGTTGATGACATTGCATCTCTTTGCTTAATTTAGCAGAGTCCGAAAACAGGGCTGCAAACATGTGTTTAATAAGTTCAATTCAATTCTTTGGCATATGGATCATAGTATTAGATAACAGTAAGATCAATTGCCTGAATTGACATCTTCCAATTAAGAACATCGACGCCAGCCTTCTCCTAATCGGCACCTAATTTTTGAAATGGGAGCACCTAATTTGTTTATCTCAACTTTTTCAAATTGTGAAGAGGATGACCGTGTAATTGAATGGGTTGACGCTTCTGTAGGTTCTAACATTGTTACTTTCTGCTGGGTTGTAATCAAAACGACCAAGATCACCTATTTTATAACACATATATAAATAGAATATAAACAAAAATACAAATAACTAAAATATAACACATATACAAATTGACTACATAGTACAAGCTTAGGGAATCCAAATACAGAGAGGCGGGCAGGAAAACAATTCCAAATCCTTATCAGTTAAGGAATCCTGGCAATACTGATGCTTTAAGCATCTACATAATGAGAATTCGAACAAAAATATTTTAACCTTTTCCAGTACAATAACAGTTTAAAATGACAAGGAAAGATATAGGAGAGGCAATAGTTTCAGGTTACAAAATAGAGAGAGCATGTATGATTGCACAAATGAATAAAGTTGAATCATTGCAGGTTACAAATTATATGTGATTGACAACAAACATATGTGTATGAGTATCAAATTATATAAAGCTGAATCATCCTTTAATCCTTGTTTTCTAGCATATACCAAAGCAAGAGGCTAATCTCATAAAATGTGATTTTTACAGCATATAAATCAAATTTAATCAGTTAATGTTTACTTACAGTCGCGATATCTACTCTCACCAGTTACTGAGAATCTTAGCGGCTAAAGGGCACTATTTGGAACATGCAACGGAATATTGCACCTGAAATTGTCAGTTTGATAACCAACCATAAGTTAATTGACTGAGTGAAGTGTAGTAGAATAGTTAATAATCATTTTATTTGGTCATTCTGCTAAATTGATAATCCTTTTCTCATAAATAATCATTTCACCAAGTATTAAATATCTTTGGGTCCATCTTGTACAGCCATGATTGAAGCAGGGATAAAAGCATTTGATTGCTAATATTGCAACTGATAGAATGATTTGAAATAAAAAATAATAATAAAATAAAGTAGAATTTGTTTATGGAACACGAAGGCAACATGCAATGTGAAATATTGGTTACATTTTTTTTTCTGAACATGGTTAATAGTTCAGATAATCTTACAATCTAATTGTGGAAATAGTGGAAAAATAGAAACAAAAGTTCAAATGAATAATGGATTTTCATTAGTTAATAAACCGACCTTAATCTATTCTAGTGGATAGCGGTTATGAATACCAAGTTGTGTATGCATTGACTGCAACTATGTAAGTGGAAGTAATTGATATCGTCACACAATATAAAATAGATTAAAGTAATGCTGTATTGAATTAGATTGTTTGTCTACTATTAAATATAAAGACCCTGTAAATAATGAAACAAATGGTAAATTTAGTTTTTATTAATAGGAAAGAAACTGTGTCCCAATTATAAAATAGCTCTCAGGTAATGAAATGACATGAAGAAATAGTTTTGAACTTGGCACATTTGTTAGTGATAAACATGAAGAAATATTTTTGAACCTGCTACACTTGTTGGTGATAAACATGAAGTGGCAGGCATAATCTCAAGAATTCTCATCTTATTAGAAAATACCTATTGAAAATACTCAAACCTAGAAAAAAAATTAAAACATGTATAATTCTTAATACAGACATATATACAATAAATACATACAGGTGGCAGACATTATTAGCTATCTTTCTAGTAGGAGAATCTGGATATATCATAATTTGGTTTTATTAAGAAAAAATGCATGTTTAACTAAAGCATTTAAGATACATGGACATGAGAAAGATGCATTTGTAACATTCCACCTAAGGAAGTTCCATCCTTATATTAATGTATGTAGAAGAATTTATCACGAGAGAGGCGTAATAGCTTCATCATTACACATCACGGTCTATTTCTAACTACCCTGTAAAAATAGGCAGAGGTCGAGAATTGATTCAAAGTTGTACACATCACTATCTAAAAAGGGATAGACGTAATAGCATTTAAGCACATACTTCGAGATTTGAGTAGATGAGTCGACTAATAACAAAAGACCATGCAACAAAGGAAAAAGGTAAAGACCATAATGAGTATTACCTCCAAAATCACCACTACTAAACACTCACTGAATCAGGCTTCCCAGCAAAAAGACCCTTCTAGAGAACCGGTATCGTGGTGTCTGAATCGATTAAATAACAAGTATAATAATAATGGTATTATAATTAGATCGGACCTAAGACTCAAACAATAATTGAAAAGCAGTAAACATCACGTCGAAGACTTATCACCAAATAGAACATGGAGCATAAACTTTGCAAAAAATCTAGGGAGAGAGAACGAGTTAACAGTTATGTGAAACTGTGACAAAAGATGGAATGATCTGCATTTTATTATATGGCATGGCATGGCATGATGTGGAACAAGCATTGCGCATTTTCATAACTGTTTTTCTTTTCCTTTTATTAAAGCCAGACTCGGTAAGAAAGATGTATTCGTAATACATTCTCACGTTAAATTTCAAATAAAATTTGAAATTAAATAATGTGCGTAAAAAGAAAAACTCACGTCCGATACCAAATCACTTTTGCTTTGTATAATGTGCACTTAATCCAAAGCTGTTTGACTAAGTTTAAAACAATGCAATAGCCTACTGAAATGACTAGATCGAGCCACTAAAAAAATGGTAAAATTTATCATATTATCACATCTTTATTATTATTACATTAACTGGGGTTAATGCATCTCAAAAGGCAGTAGCAGAAAACGAATGGTACAGGGCACAACTTACAATCAGCAGTAGTGTATAGAAATTTGAAAATAGATAGGGACCAAAATGGATAGTGTAGATATGTAAATGGAGTATCAGTTCATTAGTTCTTAATATATTAGAGATCAAAATATGGATTCTAAGGAGCCGGAAGGAAGGTCTTGGATGTTGTTAATAAAAGAAATTATTTTCATATAATTCAATGTCTTTCAACTGTTTACGTCTCTCTTAATGAAACTAATGCTGGAAATTTCAACATTCAAGTGAGCTGTTTATGGTTCCCTTATTACTACTTAATTTTTGTGCTTCAAATCATATGCGTGTGCAATCCATTTATACTGGTTCTGCTTGAGCACCTTTTTCTTTATAACCATACATGCAGGCTTTATGTGAAAATTTCGAGATAAAAATAGCTAGTTGCATATGTGGTGCTAAATCGTCGCATGGAATTTGGTTTACGAAAGAATATTTTTACTTCATTCAACAGTTTGGGGACAATTTAATTCACAAACATTTGGGCCAATTTAATTCACAAACATTTAATGGTATATTTTCAAATGAATTTTCTGAATAAAATAGAGTATCTAATACGATAAATTTAACATCACTCTAACATAAATTACAGAACGATTACCTCTTGATTGTAATAGTCGGACGTAGTGTGCTACCGTGAGGAAGAGGTGAAGGAAGACGGAGAAGTAGATGATGCAACTGTGAGGAAGAAGAAGCACGATTGGGGAAAACTGTGAGATTAGGGTGATACACGATCGATTTGAGTGAGAAGCTGTCGATTTGTTTAGGCGTTATTTTTCAAGGAAGGGTGAAATTAGGGTGTTCTTTTTTTGGAAGCAGAGAGGCGAGGGTTATTGAGATGGAACCGGGGGGGGTGAATTTTTTTTGGTAATATTGGAACAGTTCATGGCCATGGTAAAATTGCCACGGCCTTAGACCGTGTTAGTTTACTTTACCACGGCTCAAAACCATGGTAAAATTGCCACGGCTCAAAACCATGGTAAAATTGCCACGGCTCAAAACTGTGGTAATTTTTCCGCCTTGGGGTGTGGAAAAATGGACAGTATGGTGTAGTGTCAGAACCAACGATGTTCATTTGTTGATTAACTTCAAGGGCTAAATATTTTCATGGTCTATGTTTCAGGTATAATTTTAATTGGCATCATTTAGATACTCATGTGATTTATGCTTTTGGATGATATTATTATATTGGATTTTCATGTTACTTGATTCATGTTAAACATGTATGTTCATTATGATGAAAATCCATTGAATTAGCTGTAACTGTTTTGTTCCTGTTTTGTTGGATCCAAATGGGATGGTGCTTCTATTTTTTTTCTCCTTTTAATTTCTTCCTTTTGATCTGCTAAACAGTGTTGAAGTTGAGGTCCCTATGTTAAACTGATATGTGGTCTCCAATTATGTCACCATTGTGATTGAATTTAGTTGGTGATGTTATGTTTAGGTTGGTGGTGTTACATTTAGGATATTAACTTATTGGTATGACTGAATTTAGGTGTTTATCAATATAATATATTATTGATAATATTGGATTTAGTTTCCTGTCAAGATTCAGACCATAAACTGTATTAAGATCATAAATAATCAGAAAACCTAAATCTAAAAATTAAACAGAAATTAAAGAAAATAAGGGGAAAATAAAATAACACAACATGAAAATAAAAGAGACTAGATTTTTAGAGTTTCAGTCTACTGCTGACCTACATTATCTATATCTTCATAAACCATAGCCTCATATTCTATCTTTACAGTTTTATTTTGAGTTACAATGTATTTTTATTAATGGACTGAACGAAATGGTAGAATGGAGATCGTTGCAAATTATGATATATTTTTGTAGAGTAGAAATTGCTTGTCCAGTTCTTTAATCTGATCTCTTGTTTATAGTTGAATCCTAATATAAGAATTTCTTTGGAAGTTATCTTCAATTTTTTTTAGCGGTGTCTCTTTCCTTTCCGAGTAGAATTGTTTTCTTCGATCAGAGTCCTTGTTTAGTACAATACCATACCTTATACATTTTGGCTACAAGGAGTAGTTGGGTAAATTGATGTGATAAAACCAAGATTTATGACAGATTTTACTACTGTGCCTTTGGCTTATGTTACGCAATTGCTAAATGCTATACGGATAATTATCATATGACACACACAGAATTTTTATCACTCCAAAAAATTAGAATACCAAGTTCTTATTATAACTAAATAATTTTATCAATCATGTCAAATTTGCTTTTAAACTAACAAGTGATTAATCTATGAGGTAAATATGCAGAATGTTTTTTTCTTTCATATTCCTATATGCCATTTTCTAAAAGAAAACCTTTGTTATTTTCCTAAGTAATTGTATAATTTCAGTCCATATCTAAATAGGGACTTCAGTTACAACATGATTTAATCCAGGTATTCGGAAATTGCCAATGGTAAAGTATTTTTTGAACTTATGATTGGAAACTATTTACTTATATACAATTTGATGCTTCTTTTTGTTAATATGTTGTTCGTTATATATTCGATAAAGTAATTTCATATGTTAATCAATATGTATAGGTTGGGTATTATGTTGCATAGTGCTGCTTAAAGTGCCTTTGGCTTTAAGAAAATAATGCAAGTTTTTATTTACAATTTGACTTTGGAACAATCCATATACAATTTTTTTCGCTGTAATTCACAAATCGCCTACAAAATTTAAGTTTGAAATAAATTTATGGATAAGTGTGTCCAATACTTGGTTACCTCATCTTAAAATTTAGCCCAGCCTATATGTTCGAGAACCAATGTAATGATGGTTTACGTGCTTTGAATTCTAGCCAACTGTTAATGATGTTTGTGGTAAATATTTGTGACTATGGGACAAAACTAACTACAATTTATAGGAAATAAAAACTTTAGAATAATTAACTACAAATCCTCATTTCAAAACAAAAAAATGATCCATATAAATAGAAATGAATTCATAAGCCGTGGCTGTGAGACAAAGCATTGTCCTCATTGAATCCTGAATCTGATCTAGCAAGGCCCACTGTGGGCATGGATCACTTTTGGACGTTCTACTAGGGCTCAATCCCAAATAAGGGCCCATTATTTATGGCCTTTTCTATGTAAACATTGTATGTTTTTCATTCATCTAAAGGTTGACATTGATGTAGATACCATTTAACATGCTACAGGTTTGAATCTTTAGAATATATTATACGATTATTTTTATGCTAAAATGTATTCTTTATAATTTAATGCTCAGAGCCAATATAGAATTTTCGCCCCAAGGCCACGTAAACTTTGGACATCCAACTTTCTTTTTTTAATGATAATACCTGCAGTGCGATCAAAAATGTATGCTTAAAACATGTACAGAGATCTGCATCTGCGCATATACATGGTAACCCGTTTTATGGAGAGTTTGGTACCCATTGCAGCATCTGCGCCTAGTAAAAGGCAACTATGCATACATGAATTATGATGATAAAGCCAACTAAGTAGGTTTGAATTATGCACGTCTACTACTTTTATTTATCTTATCATCTTATCTTATCTTTTTTATGGTACTTGGTCTAAATTATAAGAACTATTCTATCCTTTAATATCCATAATGAAGAGTTTAAGAGAGTGCGATGAAGCACTCTCATTTATTTGTGAAAATACAAAGTCATTATTACATTTTCTAGTGTTCTGAAATATGCATTGATTAATACTATACTTCTTAAAGGATAATTACATACAAATAATATACATTATACTCTCTATTTGAAATTTAGATTTTAAAGTTATGATACCAGGATGAACTCATGCTTTTGAGTATGGTGTACGCATATACGTGTCCAACTATTTTATCTTGCATTTATATACTGCATGAATGGACAAGTTCTCTTACTATGATTCGCACATGAATGATCATACCCCATATATATATATATATATATATATATATATCACCTATGCATATTCCAAAATAACAAGAGTTGTTAATGTACAAAAAATTAAGACTGTATAAAATATGAGTGAGTTTGTGCGAGCAGATAAAAGTGGTAAATGTGCATTATTGCATATATTAAATGCCCCATTCTTGCTCATATCTATAGTTTCTTCAATTTGCCTGTTTTGCATTAAAAAGTAGAGATGCCTGTTCTGTATCTGCATAAAAAATGTATCTTCACTGACAGCAAGAACATTATGTAAATAGGTGAGTTGTTTTGTATTGCCTGTGAGCTCTTGGTTGCCTGTGAGCTCTTGACAGCAAGAAATTTGTACCCTGATACTTGGTACTTGTACCTGAACCATGTGTATTGTTTGATTTCGGTTGCTAACCCTGTTTTCTATCACAAATCTGGCTGCAGGTGATCTTCCTGATGACATGTGCACTGCTGAGTTGAGTTGCTGCACTACTGCCTCGCATTTGTATTATTTAATGTTATTAATTATTAAGTATGAACAACTGTAACGTACTTAGTGGTAGTTCTATGAGCTATGTAGTATGTAGTATCCGTATTATACTACAATGTACTAATGTGCTAAATGCTAGTATGTAGTATCCGTATTATATAATGATATTGTTAAGTTATTACGCATTGCAATACGGATTATTAAATCATTTGAATGTGCACTGTCTATAATATTATTTGTTTTGATGTCTCAGAATGATTATATATGTGGTATTGGATATGAACTATTGATGTATGTCCATGGTATATGTGCAGTATCTGAGCAGGTAATTGATCCATTAGGTATGGCTAAAAGCCGTATCTAAATGACTAGTAAGACTCGGCCATAAGCCATATCTAGTTGACAAATAGGCAGCAGTTCATTGTTCAATTAGATACGGCTAAAAGCCGTATCTAATAGAACACTTAGGTACGGCTTTTATCCGTATCTAATATGTCAATTAGATATGGCTTTTAGTCGTATCTAATCTTTCATTTAGATGCGGCTAACGGTCGTATCTAAATGACACATTAGATACGGCTGACAGCCGTATCTAAATGATAACGACGACATATTTTGATATGGCTTTGAGCCGTATCTAACAGGGTTAGATACGGCTTTTAGCCATATCAAAATATCATTTATGGTGTAGTGAATATGTTCGTAACTTGGTTACTTACGAGTTCACTTGTCTGAGACTATGTATTGCCTTTATTGACCTTCGAACTCTAAAAGTAATACAAGAATATGGATACTTGATCTATATGCAATCACACATAAATGTTATATGGTAAACGGTCATGATTTGTGATGTACGAAACCTCGATCAAATTAGTTCATTGAAATAGCAAGTATACTATAGTGCAAGATCGCGTATTCAATATGATTGATTACACTAATGATCTTGTTATGTTAAAAGTAACACTAGAGCAAAGGCTGCAAGATAGATCTAAGAATTCAGTCCCTGAAATGTCAGTTTGATCAGTTTACGTAAATTACAATTTATTTGATATTCTTAAAAGTTAAGGTTGACCCAATGCATTTTTGTAAAGAGTTCGTTATGATATTATAGTAAGGATTTCTTTTAAATGGTTTGACCGTTTAGAAAGGAATCGAATGTATAAGAGTGGATGTAACCTAAGGCATAGTTGAGATGAAGAGAGTGAACGGTCACTTTTACTTCATAAAAAAACATTGGAAACGAGAGTTGTAAAATAATAAATGATACCTAACATTGGAATAAAAATATGATTTCTATTCCAAAATGTATTTTCATATAGAAAATTATTTTCTATGAGATTTATTTCTTTTAGTCTAAGATATTTGATTTTAAAATTCTCGACTGTAAACCAGTTACAATAAATGATAAAATAGCCTATATCAAGTGGTTGAATGGAGCTACGTATTTTATATGCTATTATAGCAATGGGAGAAATAGCGGGAGCATGCCATATAACACTTATTTGTTGTATCAAGTTACGAAAATTGTTTTCGTAAAATATACCAAACATTATTTATGAAATAATAACAAATTTTAAATATTGACTAAAAAATAGATATAGTTTTATTTCGATATGAATATTATGAATATTCATTATAAAATAAAACTATAGTAATGGTATTTGTGATGCATTGGAAAATACAGAAGTATCTAAATTTATTTGCAATTATTTTTGAATTATGGACTAAGCCATAGTTTTGAGAAATAATTTTTAATTATCCGATTATGAATCATATGGTACTAGTAAATTATACCTCAAACAATTAAAGGCAAAGCATTCATTCAGTGGGAGCATCATAAGAGTTGATGAACTCTTCAAATTGATACATATAGATGTATTCAATCGTAATTCTATTAATACCAAAATGGTTCCACATACCTCGTTATATTCACCGATGAGTTATCGCCGACATGGACATGGGTATTTAATATAAATGTAGTATGTCTATGATAAGCTCATAGAGTATAAAATGATAGTAAATAAAATAACATGAGAAAATATAATTGATTTGCTTTGATCGAATAGGTGAGTATATTGGAAAGAGCTCCAAACGTACCTAAAAATGCATAAAGATTCAATCTCAAAAGTCACTTCTCCCTATGATACATAATGATGTACCGAAAAGGAGTAATTGAACTTTGTTTAACAAAGTATGATTAATGGTGAGTGAAGTTGAGTTAACTTCTTTCTATAAGGTCATGTACTTAAGAGTAGTACACAAAGTTAAAATTAATTTCATCTAAAGACTAGTTTTCAAAATCATACAAGGTAAGGGTTTATGAAAAATCTTAACATACCCTATGCAAAGGAGTTGGCCGGTTGTGGGAGTCGAAAGACTACACATAATATCGTGAAGGATCTTTTATGAATCGCCCCAAAAGAATTTTGGGAACGATGGTGTTTTGAACATAAGTTTTGTAAACTAAAACCAAATCAGTTTTATATATATAGGAATTTAAAACGTGATTTTGAATATCTATTCTGTTGCACTAATAAACAATTGTTGTTTCAATAAATACCAACTTCGTGGTGAAGAAATTTCTTTTTGGAATCATTGGTAGTAAAATGGATCTGGATACAATCCAAGGATAAAACTGATTATCAGGGATGAAATGAAATTAACCAAACATAAATGAACACAATGCATTGGAATATCTAATAATTATTCATGCACATTGAAGAGAAACTATGAGTTTCTTATTAATTCAACAAAGATAATGCTTAGCTGTTAATTAAACCATTAAGAGTATTGACTCCACGATATGGTATGATGCGCAAATCCGAAGTGGATTCCAAGTATGTTATCAAAATATGATTTATTTAGTTGTGTACAAAGGGATACGATCCATCAACCCCGAATGTGTCTCCAAGAGCAAGACTAATGCAGTTGGAATATAATAAGCAACGTCGATAAGAATAACGTCATAAATTTCAATTGTTGAAATTAGCGTAATAGACTCGTTATTCAACGTGCTCAAGTTAATTCGGATCGACTCACAAAATATTGCTTTGTATGCATTTGTATTTTGGTACATATGTGTTAAAATAGGAAATTCTAAATAGTGATTTACAATACACTTATTGCAGATAACAACCAAAGTGTCTAAAAGTTAGTGAGAGTAATAATGAGTTTGTTGGTTTTGGATATGATCCAAGAAATGATGTGAAAGAATCATTCTATAAGTATCAAAATTGAATAAGTATTTTGATAGAAATATCGAATACTTTGATTTTCAGTCAAAATCCAGAGGAAGCGTGTATCCATTACTAAATGGTACATAGATATTTCTAGACTATAAGTAAACAACATACTGTTGATTATTAACGATGTACCTATATTAAAATCAACAATAGTTTAGTTTTTTAATACTCGATATTAATTATATATTTTATATTTAAGTATAAAGGATGTTGGGAAAGTCCCAAACGATATGCAAAAACATCTTATTGAAATATTTAATAGGGAACGTGTAAGATGGATTCCTTATGCTTTAGCAATAGGAATTATCATACATGTTGTATTGTCTACAATACCGTGATTTGCTTATGTATTTGATGCATAAAGAAAATATCAAATCCAAATTAAGATCAGTAAAAGTAATTTAGAGTGTTCTCGAATGTTTATGAAATACTACATAACTGTTTATAGAAACAACGAACTCCTTATGAAGGAGTATAAGAACTCAAACTTCATGAGTGATATTGAGTATAATATTTCAATATTAAATTTGTGTTAAAATGTTAGTTAAGGAGCTTTAATTTGGAAATGTTCCAAACAAGAAGTGTTGGATAGTTTAACAAAAGGCTAAGTATATTGCGTTGAATGACGCCATAATAATAGCAATGTATATAAATAATAATTCACAAATTTATAACTAAGCTAAGGGTGATTCCAAGTATTAATAATACAACATCATTGTTATACGATAACAATGAAATAATAAGAGATCGCTAGAAGTTGAGAAACATACTTCGAATAGTTACACTTTATAAAGGTAGTTTATCAGCATCAGAGAGAGTTAATTGATAGAGTAGATAAGTAGAATAACATAGTAGATCCATTTCATGAATGGTCTAACATAATAAGTTATCATCAAACTAATTGAACGGATATGATAGTGATTCCATAATTGGTCCCAAGTAGAAATGAGAGATTGATAGAGTTAGGGTAATACCCTAGGGGCAATTATGTAATCGGTACATATATCTAACTCGATAACCAATCTTGTTCGAAACAAAAGGTGTTTTCTTTCTACTATATACTTGATATAATATGTTATATTAATTAATTAATTTAATTAAAAGTATATTTAATAGAAAATCCATAAATGGTATGTTTTGTGATAATAGTTACAAAGTGATGTAACCATGAGTAATCTATCATAATGAAATTAACTTATTATTTTAAATATAACTAAGGAATGACTCACTCGATAGTTTTTTGTTGGTTAATATAACTAAGGTCAAACAGAAAAATCAATGTGACAAAATTACATGATTCTCTCAGCTTGAGAATACTACTGATCTTCAATCTAGAAGCTCCGCTTTGATTAAAAAAGTTAAATCGTGGCATGACGTCTACCGAATGGCTATAGTTAGGTCGAGTGGAAGCATTGGAAGTGAAATATTATTCAAGAGAGGATTTGTCTCCTCAATTATATAAGGTTAGTATCACGGTCAACTGAAGTCAACTCAAAGTCGAAGTCTCTAGCCAAACAAATTCAGTTAATAATGATTGTTATTATTGAATCAAGACTCTGTGTTTGGACTATAGAGCTGAATATGGATGATATTGGAATTTTGACCATTACCAAATTCTATAAGTCTAAATGTTATATAGTTTTAATGAAAAGAATTGGTGTAGATAATTGTCGTTGTCGGGTAATGCTTAATAAAGTAAAATTGGATTTTACTAAAACTAAGTAAGTGATAAATTTGGCCATAATGTCACACCACCTGCTTAGTGACGTGTGAACATTAATATTCTAATTGTTCGATGTTAATCGCCGACTAAATCTACACCTGAGAGTCACACAACTGAAACGTTGAATACTCCTTTTACCACACAATTTAATTAACTTTTAATTGTTATAAATTGATTAATATTTATGAAATATTAATTATAAAAGTTTATTTGATGTGTTGAACGATGTTAAACAGTGTATTTATAATAGTTATAAATATACTGATCGATATGCGATATCAGTATGCATATAAATTGGATTTAAATGCAATGATTATTGTTCGTGCTTGAAATGATTTAGAGGCCCATATGGTGGCTTGAAATTTTTGCTGGAATGTGAAAGTAAAGGCTGGTCATAATAAAGACTAAGGAGGGGTTGGATTTGAATTAAAAAGGAGGACAAATGGTAAGAGATAAATAGGGATCCATATCCATAATTTTTTCCTTGGTATCTTCTCTATTTAAACATACTAAATCCTCACTTTCTTTTTTGATTTTTAGCCTCATCTTCATCTCTTTTGCTGGCCAAAAAATTATACCTCACCTGTGACGACCCACCTTTCTAATCTCTGCGAATGACACTAAATACATCCACAATATTCATTTGTCGTTACCCAAGCATACGAAAGATGAGTTGTCATGGGTAAAATAAAAGAATAGAGTAGAAATCTCACAACGGAAAGGTTAAATATAATTAACGATAAAATAGTACATGAGGTTACTCCTCAACATGGAGTTATCAGAGTTACAACAAAAGTACTACCATCAGCCTAGGCAGTTATAACAACATGCCTTTACACTTGTTGATATAACATATACATACATAAACTAACAAACAATGTAATAGATAGCTAGATAGGTAAGAAGCCTCCTGCTCGGTCATTATCTTCCAAAGAGCCCTAAGAAACTTGTCACTCCGGGATTACTCAATTATAAATGAGTACTTGAGAGTCGAGGGAAAACAAACAATTCAGGTTAGACAATAAGTCTAGTATGAGTGCACTTCAAATAAAAATAGAACACATAAATAACATATGAGACCACATCGCAAAACACGAAATGAGTTTCCTCTCACAAGAACATCATCCAAGCATAAAAGAATGAACAAAAATATTTAAACATCATGAAGTGCGCCAAACACTTCACGATGCAATAAAGAAGGAGTAATTCAAAGGTTTGAATCAAAAACAAGGAAGGAGAAATTTTTCCAACAATGACTAGGAGGGTGCACCCCCTTTACCGAAAATATACCTTTAGGCAATATACTTGAGAGGGTCATTTACTCTGTGACTCTCTCGGAAATGTATAAGCTGGACCCCGCCAACCTTACTGAGTATCCGAGTATTTTACATCTTCACGCACATACATCTGAATCCAATCTAGAGTAGATGTTAAGATACTCTATAATGGAAGCAACCCCACATAGCTTGACATCCACTTGCACTTTGGTTTTAGTCATTTCCGACAAAGGACATCAACGCTCAAATGAGCAATAAATCATCTTAGATTAATGACACACAAAAGATAGTGTAATCGATAGTCAATAAATCATCTATTGGAAAAGATCAAAATGATCGTATACAGAAATTAAATTTCTTATCCTTATCACCATTCTTCGATTTCAAACTTGCACTATCTCTCGGTTAAAAATGAAGTCGGACCAATTAAGGTAGTGTTACCTCAAGATTTGAAACCTTTGAGATGGAAACGAGTTTCCATACCTTGATATTTAGAGCTAAGAATATGGCTAAATCCTCCCATTTAAGCGATATAGTTTACGAAAATTTAATCTCTTATACTTTCCATAATCGAATCAAACTTTTAAAAACAGAGCTCGTGCTTAGTTTTCACATCACAACTATTAACCTTAAACAACTTTATTAAAGTTATTAATTAACTTTAAAACATCATTATTAATATTATTAATTAACCTTAAATATCATTATTAAAATGATTAATTAACCTTACATCATTATTAAAATGATTAATTAACCTTAAACATCAGTATTAACATGGTTGATTAACCTTAAACATCATTATTAACATAGTTGATTAACCTTAAACATCATTATTAGAATGATTAATTAACTTTAAAATATCATTATTAAAATGGTTAATTAACTTTAAAACATCATTAGTAAAATGATTAATTAAAACAATTTATTATTAATATCTCAAAACAACCTTTTCCTTTAAGATACCAATATCTCCGAACTGCATCCATAACGACTATTGCTATATGGACCATAACTTCTAAAATTTTTTTGTCAATCAAAATTGCTTCAAACCTTGGTTCAAACAACATTTTAAAAATGCAAAAACACAACCAAATATTTGTTTTGTAAAACCCACGCATGAAATCACACACGAAAGATTTCAAACAAATGATATTTTCAAAGTGTTGATATAGCGATAGTCGCTATACGGACACTTCCATAAAATATTATATGTCATATATATTCATCCAAACATCTCATAAACCTAAGCACATATATACAAAAATGTAAATAACATTCACAAGGCAAGGTAAAATTTGTCACTTTATAACTTATGCACTTCGAGGTGTGTCATAGCGACTAACTCGCTACGAACACTTTGACTCCATTTCAAGTCCCTTGCAAACATCCTTTGTGCCATCCGCTTTCAAGCAGGAACCAAACCAAACAATAATCATTTCATACACTTATTAAACATAAGCACATAACAAAGATTATTATACAAATGATAAATTTTAAAACGTGGGTTTTAAAGTGAGCTTTACTCACCTAAATCAACACGAACTTTAACCAAACTACCACAACTTCGCAAACAACACATAAACCTAGCTTTTTCTTGAAAAAATTGACTTTTAAGGCCTAGAGGGGGTCTACATGGTTCAGCCATGATGCTAGGGGCTCAACCTTGGCTAAAATGGGAGCTTTGGGTCTTGTTTTGACGGCGGAGTGATGTAGAGGAGACTGGAAGAAGTTTTAGCAATTTTTTTAAGGAAAAAGTTGAAAAAGAAGCAACTTTTGGAATTTTACAAACGAAGATCTATGGATAGAGAGAAGAGAAGGAAAAGAAGGTAAATAAGAAAGTGAAGTAAAAAAATGAAGATGAGAAAGTGGTGGTTTTTTATAAAAAATGGAGATGGTAATTTACCAAAATACCCCTTTTATTATAATATTCCATACCCTCCACTCCAAAGTTGCCACATCACCACCTCCTCCTCCTTGCTCCATACTCAAGCCTCATACCACACTCCACCATCACTTCACTTCTTTTTGCTAATGTACTTTGTTTCGGTTTATGTGCTTATATATATTTTTAATTCAAAAAGAAAGTTCAAATTTCATTTTGTTTCTTTAGTATATTTTTAAACTAAACTAAAATCAAATAATATTATTAACAAAAGCATATGTTGCTTTTATAAATATGTACACATGTACACTAGTGTACACAACACATTCCGATAAGTTTTGATCGATGGAAAGTCGAAAATCTAAAAAAACGATTTTCGGTCACATTTTCGATTTTTCTCCGAACTAACTATTTTTGCAAACAAAATTTCAAAACAAGTTTTCCTCCATTATTTATTACACTTAACATGTTTGTTTGTGCTGTAAAATCCCTTATTTAAATATTTAAAATTATATTAAATATTCAAGTTCAAAGTGATTAAATTACGGGTCGTTACATAACCCCTTCACCTTTTCAAGCATTTCTAACATCAAATTAAAGACAATTCGTTCGCCGGTGGCAGCTATGTTCGAGAAGCTAGCAACTTCTAGATACGAGATTCAAGTTAGGGAGTTAGATTCTTTGTTTAAAGGTGTTAACAATTAGGCTTTGGTGAAAGGTAATATTACTTGTTATAATGTCTATTATGCTCATTGATGTCATATGTTAGCTTGGTTATAAATTGAAATCGCGAATCTGCATACCGATGTATTGTCAAGATTTGATGATAATCAATATGTATATATATTTGAAAAAGAAATTTATATATGTATATAATAACATATAGTTCACGGCTAATAATTTTAAAGAAAATTGTATTTAAATAATATTACAAAATTAATTATTATAAAAAGATTGATTTTAATACATATACATAATTTTATAATATATGTATATTTATTTTATTAATATATATATACATTATAGTTTCGAAAATAAATAAATAAAGAAAAATAATAAATTTTATATATATATATATAATCCATATATAGATATTACATATATATAATTCATTTTAGTTGATATACTTAATTCTATATATTGTAAATACACACACACACACACATTGTAATATATATAAATATAAGTATTTAATAAAATTATAGATATGTATTAAATATTTATCAAAAGAAATTAATTTTTATAATGATTTTCGTATGGAAATATTTATTAAAAAAAACTTTTTTTAAATCAGAAACTATTTCAAAAAAATATTTATTTTTAGGCCATGTATATGTTAATACACACACATATTGTTAATTATTTATTCAAACCATAGCGCTTATATATATGTATATGTATATATAGCTATACATGTATGTGTTTTCAAAAATATTAATAGACACACAAACACACACACACACACACATATATATATATATAATATGTATATGAATTAAAAATAATATTAATAATTTTGAAATATATATTTATTGAACATTAATATATTAATATAAATTTGAAATATTTAGATATTTTATTATATAGATCTAGATCTCAAATTTGAAATTTGATATTCAAATTTGATTTTATATTCAAGTCACTTTATATTATAATTTTGATTATACATACATACACACACACATATACATATACATGTATATATAAACAATAATATTTTACAAACATTATTTAATATTATTTATAAAAATATTGATATATATACATATATATTATAGATGGAACATATGTATATGGAGAGGCTAATATGTCTGTTGCGGTGTAAATCCCAACATATATACACAAGCATGTTAAACCACGCACATGACTTATGTAGCACATGCACGTACACATATATGTGTATATGATGCACATATTATACTATATAATATAAAAAGATAATAATAATTAAAACCTTATATATAAATTAAATAATATTGATTTTATTTAAAATAAATTTAGACTTCATAGGCTCAACAAGATCCAAATGGAATAAATTTTTTGAAATTTACTTATTTATCACACTGCATGTTGGCCCAGTTCCAACGATTATAGAACTTTGAAATTTACTTTACGAAGAATTGTTTGGACATTTCAAATAACTATTTTATTATTTTATGGTATTCCTCCTCTTGTTAGATGAACATGGTTGTTTATCTCTGCAAACCAATATACTAGCTACTGGTCATTTGTCTCTAAAAACTTTGGTTTGGTATGATAATTGTAAAATAAGGTGCCGATGGCTAGAAAAATTATTACAGTGATGTATGGTTGTGGTTGCGATTGTCTTTGCTACTAGGTTGATTGTAACAACCCACCTTTCCGACCCACAAATGTCGACACTAACACATCCACGGTATTCATGTGCCAAATACCCAAGTACTAGAAAGATAGATTGTTAGGATAAAAACAAAAAGAAGAAAGAATTAGAATAAGAAAGAAGAAAACAAAATATTTGAATCTCACAACGGAACGATAATATATAACATCAAAAGATAGTTCAAACTGCTACTCTAAGATACATAGCATTTCAGAATCATAATCTTAAGTACTATCATCATCCTGGACAGTTATAACAGCCTATTTTCACAAATGCTGATATATACATAATAGTAGTGCAGCAGAAATAATAATACCATGGTAGGTGAAAGAATCTAGCTCGTCTCCTCAAGCTCCAAAGAATATCAATGAAAACTTGCCTTTCTCAAAACTGCTCGAAAGTGCACTCGAGGAATTAAGGGGAAAATAAAACCACGAGTGAGATGTAAGTCTAGTGTGAGAAACTCAAGAAATATGATGCATTCATATAATAGTATCTTTTGAGATCAACCGAATCACCGGAATGGCTTTCCCCTCAAAAGAAGCATCTAATAACTACATATGGTGATATAATAGATAATGTCTAGGGTGTAGAATATAAATAAAAAAGTAGTTATGTTCCGTGTAAAACACAACAATATTAGGTATACAATCAAAACTGCTAAGGTTCGTTCGTATATGGATTTCCATTGGAGGTTCTCTTAGTACGTTGAGAATGGGCCTCCTAACAAGGGTCAGAAATATCCTTCCAAACAACATATATCTCTAGATAAAATATACCATATGGTAAACATAGATGTTCATGTCTGTAACACATGATAACGAATATCATTGCTCCTCTAGTCCATAAGCATCTTTTGAATAGAGCTGATATATCCTTGGGTTAGCTAAACCCCTGGCTATGCATCCTACTTTGGTTTTTGTCATTATTGATGGTGAAGTCATGTTCAACATCGTAATGCACGAGTCTTCATCACTCGAACTGATCTGGAATCTCTCCATGGATTCCAGCATCTCAAACAGATCTCGAATCTCTACATGGATTCTAGCATCTCGAATAGTTCACGAATCTCTTCATGGATTCCAGCATAAGTCCTCCGATGAATTTGTTGTCCTCTATCTTGGGATCATCCTCAAGATAGACAGTATAACACGATAGCATCGTTCAAAATGTTAATGCTGACTTCTTCCTTGGACTTAACCTTAGGATAGATAGTGCAATTCTATGACATTTCGCTTCACAACGTCTTCCAAAACATAGACATGTATATCGGTTTTGATGTTGTTATGGTTTCGAGTCATCTCATAAAAGTACACTCCCCTGCTTACCGAATGCCTCAAAACCAATCGATAGATTTGTAGTTAACTTACCTCCGGTTCTTTCAGAAATAACAGACAATGCGTAAGGGTGGAGATCATTGCCTATCCGGACGGATTTCCTTATCTGTTGTCCTAGAAAAGCAAGACGAGTTTATACCTTGGGTTTAGCTTCACCGAGGATAACCATACTGTATAATTCTTATGTTTCTTCTAGTTATTTCCTAAGTTAACTTTGGTCTAATTCAATAATAATGAAAATGATCGCATATGGAAACCAAGTCCCGTATACTTATAATGTTTCTGACCTTCTCAATTTACACTATCCATCGGTCAAGAGTAAAGTCAGTAGGTTAGAGCATTGTTTGCTTCTAATCCCTATTCGAACATCATTCATAACTTACATGGATATAACAAGTCTAATTTATCGGATTTTAGTGCTAAGTACACGACTGAGTACTACCCATAGATAAGTAAACACACATTGTGTGATTAAGTCCCACAAAGCACGATTAAGTCACATAAGCGACTACTAATCCCCTTTTATTAAGTAATAATTTTTTTATCATTTAAAGCTTCTTTTATCAAATAATACTTTCTTCGAAAGTAAGCAACGGTGGATGGGAGTCCTCCCTGGGGGATCTCTGATACAAATGTTCTAAAAGCATGAGACATTTCATATGACTGAGTCCACCTCAGGGGATCTCAAACCTTATAAATCCACGATGCTTTTATTCACTTCCTTTTTCTACTTATATATATAATACCTTCATAAAAGATATATACTAGTTAGTACTTCAACACTTCAAAATACATTCATATACTTAATCAAAGGTACAAAAATATTCACAAATCATTTAACAATATTTTCCACTTTAAAAGTATAAACAGAAGGGTTAAAAACAAGTATTACAAAATATTATTTACTATAAAGCCAAACACTTTATACTTTCCATTATCCTTAAAACATTCATTTTAAAGATCTAATTACATTTATAAGCATATGCAAATATGTTAAAGACAAATGGTACGTAAACATTATCACTACAAACCCAAACCATTTCATATTTGTCGTTATCATTAAAACATTCATTTTAATGATCTAAGAATCTACACTTATTTAACAAAGTAATGTACTTTTTAATAGCTTCTCGAAACCATTTATTATAATTAAGTGTTATAACCAAAACCACTTATCTTTTTTATAAAATACTTAGCTCACTTTCCCATACTTATATATATATATAGATATATATATATATATATATATATATATGTAGACACACCCTATTTAAAATAGTTATAAATTCATTTTAAATATCCATATAAAATATTACTTAAAAAGAACAAATTTAGAATTTAACAAATATCATAAGAAAAGCATGTTTTATATTTAAAACCCTTTACTTTAAAAATTCATAAATAATTAATAGAAATATATTTAAAGTTCAAACCACTTTTAAAATACTCTTAAACATGTTATTAAACAAGCCTTGAAAAATTCTAGAAAAATGCTAAATTTTAATATCATTTTAAATACATTTAAATCACAAAAAGTGTTTAAAATGACACTATAACAACCAGTGTCATAAAAGGTCTAGAAACAATGTCATAGGTCCAAAAAGTGTTGTCGTGGGTGCTATTAAAAATCCCGGACTGAGAACATTTAAAAATACATAAAAGTTTGACCAATTTTCTCCATTCAAACAAAGGTTTTAAAGTTTGATTTTTTTAAGAACTTAGAGTACTTAATAACCATATAAAGAAACCTCTAAGGATGTCTTTTAAAATTGTATTAAATGTTCTAAAAAACTAGGCAATTCAAAATGCATCTATAACAACCATTTTGCCTACTAACTTTTGCAAACTTTGTTCAACAAGTTCTACAATTTTCCAAACCAATTATCTATTGTCCCATAAACTACTATAAGTGTAAAGCACAACCAAAATATATTTTTTCACAATATATTCACATATAACCATTTTACACAATTTAAACACACAGGATTATAGAAGTGCATTTCTAGTGACCTTTCTCCCTTCAAACACACTTCAACTTCACACACAACCAAACCAAACATGTAAACATAAAATCAAGGCAACATTACATGTTTTCAGAGGCGAATAGAAGTGAATATTACTACATATAAAGTTTTCACTTACTTTCCAAAGCAGGGGGTCCAAAAGTGATAACATGCATTAGTTCATTACTTTAACTTTATATTTATACAACAAATATATATGTACACAATATATACAATTCAATGGTGATTAAACTCATTCCATAACCTTGCTAACATCAAGCACAAGCATGCAAGAACACATGAATACTTCCTACCATCACCAAACAACCAAAGACACCACCTTTCCTTCATAAAAGCCACGCTTCCTATACCCTTTTTTGGTCTTGGCCAGCCCATGTTTGGGTTTGTCGTGTTCCTCTCCTTCCACCTTTTAATTTCTTTTCCATGATCCTATGTTGCCTTAGGCCCTTTGCTAAAGTTTGAGAGAGTTTGGGCTTGATTTTCTTAGGTTTTAGAAAGTCAAAGAGGAGCAAAGAGGCATGAAGAAGGCCTTGTTTTTGCTTTGACCTTAGTGAATGATTTTGTGAAATTATGGGCGTTTAAATAAATTTTACAATTGGCCACTACTACCTTCTAAACCTTCTTGAACAGCCACAAAAGCATGCTCCACCTCATGCTTCTACTTTACAAACCATTCTCTCCTTTACTTCACACTTAAGTCTTCCCAAAATACCCCTATCTTTAAAATATCTTTAATAACATCACCCATGACATTATCCAAGCATTTAACTAGTCATATCAAGCAAAACATTTTTAGTTGCTAATTAGTTACATATTAATATTCTAAACAAGCCCAAAACGTTCGAACAACTTATATCGAGTAAAAAGCCATTTATCGATAAAATGATTTTTGATCGCGTTATCGATATTTCTTCAAAGTATTTATTTTTGTAAACAGTTTTCAAAACAATTTACCTTCATGCATTATTACTTACAAGGGGGTTAACAAGGTTATAAAATCCATTTTAATCACATTTAACCAAGATTCAAATATTTAAATAATTCGGATATTTAAATACGAGTTGATAGAAATTTCGGGCCATTGCATTGATGTTTGTTTGTCTTGCGACTATTGTTTGATTTTGGCGAGGAGATTAACAGAATTTGATACGTGTATTGCAACAATTTGATATATTTCAGATTCTTATGTTTGTATTTATGATATACCTTGAATTGTTTATGTTTGATATATATTATTTGTTTGTTTTGAAGTAATGAAAAGTCTGATTAACTTTTGTATATCTTTAGGATGTATATTACTTGATTATGCTATAATGTTGAATGTTTGCTTGTGTAGTAAATAAGCGTGCAGATCAACTTGTTTTTTTCTATGGTGCAAAATTATTTTTTCATCTATGGTCCTTGAACCATCTTCATAAGATATTTGGCTACTTGAACAAAGCAAGAAAAGTGGTTTATAATGATATATTCCAATGCAGGTAAGACCCCTCTGATGAAAAAATTATGTTGATTTTGATAAGCGTCACAAGGGCATAGCAAAAGTCTAGTGACACCATTGAGATGCACGTGTTATATAAGAAAATAGGTGTCACAATGTTTTCGCTAAAATTTAGCGATGCCATTGGGACACACGTGTTGTATCAGAAAATAGGCGTTACAATAGCGTTGCTAAGATTTAGCAACGGTCTGAGTATAATGTATGTACCTTGATGAAAATCAACAAATACATGCATGTATTATATCTCATCTAGTTAGTATAGTAATATAACTTGGGTATGCTCAACAACTAAAGAGTTTGCAAGTAATCTATTAATATATAAATGGTAGAGGATGATATATATATATATATATATGTATATGTATATGATTAAAATAATTGTTCATGGCGGATAAGGCATCAAACGTGGAAACGGTTATGCAGGACAAACCACCACCAAAGCCCCCTGATCAACCAGCATGACCACCATCCTCATCTACTTAGAGTCGATTGTGGGTTGAGGCAGTTACTGGTCTTCATATAGCCATACGCAGGAGGAAGAAGAGGCAAATCTACAATTCATCCAACCAACTACTGACAATGGCCGATTTGTCTTTTTCATTCCAGATTCGAAAAAATCAATTACTAAAGCTTAATGGAGTAATTCACCTGTGGTGTATGTATTAGGAAACAGGCCTTTGTACAACCAATTCAATAAATTTGTTGAAAAATTTTGGAAACCAGAAGGCTCGATTATAAACAGAATGGTTTCATAGTTGTTCGATTTGACAAAGAGGAGGGTTGCATCCGTATTCTCAAATCTGGACCTTATTCAATTCCCGCATCATTATCATGAAAAAAGTGGAAATCATGTATGAAATTATCAAGAGATTATTTTACTACAATTCCTGTTTGGCTAAGATTACAACATCTAACTTTGGAATAAAGATGCTACTAGTAGGATTGCCAGTACATTAGGCAAAACTATTAGAATGGATAATAACAGTTTAAAAGAAATTCGGTTGCAGTTTGCCCGAGTATTAGTTGAAATTGAATCGAATTTCACTTTCTCCACATCGGTATAAGTTATTGATTCAGATGGGGAGAAAATCGAAATTGATGTATCATATGAATATAAAGTATAAACCTCACCCCTATGATAATTGCAAAGTGTATGGTCACAGCATAAAGAATGGTCAAATGACGTAAACAAAAACTTGGCAAGACAAACAAACTGAAATAGAAAGTGCAAATCAAATAACCAATACAAGTGCCAACACAAGTGATTCAAGTAGCAAAGTTTATAACGAGGAGCCCACTTCTCCTCATATACATGTGGGTACTAATACTAATTCGACTGGTAAGAAGAAAACTACGGAGTCTCAAACTTCCAACTTGTCTAAGGATAAAACAACTACCATCCCTACGTCAAACAAATTTGCTTGTCTGAATCTCGACGAGGGAACTTTAGCTTATAGTGCACCAGCATCTATATCCCCTCCACATGCTCCTCCACCTTCATCATCTCACCATATCCCTGTACAACCTGCACACACATCAAAGGAACAGTACTTTGCTAATACATCAAACATCTACTCAGATAAATCGGACGATTTTCTACCAGAAATAGAAATATTTGATGACCAACAACAGTTTGTTGAGACTGTTGCACAACATATAGATGAAACTGGAAAATTTGATATTCCTCCAAAAAATATCCCCAAATGGTTAATAGCAATGCAAGCTACAAGAAAAAGCATGATAAAAAGCAAGCTACTCCTCCCCTCCTAAAAGGCACACTAGGGACTCTTCCTCAATTAAATAAACATATGAGGATGGAACGTGAGGGGATTGAATATAAAGAACAAGATGCACTCTGTATTTAATCAACTCATGTCTCTAAAACTTTCTTTAATAGCTTTATATAAGACTAGTTTAACTGATAATGCTCTAAGTAGATTTATGCAGAAATTTCCATCAAACTGGATATATATTCATAACAATGACATGGGTATTATGGGATGTATTTTGATCATCATTGATGCCGATGTGTGGAACATTAATATCTCAAACAAAAGTTTTCAACATATCACTGCCGTTCTTACAAATTTTGGTGGTCTTCAATGCATTTGCACCTTCATTTGTGGTAGTAATACCTACTCAAAGAGGGAGGTTCTATGGGGCCACTTAATACACAATGCTTCTTCAGTTTACATGCCATGGATTATGTTCGGGGATTTTAATAATGCTTTGAACCCTAAAGATAAGAAGGGAGGATTGCCTATACCTTTTATTTATCTTAATGGTTTTAAAAATTGTAATTTACAATGCAATCTTATTGAATGCAATGTGTAGGGATGCAAATACACTTGGAGGAAATAGAAAAAATATGAAATGCAGTTTTATTGAATGATATTTTTGTACAAAGAAAAGAAATACAACACAGTGTATTTATACAAATAAAGATGGGCTGAATACTTAGGCCCAAACTGGCTCGTTATCTTTGTGATATAGCTTTGACAATTCTGGTCCATTGATCTTGATCAACGGTTGATATCTCTCAATGCTGAAGTCTTGGATTGATAGTTGTGTTTGTAATAGAACCCTTGTCTGGTTTATTTCATTATACGCTGCCTCAAACAAAGCTAGGGTTTTATTTCTTCATCGACTTTCATGTCGGTCGAGAAAATTTTGAGCTCATCTCGAAATCGATTGAAGTTCTTTGCTGATAAAGCCTTTGTTAAGAAGTCTGCTCTTTGATGAAAAGATGGAACATGATTTATGGCAAGCTTGCCACTTCCTGTTCTCTCTCGAACGAAGTGGAGATCAATCTCCATGTGCTTCGTGCGAGCATGTTGGACCGGATTCATGGATAATGATATGGCGCTGAGGTTGTCACACCATATTGTGGGTTTCTGAGTTAATTCGAACCCTAATTCTCCAATTAGGGTTTCGATCCAAATAATTTCGGCAACAGTACTAGCGATGCATCTGTACTCGGCTTCAGTGCTGCTTCTGGAGATGGTGGACTGCTTCTTTGTACACCATGAGATCGGATTTTGCCCTAGATAAATGCAGAATCCAGAGATGGATCTTCTGTCATCGATGTCATTAGCCCAGTCGGAATCGCTGTAAGCACGTATATTTATATCCTTGCTTGTTTTTAAGTGCAATCCATATGTTAATGTTCCTTTGAGATATCTGAGAATACGTTTTACAGCACACCAATGCTCACTTAATGGATTTTGCATGTATTGACATACCTTATTTACACTAAAGCATATGTCAGGTCTAGTGATTGTGGCATACTGAAGTGCCCCAACAATACTTCGTACTGTTTAATGTTGTCAATAGGTTTACCTTTGTCCTTAGATAACTGCCTGTGATTTGTCATTGGGGTTGGTAGAGGCTTAGCCTTATCCATGTTGGCTCTTACTAGAATATCATTGATGTACTGTTTTTGTGATAAGATGATTTCTTTGTCAGATTTCCTTTGGATGTTTATTCCTAGGAAAAATTTTAATTCTCCCATGTCTTTGATGGCGAAGTGCTTGTCAAGTAGTTTTATGACTTGATTGATTTCTTGTTGATCATCTCCTGTGATAAGTATATCATCCACGTACACCAGTATATATATACTCACATTCTTTCTTTTCCTTAAGTAGAGTGAGTTATCTGATTTTGTGGCGCTAAACCCTAATTGTGTAAGAGTTTTCTTCAATTTTTCATGCCATGCTCTGGATGCTTGTTTTAGTCCATATATGGCCTTATGTAGCTTGCATACAAGACCTTTGTCTGCATTTGAATTATACCCGTCTGGCTGTTGCATGTAGACCTCCTCACATAACTCACCATTCAAAAAAGCATTATGTACATCTAGTTGCTGTATTCTCCAATTTTTATGAAGTGCTAGAGTTAACATGATTCTTATGGTTGTGGGTTTGATTATTGGGGAGAAGGTTTCAGTAAAATCAAAACCATATCAATGAGAATATCCTTTTGCAACTAATCTAGCTTTATTTTTTGTTATGTTGCCATCAGCATCCCTTTTTATTTTATAAGTCCACCTGCACCCAACAATATTTTTGTGTCTTGGAGGTTTGACAAGAGTCCATGTTTGATTTTTGACCAAAGCATTGAATTCTTCATCCATAGCCTTTTTCCATTTTTCATGCTTGATGGCCTGATTGTATGAGACTGGTTCCACTTCATTTACTTGTGCTGTGTATGTCTTAGGCTTGTAAATTCCGCTTTTAGATCTTGTGATCATGGGATGTCTTATTTCTGTATGTTGTTCATGAGCCTTCTCCAATTGGCTATCATTAGCTGTTATAGTGTTATCTTCCTAATTGTTATTGGAGGCACTGCCACTCTGGTCATTGTTCTGATTGTTGCTTGGCACACTAGTACACTGTTCATCATTTGATTCAGTTGGTAGATAGCTGATGGTTTCATTGACATGATCTGAACTATATTCTGATGTAGAACTTGCTGTGGGTTCAGCTTTATTGTCATGCTTTTGCATATGCTGACTATCTCTTTTAGCTTGTTGGGACAGTTCTGGAATGTGGATAACATGAGTTTTCTTATTATTGATTTCCTTGTCTTGCTTTCCTTTATCTGCAAATGGAAAAACATGTTCATTAAAAACTACATGTCTTGAAATATAAATCTTGCCTTTACTGTCCATGCACTTATACCCTTTCTGATTATGTGCATATCCCAAAAAGGTGCATGGACTAGATCTAAGGCTTAACTTGTGCTTGTTGTATGGCCTAGTGTAGGGAAAACACAAACACCCAAAAGTTTTTAAATGATCATATTTTGGTCTGACTCCATAGAGTTTCTCATGTGGACAAACATTATTTAACACTTTTGTTGGCATCCTATTAATAAGATATACTGCAGTGGCAAAAGCTTCACTCCAGTATTTTAATGGTAGTGATGCTTGTGATAAAAGTGTTAAACCAGTTTCCACAATGTGCCTGTGTTTTCTTTCCACTAAACCATTCTGTTCAGATGTGTGTGGGCAAGTGACTCTATGAAGTATTCCTTTTTGGTTAAAGAAATCCTTTAATGGTTTAAATTCTCCCCCACCATCAGTTTGAAATTTTTAAACATTTGTTGATCTGCTTTTCAATTTGAGTGATGAAGTGTATAACAGCATTACTAGCATCAGATTTTGCCTTGAGAAAATATAACCAAGTGTGTCTGGTGTGTGCACATACAAGTGATAGATAATACACGTATCCTTGCATTGAATTGAGTGGTGCTGGGCCCCATAGATCTGCAGCAATTAACTCAAGGGGATTTTCATATATGGTTTCAGAAATAGAAAAAGGTAATTTATGCATTTTTCCCATTTGACAATGATCACATAAGTGTAAATCAGATATGTTTGGAACAGAAATATTATTTTGCATTAGAATTTGTTTGACAACATTATAATTGAGGTGGCCAAGTTTGCAATGCCACTTATAAAATGTTTTTACATCACTGTCACATTTTTCACTAACATTATTAGACCATATTGTCTCATTAGCATCATCATTATTTGCCATATTGCTGAACTTGTACAGGCCTTTGTCCAGTCTACCCTGTAATAATATATTTTTATTTAATGAGTCTCTAACTAGACAGTATTTTGGGTGAAACTCAAAGTACACCTTATTTTCACTGGCAAATTGTGAAACACTAATAAGATTTTTCTTGATACTTGGCACTCTTAATAATTTATTTAAGTAGAGTAGCCTTGTACCTTTTATATAGCCAGTACCAACATGTGTTATGTTTGTAGCTTCACCATTTCCCATAAGAACAGATTGATTACCAGTGTATTCCTTGCTGCCCAAGTTTAAGTTCTGCAGATTGTTTGTGATGTGATTTGTAATAGAACCCTTGTCTTGTTTATTTCATTATAGGAGGAAAATGGGTATTGCTAGCAACATTGGCAAAGTGCTTATCAATCAAGAACTTCTACAACTATTTCCAACTTTACCAGCAATTGCTATTCCCACTGTTCTCACTGATCACACCCTAATCCTTATTTCTTTTAGATAAAAACCCTAACAAGACGAAATCTTGCCATTTAGATACATCAACACTTGGAGTTTCAAACAAGGCTATTAGCTATGTATTACTGAAGGGCTCAAAGCTATAACATGGGGAGACTACACACATCGGCTACTTGCTAACCTAAAAAAATTAAGGCTAATCTGAAGAAATGGAATAAAGACACATCTAAATGTAATGCAATTCAAAAGTTAAATGAAGATTACAAAGACATTTTCAAAGAAATTGATGCAAATCCAGAAAATACAGTTTTATATGATAATATGATGCATATCAACCTGGAATTAAGAAAGCAATATAAGATTCAAACTGAGGAGCTAATGCAGAAAAGTAAAACCTTATGGCTTATAGAGAGTGATACTAATTCCAAGTTTTTCTTTTCTCGTATGTCGATTCGACAACATCAAAATAGGATTCAGCCCTTACTATCCCCTTCAGGAGACTATATATGTGACCATGACAAAATAGCTCAGGAATCTCCGAGTTATTATTTTTATCTTTATAATGGGAAACAAGCACATAATTTCCACATATACACCCAAGAATGATTATAAATAATGAAGGTAGATACATTGGAGAAAATATTCTACTGGCTCATGGATTACTCGGAGATTTCAAGAAGGCAGGAAAACCCAAGATGTGCATCAAAATTGATTTGCAAAAGGCATACGACATGATTAACAGATTGTTTACATGCTATATGCTCTATGCAATGGGATTTCCTAATTCTCTAATTGATTTAATTTATAAATGCATTAATTCCCCTACTTCCTCAATCCTGATTGATGGTAGACCAGAGGGGTTTTTTGGTTCTAAAAGAGGGCTGAGACAGAGGGACCCTTTTTCCTTTATTTATTTTGCATTACTATGGAATATCTATCATTAAGAATGGAGGACAGTGTTCCAGAAAGAAAAATCATCCCCCTGAACAGATTTCAACCCATAGTTACGGTATGTTGACGAAGTCATGTTTTTCTTAGAAACCTCTACTGCAAATGCAATTGAACTAAAGCACATTCTATGGAAATTAGGATAGACAACTGGACTGCATATTAAACATGAAAAATCAAAGGTTTACTTCAACGGAACTGTAACTAACAAAGCTGATTTACTTCACAGATTGGGAATGGATGAAGGTTACTTACCAATTAAATACTTAGAGGTACCCCTTTCTTTAGAATATGTTAATGCTACACAATGTACCCCTCTAACTCCAAGAGTTTCCACTAGACTTAAAAGTTGGGATAGCAATCTACTATTGTTGGAAATGTTTTGAAAACTTTAAGCGAATTATTAAAATAATGAATAAGTGTAAATGGCTCCTATGTGAATAGTCCCACATTGTAGGACTATAGAAAAGAATCTAGTATTTAGACTTGATTCTTAGAAGCTAAATTGGGCCATTTGGGCACCGAATGTTGCTCTTTTGTAAGGAGGGAGACCATGCTTGACTACCACACGCGCGCGTGTCGACCGACCCGACCCATGCTCGGGGTTGCTGTGGTGTAGCATTTATATTTTTGGATGAAATTTGCTATGCGTTTTCTGACGTTATTTTATTTGAAACGATAAAACTTCAATCCGAATTTTGAGCCAACGTCACCCCACGATTCAGTAATATGTTCGATTTGGTATTCCATCTATTAAATCAGTTTTTAAGACGAAATCAAATATAGAATGACATTTTGTTTTTCTCTTCTGCAAATCCTATCCTCTTCTCCACGAAACTATTTTCTTAAAAATCAAAAGGCGAGCGGTCATTTTTGAGTGCAACTGGGTCAGTTTCGTCTGTGCAAGAGAACCGATGTCAAATCAGAAGAAAGAGAGGCTGTTTTATCCTAGCGGTGGCGTTGGTTTGATTGCTTTCCACCATTGAGCAGAACACGGAAACATCTTCAAGATAGTGACCAAGTACACGACTCAGCCGAAGATCATTTGTTTTCAACAAATTGAAGACGATGCCAACAACAATGACTTCTGCTGCAGATTTGGACGCTACTGCCCCCGCATCACTGTTCTAGGTCCCCATGGTGTCTGCTGCATCTTTCAGGTTTGAGGGCCTCCATTTCAAACACTAGAGGCAGAAGATGGAGTTTTTTCTGACGATGAGGAAGGTGTCGTTGTGTTAATAATAGATAAACTGCAAATGCCAGACAAACCCAACGAAGCAGACGCAGATCAGATGAGAGCTTGGATAGTGAAATCAAAGGAGTTGCAGAACTGGTCAGAGCAGGATTACTTGTGCAAGAACTTCATCCTCAACGGACTTAGCGACGATCTCTATGACTACTACAACTCTGACAAAACAACAAAGAAGGTCTGGGAAGCGCTGCAGAAAAAAGTATGATACAGAGGAAGAAGGAGCAAAGAAGTATGCCGTCAGCCACCACCTCAAGTATCAGATGACAAATGACAGGTCAGTAGAGATGCAGTCTCTTGAGCCTCAGAGAATAGCTCATGAGATCATCTCCGAAGGTATGAGTTTGGATGAACAGTTTCAAGTAGCAGTTTTGATTGATAAGTTACCTCCTAGTTGTAAGGATTTTAAGAATAATCTTAGACATAAAACTAAGGAATTTTCATTAGAAATTCCAATAACTCGTCTCCGTATTAAGGAGGAATCTCGTAAATATGATATGAAGGAAGAAGTGCTTGTTGTTTCAGGCAACACTAAGAAAGCTGCAGTTCTGAAACTGAATCTCAAAAGCTTTAAGGATCAAAACCGTAAGCTTAATCAGAACCGCAACAAACAGAATTGAATTCGTAAGGAAACCATAGAGGTCAACAGAAACCACGCCAAAAGAATGACTTTGGATAGTTGTTTCTTTGTTACAACTGTGGAAAACCAGGTCATATGGCATGCAAGTGTCGGGATAGGCCAAGCTCTACACCACAAGCTAACACGACCGAGGAGCCTCTTACAGCTATGATTTCTGATGAGATTCACCTTGTTGGGGGATCAGAGGGTTGGTGGGTAGATACTGGCGCTACACGTCATGTCTACTATGACCGTGCTATGTTCAAAACATACACGACCTGAGGACAAGAAAGTGTTGTTAGGAGACTCTCACACCACTATTGTTGTTGGGATTGGAAGCGTAGAGCTGAAGTTTACCTCTGGAAAGACCGTCATTCTGAAAGATGTCATGCACACTCCAGAGATGAGAAAGAATCTTGTTTTGGGTTATCTTCTTAATAAGACTGGGTTTACACAAACTATTGGGGCTGATATGTACACCATCACTATGAATGGTATGTTTGTGGAGAGAGGTTATGCAACTGATGGCATGTTTAAACTGAATGTTGAATGTAAAAAGATGTCTGCTTCTGCTTATATGTTGTGTTATTTTAATATCTGAGACTCTAGACTATGTCATGTAACTAAACGAATAATAAAGAACATGAGTAGCTTAGGTATAATCCCTAATATATCACCAAATGATTTTGAAAAATGCGATTTTTGTAGTCAAGTAAAAATAACTAAAACCCCACATAAATATGCAATTAGAGAATCAGAACCTTTAGACCTGATTCATTCTGATATATGTGAGCTTGATGGCACTCTGACTAGAAATGGACACCGCTACTTTATCACTTTCATTGATGATTTCTATAATTTTACTTATGTATATCTTATGAAAAATAAAAGTGATTCATTTGAGATGTTTAAATCTTTCATAACTGAAAATGAAAATCAGTGTAAATAAGAAAGTTAAAAGATTGCATAGTGATAGAGGAACTGAATATGAATCAAGTTTGTTTATTGAATTTTACAACTCACATGGAATAATACATGAAATAACTGCAGCATATTCACCTGAAATGAATGATAAAGTTGAAAGGAAAAATAGAACATTAACTGAATTAGTAGTTGCTATTTTACTTAATTTGATGCATCATCACATTGGTGGGGGGAAATTTTATTGAACGTGTGTTATGTTTTGAATAGGATCCCTAATTCAAAAAGCAAAATTACATCTTTTGAAATCTTAAGAAATTATAAACCAAATGTGTCTTCTTTTAGAACTTGGGGATGTTTAGCATATGTTCATATACCTTACTCCAAGAGAATAAAATTAGCAAGTAGAGCATATGAATGTGTATTTATTGGCTATGCTATTAATAGTAAAGCATATAGATTTTATGATCTGAATACACACAATATAATAGAATCTAATGATGTTGATTTTTATGAATTGAGATTTCCTTTTAAATTGAGGAATAGTGGGGGCACATCAAGTAACACTATGCCTATTAGAAAAAAACATAATGAATCTTCTAAAAATGAACCTAGAATAAGTAAAAGAGTAAGAATTACAAAAGATTATGGTTCAGATTTTTGCACTTTTACTATAAAGGAGGATCCTTTAAACCTCCAAGAAGCCTTATCTTCTTTAGATGTCAATTTTTGGCAAGAGGCTATAAATGATGAGATGGATTTTTGCAATCCAATAAGACTTGGCACTTAGTAGATTTACCACCTGGTTGTAAGTCTACAGGCTGTAAATAGGTGCTTAAAAAGAAATTAAAACCTAATTGCACAGTTGATAAATATAAACTCTGTTTAGTAGCTAACGGGTTTTTTCAAAGAGAAAATGTGCTCTGATTTTTCATTTGCTGTTGCATGATGGACTCCGGTAGTTACATATTCATATGTATATGCATTGTTTGTTGTGGCCAGACTTGTTTATGTGCATGCTGTTTCATGGTTCACTTGAACTTTGTTTCACTTGAGTTTCTCTTGGAATCTTGGTTATTGTACACACACACACACACACACATATATATATATATATATATATATATATATATATGTTTATACTGACTGTCCTTTTGAGTTCATCTTTGATGATGTTGATTGAGTTGAACCTGCATGCTTGATGTGTTATTCATGTAGTCTGTTTGAATATTGAACTGCTTCCTTTCATGTGGTAGCTGAACTTATTTCACTTGTTGATTTGATTGCCTCCAATGGTGCTTTGCACTTGTAGTCTATAGCTTGTGTGGCCTTCACTTGATATCTTTACATTAAGTATACTTGTTTGCATCTGAAGCATTTTGTATATGCACTTGTTAGCATGGTCTGGTTTGAACTACTGTGTTCATTAACTTGGTCTGTGCAGTCATGTTCTTGCATTCAGTTGAGCTTCATGTATTGTACGTGGTCATTGAAGGTTGCTGTCATTTGTGTTTCTGTTTTGTATTTGCTTCTTCAAGTGTACTACTGTGTGCTTCGAGCATTGCCTTGAACTGAACTGTTTTGGTTCATGTTTAACTGGTGCATGTCTGATTGTCGAGTTATATTGACCAGCCTCGCGTTAGATTGATCTAGTTCGTGTGCTGACCTGTGACCCATTTGAATGTCGAGGCTGTGTTGCTTGAGAACTTGTACTCGACAATTTTGTGATGTTTTTGTATTGCACATGAGTTGAACCTAGCTTTTTATTGGGTTTGACCTTGTGCTCACCTGTCCCTACAGTTTTATCAAGTGTATATCGATGTACACGGCCTTGTGGCATGTACAGTGATTCACTGTGCATGTCACAAGCTGTTCGTGTATGATGAATTCAAAAATAAATGATGACGAACAACCCAAATAACTGAGGCAAATTATATTTTCAAAACACATTTTATTTTACACTGCAAAAAATATTTCTGTTTCAGTTTTACCACGTCAGTGTTTATTTTGCAGATAACTCAGATGCTGGATACAAATTGGAATATAGTTGAAGAACAATTATGAGTCAACCAGTGATATGTAGTGAGGTGCTGATGTAAATGATAATTGTATAGTGAAAATTTTGTTGTAATTTGAAATGTTGTATATATAGTGAGAGCTCAAATTTTGTACTATTCAAAAATTGTAATAAAATATTTGTTTGAATAAAATATCCGTTTGAATTTAAATTCTGTGTTATTTATTTTATTCAGCAAATATTTATTTAATTATGTGAAAATTAAAATAGTACATTAACAAATACATTTAAAGAATATATATATATATGTTTATTATCATCAAACAAAAATCATATACTTGTATATTCAACAAAAATATGCACATTTATGTGCACATCAAATACCCCCACACTTATCTTTTTATTCGTCCTTGAATAAAGAAAAAAAACTAAAATAAATCTGTTTTCTTAGGGAGCACGATTGCATTGAGTGTATGCAACAAGCCGTTTAACCTCTGGGTGTCCCTAGTAGGACGAGTGTTGTCTCGTGAGGGTTTTCAGTGGATACTACCCACAAAATCCGAATGCAAAGTGAAAATATTTACAAAATGCAAGATTTATTTACAAAGAGATGAATGCGAGTTTTTGAAAATATTTACAACAAAGGATTTACTTTTAAATTGACACAAATAAGTTAAATATAGGTTTTGGTCATTTTCTTGAATTTTAAGTTATTTATTCGTCAAAATTTCCAACAAAAATAAAGTTATCATAACAAATAGACAATAGTTTAACTCGTTGTTTCAGTTGATAACAGAAAGTAACCATGAAATAGATCCTTAGTTGATTATCAAAGTATATCAAAGTGGTATTTTCATTTCTTTTCAATAACAAGTCAAATCAAATAAGTTAAAATAGTGCTTGGATTTCATTTTCTTACTCCCTCTATTGTTTTTGAAAATTTTATTGATATTTACAATATTTACATATGCCTAACTCATATAAACCGAAGCCAGATATATTACCCGTGCACTGCCTTGCAGACTGATGTGAGGGGAATACAGAGTGTGGCGAGTGAACACACAAGTGTGAACACTTATCGATTGTAGGCATTATTAAAATGAATTTTTATATACATACACCTAACTCAAATAAACTAAGGCCAGATATACCGATTGTACACTGCCTTTCGGGCTTACGTGAGAAGGGTACAGAGCATGATGAGTGAACACACAAGTGTGAACACATGACTCTAGGTGTTAAAAATATATACATATATACAAATGTTTTTTTTACTTATATATTTTTTGTGTTTTTTTTCTATTTTTTTCAGAAAGAGAGAGTTTTGCAAAATCATCTTAGCACCATTTAACTTAGAAGACAAAAAAAATGTTGTATTATTTTATTTAAATTCACCACTTTTTAAAACAAAGATTTTCAATTAGGACATTTCATAATTAACACGTATGAACCTTCCTATATACTGGTTAAACCATCGTTATTTGTAATCAAACTTCATTTTTATTTTTGTTAAGACAAATAAATTTTCAAAAATTTCAATTTAATAAGCCAAAACCATATATTTCTCCTATAGTGTTTCTTTAAAAATAAATCAAAAATGCTTAAATAAAATTGTTTTTTGTTTTTTTTTGAGATTTTTTTTTAAATTTTGGAAAGAAAATGTAAAAATAAACCATGAAAAATTGAAAATGATGATGAGACTCCCCCCACAGTTGATTTGACTGTGTCCCCACAGCCAACCCAAGTGGAAGGAGAAGAATAAAACAAAAAATAAAAATATGACCTTTATTTAAATGAAAATGAACGTTATTTACACGAGATCAGAAAGTATATCGTCGAAAAGTAAATGAAACGGTCTTCCAAAGACCAATTCATTTGTCTCGTCAAGCATACGAGACACAGCTTAAGCTCGGAAAACCAAATCGTAAAAGATTTCAAAATTGATTGTTGATTTGGAAAAACGAATTTCGTTTTATTAAAAATCATACGAGTTATTTTGTTTTCGATGATTTTTGGGGTTGATAAAACAATTGATTGAAATTCAAGTTTATTTTCACCAAATTGAAATTCAAGCTTATCATTGAAAACTTCTTCAGAATTATCGATTTCAAAATCAAAATAGTGTTTTAAATCTTCCCCTTCAGAATTCGACAACTCAATGTCAAAAAGTCCAAAGAAATCGTGCTCGTTAAATTCATCTTCCTTTGTTGGATCATCCACAACTTTATTACGTATCTCAAGTTCATAATCCAAAGTTGTATTTAAATTTTTGAAATCGAGAAAAGGAAAGTCAAATTTTAAATTTGGTTCCACAACCTCAAAAGAATAGAAATCCAACTCAATTACCATGTTTTCAACAACTTCGTTAAGATTTTCGTTTTCAATTTCAAAAGTTGTTATTTGAAAATCGTCAATTTGGGTAAAAGGTGGATTATCACTTGACTCGTCAAACATTGGGATTTGATTTTGTTTATCACGTTGTTTCATATATGTTTCAATCAACAAATCTGAGTGATCATTGTAAATTTCGTCCATTTTCTCAACAAAATCCAATTTACAGTTATTAACATGAGGATTTTCACTTTGAAATTGTTGAGAACAAATATTTTCAATCGTAACATGGTTAAGATTATTCCCATTGCCAAATTCGTTTGAAAAGTTGTTTCCATTTTCATTTTGAGTTTGAAATTCATTTTGGAGTTCGAAATTGAATTGGCATGGGCTATAATCGAAATCGTTTGAATTTTGAATTGAATTCAAATTTTGAAATCCTTGAATTGAGTTATTACACAAATCATTTATACTTTGATTTTGTTGTGTAGAGAATTCAAGTAAAGATGAAATGCTATTTTTCAAGAGTCGAGGGTTGGTCATCGTTTTGAAAACTTTGTTGTTCAAAATTCGAATTGTTTATAGAATAGTTGTCGTTAAAATATCCATACGAATTTGGAGTGAAATCATATGGATTATATTGATTTTCACAACTATTGTAAAATTCAAGTGAATATGGAAATTCAGACATTTTCAAGAATATTTTTGGTTTTTTTTAAAGGAAAAATATTTACAAAAAGAATTTATTTTTGAAAAGGGAAATTGATTTTTGTTTAGTTTTTGGATTTTCAAACCTTTTTTTTGAAAAGGTTATATATATATATTTTTTTAAATTTTTGTTTTTCTAAAAAAAAAAGATTAAGTAAAAAAAATTTGGATTTTTGTTTTTGATAAAATAAATTCAAAAGAAAGGATTTAAAAACAAAATTAAGGAATATTTACAATTTTTTTAGTTTTGGATTTTGAATTTTTTTTTTGTTTTTTTTTAAAATATGCATTAACTAATGCAACTAAATGAATGCAAGGGTCTAATTCAGTATAATATTTACAAATCACCGTAATATTTATAACTGATTATTGCTCTGCCGTAGCCTAGACACCGAGAAATTAAATTGTTCAAAGAAGACAACTTGTCAATATACAATTAAAAGTTATTGATGTCTAATCGTTTTTATTAATCGAAATCTAGGATGAAATGCAAAGCAGAAATTAAACATGTATTACAATGCAACTACGAATGAATTTTTTTTAAATGCAAGCAACTAAAAACAAGAGATAGGGGTACGATACCAGAGCGTGCAGAACTTATTAGCAATTTTCAAAGCGACAAATTGTTTTTTTATATATAGCAAACAAGCAAAGCAGTTATTTAGCGAGCACTTCTTTTTCTTGCGATTTTCTGCTTTGGCAACCTGAAACTTCGAACAAGATATATACAATGGTTTTTGTTTTTTTAGGAAGATTAAAACAATTATTTATTTATTTTTTAGTTGAAAATGAAAACAAAATCAAAATTTTTTTATTCGACGCGCACGAAAGCCTTTTTTTTTATGATAAAACAAAACAAAATTAAAAGGAAGCAACTTTTTTTTAGACACAACAAAGATCGAATGACCCAAGACAAACAAGACAAAAACAAAAGCAAATATTTTTTTCTTTCTTTTTTTTTGAGGAAAAAGACCCAACAAGAAGTAAAATTTATCACAATAAACTAAACTAGACTTAAACAAAGACCCGCACTAAACTTTACAAAACTAAATTATCTCTAGCCCAACAAACAAACAAAATTTTACTAAATAACATTTATCAAACCCAAAATCAAATTACTTTACCCAACCCATATATTATCAAACCCGCAATTCATTTCCTCTTCCTCGTGAACTTTCAAATCAAGGTTCAAATTAAAATTCCAAGTTAAAATCGAATTCGAAGAATGAAGTTGCGGATTGATTTCGATTGTCGAGCGAAGGTTGAGGTTTTTTCGAAGGCGATGGATGGTGGAGGAGTTTGTATGTAGGTTGTGTGGGAATGGCGATGTAGTTGAGGAGTGGTCGCGGTTGGTTCGCAGCGGAAGTTGATTTATGGAACAGTGGTTAGGGTCACGATATGATTGGGCGAGGAGATGCAACTGGGTGGCTGTGTTGTATAGAGGTGGGCGGAAGTGGTTCGAAGACGATAAGGTAGGTGATTTCGGGTGATTCTGGTTGTGGTTTGTGGGGAGGCGATTTTCATTTCGACTGGTAGCACTGGTTGATGCAAACTAGTAGTTGTTGTGGATCGTTTGCAGTTCGACTGAGGCAGTCGACTGGAGTGGAGCAGTTGTGGTGATAGCAAGTGGTTGTTTGTGTTGAAGCAGGTTGAATGTTGAACTGTTGCTTGCTGTTTGATGGAGTAGTAAGTGCAGAAGTCAGAGTTTGCAGTGGAACTAATATGTGCACTGATATGTAAGTATGCGCACTGATATGGTAGTTTGAAGATGTAAGTTGACATTTGTAGTGTCTGTTCTTAGTGGTTAGGGATTGTATAGTGTGGGTTGGCTGCTGTGGAAAGAAGTAGTGGGTCTCGATTCGAGGAGGAGGTGATGCTTTTGAGGTATGACAGTGGTGGAATGTTCGAACCAGTTATGTATGTAAGAGAGATGTATGCAGTGTGTTGGTCTGTTTTCTTGTGAATAAAGAGTAGTGGAAGTGTTTGAGGTGTGCAGATGATGTTTTGGTGATGTTGGGTTTGTTGAAAATGGTGAAGCACAATGGCAGTTCGTTGTTTAGTGAGGATGGTTGCGGCGGTTCAGGGAGGAGATGGAAATGCAGCCAATGATGGGTTGGTGCACAGTAGTTAGAAAAGGCAATCGAATGGTCAGCGGTAGTGCTTTGCAGTAATGTTGGAGGCTCAGTTGAATTTGTAAGTGGCAGTTGTATGTTTGAGCAGTGTATAGGTGAATGGATGTAAAAGCTTATAGGCAGTTTATAGCAGTAATTGATGGTGGATGATAGCAGTCAGTGCTTGTATGGTAGTGCTGTGGTGATGACAGTCTGGTGATGCACTGTGGATGTTGGAGTAAGTTGTAGTTTGGAAGAGGTTAGTTTAGCAGTGGATTGTGGCACAGTGAATTGGTTGATGTTGTCTGAAGTCTGTAGTGTTGAACTGTGGTGGATGACAGGAATTGTTGTAAACTGTGATGGTGGATATTTGATGTGCAGCAGTTTGGATTTAGATGGTCGCAGTAAGTTTGGAGTGTTATTGTGGAAAGTGGTAGCAGTGTATTGTTGTTAGAGGAGGATGGGAAGAAGCTCGAAGCAGCTAGAAGTGATGACGATTTGTGTGAAGTGGAGTTTGTAAGAATGGCAGATTGGTGGCTGGTAGAGAGGGTATGCAAGTAAATGTGGTCAGATGCTATGTTGTTTGAGATGAAGGTGGTCAGGGAAGTTGAAATGGTGAGTATGCACAGTCAATAGTGGTGTTACAGTTCACTGTTGCACTGTTGAATAGAAGAGAACTGTTGTAAAAATTGTAAATGTAACTGAAATGGAATGGAAATTTTTTATTTCTTTTCAAGTAAAGTTGTGTAATTTTTTTTTTACTTTTTTTAAAATATAAAATGCAAATGAACAAAACAAGAAAACAAACAAATGAAAGCAAAGTTCACACAGCAAACACACAAAAATCTAACAACAATAATTCGAAGAATAGAAAAGAAAAATAAAAAAACTTCCCGGCAACGGCGACAAAAACTTGTTCGATCGACGGAAATTCTATCGGTTTAGAAAACCGTCGAACGAATTAATGATAAAATTTATACCGCAAGCGCACGACGTACTATCATAGTACGTAGTGAGTACGAGTTGATCCGCAGGGAATTGTTGATTTTGAATCTCTATTCAATCAAATTATACCAAAGCCGAGAGTGAATTAAACTAGAAATGTAAGAAAACTAACAAAAACTAGCAAAAGAAAAATAGATAAAAATATGAAAGTTAAATGACAATTTAGAGATAATTTCACTCTTTAGATCATATAGTTCAACAAATTACGAAATTATGATCTCTCTTTTTTGGTCATAAGTGAATTTAAATGTTGTGTTTATTATAAGTATGGCCTATTTGTGCTATTAATTAGCTCAACATAAGCCATCAAACTATAACACAACATTTAAACCACTTTTAATTCTCATGAAAAATAACAAGAAGTTGAAAATGAAATCTATTTTAAGCATGGACTATTAACTATTGATTAGAAATATAGACCATCAAATTTTGATTTAATTTCACTTCATTGCCATAATCATATGTAGATGAAGAGGCAATTTGTGATTAATATGACTAAGCATAGCCTATTTGTGTTGAACAAAATAGGCTATCAAACTCAATACCAAACACAAAATTACTTAAACATCAACTTTCTATGAAGCACAATAAGAGAGCAATCATTATCAAAATGTTGAAGCTACATGATTAGAGGCTTCATTATCCCTAAATTGAGGGGATTAGACTCTCATTTGTGTTATCATATCAACACAAGTAGCATGCAACATGAAACACAAAAAAGAAGAAGATGAAAGCAAAGTAAAGGAAGAGCTATTCTACTTGCATAAAATAAAAGAAGATCTACACTACTTGCATAAAAGTAAATAAACAAGAAAAGACTTAAATTAAAATTGCATAAAAAAATTACATAAAAGGAATGGCTAAGTAGCCATGAAAAGAAAGAGAGCTCTCATATTATTTTCCTAAACTAAGAGAAGATACTAAGAGAGACTAAAGAAGAGAGTAATTACATGAAGATAAGGGGTATTTATACATATACGAAACCCTAATCCACTTTTTTGGGGAATGCCCAAAATACCCTTGAGACAGTGTGGCCACCAAGTAATCATCCATTAAGTGTGCATGAAGATTTAATGGCCTTTTAGCATGTGCATTAGCTCCTAAGTGTACATTAATGTATGTGGGTAAGTGGGGTCCTCCATGATCCATGAAATGAATTATTTCCATCTTTATTCCTTTGTATTCACTCTTGTGCATGCATATATCTTCATGAAGCCACTTGTATTTGAATTTAAATTCCTACAAAATAACATATAAATTTTCAATTAAATTTTAGAAAATTAATATATGCGCAAAAATGACCATTTTGCCTCTGGATGAAGATGAATATGTGACGATTTGAAATAATTTAAATTTTTGTTTAAACAAGTTAAAATACCCAATATGATCATTTATTTAATTTAAATAGATTAAATATAGTGGTAAAAATATGCACATTTACGTGAACATCAACTGTAACACCCCATATTTTGAAGTACCATAATATGGGGAATTAAATAAATAAATGATTAATTAAATTAAAGCATAAGATAAAATAAAGACAAATTATTTAATAAAAATTGATTGAACGAAGGAAGAAGAGATAGAGATTTATTAATATTAGGTTAGTATGGGGTTTTAGTCCAGATCTCAATTACTAACTCCATACATTCTAACTCCCCATTCATTCTCTCATTATTCCACAAAAACAAAAGAAAGGAAACAAGCTTAGGTCGACCATCATTTTTGCAAGAGAGAAGAGAAAATTAAAAGATAGAAGATCAACCTTTCAGTTTTAATGAAAAAGGAAGATTAAACAAGGTTTTCTTAATCTAGCCGAGTAATTCTTTCTATAGAACCTTCTAAAACCATATGGATTGGATTGTATGTGTTTGTGACGTTTAGAATGTTAATGAACAAGTTTAGGAAGATTAGAAAATATTTGTTCATGTTTGAGAATTTAAAAAGAATGATTTATGAAGTTTTCAAGAAAAATTATGAAACAAACCTCCTCAAAATCACTTGAAATTTTTATAATACGTGTAGAATAGTAATATGGAGGTAGCCTTTTAATTTCATAATTTCCTAAAATTATTTGGAATTTATATGAATTTTCTAAGTTGAAGAACTGCCTAATTTCGAAAATTAATTATTAAAAATATTAAAAATAATTATTTTGGTTTGAAAATTTTATATGAGGCAAAATATAATGACTAGGATTTTTGTTGAAATTTTAGGATTTTATCCATGCATTTTCGAATTTATATGAATTATTTGGCAAATAGAAGAGTTAATTACAAAAGGGTAATTAACTAATTAAGAAGGTAATTAATTATATCTAAAAAGAAAACCGCATAAAACCTTGTAAACCAATGATAATTCAACATATAAAATGGTTAGGTAAAAGGTAGTTCCTTTGAATGGAAATAAAACAGTTTTCAAGTTAGTTTTCAAACTGCCGTCTCAACGTTCGATGGCTAATTCTCATCGGTAGATGGCCCTAAAACTCAACATTCAATGGTAATCTCGTTGGTAGATGGCTCTAAAATTCAATGTCCGATAGCTAATTCTCATCAGTAGATAACTCTAAAACTCAACGTTTGATGGCTAATTCTCGTCGGTAGATGGCTCCAAACTCAACAGTAGATAGATAAATTTCAACTGCTATAGCTTAATATCATCCGGAGATAGCTTAATATCGGCTAAAGATATCAATTGGAGATAGCATAATTCTAAGTAATAAACAAACTTCTGTAACATTTGGGAAGCCATCTTTCCTTAGTGATGATGAGTTAAATCAGAAGAAACGAGGAATTGTAAATACGAGGCCTTAATGGAAATAATATGTATATTCACGGCATCATATTGGTACTGTAACAGAATGCCTTTGTAGCTACCAAATGTCTATTCATGACATTATATTTGGTAACGTGATGGAAGGCCTTTGTGGCTACCAAATGTCTATTCATGACACTATATTTGGTAATGTGACGGAAGGCCTACATGGCTACCATATGTCTATTCACGACATTAAATATGGTAACGTTGATGGAAGGCCTTAGTGAAAACGAATATATGTTCACAATAATATATGGGAATAATGACATAAGTCTTTTGTAGCATCCAAGCATCTATTCACGACATTATACCATAACAAGGGTATAAGTCATGCGTGACACCCAAAATGTCTATTCATGATAACATATATGAGAATTAAAGTATATGACCTTCATGGAAACCTAATTATCTATTCATGGTAAAAATATGAAACTAAGAACAAGACTTGAGTGGTAATTTAAAACGAACCAACCATAGAAACCAGTATGTTGTGAAGGAAATATCACACTTATGAGAAACTGATGAGTTACGTTTGATTGTGATACAATGTATTACATATTGTGATGTAACTAATACCATTTGGTACAGTGAGGGAAAAACTCGTTCTGTGCTTTAGTAGCATGGTCTCACTATATGATTATTTGTTTGGGTAAAGTTTACTTACACCAGACATTAAGTTTGACCCGTGTTTTTATTATTTCCCATAAACTCACCGGTACTCATTTGAGTTGGCTAAGTTTATGGTTTTGATAGGTAGCTTTTAGAAAAGACAAATAAAGACTCCAAGGATGAAGCAGGAGGCTTACCTTTGCAAATAGAAGTTATTTAGAAATTCCACTCTGTAAAACCAAGACTTATAACCGATTAAGTGTTTATGATGGTATCTTCATATGTCGTCGTAGTAGTCTACCCTTATTTTCTTATTGTATTTACCCTTGCATGGGAATGATTTTGGTTAAAGTGATGTAATGAATTATGTAAACCAAATTGATGTAATGAAAATGTTATTTAGTTGCACTATTTGCTTATGTTGTGCAAAATAATACTGAACTCGTTTTATCATTGGAAAATGATTCTGGTGATGACTACAACATCATCGACATCTATTTTTGGGTTTCAAAGTGGGGGATTTACACAAACACATGATATATGCGTTGGACCAGTGTGACTAGAAGGAGGGTGGTTAAGAGGATAATGATGATTCGCTTGATCCAGGGATGAGGTAATCCAGGTCCGAAGGTGGGCTGACTAAACCCCTCAAAGCGGTATCAATTGATAATGATGACCCCAACAAGGTCGTCCATATAGGCAAAGAGTTTAGCCCGAAAGTAAGAGATGGATCAATCAACATTGACCCAGCGACTCACCCCATTCAGCAGAAGAGGCGACTGCTTAACCCCGAGCAGTGTAAAGCTCTTAAGGAGGAAGTGGTGAAACTTTTAGCAAATGGTTTTATCCACGAGGCGACATACCCTGCCTAGGTAGTTAACCTAGTACTTGTCTATAAACCTAATAGGGCTTAGAGGACTTGTATCGACTTCTTAGATCTCAACAAAGCATGCCCTGCAGACAGTTTTCCTCTGCCTTGTATCGACTAGCTCGTGGACATGTCTAGCAGCAATGAGCTACTCACATTCAAGAATGCCTACTCCGGGTATAACCAAATTTCCATGCATGGTCCTGACCAGGAGCATACCTTATTCATCACCAACGCTGGGCTCTACTTCTTCAGGCCATGCCTTTCGGCTTTAGCAATGCGACGCCACATATCGATGGCTCCTTAACCAAATGTTCGCCCAACAAATCAGTTGGTTAATGGAGGTCTACATAGATGACATGTTTGTAAAGTCTGAAAGGGCCAAGGGGGCATGTGAGGAATTTGGTCGAGACCTTTGGCATCCTTCGCAAATAAAAAATGAACCTCAACCCTAGGAAACGTTCTTTCGTGGTATGATCTGAAAAGTTCCTTAGCTTTGTAGTTAGCGTCAAGGGCATCGAGGCAAGTCCTGATAAGATTCCGGCGATTCAAGAGATGCAGGTACCTCACACAATCAAGCAAGTGCAAAGTCTAAATAGGATTGATCGCGACACTCAGATGCTTTGTGTCAAACACCACAGACCACTGCATACCCTTCTTCGACCAGGGGAAGTCATTTTGTGGAGTAAAGATTGCACTAAACCTTTAAAGAGTTAAAGAGACATCTGGTCACACCTACCGTGCTTTCGAAGCATGTTGATGGTATGGACTTATACTTATATCTTGCAGTGACTGACCATGTGATCAACGTCGCCTTGATCCACGATGAAGACAAAGTCCTATGCCCCATCTACTATGTAAGCATGAGGTTAACAGGCCCTAAAACATGATATCCGGATCAGAGAAGATGTCCTACTTCCTATTTATGGCAACCTGACGTCTACGACCGTATTTCCAAGCTCACTCCATCAAGGTTCTCACCAGTTAGCCATTAAAGCAGGTATTAAGCTGACCCAATGCAGCAAGTCGACTGTTGAAATGGTCCGTGGAACTTGGACAACATCCCATCACCTTCCACCCTTGCACCTTAATCAATGGCCAAGCTGTGTTTGCTTTCAAGCAGAGTGCTCCAGTCCGTACAACAGCTACGGGTATGCTGATGGCGCATCTAACAAGAAGGCACGGGAGCAGGAATGGTGTAGGTCATGCCGATGGTAAAGAATTTTGCTTCACAGACTACCTTAGCTTTAATGCCATTAATAATGAAGTTGAATACAAAGCCGTCCTAGCCGGTCTCATGATGGCTAAAGAATTGCGAGTGAAATCATTACACAAGTTCAGTGATTCGTCCTTAGTTTTCAATTAGATGGAGGAATACTTCCAGGTTAAAGGCAAGATATTAGCCCTCTACGTGGCAGAAGAGCCTCACGTCGCAGAAACCAAAAGGCTCATCTGCACCTTTGCGAGTTTCAAGATAGAATAGATCCCCCAAGAAAGAAATCCTAAGGACAACCAGTTGGCCAGGGCGACTAGCAGTCCTAAAAAACATCCATGGGTCCCAATGGAGGTACAGTTGACCCCCTGCTATGAAATATAGGCAATCTCCATGGAATTCCATAAACCCTTCCCTAACTCTTGGATAACCCCACTGATGAGGTATTTCGCAAACGGCGATCTGCCCGCTGAAAGTAAGAGGCCCAAAGGATCCTATGCCAAGCACCCCACTACACCATCATGGATGCAAAGCTATACCAAAGGAAATACTCAACTCCCCTCCTAAGATGCATGACTAGCGAAGAGGCCGATCACATACTGGAGGAATTACACGAAGGTATTATTGGAGATCACGTTGGGGCATAAAGCTTGGCAAAGAAAGCTACCCGCCAAGGGTATCACTAGCCAACTATAATCAAAGATGCGATGAGTTATGCTAACAAGTGTGACAAATGCCAAATGTTCGCCGATATCTCAAGAGCCTCTATGAATATCCTAACCCCTATGATATCCCCTAGGCCATTTGATACTTAGGGAATAAACTTGATCGACAAGCTGTCAAACACCAAGGGCGAGTATAGCCATGCCATAGTCACTGTAGACAACTTCATAAAGTTGGTCGAGGTGGAGCCTTCGACTGGGGTCACTATGCCCAAAATCCTTAACATTGATCAAACACATCGTCTTCCAATTCGGACTCCCAAAGAAGATCGTAACCAACAACGATCTCAGTTTGAGAGTTGGTTGCTCTAAGAGTTTTGTGATTGGAATGGAATAGAGAAGTGCTTCTCCTTAGTTGCCCATCCTTAGGCCAATTAGCAAGTTGAGGCCATGAACAAAACCATCAAGCCAACGTTGAAGAAGCGCCTCACAAAGGTTAGGCTAAAGACTTTCCACCTGTACTCTGGTCGTACAGCACTAACAGCCGCACGTCAATCGGGCACCCTCCTTTCTCTCTGGCTTACGAGTATGAAGCTATGCTACCCATCGATGTCAACATATCATCTCTGAAGCACCTCAACTCACGACCTCGAACAAAGTGAAAAATTGCTCGAGCTGCAACTCTACGGTTTGGAAGAAAAGAGAGTGGAAGTCGAACTGTGTATGGAAGCATACCGGAGAAAGATTGCCAACCACTATAATGCAAGGGTAAAGCTCCGTCAGTTAAAAGTCTGAGACTTGGTTTTGCGTTGTTTCTTCCCCAATACCAAGGATCCAACTGAGGGAGTCCTGGGGCCGAATTATGACGACCCATATTTGGCCCATATGTAATCATTGCTGCACTCGCCAATGGCGCATACCACATCAAAAATACATATGGCTCCAACTTGTCCTGCACATGGAACCCAAAGTTCCTCCGAGCGTATTATATTTAAAAGGTGTAAGCCGCTATTATAAGACTGTTAAATATTGTTGCATTTATAAGGCAATGTAGCTTATACCACTCCCATTTTGGTATGTGGAATTTAAACGAGACATCCTTGGAAAAATCAAAATCAAATAGGGTTAATCAACTAGAACCAGCTTACATGGGCCCTCCACCAACGCTGGAGTGCCCCCACAACATTGACTATCTGAAGAGGTCGGGTTGAAAACCCACCTCTACACCGGGGAACACCCAAGAAACTGTAGAGCCTCTATTATAAGGCTGTGAAGTATTGCTGCATTTATAAGGCAATGTGACTTATACCACCCCTGTTTTTGTATGTGGAATTTGAACGGGACATCCTTGGAACATTCTAAACCAAATAGGGTTAATCAACTAGAACCAGCTTATCCGGGCCCTCCACTAACGCTAGGGTACCCCACAACATCGACTATCCGAAGAGGTTGAGTAGAAAACTCACCTATGCACCGAGGAACACCCAACAAACTACTCTGTAGGGATGCACAAGCCACTCGACACTTCCTTCCTCACCGGAGGCATTGACGATTCGGTGGCAAGACCAACCTCGCAGTGGTCCCAATTTGTTCGCTCGTGACGCTACCCGTCTCTTTGGTAGGAAGGGGCATTGGTACCCTAGAGGCATAATTACCCACGTCGTAACTCCAAACTAGGCATCTGTAGTGATGCTCTATGGGGATGCGCAAGCCACCCAATGCTTCCTTTCTCATTAGAGGCATTGATGAACTGATTGCAACACCACCTTTGTAGTGGTGCCGAATCGTTCGCCCATAATGTTGCCCATCACCTTGGTGGGATGACGCAGTAGTGCCTTTGAGGTGTGGTTACCCATGTTGTAACTCCGAACCAGGCATCCATGGTGCTGCTCCATTGGGATGCATAATCCACTCGGTGACGAATTGATTTTGAGACCACCACCACAGCGGTCCTGATTCATTAGCTCGTAATGCTGCCCGTCCCCATAGTGGGATGAGGCATTGGTACCCTGGAGGCATTGTTACCCACGTTGTAACTTTGAACCGGGCATCGTAGTGCTGCTCCATGGGATACGCAAGCCACTCAATGTTTCCTTCCTCACCCGAGGCATTGACGAACCGATGGCAAGACCACTACCGTAGTTGTACCGATTTCTTCGCTTGCAATGTTGTTTCCCACTAGTGGGACAATACATTGGTGCCCTAGCACGAATACCCATGTTATAACCCCTACCCAGGCACTCGTATCTTTGCAAAGAGAGGTTGCACCAATCAATCAATCCTTCTCCCAGTACAGAGCGACCGCCTAAAGGCGCCCACTAATAGCTCACATCGGTCATACAAAAACGCGAGCTGACAACATTATTGAAAGATAAGTTTTATTTGTTTAAATAATTTTTGCCTTCTTCATATTTTCTTATGGTACCTTATCATAAACTGCCTATGTGTTTACGCTTGGGGCATTAGATCCACCCGACCTTAAATTGTAAAAATTAAGCATGTGAACATATGAGTATGCATTCAAATATGCACAATGATTAACAAAAAGAATGCGAAGAAAGCATAGATAAACTGATCAACAGTGGCAATTTTCAATACAAATGAAAATAGTAATGTTCAACAGTTATAAACATGATCAAAGATCAATCGATACATCATCCCGAAAGACAAAACGATGACCAACTCAATAGCCTAAGAGGGAGGGAGAACCCCCATAACATGGAAATCATCATCATAAACCAACTCCTTTTCTACCAATGGGGGATCGAGGGCGCATGCTCACTCGGTCCTCCTATTTGGGAGGTAATGTGCTCTGGCATGAGAACTGCCAAAGGGGCCACCCCAAATGTCGCTATGTCCACCGCAAATGCATACTATTCCAGGTAGTTAAGGAACCAACAATGGGAGGTGGTAGTTGGTCAAGAAGATCAGCTTTAACATCCTAGTCAACTTTTCCTCCCACTTCTCATTCAGGGTATTTTTCTCTTTCGTGATTTCCTCCCGGGTCGCACAGTGCATGTGTTGCTGTAACTTCTTTCTCAGCCCATCCGCCTCGTTGTGACTCTGCTCTAGGTCCATCCTTATCTGTAGGAGCTCATCCTCAAACCTCGTCTTCTCTTCGGCTCAGTCGTTAATAGCGGTGTCCCTAGCCCTCTCAACCATGTTTTGGGCCTCCTCTGCTAGCAAGGCCATTCTCTCGGAAGCTTCCTCACCTTGGCATCTTGAACCCTCTTCTGCAGTTCCTTCCTCTCTTCCTCTGCCTGATGACACGTGGTCTTATCCTCCTCCAATTTCTTAGTCAACTCTGCCAAGCCTAAATGAACGCGATCTGCACAATAAGCGGTTCAAGATCTAAGTTATGAAAAGAAAGAAAAAATTACCAAATATGAAGATCCTTATCAAATAAGTTACCAACGGCTGAGAGTTGAGGATCTCATCCAAGTGATGAGTCTTCCAGCCCGACCGCGCCTGACGCTTGTTATGAATGGCCTCCGACGCTACCTCAGCCTGCATATGCACCAACATTTAAAGGCCGTCACCAGCCTCGAGCACCCTCAAGGTGGTCAGTCCCACCACCTCAAGCTCATCCTCCCCAATCAGGGTCTAATCACATCCACCTCCTTAGAGAATCTGTATGCCAGACCTGTCCTAGTGCTTTCTGGCTTTGAAACCCAAGCCTCTTAAACATCCTCCACTGCTCCATCTCCTTTTCCCTTTGGCCCTCCTTGGCCATCACCCCATCATGCAATGTCAGGTCAGTCAGCGAAAAATAGGCCCCCTCCACCTAGGCTGTCGAGAGCTGGTCGGCGTGTGCGGAAGAACGCTGGAGTCAGCTTGATGTGCTCAGGTGGTGCCGGTGTGAGACTTCCGAATAGGTGCCCCTCGCAGTAGCAACATCAAGAACGGCACCTAGGCTCAAATGGATCACTACACAATACACGAGCATAATTCGGAGAAAAGCAAAGAACAAATTTAAAGAGAAACAGTACAACGCAAAGCTACTCTCTACTGATCGGTCCCCCCGTTACCTCCTAGTTAAAGGCAGGCAGGGAGACCCCGTGCTATACTACTAAGTTGTGCCCCTTCGAGATTTTGTGTGTTAAGGGGCACTTTTTGGGTTACTTATTCCGAAGATCCACTGGCAGAGGAGTTCTCGATGAAGGAGCCCTTGCAGGTCGGCATATCTGGCTCCTACGCCCAATCGCCCATCCTTTCCACCTAAGGCGTCCCTGACAAACAAGTGTAATCGGACGACCAATATATTACGGGCTCATGACATACTCCAAGAGGGCCGGGTTGAAAAACTCCTACTCAACCTGATCATTCCCTCGACCTTGACTGGAATCCGACTCGGTGGTCTCATCCTCATCATCGGCTTCACCCCCATAGCTATAGCTCATAGCCATAGATCCCTCCTCTAGTCATGACCCTAATCAGCCTTGCTGGTTGCACGGTGGGGGTTCTCATTACAGCAGCTCCTCTACCCATAGTTTGCCTCAAGCCTAACAATCCAACCCAGCGAAGGTTCTCATCGTTTAAGATTATTTCCAGGTTCCAACGGTGCCCCGAATGCCTTGATTTGGAAAAGGTAACCCTCATATATGGTAAGACTTACCTTGGTCCCAAATAGGGTCACTGCAATAAAAGTAAAAATGATTATTAAAAGGTCGACATTAAAGAATTCTTCAGCAAGCTGTTAAGAAAAACTTACAAGACATGCTAAAGATAAGGGTCTCAAGGCCTACGTGAACGATCATGGGAATGAAAAAGAACTTGTCTTTGTAGGCCGGGGCCTTGCATGGGAGACCATAGATCAAAGGAGGTGCTTCGTTTGCCTAAAGAAGATAGTAATTGGCAGGTTCAGTTTTTACTTGTTGGTAGAGCTTGAAAACCAAACGAATAAGTATAGGATCAAGCTTGGGAAGATTCAGCTTGCGGCAAACAATGTAAAGCCTGGTTGGGAGCTTATAGCTATTTAGAACTAGTTGACCCAATGCTAACCAAAGTGCGTTTAAAAATTTGATGAAGAATAGGTGTTAAGGGAGAGTTGCCCTAGCAATTATGCAAGCAAGTGACCAGGTAAAGTAGGCCAGTGGGGGGTTATTGGGTCAGTCTGCAAGTGGTGGGTACAAAGAAGTGATATTTTCACAACTGAAGTCAGCCAAAGAACGTGCAAGGTCGATCTGATCCTCTTATATCATAGAGGCACCCCGCAAAAGTATATGCCAACCACTAGTGGAAGCACATACAACCATTTGCAATTAATAGAAAGTCACCTAGGTTACTGAACCCTCTCATCCTATTTAAAAAAGCAGTCTGACTTGGCCCGGAAGCAAGCCTAACCCCCACGCTGATATGGGAAACCGACCGACCTAGTCCTACCTACGAGTCCAGGTTGATTTTCTTCCACTCCTAATCAAATGAAGGCAGTTCAACAATGATGGCATCTAAACATTTTGTATTTCTTTACATTACCTAGCATTTGACGATTGATGGTACAACAACATTCATCAAACGTCAAAGACCGAAAAGGCTCGCCTAGAAAGTTCATCAAAGAAGGATTTTTCTACAATAATGGGTGGCAACTCCTAAAGGTACATTATCAATGCATGCAAACCAAGAGAAAATCAACAATAGATAATCATCGGCATTATTCCCAAAAATGGTTTTGAAAAAGGTAATATTCAGACAAAAGCCATGTCATGGAAAATGCATAGATCAAAGTCGAGAGAGAATTCCTTACTGATGATTATTTAAGAACTTGGAAGAAAGGATCAAGTTTGCTATGGAAAATAGGAAGCTTCAATGGTTTTATAATGGCAAAATATCAACTAACTGTCTCCGCCAGGTTTTTGATGATGCATGTTAGCATTTAATGGAGCATTAAATGCATGTTCACAAGCCCATCCCCGAGCATGGGCACTGGCTTATGGGTAAAAAGTTTATTGAATTTTTCGCAAATAAAGAAATGGGCTAGCCCACTTGGAAATCCATATTTTCCTTGGACCATGTATCGCAGCTGTCCGGCTTTTCACCCGACCTAACTGTTCCCAGGTTATCTCCTCAAATCTCTCTTAAACTGTTCTCATGTTATCTCTTCTTCTGGTACTTTAGTAATCACAGCTTCCCATTAGCCTAAAGCATCCTCATAAGGCTGACGAGAAGCCAACCTCCTCATCCGAGCATTATCATAACCCAAGTCTCTAAAGATGCACTCATGCACCTTCAGTAAGTTTAACATTTCTAAAGCAAACTCCTTCCCCATAAATATCTATCCTCCATAGTTCTTATAACCTTGCATAATCTTGGAAAAGCCTATACCTCTAGCTACCACCGGTCTTGGCTCAACAACTTTTGCTAGTTGTTCCCTCATCATTTCCTGCATAAATTGATGGAAAAGGGCATTCGTATCCATTCCTCCAACAGTCGGACAAGGAATTTGGCTATCGGCTTTAATATGAACTTCCAGATCTACCTCCCCTCTTTGGCCATTAGTTTGCATGCTAGTAGTTCCTCTAGCGTCGGCTCTTGCACCTCCCAACGTCAAACGTTTGCTACGCATATCCATTCTTGTTTTTTGTGTAAGCAAGAATTCGTAAGAAATTAAAACTAAGAGAGTGAGATCAATAGTTGAAGTATAGACATATCTGCCTATATATCTATATTAAAATACAAGTACGTTATGTATATTTATAGCATATACCCTTCCCCAAGGTGTTAGTTTTCGACTATCTTGTTTCTACCTAGAATTTTACTTAGCTCCATTTTACTTAAGTGTCCCCTTACCTAAGCTCCAATACCAAGAACATCCTTCATTTCGAGACCTAAAAATGAACGCCAATGATACTACAATCATCAATATAATTATTATCAAGTGGCAAAATGGGATGATATGTTTTTCACAACATCAAGTAAACAGAGTAACTAAATAATTTTTATTACACAAATTGCCGATAGCATTTTTCATAATCCCAATCGTGCCCATACATGGATAAAATATAATAAAACATAAATAGTAGCGCCGCCCGACATATGAAGATGTCGACCCGAATACTTAACCAGCTATAAACCTCAGTTTTACAATAGTGGAATGAAACAACATTTTTTAGCTGCAAGCCTTTTGCTTTGTCCTCGGCTTCTTTATTCGACTTTTTGAAAGCAACCTCTCTAAGCCTACAAACTCATCCTACTCGAATGTGTATCCGTGAGTTTATAAAAACATGGGTGTTGCTCATAATTCTCGAAAATAAGAAGTGAGCTAGGCCACTAGGAAATCTCTATTTTCCTTGGCCCACATATCACAACGGTCCAACTCTTCACCAGACCCAACTCGAATAGCAACATCGGCTCATGTATCGCCCTCTTTGGCAGCATGGCCCAACCCCTCTGCCTTTTACCTAACGGCTTGGCCTAGCCAGGCCCACTTAAGAAATACATCATCCGTTCTGAAAAGAACGACGGGATGGTCTCCTTAATGGGCAAAAGACAACGAGGTCAAGGCAAGTTCCTTCGAGAAGTTAGGGCCCTCAACGGCCAGCTTAGTCAATCAACAAGCCACCAAATAGCCCGTTCGTTCATCGTTATCCTCATTCTAGCCCGCCATCCTACAAGGATCCTGTAACATCCCGTATCTAGAGGCAAAAATCTAAGTGCTACAGATGTTGCAGTCATCCATACTAATAACTTCTGGTGACAAAATACGGTAATGGTAATGGTATCCATAATATCAGGAGCACTTGAATATGAACAAAATCAGAGATTTCCAAAAAAAAATATTTTACTGATTACATTTCAAAATAAATTCATATCCAAGTTACATAATCACATATCGATTTCCACGTAAAGACTAATTATAATCATTACGAAATACGCCAAGAGCAACATATGATGATGTCCTCTTGGTTGATCAAAGCAATATAGTCATATTTGACTTAATACACAGCGGAAAAAAACGAAACAATCTGCATTTCCTAATTAGCTATCCGTCAGCCACCTGCTTGTCTCCTGAAGCTTTATTCGCCAAAATGACTAAAACCTGAAAACCTTAACCCTCAGCCTACTCAAATCAATTTTGAGCACCCAAGATTTTAAGGGGAAACAAAAACTTCGAGTCAGGCATAAAGCCTGGTGTGAATAATTCTGTAACATCTCCATTTACTTATATTAAGTGAGACCAAACCGCTTAGCAGAATGGGTTTCCCCTCAATAATATCCTCTTTAAAACATATATTTTGCAAATCCTTTCCTGCAACCAAACTGGTTGATCAAACTAATTATATCAAAATAGCAATATCCTTTATGCTAATAAATGGACTATCTGTCTAAAAATAGGCAATAAGTAGACTATTTGTCCACAACATGTCCGAATCAAAATGGACTAACCGTCCGAATTATTTTCTAAGGGTTAACTACCCTATATCATCTTCCTTGAAAACCTTTTTCAAAATGATTTAACCTTTTAAATCATATTTATACAAGGAAAACATATTCTAAGCTTTACCCTAAGTTATTTTGCCATGCTATATATACTTTACTCAAAATAATGTTGATGGATTTTTATGAGGATTAGCTATCCTTCCAAAACAAGTTAAAACCCTTTTTAACTTGAAAATACTTAGGCTATTTTGCCTATTTAATACATTCGAAACCTTTAAACAACCCTTTCGGAAGGCAACCCCTTCGAAACCATTGAAAGAGACCCTTTCAAAATCATTAAAAGCCTTTCTTTCGAAAGCTTTAAAACATTAGACATCCCTCTTTAAAACCTTTAAATATTGCCTTTCGAAAACATGGGAAAACCCCTTCCTTTTAACCCTTTCGAAACCCTGGGGAACCACCCCTTTCAAAACCATTCAATAAAACCTTTCGAAACAGTCAAAACTCAATCCTTTTGAAAGCATTTTGGGTTCAGTTTGAAATATATGGAAACCTTTCAAAACCATTCAAAATTTCACCCCTTCGTAACCTTTGAAATACATCTCGGTCGAAACCATTTGGATTCTGCCTTCAAGTAGAGCAAAAGGATCGTAAACCCATTAAAGTCGAAAGCATCTGTTTCGAAACCATTTAAAACTATCTCTTTCGAAACCATTTGGGTTTTACTTCAATTATAGAAAAAGGGTCTTAAAAACATTTAAGTCGAAAGCATCTTCTTTGAAACCATTTCCTAAATAAAGAATTGATGGTGTCGAAACCATCCCTTTGAAAGCATTGGAGAGGTGGCCAGATTTTTAGAAAACAAAACAACCCTTTCAAAACCATCTGGGTCGAAAGGTAGGAAGCGGCAACAAAAAGGCTTCGACTCAATCGAAAGCAATCATTTAAAACAAAAGCGCCACCCAATCGAAACCATTCCTTTTAAAACCATTTGACCTAGTCGAAAGCTACTCAGTCGAAAGCCATTTTAGTCGAAAGCAAGCAGGCGCATTTTTAATTTTAAAAAAAAGTAATGCCTCAACCTCTTTGGAATCCCTGGTTTCGACTCCATACCTTCCGCCTACATCCAATTCACTATGTACCAGTAAACTAATACCATAGGCATTGGTTTCGACTGTGTCAGAAGCGAAGATGAGGAGGCGGAACCTAGTGCCGACGGTGTTGAAACAGTGAAAAACATGTAGCAAATAGTTATTTTCACCTAAGCTGCTTCACCTGTCTAATTTTGATTGGTTGCCTCTTTCCTAACCAATAAAAGTACTGCAATTTTTCAAAAGTGTTGCCGACTTTCTAGGGTTAACAAATTTAAATTATTTTGTAAAAAGCCCCTTCTCCTTCCTTAATTATATAAAACATTTAAGTCTCATACCTTAAATAATTTTATATAACCATTAAAACACTTAGGAAAAATCTACGAAAATTCCAGAAAATCTCTTCAAATATGTTTTCCAACATATAAAAATTTCAGACCCAAATTTTCTATTATTTGACCAAAAATAATTATTAACCCAAATTAACATTTTCTTTACTAGAAAATTCATATAAATTCCACATAATTTCAGAAAATTTCGAAAATTGAAACCCATCTCTAAAATATTATTTATGATCTTCATAAAAATTCACAAGGCATTTGTATGTCATTTTATAGGGTTTCACCTTAAAACATGTCATAAAATCAATATGAACATACATAAATCATCAACATGTATATATAATCATTCCATCATTCAAAAACATGGCAAATCAAAGCAAAATATTCAGCATTCATCTAAAAACCGAAAATACAATCAAAAACGAGATGTAAACATTATTTACCTTTGCTTTAGAGATTAAAGAGATTGAGACGTGAATGGATTTGATTTGAATTAGCTTCTTCCTTAGCTTTTCTCTATCTTCTTCCTCTTGTTCTTATTAATGGTGGCCGGCCTTGAGTTATAAAAAATTTCAAATGAAAATGAACATGTATGGATACACGGCCTAAGGGTTTAGGGTATAAGAATGGCCTCTTTTCTATTTTACCCCTCCTCCTATTTCATTTTAACTCTTCTTTATTTCATTTGTTACATGGCATGGCTACCCCTTAATTAAATCAAATCTCAATCCCCTAATTAACACATTATTTTATTTTAGTTAGCTAATTTAATATCCTAAATAATGGTACCAAAAATCTGGGGTGTTACAGACTCCCCTCCTTAAAGAATTTCGTCCTCGAAATTATGATAATGTACATAAAATCAAACAAGAAGGTAAAACATACCATTAAACAAGTCAGAATAAGTATCTCTAATCATGCTCTCAATCTCCCAAGTACAATCCCTGTCATCGTCGCTCCACTGGACTTTGACTAATCTGACCGTCTTGGTTCTAAGCCTCTTCTCATCTCTCGCAACAATACGAATAGGCTTCTTCACTATGGTCAAATCCGGTTCTACCACTAAATCATCTAGCACAGTCGGTGCAATAGTAGTCTCCGGGTCTCTAACACACTTTTCGAGATAAGAAACATGAAAAACATCGTGGACCCCTGCTAAACTGCTTGGTAACTCAACTCTATATGTGAGTTTATCTTTCCTCTCAACAATATAAAAAGGTCCAACGAATCTCGGTGCTAACTTTCTTGATTTCCCAAATCTAATTACACCATTCATCGGTGACACTTTGACAAAAATCTGATCTCCAACTGAGAACTCTAGATATTTTCGTCTCTTATCTGCATAACTCTTCTGTCTAGACTGAGCCTCCTTCATTCTAGCCCAAATGACCTCAATCTTTTCTGCAACTTCTCTGACCAAATTTGGACTGTGAACCAACCTATCCCCGGTCTCTAACCAACATACAGGAGATTTGCATGGCCTTCCATACAAAGCTTCAAACTGTGCCATCCCAATACTAGTCTGATAACTGTTGTTATACGAAAACTCGACTAAATGCATACGGTCTTCCCATGATCCCCTGAAATCTAATACACAAGCTCTTAACAAATCTTCCAAGATTTTTTGAACTCTTTTCGTTTGCCCATCTGTTTGCGGATGGTAAGTGGTACTCATCTTGAGCTTAGTTCCCAAAACTTCTTGCAAACTATTCCAAAACTCACTATTGAATAAAGGATCTCTATCACTAACTATGCTACTAGGAATTCCATGCAGTCTAACCACATTCTTCAAAAACAACCTTGCCAAAACAGGTGCCGTTCTGGTTGACTTAATTGGAATGAAATGGGCACTCTTGGTCAATCTGTCCTCTATGACCCATATACTATCATTTCCTCTGTTCGACCTTGGCAACCCGTTAACGAAATCCATAGAAATAGAATCCCACTTCCATATCGGAATATCTAATGGCTGAAGCAATCCACTTAGCCTCTGGTGTTCGGCTTTTGCATGCTGGAAAATCAAGTATTGCTTTACACATGAACCAATATCCCTCTTCATACCTTCCTAGAAGAAACTCCTCTTTGTATCCTGATACATCTTAGTACCTCCTGTATGAATAGAGAATTTTGAATGATGGCATTCCTCCAAGACTTCTTTCCTCATGCTTCCTACACTCGGAACACATAATCTTCCTTTCTTTCTCAACCTCCCATTTTGGTCAAGACTAAAATCTTTCAAGTCATCGCTCTCGGTTCCATCTCTTAGCTTCCTGATCCATTCAGCTAATACCAGATCCTCTTCCTGTTTAGAAGCAATCCTCTCGATCATCATTGGTCTAACTTCCAAACAAGATAACACTACGGTTTCTCCACTAGACCCAACTTCAGATCTCCACTGCACTCTGCAATCTGCCAATGCTTCCAAATCTTTCCACTCAGCAATCATCGCCAACACGACATTTTGATGTTTCCTACTAAGTGCATCCGCAACTTTGTTGCCTGTCCTTGGTGTGTACTCAATCCCAAAATCATAAGCGACAATATATTCTAACCACCTTTGCTATCTCATGTTCAACTCCTTCTGAGAAAACAAATACTTCAGCGACTTATGATCTGTATATAACTCAAACCTCTCCCCCAAAAGGTAATGTCTCCACATATTTAAAGAAAAAATAACTGCAGCCAACTCAAAGTCATGCGTTAGATATCTAATCTCATGCGGTCTAAGCTGTCTAGAAGCATAGGCAATAACTTTACCTCTCTGCATCAGCACGTCTCCTAGTTTTGTTCCACACGCATCGTTGTAAACCACCAAATCTTGATTCCCTTCCGGAACAACCAACATAGGTGCATGGGTCAATAAGTGTTTCAAACTCTGAAATGCTTCCTCACACTTATCGGTCCACATAAACTTTACATCCTTTCTCGTTAGCTTGGTCATCGGTGCCGCTATCCGCGAAAAATCCTTAATGAACCTGCGATAATAACTAGTTAACCTAAGGAAACTCTTTATCTCTGTAACTGTCTTGGGTCTCTTCCAACTATTCACCGCTTTAATCTTAGTCAGATCTACTGACAACCCCTCCTCTGAGACTACATGATCGAGAAACTTCACTTCCTTCTTCCAGAAGTGACACTTTGAAAACTTTGCCTTCAGCTGATGCTGCCTTAGCGTCTCAAGCACCACTCTAAGACGAACTTCATGCTCTCTTTCATCCTTAGAGTATATCAAGATATTATCTATAAAAACCAATACGAACTATCCAAGTGCTCTTGGAAAACCCAGTTCATAAAATCCACAAAGAAAGCTGGCGCATTAGTCAGTTCGAACAACATAACTAACCATTCGTACGACCCATATCTGGTCCTAAACGTCGTCAAAGGTATACCATCCTCTACTACCCTGAGCTAATGGACACCTGTCGCCAAATCCAACTGCGAGAATACCTTGGTTCCACTCAACTGGTCGAACAAATCGTCAATCCTCGACAGTAGATATCGATTCTTTATCGTCCTCTCATTCAACTTACAATAACCGATACATAGCCTTAACGATCCATCCGGCTTCTTAGCAAACAATGCGGCTGCTCCCAAAGGCGAACTACTCGACCTGATAAAACTCTTGCCTTCTAAATCCACCAACTAGACCTTTAACTCCCTCATCTCTGTGGGGGTCATCCTGCTTGGCGACCTACTCACTGGTTCTACTCTCGAAACCAAATCTATTCGAAGCTCGATGGCTCATTTCGGTGGCAATCCAACTACAGGCTCAAAAACATCTGCGAATTCACTAACCATGCAAACTCGACTCAACTCATCATCCAATTCCATAACACCCAACAAAGCATTCACTTCACCGCTAGAACCTTCTACGGTATAAACAATCTGATCACTACAATCTGGGTGTCTAAGCGATATTTTCCTATTCTGGAAAAATGTCCTAGCATCGTACTCACTTAACCAATCCATCCCCAGAATAATCCCGAACCTCTCAAAATCAAACACATGCAAACTGCAAACAAAAGTATGACCTAATAGATCAAACTCTAACTGGTCACATCTCAACCCTAGAGTTGCATACCCTCCTATTGGATTCGCAACTCGTAAGGAAGTAACTAAATATGTGGGTTCTAGGTTATGCTTATCCATCAAACATCTAGATATAAAAGAATGCGATGCACCAGTATCAAACAGAATGCTAACAGTCATACCATGAATATGAAGCGTACCTCCCAAGACTGCCTTTCCTTTCTCCTAGGCTGTTGGCTTAGAAGCAGCGGGCTCCAATGCATACACCTTGCCTTTTCCATCCTTAGTGGGCTCCTTGCACTGGCTCTTATAATGGCCAATATGGTCACAGTTGAAGCACCTGACATTCTTCTTTCCAGCCACTTCCTTAGCCTTCCCAGCACGACAATCATTAGCAAAGCGCCCCTTCTTGTCGCACTTGAAGCAAACAATCTTAGACTCCCCTTTCTTTGCTGCTCCACCCTTCTGAGCACCTTTCTTAGGAAAGAACTTCCTCTTCTTATTCTGCCCAACCTGCACCTCTTTAGCCTTACTCTTCTCTAGAGAATTAAGGATCTCCTCATGCCTTAAGGCCATCTCCACTACAAAATCAGAAGGATATCTGATATGAGGTAATGTGGTCCTAGCAACTCAGGCTTCAACCTCCTGATAAACTTCTCATTCCTCTTCATCACTGTACAACTAAAGCATAACCATATCTGGCCAACTCCTCAAAGTTTATAGCATATTCCAGGACAGACAACTCCCCCTGCTCTAACTCATTAAACTTCATGATCAGAGCTGACTGTGCTATTGTAGACATAAACCTCTCCTGGAACCTTTCCTTGAAATCTGCCCATGACAAAGTTTCCTCATTAACACCAGTGGTCACACTGTTCCACCAAAACAAAGCAGCTCGCTGAAGCTGTCTGGATGCCAAACTCCTCTTCTTCTCATCATTAAGCCCCAAATCTGCAAAAATCCTTTCGCGGTGCAACAACCAATTCTCTACCTCTATAGTATCCTCTATCCCCAGAAATGGCTTTCCCCCAAGCTTAGCGTAATCTCCACTCAGCTTAGCATAATGGTTAACTACCGGAACTTCCAGAACTCCTGCTCCTACAGGATCTCTTCCTACCATTCCAGCTGCAACACCAGCTTGCATCATATTCACAAAAAACTAATACACAACTCCCTTGTCCACTTGCGGGACTCCAGCACCTACATTCTCTAATTGTCCCTGACCTTGAGTTCTCCTTATACTAGGTCTGGCATTCCCATCGGTGCCCTCCCCTCCTAGGTTAACTCTTCCTCTTCTACCTTCCATATATGTATTCAAACCTCATGAGATACAGAAGAATAACCTAACAAGGATAGGAGACTAGAGATAAAGCGTAAACTTAAATATAGCAAATACAAGTACGTCACTATAGCGTTATCCCATACCCCAATCTTACTCTAATTCCTTAGGATTATATTTTTAAAACCATTTTAGTTTAAAGTTTTTCATAAACCATGCTCCAATACTAAGTTGTAACATCCCGTATCTGGAGGCCAAAAGCTAAGCGCTACAGATGCTGTAGTCATCCATTGTATTAACTTCTGGTGACAAAATACGGTAATGGTAATGGTATCCATAATATCAGGAGCATTTGAATAAGAAAAAAATCACAGATTTCCAAAAAACAATATTTTACTGATTACATTTCAAAATAAATTCAAATCCAAGTTACATAATCCCATATCGTTTCCCAGGTAAAGATTAATTATAATCATTACAAAATATGCCAAGAGCGACATATGATGATGCCCCCTTGGTTGATTAAAGCAATATAGTCATATCTGACTTAATACACAGCAGAAATAAACAAAAAAGTCTGCAAATCCTAATTAGCTATCTGTCAACCACCTGCTTGTCTCCAAAAGCTTTATTCGCCAAAATGACTAAAACCTGAAAACCTTAACCCTCAGCCTACTCAAATCAATTTTGAGCACCCGAGAGTTTAAGGGGAAACAAAAACTTCAAGTCAGACATAAAGCCTGGTGTGAATAATTCTGTAAATCTCGGCTTACTGATATTAAGTAAGACCACGCCGCTTAGTGGAATAAGTTTCCCCTCGATAATATCCTCTTTAAAACATTATTTTGCAAATCCTTTCCTGCAACCAAACTGGTTAATCAAACTGATTATATCAAAATAGCAATATACTTTATGCTAATAAATGGACTATCTGTCCAAAAATAGGCAATAAGTAGACTATCTGTCCACAACATAATAGCAAGGTCCGTTATGCTACAAATGGATTATCTGTCCATACAACTGGGCGAACTGCCCGCAAACTGGACTAACTGTCCGAATCAAAATGGACTAACTGTCTGAATTATTTTCTTAGGTTTAACTGCCTATATCTTTTTCCTTGAAAACTTTTTTAAAAATGGTTTAACATTTTGAATCATACTTATACAAGGAAAACATATTCTTAGCTTTACTCTATGTTATTTTTCCATGATATATATATACTTTACTCAAAATAATGTTGATGGATTTTTATGAGGATTAGCTATCCTTCCAAAACAAGTTAAAACGCTTTTTAACTTGAAAATACTTAGGCTATATTGCTTATTTAATACATTCGAAACCTTTATTTAAAAAACAACCCTTTCGTAACCCTTGAAGGCAACCCCTTCGAAACCATTGAAAAGTGACCCTTTCAAAACCATTAAAAGCCTTTCTTTCGAAAGCTTTAAAACGTTAGACATCCCTCTTTAAAACCTTTAAATATTGCCTTTCGAAAACATGGGAAAAACCCTTCCTTTTAACCCTTTTGAAACCCTGGGGAACCACTCCTTTCGAAACCATTCAATAAAACCTTTTGAAACAGTCAAAACTCAATCCTTTTGAAAGCATTTTGGGTTCAGTTTGAAATATGTGGAAACCTTTCAAACCATTCAAAATTTCACCCCTTCGAAACCTTTGAAAAATGTCTCGGTCGAAACCATTTGGATTCTGCCTTCAATTAGAGCAAAAGGATCGGAAACCCATTAAAGTCGATGGCATTTGTTTCGAAACCATTTAAAACTATCTCTTTCGAAACCATTTGGGTTTTACTTCAATTATAGAAAAAGGGTCTTAAAAACATTTAAGTCTAAAGCATCTACTTCGAAACCATTTCCTAAATAAAGGAGTGATGGTGTCGAAACCATCCCTTTGAAAGCATTGGAGAGATGGCCTGATTTTTAGAAAACAAAACAACCCTTTCGAAACCATATGGGTCGAAAGGTAGGAAGCGACAACAAAAAGGCTTCGACTCAGTCGAAAGCAATCATTTAAAACAAAAGCGCAACCCAATCAAAACCATTCCTTTTAAAACCATTTGACCTAGTCGAAAGCTAACCAAGTCGAAAGCTACTCAGTCGAAAGCCATTTTAGTCGAAAGTAAGCAAGCACATTTTTAATTTAAAAACAAATTAATACCTCAACCCCTTCGGAACCCCTGGTTTCGACTCCATACCTTCCGCCTATATCCAATTCACTACGTACCAGTAAACTGATACCATGTGCATTGGTTTCGACTGTGTCGGAAGCGAAAATGAGGAGGTGGAACCTAGTGCCGACGGTGTTGAAACTATGAAAAATATGTAGCAAATAGTTCTTTTCACCTAACCTGTTTAACGTGTCTAATTTTGATTGGTTACCTCTTTCTTTACCAACAAAAGTACTGCAATTTTTCAAAAGTGCTGCCGACTTTCTAGGGTTAACAAATTTAAATTATTTTGCAAAAAGCCCCTTCTCCTTCCTTAATTATATAAAACATTTAAGTCCCATAGCTTAAATAATTTTATATAACCATTAAAACACTTAGGAAAAATCTACAAATTCCAGAAAATTTCTTTTAATATGTTTTCCAACATATAAAAATTTCAGACCCAAATCCTCTATTATTTAACTGAAAATAATTATTAACCCAAATTAACATTTTCTTTACTAGTAAATTCATATAAATTCCACATAATTTCAGAAAATTCCGAAAATTGAAACCCATCTCTAAAATATTATTTATGATCTTCATAAAAATTCGCAAGGCATTTGGATGTCATTTTTTAGGGTTTCACCTTAGAACATGTCTTAAAATCAATATGAATATTTTACTTAGAGTAATAGTAGGGAACCCCCATCTATGGCTATTCTTGATAGGTTTTTCATTAGTGATGAAATAGAGGATAAATTTCCTATTTGTAGGGTTTTTGGTTTGCCTTACACTTATTCTGATCATTGTCCTATTATTCTCACATGTGAACAACATAGGGTTATTAATAGATCATTCAAATTTGAAAAAATGTGGCTATTAGAATCTAATTTTTCGAATTTAATTAAAAATAAGTGGATTTCTATGAGTTATTATAATATTAGAAATAAGGATAATTCTGCTAAAAATTTTGTTTTGAAACTTAGGGATCTTAGGAATTTTCTTAAAAATTGGAATAAAAATGTTTTTGGTGGTATAAAAATTAAAAAAGAAAATATTCTTTCTGAGATGCTTAAATTAAACAAGATAGAAGAAACTAGACAACTAAATTTAGGTGAGCGTAATGTCCTCGCTAATCTAAAAGAAGAACTTAATTCTATTTTAGAAAAGGAGGAGGTTATGTGGAAACAGAGATCCAAAATTCAGTGGATTAATGAAGGTGGCAATAATACCAATTTTTTTGATAATATGGCTAATGGTAGAAAGCGTAGTAATACAAATAATTCCATTATTGTGAATAATGAAGAGTTAGTTGACCAAAGAGACCTTAATAAGGCTTTTACAGACTATTATAAAGATATTTTTGGTAATAAAAGTAAACACAGAATTAATGCTAGATGGAATGAACTTTATCCGTCTGATTCTAATGTTGATCTTTCTGAGTTAGATAATCCTTTTACTGAAGAGGAAATTCGGAAAGCTATCAATGACATGCTTGGGGATAAATCCCCGGGTCTGGATGGGTTCCCAATTTTCTTTTATAAAACATTTTGGAATGTTTTAAAATTAGATTTAATTAGTATGTTTAACGAATTCTATAATGGAAATTTGCAATTAGGAAGATTTAATTTTGCAAATGTTATTTTATTACACAAAAAATAGGTGCCAATAACTTAAAAGATTTTAGACCTATTTCATTGATTAACTGTTCCATTAAAATTATTTCAAAAGTTTTAGCTAATAGACTTAGTTTAAGAATGAACGATCTTATTGATTGCTCACAATCTGCTGTCATTAAGAGGAGAAATATCACCGACGGTGTGGCTTTTGTTTAAGAATACATTGATGACTGTTGTAAGAATAATATAACCTGTGTGGTTTTAAAATTGGACTTCGCAAAAGCTTTTGATTCGGTAGATTAGGATTTTCTTGTAGATATATTTCTTAGTAGAGGTTTTAGTCATAGATGGATCAGCTGGATCATGAATTTGCTTAGAACTGGTAACTCTAGTATTATGGTTAATGGTATTTTAGGTAATAAGATTCAATCTAAGTGAGGTTTAAGGTAAGGGGATCCTTTATCGCCTCTTTTGTTTAACTTAGCCGTAGATGTTTTCGCTATGATAATTAAAAAAGTGATTGATAATGGATCTCTAGGGAATGTAGTTAATGATATATCGTGTAACGATATATATGTCCTTCAATTTGCGGATGATACCTTGCTTTTTCTTCCCATTTGCCTAGACACATTATTACTCTTAAGTTTATTTTATATAGTTTTGAACTTCTATCAGGTTTAAAAATAAATTTTGATAAAAGTTCTGTTTTAGTTTTAAATGATTTCGAAAAAGTTGAAAATTTAGTTGTTAATACGCTTAACTGTAAAACTATGAATTTTCCTTTTGACTATCTTGGTTTTGTGATTAGACCTACTAAACTTAAACATGATGACTAGTTTATAATCATAGATAAAATCAAAAATAGGATTTCTAATTGGAATGGGAGATTTTTATCGAGAGCGGGTAGATTAGTTCTAATAAATTCTATCTTATCAGCTCTCCCGATCTATTGGATGTTTATGCATCTTTTTCCAGATTGGGTGATTGATAAAATAGACAAAATAAGAAGGGATTTATTATAGAGTGGGAAAACTCTAATAGCAGCATTAAATGTTTAGTAAATTGGGAAACTGTTTGTAAATCTAAAAAGGATGGTGGTTTAGGAGTCATTAATTTGCGTAATATGAATTTGTCCTTATTAAGGAAATGGTTATAGAAGTTTAAGGATATTAATGATAATGCTACTTGGAAAGAAATCATTTCTAAATATTACTATAATGGTAGTAACAATTTATATCAAATTACTCCTTTAGTCATTCGTAAACCATCTAATTTTTGGAAATCTATTTTAAAATGTCATGAGATTTTTAACTTAGGCACTTATACAATAGTTCATTCAGGTAATAGTACTTCTTTTTGGCATGACCGTTGGATTTCCGTTATCCCTCTTAGGATTGAATTTAGAGAGCTATATGAAATCTGTATTTTTAAGTATGCTTTAATTAAAGAAGTTTTTTCACCCTAAAACGACCCTCCTTGGAATTTTAGTTTTAACAGATTTATAGTAGGATCAACACTTAGGCAGCTTTCTTTTCTTTATGTTTGATTAAATCTATATAATATTGATAATGATAATGATAATATTAGTTGGGAATGGGATAAGAGTAAGAAATATACTTCTAATTCTTTTTATAGATTTATTAACTTTTCGGGTGTAACCATAACTCTTTTAAATTTATTTGGAAATCAAATGCTCCTCCTAAATCTAAAATTCATATGTGGTTAATTATGCATGGAAAACTAAATACTATAGAATTTTTAAAAAGAAAAAATATACAATTTGATAATAAATGTTATTTTTGCAATCTGCATTTTGAAGATATTAAACATGTATACTATGATTGCATGAATACTTATTTCATTCTAAATAATACCCTTAAAATCTTTAACTTTAATATAGTAACTAAAATTTCTGATTGCGAATTCTATTGGAATACTTTTAGATTTAGGTTCAAAAAGGATAATAGATTCTTACTTGATACTTTATTTATTATAACTTGTTGGTTTATTTGGTTTGAAAGAAATAAGAGAATTTTTAATAATAATAATAATAATAGTCACTTTAATAAATTGATTTTTATAATTGCTTCATTTTGTTTTAATTGGATCTCTAATCCTAAATATAAATTAGCTAAAAATAACCTATTTAAAGAATATCTTAATGAGGTCAGTAATAATATTAATCTATTTAAACATAAAAATAATATTTTTGACATTAATAATTGTAGTATTAATATTTTTTCAAACTTAAAGGATGATATCACTGTGTATCATAATTTACTATTGATCAAAGGTCCACAAGGTTAATTTTAAATTTGTTTTAGTTTTAGTTTTAGTTTTTGTTTGTTTTAATTTATAGATCTTTTCGTTCTTTAGATAATAGATCCTATTAGCTTTACTTTCTTAGATCTTTTGTTTGTTTTTTTTGTCTTTTTTCTAATCTTTTCTTTATTCTGTCATATTAGTTTTACTTTTGTATCTTTAATTCTATCTCATTTTTACATATATATATGTATATAAATTTCATTTATATACATATATGTGCATCATTCTAACTATTTTCCTTAGTTACTCTTCAGATACAGGTCTGGGCTAGATAGGGTGTTAGTTTCTCTTTACAGGTATACAGGTTTGCTGATTACAGGATTGTTGATTGCAGTGAGGGATTCTTCTCAGTACATCTTCTTCTCCACTATGGCATTCTATTTTCAGGAGGATTCACTCTTTAGCTAGGGGCTTCTTCCAGTTTTACCGAGTCTTCAGAGCAGTCCCACTTCAGATTAGTCACATCTTCATTCCTTTTGAGTCAGCAGCATGGAGCTTCCTTATTAGATGGTGCTGGCTTCCAGTATCATTGGCTTTGAGATATCATTAGTTTTTCAGGTACTTCTAATACCTTAATATCGGGCGGTGGCCATGTCGGAGCTCGATATTGGGGTGTAATGGGCGGTGGCCTTGCCGGAGCTCATTATAGGGGTACTTGAGTTTTTTCCATTGATACTTGTACTTAGATTTGCTACCTGCCAGGCATGTTGGCAGCGCCTTGCTTTATGATATATATATATATAGATATATATATAGTTACATGTGTGCTCTACTCTATTTCTAGAGGATCACATATTTTTCTCAAAAATAAATCATCAGCATGTATATATAATCATTCCATCATTCAAAAACATGGCAAATCAATGCAAAATATTCGGCATTCATCTAAAAACCGAAAATACAATCAAAAATGAGATGTAAACATTATTCACCTTAGCTTTAGGGATTAAAGAGATTGAGATGTGAATAGATTTGATTTGAATTAGCTTCTTCCTTAGCTTTTCTCTATCTTCTTCCTCTTGTTCTTGTTAATGGTGGCCGGCCTTGAGTTATAAAAAATTTCAAATGAAAATGAACGTGTATGGATGCACGACCTAAGGGCTTATGGTATAAGAATGGCCTCTTTCCTATTTTACCTCTCCTCTTATTTTATTTTAACTTTACCTTAGTTCATTTGTTACATGGCACCGCTACCCATTAATTAAATCAAATCTCAATCCCCTAATCAACACATTATTTTATTTAATTTAGCTAATTAAATATCCTAAATAATATTACCAAAAATCCGGGGTGTTACAGATCCTCTAGTTTCCTTCAACCATGTCTGCAAGCATTGAACTTTCTTAGCTTAAAAGAAACTTTGCATATGCCATACCTCTCAAAGCTTGACATCCATTGGGATAGCTCATCTGATATGGACATTAATGTACAATAACCCCTTCTTGTACTTACTGACACCCTAGTTACTCTGCTATAGCCACCTCCTACTCTCATGCCATCTACCATGTTTTAGGGGCATTTCCATAGTATATCGTACTAACTATATGCATCTACCCAATGCAAACCACCTGATGTCCCAACTGGCATGACCATCAACCGTATATCCCCATCAGTGGCCTAGAGTGTTTCTTGGGCTTGTTAAGACCAATCTTAGTCTTCCAAGCAACAAGTTCAGCAACTATAAATATATCATGCATTTCCACTTCATAAGGGTTGAAATGCATTAAACCTTCAAGTATCTTTATATTTTTTAGTCATTTTACCTACTAATCTAGATTGTTATAATCGAAGTGAAATAACAAGAAAATCCTCATAGTGGACATATACCACTTTTCGTCGAACCACTCTAAACTCTTGTCTCTTTACTTTTATGCATACTAGCAACACTTCATTTTTATTTTTAACCTAGATATTAGTTATCGATCGTTGCTAATATATCCTCTTAAACATACTTTTGAGGTTGCCTAAAAATCTAATCAACAATAGGTCAAATATAAAGCCTGGTATGAGTAAAACTTTACACAAAACGCACACATAGTGAGACCATGCCGCCTCAATGCTATCACATACCAACCTATCGCGCCATAAAACTATTGCATACCAAGGCTATCACATACCATCCCATTACACCTTAAAGCTATTACATGTTAACGATATTACATGTCTGACCTACCACAACCCAAATCAATCGCAAGCCACACCTATCGCATGTTTGACCTACCACTACCAAACTAATCGCAAGCCAAACCTATCGCATACCAAACTTCAAAACCATCAAATGTTAGGATTTATAGCTATAATAGGTTAAACTTTAAAGTTATTGTGAGTTAAGGCTTTTAAGCTATCTAGTGTCTAACCTTATACTATCGAGTGTCAAGACCTTTATGCTATCAAGTGCCTGACACGAAAGCTACCAAATGTCTAGAATTTTAGGATATCGTAGATCCATATTTTAAAGCTATCGAGTGTCTAACCTTCTTGCTACTGCTTGTAGAACCCTTATAATCTATCGCATGCCGAAATAGTGCATGCGAAGATGAAAAATTTGTAATTACATGAAATGATTTTTTCTTAATAAATTGATAGCTTGTGACATGGTCTATACGTATGTCATTTATTTAGTGGTCACTTTTGTTTTGTAACATATCTCCTTGACCATTGTCGAAAATTATTCCCCTTTGATTAACCTATTCCTTACTTATTTTCATTAATTAAGATAATATTTTTTTACCAATTTATTCATAACAATTTGAAAATTAATTGGAAAATTCACCAAAGTTCCAAAACATCTTCTTTTACCTTTAGTAAATCAAAAAATGCAATTTTTAATATTTTAAATATTAATTTATACCTGAAATTAACCATTTTCCGCTTAGAAATTTCATAATTAATCATTTGTTCATCCAAAAATTATGAAATTTAAAACCCATCTCTGATTAGATATTAAATTCATCATATTAAAATTTCATGTTATTTGGAGAATAATTGTTCATTTTTACCCTAAAACGTGAACAAATTCTATTTATTTAAATCATTAAATGCATAAAATTCATTTATAATCATTAAACCTTATTTAACATCATTTAAAACATCTAAACATCATCAAATCTAAACCCAAATAGATTTAGAAGGATTCTAGAGAAAGTTTTACTCACCTAGATTAGAATAGCTTGATTGAAATCTTCTTCTTTTCCTTCAAAATCGAGAGCTTGAGCCTTTAGTTTTGATTTCATCTTCCTCTCTCTAAAAATGGTGTCCGACTACGATACGATAGTTGGGTTATATTTTGTTTTTAAACGAGGAGAATATGAAGGATGAGAAAGATGCGATTAAGAGTGTATACATTACTGATTTTATCTTAGGCTAAAATCCCTCTTGCCTTATCTCCTTAATCTATTTTCCTTAATAAAAGATTCCCTTAATTAAAATTTATTTGTTCCCATCCTTTATGGCTGAATTTAATTGTACTTACCACTCTTCATTTAGTTAATATTTTAAGGGCCCTACACCTAATTAATTAAATTTCTCTTAGGTGGTTTATTTAATTAAATTTCTTTAATTATTTCTTAATACTTCATATTATTATTAATTTAATTTCCTAAATTTTGGCATAGCAAAATATGGGGTGTTACAGCCTTTTGGTATTGAAAATCCAAAGGTGAAGCCTTGGGACTTGAAGTAGGACAGGACATATAACTAGAATAAAACTATATATGGTGTGATTTTATAGTTTTACTTTACTTTCGGCTTTCTGTTTATACTTAAAATTTTATACAATTTTGCTAGTTAATAATTACTTAGCCATATTACTTGATCTACATAAACATGCACTTTCATTTGGTAATGGAGCAGGATTTCCAAAATCATAACAGAATTTGAGAAATATCTTTAATATGTCCAACATGAATTATAATACATTTTAAGAGGGACAATCCACTACACGTCCCTCTCTTTTCACTGGTTCAAACTATGCATATTAGGCAACAAATTTGAAAGTTTATTTGGAAGCAATTGGTCTTGAGGTCTGACAATTAACACAAACTCAATATGTAGTTCCCACTATTACAATGAGTGAGAAGATAAATGCTCAAGAAAATGCTACTACCAACAATGCTATAACAGTGAAATTATTATATTGTTTATTAAATAAAAATGAATTTTCAAGAATGTGTAAAACTACTTATGATATTTGGGGAACTTTGCAAGTCATCCATGAAGGTACTAGTAAAGTTAAACAAACTAATATTAATTTGCATAAAAATAAAATGCAAATGTTTAAAATGAAACAATATGACATCATTGGTGATACGTATTCTGGATTCCAAAATATACAACATGATTTAACTTCCTTAGGAGTCACATTTACTGAGTATGACTTGGCATCTAGAATCTTAAACTCTTTAACCGAGGAATGGGAAAGGAAGGTTCTTGCCATTAAAGAGGCTAATGATCTTACCACTCTGAAAGTTGAAGAATTAATTGGTAACCTAATGTCATATGAAGCTAATGTGAAGGCTAGAAAACTACAAAAGCAAGAAAAGAAAACCATTGCTTTTAGGTCGATGATTACTTAAATCTAGATGACAAGGAATTTTTCTTTATTTCCAAGAATTATAACAAGTACAAAAGGTTCAAGCAATTAGCAAGAATTCAAAAATTTGGAAATGGAAACAATAATGATACAACACAAATAAAATACTTTGAATATAAGGAAATTGGACACATGGGGTCTGACCATCCAAAGCTGAACATGAGCAACAAGGGAAAACATGAGAAGTTCAACAAAAAGAAGAAGCAAACTTTTCAAGTGACTTGGGGTGATTTAGATGCATCTTCTTCAGACATTGACAATGTTTAAGAGGAAGCTAATGTATGTTTTATTGCTCACACATTGAGATACAACCCGAACTTCCTTTCAATGATTTACTAGAAATAACTATGAAATTAGATGATAAATATAGGAATTCAAAGAAGACTAATAAAAATAAATAGGGAAGCTCAATAAGCCAAAACTAGAAACGAGAATGCTTAAAGAAGAGAAAATTATTTTAGAAGAGGAACTAGAAAATTCGCATGTCTTGTGAAAATTTAGCATCCCAGAAATCTCTCTCAGAAAAGGAGTTAAAATCCTATAGAGATGAGAAGTTGAACTTTCAAAAGAAATTTGTGAGCTTAAGAATAAGTTAGAGGATACAAATAATAAAGTAATAGATTTAAAAACTAAGCTTTATAATTTAACTCTAAATGTTTCAAAATTTAACAATGGTAAAGAAAACTTATCGCATTTGATAAGTATTTCAAAACGAATTAACAGAAATGGATTAGGGTTTAATTCCAAATTTAGAAAATAAAGTCAAAATACTGTTAAGACTAGTGCAAAATATGCTTCTTTATGTACTAGTTTTAGGAAACCCAATATTCAAGACAAAACAAAATTGGGTAGAAGTATAAAAATATAGATACCAAGAACAAAGAATAATTCGATTAGGAAAAGGTATATATAATTTTTTTCTTAGAAGGATATAATATAGAAAATTTATTTTCATAGATTCTACCATACCCTCCTAGGTATGGTAACCTTAAATTTAATCTCCAGGACCCTAACTTAGAAAACGAGTATGAACTAAATTCATTTATTTTTGGATACCCGAAGTAAAACGAAGAAATGGATTATCGATAGTGGATGCTCCAAACACATGATGGGAAATATGGAAATGCATACAAATATATTTTACATGAATGGTAGAACCGTTGCATTTGGAGATAACTACAAAGGCTATGTTATAGAAGAGGAGATGTCACACATGTCGATATATTTAATTCCCTTTTAACTTTAAACGTTTTACTAGTTGAATACCTAAAACGTAACCATTTAAGTATCAACCAGCTTTGTGACAAAGGTTTTTAATTATCTTTTGAAAAAGATAGGTGCATTATTTTTTTTATCAAAATGGCAATTTCTTCTCCGAAAGAATAAGAAACCAAAACAGTTAAGTTTTGAATAAGAATAAATAATTTTTTTTCATGTAAACTTTATAAACAAAGATAAATTAGTAAAAAATGACATTGTTAGAGGTTTACCCAAAATGAATTTTAAAATAAACAATTTATGTGACGCTTGTTAATTTGGTGAACTTAAGAATCTTCATTAATGCTAAAAATGAAATTACCATAGAAAAATCTTTAGAATTATTCATTTAGATTTATTCGATCTAATGCAAGTCAGATCAATAAATCACAATAAATATGTTTTAATAATAGCTTGTCATTTTTCAAGATATACATGGACTTTCTTCCATGAACATAAAAGAAAAACTTTCAAAAAAATTATAATTTTTACAAAAAGAATTTAAAACTTAAAAGATTTAAAAATTAAAAATATAATAAGTAACCATGGCGGAGAATTCAAAAGTGAACGGTTTCACGAATTCTGCAATAAAAAGAGGATTAGTTATAAACAAATTTCCCTAGAACACCATACTAAAATAATAATGTAGAAAGGAAAAATTAGACCTTAAAAGAATGTACGAGAACACTGCTGAGCAGTAGCACCTTACCATAGAACATCTAGGTTGAGGCAGTAGGTACTACATATTATGTGTTAAACCATGTTTCTTTAAGACCCATAACTAAGAATACATTCTATGAACTCCTCCAAGGTAGAAAACCAAAAGTTTCATATTTTAAAGTTTTTTGACTTAAAATGTTTTTTAAACACTAAAGACCCCCTAGGAAAATTTGATCCAAAAGCCAATGAAGAAATTATTTGTTAAATATTTGGTACAAAGTAAAGAATACATAATATTTAATAAAAGAACCAATATAATATAAGAAACTCTATGTGTGTCTTTTGATGAGAACTTTATGACAACATTGAAACTAACCTCCATTGGCACATCAACTGATGTGCATGTAAATGTGCATATATTTACATCCATATTTTCTCTTTTTATTTTAAATAAACATCATATTTGGGCATTTTTACATGTTAAAACCAAAATTCAATTATTTTCAAACCATCATATTTTCATCTTCATTCAGGGGCAAAATGGTCATTTTTGTGCATGTGTTAATTTAAGAATTTTTACTTGGACAATTTTTTATGATTTTTATAGGATATTTTGATGCATATGGAAGTGGGATTCATGATGATATATGCATGCACAAGGAAATAAAAAGGAATGAAGAGGAAATAATTCAAGTTCAAGATCATGGAGGACCCCACCCACTTACCTAAATGTACAATTAAGAACTAAAGGACAACTAAGTGGAGGTTAAAGCTTCATGCACATCAAATGATAGATTAATTAGTGGGTAATGGTTACTTGGTGGCCACACTTCCTAAAGGGTATTTTGGGAAGTTCCCTAAAAATTGAATTGGGGTTTTATGCATGTATAAATAACCCTCTTATGTACATGTAAAGATCTTCTACTCTTTCATTTTACTTAGGAAATTAAAAGAGCAAGTTGTAATGGCAATGTTTCATGAAATAAAAATGGCTTCCAAGCCTCTTTCTTCTCTCTTTTCTACATGCTTTTCTTTGTTTTATTGTTAATTTTTATTTCTATGCTCTTTTTTTTAATGTTCGTAGCTTAGATTTACATTTATGCAAGTAGTGTAGCTTTAATTTTTATGCAAATAGTTAGTAGTTAATCTCTCTTTATTTCTTTGCTTAGTTTTAATTTCTTTGCTTTTTAATGTTGAAATTTACAAGTGTTGATTTGATAACACAAATGAGTAGCTAAACCCCTTCAATTTAGGGATAATGAAGCTCTCTAGCTTTATGTAATTTCAACATTTTTATGATTTATGATCTTTTTGTCTATGCTTCATGAAAGTGAATTTTGATGTAAGTTTATACAAGTGGGTTTGATAGCTTATATTGCTTATGAAAATGAGCTATTCTTATTCAACATAAACACAATTTACATCATCATTTGCTAACTAATTTTTGATTTTGAAATGAAAGTAAAAATAAAATTTGATGATCTATATTACTAGTTACAATAGTAAATAGATCATACTTAAAATAGCTTTTGCTTTGGCTTCATTTTCATGAGAATTTCTATGTGGTATAGTTGTTGTATTATAATTTGATGGTTTGAGTTATGTTAATTAATAACATAAACAAACAATACTTATGATAAATACAACAATTATTTCACTTAATATCAAAGCTAGAGATCATAAATTATTGTTTGTTGATTTACAAAAATATGAGAGTGGAATTATCCCTAAATTGTTCTCTAGTCCAATAGTTTTTAAATCACATTTCAATTCTAGCCTTAGCTTTTTTTTGTAGTTAACAATTTCCTCTCACTTTGGTCTAACTTGATTGAATTGAAAATTTTAAAATCTTAAAAATTCCCTATGGATCGACCCGTACTCGCCACGTACTAACTTTTGTACATTGTGCGCTTGCGGTAAATTTTATTTGAAATTTTTCGACTAATTTCTAAACCGATAGAAAATTAGTCGATTAACAAGTTTTTGGCGCCGTTGCCGGGGAATGATTTTGATTTTGATTTTCTATTCTTCGAATTAGTTTGTTTGATTTTAATGTGTGTTTGTTTTGTGTGTTAGTTTGCATTAAAAAAAAGAATATTTGTGTGTGTTTGTGTGTGATTTTTGATTGCATTTTATTTGTTTGCTTTTCTAATTTCATTTGCATTTGCATATATTTAAAAAAAAACAAAAACATACACAATTTAAAAAAAATTCACTTTTGCTTTCATTTACATTTTGTTCAGATGTTACAATAGTTGTTTGATTTATTGTTCACTATTTCATTTGTTTACATCTCTCAGTCAATCTCCCCTCAAAACAAACCACTATACTCCTCCTGCACGCTGACTTACACTACCACACTTCTTCAATTCGAACCATACAACACACAGTAGTGCCTATTCATTTCACCATACATATACATCAATCATACTTCTCCACTACCTGCCATACAACCTGTTCAACATCAATACCAAACTGCCACAACATCCCACTGATTCAAACAACCATCACCACCAGTGCTCCTACCACCTTACAACATACAAAATTCCCTCAGCTTCACCACATCCCAACAGTGCAGCAAGAAACAACTACATAAACACTTTAGCCAATCACCAGTCTCCCTGTCCCTCCCTGCTACATATCAAATCAACAACTACCCTCAAACCCATACTGTCAATAACAGTCATACAACAACTTCATATTCACAACATCAAGTTCTCACTGCCTCAACTGATTCTGACCATCGTTCGGTCACAATAGCCCACAAAACTGCCTTTCGCCTCCACAGTGCCACCAGCATCACGACAATGCACTTCCTGTTGCACATCCATATATCTGTACCATTCCTCTGCCTATAACTCCACTGAGCCACTCAAATATCAACAACTTCCCATAATTCAACCAAAGCCTCTTCATAGTTGCTGCCTGTAGCTTGCACTTAACCAAACTAAAACCCAAACCTCTTCGTCCTTCCATATCAACATACTCAAAAACATACAACCAGCCCCTTCAAACGGCTCCTCCACCAAACCATTACTGTTAACATCACTACACACCAACAACACCACAAGCAACATCACAATCTACCTCAATCTTCTCCATCACTGCTGTACATTTCATCCCCCTACATAACGACTTCCTTCTACAGCCTACACTTCCATCTACTTCACAGAAACCCACCACATAGCTATGCACAACCATCACATCCTCCTGCCTTCCTACCAGCAACAATACAACACTACTGCCTCAACAAGTCTACTTCCCTCTTCAACGACTTTCCTGAACTCCACACTTACCCCTGCTCTTCACCATCACCACTGACTTACAGCAATCACCACTACTCCCCCTTACAACCTATCATCTAGCAACTACAGACAACCATCTTCATACAACTACCTAAACACCGCAGCCTTCAACCACAAACCAACCGCGACCAATTCTCAAACCAACACACAATTTCACCGCAACATCACTACGCTTAACTCCCCAGTTCTTCCCCCTGCCTCAATCCATGTTCATCCTTCAACTATCAATTAATGCATTGCCTGCTTCTTAAACCCATCTACATCAGCCGCTACTGGAACCCAATCGCCTTGAACTTCAAATGCTGCAGCCGCCACATCGAATCACATCAGAACAAGCTCACTATCATCCTCTCTGCCAAGAACTCACGCAACAGTGATTGACCACCACCGCACTTTACGACACCGAAACCTCAAACAAACTCCCACCACCCGTCAATTCGATCATAACCAATCGCCTTCCTTCATCTCTTCGCCTTCATACAACAGCAGTTCTCCCACCTTCTCCAAATCGCCTACACGAACCCCACAACCAGAGCAACTACAACCGCCTAGCCTACCACCCAAACAGCCGCCTCCTACAACCTGCGAGAACTAAGAATTGAATTGAATTAAAAGAATTGATTTTGGAAAAATTGGATTCACGATTTCTCTTCTAAAAATTAAATAGAGGGAGTGCGTGTTGAAAATTGTATACGAGTACATCTGTTGTATTTATTTTGTGCCGGGTTGAGACCTTTGGGGCTTGTTTTCAAAATTTTCCCCCTTTTTCCTCTTTTATTTTGTCTTTCTTAAAATAAATAAATAAATAAAGGAGTCTCTTTCTTTTTTTTAAGAAAGAAGTTAGTGCGGTTTCAAAAGAAGTTAATTTGGTTTCGTGTCTCTTAAAAAAAAGAGTTTGTTTTCATTTTGTTTCGTTTTGTTATCCTAAAAAAATTAATTAATTTTAAATTTGTTTCTTTGTGTTTTAATTTGTTTTAAATTGTTTCTTTTTAATTTTAAAAAAAAACCTTTCAATTTTTTGTTTACTTTGTTAGAAAAAAGCAAAAAATTGTATATATATTGTTTTTTTCAAGTTGCCAAAGCAGAAAATCAAAAGGAATTGCTTGCCAAAAATTGTTTGCTCCGCTGCTTAGCTTGCTTAAAAAAAATATCGCCGCTTAAAAATAAAATTGCTAAAAATTCTGCACGCTCTAGTATCGTGCCATTTTCCCTTGTTTTTATTTGAATTGCATTGTCGGTTGCTTGCATTTGCATTTATATAAAAAAAATTCAAAATCCAAAAACAAAAACAAACTTCATTTTAGTTGCATTGTAAATTCACGTTTAATTTCTGCTTTGCATCCATCTCATCTTATTTTCTTTTCTAAGGGCAATACCCCCAATTCACATAAGGTAAGGGATTTCATCACCCTTTCCTTAGCCCACAAACGCATTTCATCGTAGAATTTGACTAATAATAAAGGTTAGACGTTGGACTTAAGGGTGTTGCGAGCTCATCTAGGGCTTAATTGTATCTTCACAATTGTTTTCTTTGAACAATTTTATTTCTTGGTGTCTAGGCTACGGCAGAGTAATAACCATTTATAAATATTACGGTGATTCATAAATATTATAGTCGTTGTTCTTCTGAAGGTACTTAAACCTTCGGTTGCATTGCTACGGTGATTCGTGGTGCACCGATAACCCCTGTCCGTTACCTGGCTGAGAAATATTTTTGTTGATTTAAGACAATGTGTGATTATACAATTTTGGGTTAGGAGCTACTAAGGACAGAAAACTATAATTAAGTCCTTTGCATTCATTTAGTTGCATTAGTTCATGCATATTTAAAAAAACAAAAAAATCCAAAAGTTCAAAAACAAAAAAAAAATTGAAAATTCAAAAACAAAAACAAAAATCAAATTTCCACTTTCTAAAAACAAAAATCCTTTTGGTAAATATTTAAAAGTTTGAAAATTCAAAAACAAAATAAAAGAAAAAAAATCAAACTTCAAACTTCTCTTTTGAAAATAAATTTCACTTGGTAAATATTTTTCTTCCTTAAAAAAACAAAAACAAAAATCAAAACAAAATTTTCACTTCGTTTTTCAAATCTTCTTTCATTCTCTAAGCTCGATTCTAACTTCTTTCTCCTCTCGACTTTCACTTGCACATGAGTACTTGGACTCGTGACACAACAACAATTCATTGGACTCGCGACTCAACAACTAATCGTTTAACTCGAACAGACGATCCTCCCGAAATGGCGAACGAGAACGCCCCTCGAACTCTTATGGATAGAATCTTTCCCGATAGAGTGTCTATTCCATCTTGCATCACGTTACCCGCCCCTACGGGTAACCATTTCGAAATTCACTCGAACCATATTGCCACGCTTCCGAAATTTGGCAATTTCAAGCACGATGACACATACATCTTCTTGACTAAATTCAAATAAGTTTGCGCAACCATTAAACTCCAACAAATTTCCGATGACAGAATCAAGCTTCGATTAATCCCATTCGCTCATACGGATTACGCTGAAAAATGGTTGTACAGCTTACCATCGAACTCAATTAAAACGTGGGAAGAATTCGTAAAAGCTTTCTTAAAAAAGTTCTACCCTTTGGAAAAAACGAGTAGAATTCGAAATGAAATTGTAAATTTTCATCAATTCAAAGGAGAACCATTCCAAAAATATTGTGAAAGATTCAAAGAGCTTTTGATAAAATGTCCACACTATAACTTCAAAAAATGGACGATTTGCCAAATCTTATACGATGGACTCGAAAATAGCTCATGAACCATGCTCGAATCAATGTGCCAAGGCAACTTTCTTGCCCAACATCACGACGATGCTTGGCAATTTGTTGAAAACCTCACCAAAAAATCATCCCAATAGGAACGTTCGAACGAAAAATCAATTTACTCACGATCGAGTGCACACTCGATAGAATCTTCTTTTGCTTTGGAAGCTAAGATCGACGTAATGATTAAAAAATTCGATAACGTATTCTCATCGAATCAAATGAATCAAGCTTCCCAACCCATGTGTTATAAATGCAACGATCCTAATTATATAGCTGATCAGTGTCCCAATTCTATCGAACAAATCAATGCTTTGAATAAAGCCAAAAACGACCTGTTTTCTCCAACGTACAACCCTGGTTGGATAAATCATCCAAATATTGCGTGGAACCAAAACAATCCCAACACGAATACTGTTCTTCCAAATTTTCAAGCATTTCCGAATAATGCTTCGAATCCTCCCTTTCAACCCAACAATTTTCAACCAAACTTTGTGGGTCCGTCCCATAATCAACTGCAACAATCAAATTTTCAACCAAATTCTACTCATCCACCTCAAGACGATTAACGTTTAACTTCGCTTGAGAAAACTCTTGAAACGTTGGCTAAGCAACTACTCAAAGCCTTCAATCAAACAGCAATTTGCAAAATTTATTGACTTCATATATGCAAAACACAAACCAATCAATTGCAAAACTCGAAATGCAAATGAGTCAATTAGCCATGTCTATAAGTGATAGCAAACGAGGAACATTCCCAAGCCAACCCATTTCAAATCCCCGAAATCAAAACACAAATTCAAATCAAGCCCATGTTGTTCAAGATAGCAACGTCACCCAACTGAATGCTAGCACAAATTTACGTTCCGAAAAACAAATTGATAATCAAGTCGTTAACCCAAACAGTTTACCGGAAACTTCTCTCGACACTTCTAAAACAATGAACGAAGCTGAACAGAACGTGGAGCCAAACATTGAATCGAATGCCAATCAAAATTCTTCTTCTACTACTCGAGTAGACCCGCCTACCAAGTATCGTGTTCCATTTCCACATCGTCTTTGACCCAAGAAACACTCAGACCAAATGGAAAAGATGTTGGAAATTTTTAAACAAGTGAAAGTGAACATCCCGCTTCTTGACATCATTCAGCAAGTCCCCACTTACGCGAAATTTCTTAAGGACTTGTGCACCCAAAAATGACACACTCAAGTGCCCAAAAATGTCTTCTTAGCCACCAGTTTGAGTGAAGTTTTGTCCCAATCCATGCCCATAAAATACAAAGATCTTGGCTGCCCTATGATTTCGTGTACAATTGGAGACAAGACGATTAACAAATGCTTGATAGACATAGGCGCGAGTGCCAATTTGATTCCATATTCCGTGTACGAACAATTAGGCTTAGGTGAGCTCAAACCCACAAAAGTAATGCTTCAATTCATCGATCGTTCCATTAAGAAGCCCGTGGGAGAAATCGAGGATGTGCTCATTCAAGTAGGGCAATTCATATTCCCTGTTGATTTTATCGTTCTCGAAACACAACCCGTGACAAATCCCGCGAGCCAAATCCCTTTGATTTTAGGCCGACCATTCTTAGCCACCTCAAATGCCTTAATCAATTGTCGTAACGGTTCGATGAAAATCTCTTTTGGAAACATGACTTTGGATCTTAATATTTTCACTCTTGAAAGCCAATCGAATGAACCTCGTGACTAAATGTTGGAAGCTAGTGCCATTCACAAAAATTTTGAAAATGAAACACTTGATCTTAACGATGAACGCGAGGCGGAGTACGAAAAATTGTTTCATGAAATTCCCAACGAGATTAAACACACTCTTCCTTTTGAATCGCTTCCAGTTGTGTCCGAATCTCAACCCAATTCTTCGATCAAAAAACTCCCGAAGTTGGACCTCAAACCACTTCCCGACCACCTTAAGTACGCATACTTAGGTGAAAACGAAACATGTCCTGTCATAATTTCTAACGATCTTTCTCTTGACTAAGAAACTTCTCTTCTCTCTTTTCTTTCGAAAAACAAGGAAGCAATTGGATGATCGATCTCCGATATAAAGGGAATTAGTCCCGCTCTTGTTCAACATCGCATCCATTTAATCGATGATGCCAAGCTTGTTCGTGACGCGCAATGAAGGCTTAATCTAAAAATGAAAGATGCAGTGCGTGATGAAATTCTTAAACTTCTCGACAACGGAATCATTTACCCAATCTCCGATAGTTCATGGGTTAGCCCAATTCACGTTGTACCGAAAAAGTCTGGGCTAACCATTGTCAAGAACGATTCAAATGAACTTATTCCAAATCGTACTCAAACGAGTTGGCGTGTTTGCATTGACTATCGAAAACTAAATACCGCAACACGTAAAGATCACTTCCCTCTTCCCTTCATCGACCAAATGCTCGAACGTTTAGCCGGCAACAAATTCTACTGCTTCCTTGATGGTTATTCCGGCTATAACCAAATTCCAATCGCTCCTGAAGATCAAGAGAAAACGACTTTCACGTGTCCATTCGGTACCTTTGCTTATCGACGTATGCCATTCGGACTTTGTAACGCTCCTGCTACTTTCCAACGATGTGTGGTTGGAATCTTTTCCGACATGATTGAACGCTTTCTAGAAGTTTTTATGGACAATTTCTCTATCTTTGGCGATTCTTTTTCCGAATATTTACATCATCTCGAGTTGGTTGTAAATCGATGTAAAGAAAATCATTTGACTTTGAATTGGGAAAAATGCCACTTTATGGTCAAACAAAGCATAGTCCTTGGACATATCATCTCAAATAAAGGCATTGAGGTGGATAAAGCGAAAATCGATGTCATTGCAAACCTACCCATTCCCAAATCTGTTAAGGACATTCGATCATTTCTAGGACACGCTGGCTTTTACCGACGCTTTGTGAAAGACTTTAGCAAAATCGTTCGTCCTTTGATGACTCTTCTTGGAAAAGACGTTCCTTTCGATTTTAACTCTGATTGTATCTCTACTTTTGAATGTCTTAAGTGCGAACTCGTTTCTGCTCCAATCATTTGCGCACCCAATTGGGATCTTCCATTCGAAATAATTTGTGATGCTTCGAACTTTGCTGTTGGTGCGGTCTTAGGACAACGCATCAACAAAATCCTTCATGTCATTTACTACGCAAGTATGACTTTGAACGACGCTCAACTCAACTACACAACAACCGAAAAGGAGCTTCTAGCTGTCGTTTTTGCTCTCAAAAAATTCCGACCATACTTGATAGGTTCACACATTACTGTGTACACGGACCACTCTGCGCTTCGATATCTCTTCGCTAAAAAGATGCCAAATCCTGTTTGATTCGTTGGATCATTTTACTTCAAGAACTTGACCTTACAATTAAAGACAAAAAAGGATCTGATAAAGTCATAGCCGATCACTTGTCTCGTCTTCCGAATGCATCATATTCTTTGCCAATCAATGAAAACTTCCCCGATGAACAACTTCTTTCAATTTCTATCGATCCATGGTACACTGATATAGTGAACTACTTAGTGACTAAAGAAACTCCCTCATCTTAGTCCAAACAGGACAAAAGCAAATTCATGTCCCAAGTGAAATATTTCTATTGGGACGATCCATACTTATTCAAATATTGCCCCGACCAAATCATCCGACGTTGCATTCCGGATAATGAGATCAGGAGTGTTCTTTCATTTTGCCACGATCAAGCATGCGGTAGACATTTCGGTCCTCGAAAAACCATGGAAAAAGTGCTTCAGTGTGGTTTCTATTGGCCTTCTCTCTTCAAAGACTCATTCGAATTTTGCAAAACTTGCAATCGATGTCAAATGCTTGGACGAATTTCTCGATGAGATATGATGCCTCTAAACCCCATCCTTATGATCGAAATCTTTGATATTTAGGGTATCGACTTTATGGGACCATTTCCCAATTCTTTTGGAAACTTGTATATCCTTCTCGCTGTCGATTACGTCTCAAAATGGGTCGAAGTCGTTCCTTGCAAAACCAACGACCATAGAATTGTTGTGAAATTTCTCAAAGAAAACATCTTTGCGAGGTTCGGCACACCTCGCACAATAATTAGTGATAACGGAACCCATTTTTGCAACCGTTCTTTTGAAACTTTAATAAAAAATACTCTATAACCCACAAGCTATCCACTCCGTATCATCCTCAGACTTGTGGCCAAGTTGAAGTTTCAAATCGAAAAATAAAACAAATCTTGGAAAAAACTGTTAACAAAAATCGAAAAGATTGGTCTCAAAAATTGACCGACGCGCTTTGGGCTTACCGTACTGCTTTTAAAACTAACCTTGGGATGTCCCCATTTTGTTTAGTTTACGGTAAAGCTTGCCATTTACCTATTGAAATCGAACACAAAGCGTTGTGGGCAATTAAGAACTTAAACTTTGATCTTGAGAAAGCTGGCAAAAACCGAAAACTACAACTCAACGAACTAGAAGAACTTAGGAACGACGCGAATGAAAACGAGAAAATTTACAAAGAAAGAACCAAAAATTTTCATGACAAGTCAATCCTAAGGAAAATGTTTTTGCCTAACCAGAAAGTTCTTTTATATGACTCAAGACTTCATTTATTCCCTGGGAAACTTAAATCAAGATGGACCGGACCATTTGTGGTACGAACTGTTTTTCCACATGGTGCCATAGAAATAGAAAACCCTAGGGATGGATCGGTTTTCAAAGTGAACGGTCATCGTTTGAAACCTTTCTTCGAATTTCCAAATAACCAAGAGGAGGAGCTCATGATCCTTCATGAGCCAAGCTACGTCTAGCAAGAATGTTAACCCTCTTTTGTAAATATGTATATAGTTTTCCCCGTTACACTCATTATATCATGCATTGACTATGGGGACACAGTCAAAACTAAGTGTGGGGGGAGTCCCATTTTAATTTTTTTTAGTTCCATGGCATTTTTGAATTTTCATCTTCTTTTAACTTAAAAAAAATCTCAAAATTTCTAAATCTCAAAAACATTTTCTTTTAGCATTTTGATTTATTTTTAAAGAAACACTATGGGATACATATAAGTTTTGGTTAATAAATTGAAATTTTTGAAAATTTATTTGTTTTAACAAAAATAAAAAATGAAGTTTGATTACAAATAAAAATGGTTTAACTAGTATATAGGAAGGTTCATATGTGTTAATTATGAAGTATGTTCTAATTGAAAATCTTTGTTTAAAAAAGTGGTAAATTTAAAGTAAAGGATATAACATTTTTATGGTGCTAAGATGATTTTGCAAAACTCTCTCTTTCTATAAAAAATTGAAAAAAAACACAAAAAATATATAAGTAAAAAAAATAAAAAATAAAAAAAAACATTTGTATATATATGTATATATATTTTTAACACCTAGAGTCATGTGTTCACACTCGTGTGTTCACTCGACATGCTCTGTACCCTTCTCACGTAAGCCCAAAAGGCAGTGCATGATCGGTATATCTGACCTAAGTTTATCCGAGTTAGGTGTGTATATATATAAAAATTCTTTTTAATAACGCCTACAGTCGATAAGTGTTCACTCGCCACGCTCTGTATTCCCCTCACATCAGTCCGCAAGGCAGTGCATGGGTAATATATCTGGGCTCAGTTTACCCGAGTTAGGCATATGTAAATATTGTTAATAAAATTTTCAAATAAGAGAGAGTAAGCAATTGAAATCAAAGCATCATTTTAACTTGTTTGATTTGACTTGTTATTGGAAAGAAATTAAAATACCACATTGATAAACTTTGATAATCAACTAAGGATCTATTTCATAGTTGCACTATGTTATCAACCGAAACAACGAGTTAAACTATAGCTATTTGTTACGATAACTTTGTGTTTATTGGAAGTTTCGATGAGTAAATGACTTAAATTTTCAAGACAATGACCAGAACTTATATTTAACTTATTTGTGTCTATTTAAAATAAATCTTTCATTTGTAAATACTTTCAAAAACTTGCATTCATCCCATTGTAAATAAATCTTGCACTTTGTAAATATTTTCACTTTGCATTTGGATTTTGTGGGTAGTATCCGCTGAAAACCCTCATGAGACAACACTCGTCCTACTAGGAACACCCAGAGGTTTAACGGCTTGTTGCATACACTCAATGCAATCGTGCTCCTTAAGAAAATGGATTATTTTAGTTTTCCTTTATTCGAGGACTAATAAAACGATAAATCCATTTTCGTAGGGAGCACGATTGCATTGAGCGTATGCAACAAGCCGTTAAACCTCTGGGTGTCCCCAGTAGGACGAATGTTGTCTCGTGAGGGTTTTCAGCGGATACTACCGACAAAATCCAAATGCAAAGTGAAAATATTTACAAAGCGCAAGATTTATTTACAATGGGTTGAATGCAAGTTTTTGAAAGTATATACAAATGAATAGACACAAATAAGTTAAATATAAGTTCTAGTCATTGTCTTGAAAATTTAAGTCATTTACTCGTCAAAACTTCCAATAAACACAAAGTTATCGTAACAAATAGACTATAGTTTAACTCGTTGTCTCGGTTGATAACATAGTGCAACTATGAAATAGATCCTTAGTTGATTATCAAAGTTTATCAAAGTGGTATTTTAATTTCTTTCCAATAACAAGTCAAATCAAACAAGTTAAAATGATTCTTGGATTTCAATTGCTTACTCTCTCTTATTTGAAAATTTTATTAACAATATTTACATATGCCTAACTCAGGTAAACTGAGGCCAGATATATTACCCGTGCACTGCCTTGCGGACTGATGTAAGGGGAATACAGAGCGTGGAAAGTGAACACACAAGTGTGAACACTTATCGATTGTAGGCGTTATTAAAAAGAATTTTTATATATATACACCTAACTCGGATAAACTGAGGCCAGATATACCGATCATGCACTGCCTTTCGGGCTTATGTGAGAAGGGTACAGAGCATGGCGAGTGAACACACGAGTGTGAACACATGACTCTAGGTGTTAAAAATATGTATACATATATACATCAACCCACAAATGAAAAAGCTATGGAAACAAATGTTTTAGAACATAATGATATTTCGAAATCACCCTTAGGAATTTTGAAAGATCACCCGTAAATAATGCAATTGAAGATATTAACATAAAAGTTGATAACTGAAGACAATTAACTCAAATGGTCATGTTGCCTTCATATCCAATATGGAACTAAAAATTATAAAGACCGTACTAAAGACGACCATTGGATTTTAGCAAAGCAAGACGAACTTAACCAATTTTAGCAAAATAATGTATGGGAGCTTGTACCGAGATCAGAAGATTAATCAATTATTGGTACAAATGGGTATATAAAAATAAAGTCACCGAAATTAGTAAAATTATACACAATAAATCTAGACATGTGGCTCAAGGCTACAGTCATGAAGAAGGTTATAATAAACCGCCCCGAAACGGACCTAATTTTTATCCAATAAAAGCCTATCGAACCTTAGGCCCATCTCAAGGCGAGTTGTTAAGTTGATAAAATTAAATAATACACATTACACAAAGCTATCTATCTATGCTTTCAGAACCTCACAATGGAATGGATAAAATATAATATCAGAAACAAGTACCCATCTCATAAGAAAACCATTTCAAAAATATAACATGTTAAAAACTACAACATGTTTACATAAAGCCTTCATAGTACTATATTCCATAATAAAATTACTGTTTGAACTGGGTACAAAAGATATATTTTAAAAAGTATAAATATATAGATATCTGCTACAAGTCTTCACCTCCACTTTCGTCTCCTAAATCAGCACTGTCTCCTCTAACATGTGTCTTGTAATGAGGAGTGGGAATGTCCGCTCAAATGAAAATCTCAAGCTTTACCATAATTATACTCGGGAAGTATTATTTAGATAAGAAACATGTCTTACATATTTAAAACTATACCATACTAATAACTTTAACTATAAGCCCAAAGGCCTTCCCAGTCCAATTCCAAAACTCCAATGCAACTAACATCAATGATTGAAGAGAAAGCACCCAAACCAATGAATACTCTTTATTGGAGATTAGGCAGAGTCTAACCATTCAATACCCATAAAATAAGCAAGTCCTCATCACTTAATACCTAACCCATTTCCAAATTCTACCACAACTATCATTAACGATGCAAGGGGAGAACCTCCAAACCACTTAATACCTCTTTCCTGGGAACTTAGGCGGGCTATGACCCTTTAAGATTTATAAAATAAGCAGGTCCCCATCATTTAAGACCCAACCCAAGGCGGGTCCCTACATGGTTCTCACTAACTGACGTCGTAAGAAATCCCATTAGGTTACTTAATACTTCTCCTAAGAAAGAGGCGGACCCTACCATAGTCATTTAATACTCTAACTCGAAGTAGACCCCTTCTAAAGATTTCATATACCGTATTAGTAGCGTAATTTATGACCTATAACCTAACCATGACATCTCAGATAAATCCGACTACTCGTAGGTACTGGTAGCCAGATTGGCTAGGCAGATTTACCTTATAGAATTGGGACTAACATAACGTAAACTGGGGTTATTTATTATAGGCGATGTCCCACATCAATCCGCAAAGCTACACCGCTAGTAGCCAGATTTAATTAGGCAACCTTTCATGTAACTTGGACTGACCTCACATCCCTAAAACTTAGTCGTACTTCATATGTATACAAATTTTATACATACACCATCCTATAAAATTAATAATTATGGCCATATAAGTTATCCCTTTATTACGCCTTTAATTATGGATTAATTCCCATAATCATCAGTAACTACCTTCCTAAGTAATTAATGTTATTTACTATCATATTAATTCTATCAATACGTTCAATACGCTATATTTATTACATTGTTATTAACTTTAATAATCAATACGTTAATATTATTTATATATACGTATGAGATTCAAATAAAATATTTCCAGTCGCATGCAAAGAAAATGCTTATTAATTTAAATGTCAAACTCGTACAAGTCCCACACTCTAAACAAAAGAATAGCTAATATCCTTAGCCAACAACTTGACTTGTAAACAAAAAGGAATAATACCGAACTTATCTCATATTAATATAATAGAATTAACTCCTCTATTCAAGGAACAAACTTTACAATTTAAACCTTCTATATTCTATTCAGCTTTTGCAATTACCACCTTGGAGTGAAAAAGGGATTCATACTTATTTTAATTTACAGAAATAAGCCTATAATTAATAAAAATCATACTTTGCACACCATTTCTAACTTTTTTTATTATTTTAGAATCCTTTAATACTACAAGAAAAATCAAAAGAAATGAAGTGGAATGGATTATAAATTGCTTAAATCTCAACACAGATGCGATTCTACCATATGAATACAAAACAATTGAAATTCCAACATATTCAAATATTGACATTTATTTAGGGAAATTCTAAGGGTTTTAGATGTTATGTTTTTGTTTACTAAAATTTCCCAAGGCATACATCAATTCCAAATAAATACTATTCAATTACAAAAATGTGAAAAACTTAGTATTTCCACTCACAGAGAATTGTTTGCTTCCTAACTAGATTTGATCCACCATGCCTAATTTCCTTTCAGATCTTCTTCTTTTGGAATATACAACAAGTGAATTGTATATAGAAATTAGATCTAGAATCAGAAACTACAGAGGAATAGAATTAGAAATCAGAAGAATTAAGTATCCAAACATCTTACCTGAAGATTCTAACTGATTTTGGAATTTAAAGAAGAAGAAGATGAAATCTGATTTATACCGCTTCTAATTCTCTGTTAGATCTTCCCCTTTTTGAATATACAATAAATATTATATATATATATATATATATATTAGATTTCAGAAATCAAAAGATAGAGAGGAGAAAGTTTGGGAATTTAATATAAATTAGAGATTAGAAATTAGAATTACTTACCAGAAAGTTTACTTTTTCTGAAACCCTAAGGGAAAAGAGTTTGGAAAAGCTTCGATGTTGCTAAAGAATTTTATGAGGAAAAGTGGGGGTCTAGGGGTCTATTTATAGAGGTAAGAAGGAACCAGAACCATCGGATTAAAAATATAAAAATATGAAACGTCAGAATAGCCAAAACCGTAGCCGCCACCTCTAAGTAGCGGTCGACCGCCACCATCCACCGATCAACCACTAGCGGTCGACCGCCACCATCCACTGATCAATTAGTAGTGGTCGACCAGTCATAGTCGAGGGGCCAACCACTCCCCTTCATTATTGGACGTTTTGTTTCATTTTCGATTATTTATTTATTTATTTCATACTTAATTTAATTATATTAATTACCCAATTAATCATACGTTAACCCATGTTAACTTAAACGTTTTCACAAACATTAATCTCAGCCAATATTTTGAAATTCAAAATTCAAACTTTTAATTTCAAATTCAAATATTTAAATTTTAAATTTGAAAAATTCAAATGTCCATAACTCCTCCGTTTGAAATCCAATTTCAACATATCATATAAGGAAATTGATCAGAAAATCTCCATGGACAGAATGTTCCAACTTCCATAACCAAATTCTGACATTTACAAAATTTTCATTTTTAACCTTATTTTAATTATTTAATTTCTTATTAAATTTCACGGGGTGTTACGTTCTTCCTACCTTAAAATGGATTTTGCCCCCGAAATCACCAAGGGCAGAAAGTGTAATGCGCACTTAATAATCATGTTATACATCTAGTTTATATACAATAATCTACACAACCATCTACTCAGCCAAAAATGCAAAGTGATTATGTATGTAACATATTATAGATGACCTCAATCCTAGCGTGAATGCAAGGTCGTGACATATAGGCATGTATGCAAGCATCCTAAATTCACATAAAGTTCTATATGAGTGCAAGAATAACAGTAAAAAGTATAGCTGTTATCCCGCCTTTTGGCAAGGTTGTGACACTAAGGATTTGACTAGAGACTGAAGAAAATGCGTCCCAAAGATCGGTTATCTACAGGTCCACAATGGATACATGAAAACTTGGTCCGAGTCTGGATCGAGCTACAATTAGCATGGTATGACAAGCAAAACTATAAAAGGTGACATTCTAAATTTCAGGTTGATCGGAGTTCGTATACTCAAGTTACGGATCGATCAAGATCCATGTAGAACACATCCATTTCGTATCCATCAGCCCACGTCCATCATTTCGTATCCATCCAGACCGATACGAAATGAGCACAAGTCTATCACTCGGCATCCATCCACTTCATATCCATCATGCAATACGCCTCCCGGATCGATCATAGTCCACTTGCTCCATAGCTACCCATTTCGTATCGATCACACTTCTGCATATTTCGTATCTATCAGCCAATTGATCGATACGAAGCAATGGGCCAAGCATCGATACGAAACCACATACAAGCATCGGTATGAAGAGCGTGGCCTCGGATGGATACGAAGGAATAGGTAAATTCGAAGGAAACGATCTTTAGGCAAGAAACATGGATCTCCACAGAACTTTCGCCACGTTATCGATATGAAGTCTATCGATACAAAAGTATCGATACAAAAGTATCGATTCGAAGCCCTCAGCCCTACTTGCAAACTCAACATTGGATCGATTATATCTCTCAACCTACAAGTCCAAATGCTATGAAATTTTCACAGGAGCTTGCATATCAACTCAAGAGCTCCCCTGATCGATCGCAGCTCGATTGGAGCCAATCTTGATAGATACGAAGACAACAAAGATCGATCCCAAACAACCCCAGGTCGATCTGGTGGGCCCACCTATGCATGAGAAAGGGTATTCCGAGTTTTGGGGCAGATATTTCCAGATCTACTCCTATAAATAGCACTCCTATGCCAATTGAAAATGGACTTTTGAAGCTTCTACGCCGTTACTCTGCTGAAACTCCATTGTAACTTGAGTACTAGTGATTTGTACTGTTGTAAATCAGTTGAGAACCATCAATAAACAGCAAAACCTTTAAAGTAGACGTAGGCTACGAAGCCAAACCACTATAAATTCTTGTCTTTTTCTATCTCTGCTTACTTCTCTTAGTGTGATTGTTATATTAGCCTCATTTTCCATTTAATTTCTTCATTCTAATCTCTTCAATTACATCCGATGAGTGTTGTGCCCATTTTTGGTACAAACACATTGGTGCTTTCACTGAGAAAACTCCGTTTTTCTCTGATTTCGTGGATTCCCTGCCGTTTTTGGATTGCTAAAATCTAAGGAGGAGATCCATATCTTCCTTCTAGTAGTTCCTTCCATTCTACTCAGATTACTCTAGATCTAGGAAGAGCTACATTCAACATGGTGCGCACTACCAGAACTGCTTCCAATGCTGCAGATCTAGAAGGAAGGGATAGGCAAAATCCCACACAGCTGACCACAACAGGCCAAACGTCAGCAGGAGCTCAAGATCTACTTGGTCCGGTGACTAGAGAGGAGCTCTAGACCCTTACGTAAGAGCTTACACTGAGCCGTCAGGAGTTCACTCAACAGATATGTGCCAACATGGAGCTCTCAAACCAACTGAACGAGGAAAGGCGAGGGAGATCTAGAAGGGAGCATGCCTCTTATTCCTTATCTGAAAGCTCAGCATCCTCTGACTTCAACCACAGATCTACACGTTGCAGATTGGATGGAAACTACGTAGAAGCCTCCGGGCATCACCATGTTGTGAATCTTGGACAAGCCGGGATAGGTCCTTCTATAAGGCATCAAGCTGGACCTTCCTCCCAAGGAGGAGCACTTCCTTATCATACCATTCATGACCATGCAGATGCTGCTATAGATCTGGAAGTTGAGATCCAGATGCAACCAGATCCAGCCACTCGTCAACACGTTTATGCTCAGGATCCTCATTTTCCTAAAGACTGGGAGCCAAGGAGGCATGGAACGAACCGTAGACAGCGACTAGACCATCCCCGTAACATGGAAACCGACCATGCCTTGGCCCCGAACATCCAGATGCCTGACATTCCAACCATGATACGCCAAATGATTAGAGAAAGTTAAGTCCTCACAAACGATGATTGGGGAATCTCCCGAGGTCACACTCCATTTACCAATGACATTCTCTATGCAGAACCACCCCATCGATTCAGGGCCGACCCTGCCGGTGTACGAAGGAAATTCGGATCCTAACCAGCATATCCTGAAATATGAATGGCTCATGAACGCCGCTCGAGCTGACGATGCGGTTAAGTGTAGAGGCTTCTCTATCTCCTTGGGTGGCATTGCGACTATGTGGTTCACTCGTCTACCACCCAGATCTATTTCATGTTTCGATCAGTTGGCTACTAAGTTTGTTGACCAGTTCTGTATGCATGCTACGAGACCGAAGGATGTCAATATCTTATCCAGTGTTACTCAAGCTCCAGGAGAAACTCTTAGGCATTATCTGGAAAGGTTCAATGCTGCTTGTGCTGAGGTCAGCAACCCGAATGACAACTCTATTCTGATGATATTAACTAAAGGGATCGATCCTGATTTCGAATTTGGTGATTGGTTAGCTGTGAAACCCCCCGCTTCATTGGATCGTTTCTATGCTAAGGCATCCCAGTTTTTTAGGAGAGAAGACGCTAGACGATTTAGGAAGCAGGACTTTGTGGGGGCCAGTTGTGAAGGCATTCAGAGCAATGTTGAAGTAAAGCAGACCGGTGAGAATTCTAGTAAAGTATAGTTGAACATACAGAACAAGCAAGGTCAACAGAAGGGTAGGAGGTCAGGAAAAGAAGAGAGACCCACATCGTGGGAGATCCAGAGCTCCTGTATTCGACCGATATACTCCCTTAAACACATCGCTGGAAAATGTTTATCTTCAGACTTGTAATACCGGACAGTACAAGAAGCCAGCTCCGAAACCGTCATCTGAGAAACAAATTCAAACCGGGAAGTTCTGTAGGTTCCACGATTGTTACGGCTATAATACTAATGAGTGCCGTCATCTGCAAGATATCATCGAAAGATTGATTAGAGAAAGAAAGTTAGAATAGTTCGTCCGGGCTCCATAGGATAGAGGTGCGGGTCTGTCTAATCCAAATCAAGGTCAAGGCCAAGCAAGACCTGAAGAACCCACGCGTACTACCGAGAGGTTGGTAACTAATACTGTAAGTGGTGGTCCTCATCCGGCTGATTAGAGCGGGAAGGAAATGGAGTCATATGCGAGTTCAATTAGGCACATGGACTTCGAATGTTGTAGTAATACTGAGGATGGGACCCTGGTAAAATAACAGAGGATGATGGCACACGACATCGTTTTCAGAAACCGTGATGCTGAGAGAGCCGAGGCCCCCACTATCAATCCATTGGTTATTTCAGCCCAAATAGGTCATGCTTGGATAAAGAGGATCTTAGTCGACAGCAGAAGTTCTGTTAATATACTTTTCAAGCACGCTTATGACCAAATGAGGATGGAAGCGAAAGATTTGAAGTTGTGCCAGTCACGTATACATGGCTTAAATGGAAGTGCAACCATACCAGCTGGGATGGTAGAGTTACCTGTTGAGTTGGGTATTGGAGATCGCTGGAGAGTCTGGATGTTGCACTTTGTTGTGTTGGACATACATTCCCCTTATAATGTTTTTTCGGGCCGATCGGCCCTCGCAGATTTCAGGGCAGTGATTGCCCCTAGGTGTTTAACTCTGAAGTTCCCCACTAATAATGGGGTCGGGGTGGTACATGGTGATCAGGCCGTTGGACGCGCCTGTTATGTTGCAGAGCTGCGGGATGCGCAACGGAAGGAGAAAGGAAAGGGTGTAGAGGAATCTCTCTACGTCTGTTTTTCAAAAAATTAACAACTAACGCCTGGGCCTAGGCTCGGGCGCCATAACCAGTTCCTTAAGGACCTTGACCCAAGAGACAATAATGATGAGGAGGAAGTCAAAGATCACCAGGCTTCCCTGGTAGAGTTGACGATTGATGTTCTGATCCATGACAATGACGATTCCAGAATGGTAAAGGTCGGGTCTCAAATCAGCCCCCATATGAGATAGGAATTGGTTGATTTTCTCCGGGCGAACCTCGATGTGTTTGCCTGGACTCATTCAGACATGTATGGGATCTCGCCAAACATCGCGAGCCATGCATTAAATATTGACCCGCGGCACGTCCTGGTGAAACAAAAAAGGCACGATATGGATCTAGAGAGATCTGCTGCTCTGAAGAAAGAAGTGGATAAACTCAAGACTAATGGGTTTATTCGTGATGCTTTATACCCGGAGTGGGTATCGAATCCGGTGCTTGTCAAAAGGTCGAATGGAAAGTGGCGAACATGTGTGGACTACTCAGATCTGAACAAAGCCTACCCAAAAGATAGTTTTCCTCTTCCCAGAATTGATTAACTGGTGGATTCAACAGCCGAACATGAGCTCTTATCTTTCATGGACTCATACTCCGACTACAATCAAATCCCGATGCACCTTTCGGACCAGGAACATACCAGCTTCTTCACATATCTAGGACTCTATTGCTACAAGGTGATGCCGTCTGGAGTTAAAAATGATGGAGCAACTTATCAGAGGCTCGTAAACCGAATGTTTGCCGACCAGATCGAAAAGACTATGGAGGTGTACGTGGACGATATGCTCGTGAAGTCACGACTATCCATCAACCACGTTAGTGATTTGGAAACAATGTTTAACATACTCTGACAGTACAGAATGAAGCTCAATCCATTGAAGTGTCATTTCGGAGTTGCATCAGGAAAGTTTCTTAGATTCATTATCAATGCCATAGGAATTGAAGCCAATCCTGAAAAAATTTGGGCGATTCGGAATCTCGAAACTCCCAGAACCATAAAGCAGGTGCAAAGCCTCAATGGGAAGGTGGTGGCCTTAAGCAAATTCATTTCCAGATCTACGGACAAGTGCATTCCTTTCTTTGATCTGATCAGAAAAGGAAAACGGAAATTCAAGTGGACAGAGGAGTGCAAAGGCGCATTCCAAGCACTAGTTCAACATCTGGCGACACCACCTATCTTGTCGAAGTCGGTTGATCATGAGAGATTAATTGTATGTCTATTTGGCAGTTTCGGCAAACGCAATCAGTGCTGCTTTGATTCGAGAAGAGGATCGGATCCAATGACTGGTCTATTATATCAACAAAAGATTAACTAAGGCAGAAAGAAACTACCCGAAGGTGGAAAAGCTGGCTTATTGTCTCGTTATAGCCTCGAGGAAGCTCCGTCCATATTTCCAGGCTCATCTGATCACTGTCTACACCGACCAACCATTGCGGCAGATCTTAACACGACCTGAGACATCTGGTAGATTACTTAAATGGAACATCGAGCTAAGTCAATTTGATATCACTTATACACCAAGGCGAGCTATTCAATGAAAAGTTATGGCAGACTTCATTGCTGAATTCACCATGCTAGAGGATTTGTCCTAAGCCAGTGAATCTCACAAGTTTACATGGAAGTTATACACTGATGATATAACAACGACGGTTGCCCAAGCGCTGGAGTAGTACTCGAAACCCCAGAAGGTCGATCAATATGCTATGCTTTAAAGTTTGACTTCCACGCAACTAACAATGAAGCCGAGTACAAAGCTTTACTTGCTGGACTTAGGCTTGCCAGAGACTTGGGAGTAATTGCTATGTAAATTTACTGTGATTCGCAACTGGTCGTATGCCAGGTTCGAGGGGAGTATCAAGCCAAAGACTGGAGATTGGCTACCTACCTTACTCGGGTTCAAGAAGTGTTGAATCAGTTCGACTATTATGCTGTCCACTATATACCCCGAGAGCAAAACTAGAAAGCTGATTCTTTAGCGAAACTGGCTAGCATCGGTGAAGCACAACAGATGGGACTTGTCTCGGTGGAGACACTTACTGTCCTAATTGTCAATCAGCTGGAGATAGACTTGGTGCATGAGGCAACACCCGAGAGAGAGTCGTGGATGACTCCGATTAGAAATTATCTTAAGCACGGAACATTACCCAAACGCAGAAGCGAGAAAAGACAGGTTCTCCAAAAAGCTTCGCGATTTATTATCCAGAATGAATTCCTGTACAGGAGGGGATATTCTGTTCCTTTACTCCGGTGTATCGCCCACGATGAGATCAAACGAGTGTTACATGATGTGCATGAGGAAGAGTGTGGCGACCACACCGAGGGGCAAGCCCTTGCTAAAATGATACTCAGATATGGATACTACTGGCCAACCGTGAATCGAGATGCATCAGATTATGCTAAGAAATATGATAGGTGCCAGAAACATGCCATAATTCCAAGAGCCCCGCCTACAGAAATTACCCAGATGGTTAGTCCATGGCCGTTCACTAAATGGGGCATTGATATAATAGGGTCTTTACCCCTGGCCAAAGGTGGTGCGAAGTACGCCATCATTGCGGTTGACTACTTTACTAAATGGGCGGAAGCTGAGCCCCTTGCTACTATCACGATGAAGAAAGTAATCAACTTTGTTGTACACAACATCATCTGTCGCTTTGGCCTCCCACGAACGATTATAACTGATAACGGAGCCCAATTCGATAGTACCGAGTTCAAAGATTTCTGTCAACACTACCCCATCCAGAAGAAGTTCTCCGCAGTGGCTCACCCTCAAGCGAATGGACAAGTCGAAGCTGTCAATATGGTTATCAATTCCATTTTGAAGAAACGACTAGAGAAGGCTGGAGGTAAGTGGGTCGATGAGCTCCCCATGGCCTTATGGGCATATCGAACTACCTACAAGTCTGCGATCGGCTATACTCTGTTTGCACTTTCCTACGGTTTTGAAGCCGTTATTCCAGTTGAACTAGAAGTACCTTCTCACCGTGTGACCTATTATGATCCAAAGACGAATGCCATCCTACTCGCAGAATCACTGGAATTATTGGATGAGAAGCGTAAAGAGGTTGATTTGAGGGTAGCTACACATCGCAGTCGAGTCGCTCGATTATACAATGCTAAGGTCCGACTCAGAACCTTCGAAATTGGCGATCTCGTACTTAAACGAATTTATCCGGTCCCTTCACACATGAAGCCGACATGGGAAGGGACGTTTTTCATTGAGCGAAGACTTGGAGATGGCATATTCAAATTATCAGCTTTTGACGGTCTCACTACTAAGGGCATGGAACAGTGAGAGTCTTCGCCGCTATTACATATAACTAGCTTTTATTCATTTAGTCTACTTTTCTTTTGAAATTTGTTTATGCAATTTTAGAATTTGAACTTGTAATAAGGAAACCGACTTTGCCACACTTTCTTATTTCAGCAATAAAGCGCAGACTCATCAAGCCAGATTGGTGATTCTTGAAGTGCATCGTGCGACCATCACGATGTACGAAGAGCTAAGTCCTATCCTACGGTGGGACTCATTCAAATAGGGATTGATCGTGATCCAACCGGTCACTCGCTAAGTGAAACCCTGAGCTCGGGGGCAAGCAATGATAAAAGTAAAGAAGGATTGAAACACGACGATCCTCCAATGAACTCCAGCTCCCAGAGTGTGAGCTGAAGTACAAACTCCAAAATCTAGGCTCGCGGAGGATGGATTCGTCCATCCACGACCTCGCCTCAATCCGGGCTCGAGGAGGATGGATTCGTCAATCCATGACCTTTCCTAAATCCGGGCTCGAGGAGGATGGATCCGTCCATCCAAGACCTCGCCTCAATCCAGGCTTGAGGAGGATGGATCCGCCCATCCACGACCTCGCTTCAATCCAAGCTCGAGGAGGATGGATCCGTCCATCCACGACCTCGCTTATTTCCAAAGCCCGAGGAGGATGGATCCGTCCATCCACAACCTCGCTTATTTTCAAAGCTCAAAGAAGACAGATCCGTCCATCTACGACTTTGCTTACCAGATCAAGGCGGATGCGATCCGACCATCCACAACCTTGACCAACTCCTTGTTCCCAGAGTGCGAACAAAATCCTAATACTTAAACAGATGTGATTAATCGTCTATCAACTGACTTTAGATTTCCAGAGTGTGAACTAGAGTATAAACATTAAAACGAGTGTGACCGACCGCCCATAAAATAACTTATGTCCCCGGAGTGTGGACGTAATTCTAAACATTAAGCAGGCGTGACCAACCGCCAGCATACAAGTCTAATCCCCAGAGTATGGATGCAAATATCAGCAAGCGAGTGAGTGTGATCCGACCACTCAAACTCGTGTCACTTTAACTTTTGTTCCGACCAAGTTAAGTTAAAGTTAATGAAGGCGGAGGACCACTGCCGACTGACTACTTCGATTCTCCCTAGTACTGGGGGCAGAACTCAAGTACCAGCTGTTGGCCAAGACGACGCAACGTTGAGACTCGACTCGACGTTTGATTGTGTCCCGAAGCCATGACTTTAGGACTTAACGACCGGACTCAAGTTTGACTCAGAGAATTAAGCCTCACGAGTACATTGAATGGAAATGCAAGTGCTAAAGTACTTAGACAAATGAACACAGAGTTATGCCGAAAACCAAAAAGAAATTTTATTTCCACCATTCTTTGAGAAAGGAAGTACAAAATCTGTTCAAAGAATTCCTATAAGCGGGGCCAAGCCTGCATCTATACATGGCCTACAAAAAGCAAAAGAAATGCTTATTCTAGCCATCTTAAAAGAGAGGAAACAAAAATGCAAGTCTACTCCTTTGGTTTTCTATCCTTCTTGCTTTTCTTCAGCGTGGACCCGCTCGAGCTACCACTCAGAACCCTCTTTGAACCTTTACCTCCCCGGCCTGCTCCAGCTAGCTTGTCTCCGGCCGGGGGAATTGAAGCAGAAGCAGTCTCCTCCTGAGAACTCACAGGGACCGGAATATCCTCTGTGTGCGGAACTAGAGGAATGGTGGCACTCTCAATGTTAGAGGAAGGAGGCACGCTAGTCTCGATGATAGTGTCACCCGGAGAAAGGACAAGTATTGGGACTGGACCGGGACCTGCCATACCACCGACAGCTCTACGAGCCTGCTCAGCTTGCTCGATCTCGTCCTTGATTTCCTCCATTATGTGCTCTTCTCGGTCCGCACGTATACCCATCAAAACGCTGCTGGTCGGACCCGAGGAGCCCGTTATGACTATGCCTTCATTAATATTGAAGGGCACTTTGATACTTGGATCACTTTGATGGATAAAGAGTGTTTCCATCAATTGTTCATCAAGCATGCAGCTGCTATCGTGAATCTCCCCAGCCGGAGTGGTGACCATTGCGATTGTAGCCTCTGTTGTAAGCGCCTCTGGCTCGTAATAAATGTCTTGAGTTGTAGGAGGGTCGGCTGGTGCAAAATCTAAGACTGAATGAAGATAGGAGAATATATTAGTAATATCATCTGATAGTGCTCCTACATTTTGAGGAATATGAGAAGTGTCCAGAATACCTTCCTCGTGTTGGCTCCCGTGTTGAGCTAACGTGCCTTTCGAGCCGTGCTTGATTATCGGGGAGAGATGTGGCCTATCAGGATCATATTCCGGAACAACTTGAGGATCGATAGAAGAAGTAGGCTCAGATTAGGATGTCGGAGGCACTTCAGAATCGACTTCGTGATGTTCAATCCTGAATCCTTCCCTAGCTTCCGGATACATGGAGGCCAGTTTTTCTTTCTCGGGAGCGATGGTTGTTTCGTGGAGAACTTTAGGCTCATCTCCGAATAGCACTTGAGCTTCTAGTTCGAACTCATCGACAGTTGCAGCGTTGCAGATCACCCTCTCGCCCTCTAGCAGGCGATTCCAAGCCTTGTATAGTTGGAAAGGATAATCTTCGCCGAGCCAGTTTAAGTTGCGGTTTCTTAAGACATTAACATTGTATGTGACTAGGAGATCTTCAAATTCGCTCTCCATCCTGGCCTCAACCGCTTTAACTCCCTTTCAATCCTAGCGTCGGCCTCCTCGGCCTTTAGATTCGCTGCATCCCTCTCTCCCCTAAGCCTTATCGTCTCCTCACATGCATCTTGGGCCACTTTACTAGCTTCATCCTTCTCTTTAAGTGCCTCAGTCAGCTTCTCCCTTAGCTCCTCAACTTCTTTCCGCACCTCATCTCTTTCCCGGATGATAACAGTGTTATAGTGACCCATCTCCTACACCAGGTCCATGTGAGTCTTTCTCATGTTTTCCATGGACCGCCTAACCTCTTCGGCTCTCTGGTCAGCCTCCTTCTCCATTTTCCTTGAAGATTCAAGTTCATTGGTGAGCGTCGTTATTATTCTTCTTTTTTGGGAAAGGTCGCTCTCCAGTTTCTCGATCGTTTTAGCCCGTTCGAGAGATACCGCTGAAACCCTTTCAGTCGTCTTAACCCACTCCCGGTACTGGTTGTACACATCATGCACGTAATCTTGTACCAGTTTTTCTATGTCGTTTGGGATTCTTTTCAAGTTTGGAGGGAAGTGGAAGCCATCGAAACAAATATTCAGAAAGTCTTTCTTCAAATTGGTGATTCGAATGGCTCCCTTCCCTGTGGTCTCTATACCAGTCGGTTCTGTGACGACGGGAGCTTCTGTTTTAGTTCTACGGCATTGATCGCCGAATTTCGGAGCGTGAGGTGGTGCTATTTGATGTGCAGTCTCGAAAGATGGCCTACCAGAGCCAGATGGTTTTGAAGGTCCTTTTGATGGTGGAGATCGTGACCGAGAGCGGCACCTGCTTTGATATGACCTTTCTTTCTCCCTATCATGGCGCTCACACTCTTGGTTAGAATAATAGTCATGACCATAGTATCTCTCGCTCTCATGGAGATGTGACTCGTAGCGCGATCCAGATGAATGGTGCGAAGAGCGGAGGTTGCTGAGCATGGACCCTTACTTCACCATCGTGTCTGTAAAATGAAAAGAGAAGCAGAATTAGTTATCTCCAGAAATTCAGAAGCATGTGATTAGAAGTCGTGTAGTGCCGTGAAGTGTGTGTATGCATGTGCAAACCCCCTAACCGATCGATTGTGGTAGCCTTGCTCATTGGAGTTGGATGCCCTATGTCTAAAGAAGTTAGGCCTGCGCCAGTTCATGGTGGGGAGTGGAACCCCTCTAATTCAAGATCATGGAACGAAGATATGTCGTTTGGGATAGGAACATCTGACAATCCTCTCAATGATCCTTTTGTTTGTGGAGAAGAGGTCTCCGGACCTATAGAACATGCAACGGGCTGAGTTGTTACAACGGTCTTATGCCTCTTGGCTTTGTGGATGAGGGTTTACCCTTTCTCTTTGATTCTAATGATCGAAGGCCCTACGGAGGTACAACTGTGGGCTCATGTCTAGCTGCTATACTCTTATCATCGCCCAATTCAATGATTGTAACCCCAGGTGCACTCTGAGCTCCCTAGACTGGGGGCACAATAGGAGCCCATCTTCCACTATGCCTTACTGTGGCCACTCTAGGAACCCCTGTTAGCCTAATACTCTGGCCTCTTTCAATGAGCCCGATGGCGATCAAGTTATCATCACAAAGAACCTTATCTATTTCTCTAAGTTTGGCGAGCACCGCTTGAAGCATTATCACTATCTCCTTGAACTGTGCTCCTTCGGGCCGTGGAATGCGAGCTATAAAAGAAATGCAGTAATGAGTTCAGCATCGATTTGTATTACCCAGTTAATTGACAAAGAAGTTAAAGCACTTAAGTCTGACCAAACATCGCCTAGCAAACCCCGGTGGGCATCTCACGAAGAACCACTCAGTCTTGAAGTAGCTCAACTTACTCCAAGCACCTGCCATGACTTTGCAGTTCCTGATCACTTCTAGAAAAGTGAATGAGAGATTATCCCCTCGACTCTTGACATTAAATAAGTATCTGATCTCCTCGACGGTCAGGGGTCGAAAGAGATGTTCCATAAATATGATATATAAGCTATTGAGAAGCACGTATCCGTTCAGATGCAGTTGGGAAGGCGCGATCCTCAAGAAAAATAATATGTCCCGAATGAATTGGTTGAACGGGGGCAATGTTCCGGCCACGCACATGAATTTGTTACATGCAGTAAACCCTTCCGGGGGATTGTGCGCTCTATCTTCTGGCCCCGGTAGTAGAACATCTTCCAAAGATAGTCCATGCCTGAGATAAATTCTGCCTAGCGTATCTTTAGAAATCTTGGAACGAACTGAGTCCTCCGAATTCAAAACCAACACTGCACCCGACAGTTCATCCAGAGCAGGACTTTCTACGTCAGCCGCGATGTTTGGCCTTTCTATTCTAGGAAGTGGAGGACTCTGAACTTCCTGCTGCTCGAAGCTTCTGGGATCCATAGCTATTGAACTCAGTAAAAACCATTATTAGATGGCAAGAAATCTGTGTTACCCCCGGTGTAAAGTGAGTGATCGTGTTGTGTAGTGAAGTGCTACATAATACTCTGAATTTCTACAAGTTTAAAAGATGGTAAAGCGACAAGACTTCGAGATTCGACCGGAGTGACCGTCATCGCTGACCGTCTCAACCGTGCCATCCTGACTTTAAAGAACAATCCATGTTAAGATTTGTTGTGTTTATCAAGTTATAGTTCCATCGACGAGCTTTGAAGGGTGGTCATATATGCAGTTTTTCAGTCAAGTCCAAGTATGCAAGGCTAAAGCTCATCAAAATCAAGTGTTCGAGTATGCAAAAGGCAATTGGTTTTGTATCCAACATGGTTTGAATTGGATCGTTCCCCTGAAGCCTGAGTTTGTATCGGTCCAGGGCACTGATCGATAATCTTTTCGTATCGATACATTACGTATCGATCACATATTTCGTATCGATCGCCCCAGGTATCAGCCTCTTCGTATCGATCAGTAGGACTGCCCTCATCCGTCTCCAACATATTTTGATCGATCCACCTTGCCGTCGATACGAATATGGGTTTGAGAAGACTTGAAGTCAGTGACTCCTTAGACACCTTCCAATACTCTCCTTCCTCCTTCTCCTCCGGGTGGCCATTAAAGCACTTCTTCAACCTCACTCCAGCCATACTCTGGCACCAGCAATGCCGGAGTTGGCCATCACCTTGGATGAGACAGTGCGAAGTTCGATTCTTGCCATTAAAACGCGGTTACATTGATTGTTTACCTAGATTAAAGGAATTGAATTAAGGGTTAATGGATTGGAAATTTTGAAGATGAAGTTTCCTGCAATTTTTCTTTCTTCAGATCGATACGAAGTGAAAGTAGTAATAGAAGCAAGTAAAAAAAATTCTAAGTCCAAAAACTATTTATATGCCTTCGCATCCAAAGAGGGACGATTCGTATCCTAGTCATATAGACCGATAGAAGCGGTCAGCTCCAATCGATACGAAGAGCGTTGCACAACCATGTCTGGAATGTTCGTATCCATTGTTACGAAGAATGACTTTCATATCCATCAACATGAATTAGTCCAGAGCTAATGTATTTTGTATCCATCATTATGAAGCCCGGCACTTCATATCCATCGATGCAGATCGATCCCAGGCTCAATGTTTCGTATCCATCGATACGAAGCAAGCACTTGTAAATTTCATATCTATCGATACGAAGCACTCCAAAGTCATATCCATCTCGTATCAATAACCATCGATAAGAAGCTTGTCTTCATACATCCCAGATCGATCCAGGAGAGGATCGATATGAAGGAATGAATTAAAACTATCATCAATCGTTGTTACAACTCGAATTTTACATCGATCTAGGAGAGGATCGATACGAAACTCGATCCAAACAAGAAAAAAGGAACTTGAAAACGACCCGTGAACGTGCAAACATAAACGGGAGTCAGGTTAACATATGTGCATGTATGCCATATTAACATTCAATTTTCAAAGTTAACAGGAATTGAATGCTTACCTAGTGATAACTAGAACAATGAACAACAAATTGCTAGCACCCGAACTTTAGTTACAACACAAAACTACATGATCATTGGAAGTCTACAACTCAAAATTTATACTACTGGAATTCTACCAAAGGTTAAATCTTTTGGTGAAAAGACAACAACTGTTCAACGAATCGGATAGAATCTTTTCAGATTGAAGATTGCAGCTTTTCAAAGCACGTCATGTTCACGTAGGACGTACTTTGTGGGGCAAATGTTATACTGCCTTTTGGCAAGGCCGTGACACCAAGGACTTGACTAGAGACTGAAGACAATCCGTCTCGAAGATCGATTATCTACAGGTCCACAATGGATACAGGCAAATTTGGTCTGAGTCTGGATCGAGCTACAATTAGCATGGTGTGACAAGCAAAACTATAAAAGGCGACATTCCAAATTTTAGGTCGATCGGAGTTCATATGCTTAAGTTACGAATCGATCAAGATCCATGTAGAATACATCCATTTCGTATCCATCAGTCCACATCCATCATTTTGTATCCATCCAGACCGATACGAAATGAGCACAAGTCCATCACTCGGCATCCATCCACTTCGTATCCATCAAGCAATAGCGCCTCCCGGATTGATCATAGTTCATTTGCTCTACAGCTACCCATTTCGTATCGATCACACTTCTGCATAGCCAATCGATCGATACGAAGCAAGGGGCTAAGCATCGATACAAAACCACATACAAGCATCGATACGAAGAGCGTAGCCTCGGATGGATACGAAGTAATAGGTCAATTCGAAGGAAAGGTCTTTAGGCAAGAAACATGGATCTCCACAGATCTTTCACGCCACGTTATCGATACGTAGTCTATCGATACGAAGCCCTCAGCCCTACTTGCAAACTCAACATTGGATCGATCATGTCTCACAAACAACAAGTCCAAATGCTATGAAATTTTCACAGGAGCTTGCATATCAACTCAAGAGCTCCCTTGATCGATCGCAGCTCGATTGGAGCCAATCTTGATCGATACAAAGACAACAGGGATCAATCCCAAATAACCATAGATCATTCTGGTGGGCCCACCTACACGTGAGAAAGGATATTACGAGTTTTGGGGTAGATATTTCCAGATCTACTCCTATAAATAGCACTCCTAAGCCAATTGAAAAAGGATTTTTGAAGCTTCTACACCGTTACTCTGCTGAAACTCCATTGTAACTTGAGTACTAGTGATTTGTACTATTGTAAATCAGTTGAGAATCATCAATAAACAGCAAACTCTTCAAAGTGGACATAGGCTACAACGCCGAACTACTATAAATTCTTGTCTTTTTCTATTTCTACTTACTTTTCTTGGTGTGATTGTTAGATTAGCCTCATTTTCCATTTAATTTCTTCATTCTAATCTCTTCAATTACATCCGACGAGTGTTGTGCCCATTTTTGGTACAAACAATAGCAACCATATCCTACCATCCAATCTAGCAACCATGATGCAACCAAATACCTATATTTATGGAGAGAAAAATTTACCAGAGAAAAGCTCGGGATAAAAAACATTCATCTTTTCTTTGGTTTCCCATGTGCTTTATGGTGGGTTATCTCCCCATCTACTCGAACCAACCCAATTTTCTTTGTCACGAAGCCTCTTAATACCATACTCCATAGTGCGTGCCTGGCGTGGGGTGGCAATAGGATCCGTTTCTTCATAAATATAAAGGAAGTTTTAAAAAAGAGTTATAAGAAGAAATGAGTTTTACAAAAGGAATTTCATAAATGAATTTGGAGTTTTATAAAAAGAGTTATAAAGGAATTTGAAGATTTATAAAAAGAGTTATAAATAATATTTTTAAAAGGAGTTTGTAAATATAGAAGTGTTTTATAAGTAGAAATGAGTTTTATAAAGGAATTTTATAAAAGGGATTTATAAAAAAATTATAAAAAGAATAAGACTTGATTTCCATAAATGAACTTTTTAAATTATGGTGGTATGGAAAGTATTCTTTTCATACTTAATACCAAATTCCAAGGTATGGAAACTCGTTTCTATCTTGGGAATTAAGAATGTATGTCGAGGCAATGATAGTTTTTAACTTTTCCAATTTGATTGTTAATCGAGGAATAATACTGTTTGAAATCGGGAAGTGGTGGTAAGTATATATGGTCTAGTTTCTATACAATCAATTCAATTACATCAAAAGCACTTTGGGTTTATTTCATCAATGTTTTAAATCACATTTGTTTTAACCCAAATATGTATGGTTTTGGAACATGAAAATTTCTTGAGATTTGTGAATATACTTATACCGTTGAGATAAGTATATGAGCTAAATTTGGTGCTTTGTGAATATACTTATACTATTGATATAAGTATATGGAATAGTTTTCTAAGTGTTGAAAGTGTAGTGACTTATGAATATACTTATACCAGTGAGATAAATATGTATACTTTTCCAAGTATTGAAAAGAGTAGAGAAGGGTTTGTGAATATATCTTTGTAGAAGTATTTTGGTACAAGTATTTACAAAGAGGATTTAATTAATGTAAGGATTAGTTAAACAGGTTTAGTGGCTGCTTGGTGCTTAACTTTGCTTGAGTAAACCTTTGATTGAATTGTTTGTTTATTTGATAGTTAAATAACCGACTATCAAATCTTGGTTAGTTTAAAAAATATCATTATCGGTTCGAAGAGACCAGGATAAAATATATTATCCAAAAACCACTTCGAGCTGGCATAAGCATTCGAATTGAAGTATCTTGAAGATGATGGAATCAAAGACGGAGCTCTTTGAAGTGCAAGAGGTACTTACTACTAATCTAGAGGATGATTCCAAAATGAATGTAGCAGAAGTAGTGCCTTCGGTTTATTCATATACTGAACAACTTGTATGGATGAATGCTGGCATTGCATTATTGCTTGAAGGGTAGTGTTAGCATTCCAAGTGGGATTTGCTAAAAAGGTAAAGCGTAGCCTCAAGCCTCATAACCAAAAATGACTAAAACAGGGGATATGAAGTAGGGGTATGTGAGTTGCACCCATTAGGGTATGGGCATCACCCTTGTAGATCACTAATTTTGGAATTATGGATTTGGGATGTGCATGAGAGCTCTTGAGAAAAGGTTGCAAAGCAATAAGGGTGATGACATATTCAGTATTATCCAGTGAGGGGTAGGTCGGTCCTATGTTGGCAGGAGGTCTAGGCGAGGCCCGCGTTAAATTTTCTAGAGGTGTACCGTGATAGGTGGTACCTCTAGCATTGTTATTGTGTGGAATCCATTCACCAATAAGTGCCTTCCGGGATTAGTTGTATACTTATCATGTTGGAATGTAATTAATGTAACCGTTTCAGCTATGATTAAATATTTATTTTAAACTCTAGAAATTATTATAATATCATAAGTTTTCTTAGGAAATAGTTTGGTTATCGTAAGGTAAAAACCCGACCGTCTTTATGTACGACATGGTCTTACGAGATACCTTTATTTTTGAAAGGTTTTATAATTTTAAAAATCCATATGATGCGTGTCTCTCATGCTGGTTTACCAGATTGATCTGGGTGTTATTTTCTTATAATCATCAGGTTAACCCGAGCATATTTCCAGATTTAGTTGGATGCTTCGGAGCTTCAGAAGACAAGCTGGATGCCTTCAAGACGTATTCATGTATATTTTATTTCCACTATATTGGTTGTTTATATTGATCAGCATTTGTGAGGACATGTTGTTATAACTGTCCAGGGTGATGATTGGTTAGTTACTCTGATCGATGTATGTATATTGCAGTTTTCTTTTGTAAGATCTATTGTATATTATATGTTACTTGTCACGATGTGAGATCCTTTTTTGTCTTTTCCTTCTTTTCCCCCAACAATCTGTCTTTTCGGCACTTGGATGCTCGGCACGTGAATACCGTGGATGTATTAGCGTCGAATTTTGAGGGTTGAAAAGCCGAATCGTTACACTATTATTAATGATCCCATTAGCTTTACTATCTATAATCCTATTATTAATAGCCAATTTGATCATTCTAGAAAAAACATCAGTAGCTAAGTTAAATAATAAAGGTGACAATGTGTCACCTTGTCTAAGACCACATTTTGATTGAATTATATTTCCTAGTGCACCATTAACCCAAATACAAGAAATTACTAGTTTTAAGCAATGACATAATCCATCCTACCCATCTAGCACTAAATCCCCCGGCCAACAATACATCTTTAAGAAAAATCCAATCAGTTGAATCAAAAGCTTTAGCAAAATCAAGTTTTAAGAGTGCACAAGTGATATTATTTATATAACAACAATTAATATATTCTTGAACTACTACTACCCCATCCATGATATTCCTACCCTTTATAAAAGCTGTATGAGTATTGTTTATTAACATATTCATTTTAGTATTTAATCTATTAAAATGTTAGCACCAAAATTGGTCACTAACACCCTTGAATAGAGTTGTGTAGAGAGATTAATGAAGAAGGTAAATTAAAACAGAGGAATAACACAATTGAATGTAAAAAGAACAACAGAAAAGGTAAACACCATATTTATAGTGGTTCGGCGTAATTGCCTACGTCCACTTTGAATATGATCTTTATTACTTTTCCACTTGCTTGAGTACATATACAATCCATGAATAAACAACTTGAATGCAAGTTTTAACTTAAGAAAAGTGAGTATAAAAATTGGCAGAGTCTTCCTGGAGTTCCCAAAAAAAACCCCTTCAACTGTACCCCTGTCCCTCTATTTATAGATGAAGATAGGATGGACCTCTCGTGCAAGCCCACTACCAAGGTAGTTCGGCCCATAGCTGTTAGGTAAACCGAACCACTTACACTGACCGACCCACCTGCTGCCGACCCAGGGATTGTCCCGTGGCTGTCTCAAAGCAAAACCTTATGGAGCTCGAAGCAGGCGGCGGACGACTCGAAGCAAAGGAACGCTAGTTGCGTCACTCTATTGTAGGTCAAAGAAATTGTTAACCTCCGCAAGGTTCACCGATCCAGGTATGCCGAACGACCCATGTCGACCCATCAAGGCAGAATCATGCATGCCGGACTACGATCGATCGAACCGTCTTGCCTTCCTTCCTTGGCCGAGCGATGCATGACTTAGTACCTCTAAGGCCGGACCACAATTGGCCGAACGACCAGGGCCGAACCCATCCACACCGACCCACTAGTTCCGAAACCATATCGACCGAACCACTTTGTCTCACCCATTTTGGCCGACCCACCATGTCTACACTCTAACGCCGATCCACTTCGACCGAGCCAGTACTAATCATACCAATCCATGTGTACATGCCAACCCAAACTTAAGTTACACTGGTCTCTTATACTTTCAATACTCTCTGAGCTCGAGTCCCATCTAGATTCATCCATAGGCTCTACGACTATTGCCATGTAGCCGGGCCAAAGTGCCAGGTAACATTTGCCCCCACAAAGTGCGTGGTGTGAATCAATACGATGTGCTTTGAATCAGCAATTAGTCCTTGCTTTCAAGTGCTATTTCATTCAGAATGATAATCATCTGTCGTTTAGATCCTGTTCTCAATTTTTCCAAAACTGAATGTATATGATCTCTTGGAGGCTGAATCACACTAGGTTTTCCCAACCCATGCTTCTCTTCCTATCGGGTGAAATCCATCATTCCATTGCACTGTCATCTTTGATTAACATTACAGTCACATATATATATATATACATGTTTCATTTTAATATTACTTTCGATCCTGGGTCGCCCGGTACTGAAAGAGAGCATGGGTCAGTAGGAAGTTAGGGATGTGGGCTGGTTTAGACTTAGAGGGTTGTTAGGTGATTAGTGAGTGAGAGAGGAAAACGAGTGGGTTGGTTGTCTTGGTCTAGAGAGTCGTTCGGTGGCTTGCAAGAAGGTTGGTTGGTTGGGACCGAGTCTTTGGGATTAGCATTGGCAATCATAACCTTCTCAACTCGAACAATATAAACCAAGACCGCACATTCCCACACTTGATCGTAGAACAATGAAAGATAAAAAGAAACGAAGCATATGAGCATATAGAACTGATTTGGCCTAAAACGCCATAATTTTAATGACTGTGAAAGCATACCTAACTCAATAAAACCAAGCAATAGTCTTCACAGCATACGGTGCTAATGTCTGATCCTAGGACTTCTGCATCCAACCATAGGACAAACTTTAGTGACGGTTAATAATAACGGTCTTCAAAGATGTTAATTTTAAGCTTCATTGTATCATACTATTCCTTAGGGCTTTAACATGTCTGCACTCTTTACTTAAATCGTCGCACTAGTTCACACACATCACGAGGAAATACTTTGTCGTTATATCTGATATCGATTGTCTTTCAAGTATAGTTTAAACAGGTATCTATCCACACTAAACGCTCGTTGAAGATGTCCAAAAAGTCAAGCTCCGCTACCATTTCTGATAAGCCTGAGCTAGGTTCTCAGTAGGAGGCAGTGGGAACCTCGAATCCACCGTCAACCTCCACACCTGGCATTCAGGATCCACTTGCCGTAGTTATAGGCCCGGCTCCTGATGCCGTAGATGGAGCCGTTGTTCTGGATAATCCCACTGATTCACAAGCCTCAAAAATTGGTGAAACCGCTCTTCGTTGGCTGTGCTCAATTCACGGAATCCCCTTTGATGATGTTTTGGTTCCGTCAGGACAAGATCGGCATCACCTGCCCCCAGCCGGATATACCGCATGCAACAAGTTCATGTGCTAGGTCGGAAGCGTGCCACCTTTTAATTCATTCCTCTGCGAAGTGTTGCGGTATATTTGGATTGCTCCGGCACAGCTACACCCTAATAGTCATGCATATATTCATGGCACTTGTGTCCTCTTCATGAGCACCTTATTCAGACTCTCTACTCCCGAGGATATCTGTTATATTTATCGGTTCAAGAGACGTTCTGATAGTCCATCCTTCATATTTCTCGAGCCATATTCCAAATGTCAAATCCTGACAGGCGCGTGGGGTAAATTTTCCTAGTATAAGCAAGAGTGGTTTTACGTATGCTGCCCCCCTGGTTTTGCGAGAAGATGGCTGGAAGGGAGTAAGTTTTATTTCTAGACTGATATTTGTCTAAGGCTCAAAGTGCATCCTTTCTAAACTTCTTTCGACTTTTATAGGTATCCGCCCACGACCTGAAGGCGCTGGGTATTCTGAGGCCGTCGAGGCCATTCGAGCTATTCCCGTGAGAGACCGGGACATTAAATACGTTATTTCCAACGAATTGCTTTCGAAGTTTGGATTACTGGTGGAGGGTCGTCGAACTAGCCTTCCAATTGGTGCCACTACAGCCGGATCCACTGGGGAAAAAGGCAAAGAGCAGGTTGGACCTTCGGTGTCCCCTGCACAAGAGGCCCCGATATAACTGAGGAAGGTGAAATTAAAGAGATTGGGGTGTCAGAAGCGACTGACAAGAATATAAGTTCCGACTTAGCACCAGTAACTGACGCACCCGACATCGATGAACCGCCTCCCCTTCAAAGAGGAAAAAGAGCCTAGCCTACAAGCTGAAAAAGGAAACAGTAGGCAGAACATCAAAAGTTACAATTACTCCAGTTGAGAAAGAGTTGTCTCCCCAAAATTTAGAGGGTTCACTAAAAGGTCTATCAGACCTGACCATCCCTGACGACTTACTAAGTTACGGCTTCAACGACCCAGAGGCTATGGGACTTAATTCGCCCGCGAGAAGCGATGAAGGCGATCAGGCTCGTCATCAAGGAGAGAAAATTCCAATAAGTAAAGCAAAAACACTGGTTCGTCGGGGGGAAGCACTAGGGCACACACAAACACTTTACACTTCACCCTACACTTAAATTTTAGTCATCATATGATTCCCACTAACTCGTCCGTACTTGGTTTCTGTTCAGGTGATATGGGGCGTACACATTGCATTGACCGTCTTCGCGGATCCTCTTTCTTCTACCATTCCAGTCAGGATTCAGGATCAGGTAGACGCCGAGATAGGGATGACAGCGGCGATAGAGATTACCGTCCTAGAGATTCGTCGTCTTTCCGAAGAAGAACTTATAGCCATTCCTCATATCCAAACGATCCTCCCCCTTAGTCAGAGCATGGTAGGGAGAAATTTTCTCAGAAGGGATCTCAATTCGAAGTCCCCGCGATTAACATTCTGGCTCGTCGAGCACCAAGCAATCCTGTGAGCCTCATAAGAAATTCGTGACTCCGGCTAGGCAGACTCCTCCAGCCTCCGCACATGACCCATCGACAACAAATAAATTAGCTGAGCTTAAGGCCACATTCCCGAAAATATGCTTCGATGGATTGAAATTTCTCCCTGCGATTCATCCTATTCCCGCACATGTCAAACAAAGCACCATCGCCTGCAACAACGACATTTATGTCCAGCATGATGTGTTTGTACACTTGGTGAGAAAGTTTCAGAGGTTTCCATGGAACGTCAACACAAAATCGATCGTTTGAAACTTGAAGCCAATCATGACAAAGATATCATCAAAGCCCAAGATAAAGAGCTATCCACGTACAAATCTCAACTTGAAGCCACCAAGAAAAATGCCAAGGAAATGGCCGAGGCAGTTAGTCTCTTGGAGGCCACTCACAAGAAGGAAATCGATGAGGTAGTCCAACGCAGTGATGCTTTAGCTTTAGAGAAGGACTCTATCCAGAAAGAAAAAGATATTCTCGCTCGACGAGTTAAAGAACTGGAGGAGCTACTTGCCAAAGAGAAAGAAGGGAATACTACCGCGCAGGAAGAGTCACAACGATATTGCGATGAAATTATCGCAACACGACTCCTGAAGACGAAGCTCGATGAGGAACTTTCCAAGATTAATTAAAGCGCTAAAGGAGGCAGCTCACGAGGAGGGTAAGAAAATGGTGCTCATAGAAGTCGACTCTCGTCTCGAGGCTGCTACTGAGGCCGACAGAGAGGAAATTAAATGCTTATTTGATCCGCTCATTGCCGAGTATAATTCGTGAGTTCTCATGCACCGCGACCTATCTTTCCTAGGCGAGGGCTACCTCGAATCATTGGCCGAAGCGTGGGATACTTTGATAAAAATTAGAAAGGTTGAGTTGGGCGTCGAAGAGGTCGATGAGGGAGCTCTCGTGAGGGAAGTGCTTCGAGGAAACGAGCCTTCAAACTTGTCTGCAACAAAAGCCCTCTTCGGTAGAGACTCCTCGTCATCAAAGGGTAAGGACGATATTGCTGGCCCGTCTGGCACTGAGTCTCCAGTTCCTGCTCCCGCTCAGCCAGGCGATAGCTCGTTACTCGATCTTCCCGAGCAGCATGTTGGTTATGACTTGGAGAAGCCTGGGCTCGGTGTTCACATTCTATCCCCTATTCTTGAAGGTGAGACTCCCAAGACAGCTGAGCGTCAACTGGAAGCCGGTATGTAGCTTTTCCTTCTAGAGCTCAAGAAATCATCGCTTTTGGAGAGTAATAGATGTATTCTAACATTTGTCTTTCATGAGTTCATGTAGTCCATTCTGATCTCGAATCAACTCCAAAGAGCGATGTCGCCACGGAGAGGGAAGAGAAAGTGGTTGAGGCACTCCACACTGGGGATACCCCTGGACCCAATGCTCAAGTGATCGGAGCGCTAGATGATGATAAACTTGAAAATCCCTCGCCTGTAGATGAACATGACGAGGTCGAAATCACAGGTGCCTCTGAACATACTTCGAAGCTTAGCATGTAGGAACAAATCATGGAAGAGGAGAAAAAGAAAGCCAAAGTTAAGGTTGAACCTCGGGTAGTGGAACTTGATGATCCTCTAAATAGGCCCTTGAAGATAATTCTCCCCGGGGGGACCATACCTCTGGATGTCCCTCTTCCTCCCCCGGATACCACCTCACTGGGAAGCAAAGGGTCCAGGAGAAAATGTTCAGCTGAGGAGCCTTCGGAGAAGCCGAAGAAGGAGAAAAAGTCAAAGAAGTAGCTATCATCTTGTCATACCTCACTCAGCCTGAATAAACCTAAGTCAGGTAGTTGTTTCTTTTTTCTTTTTTATAGTCATCGTAGATAGATTTTGGTTCCGGACTTTGGAAAAGTTGTAATGGAACTTAATTTTTGATTAGTAAATAAAATTGTGTTTCTTTGTATTCCACGACTCTCATTATTTAGCTTATCACCTAATCTTGTAATTGAAATTTAGAGTCTTGTGGGTTACTTAAGCTCCAGTCCGCTTTCATATGACTTGGAGATCTTCGAATTATTTATACTCTAGTCCGCACTCCGAGGAATCAGAGTACTCTAGTCCGCGCTTCGGGGACTTAGAGATTTTTAGAATCGTTTATACTCTAGTCCGCACTCCGGGGATTCGGAGTACTCTAGTCCGCGCTCTGGGGACTTAGAAATTTTTGAATCGTTTATACTCTAGTCCGCACTTCGGGGACTCAGGGTACTCTAGTCCGCGCTCCGGGTAGAGATTTTCGAATCGTTTATACTCTAGTCCGCACTACGGGGACTCAGAGTACTCTAGTCTGCGCTCCGGGTACTTAGAGATTTTCGAATCGTTTATACTCTAGTCCGCACTCCGGGGACTCAAAGTACTCTAGTCCGCGCTCCGGGGACTTAGAGATTTTTGAATCGTTTATAATCTATTCCGCATGCCGGGGGACTCAGAGTACTCTAGTCCATGCTCTGAGATTTAGAGATTTTCGAATTGTTTATACTCTAGTCCGCACTCCGAGGACTCAGAGTACTCTAGTCCGCGCTCCGGGGACTTAGAGATTTTCGAATCGTTTATACTCTAGTCCGCACTCCGGGGACTCAGAGTACTCTAGTCCGTGCTCCAGGGACTTAGAGATTTTCGAATCATTTATACTCTAGTCCGCACTCCGAGGACTCAGAGTACTCTAGTCCGCGCTCCAGGGACTTAGAGATTTTCGAATCGTTTATACTCTAGTCCGCACTCCGGGGACTCAGAGTACTCTAGTCCGTGCTCCAGGGACTTAGAGATTTTCAAATCATTTATACTCTAGTCCGCACTCCGAGGACTCAGAGTACTCTAGTCCGCGCTCCAGGGACTTAGAGATTTTCAAATCGTTTATACTCTAGTCCGCACTCCGGGGACTCAGAGTACTCTATTCCGTGCTCCGGGGACTTAGAGATTTTCGAATCGTTTATACTCTAGTCTGCACGCCGGGGGACTCATAGTACTTTAGTCCATGCTCTAGGGACTTAGAGATTTTCAAATCATTTATACTCTAGTCCACACTCCGGGGACTCATAGTACTCTAGTCCGTGCTCTGGGGACTTAGAGATTTTCGAATCGTTTATTGATCGACTTTTAATTTTATGTGTGCGTTCATACGCCAGATAGATTAATGCAATTTAATTTTTCCATGGAATTGAACACATGGAACATCAATAGTTCATAGAAAAACAGCTTCAAGCCTTTATTGATTATAAAAAATAGGGACAAACTGAGTTGTCTTATTACATGTCGGAAACAGAGAACAACAAAAGGAAAAACATACTGGAAACAACTGCTACTAAAATGCAAAAGAAATAAGCTAAGTGTAATAACAATGCAAATGCTCGCTATTCCACGCTCGGGGGAGCGTCATGCCATCAACGGTCGCTAGATTGAAGGTTCCTTCTCCAAGCCTCCGTTCGATGACGTATGGACCTTCCCATGTGGGGTTCATATGTGACAGGACTGGAAAAACTCGCTTCAAAACAAGGTCGCCCACATCAAAGGTTCTCGGTCGAACTTTTTCATTATAATATCGAGCGACTCGGTGCTAATATGTAGCCCCCCTCAAATCAGCTTCTTCACGTTTTTCGTCGGCAAAGTCCAACGATTCCAGTAAGAGATTCTGATTCGTCCTAGGATCATAATGAGTCACCCGGTGAGAGGGAACTTCAAGTTCCACGGGTATAACAGCTTCGGTGCCATATGCCAAGGTGAATGGAGTGTGGCCAGTCCCGGACTTGTGGGTGGTTCTGTAAACCCAGAGTGTTGTCGGAAATTCATACACCCACTTGCCTCTGGCCTTCTCCAAACGTTTTTTTCAATATGGACTTGATTATTTATTTATGGCTTCAACTTGTCCATTGGCTTTAGGGTAAACGACTGCCGCAAACCTTTTCTCAATGCAATATTTTTGGCAGAATTCTTTGAACTCCCTACTCTCCAATTGAGCTCCGTTGTTCGTAATGATAGTTCGTGGGAGGCCAAAATGGCATATAATGTTTCGCACAACAAATTAATGACCTTTTTGGTGGTGATCGTAGCTAAGGGCTCCGCTTCTGCCCATTTGGTGAAATAATCGACCGCGACAATTGCATATTTCGCACCACCTTTGGAGATCGGCAATGAGCCAATTATATCGATCTCCCATATTGCAAATGGCCATGGACTAACCATTTGCATGAGTTCCGTCGGCGGGGCTCTCGGGATCTTTGCATACTTTTGACATTTGTCGCATCGTCTTACATAGTCTAAGGCATCTCGATTCATGGTCGGCCAATAGTATCCATAGCGGAGGACTTTTTTGGCTAACGTCTACCCCTCAGTATGGTCGCTACATTCTCCTTCATGAATTTCTTTTAAAACCCGCTTTATCACGTCTTGGGCGATGCACCGAAGTAAGGAAACTGAGAATCCCTTCCGATACATTATTCCATCCTGCATTATATACCGTGAGGCCTTGTGAACGACTTGTCGTCTCTCGTTCTTTCTCTCAGGCAGAGTCCAATGTAGCAGGTATTCCTTGAACGGGGTCATCCACGACTCCCTTTTAGTTTCTATCCCTAACACAAAATCTACTTCCATTTCGTTTATACTCAGGGAATGTAAGATTTCGACGGGACCAAGCCCATCTGTTGTGCATCACCAGTACATGCGAATTTTGCCAATGAGTCGGCTTCCCCATTTTGTTCACGCAGGATATGCGAAATATCATAATATTCAAGGTGTGCCAACAATTCTTGAACCCGGGCAAGGTATAAGGCGAGTCTCTGCCCCTTTGCTTGATAGTCTCCCCGTACTTGGTACACCACCAATTGTGAGTCACAAAAGATATCAACCGATTTTACTCCAAGTTCCTTGGTGAGTTTCAAGCCAGCAATCAATGCTTCATATTCAGATTCATTATTCGTAGCTGGGAAATCGAGTTTTAAAGCATAACAGATTGATCGATTTTCGAGAGTTACAAGAATAACACCAGCCCAGAACAACGGTCGTTGGACGCCCCATCAGTATATAACTTCCATCGAATGGTGGGAGCTACATCACCACCATTTGGATCGTCTGATATGGTGAATTCTGCAATGAAGTCTGCCAGCGCTTGCCCTTGGATAGCCCTCCGTGGCAGGTAAGTGATATCAAATTGACTCAGCTCAATGTTCCATTTGAGTAGCCTTCCAGAGGTTTTTGGTCGTTGGAGCACCTGCTGCAGAGGTTGATCGGTATAAACACTGACCAGGTGTGCCTGAAAATACGGGCGGAGCTTGCGTGATGCGATCACCAAGCAGTAGGCTAACTTCTCAATTTTAGGATAATTTCTCTCTGCCCCCGTTAAACGTTTACTAACATAGTACACTAGTTTTGGACTCGGTCCTCTTCGTGAACCAAGGCTATACTGATGGCATGTTGAGATACGGCCAAGTAAACATACAACTCCTCATAGTCTACAGGCTTTGACAGAATCGGGGGCCTCTCCTAATGTCTCACCAGAGCTCAGAATGCATCCTTATAGTCCAGCGTCCATTCAAAATTCCTCTTCCCTTTCCTTATCACATCAAAGAAAGGAATACACTTGTCGGTCGCTCGGGATATGAATCGACTCAACGCGGCGACTTTCCCATTCAGGCTTTGTACTTGTTTTATAGTCCTGGGTGCTTGTATGTCTCGAATAGCCTGAATCTTTTCTGGGTTGGCTTCGATTCCCCGTGCATTGACAATAAAACCCAAAACTTTTCCCGACACAATGCCAAAGGAACATTTTAGTGGATTGATTTTCATTCCGTAGTACCCGAGTACATCGAACATCTCTGCTAAGTCTCGAATGTGGTCGTTTGACTGTCGTGACTTCACGAGCATGTCATTCACATAGACTTCCATTGTTCTACCAATTTGGTCTTTAAACATCTGATTCACCAAGCGTTGATAAGTTGCTCTTGCGTTCTTCAACCCGAAAGGCATCACTACATAACAGTACAGTCCAACGTCCATGACAAAACTAGTATGTTCCTGATCTGGAATGTGCATCGGGATTTGATTGTATCCCGAATACACATCTATAAATGACAATAATTCGTGTCCTGCTGTCGAATCGACCAACTGATCAATTCTGGGTGAAGGGAAACTGTCCTTAGGGCATGCCTTATTCAAGTCTGAGTAATCAACACAGGTCCTCCACTTCCCATTCGCCTTTCTCACCAGTACGGGGTTAGATACCCATTCAGGATAGATAGCGTCGCGGATGAACCCATTGGCCTTGAGTTTATCCACCTCCTCTCTGTGAGCAACGGACCTCTCCGGGTCCATGCCTCTCCTTTGTTGCTTCACCGGCACATACTTCGAGTCAATGTTCAACATATGACTTGCGATGGCATGAGAAATCCTACACATTTCGGAATGAGTCCAAGCGAAAACATCTAGATTCGCTCGGAGGAAATCGGTAAGATCCTCAATCATCGAGGGGTTGAGTATTGATCCGATCTTAAGCAACCTTTGATAGGTCATCATGGCTGACTAGAATGTTATTCGTCAGTTCAGCCGATGCTGCCTTAGCCTCCTTGAGTTCTTCAGCATCGTCTCTCGGATCTACACCTCTATAGATCCGACCTTGTTGCCCGAGCAAAGGCTCGGGCATTACTTGTCAATTTTCAGCAACACGGATGCAGACAGAGTTGTCCACACCCTTTCCTTTCTCTCTTCGCTGGGCCTCTCTCAGCTCAGCCACATAACATGCATGACCAGTCGCTTGATCGCTATGCACTACACCAACTCCTCTATCCATCAGAAATTTCAAGGTTAAACACCATGGGGCCAAAGCTGCTCTAAACTCTGCCAGGGCCGGTCAGCCCAAAAACACATTATACGGGGAATCAACATCCAAAACAATGAACAGTAGGATCCATACCCTTCTACGTTCACCTTCTCCTAACTCAACTGGCAATTCAACAAAATCTATCGCATCAGTGGTTGCACCATTAAAGCCGTGAATGCGGGCTTTAGATGGTTTCAGATCCTTCGCCTTAATCTTTATTTGGTCATACACCTTTTTAAAGATAATATTAACAGAACTCCCGCAATCAATCAGTATCCTTCTCACAAACGCCAGCCCAATCGTGGATGAGATGACCATCGGATCAATGGTAGGTGCCTCCACCTAAACGGCATCCATGCTCCTGAATACTATATCATCTGTCATCATTCGCTGCTGTTTCACTGAGGTCTCGTCTTCAGTGTTCGAGAAGCATTCGAAATCCGCATGCTTTAGGGAATTAGCATAGCGTTCCATTTCTTGCCAACTCTTGTCTGCTGGGTGAGGCCCACCGACTATCATGTTTATAACCAGTCTACCTCCGATCCATGCAGGTTCCTCAGGTTGGTGTAGGGCCTGCCCGCGATTGGGGTCGGATGTCCCATGTCCGCCTTCCTGCGGATTCTTAACAAACTGCTGTAACTTCTTTTGTCGAATCAGCTTTTCTATAGCATCATGGAGGTGTCTACATTCTTCGGTATTGTGCCTGTAAGTCTCATGGAAGTGATAATACTTCCTAGTCTGCTTTTGTTCCTTGGTTGTTTCCTTTGGGCGCGGCTTCCGGTATTGGAATGTATTACAAGTTGATAAATAAATATTCTCCAAATATGTGTTCAGAGGAGTGTATTCGTTATAGGTTGGGATCCTTGGTTTCCACTTTCCTGCTTCCCTCTTTCTTCCGGAATTTGCTCCTTCGGATCCTTTAGACTGCTCCGGCTTATTTTGAACATTGACCTGGACCTTGCCAGAGTGGTCACCAGATTGCTTTACCGCAATGTTGCTTTGCACTACTTCCTTGCTGGGCCCTGGCGCACTGCTTCGCCTTGTCCATCTGGCCTCTTCTCTTCTCATGAATTGGTTCGCCTTTGAATAAAAGCGTTCCAGGGTAGTCGGAGGCTTTCCTGCCAGCCAATCACCAAACTCTGAGTCCGGATCTACTCCTTGCATCACGGCCATAAGAAAAGCATGGTCATTCGAATTACTAACTTCGGTAGCAGCAACGTGAAATCTTTGGAAGTAATCCTTTAACAACTCCCCCAGAGCTTGGATCACTCTGGATAGAGACATCACGTCCTTTGGGCGAGTGGCATGGATCCTAAACTGCTCCACAAATTTCACCGCTAACTCATCAAACGAGATCGATCGTGGGGGAAGTCCGGGGAACCACATGGTAGCGATCCCGGACAAGGTTATTGGAAAACATATGCATTTAGTTGCATCATTTGCCCTGGCCGAGTCCATCATCCACTCATATCTCATTACATGATATCGGGGATCAGTCTTCCCTTCATAGCCTGGAATAGTGGGCATACTGAACCTCTGGGGGTACATAGCCTGTAGGATAGCATCCGTGAACGGAGTATGGCTCCTAGATACGCCCCAATCATCATTGGACAAGCCCTAATTCTCCCTTATCAGTTGTCTGACCATAGTTGATAAATCCGGAGTCTGGATGGGAGGTGGCAGGTCAGAATCTATCCTGCATGATCGTTCTGGCCGATGCCTCCCTGGTAGGCGATCTCCCAAGTGCACGTCTTGAGGACCCACCCTGGCAAGGTGGTGGACCAGCTTTCACTTGTGCTCCAGATCCCAAGTTTACCATTCCAGTTTGGGAGCGACTCCCCAGGTGTAGATGAGGGACCACAGTTCCATGTAGGTAACCTGGGCCATTTCGGTTGGTTTGTTCTTGGCGAGTCGTCACCAACTACTCTGTTGCACCGGTTTTTGCCGTTTCGATCGTATGGCGTCTATGCCTGTGGTGTTCATCCGACGAAGCGGAGCTGTCGGACGATGAGTAGGAAGCTGGGCTTCCTCCAACGTTCTAACACTGCTACTGGGCGATCTAGGTCATCAGGTTGGCATTTGTTTGAATCTGCTCGTTAAGATGCCTCCTAGTTTCTACGAGCTCCTTCATTAGCTCATTGAACTCCGCCTTGGTGATGGCTTCTAGTTGGTTTGGGATGGTGGTGGGCTCTGCACATGCATTAGCTTGCTGATTTCTAGGTCCCACTTGCTAGACGTTGGCGGTTTCATTAACATCTGCGTTGTGAGAGGCGGATCTGATACGTGGTCTTGCCATCTTAGAGTTATCTGCGGGAACTCTAAGTAGTATCTATGGGCTCTTGAACACGAACTTGGATCTCCTTCGGGGGATTTCCTCAATCCAGTAGCAGCAAAGTAGATCCTAACAGCCTGAGATTGCACGCTCTCAGTGAAAGCACCAAAATGTTAGCACCAAAATTGGTCACTAACACCCTTGAATAGAGTTGTGTAGAGAGATTAATGAAGAAGGTAAATTAAAACAGAGGAATAACGCAATTGAATGTAAATAGAACAACAGAAAAGGAAAACACCAAATTTATAGTGGTTCGGCGTAATTACCTACGTCCACTTTGAATATGACCTTTATTACTTCTCCACTTGATTGAGTACAGATAAATCCATGAATAAACAAATTGAATGCAAGTTTTAACTTAAGAAAAGTGAGTACAAAAATTGGAAGAGTCTTCCTGGAGTTCCCGAAAAAAAGCCCCTTCAACTATACCCCTGCCCCTCTATTTATAGATGAAGATAGGATGGACCTCTCATGCAAGCCCACTACCAAGGTAGTTCGGCCCATAGCTGTTAGGTAGACTGAACCACTTACACTGACTGACCCACCTGCTGCCGACCCAGGGATTGTCCCGTGGCTGTCTCGAAGCAAAACCTTAAGGAGCTCGAAGCAAGCGATGGACGACTCGAAGAAAAGGTACGCTAGTTGCGTCACTCTGTTGTAAGTCAAAGAAATTGTTAACCTCCGCAAGGTTCACCGATCCAGGTATGCCGAACGACCCATGTCGACCCATCAAGCTGAACCACGCATGTCGGACTACGATCGACCGAACCGTCTTGCCTTCCTTCCTTGGCCGAGCGATGCATGACTTAGTACCTCTAAGGCTGGACCACAATTGGCCGAACGACCAGGGCCAAACCCATCCACACCGTCCCACTAGTTCCAAAACCATATCGTCCAAACCACTTTGTCTCACCCATTTTGGCCGACCCACCATGTCTACACTCTAACGCCGATCCACTTCGACCGAGCCAGTGCTAATCATACCGATCCATGTGTACAGGCCGACCCAAACTTAAGTTACACCGGTCTCTTATACTTTCAATCCTCTCTTAGCTCGAGTCCAATCTAGATTCATCCATAGGCTCTACGACTATCGCCATGTAGCCGGGCCAAAGTGCCTGGTAACAGTAATGACCCGCTTTTCCGTACCATTCAAGTTGATAATAAACCACACATGTCCAACCCAAATCGAACAGAAAGACAGACAGTTATGATGAAGAAAGAAGAAAGAAGAAGGGAAGAAGAAGAGAAAAGAAATTAAAAACAGCACAGAATCTCACAATCGTAATCGGAACAACATATAATATAATACCAAAGATTTTTACAAAAGAGAAACTATTATATACATACATCCATCAGAGTACAACAACAATCACAATTATCAACCTGGACAGTTATAACAGCTTGTCCTCGCAATTGCTGATAATTTCAATAACAAAAACAGTGGAAAATAAACATATACGAGAATACGACTTGAAGACCTCCAACTCGTCTACTGAGCTCCAATGCATCCAAAGCAATATGTAAATATGCTCGGTCTGACCCGAGCATTATAATAAAATAACATCTGAGTCAGTCTGGAAAACCAGCATGAGAAAAACACACCCAACTGGATTTTAAAGTTATAAAAATCTTTGGAAACAAAGGTATCTCGTAAGACCACGCCGCACATAAACACGGACGGGTTTTTACCATACGATAACCAAAACATTTCATATGAAATCCTTTGATATTACGATAATGTCTAGAATACAAATACTTATTAATCATAGCTGAAATTGTTACGTTATTAAATTCCAGCGTACTAGGTTCTACAATCAAAACCGAAGGCACTTATTGGAGAATGGATTCCAACTATGAAAGGGTAAGGGTCTACCCACCGAATCCGTACACCTCTAGATAAATGTACGGGAGGTCGCAACTGCACATCAGCTACTTGGGACCGGCACTACCCCTTACTGGATAGTGCCGAATATGATCACCCCATGGTTGATAAACAACCATCATGGGCCCCGAAGCATACATAGAGATATCGACACTAAATCTTGGAATGATCATACCCTAATGGTAGCGACCCACATAGCCCTGCTGCATATCCCTGCTTTAGTCATTTCCCTGGTTGATGAGGCTTGAGGCTACAATTATCTTTTATATATAGTACTTCCTATTTAGAATGCTAACACTACCCTCTAGGAAACAATGCAATGCCAGCATTCGTCCATACAAGTTCGTTCTGGGACTGAACGAAACACTTGAGAGTTCCATCTCTGAATTCCCATCATCTTCGTGATGTCTTCACTTCGCAACGCTTAAGTCAGATCGAAGTGGTTTTCAGATAGCATATCTGATCCCAGTCTCTCCAAAACAACATTCGACAGTTTCCGGTAAACTCAACCCCGGTTCTTTAGGAAATAAATAGACAATGATAAGAGCGAAGATCACCTCATAACCGTTAGTGGACGGATTTCCTTATCATTGCCCTAAGAGAACGAGACGAGATTTATACGCACAATACAACATCATCGGAGATGGCTGTGCCATATAACTCACGTGTTTCTTTTAGATATTTCCAAAGTTACTTTTGGGTCCAAATATGATAGTCGGTTATTTAACTATCGAATACAACATTCAATCATAGATTTCATTTCCCATGGGACCCACTGAGCCTCATATTCATTAATTTAAAATCACTTCAAATATTGGAAACCACTTCCATATATTTATGTCAACAAAATAAGTATATTCACAAAATGAAATATTTTCGATACTTAGAAAATATAACCATGTACTTATCCTAGCAGTATAAGTATATTTTCAAATCATTCTTTTCAAAACTTAAAGAATCTTTCCCATATACTTACAAAATGGTACGAGTATCTTAACCAATCACTTATAGATTTTTACTTATTTCAAGATCATTTAAAATGATTTAAACATAGGTATCCTTTAAACAAAGATATAAATATTCTGAAATACCTTTTCTTTCTTTAACCATCTTTTCTTTTTAATTTAAAATATCTTCTTTATAAAATTCCAAACTATATTTATAGAGTTCCTTATAAATCTCCAAGTTTTATTTACAAAGATACTCTTTTAAAATCTCCTAACCCATTTATAAAATTCCTCTTTTCACAATTGTTCAGAATCTAACTTCTTTTCCAATTTTAATTCTCTTTCCAAGTTTACAAACCCCTTTACACAAATCCTTTTTTATAAAAGAATTCCTTTTATAACAATTTATTTATTTATTTTAAAATAAATAAACTAAAACATCATAACTTAGCTTTTATCATAATATAAAGAAATATAACTAAAAACATTTTAAATAAAATAAATAAACTCTTAAATCTTTAAACATCTCCAATAGATAAACAAAATAAAATAACTTTAAACAGCCTTTTAAATGAAATTAATTATCTTCGACAATATTTTTAATCAAATAATCATCTGGTTTTAAATAACTAATGACAAAATAATAATTATCTTAAAAAATATTAATAAAAAAATTTATTTTAAAACACTATAGATAATATAGCAATTAACTTACAAAAATAACCTTTACAAACATTTATAATTAATTATAAAAACTCCTTGTATATATAGAAATAATTAAAAACATTTCTCTTCCAATTTATAAAATTAGAAGTAAATCAAATCCACCATTTCCAAATCTAGTAAAGGCTCAACAATCCCAGTGGTACTTAACAAGCTACCATAACTTCCATTTAACTTCTCAAATTAAATTGCTGGTATTTACATAATCAAGCATATATGTAAACCAATCCATAATTAACGATCAACTAACACTTAAATAAATGTCCAAATTAATATAATAGCAGAACATGGATTTATTCTGCTAATCAATGTCAATCAACGATAAACCCTTGCATTTATTAAACAATGTTTATTTGGCTAAATAGATAATACCAAGAAGTATACTTACATTAACTACGTTATAATTTTTAAACAACGTAATTATATTAATCAAAATCAATATCAATTTATCACCTTATGTATTATCCATTACTTAAACAACTTTAAATACAAATTTAAATATCAAACAATCTAATAGCATTTCAAGATGCTATATCGCGATCCTAGATCAATTTCAACCAATCTAATAGCATTTCAAGATGCTATATCGTGATCCTAGATCAATTTCAACCAACCAGCAAATTCAACCAATTCAAGCAGATATAAGTAAATTTAATCTACACAATATTTTACTGGTAAATCGGAAAGGTGAGTTTAACTCACCAGAGTTCTGCTTTCGATTAAAATCGAACAACGTCCGATTTTAGCCCAAATTTTCAACTTGCTCCAAATTGGACCAAACCAGTTCCATCGCGAAGCTTCCATCATTACGAGCGCATCGTAAGAAGTTTCATCTTGATTGGACTTCGTATGAAGAAGTTATAGCTTTTATAAGATTTGAGATAATTAAATAATTAAACAACTAAATTACTTATAACTTAATTACCCTTAATTTAAACTTCTTCTTCTTCAAATTAAACCCCGCCTATCCACTTGCTTCCAACTTGACATGGCTGCAAGTTGACCCATCACCTGCTCCCTCTCCGGTTGACGAATTAACATGTCGTCGACGCCTACGGACACTCCTCCTCGGTCACTACCTCTTGGAACCCGCTACGATGAGCTCGCACCACCCCTAAAGAACGTGACTTGCATTTTTTTGCATGCACAATAACAGGTCGCGTCTTTAAAAACCAAGACGCACTTCCCCAAATCTCCCACACACGTGCGCCACCTCGCGTAGAACACAATTCCTCAGCTCCTTGCCCTATCTCCTCTCCAGAAACCCAAAAATCTCAACCCTAGCCATACCCAAAAACTTTCAAACACAGCAGACGCCGCTGCACCCCTAAACGATGGTCGCGACTCCTCCAATGGCATAGGGATGAAGATCTCTGACTCACGAGCTTGAAAATACCAGTCTTCCATTTTAAGAAATTTATACGAATTTGAATTTGAATTTTATGATCGGTGCTTCCTTTTGTTTTTGGAGGATGCTTCGTTCAGCTTGGTTAAGCCAGAGAATTAAATTGCAAGGTACTGGGAGACAATTGTGTATGCTCAATGTATGAAATGTTGGGGTTTGACTTACTTTTAAATTGTGATATCCGACATTTCACTGCACCGCTTTTCGGTTTACGTATGAACTCTAAACGATGAAACAAAAATACGATTGCACTCAGGATAAGGACGCGACCCCAAAACAAAAATAATATATATTGGTTATTGAGTTATGTAAAATCCCAAAAGCACTGCTATTTGACGATAAAAATTCAAACGGATAATTTAAATATTTTCACAATTAAAAATCATAGTAAAATCAAATAAAATAAATTAATAATACATCATCAGAAATCGAGTCTTAAAAATAAAAATATAATTTCTGATTTTTTATCCAAATCATTTGTTTCTGTAAATAAATTAACAAAGAAAATCACTTATAACATTTAATAATTTTAAAAGGAGTTAAATAAATCCATTAAACCTATTGAATAAATATTCAATTAAAATTTCAGATATTTAAATCATTATACAAATAATTATTCACAATTCAAAGATTTCAAACAATCATATATTTTAATTCAAGCTTTTAAGCTTTATAAACCAATATTTAATAAATAAAATAAATTAAATATTCAAAATTAAATGAACAAAATTGCGGGTTGTTACATAAAACCTTAGAAATGATTTTAAAAGAACAATTTAGCAATGAGATGGGCCTAAAATCTATTAATTGGTTAGCACCTAATTTCTTATGTAATAGTATTATATTTGCATAATTAAACCTATCTAATTGTAACGAACCATTATAAAATTCAGTAAACATTTTTATTATATCATTTTTTAACACATTCCAAAAAGTTTCATAGAATAAAATAGGAAATCCATCCAGACCCGGAGCTTTATCATTAGGCATATCATTTATAGCCTTAACAATTTCCTCTTCCGTGAATGGATCATCTAACCCTACTAAATTTATTTTAGTAACTTCATTATAAAGAAATTCCCAATTAGCTTTAATTCTGTGTCTATTTGTAGTTCCAAAAATATCTCTATAATAATTTGTAAACTCGTTACTAATTTCTGCTTGGTCAAAAATCTCTATATCATTAATTAATATGGAATTAATGATATTACTATGTTTTCTACCATTAGCTACTTTATGAAAAAAATTAGTGTTCATATCGCCCTCATCCATCCATTGAACTCTAGATCTTTATTTTCACATCACTTCTTCTTGTACAATAATTTTACTTAGTTCTACTTTAAAATTTGAAAGCATTTTTTTGAAATATTTAAATTTCTTAATTCTTCGATTTTATTTAAATTTAATATTTCATTCATTAATTTTTCCTTTTTAATTCTAATGTTACTAAAAACCTCTTTACTACATTTCTTTAAAAATGATCTTAAATCTCTAAGTTTACTAACCAATACTTTAGAAATGTTTCCTGGATATCTATAATATTAATTATTCATAGCAAACCATTTTTTTCAACTAAGTTTTTAAAGCGATTTCTAACAACCACATCTTTTCAAATCAAAATATTATGTTTCCAATATTTAGGTTAGAACAAGATAAGATAATAGGGCGATGATCCAAACAGATACACGAAGCCCCACAACCTTACAAGTGAAAAATTTGTCTTCTATTTCATCACTTATAAAAAATCTATCTAGCAATGTCGTCGATGGAATTTCTCTACAATTTGACCACGTAAATTGTATATTACTTAGTTTTATCTCAACTAAGTTACAGTTTATAATAAATTGGTCAAACTCTTCCATAGCACCAAAATCCCCTTCTCTAGGGGATCTTTCACCCAAAAATCTAGTAACATTAAACTCACCCTCCATAACCCATGGTCCTGGAGCGAGTGATCTAAATTCTAAACACTCACTCCATATAACCCTACGATCAATCTTTGAATCTGGTCCATAAAATGGTCAAATGTATCGAATGGTCTTTAATAATAAATTGTAAAAGTCTAACACAATGATTTTTCTAACCTAACAATAGTCCTCCTACACTACCTCTAGCTGGAAGGTAAGACCAATGATTAATGTAAAAACCCCAGGCCTTATAAATACGATAGTCTGGATTTTCTATCTTAGTTTCTTGTAATAAAACTATATCAATATTATTATCTTTGAAAACGGATTTAATTTTACTACACTTATCTAAATCATGTGAACCTCTTACATTCCAACTAATAAATCTCATAATCCAAGCATTTTAACCCTTTCTATTTCCTTACTCTTAATATAGTTAGAAGCTAGCTGAATATCATTAAAAATAAATCCTGAATTACTAGCTAAGAAATGCATATCACTAGTGGTGAAATTATTCAAAGCACATGAACAATAAGTACTCCTTGAAAGAAAGTCCATACCTGAGTTGTTCGTGTATGATGCATTCAAAATTAAATGATGACGAACAACCCAAATAACTGAGGCAAATAATATTTTTAAAATCACATTTTATTTTATACTGCAAAAATATTTCTTTTTCAATTTTACTGCGTCGGTGTGTATTTTTGCAGATTACTCAGATGCTGGATTCAATCTGGAATAGAGTTGAAGATAAATACGAGTGTGAGTGAAATGTAGTGAGCTACATTTGTAGATGAGAATTGTGATGTAGTCAAATTTGTATTGAAAATTGTACATATATATAGTGAAAGCTTGAATTTGTACTATTCAAAATTGTAATAAATATTTGTTTGAATAAAATATCTGTTTGACTTTAAATTCTGTGTTATTTATTTTATTCAGCAAATATTTATTTAATTATGTGAAAAATAAAATAGTACATTAACAAATACATTTAAATGGATTGTTTATTATCATCAAACAAAAATCATATAGTCGCATATTCAACAATCTCCCCCTTTTGATGATAACAAACATATATTTAAGATTTTGATTTTATTAAATATATTTGATCATTCAATTTTCTCCCTCTATTTGAATGCTCCCTCTCTACACAAAGCTCCCCCTTCATATATGCATGCAAATAAAATATGCAAATGAGCCTAGATGCAAATAGAAAATATTTGACCTTTATTTACAAAATCTTAACTTTTCTCTCCCCCCTTTTGTTATCAGCAAAAGAATAATAGTGTTAGAAAAATAGAGATAAAGTGATAGACATTAATACAACATTAATACTCAATTGAGTATAAATATTAAATTTCAATAAAAAATCAAACAAAAATCATAAATACTCTGTTTGATGCATATTCCACTTTAGAATGATAGGGATGATGTCACCATATAAAACAATATAGTTGTGTCTATTTGTGGTATATTTATATCAGGAATTTGAATATCTACTAACCATGCATAACCGTTAGGACTTTTAAATGAGATTAGTAGTATTCCAAATTTAAAAAAAAATGAATTCAAGTATCTTCTAACCACGCATAACCGTGAGGACTTTTAAATGAGATTAGAATCAACTTGTCTATTTAATTAATCAATTTTGATATGCGTTCCATACATGCATAACCGTGAGGACTTTTAAATGAGCATAGAAGCACATAATCAAAAATCCAAGTAATTCACCCATGCATAACCGTGAGGACTTTTAAATGAGAGTGAATACTTTGGATGTTTTTATTTAAAAAATAATAAAATGAAAAACAAATGATTCATGTTTAAAATACCACATATTGACATTCTATATTGGATTTTGATAAGTGATGGTTGATAGAAATATGATAGAAATAGAAATGGTCATGGAATTTTTACCAAACAAAAGTTTTCATAACTCTTGTTTAAATTTCTAAAGAAATTTACTAATTATACCGTCTCAAGTTATAATATATGATTAATATCAACATTCATCGCTTTTCCACTCACTATTACCTTTTCGATAATTAGTAGGGGGTCAGATTAGTTAATGTGGTGATATAAAATCTAATTCAAAGATAATTATCAAAATTTTCAAAATGACTAATCTGAAACAAGGTCAACAAAAATGATTTTCTAGAAGGGGTTTTATAAGAAAATTGTCTGCTATTTGAAAAATATTTGAAATGAAAAATATGCAGATATTTTCTTTGAAATTCGATGCAGCTACTGAATGTCTCAACATAAATCACGTTCCACTAGTAATTTTTCTATCAACTAGATTACCAGTGTAATCTGCATCTGAATTTTCTTTCACTCAAGATTATCATTAGTTATAAACCAGATCATGAAGTTGCAACAAATTCCTTAAAATCCTTTTTATAACTTTTAAATGAAATTCTTTTGGATTTTAAATTGAAGCTGTGCCAATAAACAAAAAACCGTGAAAATAGAGTCAGCCAAGTGTTTCATCAACCAATAGAACACCATCATTAATCCATATGAAATAGTTCAAAAACTCAAGAGATTTTTAAAGTGTTCTTGACATAGGAATATAATTGGCCAGCAATTTTGAAAAAGTCAGAATCATTATCAACATTCATTTCATTATCACATTACTGGCTGATTTAATTCAGATTATGGTGCAGATTATGACATTTAATATAATCGTTTAAAATAAATATACCATTACCTGTTTTACCTTTACGATAATTTTTCGTTGTTGCCTATTGTGATTCTGTCACCTTTATACTAGGCTAAGGAACTTTGATTAGACGCCCGTTGTGTTTCTGGAACAGCCAGAATCCAGATAACACTGTTGTTGTTCCTTAGCCTGCCACCACACCTACACGATGAAAGATTTTTGTGACCAGTTTATTTTTATAGGTCCATGGTTGTTAGTGGCAATATATTTTGAAAAATATGTTTGTGAAGACCCAAAACTATTTACATATGTTCCTTTCGACACCCAAATTTGTTTAACTTTGAGGGATTTTATATTTGTGCCTTTTGGAACCCAAATTGGTATAGTTTTCACGTGTTTGGGTCTATACCAACAATTATTTTGATTGTGTCCAAATTTTCTACAAATTGTGCATATTGAATTGACTTGATTAATTTCATTTCTAACATTTTCAGATTGATTATACCTAAGTTCTTGTCTAACTATATTAACAGTTTGTTTCCCTAATAGCATATTCAACGATCTTTCACTTTTGGAAAATTTTCCTAAAGTCGTTGACAGTTGTTGGACTTGTGTTTTGAGTGATTCGTTTTCGTTCAATAATTGAGTGCACTTTTTGATAGAATTTTCTCTCCTTGTGTTTTCACTTTCTTTCAAAATCAGAATTTCATTTTCAAGCGATTTAATTTTGATTTCTGATTTCTGATTTTTTAATTTCTTCTTCAAGTGATGGACACATATCACACTTAGGGCTCTTAGTTTGATAGTTTTTAACCAATTGATTAAGCTGTTTATTTGATTCTATCAAACAATCTCTTTGTGATTCAATTTTAGCGTACTTCTCCCTAAGTCGTTCAAAACAACCATTTACTTCGTGGAAATATATAAGTAATTCTGAGTGAGTGAGTTTTGATACCTCGCTTGGCTCGTCGTCGTCGCTATTAGTTATATCACCTCGAAGGCACAGATCTGTTTCTTACTCTTACTGCTAGAACTTTTATAATCATCATCACTTTTGTTCCACGTGGCTGCAAAACTTCTTCTTTTTGAATTCTTTTCTTTGCCGTGTTGATTTCGAGGACAATTGGGCTTGATGTGTCTGGGTTTGTTGCACTTATGGCAGATGATCTTCCGTTCTTCTGGGTTGTCTAGTGCTTTGATTATTCTGCTTTTCAATTGTTGATTTGGAGCTGGATTTCCGTATTTGTGGTTCCACTTTTTGAATCTCTTTATTAGTAATGCCAACTCAGCTGCTCCATCATCATTATCATCACTACTTCCTTTTACCAATCCTGCTAAGCACGTTTCTTTAGTTTCTGATTTGATTATGGGGGAACTCTCACGGTTGTTGACTTTTGCACCATATATTGCATCAAAAGTGTTCCAGATTTCCTGTGCACTTTCACAATGAGAGATAAAGTTAAAATTATCTTGATTAATATGAGGATATATTATATGCATAGCAAGAGCATTAATCGAACTAATTTTCTCGTCTATTATATCACACCCATTTTCAATAATATCCCAACAATTAATATTAACAGATTTTAAATAAAATTCCATTTTTAATTTCCAATTCAAAAAATCTGTTCCATCAAAAACAGGAGGAATAATATTGAACTGGCCCTTAGCAAAATTATTATTAAAAGAAGCCATTTTAAAAATTCAAATTTGTAAAAAAAATTGGTTTTTGAAAAATCAAGCTTTTTAAAACAAAAATGGCTTTTATTCCTAGCTCTGATACCACTTGTAGGATCGATTTCACCCTAGAGGGGGGTGAATAGGGTGATACTATCAATTATAAAAATTATTGTGGAAGTTTATATAAAATATTGTCAACACAGATCATAGAATAATAGCAGCATAGATAACAGCAGAATAATAAATGCAGAAATAGAACACACAGATTTACCCAGCTTCGGCAAAACCCTGCCTACGTGCTGCCCCCAAGGTTTCTACTAGAAATTAGATAGTCAGACGCTTACACACGTAAACTCGCGACACCCGCTATCGACTAATCCTAACTCTACGCTCAAAATCCTACCACAACTCAGCCACTGAGTTGCGAATTCTCAAACTACGCCACGTAGTTTGTCCCCTAGTCACATGACTAGAAATTACAACAGTTTAAAAGTTAAAATACAAAATGAAAACAATTTAAAACAAAAACCCTAATTATCTAAAGCCTTATATAATTAATAACCCAATAAACAAGGCCGGCCCAAACAAATAAGTGATAAGAAAATCCCTTTCTTCCTTTTTTATTTATGTCGGCCCGTTCCTTTGTAAAGCTCGTGAAAAATGGCGTTTCTCTGATAAAATTAGGGCTTTGATAAATTGAGGCTGCCGACTTCAATTTCTCGATCGAATGATGATTCAGCGTCCCTGCTTTGTCGATCGGTGGTCTCTTTGCTTTGCACACGGCTGCTTCAATTAAGTCGAGTTTGAATGATGCTTGAATTGGTACGTGTCTTCCTTTTTCGATTTATATTTTACTCGACTTTGATTCGAGTTCCTAATTGATCCTATTCTCTATGATATTGCTTGAACTCGAATACCTTTATGGCCGATGATGTTACTTGTTTATATAGGATTCGATTTTCTATTTTTTCGTTCATCTGATAATTGTTTGAATTTGTCAATAAATTTGCTCGGTCGTTCGATGTTGCTTGGATGTTTATGATGATTTCTGACCTTTTCAATTCCTATATTTTCGTTGCTTTATTACTTGATACTCACGGCTTCGATTTGATTCTGGTTTGATTCGTTCTTTTTTCCTTAGTCATCACGACGTTTATTTGCTGGCATTTAATTCATGATTTTAGTTCCGATCTTTATGCTCCGTGGACTTCGGTTACTTGATTATGTGATGCTTGTTAAATGCTCTGTAGTATTTTCTCATCCGACTTTGACTTTGGTATGAAACTGACTTGGTTATTTTGAAACTGTTACCTGCATTGTCATTGGTGAATTCCTGTTGTTCTTTCCGGTCAAATGTTGCAGTCTGATGAACTATTGAGTCTGTACATTCATGTTGTATTTGCATGCTCGCCACTATGTTGCATTGAACTCTGTTGTTGTCTGGATTTGAGTTCATCCTGGTTTGCATGGTGTATTCCAGTGTGCTTAGTTCTTGTGATCTTGAGTCTGGTTCATATATATGTTTGCAGTCTTGCTCATCTACTTGATGTCTCCATGTTGCATTTGTACGTTCTCTGGTCTAGTGCATGTAGTCCTTTGTGTTCGATCTATAAGTGTTTTGAGTTCAGAGCTTGTAAGTTGCACTGCACTTGTATCATTTGCTTGTCCCTTGTATATGTGACTTGTTTGCATTGTTCAGTTGTTCGATCACCTTGTTGTTCCATGACTTCGGCATTTTAACTTGACTACTGTACCATTGTTTTTGCACTCGTCTGCTGCACTTTGATATGCATATAAACTTGTGCATGCTCTGGTTCGTTGTTTCACTAGCACGAGCTAGTTGATTTTGCTTGGAGCTTTTATTGTATGCTCATGTCATATGTGCTATGTATATTACTATGTTGAAGTCACTGTTGCGTTGCTTCGACTCAGCTTCCATTGGTGGCTTCACTTTGGTATAGTTCCATTTGTACTTGAGTCTGAACCTGGTTTGTAGCCAAAATTGATTGCATTGGTGTGTTGAGGTGTATGCATGTCTTGTATTTTTGGACTGCACCTGTGTTGAATCCAGCTTTAAAGCTCGGGTTTGACCTTGTGCTCGTGTCGTGGATTTACCAGTATTTCACTTGAGTTGAACCCGGCTTTTAATTTGGGTTTGACCTTGTGCTTATTTGTCCCTGTAGATTTATCAAGTGTATATCGGTGTGCACGGCCTTGTGGCATGTACAGTGATACACTGTGCATGTCACAAGCTGTTCGTGTATGATGCATTCAAAATTAAATGATGACGAACAACCCAAATAACTGAGATAAATAATATTTTTAAAATCACATTTTATTTTATACTGCAAAAATATTTCTCTTTCAATTTTACTGCGTCGGTGTGTATTTTTGCAGATTACTTAGATGCTGGATTCAATCTGGAATAGAGTTGAAGATAAATACGAGTGTGGGTGAAATATAGTGAGGTGCATTTGTAGATGAGAATTGTGATGTAGTCAAATTTGTATTGAAAATTGTATATATATATATATATATATATATAGTGAGAGCTTGAATTTGTACTATTCAAAATTGTAATAAATATTTATTTGAATAAAATATCTGTTTGACTTTAAATTCTGTGTTATTTATTTATTCAGCAAATATTTATTTAATTATGTGAAAAATAAAATAGTACATTAACAAATACATTTAAATGAATATGTTTATTATCATCAAATAAAAATCATATAGTCGTATATTCAACAAGATCACCTATACGAAGACAAGAACTCCTCCTCACCAATCTATGCTTAGTCGAACTAGAACCCACCTCTCCATGTTTATTAAAATCAACTACACTATACTCGGAACAAGCCCTTTTGCCATTTTTCTTCCAGGCTTGTAATTTTCCAATCTTGAGTTATTATTCGTGTTTGTATTTACCACTTTGAGGTCAACCTTTAACTCATTATCGCAAGCAACCTCATTCAAATAATCAGCACCACACTCATAATGACAGATGCGCTCAAACTAATTAGACTAACTCATATAAACAATAATTTGACTATTATTAAATTTCTGACTTTACCCATCTACCATAGCCATACTTGTATTAACCTGTAACCGCAACTGATCAAGACCTAATTTCTCAAAAGTATTCATCAGCAATCAGTTGAAACTTGAAACCAAAGAATCACATCCCTTCATGCACTCGTGTATCATACCATCAACATTAGCCTTAATAGTAAAATTATGAAGACTCAAATGCCTTTCACCCGAATTACTCCACCTTCTCATACCAGAATTAATTTCTATACCAAGTGAAACCAGAGAAGCGTACTCAAATAATATACCATGAATCATAACTGTATTAGTGTTAGAGTCGCTGTGTATAATTGCAGCTGGAGGATGAATGTTAGTTTGAGAAACCAAACTCACATCATCGTACAAACAGGTCGAAACACTGTCCACACGATTACGATTACACGAAACACACAATCCACTTTCAGCCTCATCATCCATTTCCTCTATTGAACAACTAGCCATTAAAACACTATCACCCTCAATATCATCTAATATACCACTGTACACATTTACAATATCCATATGCATATTTACAGTATCACATCTCACCATCCCATCGACCAAATCAGATAGAACATCATTACTACAGCCATGTTCAATCACGCCATAATCACTCAAGCAATCGACCATGACATTTGCATCATCCGTAACCTCTTGACATATACAAGAATTCATGACTGTATCATCTAAGAAACTTAAAACATCAAAACAAATTTTTAGTGACTAACTCAAAATTTTCCACTTTGTTAGGTTTTACTTTATACTTTCTATTTTTTAAGTGCACAAAACCAAGATCTTGCAAAAGATTATTACTGACTAAAACTAACCCTAAGATAACAGATTCTTGAAGATATTTATTCGAATTGAGTTTCATAACATCTAGATCCAATAATAATGGATCAGAGTTAGGATAATCACAAGAATTACTCTTGGCAACAACAAGATCAACTACAACATCCTTTTCAATTGAAATATTATTCAAGATAACCCCATTTAAGTCAGGAGTTGGAGCACTATCATCAGCAAGAACACCATCATCTGAACATAAATCAGGATCCCTAAAATTTTCTTTATAGTTTCGACCAATGTTCACAGCATTAATCACATTGAAGCGTTTAAACAAGTCCTCCAAGATCTCAATACCTTTATTTCTTTACAACCAAAGATGATCGAGAAAAATTCTCTTCAACTTTATACATGTTAACCCAAAGAGAAAACCGTGATCGGCAATTGATAGGTTCCTCTTCACGCTTGAGACTGAATCGAATTTCTTCAAACACTTGTCTTTGTTATGCCCAAATAAACCACAACTGAAACATCATATAGGATCACAACATTCTTTAGCAAAATGAGAGTAATCCCTACAATGGTAAAAAATACGCTTCCCCTTTCTTTTATCTATCTAATTCTTGACGGAAGGTTTCCAATTGAAGATCTAAGGATATGAGAACTTCTAATCTTTTACTGCCTGAGCATAAGAATGATTTTCGAAAGAATTTGAATCAGAAGACGAAGGATTTAATGTGAATTGAGGAGCAGGATTGGGAAAGTAAGAAAATGAAGAAGGAGGATATGACTTGACAAAAAAATTATTAGACATTGTCTAGTGCAATGTCCAGTTTTAGACATTGCACTTCAATGAAGTAATAAATATTCACAATGAAATAATTTTTTATCTATTATTTTTATTTATTTAAATTTTGATTGGAACACATGTCATTTTTTTCTCAATAAATACATTTGCATTGGAGTAGTTTTCTTGTTTTTAATGTGATGTTTAGTTTTTAGAAATTACATTGAGTTAACATTGTGATTTATCCCTTGACACATAGGATTTAATTAACATCACATCCTATTTGCATTGAAGATGCTCTTATGTTGACGATATAACTTTTGGTTTGACAAATATAAATTTATGTGATGATTTTTCCAATATAATGAAAAATAAATTTGAAATGTCTCATATGGGTGAACATAAATGCTTTTTGGGATTACAAATTTAACAACTAAAAGACAAATAAATTTATATGTCAGAAAAATATAATTAAGATTTAATAAAATATTTTGGTTTGGAAAATAAAAGTAGTAAACTGTTACAACCCAGATTTTAGGGGTGATTGATAAAAGTTAATAATATTAATTTAATTGATTAAAATGGAATTTTTATGAATAATTTGGATTAATTCAGAATATTGGGAAATTATAAAAAAGTAATTAATGATGAATGGATTTAAAATATGATTTTTAGTATTTAATTCTTAAATGAATTGTATATGAGAAATAAATTATAGGAATTATATAGTGACAAGTAAATATTTGAGTATTGTGAATATAATTTTATTTGGGATTTTATTGGAATTTAAATTAAATTTGTATTATATTTAAAAATAAAGGAAAAGAAAGAGAAAAATATATATAGTTATTTATATTGTTCAAAGCCCAAGCCCAAGTACTCATCACCTAACCATTTTCAGATATTTCTACTCTCGATGTTTCACCCAATTTATATATACAATCTATCTCATTTATATCCTTAACTACTGGAAAACAAAAAATAAATTACACACCCCTCTTACCATTGACAATTATTTATAAGTGTGTGTTGGTATTATATGTGTATGGGTGCAAGGTCTGTAAATAATTGGAATGTGCATATAAGTGCTGCCGCTATATACGAGGGATGGAGTTAAGGTGTGTAGTTGTGTTTAGAAAAGAGTAGTTGGGGTTTTGTGCATGAGTGAGTGTCTTGTATTTGGGTGCTTGTGTGTATGTGGAGGATTATTGTGCGTGTGTGTATGTGTATGTATATATGTTTTGTGTGAATATGTAATTATATGCATACAAGCCTCAGTAGTTTATAACTAAACTATATATATGTATGTATGTATATATATTCATGGAAAATAAACTAAACCAAATGCATTTAAACTTTAATATATGTATACATGTACTAGATGTTAACTTTAAATAAGAATGTAAATATATGTTTAACAAATTAATAAAGTAATTTTCATTATATAATTTGTTTAAATGGGTTTTAGCTTTCATTTTATAGAAGTATGAAATTTTAATGTGTGTGTGTGTATCATTCAAGTTTAGAAATATATTTATATATTTGATTTTAATATATTGAACCTATTTGGATATTTTTAATATTGCTTATAAATCTATACTATATTATTATTAGTGAGTTGAATTTCAAGCTCACACAAGCCCCCTTGAAATTTGGCAACTGAACAGTCGCATTTTTAATTTCTTTATATTCCAAACTTTAAAATGTGATAACTTTTTCTACATTGATTGAATTTAAGAATCGTTTTCACTATTAAATCTCAAATTTAATTTGCTTTCCAATGATATCCATTGTTGATAGCTAAAAATAAATTTTTTAAAATCATAATTTTATATAGCAGCTTTAATTGCACAATTATTTTGTGTCACCGCTGTGTACCGCGTTTCTGTAACAGCATTATTATGATGATCATAAACATTACATAGTAGTTTTACCTAGATTATTATAATGTATTTATTATCTTTTAACATATTTGAAAGGAATATTTTTTTGAATTATACAATTATGGTTGCCTTTGAATATTGTAACTACATTATGTAATAAAGTAATAATCTTGATTGTGTTTGATAGTATTCAAACTTAGTGCAGTTATAATTTAACCCCATCAAAAAATGGTGTAATAATTTATAGGCATTTTTTGAATTAATTTAACTACGTTAGCATTTTTATTGCATTTATTATTGATGATTTTGACTATAATTGATAATTTTATTCAATTTTAAAACAGTTATAAATTAATGAAATTAAGAAAATGCAATTATAATTTACCAGCAAGTTTTGGGTAAATTTAACTATATTTGAAGATTTTTAACCACATTTATGTGATGAAGTAATAAATTTGGCTACATTTCAGGAATTTATTCAATCTTAATACAATTAAAATTTAACTACATTAATAAAATGCAGTTATAATTTAATGACAATTTTGAATTATGCATGGTAGAAATTGAATATTTCAGCTATATTTATGTGATGCAGTAATAATTTTGGTTGTACACGATGATTTATTCGAGCTTACTGTAGTTAAAATTTAAATGCATTAAGCAAAAGCGGTTATTATTTTGCAGTATTTTCGGGATTAAGCAATTATTGTTTTTGAATATTTTAACTGCATTTGTGTGATGCAATACTAATTTAGCTGTAGTAATAATTTTGTTTGATGTTAACGATAGTTATTTAACCGCATTATGAAAATATAATTGAAAAATGAATTTTGATTTTTGATAGCTTGAGATGATTAAATAATGACTTCACATAATTAATGCTTGATTCAACCGTGCAGCTCAGCGTTTAATACATTGCTTCCAGGTTTGATGACATAATTTGGCTAAGTTTACTCAATTTCGTTTACAATTACGATGATCAATAATACAATAAGCATATAAGTTGTTGTATTCGGGCTTAAGGTAGATGCACAGTTTAAGTGCTGGGTCAAAACATGTGTTGTAGTGAGAATAATGTTGATAACCACCTAAAAGAGTTTATTTTTTATTTTTTGCAGTAAATTCTAAGATCACTTGCACCACCACCGTCGGAAAACTTCTAGAAAACAATTGATGAATGTATAGATGATTATGTAGTCATAGTTTGATTATTAGATATATTTAATAGGTCAGACGAGCAGTGAGAGAATTTAGTAATAATACTGCATCAATGACACTTTTGCCTTTTTTGGCTGCAGGTACAAATACCTTCAATGGTTAAAATAATTGACTGATGTAATGCATCTATTAAGGTCAAGAAAACATCACCTATTTGCGCTCAAGCCAATATCATACATGCGTTGCTAGCAGTTATTTCTGAGGCTAAAAAATGAATGGACTTCTCACAATTGTTCTCTTCTGTATGTTTTGGATATTTTCAAATATTGGTTACTGCGACCAGCTATATGCCGTGTTTTGTACCCTACATCGACATAGATCAGATTCGGTGAACAATAGTAATTTATATTGGAACCCATGTTATTTTCTTATTGCATCATCATTTCTATTTCAATTGAATCTTCTGTTTTACTACTTTTCCCCTGTACTACATCTGTTGCTTTTTTCTTTTTTCTTTTGCTCCCTTTTTTCAGCTGTTGACAAATACTTTTCCTGACTGTTTACAAATTTCATCCTATTACTATATTTCTCCCCACTGCAAAAAACTTTTGTTACTCTTATTTAATTGAATCGAACTGCACCGTGTCTTTGTTTCTGCAGTTCACAGTGAATACTTCAACTATATCTATGCACATTGAAGCAGCTGTGTAATTGCAAAAGCAACAACATTGGCGTTATATGCCACAGTGAATATATCTATGCATTAGCGGATAAATTTTTAACACATTATCCTCTAAATAGTCTATGAACTTTAACATATTCACTGTAATTGTTTTGTTTGATTTTAATTGTGATTATCATAACCAAATATATATGTATTCTTTATCCTACCAAATTGTTATTCATGATGTAACACTATCGTTCAACAATGTTTTTTCATTACCACCGTATTAAATTTCTTATACATTTGGATATGACCTATGCAATAACAATATTTTTTCAACACCCGTGTGCGAAGCACGGGTTCGCACTAGTAGAATTTAATTGTAGAAAGTTATAGGATTATTCTTAAGCGAGATATTTAGTTTTATAAACTATTTAGGAATTTAAATGGGTTTACTAATGTTATTAGTAAGTATTTAATGATCAACTAATTTTATATAAGATTGAGAAATTAACTATTTACCGCATGAAATATTATATATATATATATATATGTATGTATATGTATATGTATATGTATATGTATATGTATATGTATATGTATATGTATATGTATATGTATATGTATATGTATATGTATATGTATATGTATATGTATGTGTGTGTGAGTTTAGTAATTATCTAATTAATTATAGGATATGTATCTATTATCAAGCTCTTAGTATAATTCTATTATACAAAATTATGTGTTGTGAATGTTTTATTAATATGTATTGATTTGTTTATTTATATTTATTTGAATAATCAATTTTTATTATTAGTTTTTGATTTCTTATTTCTTATTTTATTATTATTATTCCGATGATATGAATGATTCATCGTTGATGTGTTTTGACTATTGGTTTGATATGATACGGTGATGACATCCTTCAATACAAAGTTAGGACATTTAATAGTTAAATTATGAGATTTTATTTCTGTGTGAGGAGAAATTTGAATAAACGGATTAGTGATACCGTCTGGTATGGGACTTTTGGTTATACTTTTCCAGTTATTTATCAAACTTATCATATAGATATACCTAGTATGGATCGAGTGTAGTTTACGAGCATTGAATAATTATTCGAATAACATGCGATGGTATGGGACGTCATTATGTTACTTGTTTGATTATTCATTGTAAGTAAATGTCACTCAAATGAGGATTAATCATGTGTATATGTTGATACTCATTGTGGTGAGTATATTATAGTCATGCATTGGCTAATGAGTAGAGCCATGTGTTGGTGAGGGATTAGAGCTCTAGTATATCATAGTCATGTGTTGACTTATACGAAGCCATGTGTTGGCTTACATCTAGAGCTATGTGTAGATATAGGATATGAATACTATATATCATCTACTTATATCCAGCTCCCTTTATGGTTCAAAAGTGAACCAGTTTGGCTTGTATCCACACTGGTGGCCTGATCGTGGGGTCATGCCCTAGATCTGTGACACCGTTGTTGGTTATTATATTTAATGTGCATCGTGGTAGCAGTAGATGGGTAGTTTCCCATAGCCCCTTATAGTCGGGGGAGAAATTCCTAAGGGGGAGAGAATGTAACGACCCGTATTTTTACGGATCAAAACATTCTAAAACTATTGTCATTAGGTCGTAATGTTGTTAAGTCGTCTAGGGTTTAAGTCGTTCGAAGCTTAAGTCGAGTAGAATTAGATCGAGAGCGACTTAAGAGAATGGAGCGACTTAAGAGAATTGACCGACTTAAGAAGGATAGGTGACTTAAGAGAATGGAGCGACTTAAGATAATTGACCGACTTAAGAAGGATAGGCGACCTAAGGAAGTTGAGGTTGGCGACCTAAGGATTTGGAGTTAGGTCGTATGATAGATAAGTCATATGTTGAGGCTTAGGTCGTAGACGACTTAAGGAAATAGGCGACTTATAGAAACTGGCAACCTAAGGAGTTTGGGATAGGTCGTATAGGAGATAGGTCGTGTGATAAGCTTAGGTCGTGAGGTAGGATAGGTCGAGTGAACGACCTAAGTATTGGAGCGACCTATAGGAAAGGCAGCGACCTAAGAGAGTTAACGACCTAGCGGTTAGGTCGCATAGTGGTTTAGGTCGTGTGTTAGTTTGGAGCGACTTATAGGATGTTAGCGACCTAAGGGAGATGCGAGCTAAGGAGTATACGACCTAGTGGAGTGGAGCGACTTAGTAGTTAGGTCGTTAGACGACTTAAGGAGTTAAGTCGTATCCTGGCTAAGTTAGTAAGGTCGCAGGTTTGTTAGGTCGTAGACGACCTAAGATTAGTTAGGTTGCGTCTTAGTTAAGTCGTAGGTTGTAACTCTGTTGAGTGGTTAGGTCGCGAGGAAGTATCTGCGTTAGGTCGCTGGGTTTTGCCTGAGTGTTAGGTCGTGAGCGACCTAGGAGTTGTTAAGTCGCGAGCGACTTAGGAGTTGAGCTGCTAAGTCGTAAGTCGTAGACAGGTGAGTTTCGATAGGTCGTAAGTCGCGTGGTGATAGGTCGCGTGCCTGCGTTGTGTTAGGTCGCAAAGATTTAGGTCGGAGAGTTTGTTAGGTCGTGGACGACCTAAGAGTGTGCGACCTAAGGGGATTTCAACTATAAATAGGAAGGTTTTTCTCACTTTTAGGGATCCGGATTTCGAAGCGACGAAGTGCTGCCATTTTGAGAGCTCGACTTCTACACTTCTTCACTTATTTTCTCCACTCTAATCTAGTGATTCCTTCCATCCATATCGAAGATCAAATCGAAGATCGAAGAACTTAGATTGAAGATCTACATTCTTCGAAGAGAGATTTCATCGTTTGAAGCGGATTGGTGATAGATCAAGTTAGATCCTTCGCTGTCCAGATCTGAAGTGGGTTTCTTTTGAGGTGTTTAGGTGATTTGGTGAGTGGTGATTATCTCTCACACGGATCCAAAGGAGTATATCGGATCGTTGGCTTGATTTTGTGTTAAAGTAGTGATTTCCATGCATTTTTGTAAACCTAAGTATAGATCTATATAGATCCATGGTTCATGATGATTTGACATCCATTTTACTATATGTTAACCTATGCAAGTTCATTCATCAAGATTATAGAGATATTGTTCATGTTTTCATGCTTGTTGGACTTTTGACTCTTTATTTACGAAATTGCCATTATTGTTATAATTGTCTATTTAGATCATATTTGAATGCTTGATTACTTGGATTAATGTTTGACTTGATTGATTGCTATGAATTAGATGATTGATGATTTGATTTAGACAAGTTGGTCGAAGATGATTCAAAAGCTAAGGGAAAGGCTCTTGAATTGGAAAAGCTGCTCATGGCATATGTAGCGGATGATGAAGCTCATATGGATAGATTTGATGACGTTGTTGAGATGAAGCTTTGCTATGATGATGATGAGGCGAAGCATGAGATGAGATAGTCTTGGTCTAATCCAGACGGGATCATTCCAAGCATGTTGATAACTCGATGAAATGGTTCGAGTTAGAGGATAATGGTTTGCTCGAGAGGCGCTTGAGCTAGTATGGAAATAGTCGTCGAGGAGGATGACTAGAAGGCTGAGATCTCATCGTTGTTGAAGGTTCTAGCATGCTCAAGGCAAGAGTACGTTGGGCAGATTCGATAGTCCCTGAAGGCTAATGATTGGTAGTCAAGTACTCTGGGCAGATTCGATAGTCCTATGCATGGGTCACGATGACGTGCGGAGTTATGTCTAGAACCGGGGTTTTCCATTAGCCCTTGACGGACGGCTGAAAGAATGTGCCGGTCATTCAATTAACGATGATATCGAAGCAATGATAACAGTGATAGCCAGAGTCATGGATGTTTGGTTGTATCGTCATTCGGTCTCAAGAGCGGTATTTTCTGGGTGCTTATCTGATCTTGGTTTAGGCCTTGGGGGTTTGTACTTGGAAAACATCGCCCTTGACTCGAGTGATAATTGCTTTACTTTAAATTGTATGCTCTGTTATGTTTGCTTCTGCTTAGTGTGTCTGGGGGCTATCACTGTAGAAAGAGGTGGAGTGGGAGGGTTGTATTCCTATTCCGTTTCCTTTATGCTCTTTTGGTATGTTGTTAGTTAATTTACTGCTCACTAAGACTGCTGTCTGACTCAAGGCTTTATGTTTTAACTCTTATTGCCTTGGGTTGTTCGTCCATTTTGGGACGGGCAAACTAGGTAGCAGGTGACAGGTGCTGTTCTTGCTTCCCACGATGCTGATGTCGAAGACGAGCTGGAGGCTTGCATATTATTTCTTACTATATGTACTGGATGTTCCGCTGCTTGTATATTCTCTGAGTGATATGTAGTGAGGCTTGTTGTATTGACTATTCAGATGTTTGTATTCAACTATTATGGAGTTTTATTGATGAGATTCTATTCTGTGAAGCTTCACTATATATATATTCTATTGTATTTTGTCCATGCGCTGTGAGTAATACGATAGATTCTGCTGTTTTTAATTTACCTTGACAATCGTCCATGGTCGCCTGGCACACTTTACAGTGCATTATCTCTAGGTTCGGTGCAGGGGTCATGGGTGGTCGTCACATTTGGTATCAGAGCATTGGTTAATCGATTTTACCCAACGCTCGCTGACGTAACTACGTATGAGAGACGTAATTGTATTTTGATGGATGATTACTATATATAATATAGTAGCTTAGTAGAGTTTGAGTCCTTTATGCAGTTTTTTCTCTAGATGTGCTAATCATTTCTTTTTATAGATATTGAGAATGAGTCGAAGAGGGAGACCAGCTGCTAGGGAAGGCCGTGCTACTGAGGGGGCTGCTAATTATGCTGCTATGTTCGAAGCTATGATGACTTCGATCATGAGAAGGATGCCAGCTCCGGGGCCATCGGTGGATGTTGGAGTTCAAGTTCAAACTCCAAAACCGGTGGATTTTGCTAAGTTGTGTAAGGACTTTACTGCTCTTGGAGGGAAGGTTTTCTTTGGAACAGAATCAACCATTGAGGTCCAGAGGTGGATAGATGCTTGTAGAAGGATCTTTGGTGATTTGGGAATTGAGTATGCAACTAAGAGGAAGTTCGCATCTAGACAGCTTCAAGGGAGAGCTTCTGATTGGTGGAAATCTATCACCATTGATACTTCAGAGGAAGAGATTACTTGGGAGCAATTCCAAGTCAGATTTGAAGCTAAGTTCATTTCTACAGCTCAGAAGTCTGTTCTGTTCAAGAAGTTTGTGGAGCTCAAGCAAAATGGAAGACCAGTTCTTGAGTATGTTTCTGAGTTTGAAGCTTTGTCCAAGTATGCCCGGTCGTATATTGAATCTGCTTATCAGAAGAATGAGAAATTTGTGACAGGCTTGGACAGTTATCTTGGGAGGCAGTTGGTGGATCATTTGGACGATTCATTTGAGAAGCTCGTGGAGAAAGCTCTCAGGCATGAGAATATGTTTCCTAAGGAAGGATCTGTTGTTGTTGTAACCAGGGAAGAGTCTAAACCCCAGCAGGGTGAAAACAAGAAGAGGAAGCAGCAGCAGCAAAAGGGTAAGGATGGCCAGAAAAAGCCGAAAGGCGAAGTGACTTGCTACAATTGTCAGCAGAAGGGCCATTTCTCTAAGGATTGTAAGAATCCGAAGGTACCGATGAAGTGTAACAACTGTGACAAGCCGGGGCATATCAGGAAGAATTGTCCAGAACCACGGAAGGACAAGCAGATTGTGCAAGCTTATGCTTTGGGAGCTGTTCCATCGTCTTCGAAAGCTCCTACCGTTGAAGAGAAGGGAAAGAGTGTAGTGGTTCAAGGTACTCTCTCCATATGTGGTGTTCCAGTTAGAGTGTTATTTTATACTGGGGCGTCGCATTCTTTTGTTTGTAGTGAACTTGTAGGCCGGTTGGGTTTAGAACCGGATATTGTTGATAGGCCATTGGTTGTGACTAATCCAGTTGGGGGTTCGTCTTGTTTGTGTATGTTATGCCGTGGTCTGATTGTATCGAGTCATGGTTGCTCTTTTGTTTGTAATTGTTTTGTTCTGAACTTTGCGGGGTTCGGAATTATTTTGGGTATGGACTGGCTTAGGAAGTATGCGGCAAAGGTTGATTGTGAGAGGTTGGAGGTGACAATCGAGAATGTGGAGGGGCGAAAGATTGTGATACGATGTAAGCATGAAGAAGGCGTCTTCATGAGCTTCATGTATTCGCTGGTTGTTCCACGGGATGGACTGTCATCTGTGCCAATCGCTAATGGATTTGAGGATGTCTTTGACGAGGTCAAAGGGTTACCGCCGCATAGAGAGATCGAGTTTCGTATAGATCTAGTTGAGGGAGCCAGACCTGTTGTGATGCCTCTTAGGCGGATGGCGCCTAGGGAACAGCAGGAGTTGAGGGTGCAGGTTGATGATCTTTTGCAGAAAGGATTCATTCGGCATAGTGTGTCCGAATGGGGTGCACCAGTTGTATTCGCAACCAAAGCGGATGGGTCGTTGAGGTTGTGTGTGGATTATCGTGAGTTGAATAAAGTGACTAAGAAGAACAAGTATCCATTGCCGAGAATAGATGACTTGTTTGATCAGCTTCACGAAGCTAAGGTGTTTTCTCAGATGGATTTGGCAACGGGATTTCACCAGTTGAGAGTGGCTAAGGATAGTGTGCCAAAGACTGCTTTTAGGACACCATCCGGTTTCTTTGAGTGGCTGGTAATGCCGTTTGGATTGACTAATGCGCCAGCATATTTTGTGGATCTTATGAATATAGTGTTCAGAGATCAGTTGAGCAAGTTCGTGCTAGTATTCGTGGATGATATTCTGATTTATTCCAGAACTGAAGAAGAGCACAAGACGCACTTGCGTATTGTTTTGGAAATCTTACGGAAACATCAGCTGAAGGCTAAGTTTTCAAAGTGTCACTTCTGGAAGAGTGAAGTGAGGTTCTTAGGCCATGTTATCTTTGGAAATGGAATAGCGGTTGATCCCGCTAAGGTGGCAGCAATCCAGGATTGGGTTAGACCTAAGAATGTATCAGATATGAGAAGTTTTCTTGGATTAGCAGGATATTATCGATGGTTTATCAAAGACTTCTCCAAGGTAGCTGCACCGTTAACAGGATTGACGAAAAAGAACCAAGTGTTCAAGTGGGAAGATAAGTGTGAGCAAGCTTTCAGAATCCTGAAAGAAAGGTTGACAAGTGCTCCTGTTTTGACTATTCCAAGTGGGAATGATGAGATGGTGGTTTACACCGACGCATGTGGTACTGGACTTGGAGCAGTGCTGATGCAGAAGGATAAGGTTGTTGCGTATGCAAGTCGACAACTGAAGCCGCATGAAAGGAATTACCCGACTCATGATTTGGAGTTAGCGGCGATTGTTTTTGCTCTGAAAATGTGGAGACATTATCTATTGGGAGTTCGATTTGAGTTGTTTACAGATCATAAGTCGTTGAAGTATCTTTTCTCCCAAAAGGATTTGAATCTTCGGCAGCAACGATGGCTAGAGTTTTTAGCATCATATGATTTTGGTATAGCTTATACTCCGGGAAAGGGTAACGCAGTGGCAGATGCGTTAAGTCGAAGACATGCAGGATTGGGAGCCATGTTTTCAGAATGGAAGAATCTCGAGTATTTAGCTGGTTTTGACTTCAGGCCCAGATGTGGATTGGAACCTGAGATGTTGGCAAACTTATCGATACGACCCACTCTTGTGGAAAGGATTGGCGAGAGCCAAAAGCGAGACGATAAGCTTGTCAAGATTATCCATGATTTGGAATCTGGAATGGACCCAGAAAAGGATAAAGGGTTCGAGGTCGATCGAGAAGGTTGGCTTCGGAAACAAGGACGACTAGTTGTTCCCAATATAGATGAATTGAGGAGTGAAGTTCTGAAGGAAAGTCATCACTCAAAGTTGACAATTCATCCAGGTGGAAATAAGATGTATCGGGGTATGAAGAGAACCTATTACTGGGAAGGCATGAAGAAGGATGTTGGAAATTTTATTTCCAAGTGCATGAACTGCCAGTTGGTAAAAGCTGAACAGAAGAAGCCAAGTGGATTGCTTCAGCCATTGGAAGTTCCTACATGGAAGTGGGAGCAAATATCGATGGATTTTATTGATGGGCTACCTAGAACAAGAATGCGAAATGAGGGGATTTGGGTCATTGTAGATCGTTTGACTAAGAGTGCAAGATTCATTCCTGTTCGATCGACTAGGACTGCATCAAAGTTGGCAGAGTTGTATGTTAAGTGGATAGTTCGATTCCATGGTATTCCGAAGAGTATAGTGAGCGATCGAGACCCGTTGTTCACTAGTGGATTTTGGAAGAGCTTCCAGGAAGTTTTGGGAACCGAGTTGTGTTTGAGTACAGCTTATCACCCTCAAACAGATGGTCAGACCGAGAGAGTCAACCGAGTTTTGGAAGATCTCCTCAGAGCTTGTGTTTTAGATTTCGGAGGATCATGGGAAGATCACCTTCATTTGGTGGAATTTGCATATAACAACAGTTACCAGTCAAGCATTGGTATGGCACCGTATGAGGCATTGTATGGAAGACCGTGTAACTCTCCGACATGTTGGTTAGAGACCGGAGAAAAACTGATGCTTGGGCCATAGATGATTCGACAGACTTCGAATTGTATAGAGGTCACTCGGCAACGAATGAAGGCAGCCCAAGACCGTCAGAAAAGTTATGCCGATAAGCGTCGTAAGGATCTGGAATTCGACGTAGGTGATATGGTCTTTATGAAGATTTCTCCACTGAAGAATGTTATTCGATTCGGGAATAAAGGAAAATTGACTCCGAGATTTGTTGGACCATTCCCGATCATCGAGCGAATTGGAAAGCTCGCCTACAGATTGGAGTTACCAGAGAAGATGTCGAGTGTGCACAATGTTTTTCATGTATCCTATCTACGGAAGTATGTGCACGACTCGAATACAGTGGTTTCTGCTGATAGCTGTGAAGATTTTGAAGTTGATCCAGTCGATAAGAGACCTCGTAAGCCGCTTCGTGTTGTGGAAACCGACACGAAACAGCTTAGGAGGAAGGTAGTTAAGTTGCTCAAGATACAATGGAGTGATGATGATAACGACTGTACGTGGGAGGTGGAAGAGAGGATGAAGGCAGCTCGTCCTGAACTCTTCAAGGTATGGCCCTAAGGTGTCGTGTCATCTCACGATATTGTAACTTGTTCTAAGTTTTCGAATTCTGCATGCTAAGCTAGAATTAGATGCATGGTTTGTTGATTGATGTGGATGGTAGGCATGCAGAATAGCCTTTGTTTGCTCTTGTTTGTTTGGAATTTCGGGGGCGAAATTCCTAAGGGGGAGAGAATGTAACGACTCGTATTTTTATGGATCGAAACATTCTAAAACTATTGTCATTAGGTCGTAATGTTGTTAAGTCGTCTAGGGTTTAAGTCGTTCGAAGCTTAAGTCGAGTAGAATTAGATCGAGAGCGACTTAAGAGAATGGAGCGACTTAAGATAATTGACCGACTTAAGAAGGATAGGCGACCTAAGGAAGTTGAGGTTGGCGACCTAAGGATTTGGAGTTAGGTCGTATGATAGATAAGTCATATGTTGAGGCTTAGGTCGTAGACGACTTAAGGAAATAGGCGACTTATAGAAACTGGCAACCTAAGGAGTTTGGGATAGGTCGTATAGGAGATAGGTCGTGTGATAAGCTTAGGTCGTGAGGTAGGATAGGTCGAGTGAACGACCTAAGTATTGGAGCGACCTATAGGAAAGGCAGCGACCTAAGTGAGTTAACGACCTAGCGGTTAGGTCGCATAGTGGTTTAGGTCGTGTGTTAGTTTGGAGCGACTTATAGGATGTTAGCGACCTAAGGGAGATGCGAGCTAAGGAGTATACGACCTAGTGGAGTGGAGCGACTTAGTAGTTAGGTCGTTAGACGACTTAAGGAGTTAAGTCGTATCCTGGCTAAGTTCGTAAGGTCGCAGGTTTGTTAGGTCGTAGACGACCTAAGATTAGTTAGGTTGCGTCTTAGTTAAGTCGTAGGTCGTAACTCTGTTGAGTGGTTAGGTCGCGAGGAAGTATCTGCGTTAGGTCGCTGGGTTTTGCCTGAGTGTTAGGTCGTGAGCGACCTAGGAGCTGTTTAGTCGCGAGCGACTTAGGAGTTGAGCTGCTAAGTCGTAAGTCGTAGACAGGTGAGTTTCGATAGGTCGTAAGTCGCGTGGTGATAGGTCGCGTGCCTGCGTTGTGTTAGGTCGCAAAGAGTTAGGTCGGAGAGTTTGTTAGGTCGTGGACGACCTAAGAGTGTGCGACCTAAGGGGATTTCAACTATAAATAGGAAGGTTTTTCTCACTTTTAGGGATCTGGATTTCGAAGCGACGAAGTGCTGCCATTTTGAGAGCTCGACTTCTACACTTCTTCACTTATTTTCTCCACTCTAATCTAGTGATTCCTTCCATCCATATCGAAGATCAAATCGAAGATCGAAGAACTTAGATTGAATATCTACATTCTTCGAAGAGAGATTTCATCGTTTGAAGCGGATTGGTGATAGATCAAGTTAGATCCTTCGCTGTCCAGATCTGAAGTGGGTTTCTTTTGAGGTGTTTAGGTGATTTGGTGAGTGGTGATTATCTCTCACACGGATCCAAAGGAGTATATCGGATCGTTGGCTTGATTTTGTGTTAAAGTAGTGATTTCCATGCATTTTTGTAAACCTAAGTATAGATCTATATAGATCCATGGTTCATGATGATTTGACATCCATTTTACTATATGTTAACCTATGCAAGTTCATTCATCAAGATTATAGAGATATTGTTCATGTTTCCATGCTTGTTGGACTTTTGACTCTTTATTTACGAAATTGCCATTATTGTTATAATTGTCTATTTAGATCATATTTGAATGCTTGATTACTTGGATTAATGTTTGACTTGATTGATTGCTATGAATTAGATGATTAATGATTTGATTTAGACAAGTTGGTCGAAGATGATTCAAAAGCTAAGGGAAAGGCTCTTGAATTGTAAAAGCTGCTCGTGGCATATGTAGCGGATGATGAAGCTCATATGGATAGATTTGATGACGATGTTGAGATGAAGCTTTGCTATGATGATGATGAGGCGAAGCATGAGATGAGATAGTCTTGGTCTAATCCAGACGGGATCATTCCAAGCATGTTGATAACTCGGTGAAATGGTTCGAGTTAGAGGATAATGGTTTGCTCGAGAGGCGCTTGAGCTAGTATGGAAATAGTCATCGAGGAGGATGACTAGAAGGCTGAGATCTCATCGTTGTTGAAGTTTCTAGCATGCTCAAATCAAGAGTACGTTGGGCAGATTCGATAGTCCCTGAAGGCTAATGATTGGTAGTCAAGTACTCTGGGCAGATTCGATAGTCCTATGCACGGGTCACGATGACGTGCGGAGTTATGTCTAGAACCGGGGTTTTCCATTAGCCCTTGATGGACGGCTGAAAGAATGTGCCGGTCATTCAATTAACGATGATATCGAAGCAATGATAACAGTGATAGCCAGAGTCATGGATGTTTGGTTGTATCGTCATTCGGTCTCAAGAGCGGTATTTTCTGGGTGCTTATCTGATCTTGGTTTAGGCCTTGGGGGTTTGTACTTGGAAAACATCGCCCTTGACTCGAGTGATAATTGCTTTACTTTAAATTGTATGCTCTGTTATATTTGCTTCTGCTTAGTGTGTCTGGGGGCTATCACTGTAGAAAGAGGTGGAGTGGGAGGGTTGTATTCCTATTCCTTTTCCTTTATGCTCTTTTGGTATGTTGTTAGTTAATTTACTGCTCACTAAGACTGTTGTCTGACTCAAGGCTTTATGTTTTAACTCTTATTGCCTTGGGCTGTTCGTCCATTTTGGGACGGGCAAACTAGGTAGCAGGTGACAGGTGCTGTTCTTGCTTCCCACGATGCTGATGTCGAAGACGAGCTGAAGGCTTGCATATTATTTCTTACTATATGTACTGGATGTTCCGCTGCTTGTATATTCTCTGAGTGATATGTAGTGAGGCTTGTTGTATTGACTATTCAGATGTTTGTATTCAACTATTATGGAGTTTTATTGATGAGATTCTATTATGTGAAGCTTCACTATATATATATTCTATTGTATTTTGTCCATGCGCTATGAGTAATACGATAGATTCTGCTGTTTTTAATTTACCCTGACAATCGTCCATGGTCGCCTGGCACACTTTACAGCGCATTATCTCTAGGTTCGGTGCAGGGGTCATGGGCGGTCGTCACATGCTCAGAATCAGAATCCTCAACATGTGGATGAAGTTGTGTCACTGGGACAAACGGAGATCCAGACTCCAACTGACGTCGTGACCAGAATGGAGATGGATATGATGACAATGCAGATGGAAGATAGATTCCGAGCTAGCAGAATGAGATGAATCAAATGATGTAGCAAAGTTTGAGGTTGTTGAGTAAGCTAACTCAAAACAGCTGTAGAAGGAGTAGAAGGAGTAGAAGGGATTCTAGTTCTTCATCAGAAAGTTCTTCATCATCCGAGTAGAGACGGAGGGACAAGAAGTAGAAGAGGACTCAGAATGCAGCTGAAACATCGTACCAAGGAGGAAGACGAGCCCTGGGCTCAAGTTTGAGGATCGATACCGACCCAAGATTAGGGGTCGGTACTGACCCCTCCAATAGTGGGCCCGGAACTCGTCCTCTGGAAGGCGGTATGGACTTGGCTTCAAGATGCACTGTTGGTGGTCAGAATTTGGATAATCATGCTGCTGATGATGATACTATTTACGGGAATCAAACGGGGGACCGTTGGATGAATGGATCTCTCGGAGTTTGGAGAACCTCCCCAAGAGCGTTTGACAGGCCGAACACTTAGGGAAGAATTCGATTACCACCGTTCAATCGAAGAGGTTGACTCGGACCACCTGGAGGATATAGTCAGGAGACTGTTTAGCAAAAATTGTTTCAGGAGTAATGATGAATGGGGTACCTCTCCCAATCGGAATACGTTTATAGAGAACATTCTACACGGGAGATACCCCCAGAGATTCGTAATGCCAACTATGTCATTGTATGGAGGAACGACGAATCCTAGGCAGCGTTTGATGAGATATGAGTGGCATATGGATTCGGTCAGGGCTTCCGATGCTGTGAAATGCCATTGTTTTTTGATTTTCTTAGAAGGAGTAGCTATGATGTGGTTCACTTGACTTCCACCGAGGTCCATATCGTCTTTCACTGAGTTATCAAAGAAGTTTATAGAACAATTCCGTCTATATATTGCACGTCCAAAGCATGTGATGTCTTTGACAAACTCTTCCAAGCTAATAGAGAGTCGCTAAAGGATTTCTTGAATCGATTCCATACACTGTGATAGAAGCTATAGATCCCAAGGATGACATAGTGTTGATGGCCTTGATTAAGGGGGTTCATCCCGATACCGAGTTCGAGAAATGGTTGGAAAGGAAGCCCCCATCGACAATAGATGCTTTTTATAGAAAAGCTAACGAGCACTTACACTTGAAGGAAGCGCGCAAGCGTCCACAAAGGACTGGTGCTGGGAATTCGGACGAAGTGATACAACGCAATGTTGATGTAATGTAGTCCGGAGGAAGTGTAGAAATGCAGATGTGAATGTTGGTAACCAAAACAATAATCGAAAGTGGAACGATGATGGGGCTAAGAAGAAGAAGCCATATTACAGGAATCGTATTAGGACTCCTAAATACGATAGCTATACCAAACTGAACAACTCGATAGAGAATATCTATCTGGCAACACAAAACACTAAGCAATACAGAAAGCCAACTCCAAGAGAGTCGACTGAGAAGGAGTACATACATCTGCGGGATATGATTGAGGAGTTGATTCGCAAGAAAAAGTTATAGCAATATGTGAAAGCCCTGCAGGATTGCGGTCAAGGATACTCTAAAGCCCTTGGGTCATCTTCCCAACATGGGCAAGCTGAGCCTGGTGCTGATGCATTCAGGTGGCCAGAAAAATGATTGGTGATTAATACAATATCGATGGGCCACACCCAGCCGATAAGAGTCTAGCTGAGATGGACAGATATGTTGGTGTGATAAAACATCGAAAAGCGAAAATTGCTTCGCTGTTGAAGATGGGACTCTGGCGAAACAATGTAGAATGATGATTGACGATATTATTTTCCGGAATTAAGATGTTGATGGAGTGGAAGCTCCGACAAATGACCCACTCATGATCACAGCCACAATTGGTCCTACTATCGTACAAAAGGTGTTGGTTGACTATGGGAGTTCAATCAATATCTTGTTTAGAAAAGCTTACGATCAAATGATGTTGGAAGAGAAGGGCTTAAAACCATGTAAATCTTGAATACAAGGATTCAATGGGATGGATACCGAAGCTATATGATATGTTGAATTACCGGTGGTACGTAGCGAGGGTGACCGCAAGCGAGTGTGGGTAGTGCCTTTTTTGGTGTTGGATATCTACTAAACCTACAATGCTTTTCTAGGCCGACCGGCCTTGATTGAGTTTGGAGCGGCCATCGCTGCGTGGCTGTTAATTATGAAGTTCCCTACAGAGAACGGAGTGGGGATCGTGCAAGGTGATTAGACGACTGACCGCGAATGTTACGTTGCTGAGCTAAAGGAAGCGAGGCGAAGGGAGAAAGGAAACAATCTGGAGGGGACCCTCTACATAAAAGCTTTGGATGCATAGCAACTACAGCCTGTGCCCCGGCTTAGGCAACCTAGTCGGTTCGACGACAATATGGACTGACATAATGAGCCAGAGGACGGACGAGCAGCTCCAGTTGAGTTGACAATTGCAGTTCAAATTAGCCAGGATGATCCAAACCGGGTCCTGAAGGTCAGATCTCAACTCGGCGCTAGTGTGACGAAAGAGTTGGTTGGTTTCCTCTGGGCAAACCTAGATGTGTTTGCTTGGACACACTCGGACATGTGTGAGATCCCGCCCAGGATAGCGAGCCATGCATTAAACATCAATCTTAAATGTGTCATGTGAAACAGAAACGCCGCAGCTTCAGTTTGGATTGATCAAGTTGCACTGAAAGAAGAGGTGGATAAGCTAAAGGACAATGGCTTCATCCGCGGTGCCTTATACCCAGATTGGGTATCTAATCCTGTCTTGGTGAGAAAAGCTAACGGGAAGTGGAGAACATGCATCGACTATTCAGACTTGAATAAGGCGTGCCCAAAAGACAGCTTCCCGCTATCGAGGATCGATTAGTTGGTGGACTCAACAGCTGCACACCGACACCAAGTCGCATGATATTACAACACTAAAATTAGGAACCAGACCTTTGAAGTTGGCAACTTGGTTCTCAAGCGAATCTTCCCTGGCCCTGGAAACATGGGCCCGACCTGGGAAAGTTTGTACGCAATATAGCAGAAGCTTGGAGATAGAACTTTTAGGCTTGCGATGATAGATGGGATTTCCCTCCCGAGGGCATGGAATAGAGAGCAATTACGACGCTATTTCACTTAGAAATAAATTCGTAAATAATTGGCTAGATCTGTGTAATAAGACAGATTCTGTCATTTCCCGTCTTTTATGGAATAAACCGGCTTTTCGGGACCAAGACTCTGCCTTCCCATTACTTAAGAGTTGTGACATGATCGACTCAAAGGAATATGCATGTTCATAATGCAGGTATGTAGGTACCCGGTTTTAGGTGCTAACCAAAACTTCCACGGTTCGTGATTGAACACGTGAAGTTTTTCTTGGTATCCGGAGATAGATACCGACAACTCTTATCCTCAGACAGGAGGCAGGAGTACAAACTAAATGGATGTGACCCGACCGTCCATCAGCAACTCTCATCCTCGAATCGAGGGTAGGAGTATAAACTCAAACCGAATGTGACACGACCGTTCGTACATTAACTCTCGCCCTTGACGTGGGGGTAGGAGTATAAATAAATAAAAACATGATATGACCGTTCACTTGCTCAACTCTTGTCCTTGGATTGGGGCAAGAGTATAAAAAAAAGTGGGCATGATAAGACCGTCCAATCCTTAACACCTTGCCCGGAGTAGGCAAAAAGGAGGATCCATACCCGGCGTAAGGCAGGACCTAACTTACGAGCCTTCGATCGACGTGCGGAGTTAGGCGCGATTGAACGTAAACATCCTGGATGGGGATGTACAAACTACAATCCTAAGTGGTTGAGTTAAACTAGTGCCCAGAGTTTGGCACGATCGAAAATTATTATCATGGAAAATGATACTTAAGTCGCTAATCCTAGGTGACTAAACTCAATGAAAGGCCGGAAAATTGTAAAAGAGACTAAGGATTTGGTCTAACAATAATAATTAAAAAGAAATAGATCGCAAGTACATTGAATGGAAAGCGTATTTCTTAAGTACTTAAAAAATCCAAACAAAGAGTTAACGAAACAAAAAACGTTGTTATTCACATAAAATTTGGAGAACTAAGTACAAGTGTTATTGACAGTAAAAAAGCAAAAGCAGGGGTCGAACCCACACAAAGCCAGCCAAAAATCAAAATAGACTGCAACTTTCATTAAAAAGTAAGTCAATCTACACCAAAAAAACCAGCGCTCACTTCTTCGGTTTCGTTCTCCATTGCTTCCTTTTTCGCATCAGAAGATGTTTTGCCTAAGCTCTCACCCTTCCTCTTTCCTCCTTATCCTCTACTTCCCTTGCCCTTCGAAGGAAAGCTAAATAGAGGGACAGTAGATTCACTTTGAGTGCTCCTAGGCGGAGGGAGAGAAGCAGGAGTGCTTTGTGAGGATCCCACGGGAGTACTTTGAGCTCTCCCAAGTGGTGGAATATATACAGGAGTATATATGGTTTGGCCTAGCAAGGCTACGGACAAAGGAATGGGAAAGATCTCGACCTTCTCCAGCTTGATCTTTATATCTGAAAGACGTTTGCGCTTAATCTCTCCCAGAGTATGACCCGGCAAAGGATCAGAGACTCCAATAATAACAACATCCTCATTAGTCTGGGCACCCTAAGTTCCACCGGTCCGCTCATCTAACAAGGAATCAATCATTTGCTCGTCGAGACTGGGAGTCTCTTCGGCTGGAGCGCTAGGGATCGTTGTTGAAGTTCTAATGGTTACTAAATGTGTTGCAGGCACCTAGTCCCTCGGCTGAGAGTCCTTAGCAGGAAGCAGGATAATTAGAGGTTGACTTAAAGCTTGAGAAATAAAGAGAGAGAGAGAGAGTGAGAGAGAGATTAGCTATGTTAATCGGCGATCCGTCAACTTTCTGGAATACAAGAGAAGTCAATGAGATACTTTTTCGGTTTGTGTTTTTATGTGAGCCAGAGTGCCACCAGAGTTTCCGTTAGGAATCAGAGACAGAATGGTAGGCATGTGGATCTCAGGCCTCTCGGGATCATACCCAAGATCAGAGGATGAATCCGGAGCAGCTTGGGACCCAAGAGTTTGGCTGGTAGAAGCATCATGCAGTATCGGTCTGAAGCCTTCGCCTAAGTCTCTATGCACTGTCAAGGCAAGCTCTGAATGAAGGATAAGCTGGTCATCTTTCAGAATCTTGAGCTCATATCCTACCAAGACTACTTTCTCTAGCTGCCTCAGATCCATTTCACCACCCTGGAGAAAAGCTTTCTCATCTTCAACGATCTGCTCCTAAACAAGAGCGAGGAGTCTGGGATAATCATCTTTGAACAACTCCAGGTTTTGGAATTTGAGCACATTAGCATTGTACCGGTAATCAGTGACTCAAATCTCTCCATTATCCACTCTTCTCCCCACTGTTATATGGCCTCGGCTTCTCTTTTGACGAGCACATCAACATCTTTAGCTTGCTTTTTCGAAAATTTTGCTTTCAGTTGATGCTGCCTCAACATCTCAAACACCACTCTAAGATGAACTTCATGCTCTCTTTCACCTTAGAGTATCCTAAAATATCGTCTATAAATACCAATACAAACTTGTCCAAGTACTCTCGGAAAACTCGGTTCATCAAATCTATAAAGAATGTTGGCGCATTAGTTAGTCCAAATGGCATTACTAACCATTCGTACGATCCATATCTGGTTCTAAATGCCGTCAAAGGAATACAATCCTCAGCCACTCTAATTTGATGGAACCCTGTTGCCAAATCCAACTGGGAAAATATTTTGGCTCCACTCAAATAGTCGAACAAACGTCAATTCTAGGTAACGGATATTGATTCTTTACCGTCTCTCATTCAACTTACGGTAATCGATACATAACCTTAATGATCCATCTGGTTTCCTTGCAAACACTGCGGCTGCTGCACATGGAAAACTTCTTAGTCTGGTAAAATTAATGCCTTCTAAATCCACCAACTGCACCTTTAGCTCCATCATCTTTGCTTGACCGTTTACTCACCGGTTCTGCTCTTGGTACTAAATCTATCCGAAACTTAATAGCTCGTTTAGGCGGCAGTCCTACTACGGGCTCAAAGACATCTGTGAATTCTCTAACAACGAAAACTCGATTCAACTCGTTTTCTGCCTCCACAACACCCAACAAAGCATCAACCTCAAAACTAGGGTTTTCTATGGAGTATATAATCTGATCACTACAATCAGGGTGTCTAACTGATATTTTTCGATCATGGAAAAATATCATAGAATCGTATTTACTTAACCAATCCATACCCAAAATAATTCCAAACCCTACGAAATCAAATACATGCAAACTGCAAGCAAATACATGACCTAACATTTCAAACTCTAAGTGGTCACACTTTGTCCTAAGCATCGCATATCCTCCTATCGGATTCGCAACCCTTAAGGAAGTAACTAGGTATGAGGGTTCTAGGTTAAGCTTATGTACCAAAAATGAGATATAAAAGAATGTGATGCACCAGTATCAAATAGAACTCTAACTGATACACCATGAATCAAAAGCGTACCTCCCAACACAGCTTTTCCCTTCTCCTCTACTGTTGGTCTCGAGGTAGCTGGTTTCAATGCAAACATCTTGCCTTTTCCATCCTTGGCTGGCTCCTTGCACTGGTTCTTATAATGTCCAATTTGATTGCAGTTGAAACATCTTACTCCTTGCTTGTCAGTAGCTTTCTTCCCATTGCCTATCAAGCACTCATGAGCATAGTGTCCCTTCTTATCACACTTATAACAGATAACTTCTGTCTTTCCCTTCTTAGTAGCTCCACTCTTCTGAGCTCCCTTCTTATGGAAAAATTTTCTCTTCTGGTTTCGCCCACCCTGAGCTCCCTCTGCTTTGTTACCTTCAAGAAAAGCAAGCATCTCTTCCTGACTCAAAGCCGTCTCAACAACCACATCACATGGGTCCCTGATGTGTGCCAGAGTCGCTTTAGCCAGTTCAGATTTCAGTCCGTGGATGAACTTCTCATTCCTTTTGAGAACCGTATCAACCGTAGCATATCCATATCTCGATAGGTCTTCAAACCGGGTTGCATGTTCAAGCATAGTCATGTCTCGTTGCTCCAACTCAGCGAACTTCCTGAGCAGAGTTGATTTAGCAATCTCCAACATAAACCTCTCCTTAAACCTTCTTCTAAACTCAGCCCAAGTCATGGTCTCCTCATTAACTCCTACTATAATGCTATTCCACCACTATAGTGCTGCTCCTTGCAACTGTCTAGAAGCAATCCTCCTCTTCTGATCATCATTGAGCCCCAAATCAGCGAAAATCCTCTTGCAATGAAGTAACCCATTCTCCACTTCGATTGCATCCTTAGTCCCAATAAACGGTTTTCCTCCCAGCTTGGCATAATCTCTACTCAGCACAGCATAATTATTAACAACTGGAGCTCCCTGATTTCCTCCTTCAGCATTTCCTCCAACTAAACCTGCAACAACTCTAGCCTACATCATTTTCACGAAAAACTGATACATAGCTCTAGTATCAGCCTGCGGCACTCCAGCACCTACATTATTAGCTTGTGCCCGACCTGGATTCCTTCTAGTATTTGGTCTGGCGTTCCCATTGGTTGTGGTGCTTCCCCCACCAATGTTAACCCTTCCCCTTCTAGCATCCATATCTTATGGCCGTAAAATATGCATTCAAGTCTTTGTAAGATATAGAAGAATAGCCTAAGAGAGATGGGAGAATAGAGATACAGCGTATATTTATATATAGCAAATACAAGTATGTCACTATAGCATTATCTCATATCCCAATCTTTTCCTAATTCCTTAGGATTATGTTTATCAAAGTCATTTTAAGTTTAAAATTTCTTATAAATTTTTCATAAACCTACACTTTGATACCAAGTTGTAACATCCCCTATCTTAAGGCCCGAAGCTAAGCGTTATAGATGTTGTAGTCATCTATAGCATTAACTTTCGGTAAAAAATATGGTAATGTTAATGGTATCCATAATATCAGAAGCACATGAATATGAAACAAAATCATGGATTCCAAAAACAACTTTTCTCATTACATTTCAAAACCATATTTCATATTCAATTACATAATCCCAAACGATTTCCTAGGTTTCGATCAAATATAGTTATTACAAATTAGGCCAAGAGCGACATATGAAGATGCCCCCATGGATGATCAGAGTACTAAATAGACATATCTGTCTTATATACAACACAGTGGATATAAAACTAAAAAGCTCGTATATAGCTATCTTTGCCTCATGCACATCTTCGGAAGCTTATTCGCCCGCTTACTAAACCTGTAAGACCTTAACTCTCAATCTACTCAAATTAATTTTTGAGCACCCGAGAGTTTAAGGGGAAAACAAAAAATTCGAGTCAGACATAAATCTTGGTGTGAATAATGCTATTACATCATGGTTTTCTGATATTAGTGAGACTAGGCCGCTTAGCAGAACGGGTTTCCCGCACTAATATCCATTTTAAAATATATCTTTTGCAAATCAGAATCCTGCAATCAAACTTATTAAAGCAAGAATTACAATATCATATATGCATATAAATAGGTAATCAATGGACTATCTGTCCAAACAATATAGTTTTGTTTGGCTAATTACTAACCATTGGCTGACTCGGGCCTACCAGACAAAATAAATAATCTAACTTCTATTAGACACACTCCTGGATGGTCTGTCATTAACTTACTTCTCCCTGGGTCAACTGATCCTAATGGTTTTGCGGGCTCACCAATAACCTATCTTTCTCTGTATATTCCTTTCTATGTGTATATTCCTTTCCTTTGGGTTTATCTTTTACAGAACAAAGGGTCTTAAAAGAACTGGGGCAAAAGCATTGCTTTCGAAAGCTTTATTCCTAAGTAAAAGAAAGTGGATGGTTTCGAAACCAACCCATTTGAAAACATGGAGAAGCGACTTTAAAGTTTAAGGCAAAATAACCCTTTCGAAAGCATTGATTTGAAGGGTTGAATGCGGCAGCTAGGTTTTGATCCTTTCGAAAGCTTTATTTTAAAATAAAAAGGCGGCAGCCCCTTTCAAAAGCCCTTTTTCTAAAACAAAGGCATATTTGACCAAGTCAAAAGCTAATATAACTCCTTCGAAAGCCTTATTTATAACCAAAATAGTTCCAAGTTTATAAGGGCTACTTCTACCCCTCCAAAAGCATGGTTTCGACTCTACCTTCCACCTATCTCCAATCCACTACGTACCAAGGCATTGATACCATGTGTATTGGTTTCAACTTGGTTAGAGGCGGAAGTATGGGGTCGAAAGGTTGCAAATGGAAGTGGCGAAGTAGTAAATACTTGCAAAACTGATAATTAGCTTTTTAAAGTAATTCCTTTTCAACTAACTTATCTTATTTTTCAACATATAATTGGTTGCTTATTCTTTTACAAAACCTTTTTCTAAAAGTGCTGTCGAATTCGGTAATTAACAACTAAAAACATTTAGCAAATTAGCCTTTTCTCCTTTTAGAGGCATATAAAACATTTACGTCTTATACCTTAAATAATTTTATATCCATAATAAAATACTTAGGAAAATTCTCCAAAAATTCCCATAAATCACTTTTAATATGTTTTCTAACATATTTAAATTTCAAATCCAAGGCTATCATATTTTTGCCAAAAATAATTTAAACCCAATTTTACCATTTTCTTTCCTAGAAAATTCATAATAAATCCACAAAAGCTAAGAAAATTATGAAACTTGAAACCCATCTCTAAAATAACGTTTTTGATCTTATCTCAAAAACGCAAGTTATATGGATGTCGTTTAATAGGGTTTCCAAATAAAACTTATCATATAATCTATATGAAGCATCATAATCATCAACAAGCATTTATATCCATTTAAACAATCAAATCATGGCATTTTACTTGCAAAATAAATTAGAGTCTCATCTTGAAACCGAAAACAATAAAAATGAGATGTAATCTATTATTCACTTTAGCTTGTTGTTAAGGAGGTTGGGATTTGCTCTTGAATTGATTTGATTAAGCTTCCTACTTGAATTCTTGCTTATCTTCCCGTTTGTTTTCCCTTAATGGTGGCTAGCCAAGCTTTAAACGTTCTTAGTTTTGTTTGCAAATGTTTAGAATGGATAAGGAGTGAAAGTAAGAAGGGTTTAGGGTATAAGAACTTAGTTTATTCCTATTTTACCCTTTTCCTATTCCTTTTACTTATTTCATTTTAATTCTCATTGGTTTATAGATTAATTAAGGCACGGCTACCTTAAATTATTCAACTCTCAATCCCTTAACCATTTACATTATTTTATTTTATTTATCTAATTAAATGTCCTAAATAATTTTTGTCAAAATCAGGGTCATTACATCCATCTTCTGCTATGATCCCTTCTTGATGCTAGAACCCTATTTCCAATGTTTTATTGATCCAATGCAATTCCCTATCAATCTCCACGAACTCCTGAATCAGCAACTTCATTCTTCTACAACTTTGTCATTTGGGCTCTGAAACAAGCTATTATTGATGCAAACAACTATGGAATCATGAGGATAACCACAAAATGAGCCAAAGCGAAGAGTTCAAATGACCAGATTGGCCATCTTAGGGGTTGACCATTGGGGTCATCCGACCCATGGTTATTTGATGAGGTGGCAACCTATTTTTATGGAGAACTAGCCTATAGCAAGGGGAACGGCCTAGACTTTTATGCAAGATTTTAGGCTCCCTACCTCTAGAAATAGAGGGGTAAGGGTCATTTTTTAGGATCTTTTGGCTCGAATTCCACTTTACTCTATATTCTTGTAATTTTGAAAATCTGAGCATCGGAGTTGTACCGACCTCTAAGAACTTCTGCCCTTAGGTCATAAGATAAGCAATAAAATTATTAATTGGATGGAGGCCGGAGTTCACGTAACCACTATAAATCTCAATGTGTTCGTTTCTTATTCGTTTTAATTTGTTTTTTTCACTTTTTATTCTCTTCTACTTTCTGTTAGTGTTTGTGCCATTTTTGGTTCGAACACTCCCTTTTCCGTACTTCTTCTAGGATCTTTATATCTATGGTAATAGAAGGTGTGTAGTTGATGAGAAATATTGTCGTAGATGTTGCTTCTGCCCAAAATCCCTCTTCTAGACCAGCAACCATTCTCAAGCTTATAGCTCTCTCCCATAATTTCTAACACATGCTCTCCGCCACTCCATAACAATGTGACTTGATAGAAAAATCTCTAACTACATGCTCAGGCCCATAATAGTTAGTGACTTCTTGTGATATAAATTCACTACTATTTCCAACTTTAAGAACCTTCAAATGCTTCCTCAACTGCTTCTCTATCAAGGTTCTCCACTTACAAAACTGGGCAAATATTTCGTCTTTGGCCTTTAAGAAATAGACCCGGACCTTACATGAGAAATCATCCACAAATAAGACAAAGTAACTGGATCCACCTAAAGATGCAACTGGGGTGGGTCCCTACACATGAGAATGAACATACTCTAGAAACTCTATAGCTCTAGGTCTCCCAACATCAAATGTGATATGCTTCTTCTTCCTAAAAGAACAATCTCCATATAGGTTAGGCTTCGACTGACAAAAACCATCAATCATCCACTTCTTTGATACATCAAGACTTTCATCATCAACCTGACCTAAATAAAGATGTCATAACTGAGTAGAATCTGGAACACTAGAATCAGTAGAAACTACTGACTCTACTAAGATTGTCTCTCCATGAAGCACATAAATATCATCAACTCGCACCCCTTTCATCACTACCATGGAACCCTTCACCACTCTCAATTTCTCTCCATCTCTTATTATCCTCATACTAAGTTTACTCAAAGCTCCAACTAACAACAAACTCCTATGCAGCATCAGAACATGTCTAACATCTGTGATAGTCCTAACAACACCATCGAACATTCTAAACCACACAATTTTGACACCTACAACATGACAAGATGTGTCATTCCTCATACAAACTGCTCCGCCATCAATCTTCCGATAACTGACAAAACAGCTCCTACCTGGCATCATATACAAGAGACTCTCAAATCGATCACCCAACTTGTACTCTTTAAAGATGAAATACTGGCTAAAAATAATGACGTATCACTATCAATATTATCTACATCTGATCCAACCACTGCCGAACCTAAAGCTTTCTCCTTCATATCTCTCTTCTTTCTACGAGCTGGGCATTTCCGTATAAAATGACCCTTCTTCTTACAATAATAGCAAACACCCTTCTAGGACCCATGAAGTGAGACCTATGCATATATCTTCTACCTCCAAGGTGCTTCTGGCTTAAATGGATCAAGCTATCATTGAAGAACCCCATCATTAATCTTCACCTTCCATGTCCTAGAAACCCCTTCTCTAGAAAAAAATTGTAATTTTTCATACCACTGTTAGCAGAATTTTCCATTGATAACTAATCTTGAACAAGACAAATAGTTTCGATACCAATCTGTTGTGCAAAAATTTAATTAATTTGCGCTAATGCCAAACTGTTGTGGAATAGTTAGGCTTATGCGCAGAAGCAACCAAGAGGAACTAGCTTGTAGATTAATTATCAACTGCAATTCAATGGACAATAATCACCAAACAAAGAAAAATAGAAGAGTAGAGAACACAAAGAGTTAACGTGGTTCGGCCAAATTATCTACGTCTACAGACCCGACAACTATTATTTATTTCATTGAAGAAAGAGAGTACAAGAGAGAGGTTAAAAAATTATATGCAGAAAAGTGGAAAGACTAACATATAATTATAAATTGAATAATCAATTTCTCCAAAGACTTGTTTATGCTCAAAATCCATAATCTGATTTGATTGTAGAAATTAGGGTTTACTAAAGAAGAGGATAATGGTGGATGCTCTCTCACAAACACTATGAAGATGAATGTATTCATTTAAATAGACTTCAGAATGAATGAATTGCATACAGATTAAGCAAATTAGTTGCCCAATTATCTTGAAACCTTTCCAAATATCCATGATTTGATTGGTTTCCATAATTTTCCTTGCTTGAATTAATCTCCATCAACAATCTTTTCTTTCTACATACTAAAATATTAATCAATTCACAGATGGAATTCTTTCCTCATTTATACATCCATTGACTAATTACTTGATTGACTAAATAATTAGCATCCTTCCAATATAAATTATCCTCTTATAACTTTCCTTTTATTCTTTCCACATATAATCCAATTGATTAATAAGATTGTTGATGAACTTTTTCATCCTTCGACTCCTCAATTAAGTGAGAAGTAATTAGTCCGTTAATTACTTTGTTGATTTGAATTAGCAAAATTAAGTAATCTTAATTTTATCATGAAGTGGTGATTATATTGCTGAATGCTTATACAATCAAGTAGTCTCACTTTAACTGTTTATTAAAATGTCGAATCTAATTATTATAGATAAGATGAAATCTAGTACTGAAAACTACCGAGAAAAACATCAAAAGCAGAAAATTGTAAAGCACGCAGGGAATTTACATGGTCCGAATTTTAAGGAATCCTACGTCTATGGGAAAACTTCTCATTCTTTCTTTTTCATTGATTTGATACAAAATTTCATAATTGAAGGTACAGTTAAACCTTAAAGGTTTAGGAAAAAGAGAAATGATAGAGAAAAAGGTCCCTTTCATGCAACAATGCCTTTTGTATTTACAGTCTTATGACGTACGCGGATTATTAGAATAATTTTCTCACCTCCTTGTGATAGCCTTTGGATTCTACCAAATGCCATCTATATATGCTATCTGTATGATTTGCACGATTGCTAACACATCTTTGGCAGGAAGTTTGCATGAAGGTGGGAATTCCTTAGAATTGGAGCGGAAACAGTTGAAATTATGGTGGGAGAATTCAAATTTGATTTGAACTTGCATGTGGGTCCCTTGAGGGACATTAGTGTCAATTCATTGGCCTTGAAGTAATACCATCGTATCTGTGTTAATCGGTATACGATTCCTATGTAATATTGTGGTGTTGATTTGCGCTTGTTTGTTTAAGATCACATTGAGCTGAAATGGAACTGAACCGCCGTACCCTGCTTTAAGAGTTGAATTGTCGTATGCTTGCATTGAATTTGGGGCTAGCTATGATTTGAGCTGATTGCGTTTTGAGTTGCCATCTTGCAAGTATGCTCGGATTACTGATGAGAGAGGGGGAGTTTTTGTCTTTGTTGTTTACCTATAGGGATGGTTTTGCATTTTAGCATACCCTGAGTGGCCATGCACGTAGCCTTTTGGAACGCTTTTGATCCCATGTGGTACTGCCTAGGTTGCCCTTGATATGTGCTAGTGTAGACCCATTCTTTTAGGTATCGACAAAATGTGTGCTTTGGGGATACAGTCATCTCATCATAACATGTATTGCTACTTGTGCTTTAGCTCAGTATTCCTATTCTACCTTTGATTTATACATCGTCGTTGTGAGTTGCCCTTGTTTCCCATTGCGTGCAATATTTATCTTTCGTCGTTGTTCCCATGGTTGTAAGGCTTGGGTTGGGTTAGGCGCTATGACTTCAAATTGGTTTCCTCATGTTCTGCCTTACTTTCCTTTACTACAGTTCATGGTAAGAACGGGTGTAACATTTACCCCCAAGTCTGCTGTGGCCGCAAGTCGCGGTAGACTTGTTGTCCTAACCGCTCAGTCTGCATATCTTATCATTTCTACCTAATATCCCTTTCTTTTCAGCTACCTAGGATGCGGGCTTACTATGCTCCGACCTGTATTTAGATATTTACGCATTATGTTTAATTTAGCACCACCTTTCTAAAATTGTCGTTGTCAATCGTATGTTGTATTGTTAGTGCTACCATTAAGTGATAGCGGTGAATTGTGTGTTTTGTATGACCTGCCCCTTTTATCTAAGGCTGTAATGTCATAAGTATATTTGGAATGACCCGCCCCCTTGTTTGGAGGCGTAATGTCCTTGGCCGCAGGCTCAATATGACCTGCCTCTTTTGTTTAGGGGCGTAAACGTCATTTGTGCACTTAGCTTCATCTTTATTTAGGGTCACCGTTTTCAATTCTGATATTGCCATTGTCACTCGTAGATTGCACTACACCTATTGAACGACGACAGTGAGCTACGAGGAATTTGTTCGTGTGCATTGCACGGCCCTCCCTATTGGTTGGGGGAGGACTAAAAGAAAATTTGACTGAGAAGTCAGGTCATGCATAAACAACCCATTTCGCATGCGCATGGAATTTTTGTACTGGTTCTGGCTATCTAATATCCATACATTCAGTGTGCTATGCTGAATTAGCTAACATAGAGGTATTTGTACCGAGCAAGGCAATCTAATATCCTCATGTTCAGGGTATTAATTTAGCTGAAGAGCTGGATTGTGCTAATGCAAGTCCAAGTATATGGGTCCAGTTTCACCGTTCTCCATTTTGAGAGTGTTGTCTTCGTCTATTGACTTCTCATATTGCTAAATTAGTGACTATTGGCGGTGAACTGTGAATGTGCATTTAGTTTTGCCAAAAGATAATACAGAGATTTTTATACTGGTTCGGCCTGTATAATATCCTTACGTCCAGTTTATAGTATTGCTACTTCTTTATAATATTATAATCTACATCACATAAGTAAGGTAAATTAGACAAAGTAGGGTCTGAGATGCTCTGAGTTCCAAGTTCTTGGAACTAGGTTGCCATCGGGTCTGGATAATCGGTATAACCCATTTTCTAAAACCTCTACTATGACTAGCGGTCCTGCCCAGTTTGGTCCCGGTGCTCCTTCTATCGGATCCTTTGTATTGGCCATTGCTCTCCACAATATTCCAAGTCTCCTTTGCAAAAGTTTCTTTCCTTGAGTTATGCATTATAAATCTTCGCCATCCTTTGTCGATATGTGGCCGCAACCACCGTCGTCTCATCCTATCTCCCCTAGATGAGATCCAAGACAGCTTCTTTTAATTTCTTATTCTTTTCTATGGTATATGATATTCTTCTATGTGATAGGGCTTATACTTTAATGGGTAACATAGCCTCATATTCATAGGTCAATGAGAAAGGAGTGTGGGCTGTAGGAGATTGAAGTTCGGTAGGCCCATAATATTAAAGAGAGTTCTTTTGCCCACTTTCCTTCAGCTTTCTCCAACCTTTTCTTGAGCAGTTTTTTGATGGTTTTATTAGCAGCTTCTAATCGTCCGTTGGCCTGTGGGTTAGCAACTGAGAAGAAAAATTTTACTACGTCGTTCTTCTAACAAAGCTCTGTGAATTCCTTTCTTTCAAATTGAGTGCCATTGTCAGAAATAATTTTGTAAGGTAACCCATATCTGGTAATTACATTCCTTACTACACAAGTGACTACCTTCTTTGCAATAATTGTGAATTATGGCTTGAGGTTCCACCTCTACCCATTTGGTGAAGTAATCTATTGCCACTATGGCGTATTTGGCTCCTCCTTTCGACATTGGGAGCAGTCCTATCAGATCTATTCCCTATATGTCAAATAGCCATGGGCTTGCTAGTGGGATAAGTTCATGGGATGGTTGTTTGGAAATACTAGCGATTTGTTGGCATTTGTCGCACTTCCCCATGAATTCCTTTGCATCTTGGAGCATGGCAGGCCAATAGAAACGGTGTCTTAGAACCTTTTTCACCAATTTATTACCCCTAGAGCGATCTCCACATTGACCTTCATGTACTTCCCTTATGACCTGCAACCCTTCTTCCTTGGAAATGCACCAAAGATAAGGGATAGAATACCCTCTCTTGTATAATATGCCATCAAAGAAGAAGTAGTACGGATCTTGGTATCTTACCTTTCGAGCCTCATTTTTATTCGAGGGTAAGATCCTATTCAGAAGGAATTGCTTGATAGGAGTCATCCAATTGTCTTCCTTAACCCATTGAGGCGTGAATTCGATAGTAGGTTGTCTTGGCTCTCCACCGTCTCTAGATTTTGTGTGCCTTGAACGGTGGCTTGTTGGGTTCGGTTCGGGACTAATATTTGATTTGGTTCTGTTATACTTGGTTCCGCTTGATGCCAAATTGGTACTGCCTTCATTTCATTGGCCACTTTACTACTGACTAGTTTTGCTAAAGAGTTGACGGATGAGTTGCTCTCACGGGGGATTTGCTCTATTTCAAATTGCTCGAACGGTTCTATTAATTTCTTAGATAGTTCCACATATTTGGCTAATGTTGGTTCCTTCGCTTGGTAGTTGCCCTGCACTTGATTCACAAGTAACTGAGAATCACTGTGAACTTTAATATGTGTTACCTTCGTTACTTGGGCCATTTGTAGGCCTGCGAGGAGAGCCTCGTATCCTACTATATTTTTGGTCGCTTTGAAACCGAGTTGCACTGCTCAATGTAGCTTTTTCCCATTCGGGGTGATCAATACAAATCCAATTCCTGCTCCCCGTTCAATAGATGCTCCATCTACGAACAAGTGCCAGAACAGAGGGGTGCTTATCTCTTTCTCTGAATGGGATTCAACCGGTAAGGTGCATTCTATAATAAAATTTGCCAGTACTTAATCTTTGATTGCCTTCTTGTGGGAAGTAAGTAATGTCATACTGGCTGGCTCCATTCCCAATTTAGTAGCGCCCCGATGTCTCTAGCTTCTGTAGTATTTGTTTGAGATGTTTGTCTCTGAGGACTTTAATGGGATGCACCTGGAAGTAGGGGTGCAGCTTTCTTGTAGTAAGAAGCAGTCTGTATGTTACAACAACTGAATAGTTTAGCTCCGCTTCTAATAGCAACTTGCTTGTGAAATAGATGGGCCTTCGTGTCCCTTCATCCTCTCGTACAACCGTAGCACCGATAGCTTGATTAGTTACAGCTAAGTAAATGTATAAGTTCTCACTTGTTACTGATTTTGATAACATAGGAGTATTAGCCAAATTATCTTTTAGATTTTGGAATGCAATCTCGCACTCCTCGGTCCATTCGAAGGTTCGACCCTTCTTCACTTGGTGAAGAATGGGATACACTTGTCTATGGCTTTGGATGTGAATCTGCTTAGGGCTGCTACTCTACTATTTAAACTCAACCAATCCTTTGGCTTATTTGGAATTCCCATATTCTTTATGGCATCAATCTATTCAGATTTTGCTTCGATGCCACGTGCGCTCACTATATACCCTTGGTCCTGATCAAAAAGCAAAGGTGCATTTCAGGGGATTTAGCTACATATAGTATTGCCTTAGGACTGTGAAGGATTGCTCCATCTTTGATGTGGTTTGATGTCGACTTTGAATTGACTACCATGTCGTCCACATACATCTCCACATTCTTTCCGATCTGTTCAGCTAACATTGTGTTGACTAACCTCTGGTAGGTTGCCTCCGCATTCTTTAGTCCAAATGGCATGACCTTATACCAGTACAACCCATTATCTGTCATGAAACTAGTTTGTTCCCAATCTGGTACAAACATAGCTATATGATTATAGCCATAATATGCATCCATGAATAAAAGTAACTCATGGCCACTAGTTGCATCTACTAACTAGTCAATCCTTGGCAAGGGAAAGCTATCCTTCGGGCGAGCCCTTGTTGAGATCAGTGAAATTTATGCATGTCCTACATTTCTTATTAGGTTTCCTTACCAGTACTGGGTTAGCAATCCACTTCGGATAATAGACTTCACTAATGAACACATTCTCCTTTAACATTTTAACCTCTTTATATAGAGCATTGTATCTAACCTGATCTAGAGTCCTGCGCTTTTTCCTGATTGGGTGCGCATTTGGATCGATGTTCAGTGCATGCCAGATGATAGCCGGGTATATTCCTACCATATCTGAATGAGTCTAGGCAAATACATCTACTGACCTTTTCAGGAAGTCTATCAACTCATCCAGTACCTCTGCACTAAGATTCTTCCCTATCTTGAGCACCTTTGTGTGGTCCTCTAGATCTATTTGTATGTCTTTGATAGCATCTACCGGCTTTAATTCTTTCTTTATCGCCCCTACCCTTGGACCTATCTCACTTTTTGGCTCCTCTTCTAGTGTTGAGTTCACTAAAGACGCCTATTTCTGGGTTTCCTCAGAGAAATACTACATATAGACTGAGCTATATTCAGCAGTGCTAGTCATGTGCATATATGTTCTCTTAGGTTTCAGGGGCGCAGGATTACTCGCCTCAGTATCAGTTTGTGTATTCGACACGACCATATTTTATGTTCAGATTTAACTTCATTTTGATCATTACAAATATCAGAAAAGATAGAAGAATAGTTTGGAACAATTTTATTGCTAGAGTTAAGAGTTACATTGTACATTTCCCTAGATTTCCCACTTACCGATCCTGTTCTAGCTGGAGTACTGAACTTCATGAACAGATCCTTTTAGGAGATGATTGCCCCTAGGTCGACTAGGGTAGGTCTTCCCAAGAAAGTATTGTAGGGTGAGGGTTGGTTGATGATTAAGAAACTTGCATAAAATGACTTATGTAATGGAGCACTTCCGACCGTAACAAACAAAAGTGTTGACCCTACTGGAATGGTAGCAGTGTTGTTTGAAACCAAAGATAGGTTCAGGGCTGGATTTTAGGATTTCTGAAGGTAATTTCATTTAATCATAAGCAAAATTAAAAATGATGTCGATTGAGCTTCTCGAATCGACAAAGACTTTCTTCATAGTATAATTTGAAAATTGCAATGTAATGATAAGCAGGTCTTGATGTGGGAATACCACTCATGCCGCATCAGCTGCCGTAAAGGTTATCTCTGGAGCAGGCTTCTGTTTGACATGGAAGATCGCCCTCTATGTTTTATCCTCCTGCATGTATATCTCATGTGCCTTCTTGCTTACACCAGCGAGGCGTGGTCCTCCATGAATTGAAGCTATCATTTTTGAAGGATTGTCGGCTTAGTGTTCATTAGGATCTGGAGTTAGGTTTCTAGTCTTGTCTTCCCCCAAATTCCCTCTAGAAGCTTCCTAAATGGCCTTTCTCAATTAGCCTCTCTATCTCCTTCTTTAGGTGTCGGCAGCTATCAGTATGATGACTGTTCGCTTTGTGGTTGCGGCAGTATGCTCCACCTTTGTTCTACACAGATTTCTTTTCTTTATTCGGCAAGTTGTAAGCTAACTCGTCTTTGGTCATCTCATATATATGCCCGAGAGGATGCAAGAGAGGTGTTTTGTAGTAAGGTTTAGCTCCTTTTGTCGCTTTGCAGGTGGGTGATATTCGTTTTCCCCCCTTTTCTATCATAATTGGGGGCATAAATCCTATGAGGTTGTGATACGGACTCGGACTCCTCCATCCTGATGTAACCAACTGCCCTTTTATAAAAGGCTTTCATGCTATGGCAAGATTTCCAGCTATTTTTGTCCCACATATTAGTTCCTCTCCTAATCCTGGCATGGGCTGCCATTAGTAGTGCTTCTTCACTAGTCACCCCAATTCGAAGAGCTTCTGTCTTAAAGCACTTGATGAAACCATGTAAGCTTTCATTCTTCCCTTACTTCACACATGACATGGTATGGATGTTTGGGAGGCTTCCCTTCCCGAATTGAATTATCTTAGGAAATCATCAGATAATTGCCTCCAAGATCGGACTTCTCCTGCCTCGTATCTTCTGAACCATCGTGAAGCTGCACCAGATAAGTATATAGGGAACAACTTGCACCGGGCCATCCTTCCCACCTTCAGGATGTCCATAAACTACTCAAAGGAACTGAGGTAATCTTTGGGGTTGGTAGTTCCATCGAACTTGTCAATTACAGGGGCTTTGAATTTATCGAGAAAATCGGCTTCGATAATAGTCTCACGGAAAGGGAAGCAAATTCCTTCCTTTATTTTTTTCTCCAGTATTCTGCTGGCAGATCTTTGCTCGTTGTTCTACCCGAGTTCTGAGCTTGTGGATCTCGTATTCTCTTGGGTCAACCTAAGATGAGTTATCATCATACGTGGAGTCCTCATCATTTTTGGCACATCGGGTCGGTTTTTCTAGTAGTATGGGGTTTATATTAGCCGGTTTAGTTTTGATCCTGGGGTTAGCCTGGATTTTGCTTTTCAGTTTGGTGTTGGATTTTAATTCAAAATCATCATTCCCTTTAGCGGGAGTGCCGTTATCGTTCCCCTGCTGAATGTTCAACGAAGTAGTGAGACGGTGGCGGTGAGCTGTGGAGCGAGGAGGTGAAGATGGCTTGTGAATGACGTGTTGGGTCATGGTTTTCTCTAGTCCCTCCATACATTGGTTTATTTGGTATAAGAAGGATTGGGTGATCTGTGGAGGCCTCAGTTGAAGCTTCCATGTCATTCTAGGTATAAATGGTTTATTGATGCTCTTCGCAGCCAATTATGAAGGTTCTTGGATTGGAATGACAGATGAATCTGTAGGACTCATAGCACGTAGTGTACAGTTTTACTGACTGTGGGAAACAAATGGAGGTTTCCCTCCTTCTAGCGTCAAAAGATGTTGATCAAATTTTTTGTCCTTCAACTCCTCGATTAGGTGAGAGGTAATTGGTCTGTTAATTACTTCTTTGATTTGAATTAGCAAAATTAAGTAATCTTAATTTTGCCGTGAAGTGGTGATTATGTTGTTGAATGCTTACACAATCAAGTAGTCGCACTTTAGCTGTTTGTTAAACTATCGAATCTAATTAGTATAGATAAGATGAAATCTAGTACTGAAAACTAACGAGAAAAACAATAAAAGCAGAAAATTGTAAAGGATGTAGGAAATTTACGTGGTTCAGATTTTAAGGAATCGTATGTCTACGGAGAAAGTTTCTCTTTCTTTCTATTTTAGTGGGTTGGTAAATAATTTCATGGTTGAAGGTACAGTTAAACGTTAAAGGTTTAGGAAAAAGAGATGCCAGAGAAAAAGGTCTCTTTCATGCTACAGTGCATTTTCTATTCATAGTCTTATGATGTATGCGGAGTGTCATAATACTTTTTTCGCCCCCGTATGTCAGCCTTTGCATTCTGCCAAATGTCATGCATCTGTGATATTTGTTTGATGTGCATGAATTGATGACGTGTCTTTGGAGGGAAGTTTGAATGAAAACTGGAATTCCCTAGAATTGGAACGGGAACAGTTGAAATTGTGGCGGGAGAATTCAAATTTGATTTGATTGCATGTGGGTCCCTTGAGGGACACCAGGTGTCAATTTGTTGGCCTTTAAGTATTACCATCGTATCTGTGCTGATCAGTATACGATTCCAACGTGATATCACGGTACTGATCTATGGATGTTTATTTGACATCACACTGGGCTGGAACAGAGTTGCACTGCCCTACCCTGCTTTGCTTTAAGAGTTGACATGTCGTATGCTTGCATTGCATTTAAGGCTACCCATGATCTGAGCTAATTGCAGTTTGAGTTGCCTTCTTCGCAAGTATGCTTGTATTACTGATGAGAGAGCGGGGGAGCTTTATGTTTTTGTCATTTACCTATAGGGATGTTTTTGCATTGTAGCATATCCTAAGTAGCCCTAGGCACAGATTTTTGGAACGCTTTTGACCCCATGTGGTACTGCCTATGTTGCCCTTAGTATTTGCTGGTGAAGACTCGTTCTTTTAGGTATTGACAAAGTGTGTGCTTTGGGAATGCAGTCATCTCATCATAGCATGTATTGCTCCTTGTGCTTTTGCTCAGTATTCCTGTTATGCCTTTGATTTATACATCATCACTGTGACTTGCCCTTGTTTCCCAATGGGCACAATATCTATCCCTTGTCGATGTTCCCTTGGTTGTAAGGCCCGGGTCAGGTCAGACGTTATGACCACAAATTGGTTTCCTCACATCCTAGCTCAGTTTCCTCACATCCTAGCTCGCTTTCCTTTACTGTATTTCGCGATAAGAGCAGGTGTAACAAATATCAATTAGCTAAATTCTTTTCTTCTTTGGCAAATATTTGAATCAAACAAATTTAACATGGATTACTTTGAAGACTGCTCATACTCTATCCTCAACTAATCATGGACAACATCAATGGTTGTTATCATATTTTCCAATAGCATTTGCATACGTCTAACATTTTTTTAAGTTGACATTGTGTACTTTATATTATTTGCAATTGTGTTTGCTAACATTATGTTGTTATTTATGCATCTATAACATTCTGTTTCATTCTGTTTTGCACTGTGTATATATTTTGTGTTTACATTATGTGTTCTATCCTTTCTCTTTTTATGACAAAGTGGAAGAAAAAGTAGAGTATATCGATAGAGAGATATGCATATAGACATGGGATCATTGGTATATTTAGTAATTTGGTAAACCGGTAGGAATGTGCAACAATAAACTATTTTTTATTGAAAACGTTCCTCTAATGAATTCCCTGGGAACATCTATAGTAAATGGAATATACAGAATTGTGATTAATCAAATATTGCAAAGTCCCGGCATTTACTATCGTTCAGAATTAGATTATCTACAAGTAACTATCATCATCAAATAATGGGAGAATGTTGGAAAGTTTATTTTGATAATGTCATTGAAATGTATATTGTACAACACATTTGTAGATTATTATCAAAGGCAAAAACTAATTGACAATGTATAGACAAGGCACTAGAGCATTTAGGAAAATACATTGGAGTCACCAATTCAAAGTGGAGATGGAACGGACACTCAAAAATGTACCAAAAAGAGTACATTTTTTTATTTCGAGTCATAAGGCAAGTCATAGAATAAAAGATGTTAAAACCATTTATATGAACTGAGATTTCTTCCAAACTTTACCACATACTCCGAATACTTGTTATTGATTTTTCAGGATTCTTTGGAATGAAAAAGGCAAAGAAATGGGAGGAAAATGACAGAAGAATAAAAAACATAACAATGAAATAGGTACCACCGATACTGTACAACTAGTGTACAGGTCCTACCGGAGTACCGATGGTACAATGTTTTGCGGCATTCTTTAAATTCTGAAGCCGTATATTTTTGAATTCTCCTACATCTCTTCGTCCTGCCTCTTTCTGTATCTCTATAACTTCTCACTCCAACTTCCTCTAAACCATTGCAACTCTTCTTCGCACACAAACACAACTATAAATAGCCTATATCAAATTAAACCAACTCGGTTTCTCAACTCTCTGCTATATTTTATCTATATATGATTACTGCTCTCTATATTCTTTATACATTCAATTCAATGTTAATAAAATCCAAATTCGTAAACCTTGAGTATTTAATCCAGTTCTTGGTTATAAGTATTTTATAATCAGAAGTTATTAACAAAATTCATGTACAAGACACAACTATTGTCAAAGTTATATTTACTGCAACTTTATAGAAGTCATGTTTTGAGAAGAACTAGGGTTGTATGATTTGGGAAGAACTAGGGTTTATATGTTTTGGGATGAATCAGGCATTGTATGTTTCACATATTCCTTTGGTTTCAGAGAGTGCTTTTTGATAGTGAAAATTCTAAGGGGAAGCTTTAAGGCTAAAAGTATGATGGGACGTTTGAGCTAGGAAAATACTCTAGTGTGATTTTATAGTTCTACTTTACTTTTAACTTTTTGTTAATACTTAGCATTTTATACAGTTTAGCTAGTTAATTACTACTTAGCCATTTTAGTCGATCTACATGCATGTTCACTTTCAGATCACTAGACAACGATTAAGTGTGTTATCAAGTATTTATGAAATATAAGAGAATTATTTCCATATGGAAACAATGCATTCCTTACAAATGGTTATTCCGACTCGAATGCCAAAAGAGGAATTGATGAAAGTAGGCCGATCTTAAGATTCGTGATCTCCCTCGATGGAGAGTCCATAGTTAGAAGTGTTCCAAGCGAGAAGTTGTGGCATATTCAAATGCAATGGCTGAGCAAAACACCTAGAAAAATGATGCATAGAAAATGGTATGGGTGCACAAAAATATAAATGAGCTTGGAGTATTTTCTATCATCAAGAGTCCAATGCATAAATGTTATGATAACAATAACACAATATAGGTTGCAAAGGATGAAAACCTTCATAAGAGATCAAGACATGAAATTCGTAAGTACAACATGATAAAAAAAATTATCAATAATATAGAAAATTTGTCGAACCAATAGATATCAATATTATTATGGCAAATCCTCTCAATATGACCCTTTCCCCATTTTTTCAAGGGAAACCGATCGATAAATTGGCCCTAAGTGCAAGTGGATGATTGATAGAGCCAAATGCATGCCTTAGTGAAATTATGTAATTTGATTATGTAACTTAACTCCTATAATAAATATTTTTCAAAATAAACATATGCTTTTGGTATTATTTCTATTATATGTGAATAAACTATTTAGAAATTCTTAGAAATATTTATTTGATCTATATAGATATGAAAGATTTTGTATTCATGAGTATTGGATCGTAATCATGAACATTAATCCTTGAATGATCCCAGTCATTTGATATTTCAAGAACAACATATCAATATACTGACAAGATTAGTCGTGGCAACCCGAACCCCAGTGGGCCTGAATTTTCGCTAAATTGAAAACTCAAGTTCACCAAAGTACGGATCGTTGCTTTTGGTATCCTGAAAATAGACAAATGCATATCATAGCACTACTGATATAAACTCATAGCGGAATAGTAAATTATAATAAAACAAAAGGCTATTAACCAAGGTTGACACTTTGGTATCAATTATCCTTATCAATGTGGATCATGCATAAGGAAGTCTGTCCTTCCACCGTTCTCGCCTTGCACTAGCAGATATCCTTCTAAAGATATCATGCGGGTTGTAATAAGAAGGAGGTCAGAACAATGTTCTGGTGACCGGTAAATTAAACACTTTATACATAACGCAAGTTTATGTCGATTGTCTTCCATTACATGTTATTTCCATCTGTATTACCTAGTCGCCTCGACACCACGTACGCGTACAATACGCCCCATCTACTAGAAGTAGAAAATAACTACAAATATGTGTGTGTGTGTGTAAAAGTACCACAGTGGCCCTTTGAACCAAGATATTATCCCCGCTAGTATCCATAACTTAGCACCTCGTCAGGATACATCATCAACGCAGTATCATGTCCTCTTCGCCCGTGCATACCAAGGAACTCCCATAGTGGCTAATAACAGTGTCACAATAGTTTGGTCGTATTCTACTCATATTTGAATGACTCCATCAAAAGGTTATCTAGTCTTGCCTCTTATCATAAACAAACAAGAAAACAACTGTGAAGCGGTGCATGTCCTAATCGAAATCTACACTAGTAAGAGGCATAGTCCGTTTAGGCGTAACCCCCCGTCTTTCCACTGACCGCTCAGGACTGATGGCGTTCTCGACTTATGAAGCGGCTCCTACTCCCTATTTGGTACCAATCACACTATCATAGAACCGAGCCTTGCGCATCGTCCCATTTAAATTGCCTAATGTAATCTAGGAAATACCCCTTGTTACTTAATACCCCCTAAATGGTTGAAGCAGACTCTACTTGTCCTTTGACACTTCAACCTGAGGCGAACATCCTACTTGGTATTTCCTTCACTTATACGCGAACATATAATCCTATGGGTCCTACACTTGGATATGTTTCACATCAATATAATATATACACAACTGCCGGTAGCCCCTTGCGATGGTCGGGCTTCTATTGTGTAACACTACCGACTCGCATTTCAACTCATTTTAATGACTATGTCATACTTATTTAATCTAAGCTATTAGCTAACTTGAATAAATCATGCCTGTCATAAATGCATACTTGAGGCTACATATATAAGTATTTATATAGATATTCAGACTTATTTAATGACTACCCTCAAATGTCCAACTGTTAATAATATTTCTTTACCTTTTCATGTGTTTACTTCTTATTTCATTAATGTTAATTTAATGTCATTTACCGCTTACTTTTAACTTAAAAGATTTAAATACCTTTTATTACTTATTCCCTTTTTGTATTAAATCTACTTTATTGTTCCTTTTTAACTCTTTTCTTTGGTGACTAAATTTCATTCTTACTTATTCCATTACTTTACGTATATTTTGTCGCTTATTATTAATTTGTATTTTTTCTTTATTGCATATTTTAGTTTTACGGCTAGACCATTGTTTTTATCACTATTACAATTCGTTAATTCATACTTAGGGATTTTTTGCATTTTAATGCATTGGAATTGTGTCTCCCTAAAAGGGAAGGCTAACATTGTAAATTTCTATAACTTATCTAAAAAAGAAATTTGTGCTGCATTTGGAATTACAAGGAATTATCTTTTTGAAGTTATAGAAATAGACTGTACAAAATAAGGTAAATATCCATATTTTATACATCTTTTTCTTTTAGGCATATTCCTTGTTATTTCAGATGATACACTTTTATTCATAAATTTAAACTTGATAATTTATAAAAACTTACATTGCATCACTCTATATTCTAATGAAATAAAATACTACTTAAACTCTAATAATTTATTATGATAACATGTAATTTACATTTAGTTGCATAAATCATTTAATCAACAAATCTTGAACTACTATATAACTTATCAAATTCAGGGACCACTACTACCCAATACTTTCCAGATTCACGTACATGTAATATTAAATCTAAATTATCAATCATAAAATATGTAGGTAGAATTTATAAATTCATTATATGTGTACAATTAGGCCTACAACTCCAAAATTACATTTAGGCATACAGAAACAGATTTACAACGATATAAATCCAATATTATATAAAAATATATAATTTCTCACTCATCTTTTTAGCTTTCTAAATCTCTAGATCTAATCCATGTTATTCCAGTTTGACTACCTTTTCTTCTTCCTATCGGAATATATATACCGCAAGCATACATATATCTATTAGAAATCTGAACCTGACAGGAGATTTGGATTTAATTTAGAGTCAGATTTAAATTTACCTTTTCTTCATAGAATCGATTCACCCATGTTCTTCTTCTATTTTATTTTCCGCTATTCTCCACACGCACACACACAGATATATATATATATATATAATATACTAATTTCTATATTTCTTAGAATTTGTGAACAAACGAAAATAGCTGAGCTTCGCTCTTTGATTCAAAAAATATGAGAAGAAAAGTAAGGGGTTAGGCCTGTATTTATAGGCACATGAATCAATTCAATTTTTTATATTTTAATTTATTAAATCTGCATCGTTGGACTTAGGTTCATTCTCACCCAAACCTAGCAGACTAGTCAACTGCCCACTCTCTGCCGATCGTCTGCTGGTGTCGACCGGTAGGCTCTAGGGTGTCGATCAGTTTGCTTTGTAAGTTTTTGCCTGATTTCTTTCATTTATTGATGCTTTTAATATATTAATGTTAACAATCTTTTCTTTAATTCCTTTTTTGTTTACTTTATACTATTTTAGTTTTTAATTTGATTAACGATAATCTTGCTTACGCATTAAATATCTGCTAGTATTAATTAACATTAATTTATTACCATTTATTTCCTAATTTTATTTCTTTCAACATTAACTTTCTTATTTATTAACGTTTGTTTTGAAGTTGATTAATTCTCATTTATTTACTTCCTTCTCAACGTTGATTTAATTTGATTTAGCATTGAACTCCTTTGAGTACGTCCTTCTAATATCTGATCTAATTAGATTTAAAATAGCCAATTACTTAAATGACAAGATTTACATCTAATGTTTACATTAACTAGTTATTAATACTTATTTACTTCTCCACCCAATTTATTTACTTACACGCTTTCTTAATTATATTTAATTTGATTGAGTGCCCTTAATTAATATTTATATTTAACGTTAACATTTATAGTTAATGCCCATTTTAATGTTAATTTATTAACATTTACTTCCTTAATTGGTTTTGAATTATTTCTGATTCGAAAATTGTAAACATAATAACTTTATTGTTTTAACTCCGATCATAGAACATTATATATGAAAATTAATCAGAAAATCACCATAAACCCAATGGTATAAGTTTTGTAACCAAATTCTGACATTTAAATTTTTTCATTTTTTGGGCTTTAATAATTACTTATTAATTAATTTCCTTTTTATTTTACGGCGTGATATACTCTCTCCTCTTAAAAGAATTTCATTCCCGAAATACCTCAAGGACTGAATCATGTAACATAGTATGCAACCAATCTATGTTATCCAATCAATTATTGTGCAACCAATAGTGTACAAGTTCATGGTGTATCACAACATATATGTTATGTATGCTGAATAATACTAAACCGGCACCACTTATATGAATGCATTCTTTAAAACAATTTTGAAAATATGGTGCAAACAACCTATATATACTGGCAGTTTTATATGTTTGCAAATTCTAAAAATCAAAGTTCTCGTTTTCGCACCCAGATTTTCCTACACTTCTATGAATAGAAGTATAGTTCTACCAATTTTGCATCAAATACCTATCATCCAAAATTTTGAAAAGTCCAGTTTTCTAAAGCTATATTCTTATGTCGGAAAAAGGATTTAGATGGAGAAGTAAATATTTCCATTATTCTCTTGTGTACCTCCTTTTGCACTGTAACTTGGAACCTTCTCTTTTGCCCCCAATTCTTTTTCAACTTTCCCAAGTACAGTCCACATAAAAAAATTACTTTTAAAGTTTTAAAATAAAGTTGTTTTAAAATAGGTTTTGTTCGCTTATCGACAAGGTAGAAAAAGAAATCTCAAAGCTAAAACAGTGTTTTCCCTTATCACTGACTACCTTTTACTTTGTTGTCACTTCTGTTGCACAGTAAAATTCATACTTGCTAACCCGTTAACTTTTCCCTTATGCTAAGTGTAACAGCCCCCATATTTTACGATTGTATATTTAAATGTTTTATTTAAATATAGCATCGTTAGTCAGATTTAAGTCCGAAATGTCACTTTTTGCAAACAGTCGAATTGGGACTCGAGACCACTTCCATTGAGTCAAAAATGGCGTTTGCGACCTTTTTGAGTATAAACATCGATATATTTGGAGTTGAGTGAAATTTTGATATTTTCATTTAGGGCTTTGGATTTGGGTTTTAGCCCAATAACCTAACGCCCAACCCATCTAATACCCTAACTCCCACTCCACTCCTCTTCACTCCTTCATAACATTTCCTAACACTCTAGCTAAAGTAAAAATGGGGGAAGAGAAAGGAGATTAGAATTCCAAGCCCTAGATTGATTAGGAAATACGAATTCTAGCTCCAACATCAAAGAGAAGCTTAGGTAAGCATCCTCTTCTTCTTCTCCATCTCAATCTCTCTCCAATTTCAGAAATTACCTATAACCTAACTTAGAAATATTGCTTATGATATTAGATTGGAGCTTCTAGAGTTGAAATTGAAGAGTAGTTGATCTTTTCTTTGCTTTAGAGCTTCTCGTTTGTGTTTTTGGGTTAAAAGGTGAGTTTTTGAACTCACATCTATGTCTATATCTTTGATAGTTGTTTGGTAGTAATTCCTAACATCTATTCCTTGTCCAATTGCTTTTGAATTGAACTGGTTTGATGAATATTCCAAATTTTGGTGTTTTGAAGTCAAATCTTTAAAAATCCTATCTTTGATGTTTGAACACGTTGTTGGGGTGTATCAAAGAGCCTATAAGGCTGGGTTGTCACTTGGCATAAATCCTTAGTCTCCGATGCTCATCCGATCGCTCCCATTTGGATTTTTTGCCCCTTTTGGGGGCTAGGCTGAGAATACTAGAAACCACAATTCAGTCGACTGAACTGTAGAGTCAGTCGACTGAATCTGGGACTAGAAAATTCTCTGGTCCTGTATCAGTCGACTGACCCTCTGGTCCAGTCAACTGAAACTGGGAACCATATGTTCCTGGGATTGTATCAGTCGACTCAACCAGAAGGTCAGTCGACTGAACCAGGAACCCGAGAGTTTTTGGCCTTGTATCAGTTGACTGAATCTATGAAGTTTTGTTTTTGCCTATTTTAGGCTGTTTTGTGTGGGTTTTCCGGTTTTAATCGATTTTTGATGATCCGAATTGTTGCTATCATTTATCGTCTTTGATGACTTCTTTTTCGGGATTTTTGGGAATATCCATTTTGATGGATTCGGCATCGATTTTTATGGTTTTAATTTACGTCGTCGAATGTGGATTTTGGTGATTGATTGTTTCTACAATCATTTATGTGATTTGTCACTTTAAAATATAAAGGTTTCCTATACTAGTAATAAATATTCAAACTCTTTCACAAAGATGATTCCAACTCTATTTTTAATACAAATCTAGTTCATAAATCCATTTTCCAATCTATTAGTATATACAAACCTTTACCTCATTCGTATTAGAAATCTAATTAAACGACTTAGCAAAACAAGTGGTATGAAACGCTTGCATTTACTTTGTCGGTTAATTCTTAGACTTGTTCGATTGAAATCTTGTGACAATTTTCGAGTGGAAGTCTAATTTGTTCGTAAATATTTAAGTTAAGCCAGTGGTTATGCGACATGAAGCTAAACTCTTATATTTACTAGCTTAGTGTGATTCACACTTTTTATTGATCGATGATGATCATTTTGTGATTTAGACTAGCGATGTGCGACGTCTCTTTGTTTGTGTGGGGGTTAAACCCAGTTTGTGGAGTTTCAACTCAAAATTGGTGGGGTAGCGACCCATGGTCTTTGGGCCGTTTGTGGAGCTTCGGCTTAAAATTGATGGTTAGCGACCATGAAATAGCGTTCCTTTCGTGATGCACGTGTTGGTGAGTTTTCATGCTCCCGTTTGTGATAGGCCTTCCCCCTTTTGTGATTTCTAGATTTCTAGTTGATGATTTCTAGAATTTGTGTTTCATCGAATTTTGCGATTGGCATTGATATGTTTTGTCAATATTTGTGTTTTGGTGAATAATTTAAAGAATACGATTCTTTTTGGATGTTTGAGATGATTTGGGATATTGTATGATTTTTGTGGTTATTTGATGTATACTTGTCGCAGTATGGTATTATTGTTATCATACGTTTTTGTCATATCTCTTATCCTATCTCATTTTATCTGATATTTATAGCTAGACTGATCCTTTTATTATTTTCTTCTTAAATAATACTCGGGTCAGACCGAGGTATTTAAAGTGCTCTTGCTTGACTTCTTATCAGGGTCCTTCACCAGACTTTTGGCTAACTACTTTAGCATAGTAGTTTTTGTTAGTTTACATTTGAAATAGAGACTCCCTGATGTATACTTATTCTTTTGTCTAGCACTTGTATCTATTCTTTTGTGATGTAGTGGATCTAGTTTGACCACTACTCTGATGTACACTTCTATGTGTTATATTCATATCTGTTTCCGCCTTTGTGATATGTGACTGATTTGTGTTATGTTTATTTCTATATTTGTTTCCGAAGTCCACATAGCCACTTTGTGATAGCTTTGAGTTTGTATTCGATATGTCGGATTTCCTCTTGAAAAGAAATGTAAGTTATATTATCTGACATATCGGTACTCGCACAAAGCAATTACACAGATGGTCGCTCCTCAACAGCCTTATTCTTCGTGCTAGTCGACGGCTTTACCCCGTAGTGTCCTTGGCTGGCGTGAGTATAGAGGTGGGGCGTCACAGCTTGGTATCAGAGCCAAACTTCAGAACAATGTAGAATAATCTAGCAAGGATCATTGTCCTAAGTCTTTCTTAGGATCGTGCCATAGGATCTAATTCGAGTCTTCGTACCGTTCTATCCTATTTCTTTTATGATGCCTTATTTTATCAATCAAGTTTGTTTGATATTCATTCTGTGAATAACCTTTTTCCTCTTCTTTCTTTCTTAAGGAAGAGAAATGGTTAGACCAGGCCGTCCAAGCGCCGGTCAATCCAGTGCTACTCCTCAGGACGGAGTATTTATGTCTGCTCAGCAACTTCTAGATCTTGTGAAAAATGCTCAAGCTATCGGACCCATTCCAGAGCCTACTCATCCGAAATCTGAGTTTGCACGCTTGTGCAATGATTACACCAGCTTGGGTGGAAAGCCTTTCAAGGGTTCCGAGAGCGTTATAGAAGTCCAAGCTTGGCTTAGAACATGCGATCGCATCTTTTTCCGCATGAATCTTATTGATCTACATCGAGTCCAAGTGGCTTCTAGCATGCTCCAAGAAAGAGCATTAGATTGGTATGAGCTTTTGATTTCTGAAACTATTGAAGTGGATCTTACTTGGGAGCAATTCCGGGAAAGATTCGAGTTAAAATTTGTGCTAGAAGCTGAAAAAGTATCTCTAGCTCGACGCTTTATTGACCTTGTTCAAGGTGAATCTTCTATGATGGATTACGTCCCATCTTTCGAATCTCTATCTAAATATGGGGTCGAGTATATTAATACCCCATTGAAGAAAAATCAGAGATTTGTCTATGGGTTGAATAAGAACCTCAAAAAGCCATTACTTCTGAAATTAGAAGTTTCTTTCGATCAGCTTGTTGATATCGCTCTTCGACTCGAAGAGGCCGATAAAGAAAGTGATGTTGAAGTCAAACAAAACATCAATAAGAAGAGGCCTTTTAAATTCAAGCCTAATCCCAATAAGAAAGCGAAGCAAGCAACTTTGGTAGCAAAAACTCCTACCTCTAGTCGTGGAGAATGTTACAATTATGGTTCTAAGGACCATTATGCGAACAAGTGTCTGAAGTCTCTTACTTGTCGCTATTGCAAAAGTTTGGGTCATACTATATCTTCATGTCCCAAACTTCAAAGCAAGAAGGAAGGCAAGCTAAATGTTGTACAAGCCCCTACTAACACTTCTCGTGGTCAAGGTATTTCTCATTCTATCCTTGATGGCATTATTATATTTCATGATCTTCCTATTCGAGTTCTTTTTGATACGGGTGCATCTCACTCTTTTATATCAAAATAACTTGTTGATGCTTTGTCTTTGAATGTTATTGGCTTGATGACTTCATTGAGGATTGCGAATCCGGTTGGTGGATCCGCAACACTTAGTTTACCGTATAAAGATGTCGAGATTATTTTATGTGATTACTCTTTCCGTGCCGATTTGCATGTTATTCGTTACTTAGGCTTCGGAATGATTTTGGGAATGGATTGGCTTAACCGTTATGAAGCCCATATCCTATGTCCTGAGCGGACTATATATCTTCGACATTCTCAATCTGTTAAGCAAATTTCTCTTGTTCTGAAAGATTCAGATTCCAATTCGAAAGCATCCTTGTATTCTCTAAATCCTCATGATGACGATAATGATGATGAGGAAGATGTCATTTCCCTCATTCACGTTGTTCGTGAATTTTCCGACATATTTGAGCCTGTTTTAGGATTACCCCCTAAGCAAGCAATTGAGTTCAGAATTAATCTAATCCCTAGAGCTCTACCTATCACTCGTCCTCCTTATCGTATGTCCAATAAGGAAAATGAGGAGATGCGTAAACAATTATCCGAATTGGAAGAGAAGCAATTTATTCAATCTAGTTCCTCTCCATGAGGAGCTTCAGCTATTTTTGTGAAGAAATCTGATGGTACACTTAGGCTTTGCGTTGACTACCGCAAGCTTAATGATCTCACCATCAAGAATAAATATCCCTTACCTCGAATTGATGATCTATTCGATCAACTTAGTGGTGCTAGAGTCTTTTCACAGTTAGACTTAGCAACCGATTTTCATCAGCTCCGTATTGCAGAGGATAGCATTCCTTTGACATCGTTCCGTACTCGTTATGGATCTTATGAATGGCTTGTTATGCCATTTGGTTTAACGAATGCTTCAGCTTATTTCGTTGACCTTATGAATCGAGTTTTCAAAGACTTCCTCGATCGATTTGTTCTCATCTTTATAGATGATATTCTTATTTATTCTAAAACCAAGGAAGAGCATGAAAATCATCTTCGGATTGTGTTGGAAACTCTTAGGAGCAACCAATTGAAAGCAAAATTTTCTAAATGCCACTTTTGGTAATCTCGTGTGAAATTTTTGGGGAATATTATTTCTGAATCCAGAATTTCCATGGATCCTTCAAAGATTGAAGCAATTCAAAATTGGAAGAGACCGGAGAGTGCGACGGAAATTCGTAGCTTCCTTGGATTGGCGGGCTATTACTGTCGGTTCATAAAAGGCTTTTCTAAAATTTCTGTACCTCTTACTAATTTGACAAAAGGGGAGTTCAATACATTTGGTCAGACAAATGTGAAACTGCTTTTCAGAAATTAAAAGAACTCTTTTCCGATGCTCCTATTCTTGTGATTCTCAATGGGAACCAAGACTTTATTGTTTATATCGATGCTAGTCGTGTTGGTTTGGGTGCCGTTCTCATGCAAAGGGATCGTGTTATTGCTTATGCTTCTAAACAATTAAAGCCTGCCGGGACTAGATATGCCACTCATGATTTAGAGCTCGCGGCTATTGTTTTCGCCCTTAGAATTTGGCGTAATTATCTTTTGGGAGAGAAGTTTGTTCTCTACACCGATCATAAATCTTTGAAGTATTTATTTTCTCAAAAGGAACTTAATTTGCGTAACAACATTGGCTCGAGTTCCTTGCATCTTTTTTTTTGAGAAAGACGGTTGTGTAGTGATAAACTACACAGCCGGTTAATAATAATAGAAGAATAATAGGAAATAAGGTCCGGTTGACAAGCCCAACCGGTGGCCAAAAAAATAGGCTAAGCTAATTAACATAATAATGTACATAAGAGTTAATGGATTACAGGATGGGACACTATCACCGTAATCGATGATTCAACGGACAAAATGGGGTCAGACAGATTCGCTTAGGAGCTGCTACTGTGGGTTGGCGCTGGTGCTGGCCATTGATTCCGCTGAGTCAGCAGGAGCGGACCTCAGTCGAAATCTGAAGGGGGCCGAGTTGGTACCTGTCCAGTAATTGAAAAGTTGTGAGATTCGACTACAGATGGCCGTGGTTGAAGATCTAGGTTTGTTGAAGACATAAGCATTTCGTTCTTTCCAGATGCACCAACAGTAAATGGTGATAAAGATGTCGAGATTGTGATTTCCGAGGTCTTGCTGCCAGTATTCAAAAAATGAAATGAGCTCCGGAATGTAACCCAATATATGCGCGCTGGTTGGGGCCCAAATTGCGAAAGAGAAATCACAGTCTAAGAAAAGGTGGGTAATTGTTTCGACTTGAGAGGAGCAAAGTACGCAGAGAGGATCAGTGGGGATGTTTAAGCGAATAAGTCTGTCTTTGGTGTTGATGCGGTTACGAATGAGGCACCATTGGAAGAAGAGGAATCTTGGGTGTGAGTGGAAATTCCAAATCCTGCTGTAGGGGAAAAGACGGCCAGGGTGGATGAGGAAAGAGTAGCAAGATGATACGGAGAAGCCTTTGGATGGATTGAGTGCCCAGGTGAAGCGGTCTGGTGAGTGGGATAAGCGAAGGGATTGTAGGATTTTCGAAGCTACGAGAAGCTCATTGAAAGTTTCGATGGAAAAAAGGGAGGGGGGATGAAGGCTACTGGGGCCCAGGTGACACAGGGTATAGGTGGTGGCAAGTTGTAGATTTGAGGAGGAGAAGAGGTTAGGTAGTGTTTTAGCTAGGGGGGAAGAGGCCACCCACGTGTCATGCCATAATAGGCAGTTGTTGCCATTGCCTATTAAGACTTGAAAGAGGGATTTGACTCGGGGGATGGTGTGGAGGACATTGGACCAGAATGGAGAAGGTCTGCAACTGGGGGGGAGGTGTAGGGCTAGGTGTGGATTAGAGTAGTGATATGAATGTAGGATCCAATCCTTCCAGAGGAAATTATCATGGAAGAGAAAACGCCAGAGCCATTTTGTTAATAGGGCAGTGTTGAGCGAGGGGAGATCCGGGACACCAAGGCCACCATGGCGTTTTGGGAGGCAGACTGAGCGCCAGTTGATAAGGCATTTTGCTTTGGAGCCATTCCATAAGAAGGTCCTGCGAGATTTGTCAATTTTATTGGAAACCCAAGGGGGGAGTTTGTGGAAGGAGATCCAGTAGGGGGGAGTTCCTTGCATCTTATGATCCTGATATTCTTTATACTCCCGGAAAGGGAAATCGTGTTGCCGATGCCCTTAATCGTAAGCAACAAGCGGTTGTTTCCATGATGATATCCGAGTGGAATGATCTCGCGACTTTATCCACTTGTGAGATTCGAGATCATGAATCCAATTCATGTTCATCTCTTGGTTTGTGTAGCCTTGAGGCTCATCCTTCTCTTTTAGACCGCATTCTTGAAGCTCAAAAGCATGATCCCAAATTGGTTCTTCTTAGCCAAAGTTGTAGGGACAAAATTGATATTGAAGGTTTGAAAGACTTTGAGATTGATGCTCGTGGCGGTATTTGAAAATTTGGTAGACTTATTGTGCCAAATATTATTGATCTTCATAAAGACATTTTAGAAGATTCTCATCGTTCTAAATTTATTATTCATCCCGGTAGTAGTAAAATGTACGCAGACATGAAGCGACTTTATTATTGGGATGGAATGAAATCTAAAATTGCTAACTTTATTAAGCGTTGCATGACTTGCCAACTCGTAAAGGACGAGCATCAAAGGCCCGGTGGGTTATTGCAACCTTTGGATATTCCCGTTTGGAAGTGGGATCAAGTCTCCATGTACTTTATTGACGGTCTTCCCCATTCTCGTTCAGGTCATGATAGCCTATGGGTGATAGTAGATAGACTTACAAAATCTGCCCATTTTATTCCCGTTCGGTCCAATCGGACCGTACCTATTTTGGCTAAACTCTATGTCACGGAAATTGTTAAATTACATGGAGTTCCTACTTCTATTGTTAGCGATTTTGATCCATTGTTTACTAGTGGATTTTGGAAGGGTCTTCAAAAAGCTTTGGGAACGAAGCTTAATTTTAGCACCGCTTATCATCCTCAGTCCGATGGACAAACCGAGCGTGTGAATCAAACTCTTGAAGATCTCCTTCGTGCATGTGTTCTTGATTTTGGTGGAAGTTGGGAAGATCATATTTCTCTTGTTGAGTTTTCCTTTAATAATAGCTTCCAATCTAGTATTGGTATGGCACCTTTCGAGGCACTATACGGAAGGCCATGCAAATCTCCTTCATGTTGGCTTGAAGCCGGTGAGAAGCTAGTTTTAGGTCCAGATTTTATTCAGGATGCCACAGAAAAGATTGACCTTATTCGTCATAGGATGAAAGAAGCTCAAAGTAGACAAAAATCCTATGCCGATAATCGAAGAAGGAAATTAGAATTTTCTGTGGGAGATTTTGTGTTTATTCGTGTTTCACCTATGAAGGGTGTTGTGCGTTTCAATCGATCGGGAAAATTAGCACCTCGATATATTGGTCCATTTCCCATCACCGAACGCATTGGTTCCGTGGCTTATCGCCTTTTATTACCGGCTCAGTTTTCTGTTATTCATGACGTATGCCACGTCCTTATACTTTGTGGTTATCTCAGGAATCAGACGAAGTATTATGGTATTGATGTTGTGCTCAAGGGAATGGTGCAGTCATTATGTTTTGTCACTGTCCAAATACTTTGGCGTAGCAATATCTGGACTTTTCTTTTTTCCTTTGTTTCCTCATCATAGTCCAACTTCTATCATGGGAGCAGTTCTTTATAGTTTCGTGCTTGCATTAGTTCACCTTTACAAATGTTTGGAAAATATAGGTGTAACACTTGCCCCCCAAGTCTGCAACGATTGAAGATCAATGTGGACTTGTCTCTATTTCCATATTTTCCTATGACCCATCACTTATTGCTTTTCTCTCTCTTCTTTTCAAATGGAAAAAGTCCTTCTCACCGTTTTACATTTAATGCCCGACTACACATGTCAATTTTTCATTGGTCGATTCTCTGTAAAAGTCGCCACTCTCGTCTTTTCATCTCCTAAGAAAATCTATATGGATCCTTGTGTTAATCTCCCCTATCATTGATCAATTGATGTTTTGGGGTCTCTTCCATCATCCCAATTTCGTGGCTATGATTCAAATCAAGGTAAGTGTATGTTCTTCTCATTCTTCTTCATTTCTTCATGCGCTTTTGAAAACCTTAGTTGCAAACCTCATCTTCTCCAATAAACAGTTTCTCTTTCAAACAAAAGTAAGGGTATTCTTTTTCTTGTTGTTTCTTCCTTTATATCTTAGTGGTAGTTGGTAACCAATCTAGTATATTTGTTATGGAAACTGCTTCTATCGAGGAGACCACCTCTCACTTATCCTCGCCATCTAGAATAACTGAATAGGGGGAAATAAACGATATTTTAGATTATTTCAGGTTTGAGGGTTATGTAGGTAGAGTGCTTGAATCTCATGATTGTATTCATACGTCTCCAAATGGCTTTATTTCTATTACTTCTGAGCACATCCAATGTGGGCATTATCTTCCTCCCAATGAAATTCATCGTAAATGGCTCTTTGCCATTAGTATTGCTCCCATACAACTTGCCCTAATTTCTTACTCCATTTTGATCGCCGCTTTCATCCTTTATGCAAAGAAGTGTTCTCCTTCTTGCGGGGAACTTGAACTTCTATTTGATATTCATAAAAGTACTTTTGGGCATAATTATGGGTTTTATTATGCTTAAGCAAAGAAAGCAGTTCTCACATCTGTTCCTCAAAAGATTTGATGGGGCTACTAACCCTGATGACTGCAAAGCCTCGTCAATGGATAAATTTGATGGGAATACTAACCCTAATGAACATATTTGAACTTTTGAGTGCTACATGGACATTCTAACGGTAGGTATAATGGCCAGATGCAAGCTATTTGCAGTATATCTAACCGGGGCAGCTTCCAGATGGTTCGAGAGGTATGGACCAGGGAAGGGTCATTCTTGGCCATAATTTACTGTAGATTTCTTAAAACATTTCAACTCTGGAAGAGAAGCTTCCCTAGACGTGAATACCATGTCCTGCTTGAAGCAAGGCAAAATGAAAGCTTACACAACTTTATAAAATGCTTCAAATTCGAGGCACTTCGGATTAGGGTGATTTGTGAAGAAGCGCTGTTGATGGCCGCGCATGCTAGGATCGGAAGGAACACCGCTATGTGAGATCAGAACATTAGGAAGCCATGCCATAGCATGAAGGCTTTCTACAAAAGAGCCATCGGCTACATACGAATGGAAGAATCCGGGGCCGTAGTCTTCATTTGAGAGAGCTTCTACTCTTCATAATGAGAAAAGGAGGATGTAGATGGATACCTTCACCTACGAAGCGATAAAGAGAATTTAACTTCGCAGATAAAAACTCCCTTACTTATACACCTAGTCAGATATATGAGATGACCAGAATTGAACTGGACTACGACATCCTAAACAAGGGAAAGAAGCCGAAACAGAACATGGGGAACATATTGTCTCTTCCATAGAGCTAATGGCTACCATACTGATAACTGCCGATACTTGAGGAATGAAATTGGGAGACTGATTCAAAAGGGATATTTAGGCAGCTATCCAAAAGAAAGCAATTGGGAGAGAACTGGGAATCTCTCTCCAGACCTAAATGAAGATCTAGTAGGAAACCCCTCCAATATCATAGCTTCATTCACGGAGGAACATACTTCACTGAAAAGAGCAAAAAAGCACAGGAGTGGTATGTGCAAAAGGCTAAAGCAGGGCAAAGAACCATATACTATGTGGAGTAGAAGCCCGCTCAGGACATAATCTTCACTGTTGTTAACGCTGCTGGAATGGTTTTTCCACATCATTACCGCCGATAGTTATGGTGCAGATCTCAAAATGCACCATAAAAAAATTTATGTGGATTCTAGGAGCTCTATTGATGTTATTTTCAGATCTACATTTAAAAAGATGAAGCTTCCAGAGGAAATACTGAAGTCGAGCCCCAAACCAATTTATGGCTTCGAAAATACTACGATTGTTCCTACCGGGTCAGCACGTCTTATCGTTACCACTGGGACTGCCCCTCTTCACAAATCATTTTATGTAAGCTTCCTGATTATTGATCAACTGTCTTCGTATAGATTCTTGGGAAGGCTTGCACTAATTAACATGGGGGCAGTAGTTTCTTAGAAAGATTTTCTTATGAAGTTCCATACTCCTGATGGAATAGGATCAATTAGGGGGGGAATTTTGTTGGCTAGAAATTGTACAATGTAACTCAATTCTAGCAATAAAATTGTTCAAAAATATTTGGTTGTCTCTTCTAATAATTGTAATAATGATAATGAAAACGAAATCAAGCTAGATCCTAGAACTACATCGGTACAAAGTACCAAAGCTGATGTTGAAACAAGTCATTCTACTACCAAAACATCAGTAAGGAGGAAAAAGAGGGAGTATAGGCACATGATCGATACTGACGAGTTTAACTCAATTTATGCGAAGTATTTTTCGAAGAAGCTCAGAGACAAGCTTTCTCTGCCACGTCCCATCCTAAAAAAGAAGAAAGTGAAATATATCCAAGATTAGGGAGACAAGGAGAGAGTTGAAGCCATTGGATGTTCTCAAGGATATATAGGTAGATCCTAAAGATCCTTCGAAGGTTCTCAAGATAGGAAAAAACCTTAGTGAAGAAACCATAAAAGAATTAATAGACTTCCTCAAGAGATCAACAGATTTTTTTGCTTGGACACACTCAAACATGGTAGGAATAGACCCAGTTATCATCAGCCATACACCCAACATCGATCCTAGTGCTCATCCAGTCATGCAGAAGCGCGGGACTTTAGATCAGGAATGGTCTAATGCTCTACATGAATAAGTTAAGAAGTTGAAAGCAAATGGGTTCATCAGGGAAGTGCATTGCCCAAAATGGATCGTCAACCCTGTTCTTATAAAGAATTCCAATGGAAAATGAAGAACTTGTGTAGACTATACCAACCTCAATAAGGCCTGCCCAAAGGATAGCTTTCCACTCCTAGAATTGATCAATTGGTGGGTGCAACTAATGGACATGAACTAATCTCATTCATGGATACATATTCAGATTACAACCAGATAGTTATGTTTGAGCCAGATTAGGAGCATACAAGTTTTGTGATGGATAAAGGCTTATACTACTATAAGGTCATGCCGTTCGGAATCAAAAATGCTGGAGCTACCTACCAAAGGTTAGTTAATATGATGTTCTCAGATTATATTGGTAAAAATGTGGAGGTATATGTAGATGACATGCTCGTTAAGTCAAAAGTAGCACCAAGTCATATGCAGGATTTGGAGGAAACCTTAGCAGTACTGAGGCAATATAACATGAAGTTAAATTCCTTAAAGTGTAATTTTGCCATTTAATTTGGAAAATTTTTGAACTACATAGTAAGCGCCCGTGGCATTAAAGCAAACCCAAAGCAGATTGATTCCATAATGAAGATAGGAGTCCCAAAAAAGCGAAGGATATCATGAGCCTAAATGGTAGGGTGGTCGCTCTAAGCAGATTCATCTCCAAAGCAACCAACAAATGTATACCATTCTTCGACCAAGTGAAAAGGGGATGGAAGTTCAAATGGACCGAGGAGTGAAAAATCGCATTTTAGAATTTGAAGGATCATCTAATTAGTACACCTATCCTATCAAAACTGGTAATAGATGAGAACTTATATGTATGTTTAGCTATAACTGATAAAGTCGTTATTGCTACAGTGGTTCGAGAGGATGAAGGGACCCGGAGGCCTATATACTTCATAAGCAAGCGCCTGTCTAGGGCAGAGCTTAACTACTCAGTCATTGAAAAGTTAGCCTACAACCTGCTCCTCACAGCAAGAAAACTACGGCTGTACTTTCAAGTGCATCCCATCAAAGTCCTCACAGACAAACCGTTGAAGCAAATATTGCAGAAGCCAGAGACATTGGGTCACTCGCTAAATAGGCAATGGAGCTTAGTCAGTATGATATCTCCTACTTTCTAAGAAAAGCAATCAAAGGACAAGCACTGGAAGATTTCATTGTGGAATGCATGCTACATACCGTGCCACAATCTGAGAAAGAGATGCCCACTCCATAATTCTGGTAATTATTCATGAATGGGGCATCAAATGAATAGGGGACCGGTATTAGATATGTACTGATCACTCTAAATGAGCAAAAAGTATATGGAGCAGTGCAACTTGGGTTCAAAGCTACCAATAATGTGGCAGAACACGAGGCTCTAGTCCCAGGCTTATGGATTACTCAGGTAATGAAAGTAACTCATATTAAAATTCATAGTGATTCCCAATTAGTTGTAAATCAAGTGCAGTGGAATTACCAAACTAAAGAGACAGCCTTAGCTAAATATGTAGAACTATCCAAAAGGTTGCTATAGCAGTTTTATCAATTTGATATAGAGAAAATCCCACATGAGAACAATTCTTCTACGGACTCATTGGCTAAACTTGCTAGTACTAAAGTAGCATACGAAATGAAAGCTGTCCAAATAGGACATCAAGTTGCACCAAGCATTATTGAGGCCAATCAAATACTGGTCCTAAGTAGGGCACAACAAGCTGTGGTTGGACAAGATCAAGACCAAGAAGCGGTTGAAAAACAAGCGCAGACTCCACCCATGCCTATTTCTTTACATATAGAGGAAGATTCATAGATGAACCCCGATTAAATAATTCTTGGTAAGCTGAATCTTTTCCCAAACAAGAATAAAGTTTGTAAAATTCGATATCAGGCTCCGTATTTCTCCTTTTATGATGGCATACTATACAAGAGAGGGTACTCTACCCCTTATCTTAGATGCATTTCCAAAAAGGAATGAATACGAGCCTTGGGAGAAGTACACAAAGGTCTGTGTGGAGACCACTCTGAAGGAGCTAAGTTAGGAAAGAAAGTGCTAAGACACGGCTACTACTGGCCCATCGCACTTTAAGAAGTGTAGGAATACATAAGAAAACATGATAAATGCCAAAGGTTTGCCAGCATCCAAGACTACCATCTCTTGAGCTCATCCCATTAGCCAGCCCGTGGCCATTTGACATATGAAGCATGGATCTAATAGGACCACTTCCATATCAAAAGGAGGGGCAAAGTATGCCATAGTGACGATAGACTATTTCACCAAGTAGATGGAAGCAGAACCCTTAGCTACAATTACTATGAAGAAGATAATCACTTTTTTGTGAGGAAAATAATTATTAGGTTTGGGTCCCATAAAAAATAATTTTTGATAACGAAACCCAATTTGAGAGTAAGAAGTTTGTATAACTTTTTGAAAGAAATGGGATAATAAAAAGTTTTTCTTCTATCGCACACCTACAAGCAAACGGGGAAGTAGAAGCAACAAATAAAACCATTAAGAAACCACTCAAGAAAAGACTACAAATAGCTAAAGTTAAGTGGGTAGAAGAGTTATCCCTAGTACTGTAGGCTTATAGAACCTCACTCGGATCCCCAACTGGCCATACACCACTTTTTCCTTAACCTATGGCTACGGAGCAATGGCCCTAGTCAAGACAAAGGTTCCATCACACAGAAGATTATCGTATATCGCAAAGCAGAACAAGGAACTGAAGGAAGTAGCCCTTGATCTTATTCAAAGAACAAGATATGAGACAGCAGTCCAATCCGCCACGTACTGACAAAGGATGGTGAAGAATTACAATGTTAGGCTCAAAGAGAGAAACTTCTATAAAGGAGATATAGTATTACAAAGAGTAATGGCAGTTGGAACTGGGCCAGCCCACAGCGGAAGAAATGGGTGAATTTCACAAAAATTAGTCATTTTGGATCTTTAATGGGCCTATGAAGTCTAAATATCTAGAACTTTTCTAAGTTTCTTTTAAATAAAATCAATATTTTATTTAACTTCAAAAATAAAGTTTCACTGTAATTTAATGTGAATATAAATTAGAGTATATCACATATACTCTTATCTAAATATTTGTGTGTAAAGGTTACACATTAAATTTATTTAGAGAGAGAAACTTTTCATTTCATTTCTCTTAAAATTTTCAATTAATGATGGGGCATAAATTTATTTAGAGAATGAAACTTTTCATTTCCATCCTCTTAACTCATTTAATTAATAACGGGGCATAAATTTATTTAGAGAAGGAAACTTTTTATTTCCTTCTTTTTAGCTTATTCAATTAACGACGAGGTATAAATTTATTTAGATGAAGAGAGAAAACTTTCATTTCTCTCTCTTTAATTAAATTGAATAATTATATGAATGTCATTAATTAGCAACATATATATGGCATGAATGTAAGTATAAACAAATATATTATAGTGTAAATTCAGTAAGTGCAACATATCACTATCAATTAATGACAAGGTATAGACATATAAACAAAATTAAATGGATGGCTAATCACATAAAGAAAAATGGGAAATAAATAAATGGTAATAAGAATGATTGATTCAATTTCCCATTTCATAAACTTAATTAATGCGGCATATAAATGACAACTAATAGGCATCATAATATAAGGATATAAACAGTTAAAAATAAATGTGTGTGTATATAATTGCCCCATTTTAAATTGTTATTTTTATAGAAAGAAATCTAATTCATACTTTGACAATATGTAATACATGTAATAAATTTTATATATACAAACGTACATATAAAATTAATTGTGTGTATAAATGATTAAAACAAATCTTAGTAATTAATACAAATTAGAGATTTATAGCAATCAATTTAAAAAATAGATTTATTGTCAAAACAATAATTGTATGTATGTAAGATTCAATAAATTATCTCTAGTTAATACAAGTTATAGACTTATAGTAATCAAATTAAAATTTAGATTTATTTCCAAAACATCTTCCGTTTTTTTCTAAATTCTAAAACAATACAAACACAGAATACATACATGTAAACTTTCGAATCTAAAATTACATTTTGTTTTATATGATTTAATAAAACATGAATCTTTAATAAAACACTATAATATTCATACATAAAATTTAGTTTAATTTGTTAAAGTAAAATCCAATCAAAACGATATAAACATACAAAGTTTTAGATCTAAAGGATTATACTTTGAATTGAATGTTTACAATATAGATCTATAATAAAACATTATATTCAAACATATACAAATTTTAATTTTAATTTAACAGAATAAGAACCCAATTGATAAATTGAACATACAAAATTTTTGATCTAAAAATTAGACTTTAAATTGAATGTTTAGAACATAGTTCCAAAAAAACATTGTATTTAAACATATATAAATATTAGTTTTGATTTATTAAAATAAAACACCAATCGATCCATTCAACAAACAATTCAAGCTACATAAACAATTTTCAAATTAAATGAGGCAATGATTTGTACATACAAATTATGATAATTAAATTTCTCTTTCGACAAACATTACATCAAATATCATTATCTATTTAAGAAAAACTACCTTATTACACAAAGCCTTGAAGAACATCTTGAAAATGGACTCCCCTTAGGATGTTGCCTAGAAGTCACACCTTGAATGATGATATCTCCTTAGATCTTCAAGATCCCCATCCTATCCTTGCAAGAGATGGATGAACCACTTTGTTTTATTTTATTTGATGTTTTACATGGAGTTGAAAGATTTTTTGAAAACTTTATTTTTTTGTTTTCTGACATGAAAAGTTAGGAGGAGAGAAAGAGACAGATTGAATGAGAAAAAATGAATTGTATATACATAATGAATTAGGGAATATGTTTTATTTGAAAGAATGAAACATTTCTCATTCTTTAATTAAAATTTCCTTAATTAATTCGCTTGATTGTTTCACTCTCTCCAATCCTTTCTTTACACGTGATATGTCATCAAATGACATAAAATTTCCACAAATCATGTCATCAAATGACATAAAATTTCCATAAATCATTTCATGCAATTATCGTTAAATTACATTGATATCGTATATCAATGCGCGCAAATATAACTTTTATAAATGCATTGAAATAATTACAAAAAACTTCCAAACATCAAATAAATAATAATTAATATTTCTCAAATATCAATTAACCTAATCAATTTACAACATTTTATAAATTAATGAAATCATGTGGTTTTTCAGAGAATTCATCATTATGATTGTGCGACACAAAGGTGTCAATTCAGTCAGTGATTAATACCGAACTATTCGAATATTAACGTTCACATATCACTTAGCAGGTGGTGTGACATTTTGACCGAATTTATTGTTTACACATCTTTTGGTAAAATCCAATTTTACTTATTATAAGGGGTACCTAATAGTGACAATTATTTACACCAATTCTCTTCATCAAAACTATATCACATTAGGACTTACAGAATTTGGTAACGGTCAAAATTCCAATATCGTCCACATTCAACTTTATAGTCCAAACACAAAGTCTTTGGTTCAATAATAACAATTATTATTAAATTAAATGCTCTGGCCAGAAACTTTGACTTTGAGTTGACTTCAGTCGACCGTGATACTAACCTCATATAACTGAGGAGACGAATTCTCTCTTGGATAGTGTTTCACTTCCAATGCTTCCACTCGACCCAACTATAGTCGTTTGATGGGTGTTGTGCCATTATTTAACTATAATCAAAGCAGAGCTTCCACATTGAAGATAATAGAATTCTCAAGTCAAGAGAACTGTGTAAATTAGTCACATCGATATTCCCTGCTCGACCTTAGTTATATTAACTGACAGAAAACTATCGAGCGGGTCATTCCATAGTTATCCAATAACTATCAGTACGTAACCCCTTGGTGCTCCCAACAGTCATGAGTAATACACTGCCCAACATTTTAAGAGCGCCACGTACTCTAATCTCAACGGATGTATCGATATCCAGTCTTGATACATCTTGACTAGGAATATTTAAAATGGTATATTTGTCTCATTGTGGTAAATTACTCATGGTTACAACAGTTTGTAACTACTATCACAAAACATACCGTTTATGGATTTTCTATTAAATATACTTTTAATTAAATTGATTAGTTAAGATAACCACATTATATCAATAATATAATAGAAAAAAATTATCTATATTTCAAACAGGATTGGTCAACGAGTTAGGTCTACGTAACACATTGCATAATTTACCCTAAGGCATACGCCTAACTCAATCAATCTCAAACTTGCACTTGGGGTCAATTATGAAATCTTATTCCAACTTCTCTAATCGGTTTTCTTAAAACCAATTGGGTCAGTCCCTTTGTGAATGAGTATGCTATTATGTTTCAATTATATACTCTGTCAATCAACTCTCTCTGATGGTGATAAACTGCTTTATCATGTGCTACATCGAAGTATGTCTCTCGACTTCTAGTAAGCTATAAGTTCTGTTACAAACTATATCGTGACATTGTTATCATATAACAATGTTATAAGATTCTCAACATTTGGAATCAGCTCAGTTATACATTTGTGCATTTATATTTTTATATACATTGTTTTTATTGCGGCGCTATTCAAGGCGATGTACTTAGCCTTTCTCATTGAATCAGCCATGGTCTTTCATTTGGAACATTTTCAACTTAAAGATTTTCAACTTGAATTTATTATTGAAATACTTTACTCAATATCGCTTATGAAGTTTAAGTCCGGACACTCTTTCATAAGGAGTTTTTGTTTCTGTAAACAATTCTCTAGTACTTTATAAATACACGAGAACACTTCAAACAACCATTTAGTGATATCAATTTGGATTTGATATTTGCTTCATGTATCAAATACATAAACAAATCACGTTATCGTAGGCAACATAACATGTATGATAATTCATATTGCCAATGCATAAGGAACTAATCTCACATGTTCCGTATTAAACAATTTAATAAGGTGTCTTTTCATATCGATTTGGGACATTCCCAATATCTTTAATACTCACTATAAAAGACATCATTTACAATCCAAAATTGAGCAATGAAACAACTAAGGTTGATTTTAACACAAGTACATCAATAAAAATAAACAACATGAAGTTTACTTATAGTTTAGAAATATCAATGTATCTTTTTACGTTCTTTCTTATGAACACATGCTTCCTCTGCATTTCGATTAATAATCAAACTATATTATATTTCTATCAAAATATTTGTTCAATTTTGGTGCTTATAAAATGATAATTTTTTCATTTCTTGGATCATATCCACAAACTCACAAACCCAATATCGCTCCCACTGACTTCAAGACATTTTGGTTATTATGTGTAAATAGTTTACTCTAAATCATTATTTAGAATTTTCTGTTTCAATACACACGTACCAAACATAAAGTCATATCAAGTGGTAATTTTGCGAGTAAATCCAAACTAACTTGAGCACGTTGAATACTGAATCTATTGCACTAATTTCAACAATTGAAAATTACGATATTATTCTTATCAACATTGCTCATTTAATTCCAACTGCATTAGTCTTGCTCATAAAGACACAATCACGGTCGATGGATCACATCCCTTAGGTTATGACTACTAAAATCATATTTTGATAGTGTACTTGGAATTCTTTCAGATTTGCGCATCATACCATATCATAGAGTCAACACTCTTAGTGGTTTAATTAAACAATCGTGGATTATATATTTTCGATATTAACAAGAAACTCATAGTTTCTCTTCAATGTGCGAGAATACTTATTAGACACTCTAATGCGATGTGTTCATTTAGGTTAGTCAATTTCATTTCATCTCATCTAATCAGTTCTATCTTTGGATCGTATCCAAATCCTTTTTACTACCAATAATTTCTCAAAGAAATTCCTTCACAATGAAGTTGGTATTTCTTGAAACAAAAATTGTTTCTCAGTTCAACCAAAAAGGTATTCATAAACATTTTATTAATTTCTTTATTTATAAAACCGGTTTGGTTTTAATTTACAAAACAAATGTTGAAAACATAAATATGCCATCTAATGACAGTCTTCCAAAAATTTTCTTAGTGATATTCATACAAGATCCCTTACGAATAAGTATTACACGCAATTTTTGGACTCGCACAACCTGCCAACTTGTCATGGCCCGTTTTTCTGTACCCTTTAAGTTGATAATAAACCATACATATCCAACTCAAATAGAACGAAAAGACGAATCGTGAAGGGTAAAAAGATAAATAAAGATAGAGCAGAATCTCACACGAATGGAATACCATTATTTCAATATAAAATCTTTACAGCGGAAAATTTTGAATACAATATCAAAGTCTAACCTGGATTCAGCCTGGACAGTTATAAGCCTCTGTCCTTACAAATGTTGACAATCAAACAAAAAAATGCAATATATGCAGCGGATAATAGAATACGACCATACGTAGATGAAGATCTACAGCTCTCCTCTTGAAACTCCAAGCATCTTCAACTAAACCTGAAATTACTTGGATCTGACCCGAGTATTTAAAATACCCAGATCAGGCTTGATAAACCAGCATGAGATACTCGATTTATAAATTGATGCCAGTTTAAAACCTTTGAAAAGAAGGGTGTCTCATAAGACCATGCCCATACAAAAATACGGACGGATTTTTTACCTTTGATAACCAAATCACTTTTATACCAAAATAATTTGATATTATTTCTAATGGCATTCCTTTGAAAACACTTTTCAAATAATACATGAAAATAGCCAAAATTGTTACATTGATTAAATTTGACGGCTTACTAGCTACTTTTTAAAAGTAGGTTCTACAATCAAAACCGTAAAGACAACGTATTGGAATTGGATTTCCAACATGATAGGGAACTAGTGACCATTCAGACCTGAAAAATCCACGTATAACCATCCTAGTTCACTCCAATGGCTTTATACGATCTCCGTCAGCCTCCGAATTATACCGCTACATTACCATGGAACAACGTATTACTCAGTGGCTTTACATGATCTCCGTCAGCCTCCATACCTTTCCATTTCATCATCTTAAGACAACAGATGCCTTTCATTCCTCATGACTAATATCCCGAAATATGTCCTTCAGACCACATAGTATCCCATATCATTCCTGAGATGTGAGGCTCGTTAGGCTACGCTCCATAAAGCCACACTTTGCTTTTCACAAAGCCACGCTTTGATCATCACAAGTTCCACTTTGAATGCCACATTGCCATTCCTTTGAAAACACTATTGACTTTCATGAACATACAACCTCTGAGCTCGTACGTCTTAGAGAAGGGTGTTAAGCTAAGAGAAGTTGCCTTCCCCACCACCAAGCAGATGTATGTTGGTAAAAGTCAACGATGAATTCTCAAGAATATATTGTTAGACATCCGTCCATACAAGTTCATTCTAGGACTGAACGAAACCGAAGGCATTCCTCCTACCACATCCTGTTGGGAATTATCCCTAGGATTAGTAGCGATTAGTCATTGCAATTAAAGATTTTCACAACATAGCACTACTACCACCAAAAATATATGATATGGTAAATTTCACCTCGAGGGACTAGTGGTAAGCAACCCTCCATCATGAAGATCCTCGTCTACAAAAATCATCATCAGGTCTACACTTCTGAACGTATACGTTGGTTCGGAGAGGTTTCCGGATAGGAGTTACCCAAATCTGACCCATATTCCTCCGAACCAATCATTGATAAAAAAGATGTTAAGTTCACATGTGATTATCAATCATCAATCAATTTAATTCATCCTTTTTATTCATTCATAGATATCTCTTAGAGATATATTCATTGAATTATTCCTTTATCTTCTTAACAGTATATGGAATCATTAAGCCTCTTTTATCAAGTCATTTGGTTTATTTAAACCTTTCTTAAATCTTGGAATAATTCCAAATTATTTTCTCTTCTATTTAGGAAAACATTTCAACATTATTTCTTTAAATCTTTCATTTAAAACTCCTCTTTAATCTTGGGAAATACCAAGTCATCTTATTTAAAATCACTTTTAAACCTTTAATAAAAAATTCTATTTCCAAATCCTCATTTAAATGGGTTAAAAATGATGTTATGTAAAACATCGTTACAACAATCCCAAAACCATTATTCAAATCTTTGTTTAACTCTTGGAAAACTCTTCAGTTTTTACTTTGGGAAAACCTTTTTTAGAGCATCCGGGCTTTCCTTTCAATTCGTTCCACCCCTCATCTACAAGATAAAACGGAGGGCAGGTAAGTTCAGGGCATTGGTTGCTCCATTCCTAACCTCGTTACACACCTTGTTTTACCATTTAGATCTCACATGTGGGACGAATGTACTAGTCGTTTCCGCATACTCAGTTTGTTATTACATTCAAGGAAATGATTTCTATTACATTGTTTAAGTTTTATACTAACCATTTATTTAAACTCCTTCTAAAAGAATTATAAATCCTCCAATTTATCTTTAAAACACTTAATTATTTATTTAAAAACATTTATAAATGATTCTAGAAAGAATCGTTAAGTTTAAATCTTTATTTCAAAAGTTATAGAAACTGCAGCAGAAAAGTGCTACGAAAAGTGGTTAAAATAGCTTATTTGGTTAAAACAACTCTTTTATTGTTTGAAAATTCTTAGTTTCTAATTCAAATCTCTTTCAAACCATTTTAATAGATTTATCATATTTATTTCATATTTTTAATCATTTAAAAATATCATTTATAAAAAAATCCCTTCTTGGATTCCGAATTGCAAAACCGCGATGTTTTTAGAAAATTGTTTTGGACGTATTTCAAAATCGACTTAATGAAATCTTGATTTTCTTTTTTCGTTGGAAAACTATGGATATAATAGTCCGGAAAATTCTTATCTCGAAGGATTCCGGGCTATATTCCATTTTGTACACTTATTTAACTTTTACGGCACGAAATCGCGAACTACCATTACGCGACGCGCCTACTTTTGACTTGTTTTTCAATTTCTTTTCAAACTTCATGGAATCACTTTTAAATGTTTATAAAACATTTCTAAATCATTTTAAACTCATTTTAAATGATATTTTTATATTTCAAACTCATTTTCCATTTCATTTCATATTATAATATTATATTATTATAATATCATTGTCAACCTTATTAGATATTTTAAAATCATTAAGAGGCTAAAAAAAATTCCACACATATTTATATGGATTTAAATTCTCATTTAATTAAATATGGTTATTTCTAACCATTTCTCTTATCATTTATCAAACCAAGTAATCATATATATTAACAACCATGTAAACAACCAACTTTGCATCCAAGTTATCAAACATATTCATCATCTAAGATATTTAAATTTCATATTATTAAACTAGAAATTATTAGTTAATTCAAAAACGATTATTTACGATTAGTTCCACTCCACCAAACTTTTTCGTAGACTTCTCTTTTGATTTCGGCAGTACTTTCTTCTCTTTTTCTTGCTTCGGCGCTTCTCGAAGTTCCTTCTTTCTTCACTTAGGTTCGGCCTTGACTTGGGAGGTTGGAGGAGCTCGGCCTTGGCTTTGGGAGGTGGTGGCCGTGAGTTTAGAAGGTGCCATGGAAAATAATGTGCCAAGTGTTCGATACCGTTCGCCCAAGCCAATATATGATCGATACTTAGAAGATTCTTCCAATCATCATTAAAATAGATAAAGACCTTATTCTTGGAACTTTCCAAAGGGATAACATTTTATAAATTTCAAATTATACTTTTGTATATGTAAAATATACTTCTTTTAAAATGGTGTGTCAATTTGTCTTGTTAAATTTTTAGAAATCCCTATCGATAACGGTGATTAGGCGCATCAACCAGAATCTATAAACCACTCCACAGATAAATCAACACAAAACAATTTTTATATCAAACAACAAATATGCGCTCATATATATAGTACTCTCAAAACTCATTCTAGGGCGTTACTAACCCTATCTGTAATGAGTCCCTCATTCCATGGTATTACTAACCCTATCTATAATAAGTTTTACCCCAACAAAGCCTAGATGTTCGCTCAACCTAAGCTCTAATACCAAATGTCATGGTCCGTTTTTCCTTACCCTTTAAGTTAATAATAAACCATACATATCCAACTCAAATTGAACGAAAAGGTGGATCATGAAGAGGAAAAAGAAAAATAAAGATAGAACAGAATCTCACACGAATGGAATAACATATATTATTTCAATATAAAATCTTTATAGCGGAAAATTTTTAATACAATATCAAAGTCTAACCTGGATTCAGCCAGGATAATTATAAGCCCATATCCTTACAAATGCTGACAATCAAACAAAACAAATGCAATATATGTAGCGGATAATAGAATACGGCCATACGTAGATGAAGATCTCCAGCTCTCCTCTAGAAACTCCAAGCATCTTCAACTAAACCAAAAACTACTCGGATCTGACCCGAGTATTTAAAATACTCGGACCAGGCTTGATAAATCAGTGTGAGATACTCGATTTTTAAATTGATGCCAGTTTAAAACCTTTGAAAAGAAGGGTGTCTCATAAGACCACACCCACACATAAATATAGAATGGGTTTTTTACCTTATGATAACCAAATCACTTTTATACCAAAATAATTTTATATTATTTCTAATGACATTCCTTTGAAAACACATTTCAAATAATACATGAAAATAGCCGAAATTGTTACATTGATTAAATTTGATAGCTTACTAGCTACTTTTTAAAAGTAGGTTCTACAATTAAAACCGTAAAGGCAACGTATTGGAATTGGATTTCCATCATGATAGGGAACTAGTGACCATTCAGACCCGAAAAATCCACGTATAACAGTCCTAGTTCACTCCAGTGGCTTTACACGATCTTTGTCAACCTCCAAACTATACCGACACTACCATGGAACAACGTATTACTCGGTGGCTTTAAATGATCTCCGTCAGCCTCGATACCTTTCCATTTCATCATCTTAAGGCAACAGATGTCTTTCATTCCTCAAAACTAATAGCCCAAAATATGTCCTTCAGACCACATAGTATCCCATATCATTCCTGGGATGTGAGGCTTGTGAGGCTACGCTCCATAAAGCCACACTTTGCTTTTCGCAAGCCATGCTTTGATCATCGCAGCTTCCACTTTGAATATCACATTGTCATTCCTCTGAAAACACTATTGACTTTCACAAACATACAACTTGTGAGCTCGTACGTCTCAGAGAAGGGTGTTAAGCTAAGAGAAGTTGCCTTCTCTGCCACCAAGCAGATGTATGTTTGTAAAAATCAACGATGAAATCTCAAGAATGCATTATCAAACATCCATCCATACAAGTTCGTTCAAGGACTGAACGAAACTGAAGGCACTCCTCCTACCACATCCTGTGGGGAATTATCCCTAGGATTAGTAGCGATTAGTCCTTGCAATCGAAGATTTCACAACAGAGCACTACTGCCACCAAAAATATATGACATGGTAAATTTCACCTCGAGGGACTTGTGGCAAGCCACCCTCCATCATGAAGATCCTCGTCTTCAAAAATCATCATCATCAGGTCTACACTTCCGAACGTATATATTGGTTCGGAGTGGTTTTCGGATAGGAGTTACCCAAATCCGACCCCGGTTCTTCCAAACCAATCATCCATAAGAAAGATGTTAATTTCACATATGATTATCAATCATCAATCAATTTAATTCATCTTTTTTTTCATTCGTAGATATCTCTTAGAGATATATTCATCGAATTATTCCTTTATCTTCTTAACAGTATATGGAATCATTAAGCCTCTTTTATCAAATCATTTGGTTTATTTAAACCTTTCTTAAACCTTGGAATAATTCCAAATTATTTTCTCTTCTATTTAGGAAAACATTTCAACATTATTTCTTTAAATCTTTCATTTAAAACTCCTCTTTAATCTTAGGAAATACCAAGTCATCTTATTTAAAATCAAGTTTAAACCTTTAATAAAAAAATTCTATTTCCAAATCCTCATTTAAATGGGTTAAAAATGATGTTATGTAAAAAATCGTTACAGCAAACCCAAAACCATTTTATACAAATCCATGTTTAACTCTTGGAAAACTCTTCACTTTTTACTTTGGGAAAACTTTTTTTTGAGCATCCGGGCTTTCCTTTCGATTTGTTTCACCCCTCGTCTAAAAGATAAAACAGAGGCCAGTTAAGTTCAGGGCACTGGTTGTTCCATTGCTAATCTAGTTACATACTTTGTTTTACCATTTAGATCTCATAGATGAGATAAATGTACTAGTCATTTCCGCATACTCAGTTTGTTATTACATTCAAGGAAATGATTTCTATCATATTGTTTAAGTATTATAATAACCATTTATTTATACTCCTTCTAAAAGAATTATAAAACTTCCAAGTTATCCTTAAAACACTTAATTATTTATTTAAAAACATTTATAAATGATTCTAGAAAGAATCGTTAAGTTTAAATCTTTATTTCAAAAGTTATAGAAACTGCAGCATAAAAGTGCTTAAAACAGCTTATTTGATTAAAACAACTTTTTTATTATTTGAAAATTCTTATTTTCCAATTCAAATCTCTTTCAAACCATTTTAATATATTTATCATATTTATTTCATATTTTTAATCGTTTAAAAATATCATTTATAAAGAAATCCCTTCTTGGATTCCGAACTGCAAAACCACAATGTTTTTAGAAAATTGTTTTGGACGTATTTCAAAATCGACTTAATGAAATCTTGATTTTCTTTCTTCGTTGGAAAACTGTGGGTATAATAGTCCAGAAAATTCTTGTCTCGAAGGATTCTGAGCTATATTCAACTTTGTACACTTATTTAACTTTTATGGCGTGAAATCGCGAATTACCATTACGCAACGCGCCTACTTTTGACTTGTTTTTCAATTTCTTTTCAAACTTCATGGAAACACTTTTAATTCTTTATAAAACATTTCTATATCATTTTAGACTCATTTTAAATGATATTTTTATATTTCAAACTCATTTTCCATTTCATTTCATATTATAATATTATATGATTATAATATCATTTTCAACCTTATTAGATATTTTAAAATCACTGAGAGGCTAAAAAATTTCCATACACATATTTATATGGATTTAAATTCTCATTTAATTAAATATGGTTAATTTTTAACCATTTCTCTTATCATTTATCAAACCAAGTAATCATACATATTAACAATCATGTAAACAACCGACTTTGCATCCAAGTTATTAAACATATTAATCATCTAAGATATTTAAATTTCATATTATTAAACTTGAAATTATTAGTTAATTCAAAAATGAGTATTTACGATTAGTTCCACTCCACCAAACTTTTTTGTAGACTTCTCTTTTAATTCTGACAGCACTTTCTTCTCTTTTTCTTACTTCGACGCTTCTCGAACTTCCTTCTTTCTTCACTTAGGTTTAGCCTTGACTTGGGAGGTTGGAGGAGCTCGGCCTTGGCTTTGGGAGGTGGTGGCCATGAGTTCAGGAGGTGGAGAGGAGGAGTTTGCACTTGGTTTTGAGGTGGAATACTATATTTAACTTTATTTTTTTTCTAATATTTTTCCATTCTTTTCCTAAGTCATGGAAGCCATGAAAGTGGAGAGAAGAAGCTTGAAAATAGGAAAGAAGAAGTGTGGAAAAAGTGAAGAAAGTGGGTTGCTATTTATAGAAAAAGTTTGGAATAAAATATTATTATGTAAAAAGACCAAAATACCCTTACTTCAACTTAAAGTAATCTCATTTTTTTCAACACTTACCATCACCATTTCACATCACTCTTTATGTCTTAATCACTTAAGAATTAAGTAAAATAAAGTAAGATTTTATTTAGATTCGATTTTGACGCTTTTGTCATTTTGTACTTACTTTTTACTAATGATATTCTAGAATTTTCTAATCATGATTAGTAAGAGTAAACTTGTTTAGTAACTTTGTTATTACTTACCTTATTTAAATATGTGTTCATGTATATGAAAATAAAGGTGCAACAACATTGCGACAACTTTTACTCGACAAAACTTTGATTTTCAACAAAATGTTTTACGGGCATATTTTGACGTTTTTATTAAATTATTTATTCATGTAAACCAAACTTGAAAATAAGTTTGTTATCATTTTTAATTAATTAAAAAAAGTGTATTTGACTTATAAAACAATATAAAACAATATCAAAATTCATTTGTAAATATACGACATTGATTTTGTCAATGCACGACAAAATTTGTCAATCGTTATAAAATAAATAAATAAATATATATATATATATAGTTATAAAACTTTTATCAACTAATTATTATCATTATATAATGATTTTAAAAGGAGTTATTCACCTTTTAAAATAATTATTTGACCGTATATCCAATTTTATCCAAAGTCGGCTTTTGTCAATTTTGTCAATGTTACGGTAAAATTCCAAAATCTTTATTCAATTCTAAAATTAAGTTCAACATTCTTATTTATTATATAAAATGTGATTATTTATGTTTGAAAATTTTATATAAAATACGTTAAATATTTCATTTTCAAAGTGGTAAAATTACGGGTCGTTACACAACTCCTTGACCTAGGATATGTTGGGTTTCTTATAAATTCTTATCCTGTATGATTTTGTAAACTATTATTTAGATGAAATAATACTAACGTTGTGTACTACTCTTAAGTACATGACCTTATAGAAAGAAACTAACTCAACTTCACTCACAATTAATCGTACATTGTCCGACAAAGTTTAATTACTCCTTGTTGATGCATCATTATGTATTACATGGAGGAGTGACTTTTTAGATTGAATATTTATTCATTTTTAGGTACGTTCAGAACTTTTTTCAACATACTCACTCATTCGATCGAATCAAATCATTTCCATTGCATGTTATTTTATTTACTTCTATTTTATACTCTAAGAGTTTACCACAGACATACTACACATGTATCAAATACACATGTTCATGTCGATGATAACTCATTGGTGAATATAATGAAGTATGTGGAAACGTTTTTGTATTAATAGTCTTATGATTGCATACATCTATATGTATCAATCCGAAGAGTTCATCAACTCTTATAATGCTCCATTGAATGGGTGTAGAGCCCTTAATTGTTTGAGATATAATTAACCAGTATCATATGATTCAAAATCATATAATAAAATTATTTTCTCAAAACTATGGCTTAGTCTGTAATTCCAAAATAACTGTAAATAATATTGGATACTTCTGTATTTTCCAATGCATCACTTTTATTGTATAAAAAATACCACATTGTAGTTTTATTTCATAACGAATATTCATATTGAAATGTAGCTATGTCTATTTCTCAGTCGAAACAAAAAAATAGTCATTATTTCATAAATAATGTTTGGTACGTTTTACGAAAACAACTTTTATAACATGATGCAATCAATAAGTGCTATATGGCATGCTCCTACTGTTGAATCATGGTTTTGATTCATGATGAAGAACTTCAACAACTATTGACGAACATAAATTACAAGATGGTGTAACGTGGCAACAAAAAGAGAATGGAACTACAAATAAGACAAGATTTCAAATCAGGATATAGTATGTATATTTATCACGATTTTGAGTCTTAGTTATGTGAAAATATTGTTAAAATCATTCCTCAAGTAGTCACACACACACACACAAATGTTTTTAAATTCAAATATAAAATTTTTAGTGTGATCTGTGCAAATTAGCACAGGTCAGTCGACTGACTCAGGTCAACCAGTCGACTGACCTGTGCCAGTGCACAAATATTTGCACAAACATGCACACTTTTGAAATTCAGTTGACTGGCACTTCTAAGTCAGTTGACTGAACGAAAAATAACATCTATTTTTCTGAAAAGACACGATCATTCACGAAGGGGTTTCAATACAATTTCAAGAGGAACGGATGCAACTTTTGATTGAGATCCTTCATGAATAATTGCATCTATATATCCTCTATATAAACATGTTATGATTCATTACAAAAACAAAAAAAATTCTTGCTTTATTCTCTGAATCTATTCTTGCTCTATTCTTTGCAATTCAAAGCAATCACAAACTCTATATCGCTTGAATCTTCAAGTTAATCTATACATACTTCGATTCTAAGTGATTATCTTCCTTTCAATCAATACACACACAAATACTCTTGAGGATTTGATTATAGGAAGGGTGTACACACATTGACATATCTGTGTTATCAGGAACACATTAGTCAAACAATTTTATATACTTATAAAAGTCCTCTTCTACTGCTCAGGCATTGTGAAGTCCTCTTCGGCTGTTGAGGTGAAATCCTGTTTTGTTGCTCAGGTCCCTGTTCGACTGCTCAGGGGTTGTATAGACCTGTTCCTCCGGGTTAAGTGAGGGTTGTTGTTTTAGTGAAATTCCAGAAGGAGTCTGGGACTGGACGTAGGATGGAGCTCCGAACCAGTATGAAAATCCCTGGTGTCATTTTTATTATACTGCTTTTATATTCCGCACTATTTACTGTATAGCTATCATCACTATACTCTGTATTATTGTATATCCATATTACACGATCCACACTCTCTTTCATTTGGTATCAGAGCAAGGCATCTTATAACCGTTACACAGTTATTTGATATTTTGCTAATATGGAAAACAACACCAGCACAAGCACTGTCACTAACACTAGTTTTATAGAAGGACAATCTACTTCACGACCTCCACTATTCAATGGCATGAATTACAACTATTGAGCAACACGAATGCGTATTTATATGCAAGCTAATGGTTATGACACATGGAATATCACTCAAACTGAATATCACATACCAACTACTCAATTTTCGGAATGGTCTAACACACAAAAACTAGATGCTACTACAAATGCAAAAGCTATGAACATGATATTTTGTGCTTTAGACAAAAATGAATTTAATATAGTTAGCATGTGTACTACTGCTTATGAAATATGGCGCACATTGAAAATTACTCATGAGGGTACTAACAAAGTCAAACAAAGCAAGGTCTCTATGCTTAAGAATCAATTTTAGAATGAAGCAAGATGAATCTATAAACGATATGTACTCTAGATTTCAAGATATATATCATTCACGTTTGGCACTAGGAGAAAAATTTACTGATTTTGATATCGTCTCAAAAATCCTAAATTCTCTAACGGATGAATGGGAAAGAAAAGTCTTAGCTATTGAGGAAGCAAACGACTTGTCTACCATGAAACCGGAAGAGTTAATAGGAAATTTAATGTCCTATGAAGTAAATTTACAGGTAAAAAGAGTTCAAGCACAAGACAAGAAAAATATGCCATTTCATGCAGAACAAGAGGAATCAGATTCAGAGGATGAAGATTTAGCTTTCATAGCTAAAAATTTTAAGAAATTCTTGAAGTACAGAAAAGGAAATCGAAATAATGACAAAAGAAACTTCAACAATAAGCCATCATCCTCAGTACTAGAATGCTTCAATTGCCATAAGAAGGGTCATATACAAAAAGATTGTCCAGAACAAAGGAAGGGAAAACAAAATAAATACAGAAAGGACAAATTCAAAAAGAAGGCATTTTCGGTGACATGGGATGACTTAGATTCTTCGTCTTCTGAAAGTAGCAGTGATAGTGAAAATGAAAAAGCAAATGTCTGCTTCATGGCTACTGATAATGAGGTAAATGATCTTACTTTTGATGACATGATTGAAATAAATTCGGAATTATTAGATACTTTGAAAAATATCAAAAGAAAATATAAAGAAGCTCTCGAAAATCAAAATAGAGCAGAATTCGAAAGAGATATGCTTAAAGATGAGAAGAAAATATTGGAAGAAGAACTTGAGAAAATTCAAGATTCATATTCTAATGTTAATTCCCAACTTACCTTATCGAGTCAAGAAATTGAGACTCAAAAAGAAAAGAATGATGCTCTAGTTTCTGAAAATCATGAGCTAAAATCAAAAGTTAAAATGATCGAATTAGATAACACTGGTCTCAAAACTAAGTTAGACGATATTACTAGAAATGTTTCTAACTTTAATAAAGGCAGAGAAAACTTATCTAAAATTATTGAAACTTCTCGGTCTGTCTCAAATAAGAAAGGACTAGGTTATTATAAGAAATCAGTAGCTCCACCAAAAATTAAGCAGAATAAGAGAAATATTTCTAAACCTAAGTCAACCATAGTTCAACCAAAAAGGGATCAAACTCAAAAACCATAAAAATATGGGTTCCTAAAACAAACAATAGCTTGATTAGGAATAAATATATTGAGTCCTTTTTGAAAAATGTTCATAAAAATAAAAATTATATATATAAAGGGAATACTGAACCCTCTTGGGTTTGGTTTCCTAAGACCTAACTCTTAGGACCCTATTAAAAGTGGGTACCAATGTTATTCTTTTATTTTTTGCAGGTCCCACTTAAGAAAAGAGGAAAATGGATACTCGACAGTGGTTGCTCAAAACACATGACAGGAGACAAAAATATGCTAACAAATATCACATATTCAGATGGACGCTCTGTCACATTTGGAGACAATTCCAAAGGTTATATCATCGGCAAAGGCGAAGTGAGCAATTACGGTATATCTAATTTACCTCTCATTTCCAATGTTTTACTTGTCAAAAACTTGAAGCATAATTTGTTAAGTATTAGCCAATTGTGTGACAAAGGATTCAAAATCTCATTTTCTAAGGATAAGTGTAGCATTTATGATCACAATGAAAATCTTATCTTTGAAGGTAATAGAGATAGAAACATATATGTTCTGAATATGAAAATTAATCATAATTCAGATATATGCTTAATAGCCAAAGAGAATGATCCTTGGTTATGGCACAAGAGATTCTGTCATATTAACTTCAAAGCTATAAACAAACTTTCTAAAAATGATTTAGTTAAAGGATTACCAAAAATGAACTTTAAAGTTGATCATATTTGTGATGCATGTCAATTAGGAAAGTTAACTAAATCATCTTTTAAATCTAAAAAAGTTATTTCTACATTACAACCACTTGAATTACTACACATGGATTTATTTGGACCCACTCATGTACAATCCATAAAACACAATAAATATGTGTTTGTAATAGTAGATGACTTTTCTAGATATACTTGGACCTTTTTTTTGAAAATAAAAGTGATGCTTTTGATCATTTTAAAAATTTTGTTAAAAGAATTCAAAATTTAAAAGGATTGAAAATTAAGAACATTAGAAGTGATCATGGAGGAAAGTTCGAAAATGAAGTTTTTGATCATTTTTGTAAGAAGAAAGGAATATTTCACAACTTTTCGTTTCCTAGAACTCCACAACAAAACGGAGTTGTAGAATGGAAAAATACAACTCTACAAGAATGTGCAAGAACTTTGTTAAATGGAAGCACACTTCCAAAACATTTCTGGGCAGAAGCCATAGCAACTGCTTGTTATGTTTTGAATCGGGTTTCTATTCGACCTCTTACCAAAAATACTCCATATGAACTTTTTACTGGAAGAAAACCAAATATTTCATATTTTAAAGTTTTTGGATCAAAATGTTTTATATTGAATACCAAAGATCAGCTTGGCAAATTCGATGCAAAATCTGACAAAGGAATCTTTCTAGGATATTCAGATCGAAGCAAAGCTTATCGGGTATTTAATAAAAGGCCAAATACTGTTGAGGAAACTCTTCATGTATCTTTTGATGAAAACTTTCTACAAAAACCAAGTATAAGAGATGATGAAGAACTTCCACATAACGTCACAAATACAGACAATATAAATTTTGAAAACATAATTGATAATTATAGAGAAGATGAGAATATTGTTCATCACAACAACGAGTTAAGATCTCCGCCAAGAATATTACATGATCATCCCGTTCAAAACGTCATTGGAGAAATTAATTCAAACGTCCGAACTAGAAGTCAATTAAATCAAATGGGCCACGTAGCATTCCTTTCCAACATCGAACCTTAAAACCCTAAGGAAGCTTCTACAGACGACTACTGGATCATTGCAATGCAAGAAGAACTAAATCAGTTTGAACGCAATGAAGTTTGGGAATTAGTTCCTAGACCAAGTGCTCAAGCTGTTATTCAAACAAAATGGGTCTATAAAAATAAGGTGGACGAACAAGGCAACATCACCAGAAATAAAGCAAGGTTAGTCGCTCAAGGTTATAATCAAGAGGAAGGAATTGACTACGAAGAAACGTTTGCTCATATCGCTAGATTAGAAGCAACACGTATTTTATTGGCCTATGCATGTTTTCATAATTTCAAACTTTATCAAATGGACGTTAAAAGTGCCTTCTGAATGGTTATATAAAAGAAAACGCGTATGTTGAACAACCTCTTTTATTTATCCATGAGAAATATCCAGACCGTGTTTATAAACTTAAGAAAGCTCTTTACGGTTTGAAACAAGCACCACGTGCTTGGTACGAACGGCTTATGAATTATCTATTAACTTCTGGATTTCAAATTGGAAAGGTTGATCAAACACTTTTCATTAAACATTCATAAAGGGATATTTTAATTGTTCAAATTTATGTAGATGATATCATTTTTGGTTCTACCAATGAAACATTATGCCAGGACTTTTCCGAAATTATGACCAAAGAATTTGAAATGTCCCACATGGGAGAATTATCATATTTTATTGGTTTACAAATCAAACAATTACAAAATGGTATTTTTATTAATCAAGAAAAATATTCTAATAATTTAATCAAATGCTTCGGAATGGAAAATACTTCTGCCAAACCAACTCCTATGAGTACAAACATACATCTCGATAGAGATGAAAATGGTAAAAATGTTGATAAAAAATTATACCGAACTATGATTGGATCATTACTATATTTAACAGCCAGTCGTCCTGACATAATGATGAGTGTTTATTTGTGTGCTAGATTTCAAGCCAATCTAAAGGAGTCACATTTAAGAGCAGTAAAACGTATATTGTGTTATCTTAGTAATACCAAGGATTTTGGACCTTTCTATCCAAAAGAGTGTCCTTTCAAATTAGTATCATATAGTGATGTTGATTTAGGAGGATCTCGTACAGTTCGGAAAAGTACAAGCGGTACGTGCCATTTTATTGGACAATCGTTAGTTTCTTGGTTTAGTAAGAAACAAAATTGCGTTCGCTCTCTACATGTGAGGCAGAATATATTTCTGCCGCCTTAGCTTGTGCTCAAGTAATCTACATGTAACAGACACTTAGAGATTTCGATATAAATTTAACAAATTCTATCATATATTGTGATAACACGAGTGCTATCAACTTGTCCAAAAATCCAGCCAATCATTCACGAACGAAACATATTGACATTCGTCATCATTTTCTTCGTGATAACATTGAAAAAGGAACGATCAATTTGGATTTTGTTTCCTTAGAAAATCAATTGGATGATATATTTACAAAGCCGCTTCTCGAAAATATTTTTGTAAAACTTCAACGAGAACTCGGGATCGTCTCTTTTAAGGATTTGTAAAATTTTCTGTCCGAGTAAAATTCTACAAAATCTTTGCATTCTTTGCCTTTTCTAGTTTTTGAACTTAGCTCTCCTAACATGAAGATGTCTATTTTACCAAATGAGCTATGTTTGTTTAAATTCTTATGACTATGACCGTGTAATGTATTGTGATATTGTGATGTGGTGTATGAACTTGGTGATAATGTTGTCTTATTTGTTGCATGTATATGTGGTTATGTTGTATTGGCTATCTCTAAGTATTCCTTTTTGTCGATGACAAAGGGGGAGAAATTATTGTGTTTACTAACAATTTTTGCAGATTTAAATCATTGCCATACATTCAGGGGGAGAAATATAATATTATATCGTGTTATAGATTATTATTTGTGCTTCGCCCAATATATATGTTGTCATCAATCAAAAAGGGGGAGAATGTTGAATCATGGTTTTGATTCATGACGAAGAACTTCAACAACTGTTGACGAACATAGATTACAAGATGGTGTAACGTGGCGACAAAAAGAGAATGGAACTACAAACAAGACAAGATTTCAAATCAGGATATAGTATGTATATTTATCACGATTTTGAGTCTTAGTTATGTGAAAATATTGTTAAAATCATTCCTCAAGTAGTCACACACACACACAGATGTTTTTAAATTCAAATATAAATTTTTTAGTGTGATCTGTGCAAATTAGCACAGGTCAGTCGACTGACTCAGGTCAAGCAATCGACTGACCTGTGCTAGTGCACAAATATTTGCACAAACATGCACACTTTTGAAATTCAGTTGACTGGCACTTCTGATTCAGTTGACTGAATGAAAAATAACGGCTATTTTTCTGAAAAGACACGATCATTCGTGAAGGGGTTTCAATCCAATTTCAAGAGGAACGGATGCAACTTTTGATTGAGATCCTTCATGAATAATTGCATCTATATATCCTCTATAAACATGTTTTGATTCATTACAAAAACAAAAAAAATTCTTGCTTTATTTTCTGAATCTATTCTTGCTCTATTCTTTGCAATTCAAAGCAATCACAAACTCTATATCGCTTAAATCTTCAAGTTAATCTATACATACTTCGATTCTAAATGATTATCTTCCTTTCAATCAATACACACACAAATACTCTTGAGGATTTGATTATAGGAAGGGTGTACACACATTGACATATCTATGTTATCAAGAACACATTAGTTAGACAATTTTATATACTTGTAGAAGTCTTGTTCTGCTGCTCAGGCATTGTGAAGTCCTCTTCGGCTGCTTAGGCGAAATCATGTTCTATTGCTCAGGTCCCTGTTCGGTTGCTCAAGGGTTGTATAGACATGTTCCTCCGGGTTAAGTGAGGGTTGTTCTTTTAGTGAAATTCCAGAAGGAGTCTGGGACTGGACGTAGAACGGAGCTTCGAACCAGTATAAAAATCCCTGGTGTCATTTTTATTATACTGCTTTTATATTCCACACTATTTACTGTATAGCTGTCATCACTATACTCTGTATTATTGTATATCCATATTACACGATCCACACTCTCTTTCACCTAATGTTTCCGCCATTATTATAATAGTGTACTAAATTTGGAGATTCACCATTCACTTAATATAGTTTATTCATTTCATGATGTAACAAGTTTACAGTAGAAAGTTCTTTGATCAGTTATCCTAAACCCAAAGAAATAAATCTCATAGAAAACAATTTTCTATACGAAATTACATTTCGGAATAGAAATCACATTTCTTATTCCAATGTTAAGTATTAATCACTATTATTACAATTCTCATTTTCGTTGTTTTTTTATGAAGTAGACATAATTATTCACTCTCTTCATCTCAATTATACCTTAAATCATCTTCACTCTTATACATTCAGTTTCCTTTCTAAATGGTTAAATCATTCAAAAGAAAACCCTTACTTTATATAAACTGATCAAACTGACATTTCAGTGATCGAGTTTTTAGATTTATATTGTAGTTTTGGTCTAGTGTTACATTTAACACGATACGATCCTTTTGTAATCAATCAGACTGAATACTCAATCTCGCACTGAGGTTTATTTGGTTTTTGGGATTAATAATTTCATCAACATATTGTACATTACAAGCTTTGACCGTTCACCATATAACATTTATATACGATTGTGTATGGATCAAATATTCATAATCTTGTATTGCTTTTAGAGTTTGAAACTCATATAATGTAATACATGGTCTTAACCAAATAAATCTGTAAGTGAAAAAACCACAAATGTATTCAGTAGTTGTAAAATCAGACACTTGCATGGGTGTTGAAACGTTAACATGCAATAATCTTTTATTAGTAAGTATATGTTATATTTCCATTTGTCAATCTTCAATTCATTTGTATATCTTAATTGATAAACATTTTACCAATCTTATTAAATGCACCAATTTATCATGTAGATAATTATAACATTATTTAGCATATGTTCTTATAATATTAGAAATGTTAAATATTACCATTTTATTTTCTAATAAGGCTCCCACTAGTCTTTTATGTTTCTCCAAACCCTAAGATGAAATATAGAAGTCTTTCGACTTCACTAGTGGATGTTAGGACTCGTTTGTCTTGGTATTCTGACATTGAGTTTGCTCAATAAATCATAGTCCCACAAATGATGGATAACTCCTTATCGATTGTATCACATACAACTCTTAACCCATGTTTCATTGTCCTAATCTCATTTCGACCTTGAGTTTGCTCGACAAATCGTAAGAGATTATTCACTTGTACCTACCATATCGCGATGGCCTAAGTATAATATAGTTTGCTCAAAAAATACATATAGTTATCTTACCTCGTCTATTCAATATATTAATATACTACACATAACATCCCTAGCTTGAGTTTGCTCAACAACTAAAGAGTATGCAAGTAATTTATTAATATATATATGGTAGAGGACACATTATATTGAAGATTCATAATCTTCAATATATTATACTGAGTGATATCGACTTATGGACTAATGAATTTCTTGTGAAATACCCTCGTGATTTAAGTGTTAGACACATTAGAAATCATGGTATACGTACATTTACGTATGTATTTATTCCTTAGGTCTATTAGGGTTTCTTTAGTGTTCCACCTTTAGTTTATACATTCATATCATATAAGTTTTATTGTTATATAACTTTTATATTTAATATTACTTATATGATAGTCTTATGTATAATATTTTATTCAATTAAATCTTATTTAATTAATTTAAATTAATTAACTCTTTAATTAATTTTATATTAGTATACCAATACAACATTTATATTGGACATATCTACTATAACTATATAGCGCATACTATAACCTTTATAATATAACACATATATCTTATATATGCATATTTTAATTTAATTAATTAAACAATTTTAATTAAATTATATTAATTTCAAAATTTAACTTATATACATGAATTTATACTTATGTTATCTTAAACTGAAACACCCTACACCCCTTAATATACCCAAAAGGAAAAAATAAAAGGCGTGGTGCATTGTAGGTATAACTGAAACTAACAGAGACTAAGATTAACAAGACAGGAATAGGTAAAAACAGCGGAAACTAAAATAATAATAACTTATTTAAAGTAAAAATTCATAATTGCTTCATAAATAAGTCAAATACCACATACAACATCCATACCTCAAAACCCATCATGTCTTATGAAATAAAAACTCATAGTCTCAAAAATCAGAGTGCATAATATCCCTCATAATAAGCCAGTACATAGAAAGAACAAAAGCTGAAAGAAAAGAAATACATGGTAGCAAACTCCTCCAAGAAATCTCCAAGCAACTGAAATCTATTGTCCTCTCCCTTGATTGCCTAAGGGGGGTAAGGAGAAAATAGAGGAGTGGGTCAGACTAAAAGTCTGGTGAATGATAGTAATTACTAGAGTCTTTAAGCAAAGTAAAAGTAATAGACTCTACAACAGTTCTAGTATATATAAAAGGAAACAAAGGAAATAGGAAAAGGATAAACTGGAAATAAATACGATTAACTACAAGATAGGTTAACTTTGATCATTTTCACTTGTCCTTGATTTCTGCTTTGATTAGGCTGAATTCCTAGTCCTGTAATTAGGATGTAACCCTAATTCTACCCTTTTTGATCGGCCTACTACTCCATAGACCTTACTACGGACCAGACGCTATATAACTTCCTACACAGTAGCCAATGGTATCTACGAAAGATGCACAAAACACCCACTATGGATTCGGACGACATATATAGCTCCCTACACAGAAGGCAATGGTATCAACGAAAGACACCCATACTAAGCGCTTGGAACTCATAGCGATTAATGAGCACCCGAATGGAAGTCGCACGCGTAACTGCCACCATGCCCATGTTACCTTTTGCTTCACCTATTAGGTCTTCTTATTACCTCGACCTCCAGCATAAGTGTGCCCCTCATCTCACTTCAGGCTAATGTGAGAACACCGTGTGTCCATAGAAACTATAGGGGAAATGATGGTTGTACTGGCCCGCCATCCAAACAATATCTAGTTGCGCCCCTTATCCAAATCCCCCGTGATTTGGACTTCTATTTGACCAATTACTACCATTCTTAGCATAAGCGTGCCCTCATCTCACTTCAGGCTAATGTGAGACCACCATTTCGACTAATAGGGAATGCTATTTGGTACAGGTCCTACTTTCATCTTTGCTCATTAACTTAGATAAATTATTTAAATACGCCTTTACACTTTTCTCTACTATCTGTGCTTATTAATTTATCCTAAGTCTTAAAATAAGCCTTATTATGTTCTTTTTCTTATTATAACCTACGTTATAATCATGTTTATTACTTAACCCAAGGTCTAAGTGTGAAAATAAGCCTCTTTCATCTTTTACTCTTTTTTAGTTATAATTCTAAGTTATAACTAAGCCCATTAATTAGTCTAATTCTAATCATAATTAGGCATAATTTCAGTCAAATTCCATTTATTAGAGTCTTTATAATTTACATCATATCTTTCGTTATTTCAGAATTCTTATAATTTAATCCAATTTCACGATTATATTCTAATCCATACGCGAAGAAGAAGAAGAAATAAAAGAAAACCGAAAATATAAGAAAATCCAAGGCGTAGGAAGAAGATGTAAATAACGTATAAATAACAGTAAATAGATTAAAATACTGTAAATAAATGGAAAAGCTATAATTAACAAAAATAACTAAAATTAACTGAAAAGAATAGCTAGAATGAAATAGACTGAAAATAATTCTAAAAATTGTAAATAAAACTTCTAAAAAGGTTATTCCAAAAATCGTAGCAAAACTACAACTATTGGAAACCCTATTATTTTAAATTACTTAAAGAAATCTTAAAATAATTAGAATCACTCACCTCCGGTCCTAAGCTCTTCCTTTGGTCTTCCTGGATCCACTTGGAGTTGTAAAATAATTAAATTTATAACGATTTTCTCCTTTGGAAAAATTATTCCGTTTAGGGCCCTTCCTAGAAAGGTGAACCCAATTGGAGAAAACCTAGAATGAGAATAAGTGTTAGGTCTAGGGGTCTATTTATAGGGGTAGAAGTGGATCTCGGACCGTTGGATTTGGGGATTGAATAGGATCCAACCACGTCATAGGCTGAATAGCAGCCATCGGATGCAAGAATGGAGGGACCGGATTGGTTTGATGAATGCAAAACACGTCATAGTCGGTTAAAAAAATCGTGCCATTATTCGAACGAACGAACGATTGTTCGTTCACCCCCAAAAGAGCAGGCGGGTCGACCAGGTGGTCGATCGCCTGGTACCCAGGTCGACCTGCCATATTTTTTTCCTCTTCTTTTAATTCTGCTTATTTTGTTTAATTCCTATTAGCTCGGTTTCTGACGTTCTATATATGGAAATTGACCAAAAAATTACCACGGACACAATGGTGCAACTCTCATGGCTCAATTCTGATAATTTCACAAATTTATTTTATTATTTAATTAATTAACGGATTAATTATTATGAGTTAAATTTCTGATTGTTACATTCTCCCCTCCTTAAGGGATTTCGTCCCCAAAATCTCTAAGGATAAAAGAACGACTAAATGTTTTCATCCAAGTTCTACAACCAACTACTCAATCATCAACCATTCATCCATTGTCCTTAAGTTTTTCTAATGAAATTTATGATACTTATGCAATTAGTGTGGTGTAAATGTTCCTAACTAATGCAAAAGATTAGGCGGTCAACTGATTCAGTTGACCTCCTTTTATGCAATCATGTCTGTGCCATATATCCAAATGAATGCAAAAAATAATTTCCTAATGATAACTGATAGTTCTATATGCATGCTACAACCATCATCCAAATGCAACAATCATGTGATAAACATCCATTTATGGCAACCATGGAAATAAAGTAAAAATGTGTACACATCCATATGCATATGCTCTAGTGTCCTAATTAGGCTGATCCCTAAGGAATAACAATGCCTAGTGTACCTATATGCATCCATTAGCATCCACTAGCAAACACTTGCAACCGCTAGTATACATCATTCATAACATGTTCTATTAACATGTTTACATCAAATCCTACCATCCATAGGTTAAATTCTACGTTCTACCCTCCCAAAGGATAATAAAGGAAAGAACCTATTCAAAACTAAAGATGGAAAAGGAAATTCTAAAACCTATTATCAAAGAGACATGGATATGAGATACGAATTTTCTCCTAATCAAATTAGTCTTCTCCGAAATCTCTCTAACCATGTCGGAACCAAGAAGCAACCTTTTCGTAGACTCCAACCAACATGAAGACGCCTTATACGGCCTTCCCAAAAAGAGCTTCAAAACGTGTCATTCCAATGCTAGCTTAAAAATTACTACCATATGAATTCCACTAAAGAAAGATGTTTTTCTCAAGTTCTTCCAAAATCAAGAATAATCATTCTCAACCATGCTTGTCTTACTATCCTACTAATTTCATTTTACTGTTCTTCATGAATTAACATTCCTAGGTTCTTACTAGTGTTCTATACACTTTACGAAAACTTTCATTATTACTTCTAAAAGTAATTACTGCTATCTCCTTACACCTTTTCCGTTACTCTTAGGAAATGATTCTTATCTACTCCACATTTAAGAGTTTGGTTTGGTATTTATCACCTTGTTTTAAAAACTAAGGTTTCTAAAAAATTTAAAACATCAAATCCCAAAATATTTGTCTTCAAAAGTGTTATCTTTTCAGTTTCTATTAATTTCAAAAATACCTGGTCACTTAATATTATTTCCCAAACCTGGAGGGAAAAACTTCCAAATTTTTAAGTCTAAAACTTATATCTCTCTTTCTTTTAAAGACTTTTACAGTTTTCTATAAAAATTTGAATTTTCAAATTTTACTTTTATTAAGTTTTTCATTTCAAAAACTTATTTACTTTTTCGCCAAACCATTTTCCTTTAAAATATCCTTTATGTGTTTTCAAAACAGCTTCTTATTACACCTAACAGTCTCATATCTTAATGTATTGGAACTACTTTCTCTTATGAGTAGTTATTAACGCTAAAATCTTCTATGAACCTTTTAAAAGAGGATTTCATGTTTTTGTGAAGTTACAAGGAATTTATTCTATATTTTCGAAATAGGTTATACAAAATATGGTGCTTCCCATATCTTGTACATCTCTTTCATGTATTCCTTGTGACTTATACAAAATATTTTTATTGGTTTCATAGAGAATTATACCATTATTCTTTTCATTCCAGTAGATTAAAGTATGTTTAATTTATATTTTTCCATGATAAATATTTTCTAATATCTAACTCACACATTTTCCTTTCAGAAAAACTCATCGTCAAAATTGTTTTAATATTCCCATAACTGCAAAAATAGTTCCTTATACTTATTAATAATAAGTGTACTTTACAAACCATTATGTTTCTATACTTATAAATTACCTTCTAAAATACATTTTTATTTGGATTAAAATGGATGTTGCGTAAAACACTGTTACTACAACCCAAAAAAATAAACAAATCTCATATACCTATGTAAAAATATTTCTCTTGAGAGTCACTTACTATAACAATAGTGTTATAGCCTATGCTCCACTTATTTTCCATGAAAACATTTATTACAACAATAAAAGTTGTAATCTACATTTTCGATACTTGATACACTCTAGGTTTTTATGTTTAAAATATTTGTTTACTTACAATGAAGCTAGTGAGTTATATATATATATATATATATACACACACACACTCCATAATTCTTCAAAAAGAATTCCAATTTTTCATTATATAAAAACCAACTTAAATTTCATACCATTCTTCAAAAACCCCATGTTTATTTTCTGAAAGAAAATATTAACAATGAAAATTTTCAATCCCAGCAATTACAATTTTTTTTTAACTTTTTAGATTTCGAAAATTTCATTTTGTTGGGCTTAGCATAAGTGGGGTTTTCTACTTACTACCCTCGGAGTACTTTTCCTAAACTAAAGGCTTTTACTCCTATTCATCTTGTATACTCATATTTATTCTAAGACATCACCGTCAAATCCACTTGTCTGAGACAATTATAATTTCTGTAATTACCTACACATGGACTTTCTTCTCTGCTTATCTACTGAATTTTATTGTACATCTCTAACCTTTGCCTTCCTCTCTTTGGATTTCCATAATCCCAATCCTAAATGTACAAAACCGTCTCTTAAATCCCTATTATGTGTAGACATTCTTTATGACCCAATAAACGCACTTCAAAAGTGATACTTCAAGAACTCTGATCTCAACTGACGAACACGATGCGTACAAAGAACCTCCTTTAGATGAATAACATGCTCTTCCATACTTCTTAGAAAACACCAAAATGTCGACCACGAATACCACCACGAACTTTATATTAGGACATCTCTAAAAACATGGTTCATCAAATCTATAGAATAGGTTGGGACATTGGTTAACCCAAAAGTCATGACTAACCACTCAAAGAATCTGTCTGGTGTTCTAAACGTGGTCTTATCAATGTTATCATCAGCGACCCTAAGCTGATGAAATCCAGTGGCTAAATCAAGTTGGGAGAATACTAAAGAGCCAACTAACTGGTTGAAAAGATCATCTATCCTAGAGAGTGGATAATGGTTCTTCTTTGTGAGCTTATTCAATTCTCTATAGTCAATGTGAAGTCAAAGAGAACCACTTGCTTTGGTAGCGAAGACGACTGGCGCTCCCTATTTCGATATGTTTCTTCTATGAAACCTTTCTCCAAAGATCATGGATCTGCTTGCTCAATCCCTTCCTTTCCCTAGGCGCCATATGCCCTATGGGTAATGCTAATGGTTAGCCAAATAAATCCTGAAGTCAATCTCTCTCTTAGGGGGGTAGTCCCCTAACCTCCTCAAAGATGTTTGGAAAAATCACTGACGACAAGAACCGAATCTAACTCTGATGATGATGAATCGAGAGAATAAAGGGAGCTCAACATATCTGACCCTTGCGGGTTGCAAGAAATCTCGAGAGTCCTACTGATGCATGTCTCTAGTCTAACGACTCTCCTTTCGCAATATAATATAGCTCCATATGTGGATAGCCAATCTATTCCCAAAATCATCCCATACCTTGAAAATCCCAAAATATAGGCGTCATAGTCCAATTCTACGCCTAGGATATAAATTTTCAAACCCCTACAAACCATAGACAAGAGTACCGATCCTCCCATGGGGTTTGAAACAACAATGGGGTCTACTACTAAAGAGATGTCTAAGTGCAAACAATCTACCAAAGAACTAGAGATGAAAGAGTGTGATGCTCTAGGATCGAAAAGAGTCTGAATGGGAAAATCAAAAATAGAAACCAAATTTTCCTACCTCGATCCGGTTCGCTGCTGGAAGGTGTTGCATCCAAAGCCTAAATCTGTGTTGTAGGTGCACTCGCTCCTTGCCCCATCTTCTGAGGACAAAACTTACTAAAGTGACCAAGCTATCCATAATTGAAACACCTTCCCTCATTCCTGCCTTCTTACAGTCTTTTGCGTAATGACATTCATCCTACAACACTTACATTTTCCATTTTTCTTGATTTGCTTCTAAGGTCCCCTTTCTTTTCTCTTATCCTTCTTGTCCTTCCACCACTGTTTCTTAGATCTTGTAGGAACCTCCTTAAGTTCTCCCTTCAGCTTCCAATAAGTAGGTTGAATTCGCTGTCGGTCCTCCAAGCTTAACCGCCTAAACTTTTGCTTTATATCTTCCGACCTAGCTTGTGTCTCCTTGAAATCCTTTGTGCTAGAAACATTCCGCCCCTTATGCTAGTGAAGTCCTTGCATAGCTTAGAAAAATCGACTGGTGTGGGTGGATTAAAAGGATTTCCACCTACAGGTATTATATTAGGCGTTTACCCTTGCACCTCTGGTACCATAGCTCTATGGAACCAGTCGGCCATACTATGCAAAGAAAAGTAAACTTAGGCTCGAAAGAATCGAAAGAAGGTTGAACTGGACTTTGAGGGGATTTTTATAAAAACTCTTTTATACTTAAAAACTATTTCTAAGAGTTCTTTTCTGAAAAATACTTTTAAAACAAGTTATTTTGAAAAAATACTTTACTTTTAAAATAAAATTTTAGGAATCCTGTAACCTCGCTCTGATACCAAGTGAAACACCCCTACACCCCTTAATATACCCAAAAGGACACATTAAAAACCGTGGTGCATTGTAGGTACAACGGAAACTAATAGAGACTAAGATTCACAAGACAAGAATAGGTAAAAACAGTGGAAACTAAAATAATAATAACTTATTTAAAGTAAAACTTCATAAGTGCTTCATAGATAAGTCAAATACCACATACAACATCCATACCTCAAAACCCATCATGTCTTATGAAATAAAAACTCATAGTCTCAAAAATTAGAGTACATAATATCCCTCATAATAAGCCAGTACATAGAAAGAACAAAAGCTGAAAGAAAAGAAATACATGGCAGCAAACTCCTCCAAGAAATCTCCAAGCAACTGTAATCTATTGTCCTCTCCCTTGATTGCCTAAGGGGGGAAGGGGAAAATAGAGGAGTGGGTCAGACTAAAAGTCTGGTGAATGATAGTAATTACTAGAGTCTTTAAGCAAAGTAAAAGTAATAGACTCTACAACAATTCTAGTATATATAAGAGGAAACAAAGGAAATAGGAAAGAGATAGACTGGAAATAAATACGATTAACTATAAGATATGTTAACTTTGATTGTTTGCACTTTTCCTTGATTTCTGCTTTGACTAGGCTGAATTCCTAATCCTGTAATTAGGATGTAACCCTAATTCTACCCTTTTTGATCGGCCTGCTACTCCATAGACCTTACTGCAGACTAGATGCTATATACTCCCTACACAGCAGCCATTGGTATCTACGAAAGATGCACAAAGCACCCACTATGGATCCGGACGACATATATAGCTCCCTACATAGAAGGCAATGGTGTCTACGAAAGACACCCATACTAAGCGCTTGAAACTCATAGCGATTACTGAGCACCCGAATGGAAGTCGCATGCATAACTGTCACCATACCCATGCTACCTTTTGCTCTGCCTATTGGGTCTTCTTATTACCTCGAACTCCAGCATAAGCGTGCCCCTCATCTCACTTCAGGCTAATGTGATATCACTGTGTGTCCATAAAAACTATAGGGGAAATGTTGTTGGTACTGGCCCGTCATCCAAACAATATCTAGTTGCGCCCCTTATCCAAATCCCTCGTGATTTAGACTTCTATTTGACCAATTACTACCATTCTTAGCATAAGCGTGCCATCATCTCACTTCAGGCTAATGTGAGACCACTATTTCGCCTAATAGGGAATGCTATTTGGTACAGGTCCTACTTTCATCTTTGCTCATTAACTTAGATATATTATTTAAATAAGCCTTTACACTTTTCTCTACTATCCGTGCTTATTAATTTATCCTAAGTCTTAAAATAAGCCTTATTATGTTCTTTTTCTTATTATAACCTACGTTATAATCATGATTATTACTTAACTCAAGGTCTAAGTGTGAAAATAAGCCTCTTTCATCTTTTACTCTTTTTTAGTTATAATTCTAAGTTATAACTAGGCCCATTAATTAGTTTAATTCTAATCATAATTAGACATAATTTCAGTCCAATTCCATTTATTACAGTCTTTATAATTTACATCTTATCTTTCGTTATTTCAAAATTCTTATAATTTAATCCAATTTCGCGTTAATTCTATTTTAATCCGTACGCGAAGAAGAAGGAGAAATAAAAGAAAACTGAAAATAAAAGAAAATCCAAGGCATAGGAAGAAGATGTAAATAACGCATAAATAACAGTAAATAGATTAAAATACTGTAAATAAACTGTTAATAAATGGAAAAGCTATAATTAACAGAAATAACTAAAATTAACTGAAAAGAATAGCTAGAAAGAAATAGACTGAAAATAATTCTAAAAATTGGAAATAAAACTTCTAAAAAGGTTATTCCAAAAATCGTAGTAAAACTACAACCATTGGAAACCCTATTATTTTAAATTACTTAAAGAAATCTTAAAGTAATTACAATCGCTCACCTCTGGTCCTAAGCTCTTCCTTTGGTCTTCCCGGATCCACTTGGAGTTATAAAATAACTTAATTTATAATGATTTTCTCCTTTGGAAAAATTATTCCGTTTAGGGTCCTTTCTAGAAAGGTGAACCCAATTGGAGAAAACCTAGAATGAGAATAAGTGTTAGGTCTAGTGGTCTATTTATAGGGGTAGAAGTGGATCTCGGACCATTGGATTTGGGGATTGAATAGGATGCAACCACGTCATAGGCTGAATAGCAGCCATCAGATGCAAGAATGGAGGGACCAGATTGGTTTGAAGAATGCAAAACGCATCATAGTCGGTTAAAAAATCATGCCATCATTCGAACAAACGATTGTTCGTTCACCCCCAAAATAGTAGGCGAGTCGACCGGGCGGTCGACCGCCTGGTGCCCATGTCGACCGGCCGGTCGACCTGCCATATTTTTTTTCCTCTTCTTTTAATTCTGCTTATTTTGTTTAATTCCTATCTTGTTCATATTAGCTCGGTTTCTGACGTTATATATATGGAAATTGACCAGAAAATTACCACGGACACAATGGTGTAACTCTCATGGCTCAATTCTTATAATTTCACAAAGTTATTTTATTATTTAATTAGTTAACGAATTAATTATTATTGGTTAAATTTTGGGTTGTTACATAAACACTTTAAAATAACATAACATATATCAACATATATAATACATGCATATAAGTATTAATTAACAAACTTAATTAATTAATTATTTTTATTAATCTTATTAATAAATTTTAAATTTTGAAATTACTATTTATATAATTTCAAACATTTGAAAATTTTCATTACATTTTTAAACATTTTGAAAGTTTATGTTATATTATAACCAATTATAATAAACATGTTTTTATTTTAAATTTAACTTTTAAATTTAAAATCTCGTCTTAATTTTCAAAACTATTTTGAAAATTAGCCCAACCCTAGGCCCAATTCAAATTAGGCCTTTTCTATTAGGAGTAACATTTGGGCTCATTTCACCTTTCAGGCCAGGCAGGTAACTAGGTAGGACATGATACTTGGTTACCCAATTCCAATCCTAGATATCACCTTTGTTGACACTGTACTAAGTGCACAAGCATAATTAGTTAGCCCTAACATGACTAATTTAGACCACATAGGCTATTGGGCTTTGATACCATTGTTGGAACTAGGCCAGCCCACAGTGGAAGAAATGAGTGAATTTCAAAAAATTTAGCCATTTTGGATCTTTAATGGGCCTATGAAGTCTAAATGTACATAGAACTTTTCTAAGTTTCTTTTAAATAAAATCAATATTTTATTTAACTTCATATTTAAAGTTTTACTGTAATTTAATGTGAATATAAATTAGAGTATGTCAAATATACTCTTATATAAATATTTGTGTGTGAAGGTTATGTATTAAATTTATTTAGAGAAAGAAACTTTTCATTTTCTTTCTCTTAACTTATTCAATTAATGACGGGGCATAAATTTATTTAAAAAATGAAACTTTTCATTTCCTTCCTCTTAACTAATTAAATTAATAACGGGACATAAATTTATTTAAAGAAGGAAACTTTTCATTTCCTTCTTCTTAACTTATTCAATTAATGATGGGGCATAAATTTATTCAGATGAAGAGAGAAACCTCTCATTTCTCTCTCTAATTAAATTGATTGATTATATGAATGTCATTAATTAGCAACATGTATATGGCATGAATGTAAGTATAAACAGATATATTATAGTGTAAATTACGTAAGTGCAACATATCACTATTAATTGATGACAATGTGTAGACATATAAACAAAATTAAATGGATGGCTAACCACATAAAGAAAATTGGAAATTAAATAAAGGGTAATAAGAACGATTGATTCAATTTCCTATTTCATAAACTTAATTAATGCAACATATGAATGACAACCAATACGCATCATAGTATAAGGATATAAACGGTCAAAAATAAATGTATGTATATATAATTGCCTCATTTTAAATTGTTATTTTTTTGGAAAGAAAACTAATTCATACTTTGGCAATATGTAATATATATAATAAATTATATATATATATAATCGTACATATAAAATTAATTGTGTGTATATAAGATTAAAATAAATCTTACTAATTAATACAAATTAGAGATTTATAGCAATCAATTTAAAAATAGATTTATTGTCAAAATATTAATTGTGTGTATGTAAGATTTAATAAAATATCTCTAATTAATACAAATTATAGACTTATAGTAATCAAATTAAAATTTAGATTTTGTCAAAACATCTTCCATTTTTAGAATTTCTAAAACAATACAAACACAGAATACATATATGCAAACTTTCAAATCTACAATTACATTTTGTTTTATATGATTTAAAACATGAATCTTTAATAAAACATTGTAATATTCATACACAAATTTTAGTTTAATTTGTTAAAGTAAAATCCAATCAAAATGATATGAACATACAAAGTTTTAGATCTAAAGGATTATACTTTGAATTGAATGTTTATAATATAGATCTATAATAAAACATTGTATTCAAACATATACAAATTTTAATTTTAATATAACAAAATAAGAACCCAATTAATAAATTGAACATACAAAAAATTTGATCTAGAAATTAGACTTTAAATTGAATGTTTAGAACATAGTTCCAAAAAAATTGTATTTAAACATATGCAAATATTAGTTCTGATTTATTAAAATAAAACACCAATCGATCCATTCAGCAAACAATTCAAGCTACATAAACAATTTTCAAATTAAATGAGGCAATGATATGTAGATACAAATTATGATAACTAAATTTCTCTTTCAACAAACATTACATCAAATATCATTACCTATTAAAGAAAAACATACCTTATTACACAAAGCCTTGAAGCACATCTTGAAAAAGGACTCCCCTTAGGATGTTGCCTAGAAGTCACATCGTGAGTGATGATACCTCCTCAGATCTTCAAGATCCCCATCCTATCATTGCAAGAAATGAATGAATTTTTTTTATTTGATATTTTATACGGAGTTGAAAGATTTTTTGGAATTTTTTTTTTCTGCCATGAAAAGTTAGAAGGAGAGAAAGAAACAGACTAAATGAGAAAGAATGAATTATACGTACAGAATGAATTAGAGAATATGTTTTATTTGAAAGAATGAAACCTTTCCCATTCTTTAATTAAAATTTCCCTGATTAATTCCCTTAATTATTTCTCTCTCTCCAATCCTTTCTTTACACGTGATATGTCATCAAATGACATAAAATTCCCACAAATCATGTCATCGAATGATAAAAAAATTCCATAAATCATGTCATCAAATGACATAAAATTTTCATAAATCATTTCATGCAATTATCATTAAATTACATTGATATCGTATATCAATGCGCGCAAATATAATTTTTATAAATGCGTTAAAATAGTTACAAAAAACTTCCAAACATCAAATAAATAGTAATTAATATTTCTCAAATATCAATTAACCTAATCAATTTACAACATTTTATAAATTAATTAAATCATGTGGTTTTTCAGATAATTCATCATTACGGTTGTGCGACTCAAAGGTGTGAATTCAGTCAGCGATTAATATCAAACTATTTGGATATTAAAGTACACACATCACTTAGCAGGTGGTGTGACATTTTGGCCGAATTTATTGCTTACACATCTTTTGGAAAAATCCAGTTTTACTTATTATAAGCGATACCTAATAGTGACAATTATTTACACCAATTCTCTTCGTCAAAACTATATCACATAAGGACTTATGGAAATTGTTAATGGTCAAAATTCCAATATCGTCCACATTCAACTTTATAGTCCAAACACAAAGACTTTGGTTCAATAATAACAATTATTATTAACCGATATGCTCTGGCCAAAGACTTTGACTTTGAGTTGACTTCAGTTGACCGCGATACTAACCTCATATAACCGAGAGGACGAATCCTCTCTTGAATAGTGTTTTACTTCCAATGCTTCCACTCGACCCAACTATAGTCGTTCGATGCACACCATGCCATGATTTAACTGTATCAAAGTGGAGCTTCCACATTGAAGGTTAACAGTATTCTCAAGTAAAGAGAACTATGTAAATTAGTCACACGATATTCTCTGCTTGACCTTAGCTATATTAACCAACATGGAACTATCAGTGAGTCATTCCATAGTTATCCAATAACTATCAGTATGTAACCCCTTGGTGCTCCCAGCAGTCATGAGTAATACACTACCCAACATTTGGAGAGCATCACGTACTCTAGTCTCAACAGATATATCGATATCCAGTCTCGATACATCTTGGCTAGGAATATTTAAAATGGTATATTTGTTTCATTGTGATAAATTACTCACGGTTACAACACTTTGTAACTACTATCACAAAACATATCATTTATGGATTTTCTATTAAATATACTTTTAATTAAATTGATTAATTAATATAACCACATTATATCAAATATATAATAGAAAGAAAATACCTTTCTTTCAAACAAGATTGGTCAATGAGTTAGATGTATGTAACAAATTACATAATTTCCCCTAGGGTATACCCCTAACTCTATCAATGGCTAACGAGAAGGACCTAACATATAGGTCCAAATTTGGAAGGCCCACTGGTTTTGGTAGATGTATTAGCTAATGGAGCCTATCGACTCTCAAAACATAATGGAAACCTAGTTTCGAGAACTTGGAATTTCGAGCATTTAATTTGCATAATCAGTGTTATTTGTATAGCTAAATAACAAGTGTTGTAATTATTATGAGAAGTAATAATGCAATAAAATGGATGTAGGGATATTAGATGGCTCAAACCAGTATAAAAATCTCTCTGTTAATTTTACTAACATAGCTAACAACATTGAGTTGTATCATACACAACTCGGCTTTTCAGTCAGACAATTACGCTGGATGTACGGATATTAGACGGCATGAACTAGCACAAAAAACTATGTGAATGAATTAGCAAAGATAATAAATACATGACCTGATTTCACAATCAAAAAATAGTCTGATCCCAAGTAGCAGGACTGATCGTGCCAAGCGCACAAACAAGAGATGGATGTAAAGCTGAAAATCAAGCAAATCTAGACAAGCAAAATTAAAAGAAAGTACAAACAAGCTAAAGCTCACAAGGTACTTATACTGATTTATGAGAAAGTTCAATTTATATAGTATCCTTATAGATATTTACACAACTAAAAGGAATATTTTATACAACATAATCTTACAAAAGTATCCTAAATTGCAATTTCCAAAATACTACTACGATTATGAAGTATTGAGTCTAAGGAATGCTAGCCAAAGGTCGATCCATTCTAATATAAAAAGTCTTTCTAAGATCATAGTTGGTACGAGTCCATAGATCCATAGGATCCTCCACAGTCACACAAAGCCTTCTTTATTATAAAGAAAACTCATATCAAGCATGAGTAAAAATAATTAAAAACATCTATAGCCCACAACAAAGAAATTTGACCCATCTTACATCTGACATTCTCCCTCCTAAGATTTTCTTCGAAATCAGCAATACGATCCTACCATGGCACGTTAACAGGTGCTATTGAGACAGTGGAGGTTGCCTGAGCTTCTTACAGTTGATCTTCAAGTTCATAAATCTAAAATATAGTTGTCTCTCTCATCTGTGCTAAAGTCTTTATTGATTCAACCTTTGTCTTTTTAGGTCCTTAGAAAAACCACCAAAGTACTTATGTGCATCCGCTTTCCACCCCTTTCTATGTGTGCGAGGGAGCAACTTTGGCCTCGGTCGCTCTAATTGTTGCTTGTAACAGTCTTCCAATTCTCTAAGCCCGCCTTGATAATGTAGTTCTGACTTCCTTTTCCACTCATCTGCCAATACCGCGTCCATGCCTACAGGAGGAGCGAGGGTCACACCCGTGCTAAGCTCCTTAACCACCTCTCTTTCTTCAACATCCCCCTTTTCTTCATACTGTTAAGTAGCCCGAAGAGACAAGTTTTCTATGGTTTTTCTTAATCCCTTGATCTCCGCTTTATATACGACTCCGTAGAGTGTTTCACCTTCCTTCAGCATCTGCTATAGCTCATCTACCTTTAAGTTTGCAACATCAATCCCAGTGCGCAATTTGATATTATATTGGTGCTAGCACTCGTGCATCCTTAGCTTTGTCAAAATCAAATAGGCATTCTTCAGATCTCTTTTGAGTTTTTCATTGGAAAGTTTAGTTGGAGGTTCTCTTCCTCTAAAATTGCAGTAGAGGTTGTAGCCACAACCTCAAATTCGGGTACACCTGAGTCATTCGGGCCATAGATAATGGGAACTGAAGGTGCATTAAATTCAGATACTTTGATAGTTTCAAAGTAATGTCCATAAAAAAGAACGGAAGCGACCTAGTCGATAATCATCGGGATTAATTTCATTGGGATTCAAATTACACAAAGTTAAGTTTGGAAGGACGCGTTGCATAAGATAAGTTGATATGAAGATTGCAACAAATCCACAAACAAAAAAAGAAATAATAATAATACACAGGGATCACTCCTCATTTAGATTCCTAAGCCTAATCCTAAACCATTCCAAATAAAGGCTGTCGGGAGGAAAAGAACCGCTCTCTAGGACATAGTGCCAGTAGCGCAGTACAAAGTCATTAAGTGTTTTATTTTCTTTAACTACTTGGTTAATTTTGAAAAGCAACCCTTGGGTTTCATCTTTAAGTTGCACAAATGCCTCATCTAACTCTTTCTCTCGCCTACAAATCGCTATCGCACTAAGACCAAGATGATCTATGGTTCGAATTTGAAGTTTTTCTATGATTTACTTCAAGAGTTTAGTAAAAATTACTTCCTTAGAAGACTATAAAGAACAAAGGAATGAAAACAACGCAGTCATTCATGGTGCAGTAGTAAAACAATAAGACAGTCAAAGAAATTTGTCATGCCAAGATTGGAAAAGGAAGTTTACTTCATTATATACCAAAAGGTCAGAAAGCCAAGAAAAATATTGAAATTATTTACAAAGGTTCACGTAATTACATGGACTTGGGAGGTAGAGGTGACCTCGTCCCCTTAGATAATGCATTTTCATCATCCTGCTGCAGTGAGGTGTCTTGGGAAGTAGAAGGGGAAGCTTTATTCTTAGCCATCTTCTTAGCACGCTCGGTCCTGCAATAGGCAAGGGCCTCTTCGATTTTTGTAGGGTCCTCCAAGAAGCTAAGATCAACCTTCGTAGTGGTATCATCTAGACGGCCGACCAAAAATGGGCGCTTAACCGCGACATACATCTTAAAGAGCACCCGATAATAATCTGATTAAGTCTATCCTTAGACTTGGTCAGCTCCTCGGCTATCCCCTCCAACTCCTTCTCCCCCAAAGCCTTATCTTTCACTTCCAACTCCTGACCTTGTAGCTTCATAGCCTCCTCTGCTGCCCTCCTTCTAGCATCAAAATATTAATGAGATTTTTTGTCTCAGAAACACCCAGGTATGTTTGAAGTAACCTCGATGTTGAATGCTTTCATGATTAAGAATCAACAAGATTAAGTAATATTAAAATTGCCTTTATATGAAGTTATTATGTTGTTGTAATGCTTACACAATTGTGAGGGAAAATATTCAAAATTTTATGAAAGACCTCTATCCAATTCGTTAAAGCATTGTATTCCAATTTAAGCACTTAAAGATAGATAAAGTGGAATAATGCACTGAAAGCAATAAACGACACAAAGAATTTACATGGTTCGACAATTAACGAATCCTACGTACACGAGGAAAATGTCTTTATCTTCTTCTTTCATTCTTAATACACATGAAAATGGCCGGTGGTACAATTTTGATTTCAATGCTAAAAAAGAGTAAAGTAAAAATCCTCTATTTTCTGCTATAGTTCCCTATCTTTTTATAATACAGAGAATTACACAGATTGCATACATTAATCTTCTATGCCTTTGATTTTGGCATTTGGATTATGCTACGTGTTGATCACCCTTCTTGCTCATTTATTGTGCATGAATCGCTAACATGGTCTTCGACGAAAAACTTTGATTTAGGCTGATGGATTTGAATTTGGGCGAGAAGCTTTAAATTGAAGCGGGGAACCCAATTTTGAATAGGACATGACTTGATATGGGTTTTTTTCTATTTAAGACTGTGGGGGTTGAGCATTACTGGTCTTTCCTCATTAAGCTTTGCTTTTATGGGGGTGGAGCTGCAGTCCATGTTATTGCTAGAACAATTTAGGTTGAGTTTTTGTGGTATGACTAGACTTCAGCATAGCGGCACGACCTTATTTACTGAGCTATGTAGTTTGGCTTTGGTTACTCCTAGCGTGGTGTTTCATCATTTTTTAGGATGGAACCATGTTATGCGGCTTTAGGGGTGTTAACGCGATCCTTAATAGTCTATTTATGATTATGAAGTCCTAGAATACTTATAACTTTGTTGTTTTTCTATGTTGGGGCAGTTTCCTATTACGGCGTCACCTATGCATGTGTGTAGTTCAATGACTTGTTGCATCATGAAATTAATGTCTCTTGGTTTGCTTCTGTCATGAGTTTGAGGAACAGAGTTTAGCTTATGGACAGGGTGTAGCTTTGCCCTATTGCCTCATCCTTTGAGTCCTTGTATTTTTTGGTTAGTACTCCTCTAAATTTGTGGTGTTGTTTTGTCACTTCAATGTTAGCTTAAGATTACGACGCATATCTATTGCTTTAACGTCAACTTGAGAAGTCACTTTGATGTTAGTTTAAGATTGTGGCACATCCCTATTGCTTATAATTGCTTTAAGGAATATGCCACAATTCTATATCACTAGTATTACTTTTGGGGCTATAGTACAATCTCTACATTTTGTTGTTACTTAAAGATTGTGCAGTAGTTCCAACTTATTAAGGCTTACTTTTGGAACCACAGCACAACCTTCATATTTGGTACTTGAAGGCTATGCCACAGTTTTGCCCATTGAAGTAAGTATTAGGATTGTAGAGCAGTCCCTATACTTTGTGGCTATCTCAGGGTCTGGCATAGTATTAGGGCGTTGACGTTGTGCTCAAGGGAATGACACAGTCCTTATGTTTTGTCACTGTCTTAAGACTTTGGCACTATACTACCTAAACTTTCCTTTTTTCCTTTTTTTCCTCATCGTAGTCCAACTTCTATCATGGGAGCAGTTCTATTTTGTTCCATGCCCGCACCAATTTGCTTTTACAAATGCTTGGAAAATATGGGTGTAACAAATGGCACGTGAAAGTTAATATTCGAATTGTTCGCTATTAATCACTGACTGAACTTACACCTACTAGTCACATAACCATGTTGTTGATTTCTTCGAAATACCAAATGATTTAATTGATTTATAATTATTAAAAATTAACTAAATTAATTTATATTTATGAAATATTATTTATTTGATGTATTGGGTGATATCAATATTTTTTGAATACCATTAGTAATTAACTGAATACATATATAAAATTTACATACGTACGTATCGATATACAATATCGATACGCATTTAAATACAATTTAACTGCCATTAATTATTAAATGGATTTTGGTTGTTTATAAGCCCACTATGATCTAAATCCACCTGGTTCACTCATTGTAAAGCTAGTTACAACAACGTTGACGTGGTAATGATTGCTAGCGATGCTCATGATAATGCTAGACATTGAAACCATTGATGTTGAGAATGTAGAATGCTTGTAGATTTTTCTAATAGATTGATCCACTACTCTATAAAAGGGGAAGGGAATATGCATTTGATATGCAAGCTGAAATTTGTAAGCTATAACAAATTCTTAGCCAGTGCAGTTGGTGGTGTTATGTTTTGTGTGACGTATTCAGTATTATTAGTATTACATATCTTTCTAAAAAGTATTACGATGACATATAACATTATATGACGTGTCAATGACCACTTTATTTCCGCAATCAGTCATAGTAGGAGTATCTTAATATGTAATGATATACTGTTGTAATGAGGGACAAGAAAGCGCTACTCGTAATGCATTTCACGTCAAAATCAAATAAATATTGTAATAAGATATTAAGCGAATCGTAAGTATTGTATAATAATAATGGTATCCAATTGACATTTCCAATCTTATTGCCCACCACATATAAAAATCAAATGGGATAACACCTAGCTTAAAGTTAGCGAAGAAATACATATGTGGTGGGCCGCTATCTCTTTACTAAGGTATAGACCAAACACGAATCAAATGACATAATGATCCTAAATCATTAAATGAAGCAAATGTAGATGTTTAAAATTTATTTATATTGATTTAGAGAGTGTCATATATTTTTAAAATGCACTTACGTCAACCACCACATTGTGCCATGTACTTTGACTATAACAAAATATTTCATAGTGAATATTCAACTAATTAAATAAAAATAAATTAATATATCTATAGTTTTACACATTTTATAGTGTATGCTTAACATTTTTTAATAGTTCATAGTTAATGCTACAAAGTTAGACTAACGTTTTGTGATAAGTTGATGGTTGTTAATACTTATACAATATGCTTTATGTTATGATTAAATGTAGTAGAACAATATAGAATAGTGGTCAAAGTTGTGATGGTCCACTAGGAATACCCAAGAGGCTAAGTATGAAGTGGACGAAGGTCATCAATTTCTTGCTTGCTTTATATCTGCATGCATTGAAGCAAAATCATCGTCTTGTTGTTCATGGACCTTTATTCAACCAACTCTGGCTGGACATAGCCGCATTTCGCTATCTCTTCTCAATAATTTGGAAAAAAACATTTCGAAATGAAAAAAGAAAAAAAAATAGACGGGGGGTTTACAAATAGCCTCAATGCATGAGACTATTTTCTAATCGATTAACATACATGCAGCTAAAAATATCAATCCCATTTCAAATGGTTAATTTTGAACCGTCTAATCCATAATGCCTATAAATTAGCCGCTTGACTATTTGGGGAGTTTCTATACTACAAATCTGTAACCTCCAGCCTATAATCTGTTCGAGATGGACTTAAGGTGATAGTATATAATATATTTCAATATATTTAACTCAAATCTATAAAGTTAAAATATTTCACACAGCAACATGCCTTAAATCTTGTATTGAGCTATTTAATACCATTTTTCTTGATGGTTAGAGACATTGTGTTTAACTACTTCATTACCAATATCTTAGATTTGATCAGTATGAGGTTTGGTTGTTTAGTATAGGATATAATGTCTGACTACATTGCGATTGAAAATGGGTAAGTTTAGGGTCTAAACCTGGTAGATCTGTCCTACTTTGGTCCGTCAAGACCACCCAATCCCACCTTCCTTCGGCCTCTTGGGTTATCGAGGCGGTTAAATCGAGCATCGAATCCAGGATCAGGTTGGGCTTGGCAAATTTGTTGGTTTATTTAAACTAGGTGGCTATAACACAGGTATTATGATGTTTTAATCAATAAGTTTTAGTAATTTAATAGTATAAGTTACATCTTTGCTAATTGTATAACAAGATCTGCACATATTTTTTGAGTTGTAAATGAACACGTAATTTTAATTATATTTTTCCTTGCTATTGTATAGTCATTGTTATTTATATTATTTAATGACAATCTTTCATACACAAGAAAAGATCAGTATATGTCAATTAGCAGATAATTTTGAAACGAATATAGAAAGCTTCAATGGGTGTGGGATGTCTCTTACCCTGATCGATGTGGATCCTGAGCTGGGGCAACCCCCACAGGTCTAGCAAACGAATTTGGGAAGTTGTTTAACAAATGCGGAATAGACGTGAAGCACAAAAAATTCGCTTGAACCCGTCTCATTGTCATTCGAATAACGTTTGTATAGGATTCTTGGATAAGTTTGAATGCGTAATCAAGATCTAGGTAAAGCATATGAGATGCATGCCAATAAACACTAGCATGTACGTGACAGAGAGATGATACATAATGGATGTAATACAAATCTTCAACTTGGCGAAGATTCTTTCTAATACCCAAATTAACCTTAGTATATTATTTATTCATAAAACATATTTTATTTTCATTCTTTTGTACAAAATCCTTGTTTTCTCATTCAAGGTCGAATTCTCATTTACATAAAACATATTTTATTTTCATTCTTTTGTACAAAATCCTTGTTTTCTTATTCGAAGCCAAATTCTCATTTACATAAAATATATTTTATTTTCATTCTTTTGTACGAAATCCTTGTTTTCTCATTCGATGCCAAATTCTCATTTACATAAAACATATTTTATTTTTATTCTTTTGTATGAAATCCCTTTTTCTCGTTCAATGCCAAATTCACTTTATTAATTAAAAACTAATATATCCGTTCATGTCGAAAATTTATTTTATATTGAACTATCAGTTTGCATTTTTATATTTTATATGGGAGCTTCCCAAATAAGAATATTCGACAACTGTTTCAATTCATGCTATCTTATGTGTGATGTATCCATCCGAGTGCTATTTTGTTCACATCGGTGTGAACAAAACAGCACTCCCCATTTTTATATTTTATATGGGAGTGCTGTTTTGTTCACATCCCGCTAATTTCAACTAATGGGGAGTGCTGTTTTGTTCACACCGGTGTAAACAAAATAGCACTCGCATCCATCCCAGTTCAAATTTCACAAACTGCAGTCACCGGAAAGAGGTCAACAAATTGACCAAGCTTGTCCCCTGAAGAAAATTCGAACCGCACGCCACACCTGCTTAGCCTTCAAGAAGCACTCTAAGCTTAATCCCAGCCCTACATCTGTCAATAAATATCAGCGTTAAAGTTGGAATTACAATAACACCTTAACTAGCGGCGGGAGCTATAACTTTCAAGGGAGAAGGAAGAACGAATCGAACAGAATCGAACAGTTTTTGCTTCTTGATTTCTCTCCGTTTTCAATTATATTCTCATTTTATTGCCTTTAGGGTTTTGATTTCTTCCACCGTTTCTGATGGCGAGGATGGAAAGTGTGATCGGGCTCATGAACAGAATCCACATGGCGTGCACCTCCCTCGGCGACCATGGCAGCGGCGATGGTGCCGCCGACGCGTTGCCTACACTTTGGGAGTCACTTCCGTCCATCGCCGTGGTTGGTGGACAGGTTAGCGCTTTCTCTGTTTGCGAACTCGTTTACTCTCTTTATGATGTTTGAAAGTCGCAAAATTTTAATTATATCTAAGTGATTTTGTAGAGTTCTGGGAAGTCGTCTGTGCTGGAGAGTATTGTGGGGAGGGATTTTCTGCCCCGTGGCTCGGGTAAGAGTTGCCGAATAATTTGATGGCGGCATGTATCGTAATTTTCGTGAGGTTCGAGGGTTTTTAATTATTTGATTTGGTTTTTGAAGGGATTGTGACAAGGAGGCCGTTAGTGTTGCAGCTGCATAAGATTGAGGGGGACGGAGAGGAGGATTATGCTGAGTTTTTGCATTTGCCAAGGAGAAAATTCACTGATTTTGGTAAAATATCACTGGTTACTTTTTCCAGTAGATTGGCAATTCTAAACTATGAATTTTATTGTATGTAGCAATTGTTAAAGTGACTCCTTTTGGTTAACTTGGAATTTGTTCCAAGGGATGTTTTATTGCACGCACACACGCACCTCTTTTGGAGCACCTCTGTCTTATCTTGAACAACACTATTCCAAAAGCTACAATGTTTGGGTTCATTTGGATATATGTAATATAATAATATAATATATTTGATATTTAATTTAATGGTTGAAATAAATGTTTAACGGTGAATAACTGACTTATGATTTTGAAGAGTCTATAAATTGGAAACAGCTTCATTTTTTGTAGAGATGACATTCATAATGTTGATAAGCATCTATAAATTTTTGGGCATTTGGAGTAGTGTAACTCAAGATATGATATGGATGCTAAAGAGGTGCTCCTTCAATCGCACCCCTCTTTTGGAGCATCATTTATCCTTCCTATCATATTTTGAATTATACAATTGTAAATGGTATGAAATTTTGTAGATGTTTAATAATATCATGTCTACAAAATTGAGACCGTTTTGAAATTGCTAACCTTGTCAACATAATAGGTCAATATTAATCATTAAAACAATTAGTTCATCCGTTAGTTTAAAACATAAACTTTATCATGTTATGTATATTTAAATGCGCTCAAATTTTATGAAAAAAATCCTAAGTATGATATGAGCATATCCACAAAATTTGGACATTGTTAAAGGGACTTCAAAACGGAAGGAAGGGGAGAGGTTTCGGCGTCGAAAATGAGCAAGTTTTTCAACGGCAACGCGTTGAACTAGTGCAGAAATTAAGTTTGATGGGTCTCTAACATACCTTTTTGTCTTCCCTTATCTGCTTTCGGTGTCCCTTTAACAATGTCCCAAAATTTCATAGCATTTAAAATTGTGTAACTCAAAATATGATATGGTTGCTCCAAAAGAAGGATCTCGTTCAACCTTTCTCATACATGTATGTATGTATGTATACAACCCCCCCCCCCCCCCCCACCACCCCTCCACCCCCCTCCTCCCTCCCCCCACACACACATGTATATGTGTCTGTGATATATAGTAAACTATGTTTTTACCCTTTATAATATCGTCCTCACTTAACCCTTTTAAATTATCCGATGATTCCCCCTACAACATTAATCTTACATAAAAATGTGAGAATTAAATGGTAAGCACTCTTGTTTTATAAGAGGGCTCCATTCAGCTGGTAACATCTATTGAATTATTAAAAATTTATCCGTCTCTTAACCAAAGTTGAAGTTCATTTAACAATCCTCTTTTATGGTGTTACGAATAAGTGGGCAGTGAGTATTAATTATTAATACCTGTAAAGTAGCAAGTACCCCAGCTGCATTTAAGAACTTTGAAATAATAATATTGCATTACCAAATTTAACATAAGGTACACTCTCCGCAGACAACCTTAAATACTTTTTCATAAAGCAAACCACACAAGCAAGTTTACACTCATGAACTACGAGGATGCGCTCTATTCTAAATGTCATTTCAATATCGCATTACATCTTATATGTATCTTACTACTGTTAGTGAACATAGTGCTGTCACTTAAGATTAATACTTACAATCTCTGATAATTTCCATGTATTTGCAGCTCTTGTGCGCAAAGAGATACAAGATGAAACTGATAGAGTGACTGGAAGAACAAAACAAATATCCCCAATTCCAATTCATCTCAGCATTTACTCTGCTAACGGTATGCTTGTATATTATTTCTTACTTACACAAGCATATACACATATCACAGTTTGGTCAGTACAGCATATGAAATTATTATAGCAGCGTGATATTACACTAGTCTAACTATGATGTAACGAACTGTGCATCTTACAAGGATTAAGAAAATACTTTTGTAAAGCATTTTGAAATGGCAATCACTCATGTTGGAGGTGAAATTTTAAGCACAAGATTCATATGAATGCTTCCATATGATTGACTGTTTTACTTTTCACCTTATAATAATATGGATATGGATTTTGGTAATTTAGGAAATTAAAGCAGAGATTCAATATATGGTTATTTTATGTGTAAAGAATAAAGAAGTCAGTTCAATTTATGGAAATTAGCTTTTTAATGATATATTATTAATTAATCCTTTGTAGTAAACCAATATTAACTTTAAATATCCTTTTAATCAATTAATCCTTTGTAGTAAACCAATATTAACTTTAAATATCCTTTTAATCGGTGATATGTGCATCCTTATTTATGGAAAACTGGTTAATAAGCTTATCCTAAAGTATATGCAAAATAACATTATAGTATGGACCTATATCATTCTTGTATGTGATAATTGATGTGCATAATTACGACTTTGACTTACAATACATATGCTACTTTATATTTTATATAGAAATTTTGGTCCAGTTTCTCAGTGTTAATACTGCTTGCTAATTTGACAGTTGTGAACTTAACATTGATCGATCTTCCTGGGTTGACAAAGGTTGCCGTAGGTACACGTTTATGATTTTTATTTCTTCTGTTTAACTATGACTACAGTTCTCTATTTTCATACCTCGGAATTATGTATGTTTTACTGATGATATTTGGATGGATGTATTTTTGCAGAAGGACAACCTGATAGTGTTGTAGAAGATATTGAAAACATGGTTAAATCATATGTCGAAAAGGTTAGGAAAGTATATCTATGATGTTTATATTGACATATATGTGCCGTCCTCCTCATTTCTTATTTGGTCCGTGTTTGCCCTTAAATTAATTACTTTTTTTTGTATCAAGTCCATTTCTTAGTTTTCTCACTGTTCATGATCTAATTTGTGGTATCCATTGTGCATTGTTTGTAGCCAAATTGCATAATACTGGCAATTTCTCCAGCTAATCAAGACATTGCAACTTCTGATGCAATAAAGCTTGCTAGGGAAGTTGATCCAACAGGTGAGATGTTTTATAATGGAAGTCTTTAGTTCTAGCACGATGATTTTTTTTTGCTTTTCAGAAATGTAATTTGCCTTTCCTTTTATTTTGTAATTCTGTACTTGTTAGGTGAAAGGACATTTGGTGTTTTGACAAAACTAGACCTAATGGACAAAGGAACAAATGCACTTGAGGTAAATCATTCTTCACACATGATCAAATGCAACAAAATCTAGGTTTCTATTTGTGTATGCCTAGAAGTACTGATTTGCACTTGTTGGTTTGTTCAAGGTTCTAGAAGGAAGGTCTTATCGCTTGCAACACCCCTGGGTTGGAGTTGTAAACCGTTCGCAAGCAGATATAAATAGGAATGTTGATATGATTGCAGCCAGAAGAAGGGAAATAGAATATTTTGAAACTAGTCCTGATTATTCACATTTAGCGCATAAAATGGGTTCTGAATATCTTGCCAAGCTCCTCTCAAAGGTTTATCATTGTATCCTCTGTGTGTTACAATATTTCTATATAATTCTAAATCTTGTTCAAATTAGTGGGTGGTGAATGATTCCAGGAGCTGGAAAATGTTATAAGAGCACGCATTCCTAGTATCACATCTTTGATAAATAAAACCATTGACGAACTTGAATCAGAGATGGAACAGATTGGTAGACCCATTGCAGTTGATTCAGGGGTAAGTTTTCCTTTTTAATTGCTGTTTCATGAATTTTGATCGCAACATAGTATTAATAATAATCTTCCTTATTGATTTATTTTTTAATATCTGACCCTTAGGCTCAGTTGTATACCATCTTGGAACTCTGTCGTGCGTTTGATCGGATATTTAAAGAACATCTGGATGGAGGGTACTGTCTTTACTTATGAGCTTCTCCATGTAAATTTATTCTCTTTTTATCAATCTTTTGATCACCTGATGCAGGCGACCTGGAGGCGACTTGATATATGGTGTTTTTGACAATCAACTCCCAGCTGCTTTTAAAAAGCTTCCATTTGACAGACACTTGTCTCTACAGAATGTGAAAAAAGTAGTTTCTCAAGCAGATGGTTATCAACCTCATCTAATTGCTCCTGAACAAGGTTATCGTCGTCTTATAGAAAGTTCACTCAGTTATTTCCGAGGCCCTGCTGAAGCTACAGTTGATGCTGTAAGATACCTAATTATACTTTTCTAGCATATGACAAGTCTGTATGAGTAAATATTACTTCACATGATACTTGTTAAAAAAATAGTCGATTCTTGCATATTGTGCCCTTTAGGTTGTTGGTAATTTTGCGGTTCGAGATGATGGAGACAGCGATGAAAACTGTACTACGGACTTGAAGGATCTAGGAGTAGATTCTTTTAGACGATAGTTCAACCCACCACGTACAATCGGGTATCGAACTATAGCCTTCAGGATTCAATCAAGCCCTCAAACAGTGTAATCGGATTCAAGAAATGTACGGTTCTTGATCCGACCAAGAACACTTTGTATATAATCTCTGAGTTGATGCAAGTAGCAAGAAATTGAATGAAGAAAGAAGAAGAATAGATTAGCAACGTTTCTGGTTTGCAACGGCCGAGGGACGTTACAAAAACTGAGTAGAGAACTGTTTTGCAACAGTTTCTGGACGCTGCTAATTTCTGGAAGCAGAAGCCTTCGTAACAGAGAAAAGCGCTACGAAAACTGGAAGGAAGAAAGTAATTTTGCAACAGCCCTGGGTGTTGCTATTTATAGGCAACAAATGGATGCTTCCATTTGTTAACAGCCGCGTCCGTACCCGTTTGAAACATCGCGCCCGTATCCGTTCGTTTGAACAGATCTGACCGTTTGCTAGCGTCTTCCGCCAAAAAACATGTCCGCAAATACTATTCGAATTTCGAATAGTTCTGGGTCCTTAACGGGCCGAACTTGGCCCATTTACTGTTTGCAGATCCGGTCCAAAATTATATCGTTTGGACCCGAAACCCGAAACCCGGCCCGGCACGGCACGGTCGGTCGGACGGCGGCGGCGGCGCGCGCGTGTGGAGACGGTGCATGGTCTCCCTCCTCACAACGGAGCAAGCTTTGGGTGCCCAAAGGGCCCAACCCTTCACTTGAGAAACATCTATATAAACATAGCTTTCTTCTTCTTTCCTATGGTGTGGGACAATAGTTCCCCTCCTTCTTCTTCTTTCCTTCAAAACAAAACTAGAGGCCAAATGTTGAAAATATCCAACATTCTCCCCCTATTTTCAAGATTGGATAATTAAAACAATTTAATTTAAAAAATGGAATGACTGCATCACTTGAGTGATTGCCTACGTACCCAAGTGGGATCAAGCCTAACGTAGTTCAGGGACAAGAATTTTGCATCATCGTGAAAACCAACACATATATGATAGGTATCTTTTGGATTTGAACCTTCACTTAGTGTAAACCATTCAAAACCTTATCGAGATTCTATGGTGAACGAATCTTGAACCAAGTATCCCTAACGATAAAACCGGAACAATCACACATGTTGTTTTTCTTAGTAAAAGTGTTCTGTATTGCTAGCACGTTAATGGCCGTGTGCTTTTAATCCTGGATTCATGAGTCTACTTTAGAAAGCGGTCTTACTTTCTTAGGAAACGGCCTGATTTCCGTACTCATATAGGTATGTCTCTTAAGGTGTTTCTGCGATACACCTTTTAATTTTCTCGACTTATTAAAGATCTATTATCCATCCTTTGTTCTTGCAGAATCCAACACTAAATACTATGGGAATTTTCGATTTAGTGTTCCATAATCGTTCTCTTAACTTGTTGGTACCCATTGAACTTTGTCTATCCATTTCAAGACATAAGTTGGGTTTCTGTTAAGGACGATCAAACTTCATTCACAGACCTTAGTCCCATCTCCTTTGACTTTATAGAGACCATTGTCTTTGGAAGACTCTTAGTAAGAGGATCAGCCAAGTTTTTCTTTGTTTCTATATAGTCAACAGTTATTACTCCTCGTTTGAGTAATTGTCTTATCATCTGATGTCTTAGACTCACGTGTCTAGATTTTCCATTATATGTCTTATTAGAGACATTATATATCGTAGCCTGATTATCACAGTTAATCAAGACTGCAGGAGATGGCTTCTTCCATAGTGGAATTTCTATTAATAAATTCCTAAGCCATTCTGCCTCCTTACATGCATCTGCTAATGCAATTAATTCTGATAACATAGTTGAGTCAGATATGCAAGATTGTTTCTTGGAACCCCAAGACACCGATGCACCCCCTAATGTAAAGATCCATCCAGTTGTAGACTTGGATTTGGATTCTACATTGTTCCAGGTTGCGTCACTATATCCTTCTATAACAGCAGGATATCCTTTATAAGATAAACCATAATCAATGGTCCCTTTTAGATACGCTAGAACTCTGGAAATAGCTTTCCAATGTTCGTAACCTGGATTACTCGTAAATCGACATAACACACTAATGGCATGTGCAATGTCAGGTCTGGTGCAATGCATAGCATACATAAGACTCCCAATAACACTAGAGTACTCAAGTTGAGAAATGGTACGTCCAGTGTTCTTTAGTAATTTAATACTAGGATCTAGGGGAGTTGGGGCTGGTTTGTCATTATAATGACCATACTTTTTAAGGAACATCTCAATATAGTGAGATTGGGTTAGTAATAACTCCCCCTCTTTCCTTATGATTTTAATTCCTAGAATTACGTCAGCCTCACCTAGATCCTTCATATCAAACTTAGAGGATAGAAACCTTTTAGTTTCATTTACACATGATATATTAGAACCAAATATTAGCATGTCATCAACGTATAAACATATTATAACATCACCGGTATTATCCGATTTGCTATAAATACATTTATCAGCATCATTAACAATGAAGCCATATGACAATGCTATCTTATCAAACTTCTCATGCCATTGCATAGGAGCTTGTTTCAGGCCATAAAGAGATTTTACCAATTTGCAAACTTTCTTTTCTTGGCCAGGGGTTTTAAAACCTTCTGGTTGTTCCATATATATCTCTTCCTCTAAATCTCCATTTAGAAAAGCGGTCTTTACATCCATTTGATGTACGACCAATTTATGAGTGGATGCAAGTGCTATTAGACAACGTATAGAAGAAATGCGAGCAACAGGAGCATAAGTATCGAAATAATCTACTCCGTGTCTTTGCTTATATCCCTTAGCAACTAATCTGGCTTTAAACTTATCAATGGATCCATTTGTATTCAACTTTTTCTTGAATATCCATTTACATCCTATTGGTTTAGCACCAGGAGGTAAATCAGTCAAAACCCAGGTTTGGTTAGACAATATGGAGTTCATTTCATCATTGATAGCATCTTTCCAAAAATTGGAATCTCTGGAATTCATAGCTTCAGAATAAGTCTTAGGATCATTATCGACGTTCATTACATATCTAGTTACATTAAGGACTTCGTCCTTACTACCTTCTATAAGATATGTTATGAAGTCAGGACCGTAGTCCTTCTCTATTCTCGCTCTTTTACTTCTCCTTTGTTCAGTACTGTGATCTGGTACTGATACCTCCTTGTTGTTTTGAGCAGGAGCATACTCATCATCATTGACATCATTAGTCGTATCAGGACTAGATGACCTCAATGGAATCTCAACAGTTTGATTTTCAAAAAATTCTACATCTACTGATTCTATAATATCTAAGGTGTCAAGCATTAATAATCTATAAGTTATACTAGCAAGAGAATAACCTATAAAAGCACATTTAAAAGCTCTATTTCCTAACTTTGGTCGTTTGGGGTCTGGTTTTCTAACATATGCTAAACAACCCCAAACTTTTAATCTATTTAAATTAGGTTTTCTATTAAACCATAATTCATAAGGGGAAATATTATTCTTTTTAAGTGGTACTCTATTTAAAATATAACAAGCAGATAACATAGCATCTCCCCACAAATTATTAGGTAAATTAGAACTAATAAGCATGGCATTAACCATCTCTACTAAAGTTCTATTTTTTCTTTCAGCGACACCATTTTGTTGTGGTGTATAAGGGGCAGTGCATTGGTGAATTAAACCATGTTGTTTACAAAACAACGTGAACTCATTTGAGAAATATTCACCACCACGATCTGAATGTAATACTTTAATTTTAACTCCTAATTGTGTTTCAACTTCTGCTTTGTAAATCTTAAATTTATCAAACGCTTCATCTTTTGTTTTCATTAGATAAACATAAGCATATCTAGTATAATCATCAATAAATGTGATATAGTATTGGTTACCACCATAGGTGATATGACTTTTTAGGTCACCCACATCACTATATACCAAATCAAGCAAACCGGTTTTCCTTTCTATGGATTTGAAAGATTTTCGGTGTATTTTTGCTTGAACACAAATTTCACATTTAGAGATAGAATTGAAATCACAATCAGAAATTAATCCTAACTTATGCATATTTTTAAGGGAATTATAATTAACATGTCCTAACCTACTATGCCATAAGCTAACTGAATCAACAATATAAACTAAGGATTTCTTTATTAGATTCATCTTAATCATGCCGTTACAAGAGTATCCCTGTCCAATGAATTTGCCGTTCTTGGACAACACTAATTTATCAGACTCATACACCATCCTGAATCCTCCTTTGTTAAGAAGGTATCCAGATATCAAATTCTTACAAATGTCTGGTACATAAAATACATCGACTAAAGTAAGAACTTTCCCAGAGGTGAGTGGTAGTTCTATAGTGCCCTTTCCCATTACTTTACTCGGAACCTTGTTCGCTCCAGTAACTTCATTTGCTTCTCCATTTTCTTCGTAGGTCTTGAATAGACTACGGTCTTTGCAAATATGAATGGTTGCTCCAGTATCAAGCCACCAATCATTATCTATACCACTAACGGAGTTTGCCTCTTGTACTACAGCCACAAGCGAGTCTTCGACCATATTCACCTTTTGTTGTTTCTTCCGCAGACGGCAGTCTCGGGCATAATGGCCGGGCTTGTTACAGAAATAACAAGCGCCTTTCTTTTTGTTGTTCTTGGGATGACCTTTTTTCTTAAACTGTGTCTCATTCTTAGGCCTTAACTTGTCAGTTATTTCAACATTATTAACCTTCGTATGAGACTCAGTTTGCGGATTATCATCTAGTTCGCGTTTACGAGAGTCTTCTTCTATACGAAGATGACGCTGTAAACCATCTAAATCATAATCCGCTTCCGCATGTTTCAATTTTTTCTTATAATCATTCCAAGAGTGAGGAAGTCGAGAAATTATTACCCCAACAACAAAAGATTCAGGGAGATCGATACTAGCATCTTTAAGTTGATTTACCAAAAGTAAGATTTCACTTACTTGTCCCACTATGGACTTATTCTCGATCATTTTGAAATCCATAAAATTACAAATAAGAAATTTCTTATTACTTGCCTCGGATATACGGTATTTGCTCTCCAGTGCAGTCCAAAGTGCTTTAGCAGTTTCTAGGCTTCGATGTGCGTTGTACACAGAAGTTGACAATGCATTCAGGATGTGCCCTCTACATAGGAAGTCGTCTTCTTTGCGTTTGGCACGTTTCAGTTTCAGCGCATCATCGTCCTTGTCAGTTTCTTCTGGAATCTCCTCCAATCCGTCTTCCAATATATAGAACAACTTGACGGTGATCAAGAAGAACTTCATTGTCTCTTGCCAGCGAGTGAAGTTATCCCCGTCAAACCGCTCCAATCGAGTCAAATGTTGATTCATCACTTGCAACGCGCTCGAACCTTCCATGGTTGGAATATCGTCTAAAATTTGTTGGTAATTTTGCGGTTCGAGATGATGGAGACAGCGATGAAAACTGTACTACGGACTTGAAGGATCTAGGAGTAGATTCTTTTAGACGATAGTTCAACCCACCACGTACAATCGGGTATCGAACTATAGCCTTCAGGATTCAATCAAGCCCTCAAACAGTGTAATCGGATTCAAGAAATGTACGGTTCTTGATCCGACCAAGAACACTTTGTATATAATCTCTGAGTTGATGCAAGTAGCAAGAAATTGAATGAAGAAAGAAGAAGAATAGATTAGCAACGTTTCTGGTTTGCAACGGCCGAGGGACGTTACAAAAACTGAGTAGAGAACTGTTTTGCAACAGTTTCTGGACGCTGCTAATTTCTGGAAGCAGAAGCCTTCGTAACAGAGAAAAGCGCTACGAAAACTGGAAGGAAGAAAGTAATTTTGCAACAGCCCTGGGTGTTGCTATTTATAGGCAACAAATGGATGCTTCCATTTGTTAACAGCCGCGTCCGTACCCGTTTGAAACATCGCGCCCGTATCCGTTCGTTTGAACAGATCTGACCGTTTGCTAGCGTCTTCCGCCAAGAAACATGTCCGCAAATACTATTCGAATTTCGAATAGTTCTGGGTCCTTAACGGGCCGAACTTGGCCCATTTACTGTTTGCAGATCCGGTCCAAAATTATATCGTTTGGACCCGGAACCCGGAACCCGGAACCCGGAACCCGGAACCCGGAACCCGGAACCCGGAACCCGGCCCGGAACCCGGCCCGGCACCCGGAACCCGGCCCGGCACCCGGAACCCGGAACCCGGCACCCGGAACCCGGCCCGGCACCCGGCCCGGCACCCGGCCCGGCACGGTCGGTCGGACGGCGGCGGCGGCGCGCGTGTGGAGACGGTGCATGGTCTCCCTCCTCACAACGGAGCAAGCTTTGGGTGCCCAAAGGGCCCAACCCTTCACTTGAGAAACATCTATATAAACATAGCTTTCTTCTTCTTTCCTATGGTGTGGGACAATAGTTCCCCTCCTTCTTCTTCTTTCCTTCAAAACAAAACTAGAGGCCAAATGTTGAAAATATCCAACATAGGTCTAATTCTTCTATAGTCCACAAGATTTATTGCTGGTAGAAGTATAAAAACATAGATAGAAAAGTGAAATTTGGTTCAGGTCCTTTGTTCAAATTTTATATATATAAAAAAATATCCATCCATCTTGGTTATATGTTCAAAGTCTTTGTATTTTTCACTGCAAATAATTATGCCTCATTTCAACTACAGATTTTTTGTGAAAATATTAGTTTGAATGTTTTGGTTTCAACTACAAGTTTGAGCAGCTGTTTTGAGTGTAGCAGATCAATATTCAGTATCTGAAAAAAGAAGTTAGATTTGATAGTAATTGAAAATAAAATATTACAATGTCTGTTTGAACGTAATATTGAATTGTTGATACCTGTATATGCACCTGTACATGTAGACTAGTGAAAGGTCTTCTCTCTAGATAGTAAAAACAGTAATCCAACATGATATAAAGTTTTTTTTTCTTCTGTATATGTTAATTTGTGAAAATTTCAGGTCCATAGTGTTCTGAAGCAATTAGTAAGAAAATCAATTGAAGAGACCCAGGTAAGACTAGACTAGAAAAATACAGTCCTACTCTTATTTCCTTTCAATAAAAGCTTAATAATCTTATACCGAATGTTTCACTTAAAATCAACAGGAACTGAGAAGATTTCCAACTTTCCAAACTGAATTATCGGCCGCAACATCAGAAGCTTTAGAAAGATTCCGTGAAGACGGCAAAAAGACAACACTTCGACTTGTAGACATGGAAGCTACATACCTAACAGTAGATTTCTTCCGGAAGCTTCCTCAAGAAATGGAGAAGGGTGGAAATCCCGCTTCCATGGAAAAGGGTGGCAACCCTTCTTCTAATGCAGCTCTGGACCGATATGGGGATGCTCATTTTAGGAGGATAGGATCTAATGTATCATCATATATCGGAATGGTATCCGATACACTACTGAATACCATCCCTAAAGCAGCTGTATATTGTCAAGTTCGTGAATCTAAGTTGTCTTTGCTTAAACATTTCTATACTCGGTTGGCTCAGAAGGAGGTACCATACTCTTCCTTCACTTCATTGTCATATATCTAGTCTAGCTTATATGTTTTAGTTTGGTTATATGTTGCTTATTGAATTTAAATGATATATGCAGCCGAAACAACTGGCAAATATGTTAGACGAGGATCCTGCATTGATGGAGCGCAGACTGCAGTGTGCGAAGAGGCTAGAATTATATAAAAATGCAAGGAACGAGATTGAATCCGTATCGTGGAGCAAATGAGAATATAATTCTGAATGATGTCTCATTCTGTGTATATCAAGTTAGATGAATATGCATTCATATGTATTGTTCACTGACTTAGATCCCTAATTTTGTATATTTTAGCTATATGATACGAGTGTTACCACAACATTTTTTATATTGTTAGATCAGTATGATGGTATATTGTTGCCAATGGACCGATCTGCTTGCGGTTTTATTTAATGAACTTTTGTAAATGCTTAGTAGGTTGATTGGATCAAGGCGACTTCCGTGAATGATTTGTACAAAACCCTATATATAGCGTGCTATCGTAAATTTGGTACTTGGTTATGCGCGGGTTGACTGACCAATAAAGAACATAGTTGGATATAATGGTTTATTACACATTTACTCTTCGTAAATTTTTGGTTTTGACAACATCATCTTCAAAACGGATAATTCAAGTGTTAGAAATGTAGAATGTAGGGATGCCTTTTATAAACAAATGAAGAGCCTACTCGATGTCCTGTTTTAGCAGGAAACTGTTGAAAACTATAGGTATCGTTAGCTTGGACAGTGTTGCAACAGCAAATCAAATGATTTCTTTTTTGTGTTTTCACGTACCAAGCAAATCTCCAACCTTCATTTCTAATATATTTATGTAGTAACTATTAGAAAATAAAGAAACAGAATTATCTTTGTTATAGAACTGAATGATTACAATGTAATTCAATGTTTGTAATAATGTACAAACAAAAGTTTTTATATGTACATAAACGGGCTGAAAAATAAGTCCAAACATTAGCAATCCGAAACAAAGAAAAGAGTGTATCTGGTCCATTGAAATGGATGACTCTGATGCAAAAAGAGAACAAATAAGGTTAAGTGAGTTTTGTGTTTTCTCAGAACCGATATCTTATTTCCCCCTTTCCATTGCGGCTAGGGTTTCTTCCTGCTGCTCAAATTCCTTCGTCATGTCTTCTATGCACAATTTGGTTTTTAATCTTTCAAAATATTTACGAGACAAAGCTTTCGTAAGTATATCTGCTATCTGACAAGTAGCAGGAAGATGATTAACTTCAAGCTTTCCTCTCGCAACTTGTTCTCTGACAAAATATAAATCAATCTCTATATGTTTCGTCCTTGCATGGAGAATTGGATTGGCGGAGAGAGCCACCGTGCTGGAGTTGTCACACCAGATGGTGGCTTTATGCTGAGATCCGAACCCTAACTCTTTAAGTAGAGATTCTATCCACATCACTTCAGCTGTGGCTGAAGCAACACTCATGTACTCTGATTCAGTGCTTGAGCGAGATATAGTGGGCTGCTTTTTAGCACACCAAGAGACTGGATTTCCTCCCAGAAATATACACTGTCCCGTGGTTGATCTTCTATCATCACAATCGGACGCCCAATCAGCATCTGCAAACCCTTGAATAGATAAGTTTTTGCCTTTCTTTAGCTTAATTCCTTGAGTTGCAGTTCCTTTTAAGTATCTGAGTATACGCTTTACAGTTTTCCAGTGTTGATCTAATGGATTCTGCATAAATTGGTAAACTTTATTTACAGAAAATGATATGTCAGGTCTAGTAACTGTTACATATTGCAAGGCACCCACTATACTTCGGTACTGTTTAACATTATCAATTGGTTCTCCAATGTATTTAGATAAATGTAAATTTCTTGTCATAGGTGTTGGCATTAGCTTAGCACTACTCATGTTTGCCCTGTTTAAAATTTCAGCTATATACTTTTGTTGGCATAACATGATTTCATTATCAGTAGTTCTGATTGCCTCTATGCCTAAAAAATAATGCAATTTACCTAGATCTTTAATAGAGAAGGTCTTATCCAGGAAGTTAATAACATGTTTAATCTCATCATCATTGTTTCCTGTTATTATAAAATCATCTACATATACCAAAATATAAATAGTACATTTTTCATTTATTTTGGTATAAATAGAATTATCAGATTTACATACCTGATAACCCATTGAAAGTAAAGTTGATTTTAACTTTTCATACCAGACCCTTGGTGCTTGCTTTAAGCCATAAATTGCCTTATGTAGCTTGCATACCAGATCCTTGCTGTTATTCTGAATGTATCCTTGTGGTTGCTGCATATAAACTTCTTCTTGCAAATCACCATTTAGAAATGCATTGTTAACATCAAGTTGCCTAATATCCCATCCATAATATAAGGCTATTGTCAGAATTATTCTTATAGATGTTGGCTTGACCACAGGAGAAAATGTTTCTGAGAAGTCAAACCCATATTGTTGGGTGTAACCTTTTGCCACAAGTCTGGCCTTATATTTGACTTTTCCTTCTCCTGGTAGATCTTTTAACCTATACACCCATCTGCTGCCAATTATATTTTTGTTGGTTGGTTTAGGGACTATGCTCCAAGTATTATTTTTAATTAGAGCTTTGTATTCTTCATCCATAGCTGCTTTCCACTTGTCACATTTACTTGCTTCCTCAAAACTTGATGGTTCCTTATAGTTAATATGTGCAGTATAAACTTTTGGTTTAAAAATACCATGTTTAGACCTAGTAACCATGTGATGTCCTTTCTGAACAGGTGTATCATCACTGCTATTTGATGAAGAGCTGCTAACTTGATCATTATCCTGATTTGTATCATGGATGTCTTCATCTTCATGAACAGCTTCACCAGAACTACATGAACTCAAAATATCTCTCTGACCTGGTTCATCACTGGACACAGTGTGTTGGAGATCTGAGCTCACGCCTTGTTTATCTTTGATATTTTCAGAACTTTCTTTCTCCCATACAAGTATGGGTGAAAGAAACTTCTTGGCACTATAAACCTTTTGTGTGACTTTTATGTCTGAACTAGTGGAGGGAAAAATATGTTCATTAAATGCAACATGCCTTGATATAATTATTTTACCTTCATTAGTCAGACATTTATAGCCCTTTTGACTGGTAGCATATCCAAGAAAGGTACATGGTAAAGATCTAAAACTCAATTTATGTTTATTATATGGTCTAGTATATGGAAAACATAAGCAACCAAAAGTTTTGAGAAAAGAGTAATCTGGTTTGGTTTTATGCAGAAGTTCTAATGGAATTTTTATTTTTCAAAACTTTTGTAGGCATTCTGTTTATAAGATAAACAGCAGATGTAAAAGCATCTGGCCATAACTTAAGTGGCATAGATGCATGTGCAAGTAATGTCAGACCTGTGTCAACAATGTGTCTGTGCTTTCTTTCTACTAAACCATTTTGTTCAGAGGAATATGGACAGGTAATTCTATGATTAATTCCTTTTTCAGAAAAATACTCTTTCAGATTTTTAAACTCAGTACCCCCATCTGTTTGAATGGTTTTGAGTTTATGATTAGTTAAATTTTCAACTTGAGTGATAAAATGAATGACTGCATTCTTGGTTTCAGATTTGGATTTAAGCAGTAAAATCCAAGTGTATCTAGAATAGGAATCAACAAATGAAATGTAGTAATTCATTCCATAATCAGAGTTGACTGGTGCAGGACCCCATAGATCAACTGCAACCAGTTCAAGTGGTTGATTATACTTGGTTATGGAATTGTTAAAAGGTAATTTGTGACATTTTCCTAACTGACAAGAAGCACAAATATATGGTAATGATATATCTTTGAATTCAACACCATTATCTTTCATAATACTCTTAACAATAGCTATACTAGGATGACCCAGTTTACAGTGCCAAATATCAAAGTTGTTATCAATACAATCAACCCTATCATCACTCTTTGAATAGTTACACCAAATTTCTTTCTGTCTTGGTTCACTGTTTTGGTACAGATTGAATTTATATAGTCCATTTTCCATTTTACCCTGTAACAAAATTGTTTTACTAGTCAGATCTTTAACTAGACAGAAATTTGGATAAGATTCAAAGTACACATGATTATCCTTAGCAAACTGAGATACACTAATCAAATTCTTCTTAATATGAGGAACCCTTAATAGGTTATTTAAGTGTAAATCTCTCTTGCTATTAAATTTTGCACTGCCTATATGAGTAATTTTCAAAGATTTACCATTACCAATGTAAACAGATTTTGTACCTTTATACTCCTTGTTTCCAAGATTAAGATTCTCTAGACTGTTAGTGACATGATTTGATGCTCCAGAATTAGGATACCAGTCTTCATATATTGAATCATCTGACTTGATTTGTGAATCAGTATCACTGTGATTCCTTGAATTGCCACCTTGACTTTTTGAATCAGTTTGAGTTAAATTCACATTTGGACCTTTCTGACTGTTATTGGTTTGTTGATTCAGAACAAAGTTCTGATCAAACCTGAAGTAGCATTTAGAAGCAACATGCCCTGGTTTTTCACAAATTTGACACTTGATTCTGTTGTTTCCAGTCCATCTTCCTCTGCCTCTTCCTCTAAAACTTTCACCACCTCTTTGACTTGTTCTATTGTACTGTCCTCTGCCTTGACCTCTTCCTCTGTTGGATGTGAAGTTTATTGAGAATTCTGAACTGTTTTCCTTTTTCTCTTCTATTCTGCCTTCTTGGGACAAAAGAGCTGAATTAACATACTGTAGACTTGGTAGAGTTTTCTTTGACGAGATTACTGTAATGAGAGATTCATAATTTTCATCAAGCCCTCCTAAAATAGTTAAAATTTGTTCAGATTCGGAAATTTTATGCCCAGCAGTAGCAAGTTTATCACAGTAACTCTTGGCTTTAGTAAGATATTCTTGCATTGTCATATTTCCTTTCTTTAGATTCTGGAATTGCTTCCTATAGTGCATGACTCTTGCAGCTGTTTGTGAGTTGAAAATTTGTTCTATAGCTTCCCATATATCTTGAGATGTTTTACATCCAACTATTTGAGACAAGATGCTGATACTAACTGATGACATTAACCAAGAGGAAATGAGACTATCTTGTTTCAGATAATGACTATATTCTGGATTTGCTGCAACATTATCTTTATCATCATTTACCATCTTTGGTGGTATGATCAATGTACCATTTATATATTCATCAAGCCCATATCCTCGAATTGCAGTTTCAATCTGATATTTCCATAGTAAATAGTTATCTTCATCTAACTGAACTGCTAATTGTCCCTTTGGTTTAACAATTGACAGGGTTTCTTTGACAGTTTGAGATTTTTTTCTGACTGCAGGTGATGTAGTTGCAGAGTTATCATCATCTCCAGCCATATCTTTATTTCTTGGCGAGGCAGATATAATCTTGCAGCCAAGAAAACAAGGATTTACACAGAAAGGAGTTGTAGTTTATCAAGAATATGATTCTTGACAAACTATAATGCAGAAAAATGCAAAAGAGGATCGAATCTGAACAGAAAAGATGGAAAGAGAAAAAGATCAAGAAAAGGTATCACCAAAAATCAGATGATGAATTTCCTGATCAAGGCTGAGAGTAATCGAAGGGGGATGGACATACCTCCTTCCAAATATGGCTCGATGATGATCTTCAGGCTAAATTCTGATGATAAGTCGTTAGACTTCAAATCTGCTCTGATACCATATTAGAAAATAAAGAAACAATGTTTGCAGAATTATCTTTGTTATAGAACTGAATGATTACAATGTAATTCAATGTTTGTAATAATGTACAAACAAAGGTTTTTATATGTACATAAACGGGCTGAAAAATAAGCCCAAACATTAGCAATTCGAAACAAAGAAAAGAGTGTATCTGGTCCATTGAAATGGATGGCTCTGATGCAAAAAGAGAACAAATAAGGTTAAGTGAGTTTTGTGTTTTCTCAGAACCGATATCTTATTTGTAACAGTTAAAAAACTAAAATAAAGTAAACGTGTGAATTTCAAGAGACACATAGAACCGAGTGGGGTCAGTCCACAATCACAATGTTGTACTTCACAACGTTTGGAATGGAACCTTCTATGGTTATCTCCAACAACAAACAAACAAAGTGTTCAAAGTTTATGTTCACTTGATCTCTAACAGAATAGTTACACGTGAAGATTAGGGGTTAGTTTACCGTTTCGATTCAAGAAGATGAACCGCGGTTGTAAGGTTTTCAAAAATAAATCCGTGGATGTTTAGTTTTAGTTCTGCACGTTTAGCCCAAAATCATCATTTACAACACTATTATGGCGTTTTAGTTTTATTAATTTCATCAAAATGTTGTTTTCATTGTTAATTTTTTTAAGAGTATAATTGTTGTGTTTTGGTTCGAGTTTAATAATTATAGTGTTTAGAATTCATAAATACTTTGGTACTTAAACAAAAACGCGAACAGTAACTAGTATGCAAACATAAATCGATAGCTAGACACAAATCAATACAAAATAGTTCTTAAAAAAGTGATACAAGGACAAAACATTGTACTTAAAATTAACTACATACATGAATTGTCGATCACTATCTGCATTCCAAGTATCATCCATAAGGTCTTTCGTTGTCTATTATGTAGTGCTTCATTGCGCAATACAAGTGGTTGATAAACTGAATGTTGTAATCTTCACCAATTTGATAGACGTTCTTCTTAAAATATTATTGACACATCTTGAATACCCTTTATAACAGTAATCTAAATGTCATTTGTACCTTTTTCGTTTTTAACGATTATGTCACGTAGAATTATACATACAAACATGACCATAGTCATTATTGATCGCTTTCGAAATTCAATTGATCTATTAATCGATGCAGACTAGCTTAAAGCATGCCAAAAGTTATTTTCATATTTTTCTTCTGAGCTTCCTATATGCAACCAAACTTTGGTTGCTTCGATGTCACTGATTTGAAAGTGTCTTCATTGGTGCTTCAGTTAGCATGTATCCTGTCTCTAATATAATATTTGTCTTCGTAGTGGTCTTGGCCAACCGTAACATCATCAACTTTACAGACCCGAAAATGAATGTCAATGCTGCTACGGTCATAAGCAACATTATTTTTTATCGACTGAAGTGAGTTCGGTATATTTATGAAGAACAGTATAAGCAAACAAAGCAGCTACAATATTTACATCACATATAAACCAACATAATGTTCATTACATGCTTTTTCTTATTAACTCTCAAAGCCGTGTCCAAGCAGGAGTCAACGGTAGAAAATAACATAGCATAATGTTGAACCGACATATGATGATGTCGTCCCGAACTCTATACACTGTGGAAATAAACAACCTTTATTAACTAACAAGGTCTCCTACTCTTTCTTCGGCCCTCGTCCTGCGTCATCTAAAGGAACCTGGCTAAACTATAAACTGAACATACTCAAATGAGCACTCATGTATTTATGGAGAAAACAATAATAAGAACACGAGTCGAACATAAGTCCGGTATAAATAATATATTACCCAAAGACAACATGTAATGAGACCACGTCAGACAATACGTAATTGGTTTTCTTCTCACTATTCACAAAATCGCATATCACAAACCACTTTTTACAAGCTATAAATCACATTTAGTTTAATCTCGAAACTCCTCAGTTTCTCCCGTGCGTACTGCACAGCCCCATTGTGAGAAAGTACATCTTTCATCGTTTTCTTCCGAAGTGCATCCCACACAGTTTGGCCTACTCAATCGTGCTACATGATACATTCTTGCGCATGTCATTCCTCTTACTTTACACTGCAAATAATCAACCACATACAGTTCATCTTATTTTAACTGCAAAGAATCAGCCACGTGCAGTTGCAAAAACGTCCAACCCGCCCGAACATCCCACGTCCTTTCGAAAGTTGAATGTCTCTCTTCATCTTACCAAGGTGTGCATTCGAGTTAGCATCCCCACTCAGCGTCGATATCCCTTGCAAACTCGCATTCTAGTGCAGGTTCTTCCTTCACTTAGTCCTCCTGGGCTCCCTGAGCGTTACCTAACCTTTATGTATTAGGTTTCAGTTTCACATTCATTTCGGCGTAGTACATCTCTGCCCCTTTCGTATTGCGGCGTAGTATGACTTACTCATATTGTGATGTGGTACTTCTCTGTCACTTTCGTATCACAGCGAGTACATCCCACCTTCTTTCGGCCCCGTGCCTTCACTCAGATGTCGCAACAACTTTGTCGTTGTTCCATACAATGCCTTTTCCAGTGCAGTTCTATCATTTGCCTTTCAACTTAAGGCTCTTTACTAGATTGTGTCTTTGGCAGTGCTTCTCTACGCAATATTAACCCTATCTCGAAAGTCAATACGCTCCTATGGTAGTTCACTACCATTGGCCCTAAGGATTTAGTTTATTTTCTTAATGTTAGGCCGCCACCTTCGCCCCGCCTCGGACCAAGTCTAACATATATGTTATGAAGAAATCGGGCCGGATAGCAGTGGATATGTGAGTGAATTTAAAAAATAATAATCCATTTTTAGATCTTACTGGCCTATGATGTTTAAATTATTTTAGATTTAATCTAAATAATTTTAAATAAAATCTTTATTTTATTTCATTTGTTTATACAAAAGATTTGATTTTATTAGTATAACACACACACACACATATGCATGCATGCATGCATGCATGTATGTATGCGTAATATATGTGTATAATGTACGTGCAACATATAGAAGTGTACATGGTTTAATGTGCCCATATATAAGTACTGTGATTTACATCACAACAAATACATTTGTCCATCTTTTTACATATTTGTTGTCTACAATTAATTTATTATTTATATACATAAATACATATGTATGTGTGTATATAAAATATTTATATATGTTAATTTTGTTTGTTAAAAATTGTTGACCAATTCAAAAGATTTGAATTAACATCTAAAATGTCTTAAGATAATTTTAAATTTAAAAGCTAGATCTAGGTTTAAGGGAATAATCTATTTGAAATTTTAAATTCAAATTTCAAATGTGGATATAACTAAATACATATACACACACACATATGTATGTATGTATGTATGTATGTATGCACGTATGCATGTATGCATATAATTTTAAATAAACATTTAAAACATTTTATTTTTAATTTTGAAATTTATTTATGAACTATTAATTAGTAATTATAAATCATATATGTTCATATTAAAAAAAATTAATTCGACCGAAACATTTTATAGGTATTTTTTTCAAATGCAAACCGATGTAGATGTATATTAAAATTAATTTTTTAGTAAACAAATCCATATGGGTTTGTTAATTTTTTTGGAATATATATCCATACGGATTTATATTTAAAATAATTTTTTTAATACATAATAATTTAAAATATATTTATAATTATTGTTTATATTTGGTATTTAACTATAGATATCAATGCATATAAAAAATTGATTTTGAATATATATATATATATATTCATAAATTAATTTGTATGTATTATATATACATGGTATTCTAATTTGAAAATGGAAATTTTAATTTTAAAATTGTAAAAACATTTTATTTTTCGAATGGCCAAAAAGAACTTTATGTATATATTATATGAATACAAATAATTTTAATTCAATTTAAATGTATGTGTATATGTATGTAATTAGACAGCAAGTGTATATATAAATTCGTAATAATATAGAGGTCTAATCTACACATGGATACAAATATAAATGAATATATATATATATGTGTGTGTGTGTGTAGAAAATAGTATAAAATATATCAGAATATAAAAACTAGGATTAGCACCTTGAATATTGAATGAACTCCTTCTAGATCCAATTTATGCTCCTTTAGAAAGTGCAGCTGACTATTGAGAATACCGCTAACAAGAAATAGATTTATTTGATTCGAATTTGAGTTGGAAATGAAAAGGGAGACCCCTTGAGATTTGTGTCCAAGAGAGGCAGGGGCGGAGGCTAAAAGTAAAAAAATGAATGTTGGATAATTTATATGGCAACATGAAGGAGCAAATGGAGGAGATCTAGATCTCCTTGTTTACCTCTTCATTTTGCCAATTCAAAACCAGATATTTCAAATAAATATCTCTTCCCTCCCCCACTCGTATGGTCGGCCTAACCATGGGCTTAATGGACCTATTGATGTTTCCAAATCCAATCAACATTCATTCATTTTAAATCTAAGTTAAATATTTATCAATATCGTATATCGATGCATACATATATAACTTTTATATACATAGTTTATTAAATACCGATTCATAAAATCCAATAAAATTTAATAATTAATATTTCATAAATATTAATTAATTAATTTAATTTATAACTATTGTAATTTAATTAAATTATAGGGTATTTTGAAGCATTCAACATTACGGTTGTGCGAGATAAATGTGTAAATTCAGTTAGCGATTAAAATCAAACAATTCTAATATTGACGTTCTTATGTCACCTTTGCTTGTGTTGTGACAATTTAGGTGAATTTATCGCTTATAAATTTTTTGGTAAAAATACAATTTCACTATTTTAAGCTATACCTGATAGTAACGATTATTTACACCAATTCTCTTCGTTAAAAATCTATCTTTAGGACTTATGAAATTTGGTTTTGGTCAAAATTTCAATATCATCCACATTCAACTTGTATAATCTAAACACAAAGTCATTGGTTTAATGATAGAAACTATTATTAATCGAACTATTCCAACCAAGGACTTTGATGGACATCATAACATGATATAACTATAATCAAAGTGGGTTGTCTATATAGAAATTCAATAATACTCCCAAGTCGAGAGAATTGTGTAATATTGTCACTTCGAGATTCTCAGTTTAACCTTAGTTATATTAACCACTAGAAAACTCTCGAGTGAGTCATTCCATAGTTATTCAATACTATCAGTACATAACCTCTTGGTGACCCCAGTAACCATGAATAATATACTATCCAACATTTGAAGAGCGTTACGTACTCTAGTCTTAATGGATGTATCGATGTCCTGTCTCAAAACGTCTTGATTAGGAATATTTAAAACAATATGTTATTTCATTGTGATATGTAACGCCCCATTATATTCAACATCTGAAATCAATTGCAACCGCCACAATATATGACTGCAACTAATTTCTAATATTAAAAGTAGTGGATCATTTGTTTTATAATTTAACTTCTCAAAAGTATTTTTTTGTGTTCCACTATCTTTTTACCTAACATAGCTTTTTCTATAAAACATCCTCAAAACAAATTTTCATTAAGTCAAATAATTATTTTTATATAAAGAACATTTTTGACAAATGGTGTTTGAAAAGAAAAGAAGTAAAATATTTGGTTTAAATAAATTTCTGGAGGTGTATTTTATTTGAAAAAGCTCAATTTGAAGATTGTAAAACTAGGCTATATGACATGAGATGTGAGAAGCTTAGTGATGTATTGAAATGGGAATTAATGTAATAAATATTATAAAATATTTGCATTATGGACTTAATGTTCATTTATTCTGATGATTGATTTTGTTGTGAGACTTTCTTTTATTTTCATAGTTTTAAAATTTTAAATTGTAAAACAAATGATCCACTACTTTTAATATCAAAAATTAGTTGCAATCATATTTTATGGCGTTGTAATCAATTTCAAATGTTGAAATAGTAGGACGTTACAAATAAATTTCTCATGATCACAACATATTGTAATTACTATCACGTAACATATTGTTTAAGGATTTTCTATCAAATATAGTTAAATTAAATAATTAATTAACATAATACACTACAACAAGTGTATAGTAGAAAGAAAAACACTTTTTATTTCAAATGAGATTTTATTACAAAGTTAATAATTTACAATAAATTACAGATTTCCCCTAGGGCTTACCCCTAACTCTATCACGTTACTACCCCTTACATATGTCATTATTTAATACCTCTATCCTCCACTTTTTACTAGTGACATTGTCCTTTATTTATCTATATAGAATTTATATGGGGATTTTTCCTCTAATCATTTAACATTAATTTTTCAGTATATGAATAGGTTTTGGTTTCCTACTTAATCACCTTCGACCCGCGTAGTTCTACCTTTGCTGATGACTGATTTTGACTTAGAAAATTCTTATAAAACTCCAAAAAAAATTGTAAATAGTTCATTTAGCTCATTTTTCTCATTTTTCTATTTTCTAATTATTTTCTCTTATTTATTTACTAATTATCCCCCTTTAAAAATTCATAACTATTTATTTTAACATAGGAAAATTTCCAAATTAAAACTCATTTTTAGATTCATGATTAAAACATCATATAATTTTTTTATAGCATTTCAAAATCATTAGAGTTGAAAAATATAACTAAACGCTCCATGTATAGATATTATCCCCGGATCATTTTGTACATCATTTTTTCCCATTTAATCATTAACACATATGATCTCCATCATATCAAATCAAAATCGAAATTAAACATAATGAAAATGGTAAAATGGTTTACTATTACTCACATAGACCTTTGGATAATCCTGTTTTAATCTCCTTAATTGCTTTTAGTTTGTGTTTTCTTCCTCTTCTTCTTGTTTTCTCTTTTTAGACCGCCACCATTAACATGTTTCCCAGGATTTTTATTTTATTTTTGAGTAGAATGAAATGAGGAAAGAGTCATGTTTCTTGTTCGTAATAATTTAGGTCATGGTCCTCATCCCTTTTCCCCTGTAAGTTCATTACCCTTTTTCTTGTTAAATTTATCTTTTGTAATCTTATCCATTTAATTTATCATTTAATGATTAATTCTTTAATTAATTAATTATTAACTATAAGGTGTTACAGGCTTCCCCCTTAAAGAAATTTCTCCCTCAAAATTCAACTAAGGTACGGTAGTGATTAACAACTCATTTCATGCTTAATCTAGCTTACCCACATAAGTTCCCCACTCATGTGTTAGCAATAATTTACCAGTGCATATACTAACACAAAACAATCAGCCGTAATACTAATACATTTTAAATTCGGTTTACAACAATACTAAGCTAACACATATGCTAGGCTAAAACAAACAATTTCGGATAAGTTCTCTTAACTTTATCCTTTGTTTCTTATGTACAATCCTCTCGATTCTCACTCCACTGGGCACATACTGGCTTCACTTTCTTATTCCAAAGTTGTTTTTCATCCCGGTCCACTACTCAAACTGGTTTGCTCACGTAGATCATTTTTGGCTCTATGACCCGGTCATCTACTGCTCTCGGGCTTACTACTATTTTTGGGTTTCTAACACACTTCTTCAAATGTGATATGTGAAACATATTATGGATCCCTACAAAAGTTTTGGTAGTTCTACCCAATATGCTACCTTTTCGACCTTCTCCGCAATCAGAAATAGATCTACATATCTGGGCGCTAACTTCCCAGCTTTCCCAAAGTGCATCACACCTCACATTGGCGAAAAATTCACAAACACATGGCCACCTTCTGTGAACTCTAGTTCTTTCCTTCTCATGTCAGCATAACTCTTCTGCCTAGATTATATTGCCTTCATTCTAGTCCGGATCAGCTCTATTTTCTCAATAGCATCCTTAACTACATTTAGTACTCACACAAGCATATTCCCCATCTCTAACCAACATGTGGATGACTTACATGGCCTTCCATACAATACTTCAGATTGTGTCATCCCAATACTCAAGGAACCGGACTAGGATGCAGCAGGTAAATAAGGTAGATTTCATAAAAAGAAAATCATATTTTGGGATCTATTAGGTCAATGAAGTCATAAGTAAGAAGTAGATCCAATCTAATTAATTTAAATAAAATGATATTTTATTTAGCTGTCTACAATTCAATTAATTGATGAATTTAATTAAACTGATACAATATAATATATAATTATACCAGTATATATATTTGTGTATAACGTGAACATGCAACATAACATAAGGTGTACATGGTCAAGTGTGTATATATATTAAATACTGGGATTTATGTCTAATATATATATATATATTTATTTATTTATCTCTTACATCTATGAATTATTGCCTGAATAAAATTTCATAATATATATATATATAAATGTAATTTTCAAAATAATGATTAATATTATTTATAAATAGATATGGCAAAATTTTGAATGTCTTAAACTGCAAAATTATGTGTGTGTGTGTATATGTATGTATGTATAAATATGTAACATGTGTATGATATATATATGTATGTATGTATGTATGTATGTGTGTATATATATGTTTCAACAATGTATTATATGTTCGTGAATATATGTTTCAACAAAAATAAAATTAAATTTTTTTAAGTAGAAAGTAATCATTTAAAATTTATAAAATAAAATATTCAAATATATATATATATATATCAATTTAATACACACACATGATTAAAATTAATTCGGTTGAGAACCTTTTATCATAAATAATGTAACACCCCAAAAATTTAAGTGGAAATTTAATAAAAGAATTAAATTTAAATATAATAAGGGTAAAAATGGTTCATAAACGTCCGAATTTGGCTATGAAACTTGCCCAATTGTGTTCATAGCAATTATTTAGATAACTTTTATATATAATGTTTCAAGATCGGAGTTAAGATGATGAATTTATTAACGTTTTAAATTTCAGAATAAAAAATAATTGAGTAAACAAAATTTGGAAATAAATATTAATAAATAAGGAAACCCACTGGTTGACATATAAATTGGGAGCGGTCGGTTGGTCATGTTATAGCAGCAAGGGTTTGGAGTGGCCAACAACCCGGATTTGATCGTATTTTTTTTCAAGGCTTGAGATTATATCGTATCTTTTGGAGAACCGATATTTGTTTGCTTGAGATTTGATCAAGCAGAGATATAGCGACCAAAGGAGATTCTAGGCATATCTCAAAGGGAATAGTTTTGGCTTGAGGTAAATGGGTTCATTGTCAATTACATTATTTACATACAATTAATTTTAGTATACACTATTTGATTTAGGTTGTTAGAAATCAAATTAGAAACATTATTTAATAGAATTGGAAATTTAATAGTTCTTATATGAATATGATTCCTCTTTTCCAACTAGATTTGACTAATGTTAACCTATAAATTAAGAAACTGATAAATATGAATATACCCCTTTTTGTCAAATTGATAAGAATTAATATAACCGTTGATGTTGGTGTTAAACCTATGTTTGATTTACTGTAAATTGAAATTGAATATGAAGTGTTGACAATTATAAATCATAGATTCACAAGTTTGGTTGACTGTAATTAAAGTTGCATGTTTACTATGATCGGAAAATTAATAAACAAAAGCAATGATAATCGATAATTAAATTAAAAATAGGAAATAACGATGAGCGATCGACCTCTCACTAGAGTCAGTCGATAGCAAGTAGCCGATCGCTCCAGGAGCAAGCGGTCGACCGGTTAGCATTTTCTAAGCATAGTATAAACCTCAGCCTAAGGCCCAAGTTATAAATAAAAATAGTAGTGTATATATATTATACATATATCTGTGTATATATATATGGATGTTAGTATAAGTAGGGAAGATAATTCCCTATGTGGCGACACTAGGACGTTGTGGGACTGGGTAAATGCTAACACTGTTGATGATGCTTGATAGAGTTTGAGGCCTAGAACCAACGGTAGTACCTAGGTATCCATGGTGACATGATGTGATGTTGTGTTATTGATGGATCTCGACATGATACAATAAGAGGCATTACGTTACTATCGAGAGGTAGACATGGATGTAGCGACGATAAGACACTTCGACAAGTCGACATTGCAGGCTTCCCCTCAATGAATAACTAGGATACATATAGTCGTGGTTGTGGGAAATATAGTCCTACGGTGGAAATTGTAGGGAAACCTATGCTAAATTAGTTATGTATTGTTGTATTTGTAGGATATGTAATCCTATGGTTGGAAATTGTAGGGAAATCAAGAATAGTTTTAATAGCTATTGGCCGATCATTTGTTGTCTTGAGGTTCGATTAATTTTTTGACCCTACGTTTGAGCCTGTACAAGTCATTAGTGTAGGTGTGTATTGAGCTAAACCCCTTAAATAAAGAAACAAGTAATTCGTGAACACTTGTAGGACATCTTAGGTCACATAAATATTGCTAAAGTCAATTACATGTGATCACCATATATTAATGATGTACTCATTCATTAGGCTTTTGTCCAACCCACCCCTTTTCCTATATTTTTCCCCACCACAAGAGGACATGGCAGCAGGTGATATGCCCAACGATAGTATTGAGAGGCGAGATTGGCATCAGAGTTGTTTTTTATTTCCTATTACTCTTCATGTATTGTTTATCATATTTAGTATTATATTAGACTATTTGATGTATCTCTTTATACCATGGGTTTGACTCCATACTATTTTGAGATTGTGTTTTGGATATTTTCAGAGATGACTATCTCTAGTATTTATATTTTTCTGCCTTCCGCCGTGAGATCTGAAATTGTAGTATATCTTAGATTTTATCCTTGCATCTTTAGTCTTTGAAATCTTTAAAAAACCCTGTCAACTCGTACTTCTTGGCCCCGATGTGAGTTCAAAAGTCACCTCAGACTTTGGATCAGTGTGTTGGGAGGTGCAGGGCGTATTGAGAGAATGTACTTGAAAAGTTTTTCAAATTTTTTTCAAAAATTCTCCAAAAGGTTTTCAAGATGGGTTTCCAAAGTATATATGTGTGCGTATATATATAAAAGCTTCTCAAAAGTTTTTTTATATAAATGTAATGCAAATAAATTTTTCTCTTATTCTTGCCAACACTATCTATGGAAAAGTTGAAAATAAATTCCTAAAATCACAGATAGAAAGGATGAGCGGCCTTGTTGACTCCGGCGATGCAGTTGAGATTCCAAGTGTGAACGTCCCGATTTGGTTCCGTCGGTATCTACAAGCAAGAGGACAAGCAGAGCTTAACCCGAGGACCTACGAAGAGGGTGCCAGATGTAGTTCCTACCCACCCACCTACCGCTAATTTTGTTAAGCTATGTAAGGACTTTGCAAGCCTAGGAGGGAAGCCATATATAGGGACTGAGTCATATGTAGATTTGAGGACATGGATTCGTACTTGTGAGAGGATTTTTGGATTGATGGGTCTTAGAGATGAGGTTAAGAGATAGCTTGCCAATTAGCATTTACATAGGGAGGCTCTGAATTGGTGGGATGTGGTAATTGCTGAGGCTAATGAAGAAGAGATTACTTGGGGGAGTTTAGGAGACGTTTTGAGATGAATTTTCTATCCAGGGCTAAAGAGGGAATGCAGTTGGAGAAGTTTATTCATTTACAGGAAGGAGAGATGTCGGTGAAAGAGTATGTTAATCAGTTAAATGAGTTGGCTAGGTTTGGAATGGAGCTTATCAATACCCCTCATAAGAAGGCTCTGAAATTTGCTAAGGGACTGGATCAACCTCTTTAGGTTTTGGCCCTTAGTCATATTCCCATAGGTGCGACTTTCAAGGGATTAGTGGAGATGGCTTTGATGAATGCTATTTCCAAGGAGGAAGCGAAGGGCGAGTCTAAGAAGACAAAAGGGAAGGCACCTCGGTAGAACTAATGCAAGGATGGAATAGGATCCAGGGGAAAGATTAAGAAGTAAGAGTTGAAGTGCATGATGTGTGGTAAAAAGGAGCATTTTGCAAGGGAGTTCAAGACAGACAGTTTGAAGATTAAGTGTTATAACTGCAAGCAATACGGGCACATGAGGCGAGAGAGCCCAGCACCTCAGAAGACCTCTACCTAGGTGGTTAGCTACGCACTAGATGTTATTCCTAGCTCGAGTGCGCCTCCGGTCATGGACGAGGGGAAGAAGGTCATAATCAAATGTGTGTTAAGTTAATCCAATTTACCTATTCGTTCCTTATTTGATAAGGGGGCATCGCACTCTTTTATTTGAGTAGACTTGTGGATGAATTACACTTAGACACCAGCATAGTTATGGACCCTATAGTTATATCGAACCCTATGGGAGGATCGACTTATTTGTCTATGATATGTAAGGGTTTGAAATTTTTTATTTTGGAGATTGAGTTCGATTGCGATGATTTTGTCTTAGGATTTTTTGTGTTTGGTTTAATTTTAGGCATGGATTGGATGACAATGCATGGGGCAATTTTAGATTATGATAGGAAAGTTGTTAGGCTGGGTACTTGTAGTAAACGCTGTCTAGTGGTTTATTGCAATTCTAGAGGTTCAATTGTGTTGAATTACATATATTCATTAGACCTATCACATTACGATTTAGATTTAGTGAGTGTAGTTAAAGACTATCCATATATCTTTTCCAATGTTACTGGTCTCCCTCCCCGAAGAGAGATCGAGTTCTGAATTTATCTTGTGGAGAACGCCAGACCCGTTGCCTTGCCTTTGAGGCATATTGCTCTTAAAGAGAAACACGAGCTGAATAAGCAAGTGAATGAGTTGTTAAAGAAGGGCTTCATTAGGAGGAGTATTTCAAAGCGGGGAGCACCAGTTGTCTTTTCCAACCAAGACAGATGGTTCTCTGAGGTTTTGTGTCGATCATCGAGAGTTGAATAAGCCAATGAAGAAGAACTGTTACCTTTTGAATCGCATAGACGATATCTTTGATCAGTTGATTGGAGCGAAGGTGTTCTCACTACTTGACTTGGCTATCAAATTCCATTGATTGCGTGTAGCTGAGGACAGAATTCAGAAGACTGCTATCGTACACTCGACAAACTGTATGAGTGGTTAGTCATGCCTTCAGATTGACCAATGCACTTGTCTACTTTGTTAATTTGATGAGACGAGTTTTTAGAGGGTTTCTTAATAAGTTTGTGGTGGTATTTGTGGATGACCTATTAGTCTATTTAAAAAGCGAGGAGGAGCACAAGTTGCATTTAGAAGAAGTGTTCAATACATTCCATAAGCATAAGTTGGAGGCGAAGTTTTCTAAGTGTCACTTTTGGCGTGAGGGGGTACACTTTTTGGGACACCTTGTCTCTAAAAGTGGACTGGCGGTCGATCTTAATAAATTTGTTGCAGTATAGGATTGGCATGTGCCAAAGAAAGCCACGGAATTGAGGAGTTTCATTGGTTTGACGAGCCACTATAGGAAGTTCATTAAGGACTTTGCGAAGATCTCTGCCCCTTTGACCTACCTTACCAAGAAGAATTTAGTTTTCTTGTGGGATGCGAAGGAGGATGCTTTTGTTAAACTGATGGACACGTTGACTAGTGCATATGTTCTGGTGTTACCCGATGGCACGAAGGCATTCATAGTATATACCAATGCTTATGGACAAGATTGGGCGCGATCTTGATGCAGGAAGGGAGAGCGGTGAGCTATGCTAGTCGATAGTTGAAGGTCTATGAGAAACTATCCTTCCCATGATCTTGAGTTAGTTGCCATTGTTTTTGCTCTTAAGTCATGCAGACACTATCTACTAGGAAAGCGATTTGAGTTGTATACAGATCATAAGTCTCTGAAATATTTATTCTCCCAGAATGATTTGAACTTAAGACAACAGAGGTGGATAGAATTTTTAGCATCGTATGACTTCAATATCTCATATACTCTAGGTAAGGGCAATGTTGTAGTCGATGCCTTGTAGATAGCAGGCGACGTTGAGTCATTTGTTCTTAGAGTGGAAAAATTTAGAGTCCATTTTGACGTTCGATTTCCGACCATCATTAGATGTCATCCCTAGATTGTTAGCAGCTAGATGTGAAGCCTACACTTATGGACTACATTGGGTCAAGTCACAAGCACGACAATGAGCTCTTGGATATTTTTGAGAGGATTAGTAGATGAGATCAGTCGGGTTATTTGAGGTGTTATGCCATTGACTCGAAGGTGTGGTTATAGAGAGATGGTAGATCATGCATTCCTCTCATTATGGATTTGATTGACATGGTACTAACCGAGTCTCATCGTTCTAGGATGACCATTCATCCCAGTGGAGACAAAATGTTCTGTGACATGAAGAGAGTCTTTTGTTGGCCTGGTATGAAGAAGCATGTGGTGGAGTATGTAGCTCGATGTAGGACTTGTTAGAGGGTAAAGGCAGAGCAGAAGAAGCTGGGAGGATTGTTGCAGCCGTTGGATATTCTACAGTGTATGTGGAAGAGTATTTCTATGGACTTCGTCGATGGATTACCTAGGAGTAAGAGAGTGAATGAGAGTATTTGGGTCATAGTCGATCGACTGACCAAATGCGCTCATTTTATTCTGGTTAACAGTACGAGGACTTTTGCATCTTTTGTGACACTATAAGTGAGAGAGATCATTAGGTTACATGGAGTTTCTTATAGCATCATTAGCGACCGAGGTCCACTTTTCACCGATGAGTTTTGGAGGAGTCTACAGGAGGCTTTAGGCACTTTTTTGAGCTTGGGTATCACTTATCACCTACAGACAGATGAACAAATGGAGAGGGTGAACCTGGTGTTAAAGGACTTACTTCGGATGTGCATTGGATTTTGGAGGCTCTTGGGAGGATCACTTTCCACTAGTGGAGTTCACTACAATAACAGTTATCAGGAGATGGAACCATTCGAGGTGTTATATGAAAGGCCTTGTGCATCATCGTCTTGTTGGTGGGACATTACAGATAGGATTATTCTTGGACCGGATGTGGTAAGGGAGACATCATAGAAGGTAGACTTAATCCATAGGAGGATAAAATCCGCATAGGCCAAGCAAAGGTCTTACACTGATAGGAGACACATAGAATTAGAGTTCGCAGTGGGCGACATGGTTTTGTGAAGGTCTCACCTCTTAGGCATGTTATGAGATTTGGTACTTCGGGAAAGATAACGCCGAGGTTTTTAGGACCTTTCCCGATTACTGGTAGAGTTGGAAAGTTAGTTTATAGGGTGAAGCTTCTTGAGAAGTCAATGGGAGTACATGATGTTTTCGTGTGTCACACTTGCGGAAGTGTTTACATGATACAACCATTGTAGTCAAGCCGAGCCAGCTAGAGGAGATGGAATTAAAGAGGGAGTCACTTGTTCACTGTGTACCCACTCATATTCTTGAGCATGGTACAAAGCAACCATACAAAAAAGTTCATAAGCTTGTTAAGGTTCCGTGGGGAGACGACCTAACAAAGAGTACATGGGAGGCTGATCAGAAGATTCGAGCTACCCATCCTTAACTCTTTTTAGTATGTTTCCATTTTAGTCGAATAAGTATAGACTGTGAGGAATGCGGAATATGGATCGGCTAGGAATAACACTATAGGGGGGTGAATAGTGTTTTTAAGAAATTACTAAATCCTTTTGAGTTTATGTTAATTTGAACACAAATGTATGCAATATTCAGACACAGATATAATCACAGAAACAAACACAGATGCAGAAATTAAGTAAATGCAGTAAAGGAAAGAACACACCGAATTTTATACTGGTTCGGGGTTACCCTACATCCAGTCCCGCACAACTAAGTACGGATTTCCTTTCAAAAGCAATTCAACAATTACAACCCTCGGTTTAAAGGCTACGAGGTACACCCTCCAGAATCACAATCCTCTGGGTAGAGATACTTGATTTCCGGGGCAACAAGTTCACCCAATTGATTTCCAAGGCTACAATCACACCTTTTCTCGCTTGATTGATTTCCAAGGCTACAATCACACCTTTTCTCTCTGGATAGATTACAAAGAAGCCTATAACTCTGAATAGCACTTGGATCTTGTTGAGATAGTGATAGAGAATCAAACCAGAGATGATCTAGTTAGATTCAATGTTGATTTCGGCAGAGTAATGATAGAATTTTGATTAAGAAAATGTGGAAGAAGAAGAGAAGTGAAAAACCAGAAAATATGATCTATAATTCGTTGAAACTAACCCCTATTTATAGAAGAACAGCAGTCATGTCCATTCGTGAAAGGTTATGGCGAATAGACACTTCTTTTGAAATTCAAATTTTTGAATCTAACTGACACTATGTCGACATGGGGTACTAGGGCATGTCGACATCCCAAAGGAAATTTTAATGTTTTGTTTTTCTTTGAAAATAACCTTTATTTTATATTAAAACTATTTTAAACTTTATAAATATACTTGACTATAGATAAAATACATAGATGCATATAAGAATAATATATATAAAATTTTACTATAATTTTATATTTAAATCTAAGTATAAATATATTATAATTAAAAGATAGTTTAAAAAAATCGAAGTTTAAAAACAAGAATATTTAAGGCTAAAACATCTTTTTGAAAATCATTTGAAAAGATAATTTTTAAGGCTAAAACATTTTGAAAAACAATTTTGAAATCATTCTGAAGTAGTTTTGAAAATCATTTTGAAGTAGTTTTGCAAGCTTCTTCCTGCAGAATATCTCATCATGACTGGACTCGAGAACTTGTACAAAACCAGGATGTTCGTGGGTTTGTAAGCCACTTGTTGTAGGTTTGTGAGCTACTTGTCGTGGGTTTGTAAGCCACAAAAAAGGTAGAAATGGGTTCCATCCCAAAAGAAAAATGGAGTGAAGATTTCGGTGCTATTGTGAAGTTTTAACATAATTCTAGACTCAATACTTATCTTGAAATCTTGAACTCTTGATTATCTTGATACTCATGAGTCTTCAATCTAGATATCTTGAATCTCTATATTGTACAGTCTTCATTCTTGGTATCTGCATGGTTAAATCCTGCATATACATATATATCTAAACTATAATGTTAGTATTTATATTTTATAATCTTATTCTAAGGTTGTTGTCATCAAAACCATCAACTCATGGACTAACATAGACTACTTAGGTGTTAGGTTCTAGCTTAGTATACCTCATAGGTAGGGACCATTGGATGTTAGGAATGGTTGTGAACATGTCAATAGGACATGGTTTGGATAATGGATGCTAATAGATGTATTTATTTGTTCTTTCACACATAAAAAATATATTCTTGAGTTAGCATACATACATACACCATCACTTGTTTTATTTCGTTGAGTTATATGCATATGATTGTTTCATATGGACTAAATGGTTGTGTATACATGTAGAATTGCCAATATATATTTACGTAGGATGTTGAATACATTTGGATACATAACATAAGCACTTGCATTTCAGGAGGTCGACTATATCAGGAGACCGCCTAATTTTTCCATTAGTATAGGTTCATATGCATTCCATGCTTGCATGTACATATTGCATTAGAAATTTAACTAAGGACAATGATTGTCAGTGGATGGATGAGTAGATGGTTGTAATTATTGATTTTCGTACACAAGACTTATATTTTTTCGTACTTGGAGATTTCAGGGATGAAATCCTTTTAAGGGGGAGGGGAGAATGTAACATCCAAAAAATTTGAGTGGAAATTTAATAGAAGAATTAAATTTAAATATAATAAGAAAAAAATGGAATTTTCACAAATATCAAAATTTAACTACGAAACTTGCACCATTATATTCATAGTGATATTTGGATAACTTTCATGTATAATATTTTAAAACCAGAGTTAATATAAGGAAGTTCTTAACGTTTTAAATTTTGAAACCAAAAATAATGAAGTAAACAAAATTTGGAAATAAATATTAATAAATAAGGAAACCCACTGGTCAATTGATAGATTGGGACCGATCGACCATAAATGGTCAACTGCCCCCATCATAGTGGTGGACCAGTCATGTTATAGTGGCGAGGGTTTGAAGTGGCCAATGGCCCGGATTTGGTCATGTATTTTTTTCCAAGGCTTGAGATTAGATTGTATCTTTTCCACGGCCAATATTTGTTTACACCCCTAGAAATACAACCCTAATCCAAACCCTAATTCAAAAAAAATTAGAACCAATATGTCCAAACTTTGCTCCTTTGAAAACTGAAATCCTCTTTCTCCACAAATCACAAATTTCTTTAAAAATTAAATAAAAAGAAAACTAGAGAAGTTGATGAAGATTAAATCAAGATGAGATCCGGCGAGCGGAGGAGATTCAAGGCGTATTTCAAAGGAAATAGCTTTGGTTTGAGGTAAGTGGGTTCATTGTTAATTAGATAATTTACATACAATTAACTTTAGCATACCCTATTTGATCTAGGTTGTTATAAATCGAACTAGAAACATTATTTAATTGAATTGAAAATTTAATAGTTATTACATGAATATGATTCCTCTTTTCCAATCTAGGTCTGACTGATGTTAACCTATAAATTAACAAATCGATAATACGAGTATACCCCTTATTGTCAAATTGATAAGAATTGACATAACTGTTGAAGTTGATGTTAAACCTAGGTTAAACCAATTTACTATAAATTGAAATTGAATATGAAGTTTCGATAATTATAAATCATAGGTTCACAAAACTTTGGTTGACCGGATAGCATTTTTTGAGTGCAATATAAACCTCGGCCTAAGGTCTAAGTTATAAATAAAAATAGTGTTGTATGTGTATGTATATATATGTATGTATGTGTGTGTGTATATGGATGTTAGCATAAGTAGGAAAGCTAGTTTCCTATGTGGGGATACTAGGACATTGCGGGACTGGGTAAATGCTATTTATCCAACAGGGTCGATATTTGACTAGAGGGCAATTTTATCGCAAATTGCATGCACAAGAGGTTCTATGGTGGAGTGTGCGGCCCGACACCGACTGTATTTCCTTGATATTCATGGTGATTCAACGTGATGCTATATTGTTGATGAATCTATGCATGGTGCAACAAGAGGCGTTACGATACCATTGAGAGATAGGCATGGATGCAATGACAATGAGACACTTCGACGAGTTGGCATTGTGGGCTTCCCCTCAATGCGTAACTAGGATATGTGTAGTTGTAGTAGTGTGAAATATAGTCCCATGGTGGAAATTATAGGGAAACCTATGTTGAATTAGTTGCGTATAGTTGTAGTTGTGCAAAATGTAGTCCTATGGTTGAAAATTGTAGAGAAACCTATATGGAATAGTTCTAGTAGTTAGTAGCCGATCATTAGTTGTCTTGAGGTTCGATTAGCTGTTCGACCCTAAGTATGGGCCTGCACAAGTAGTTAATGTATATGAGCTAGAACCCTTAAATAAAGAAACAAGTAATTCACGGACACTTATAGGACATCTTAGGCCATATAGAGTATTACTAAAGTCAACTACATGTGATCACCATATATTAATGATGCACTCGTTCACCAGACTTTTTTATGACCCACCCCTTTTCCTTTCTTTTGCCCCACCATAAGAGGACATGGCAGTAGGTGATAGGCCCAACGATAGTACATGGAGTGGTGAGCTTGGTATCAGAGTTTCTTTTATTTCCCATTACTCTCCATGTACTGTTTATCGTATTTAGTATGTTATCATAATTTTTTAATGTATCTCTGTATACTGTGGATTTGACTGCATACAGTTTTGAGACCGTGTTTTGCATATTTTCCAAGATGACTATTTTTAGTATTTACATTTTTCTGCCTTCCACTGTGAGATCAGAAAGTATGGTATATCTTAGATTTTATCCTTGTATCTTTTGTCCCTAAAATCTTTAAAAATCCCAAAAGCTTGTACTTCTTGGCACAGAAACGAGTTTGAAAGTCATCCTAGACTTTGGATCGGCGTGTCGGGAGGTATGGTTTGTCAGAAATAATTTAATAATGAAAATATTTACATAGATTCGGAAATAAATTTTTTAAAGTATTAAATTGTTTATAAATAAATAAACAATAATATATATACACATATATACATACATAGATACAAACATTCATACATTTAAATACATTAGAATTTTTGCTGAAAACATAAATGCACAAAACGTAATTTTTATTTTTGTAATTTTTAATAGTATATCATAATGATAAGATAAACAATATATATTAGTTTTATATAATAAATAGATATAATATAGCAAGCATTGCAAAAAAACACACACACACACACACACACACACACATATATATATATATATATATATATATATATGTGTGTGTGTGTGTGTGTGTGTGTGTGTGTATGTGATCAATAACACCATTTATTTGCACCATTTTATAGCCCTTTGATATCAGGCACCAGTTTCTATTTAAATATTTGTTGTTTCTCTCTTCCGTCACATGGACCAAATATTTAAATATAAACTTGTGGATGATATCAAGGAGTTATAAATGGTGCTAAATAAAAGGTGCTAGTGATCCTAGCCCATATATATATATATATACACACACACTCATACACACGCATGATGATATACGATATATGATACATTTATACCATTGCATAAAACAAAATAAAATTTACCTAATGAGCTTTGCTTTTGATTCACACCAAGATTTAGACAGCCTCCTTGATGTCTTAGGTCTACACCCTCCTTTGCAAGAGACAAGTATGAAAATGCCAAATTAAAAGTATTTAATTAATGGGTATGTTAAAGGTAATAAGATGGAGAGAGGAGGAGAGAATCTTGCAGCCTAAAATGGGAGGATGAGGGAAAAAATTATCACCAAAATTGGTGGCTAAATGATTGAATATATAGTGTAGTCAAGAGATAAAATATCTAGCATAACTATCTCTTACCAATTCTAAACCAAAGCCACCTACTTTCCCTTCTTTATGCCGCATGGATCAAGCTCCCTTTAGTGGACCAAAATATCCACTTGACCTTTTAACAATTTATTAAATTTAAATCTAATTTAAATTATTATCGATATTGTATATCATACACACGTACACAAGTTTTATATACGCATCCAATAAATTACTAATAGCACCCTAAATATTTATAGAGGCTACTCCATTTTACTAACTTGCCCCATATAATAAATGCATTAATAACTAATATTTCATAAATATTAATTAATTTATAACTATTCTAGATCAATTAAATCATGTGTTGTTTTGAGGCTGAATGGATTATGGTATGCGACTAATAGGTGCACTAGCAATTAATATTTAAACAATTTAAATACTAAAATTTATACATCAATTTAGCTAGTGGTGTGACAGTTTGACTTAATTCATTGCTTAGAAGTCTCATTAGTAAAATTCAATTTTATAGTTTAAGTGGTAACTTTTAGTAATGATTATTTTACACCTATTCTCTTCGCCAACACCATATCACATTAGGACTTGTGGAATTTGGTATTGGTCAATACTCTAATATCGTTCATATTTGACTCGGTGAGTCCATAAACAAATGCCTTAGTGCAATAATAACATTTATCATTAACAGTTCTACATTGGCTAGTGATTTTGATTTTGAGTTGACTAGAGCTGATCATAATACTAACCTCATACAACTAAGGAGATGAACTCTCTATTGAATAGTATTTCACTTCTAATGTTCCAACTGAAACCCAACTATAGTCGTTCAATGCATGCCATGCCATGGTTTTACTATAATAATCAAAGTGGATTTTCCACATAGAAGTTCAACGGTATTCTCAAATCGATAGAACCATTTAAAATCATCATTAGAGATTTCCTATTTGACCTAGTTGTTATTAGCCAACAGGAAACTCGCATATGAGTCATTTAGTGTTTATCCAATAACTATCAGTACATAATCCCTTGATTCCCCCAGCAACCATGAGTGATACACCGACCAACATTTAAAGAGTATTATGTACTCGGGTCTCGATGAATGTATCTATATCCTTTCTCGAAACATCTTGACTAGAAAAATTTAAAACAATATGTTATTTTACAAAGCAATGAATTTCTTGTGATTATAATACCTTGTAATTACTACCACGTAACATATCATTTAAGGAATTTCTATTTAATATACTTTAAATTAATTATTTAATTTATTATATCATTGTATAAGAAAGTATATGATAGAAATCATATACCTTTATTACGAACAAGATTGGTTGTTGAGTTAGATATATGTAATAAATTACATTATTTCCCCTAGAGAATACCTCTAACTCTATCAATCTCCTACTTGCAGTTGGGGTCAATTATGGAGTCCTATTCGCATTCCTTCGATCAATTTTCTTAAAGCAGTCCCTTAGCGAACAGATATGCTATATTGTCTTAACTATCTACTCTATCAATCAATCTCTCCGATGTTGATAAACTGCCTTTATCATGTGGAACTTTCTCGGAATATGTTTCTCGACTTTTATTGAGCTCTTGGTTCTTTCATGATTTGTATCACGACATTGTTATCATATAACAACAACACGACATTCTCAACATTTGGAATCACTCCTAGTTCAGTTATAAATTTGTGCATTTATATTCATTGCTTCTATCTTATCGGTATTCAAGGCGATGTACTTAGCCTTTTTATCAAATCAACCACTACTTATTGTTCGGAACACTTCCAACTTAAAGTTCTTAACTTAAGACTGAACACGATTTTAGGATTGACATATATACTCGATATTAGTTGTGAAGTTTAAGTTTGAGCACTCCTTCATAAGGTGTTAATTATTTCTATAAACAATTCTCTAGTATTTCATAAATACTCAAGAACGCTGTAAACTACCATATAATGATCTTAATTTGGATTTGATGCTCGCTCAATGTACCAAGTACATAAGTGAAAGCTATATAGTAAATTACATAGCACATGTGATAATTTCTGGTAATATATAAGAAATTCATCTCTTATGCTCCACATTAAACATTTTAATATGGTGTCTATGTATATCGTATTAGATTATCCCAAGATTCTTTTATACTGATTATAAAAGATGTCATTTTCGATCCAACGTCGAGAATTAAAAACAACTTAACTAAAATTGATTCTAACATGATTACATCGTCAACAATCATAAGTTTGTTGTTTACGTAAAGGTTTAGAAATATTTTCGTACCTTCGTAGTTATTTCTTACAGATGCATGCTTCCTCTACATTTTGAACAAAAATCAAACTATTTGATATTTTTGTCAAAATACTTGTTTTACTCCGATGCTTATCGAATTACACTATCATATTAATTCTTGGATCATATCCGAAACACACAAACTCAGTATCGTTCCCACTGGCTTTGAGACACTTTTGGTTGTTATATGCAAACAGTCTATTCTAAATCATTATTTAGAATTTTCTGTTTCAACATATATGTACCGAAACTCAAAATCATATTAGCGATAATTTTGCAAGTAAAATCCAAATTAATGTAAGCCCGTTGAATAATGAATTGTTATGTTAATTTCAAAAATTGAAATCTACTATGTTATTCTTATTAATGTTTGCTTACTATATTTTCAACTACATTGGTCTTCTTCTTGAAGACACATTTGTGACCGATGGATCATATCCTTTTAGGTACGACTATCAAAATCATGTTTTACAGTGCATTTGGAATCCATTCTGGATTTGTGCATCGTGCCATGTGGTAGAGTCAATACTCTTAATGGTTTGTTGACAACTTATGAAGTTATTTTATTGACATTGATATGAAACTCATAGTCTCTCTCCAACATGCAAGAATACTTTTTAGGCACCCTAATGTATTATATTCGATTAGGTTTGGTTAATTTTATTTCATTGCTCATAATCAGTTTTATCTTTGGATCGTATCCAAATCCATTTTAATACCAATAATTTCTAAAAGTCCTTTACTACAAAGTTGGTGTTTCTTGAAACAACAATTGTTCTCAATGCTCGGAATAGGTATTCATAAACATTTTATGAATTTACTTTATATACGTATAAAACTGATTTAGTTTTTAGTTTATGAAACTTATGTTCATAACATAAACGAATATTAATCGGTCCTAAACTCCTTTGGGGTGGTCCACACAAGTTCCCTCATGAACAAGCATTATGTGCAGTCTCTCGACTCATGCAATCCATTGACTCCTTGGCCTAGGATATGTAGGGGTTTCTCATAAACTCTTATCTTGTATGATTTCATGAACTATACTTTAGATGGAATTAGTTTTAACCTTACGCTCTTACTCTTAAGTACACAACCCTATAGAAAGAAATCAACTCAGCTTCACTCATTATCAATCGTGTTTTGTTCAACAAATTCTGATTTCTCCTTATCGATATATCAGTATATATCATGGGGAGGAGTGACTTCTGAGATTGAATCTTATTCCTTTTCAGGTATTTTTGGAACCCTTTTTAATACACTCACTTATTCGATCATGTTAAATTTAAATTTCCTATTGCACACCATGTTATTTACTTCTATTTTATATTCTATAGTTTATCATTAACATACTACATGTGCATCAAATATGTATGTTAATGTTTGTGGTATTTCATCGATGAATTTATCGAAGTAAATGAATTCGTTTTGGTATCATTAGACTTACGATTGCGTACATTTATATGTATCAATCCTAAGAGTTCATTAACTCTTTTACTGCTCCCACTGAATGGTTGCTTCACCTTAATCTTCTGAGATATAATTCATCAGCACCATATGATTCATGATTGTAGAATTATTTCTCGAAAGTGTGGCTTAGTCCATATTTCCAAAATAACTAAAAAAATTCTAGACACTTCTATATTTTTTAATGCATCATTTTTTATGAAACAAGCGCCATTATTACAGTTTTATATTACAACGAATATTCATAATATTCATTTTGAAATAAAACTATGTTTATTTTCAGTTAATACTGAAAACATTTATTATTTCATAAATAATATTTGGTATATTTACGAAAACGATTTTTTTAACATTGATGCATCCACTAAGAAGTGTTATATGGTATGCCCCCATTATTTCTACCGTTACTATAGTAGCATACAAATTTAATCCATTCAACCACTTAATATGGGCTACTTATTTAATTTATTATAAGTTTTTTACGTTCGTGAGTTTCAGACCAAATATCTAAGTTCAAAAATTAAATCTCATAGAAAACAATTTTCTATATAAAAATACGTTTTGAAATAGAAATCATATTTCTCATTCTGTGTTACGTATCAACTATTATTTTATACAACTCATGTTTTGTAACAACCCACGCCTTAATGGGCCAGAATTTTGACTAAATCAAAACCCAAGTCCATTAGGATACTGATCATTAGTGTTGGTAACCTGTAATAAACATAAGAATATCAGATAGCAAACTCATAGCGGAATAGTAAAATATAATAACACACATACCAACTAAGGTAACTACCTTGGAATCAATATTAACTTGGATATCTAGTTGTCTTGTCAGTGCTGAGAATGAATGAGAAGACCTCTCTATCTATCGTTCTTGTCTTGCAACAGTAGCATGTCTCTCTAAATCTATCATGTGGTAACTAATGAGGAGGGGGTCAGAACAACGTTCTGATAACTGAAAAATTACATACTTTATCCATAACACTAGTTTATACCGATTGATTTCTATTTAAGTGTTATGTCTACCATTCATGGGAATATTCATTTAATTCCATTCACGTGTACGATATATCCAACCTTCCCCAAGGTATAACTATATATGGGCGTATATATATAAGTGTTGTACTATCTAATAGGAAATCCCAACCACTTATTACTTCTTAAACAGGAAGGAGGCGGACCCAACATATTATTATTTGATAAATTAATTGTTAAGTTCAATATTTGATTTTTTTTTAAATAATTGAATCTTGAATTTAATATAAATGAAAATGATTTCTAAAGTTGATTTAAATTCTATTTGAATAAGAATGAAGACAATAAACTTTTAAATTTGATTTAAAAGTGATTAAACTGATTTTGGAAATTACTCGTTTAATTAACGTGTAAAAATAGTCTTTTTTAGGCACTATCTCCGATTTCGACGAAACCAGTTTCATTGGATCCATAATAGTGAATTATTATATGCCGTCGAATTTCATAGTGATTGGACATATCGTTTGATCGTGTCAGTTCGAAACGCGTAAAAATTTATTAAAGGAATTTAAATTAAAATAATTTGATTTTGAAAAGCTATCTTCTGAATATGATGGAATTGGCTCCTGATACATATTCCATTGTGTTCGGAATAGGGGCATAACATATAGAATGCCAGGGGCATGCTTCGTTTGGAGTTTGATATTTTTACGTGTGAATAGTGCCGAGTTTATTTTCTATGAATAGCCTCCAACCTTCTTCCATTTGCAAACCAAACCCTAAACCCAATTTTCAGCCGCCATTAAATAAAATAATCCAATGGCTGACATTGATCGAACCCTTTAGGGGCCGAATTAGCCTTCGACTTCAACTAGAGAAATGTAGAGCATGACCATACAAAGCTATCCTACGGTTGAAACGACGAATCATCGACCGAGGCAGCCGAAAATGCCCTCCGTTCGTCCGCAGTTTTCATGGGTTCATGGGTTTTCCGCACGATGCGCACTGCAGCAAGGCGCGAGGCGCGCGCGCGCGGAGGGGAGTGCCGGACCAACGGTCGGCGGCGGCGGTTCATGGATGGCGAACGATTGACGAACAAGAAAAAAAACAAAAAAATGCACGGGCCTGGTATGCATGGCTGGAGAGTACGAACGTGAGGAAGAAGAGAATAGGTTTAAGTTTTAAATTATTTTTATTAAGTTAATTAGATTTTAATGATATCGAATGCTTATAAATTCATAACTTTCTCGTACGAGATCCGTTTCGAGCGCGACAAGTTGCGTTGCGATCGTATCAGCGAATACTACGCTATGGAGTTGGATTGGACTAATTTGGAGCTAGTTGGAATTTTGGGTTAAAATTGAACGTTCGTTCAATTTTAATTCAAAACGGAACGTTTGGCGATTATTAAAAATCAAAGTGAGTTAATCTAACATTTTTGGTTAATCAAAAAATTTCTATAGTTGATAAAATTATCTATTTGATGTTGAATATTTATTATTGAAAGTTATTGACTATTTGGATAATTTACTAATTATTATTAGTTGAGTTGGATATATTCCCACCTATTGGAGCGGATGGGACCCTACAACATTCCTGTGTAAGAGAGGATGACCCTTTGTACACGAATCCCACCTCGTAGCGGTTGATTTGTATTTTTATGATTATATACTGTATGTGATGCGGGGGGACAGGTTGGAGGGATCCAACAGGATTCCCCATAATGTTGATTTTATTTTCATATATATAGTGATATATGACTGGTTGAATGCCATATTGATGACATGGATATGATTTTTCATAATTAGTGCTTTAGTAGCACTGGGCCTTAATTTCGGTATTTTGAAATATAAAAAATAATGATTTTGATGTAAAAAGGATTTCAGAGTGATTTTTTTGAGAGTATATATGTTTTAATGGTTTTTAAATTATTAAAAGGAATGGATTTGTTTTTAAACAAATAAATAGTTATGATCTTTGATGTTATAAAAGTATAGTTTCGAGAAATACTTTGATTTGGGATTTTGAATAAGTTTATAAAAAAGGGTTTCATAGAAGCAATATTTTATAAATAAAGAAATAGATTTATATTGGAATTTATAAATATTTTGTAAATGGATTGGAAGTTTGTTGGGTAAATGGATTTTATAAATAAATTTGATTAATAAAGAAATGGATTTATAAGTGGATTTTGATAGTGAACTAGTTTATAAAAGAATGGATTTATAAATAGAACTTTATAAATAAAGGAATTTAAGAAAATAGAAATTTTATAAAATCTAAAGGAGATTTATAAAAATAGATTTATAAATATGGGAATGATTGGGTTGAAGATTTAAGTATGGATTTTTATCGAGGAAATAGGTTATGTTCCAAAAGTTGGTTACTCATATTAATATTGCTTAAGGTTGTTTATTAATATTTAAATATTTTGATGGGTAAATTATTTAAATTATTAATATGGTTTGAAATTAATAATAATGATTAATAATATTTTGGTAACTTATCATTATTATTGGTATGGTGAAGATTTGACGATTGTTTTATTCATAATGTTTTGAATTATTAGTTATTATTTTTAAGAGGTTAAAAGTTAATAAACTATTTATTTATCATGGTTTCGAAATTCATAAATAAAGTTTTTTAAACGAACTTGGATTTTTATAAGAGGAACTTATAAAATGGTTTGAAGATTTAAAGGAAGATTATTTACAAAGTAAAGAGGTTTATAAATAGATGAATATTTATAAATGAATTTTAGGAATGGGTTGATAGATTTATAAAAAGGAATTTATAAATAATTGCATGGTTTTATAAAGGGTTTATAAATGACTTGGAAAATAATTTATAAATGATTTATAAATGGTTTTAGAAATTTATAATGGAGTTTATAAATGATTTTAGAATTTGGTGAAGGAGAGATCTTCCTCAGTGTTTGGTAAATATACTTATACCATTGAGATAAGTATATGGATATTTCCTAAGTATTGAAAATACAAGGGTTTGTGAATATATCTTTGTAAAGGTATTTTGATATAAGCATTTTACACGGTGGTTTTAATTAATGAAAATATTAATTAAGGAGGCTTAGTGTTGCTTGGTGCTTAACCAAATGTTGGTTTTTCCTATGGAACTAAATCTCTGATGGAATGTATGTTATTCAATAGTTAAACAATCGACTATCGAATTTGGACCCAAATTTAACTTTGGAAATATCTAGGAGAATACGTGAGTTATATGGCACGGTCATCTCCGATGATGCTGTACTGTGCGTGTAAATCTCGTTTCGTTCTTCCAGGACAATGATAAGGAAATCCGTCCACTAAGGGTTAGGAGATTATCTCTGATCTTATCTTTGACTATTTATTTCCTAAAGAACCGGGGTTGAGTTTACCGGAAACTGCCGAATGTTGTTTCGAAGAGACTGGGATCAGATATGTTATCCGAAAACCACTTCGATCCAACTCAAGCATTCGAAGTGAGGACATCTTGAAGATAATGGAATTGGAGATGGAGTTCTCAAGCGTTTCGTTCAGTCCCAGAATGAACTTGTATTGATGAATGCTGGTATTGCATTGGTTGCTTGGATGGCAATATTAGCATTCCAAGATGGTTTGCTAGAAGGAAATGGTAAGAGCATGGCCACTTCGAGTCTTACACCCGGGAAATGAATAAAGCAGGGACATGCGGTAGGGCTAAGTGGGTCGCACCCAAGTAGGGTATGATCATCCCAAGTCTAGAGCGATATTCATGTATACTTCGGGCTCCCATTGTGTAGTTGTTGATTGTAACCAAGGGGTGATCACATTCGGTGCTACTCAAGAAGGGGGTAGTGCCGGTCCTGAGTAGTAGAGGTGCAACGTATTGTAGCCTCCCAAACATTTTATCTAGAGGTGTTCGGATTCAGTTGGTAGACCCTTACCCTTTCATATTTGGAATCCATACTCCAATACGAGCCTTTAGTTTTGGTTGTAGAACCTAGTATGCTAAAATTTAATTAATGTAACAATTTCGGCTATGATTAATAAGTATTTGTATAATAGACATTATTATAATATCAGATGATTTCATATGAAATGTTTTGGTTACCGTAAGGTAAAAAACCGTCCGTGTTTATGTGCGGCGTGGTTTTACAAGATACCTTTGATTTTTGAAAGGTTTCGATAACCTTAAAAGATCAGCTGGGTGTGTTTTCTCATGCTGGTTTTCCAAACTGACTCGGGTGTTATTTTATTATAATGCTTGGGTCAGACCGAGTATATTTACAGATTGCTTTGGATACGTTGAAGCTCAGGAGACGAGTTGGTGGTCTTCAAGTCGTATTCTTGTATATGTTTATTTTCGCTGCTTTGTTGTCGAAATTATCAGCAATTATGAGAACAGATTGTTATAACTGTCCATGCTGATAATTGTGATTATTGTTATACTCTGATGGATGTATGTATATAACATTTTCTCTTTTGTAAAAATCATTGATATTATACCATATGTTGTTCCACTACAATTGTGAGATTCTGTATTGTTTTTAGTTTCTTTTCTCTTCTCTTTCTCTTCTCTTCTTCTTTCTTCTTTCTTTCCCTTAATAATCCATCTTTCTGTTTGATTTGGGTTGGACATGTGTGGTTTCTTGTTTGCTTGAATTGTATGGAAAAGCGGGTCGTTACACGTGGTATCGGAGCTTAGGTTGAGCGAACACCTAGGCTTGGTGGGAATTTAATCATTTTAGATAGGGTAAGCAAGACCCTGGGATGAGTTTGAGTGTATATATATGAGCGCGTATTTATAGTGATTATAAAAATGTTTTATATTGTTTTAATTTATCTGTTGAGTGGCTTATGAATTCTGGTCGGTACATAGGACGCCACGATATCGATAGGGGTTTCTAAACGCTTAAACAAGGCAAACCGACACAATATTGTTTTAATATGGGTAAATGAAATAATTTTACCTAAATTATATTTTATATATAAAGAAATAATTTTTTAGAAATTGTTATAGTTATATATGGAGTGTTTGATTGATCAGTAAATGATAATATTTGATTATTATCATTTGTTGTTTGTTGTCTAACAAAAGTTGTTATTATTGTAATATAATAATAAAAATAACATGGTAAAATGAATTATTTAAGAGACTAAATTTATAAGTATAAATTATAGAATATTAATTATACTTAAAATAATCAACATTTGTGGAATAATATTACATATGAAGTGACATTTTACAAACATTATTTATAAACGTGATTTATAAATGGAATTACCTAAGTATATTTAGAAATATGATTTGTTAATAAATTTGGACTTAAAACAAGGGAGTTTGAGAATTTAAATCTCATTGATTTTGGAAATTGTCATTCGAAAGGTTTTAGAAAAATAATAATAGTATTATTTTGGAAATATTTTGATTAGAAATATTTTGAAATAGGATTCAAAGAAATAGAAAGCACTGGACTCACTTTAGTCGTTGGAAAATAATTTCGATGATGACTGCAGCATCATCGACATTCATTTTCGAGTTTATAAGTGATGGATTGCTACCACTGAAGTTTTGTTTTAGTAAAACAAATTGTTTTAGATTCCAGAAGTGAAATTTGATTTGTAAAGGAGTTATATATATATATTGATTTGAAAATAAATCCGGGTGTTAAAAACTTGAAATTTTATCTAAATGTTTGAGAAAACCTAACATAATAAGTTTTGAACTTATAATTTGAAAATAGTGTCGATAGGAAATGAAATTTGGAATTACGATGTGAAATTAAAATTTAACTTAGGTTAAGCTAAATAAATTGAGAGAGGGTTAAATGAAATTGAAATGGGATTTGAAATAAATTAGATAAAATAATGAAATGAATATACACTTAGGTCGTAAAGTGATTGTATAACTCAGAACTGTAGATATAATATGAGAATAAACTTAAGTCAAATAGATTTCATGAAATTTTAAGTAAATAAGTTGTATAACTTATAGATTTGAGGAATACTAAGCTAAAAAGAAATTTTAAATTTGTTGAATTTAATGTTAAGAAAGTAAATTTTAAAATTGAATTATAAAATGAAATTTTTTTAGCAAAACCAGCCGGCTTTAAAGTGGGCCTTTCCACTATATATAAATAAAGAAACAGGTGCCATGCACATGCGTAAAGCAGCTATATATGATTTTATAGTGGCCATACCACTATTGAAATGAAATTTAACTTAAGCTAAGTTAAATGAGATGATTTTTGAAATGAAATTTAACTGAAGCAAAAGTTTTATGAAATTGAAATTGAATTCGATTTGTAAAGAATTGATGAAATGAACTAACTAAATAAATTAGTGAATTGAATACGGTTTAGAATGTTATTGATAGAATGGAATATTGGAATTAAACAATGAATTTAGTCAAATGAGATTGCTTTTGATTTATAATGAATTAATAAAATTGATATGAATTTGGGTTATAAAATAAAATTGAACTTGAGTTGTAAATTAAATTGAAAATGGTTTGAAAGGTTGTTTAATAAAATTGAATATGAACTTAAGTTATGAAGCAAAATAAACATTAGAAGTGTTATATAAAAAATTTTGTAATAAACTTAAGTAATGGTTTTATGAAATGGTTTATAAGTGACATTAGTATTGGAAGACATATACTAAGTGAAAATAAAATAAAATTTAACTTAGGAAGAGTTAAAGGAAATGATTTTATGAAATGATCCATAAATGAATTAAATATGGAATGAAATGTTGCTAAGCATATATTGAATTGAAAGAGAAAAAAAATGTGAATAATGGAATTTGATTTAAATTGGATGTGAACCAATGAATGTAAATGGATCAAGCGTAAATAATTGAATATAAATGATTGAATGGAAGTAAATTGAAATAAATATGTAAGTTGTACATATATTATTTTATTCGCATAACTTTTGATCCAGATTCGAGTATACGATTTTGAGGTGATATATACCGATCCGAGTTAGGATTTTTCACTCGATTTCTTGACGGCGAGATATGGATTTTTGATTGATTCTAATATTCTCTATCATAGTATATGGCTATGCAAGGAGAATGACGGTTTTCTAATCAAGGAACCGAATCTAAGTCCGCACTAGCGTGGTCGTGTGAACGATACTAGTTCGGAAATGAAATTGTGTGATCGAGCGAGCTATCAGGTATGGTTTTGCGTACAGATGGTATATGTATGTCGTACGGGACTTAATAAATTAAATGTTGACATTAGAAGATGCAAACTGATATGATTATAAATTAATTGGATGAATATTAATTGTTTGATGGTTTCTCTTATTGCATTTCCTACATTTGCATATAGTTGTTGTACTAGTACATGTTATATATTGATATTACTTTCTATATACATGTTCTCACTGGTTGTTGAGTGATTAGTAGGTGCGGATGGCGTATGCTTGGCGTTTGGAGCTCGCTTTCGCATTATATTCGTTGTATATGCTCACTAATATAATAAAAGGTACATATCTCGGATTACATATCGTACTTTTACAATTTTCCCAACGGGATGCCTTATCCTCGAAGATGAGATGTATATTTGTGATTATATATATTGCGATTTATTACGATTGAACCACGTAAAGGAGACGCTGGCGAAATTTTCCGAAAATTTAAGGCGTTAGAAAAAATTTGAGAATTTTTGAATTTTTTTTTATAACTAAAAATTTGGATTTTGGTTTTATAACTTTGAATGGTATTATTTAGTAACTATGAATTGATTTGAAAGACTTAGAAATTTTTTAATCCATTTTAACTAATTGTTTTTGAAAAGTTAATGAGTTTGTGACATTTTTCTTACCTTGGCAATTTCGAGAACGAAATTCTTTTAAAGGGGAAAGAATGTAACGACCCAGAATTTTAGTCATTTGAATTTGAAATATTTAATTAATTTTTAATATTGAAAAGTTATTTTTATAAGTTAAATAGCTTGAATTTCAAATATAGTGATTTATTTGATAAATTAATTGTTAAGTTCAATATTTGAAATTTCTTAAACAATTGAATCTTGAACTTAATATGAATGAAAATGATTTCTAAAGTTGATTTAAATTCTATTTGAATAAGAATGAAGATAATAAACTTTTAAATTTGATTTAAAAGTGATTAAACTGATTTTGGAAATTACTCGTTTTAATTAACGTGTAAAAATAGTCTTTTGGGCACTATCTCAGATTTCGACGAAACACGTTTCATTGGTTCCATAATAGTGAATTATTATACGTTGTCGAATTTCATAGTGATTAGATGTATCGTTTGATCGTGTTAGTTCGAAACGCGTAGAAATTTATTAAAGGAATTTAAATTAAAATAATTTGATTTGAAAAGCTATCTTCTGAATATGATGGAATTATCTACCGATACATATTCCATTGTGTTCGGAATAGGGGTATAACATATTCAACACCAGGCGGTACGCTTCGTTTGGAGTTCGAAATTTTAACGTGTGAATAGTGCCGAGTTTATTTTCTATAAATAGCCCCCAACCTTCTTCCATTTGTAAACCAAACCCTATACCTAATTTTCAGCCGCCATTAAATAAAACAATCCATGGCCGACATTGATCGGAGCCTCTAGGGGCCGAATTAGCCTTCGACTTCAACTACAGAAATGTAAAGCCTGACCATACGAAGCTATCCTACAGTTGGATCGATGAATCGTCGAACGAGGCGACCGAAAATGTCCTCCGTTCGTCCGCAGTTTTCATGAGTTCGAGGGATCTTTCGTGCGATGCGCGCGGCAGCAGGGCGCGAGGCGTGCGCTTGGAGAGGGGCCGGAGCAGCGGTCGGCGGGGGCGGTTCATGGAGGGCGAACGATCGACGAACAAGAAAAAAAAGGAAAACAAAAAAAAAAAGGCGCGGGCCTGGTATGCGTGGCTGGAGAGTATGAACGTGAGGAAGAAGAGAATAGGCTTAAGTTTTAAATTATTATTATTAAGTTAATTAGATTTTAACGATATCGAATGTTTATAAATTTATAACTTTCTTGTACGAGGTCTATTTCGAGCGCGACAAGTTGCATTGCGATCGTATCAGCGAATACTACGCTATGGAGTTGGATTGGACGAATTTAGAGCTAGTTGGAATTTTGGGTTAAAATTGAATGTCCATTCAATTTTAATTCAGAACGGAACCTTTGGCGACTACTAAAAATTAAATTGAGTTAATCTCACCTTTTTGGTTAATCAGAATATTTATATACTCGATAAAATTATCTATTTGACGTTGGATATTTATTGTTGATAATTATTGACTGCTTGAATAATTTACTAACTGTTATTATTTAGATTGCATATATTCCCACCTATTGTAGTGGATGAGACCCTATTATGTTCCCCTGGAAGAGCGGATGATCCTTTGTACATGAATCGCATCTCGAAGCGGTTGATTTATATTTTTATGATTATATACTGTATGTGATGCAGCGGATAGGTTGGAGGGATCACAGGATTCCTCACAATGTTGCCATTTTCATATATATAGTGATATATGACTGGTTGAATGCCATATTGATGACATGAATACGATTTTGCTTAATTATTGCTTTAGTAGCACTGGGCCTTAATTTTGGTATTTTGAAATACGAAAAATGATGATTTTGATGTAAAACGGATTTCAGAGTGATTTTTTTGAAAGTATATATGTATTAATGATTTTTAAATTATTAAAAGGAATGGATTTGTTTTAATAAAATAAAAAGTTATGATCTTTGATGTTATAAAAGTTTAGTTTTGAGAAATACTTTGATTTGGGATTTTTGGATAAGTTTATATAAAAAAGGGATTTATAGAAGCAATATTTTGTAAATAAAGAAATAGATTTATAATCGGAATTTATAAATATTTTGTAAATGGATTGGAAGTTTGTTGGGTAAATGGATTTTATAAATAAATTTGATTAATAAAGAAATGGATTTATAAGTGGATTTTGATAGTAAAATTAGTTTATAAAAGAATAGATTTATAAATAGAACTTTGTAAATAAAGGAATTTTATAAAATAGAAATTTTATAAAATCAAAAGGAGATTTATAAAAATAGTTTTATAAATATGGGAATGATTGGGTTGAAGATTTGAGTATGGATTTTTATCGAGGAAATAGGTTATGTTCCAAAAGTTGGTTACTCATATTAATATCGCTTAAGGTTGTTTGTTAATATTTAAATATTTTGAAGGGTTAATTATTTAAATTATTAATATGGTTTGAAATTAATAATAATGAGTATTAATAATATTTTGGTAACTTATCATTATTATTGGTATGGTGAAGATTTAACAATTGTCTTATTCAGAATGTTTTGAGTAATTAGTTATTATTTTTAAGAGGTTAAAAGTTAATAAACTATTTATTTATTTATGATGGTTTCGAGATTCATAAATAGAGTTTTGTAAATGAACTTGGTTTTTTATAAGAGGAACTTATAAAATGGTTTGAAGATTCAAAGGAAGATTATTTACAAAGTAAAGAGGTTTATATATATATGAATGGTTTATAAATAGATGAATAATTATAAACGAATTTTAGAAATGGGTTGATAGATTTATAAAAAGAAATTTATAAATATATAAAGGGTTTATAAATGACTTGGAAAACAATTTATAAATGATTTATAAATAGTTTAAGGAATTTATAATGGAGTTTATATATGATTTTAGAATTTGGTGAAAGAGAGATCTTCCTCAGTGTTTGGTAAATAAACTTATACCGTTGAGATAAGTATATGGATATTTTCTAAGTATTGAAAATAGAAGGGTTTGTGAATATTTCTTTGTAGAAGTATTTTGATACAAGCATTTACAAGATGGTTTTAATTAATGAAAAGATTAATTAAGGAGGCTTAGTGTTGCTTGGTGCTTAACCAAATGTTGGTTTTTCCTATGGAACTAAATCCCTGATGGAATGTTTGTTATTCGATAGTGAAACAACCGACTATCGAATTTGAACCCATATGTAACTTTGGAAATATCTAGAAGAAATACGTGAGTTATATGGCACAGTCATCTCCAATAATGCTGTACTATGCGTGTAAATCTCATTTTGTTCTTCTAGGACAATGATAAGGAAATCCGTCCACTAAAGGTTAGGAGATGATCTTCGATCTTATCTTTGACTGTTTATTTTCTAAAAAACTGGGGTTGAGTTTACCAAAAACTACCGAATGTTGTTTCGAAGATACCGGGATTGGATATGTTATCCGAAAACCACTTCGATCCAACTTAAGCATTCGAAGTGAAGACATATTAAAGATGATGGAATTGGAGATGGAGTTCTCAAGCGTTTCGTTCAGTCCCAGAACGAACTTGTATGGATGAATGCTAATATTGCATTAGTTGCCTAGATGGCAATATTAGCATTCCAAGATGGTTTGCCGAAAGGAAATGGTAAGAGCATGGACTCTTCGGGCCTTACACCCGGGAAATGAATAAAGCAGGGACATGCGGCAAGGCTAAGTGGGTCTCACCCAAGTAGGGTATGATCATCCCAAGTCTAGAGCGATATTCATGTACACTTCGGGCTCCCATTGTGTGGTTGTTGATTGCAACCAAGGGGTAATCATATTCGGTGCTACTCGAGATAGGGGTAGTGTCGGTCCTGAGTAGCAGAGGTGCAACGTATTGTAGCCTCCCGTACATTTTATCTAGAGGTGTACGGATTCGGTTGGTAGACCCTTACCCTTCCATAGTTGGAATTCATTTTCCAATACGAGCCTTCGGTTTTGGTTGTAGAACCTAGTATGCTGGAATTTAATTAATGTAACAATTTCGGCTATTATTAATAAGTATTTGTATAATAGAAATTATTATAATATTAGAGGATTTCATATGAAATGTTTTGGTTATCATAAGGTAAAAACCCGTCCGTGTTTATGTGCGGCGTGGTTTTACGAGATACCTTTGATTTTTGAAAGGTTTCGATAACTTTAAAAGATCAGTTGGGTGTGTTTCTCACGCTATTTTTTCAAACTGGCTCGGTTGTTATTTTATTATAATACTCCGGTCAAACCGAGCATATTTACAGATTGCTTTGGATGCATTGGAGCTCAGGAGACGAGTTGGTGGTCCTCAAGTCGTATTCTCGTATATGTTTATTTCTGCTGCTTTGTTGTAGAAATTATCAGCAATTGTGAGGACAGGTTGTTATAACTTTCCATGCTGATAATTGTGATTGTTGTTGTACTTTGATGGATGTATGTATATAAAAGTTTCTCTTTGTAAAAATCATTGATATTATATCATATGTTGTTCCGCTGCGATTGTGAGATTCTGTGTTGTTTTTAGTTTCTTTTCTCTTCTCTTTTGTCTTCTCTTCTTCTTTCTTTCCCTTAACAATCTGTCTTTCCATTTGATTTGGGTTGGACATGTGTGGTTTATTGTCATCTTGAATTGTATGGAAAAGCGGGTTGTTACATATAAGTCAAGAAAAATGCCCAATCTAGTTACTTAATACCTCTAGTTTAGAAATGAACCAGAGCCTTTTCTAATTAAGCACCATCGTAGGTTATTTAAGACTTCTTAAATAGGAAGGAGGCATACTCGGCGGTCATTTAATACCTCAATCCCCAAAGTAAACCATTTGACATCCTTAAAGGTACCGAGCCATTTAATACTTCCCCACTCCACAGGTTTTATAGTTCCACTATAGAGATTATTATGCCTCTCAAGTTCATTTATTAGAATTATTTATTTTCTTGCTATGAATTTATTCTTATCTTATACGCTTATATCCTTTATTCTTCATTTCCATTTATGTCACTTAGATGTCATTTATTTCTTTAATCGTCCATTATAAATGGTCAAGTTGGACAACCACTAATGACATTTATTTATTTGTTTCAAATCTAACTTATTATGCCTATCCGTTTTCTCCATAAATGTCACGTTTAATCCTGTATTAATCCCATTAAACACATCTATGTCCCTATTTGATTTCCATAACTTCCTATTAATTGCACAATTATTGCCCATTAATATTGTAATCATTATTCATTAACGTTGGAGTTATCTCCCCTTTTCCATTGCAACCTCCTAACTCTATGGTTTATTATGTTATTGATATTTAAACGTTCTAATTGTAGTTGATACAAGCACCGACGTGTATTTATTTATTACGCTTTATTCTTTATCTTATATATATATAGTTTTGTAAGTGCGTTTATACAGTTTTTTTTAATTTTAACTCTTTAATTTCTACATTAAGGAATCTCAGTATACACATTTATGTGTAAATTCTTCAAAGAATGTTTGTTTCTACATTTTAATATATTGGAGCTAGCTTGCCTAAAAGGAGATTATTACCATTATAAATTTCCATAAACTACCTAAAAGTTAGACTTTTGCTCCGTTTGAAATTACAAGGAATTATCTCTTTTCATTTCTATTGAAATAGACCGTGCAAACTACGAAGAAGGACATCCATACTTTACACATCCCTTTCATTTAGGTATATTCCTTATTATTCCAAATGACGCACTCTTTATACATAGTTATGAAGTTAGATAGTCTATGGAAATTTACAAAGAAATAGGTATAACTGAATTGTACATCCAACGCTCCCAATAAAATAAAATATAGAAATTTACATTTCAAGTCAAACTAGGGTATTCCTAATGAATGCTAAATAATTTGCAATGCAATTAACATAAATTTGAAATAAATTTTACAATCTTATCAACCTTATACTTCAAAATCTTTAGGGACTAATCTCCCAAAATTTCTAAATTAGGGTGTATATGTCATTCCTTCATAATTACCTAACTAACAAAAAATATAGGCAAGATTTTAATTAAATATACTCATTTAAAACTACAATTCGACTGATCTTCCATAGGCATAATAATCAAATTAATTCAGTGATAAAAATTCAGTATTATATATAAATCGTATAAATTTCCAGTTACCTTTCTAGCTTTCCAAATCTCCACATCCGAATTCATTCCTTTAATTGACTCATTTTTCATTTCTAACCAAAAAAATGTGTAAAAGATATATACATATCCATTAGAATTACAGATCCGACTGGAGATTTGAGTTAAGTGGAATTTAGATTTATAACTATAGAGTTTACCTTTTTCGCAGATCTGATTCACTCCTTTTCTTCTTCTTTTTTATTTTTTGCCCTTCTCCAATATATATATATAATATAGTATTTTTATAACTTTTAGAAATAGCGGAGAAAGGAAAATGACAAAGCTTTTTTGCTCTTTTTAGAAAATATAAGAAGAAAAGTAAGGGCCTAGGAGTGCATTTATAGGCGCTCGATTCAATTCTATCCATTGGATTAATATTTATTAAATCTGGACCGTTAGACCGAGGTTCAACACTAGTTGCCTCAACCTGAATTGGTCGGCCGCTAGCAATCGACCGACTCAATCAGGCGGTTGTCGATGGTGGTCCATAATATTTATTCCTTAATTCATTTTTAATTATTTTCGATCTGAAACCTTCAAACATCCAAAACTTCTTCGTATGAACTTCGATCACGAAGCTTTATAAATGTAAGTTGATCGGAAAAGTGTCACGAATACAATGGTGCTAGTTTCATGGTCAAATTTTTAATTTTACTCAAATTCCATTTTTTGAGCTTTAACATTATTTGTTAATTCTTTTTAATTATTACCGTTTATTTTACGAGGTGTTATATGTTTTCAGTGTTTCTTCATGGAGAAGAAGTGACCATTCACTCTCTTCATACTAACTGTGCCTAAGTTACATCCACTCTCACACTATCACTTTCCTTTCTAAATAGTCAAACCATTTAAAAGGAAACTCATACTACAAGATTGTAATGAACACTTTAAAAAGTGCATTTAATCATCCTTACATTTAAGGATATTAAATAAGTTGCATGTTACATAAACTGATTAAACTAAAACCTCAGTGATCAATTTCCTAGATCCATCTTGTAGTTCTTGGTTTAGTGCTACATCTAATAGAACAAGATCCTCATTGTAATCAATCGTATTAAATACATGATCTCTTATTATAGTTTACTTGCGTATTTCGAATGAACTAATTTCGTATAGCTTCCGCATATTACGAATCACGACGGTTCGCCATATAACATATTTTTATGATCGATTCCTGTATTTATTTTAGAGTTCGAAACTCATTGAAGATAATACACAATGGTATAGCCTCAAGTAAACACTTAAATGACCAAGGTACGAATGTGTTGGTATTTGTATAATTAGGCGTTTGCCTGAGTCTTGAAGTTACAACATGCCAAAGGACTTATTGGCAAGTGAATGTATATTTTATATTTCTATGTCAAATTTTAATTTATTTTAGTTATATATTTTAACCGATAAACATTGTATCAATTATATTTGTTGTACAAATTTATCGAAGTAGATTATGTTACCTTTTATAGCATATATTCTTACAATATTAGAATGGTTGAATGTATTCAGTTAGGCTCCCATAAGACTTTTATGTTTTTCAAAACCCTAAGATGAAACATAGAAATCTTTCAATTTCTCTAGTGGGTGTCAGGACTCGCAAGCCTTGGGATTCTGACATTGAGGAGTATAATGCACTTACCTTGAGGAAATCTTAGCAAATACATGCACTTATCTTACCTCATCTAGTTAATATTTTAATAGTACAACACATAACATATCTAGCTTGAGGAAAGATGAACAACTAAAGAGCATGCAAGTAATATATTAATATATAAATGATAAAGGACAACATTTATATTAAAGATTCATAATCTTTAATATATTTAATAAGTGGCATTAACTTAAATGGAATAATGTATTTATTATAACTTACCCTCGTGATTCAAGTATCAAACACATCTGAAATCTCGGTATACGTACTATACGTATGTATTTATTTCTTAAATCTAATTTGGGTTTATTACAATTCCACCTTTTATAATTAAATCATATTTAATTTAATTTTAGTTTTATTAATTAATCTTATTTTATTAATTTAATTAATTAATTAACATTTTAATTAATTTAATTTTATTCATTTTGAACATTATAAAATTGAATAATAACTATAACACTTATGGTAAATATATGCGTGTATATATATAATATACCATTATACATGCATATTATTTATTAATTAAGACTTCATCAATTTAATTAATTAAAACAATTTTAATTAAAATGTAATTAATTTCGAAACTTTATTATTGTTATTTACCTTAAACATTTTAAGATAAATGTACATATATCATTATATATGTTTTAATTTAATTAATTAATTAATACTTAATTCAATTAACTAACATCAAATTTCAAAAATAATCAATTAATTTTCCAAACAGTTTTGAAAAATATTTTATAACATTTATGAAATATTTTTATATAATTTAAACCTAACTTTTAAATTTAGAATATTATTTAAATTTCTAAAAACAAATTTTGAACATCAGCCCAAGACCCAAAATCAATTCAGGCCTTTATATTAGGGATAACCATTGGGCTTACTTTATCCTTCAGGCTAGACCAGTGGTCAGGTATGGAAGAGCACTTGATTATCCATTCCTAACTTTAGATATCCTACTATAAGTGCAGCCTTTAATAATTTAGTTCCAGTATTGCTAATTTAGACCGCAAAGGCTATTGGACTTTGATATCTTTGAAGGAACTGGGCTAAGACATGGTGGGTAAATATGACAGATTTCAAAATAATTCCTATTTTTGGATCTATTAGGCCTATGAGGTCTAAAGATATAATTAGATCAGATCTAATTAATTAAATGAAATTATATTTTATTTAATTTTCTATAATTTAAATTGGTGAATTTAATTAAAGAGATATAATATAATATATAAGTATATCAATGTATACTTATTTGTGTATAACATGCACATGTAAAATATCATAGGGTGTTGTACATGGTCAAGTGTATGTGTATACTAGATACTGGGACTTATGTCTAATACATATATTTTTATCTCTTACACACACACATATATTATTGCATGGGTAAAATATTTCATTATATATATATATATAAATGTAGTTTTCAAAATAATGATTAGTACTATTTATAAATAGATATGATAAAATTTTGTCTTAATCTTAAACTTGAAGTCTCAAATTTATATATCTAAATTTGATTTATTAAAAAACATTCTAATTTAAAGTTAGATCTAAAAATTCAAATTTTGACTTGGTCTTAGAATTCAAATTCAAATTTAAATATCGATATTAGATTTAAACAACGTTATAATTTAAATTTAGACCTGAAAAATTAAATTTCATATTTTAATATTACAACATTAAATTTGAATAATATAAAATAATAAGATCAAATTTCGAAAATAGATATATTTAAATATATGTTTATACAAAACTTATATTAATTAAATGATACATGTATGTATGCAAAATTAGATATTTAAATACATACATACATACATACGTACATACATACATACATACATACATATATATATATGCATGTATGTATGCATATATGCGTGTGTGTATATATATATACATATATGTATAAATATATAACATATGTATTTAATATATATATATAATGTTTTTAACTATATGTTTCGACAAAAACAAAGTAAACTTTTTATTAGCCGAGAGTAACTTTTGAAAATTATAAAATACAATATTTGAACATAAATACTAATTTAATATACATGCAACATATATATATACAATTTAAAATTATTTCAGCTAAAACCTTTTTTCGTTAAAAATTTAGCTATGAAAATATTTACAAAATATCGAAATTTAATTTTGATTCACAAATAAAATGTTTAAAGTATTAAACTATGTACAAATAAATAAATAATAATACACACACACATATTTAATTGCATTAATTTTTTTTGCTGAAAATATCTATACCCAAAATGTAATTTTTTTTAAACAATTTTTGATGGAAAATCATAATAATAAGATGAACAATACTGATCAATATTAAATAATAAACAGATATAATATAACATGCATTGAGGTGTGTGTGTCTATACACACACATGCACACACAGCGATGATGGTAGTAGATCCTCCTTAACTAGGGACGATGATATTGGCGATGTGAACAAGAATTTGTTTTGGGATACCACTTGGGATAGAAAATATATTTACGGCGTTGACTCTCTCGACTTCGTTCCTAACCCTATTCTTCTTTTCTCTGGGTATGTTCATGTCATTGGTCCTGATTCATCCGATGATGGTAGTAGATCCTCCTTTTCTAGGGAGGCTAGTCTAGGTCATTAGTAGTTTAGGCGTGCTGCGTAACTCCTGTGCTGTATTTTTTTGTTTTCTTTAATTTTTTAGTTGCTGAGATACCTTTTCCTCTCACCTGTATTGCATATGTTAAGTGGTATGGCTACTATAAAACTAGCTTACCCATGCAAAATAATAATACTTTATTTTGCCTATATGTATGTATGGTAATATATGATATATAATACATTTATATAATTGTATAAAAACAAAATAAAATTTACTTACCGACCTTTGCCTTTGATTCACACCTAAATCTGGACAGCCTCCGTGATTTCTTAAGTCTGCACCTGTTAATACTTCAGTTATTGATTTTGATGATAATATAACCTTAATAACAATAATACATTCATATAAAATATAGCTACTAATGTTTTTCCATGTTATACAGTATATAATGCATGATATTATATAGGTGTGGAATCGAGGACTGTAGAGTATAAAGACTCAAAGAATGGACGTGAAGATTCATGAGTATAAAGATCAAGATATGAAGATTTAAGACTATAGTATAATATATGGAGCCATAAAATTTTGTCAAAGTCCCTGTTAGCAATCTTTGATCTCTATTTCCCATATTCTTATCCTTTATTTTTAGAACAAAATATATTTATAAAAATATATTTAAAAATATTTTATAAAAGTTTTTCAAAGTTTAAAATGTTTATAAACCATGTTTAAATTATTTTACAAAGTATCAAAATATTTTACAAAGTATAAGTTTTTCAAAAACATTTTATAATAAAGAGTTTTCAAAATATACATGGGTATGTCGACATATACCCTATAAGTATGTCGACATATATGCCGCCAATTGGTTTTTTGAATTTTGAAATGAAGTATCTATTCGTCGTAACTCTCCAAGAACGGACACGTATATTATTTCACTATATATATGGGGTTTCAAACAAATTTTTTATTAACTACTTTCTTATTATCTTCTCTTCTCTTACTCTCTTAACAGATTTCTTGAAAATACATTTATTTCTACTCAAAATTATACAGCATCAATTCAAACTTCATTGATTTGATTCACTATTATTTATTATCAGTTTTCAATCATCTCTCTCCCTCTCTGTCAAAGATCAAAGTGTTGTCCAAGGGGCTATAGGATCGATTGTATCCAAAGTTCGAGACATTGTCTTTGGAAAAACCATCAAACTATAGCTGTATTTGCCTGGGTGTGATTGTGGCCTGTTTTAATCAATTGGGAGTGCTTGGTAGCTCAGAAATCCAAGTGGGTGTGCTTGTAGCCCGTCCAAATCAAGTAGGTGTAGCCTGATCTCGGAAAAATCAAGAGGGTGTGTCACGTAGCCTCGGAATCGAGATTGTAATTGGATTTGCCTTCTGCCCATTGAAAGATTGGCATTTGAAAAGAAATCTGTACAAGCAATTGTACGGGACTGGATGTAGGAGAAATCCAAACCAGTATAAAATTCCTGGTGCCATCTCTCTAACTCTCTACTTTGCTTTACCGTTTTTATTTTATCTGTGTTTGCATTTATGATTTATTGTTGATACAATTCTATGTTGGAAATATGTGATTTAGTATTAAACTTGAAAGGAATTTAAAAGGATTTACAAAAATTAGAAAACACTAATCACCCCCTCTAGTGTTTATTTAGGCCTAAGATCCATAATTCTACAACCCACATTTGGTATCGGAGCATTAGGTTTTCATAAATTCATACTTTGATTTTTGAAAATTTTAAATGGCTAGTAATATTTTTAATACTTTTACAGAAAAACCGTTTTGTGAAACCAATATGTTATTAGAAACTATTTGCTTTGAAAAGTCACTTGATTTCATCGAAAGATATGATTTTGAATTGCATGAACAAGTTTGTTATATGGCTAACGGTGAACAGACTCTTGAAAATCAGAGATCACAAATCAAGAAGGAAAAATGGATACTGAATAGTGGATGCTCAAGACACATGACTGAAAATATGGAGATCTTGAAAGATATTGTCTATAAAGATGGTGGATCAGTTAACTTCGGAGATAACTCAAAAGAATATTTGATTGACATCGGCAATGTCGGTAACTCTAAAACTCCTACTATTTCTGATGTTTTGCTAGTTAGGAATCTGAAACATAACTTGCTTAGTATTAGTCAATTGTGTGATAAGGGTTTTAAAATTAAGTTTGAAAAAAATAATTGTCATATCAAAGATAATGAGACAAATATTGGCTTTAAAGGTATTAGGAAACGTAACATTTATATTTTAAGTATGAAAGTGACCAATGATAATTTATGTCTTTTGGCTGAATCTAATGGCCCTTGGATTTGGCACAAAAGATTTGGTTATTTGAATATTGAACACCTTTCTAAAGTTCATATGAACTTGTTAGGGGTCTCCCTCAAATGAGTTTTAATGTCAATAATTTATGGGATGCCCGTCAATTAGGAAAACTTTATAAAAGTTCCTTTAAATCAAAATATATAATTTCTACTTCTCATTCTCTTGAACTTCTTCACCTAGATCTTTTTAGATCTTTGCAAATACAATCAATAAATGACAATAGATATGTATTTGTAATTGTAGACAATTATTCTATATTTACATGGACAATCTTCTTGAAGCTTAACAGTGAAGCTTTTAAAATGTTTACATTTTTTTACTAAAAGAATTCAAAATCAAACGTCAACTAAAACTAAAACGATTAGGAGCGATCATGGAGGAGAATTCGAAAATGATCATTTTGAAAACTTCTGCAATAAGAAAGGAATAACTCATAATTTTTCTTTTTCAAGAACACCTCAACAAAATGGAGTAGTAGAATGTGAAAATAGAACTATACAAGAATATGCTAAAATAATATTAAACGATAATGAATTACCTAAAAGATTTTGGGCCGAAGCGGTCACTAGAGCATGTTATATTTTAAATAATTTTTTTATAAAACCTTTGACTAAGAAAACTCCTTATGAATTATTTTATAATAAAAAGCCTAAAGTATCTTATTTTTGAGTTTTTGGTGGTAAATGTTTTATATTAAATATAAATGAGAATTTAGATAAATTTGATGCTAAATCGGATAAATATATTTTTATTGGTTATTCTAATAGAAGTAAAGTTTACAGCGTTTTAATACCAGAACTAACACCATTGAAGAAGCATTACATGTTTCATTTGATGAGAATTTCAAAATCAATAATACTAGTTTTAATGAAGAAGAAAATGGTGACAAAACTAATGAAATTACTAATAATGAAATCACTAATGATGAAAATAATAATAACTCTGAAAATTTACATCCAAATAAAGGAACAAAATATTTGAAAGATCACCCTATAGAAAATAATCTAGGAAATATAGAATAGAATATAGAATATGTTGTAAAAATAAGAAATCGATTAAATAAAATGAGTAATGTTGCTTTTATCTTAACTATTGAACCCAAAAATCCAAAAGAAGCATCATTAGATGATTCTTGGATTCTTACTATACAAGAAGAACTGAATCAGTTTACCAGAAATGATGTTTGGAAATTAGTCCCAAGACTTGAAGATAAGTTAGTAATAGGAACTATGTGGGTATATAGAAATAAAATGAATGAACAAGGAGAAGTTATTAGAGAAAAGTATGTTTAGTTACTCAAGGTTATAGTCAAGAAGAAGGTATATATTTTAATGAAACTTTTGCTCCTGTAGCCAGATTGGAGGCTATAATAATTTTACTTTCTTTTGGAAATCATAATAACTTTAAATTATTTCAAATGGATATCAAAAGTGTATTTTTAATGGATTTACTAAAAAAAGATGTCTATTTAGAACAACCCCTACTTTTTGAAGATGAAAAACTACCTGATCACGTTTATAAATTAAAAAAGCTTTATATGCTCTAAAATAAGCTCCTAGAGCATGGTATGATAGACTAAAATCCTATTTATTACAATTTAATTTTGAAATACGAAAGGTAGATGGTACTCTATTTATTAAAAGAAATAATAATGATATTCAACTTATACAAATGTATGCAGACTATATTATTTTTGGATCAACAAATAAACAGTTAAATAAAGAATGTTCAGATATAATGACCAAGGAATTTGAAATGAGTCATATAGGAGAACTAACATTATTTTTAGGACTACAAATAAGGCAATTAAATAATGGAATTTTTTTAGATCAAGAAAAAATGCCAAAGACTTAGTTAAGAAATTTGGCATGTCAAATGCCAGTGGAAAACCAACTCCTATGACAACAAATGAGAAATTAAATAAAGAAGAAAACTCATAAGATGTAGATCAAAAATTATATAGAGGTATGATAGGATCATTACTCTATATAACTGCTAGTAGACCAGATATAATGCATAGTGTATGTCATGTGCAAGATATCAATCTCAACCTAAAGAAACTAATCTAAAATCAATAAATGAATACTAAGATATGTAAACAATACCCTAGACTATGGACTTTTTAATCCAAAAGAAGGTTCTTTCGAATTAATTTCATATAGTGATGCTGACTATGCTAGATGCAAATCAGACCGAAAAAGTACAAGTGGAACTTACCACTTTTTAGGACACTCTCTTGCTTCCTGGTTTAGCAAAAAACAAAACTATGTATCTCTGTCTACAACAAAAGAATAAAATATTTCAGCTGCATTAGCCAGTTCACAGGTTATATATATGCAACAAACTCTAAAAGATTTTGGTTTAAATTTTACTAAATCACCAGTATACTGTAATAACACTAGTGTAATAAATCTATCTAAAAATCCAACACATAATGCTAGAAACAAACACATAGATATAAGACATCATTTTTTAAGAGGTAACGTAAACAAAGAAGTAATTTAACTTGAATTTATAAATACTAAAAATCAAATAGCCGATATTTTAACAAAACCATTAAATCATACATCTTTTTTAAACTTAGAGGAGAGCTAGGAATATGTTCTTTCTCTGAATTATAATAAAAATTATAACTATAAAAGAAAAATGAAATATCAAATTTACACTACATATGTCGACATACCCAAATCAAATATGTCGACATATCCTTGAAAATTTCAGAAAGCATATTTCCCTCCTAAATTCAAAATACAACTATATAACCATCATATTTCAAAATAATTCTCATTTTTTTTGTTTCTTCCTTCTATAAATTCTAAATAAAAATAAATTCATGGATTCCTCAAGTTCCAAATGCCCAATAGAAGAAATTACACCTTTTTCCTTCCAAACTCCCACTCTAGGCCCCTTCCAAACCGCCTCCATGGCTAAAGTCACTAAGATTGAAACTGATCTGAAGCATGTACTCAATATGCTTTTAGAAATAAAGGTTGCTAAACTACGCCTCTTGAAAGAACAAGAAAAGCAAGGGCAGATTCTTCGCAATCTCCAGAAATATCCATTGGATAATCCAACGAATCCAATTGTAATCGAGGAGGTAATCCTAATCTAAGCATTCACAATTCTATGAATGATGAAGAGGAAGAATAAGAGAAAGAAGAGGAAGATGAAGAAGATGATGATGGGGTCAAATGTGTGGGCGAAGTATGCCTCGATCGAGATGAAAATTTGGTCGAATAAAAGGGGAACTTTTGTCTTTACTACCTTTTCTATCATATCCATAAGTCCTCCATAATAAAAAAAACCATAGACTTATGTACAATACGTAATAGTTTGTTTTGTTAGGATTAAATTTGGTTTTGTGTGCATTTTAGTTTGCTATTTGGATTTGTGTGTTTTAGTCTGGTTTGATTGGATTTGAATTAGTTTATACATATGAATTGATTTGTTTATGTATAGTTTGAATTGGATAAGTATAATTTACTTTATAAGTCTTCATTATTACATATCATAAAATAGTAAATTGCATATCATATAATCATCATATATCATCGTCATAATCATATCATTTTAACTTAGTTATTGATTTTGAATCTATAGTCTCTAAGTATTTGATTTAGGGGGAGTTTTTAGGTTTTCACCCATTTTTGTTGATAACAAAGGGGGAGAAAAATATAAAATATACATATGCATATATTTAAGGGCAGTTATTTAACTTAGAGGGAGTTATATCATATTTTCTATATAGGATATTAATGGTTGTCATCATCAAAAAGAGGGAGATTGTTAATACCTTGGTTATTGATTTTGATGATAACAACCTTAATAATAATAATACATTTATATAAAATATAGATGCTATTGTTTTGCCAAGTTATATAGTATATAGTGCATGATATTATACAGGTGTTATATCGAAGACTTTACAATATAAAGACTCAAAGAATGGACATGAAGATTCATGAGTATAAAGATCAAGATATGAAGATCTCAAGACTATAGTATAGTATATAGAGTCGTAGAATTTTGTTAAAGTCCCTGGTAGCAATCTTGATCTCCGTTCCCCATTTTCTTATCCTTTATTTTTTAAAAAAATATATTTTTAAACATATATTTTAATTTTTTTATAAAAGTTTTTCAAAGTTTAAAATGTTAATAAACTATGTTTAAATTATTTTACAAAGTATCAAAATATCTTACAAAGCATAAAATTTTCAAAAACATTTTAAAATAAAGAATTTTCAAAATATACATGGGTATGTCGACATATACCCTATAAGCATGTCTACATATATGCTACCAATTGGTTTTTAAAATTTTGAAATGAAGTGTCTATTCGTCATAACTCTTCACGAACGTACACATCTATTGATTCACTATATAAGGGTTTCAAACGAACTTTTTATCAACTACTTTCTTATTATCTTCTCTCCTCTTACTCTCTCAAAAGATTTCTGGAAAATTACTCTTATTTCTACTCAAAATTATATAGAATCAATTCAAACTTATTTGATTTGATTCACTACTATTTATTATCAGTTTTAAATCATCTCCCTCTCTCAATCAAAATTCAAAGTGCCGTCCAAGAGTCTATAGGATACATTTGTATCCAAAGTTTAAGAAATTGTGTAACATCCCCCATTCTGAGGCCCAAAACTAACTGTTACGGATGATGCAGTCATCCATAGTAATTAATCCTCTGCGACAAAATGCGGCCATGTTAATCATATCAATAATCAAAAGCTCATGAACATGAAAATTTTTAAACAAAATTCAAAAATTACTTCTACATTCCATTTCAAAATATGAGTTCATGTTCATTATACAATCCCATTCGCAAACCTACTTTCGAAGAAATTATAATTATTACAAAATATTCCAAGAGAGACATATGAAGATGCCCCTTGGTTGATCAGAGTCAAATATTTGGCAATTATACAACTTTTCCATTACATCCAAATAGACAAAACCGAACTACACAGCAGAATTAGATAAAGCTCCTAATAGCTAGATTACCTCCTGCACATCGCCGGAAGCACATTCATCCAACTGAAAACCTGAAAACCCTTACTCCCGACATATCAAACGAGTACCCAAGAGTTTAAAGGAAGAAAAAAAAAACTTCAGATCAGACAATAGTCCAGTGTGAATAATAACCTTCCATCTCGAACCAATCAGATATCTAGTGAGACTACGCCGCTATGCAGAATAGGAATTCCCCTCACTAATATCTAAACTAAAACATCTCAACCATATACTGTGCTTCTACATCCACAATGGTTATAACATAATAATATTTTAATCTACAAGCATGCAATATACACTAGATTACCCATTCCAAGCTATTAGTCTATCCATCTAAATTTCATTGATTATCAGTTATATACTTATGTGGACTACCCATCTCATATATATTACTTCTTTGGATTACCCATCCCCTACCATGTTGACTACCCACTACTCATAGTTTCATTAACAAAATTATATAGACTATCCATCTCACATGTTATTATTACTTGGATTACCCATCCCTTACCATGTTGACTACCCATCACTTATAGTTTGGCCACTTAAATTATGTGGACTATCCATCATACGTATCTCATTCATTTAAAAATTGATGTGGATTATCCATCACACATCGCATTATTTTTCTAGGATAACTATGAACCCTTCATTAACCTTGTAGAGATTATCCATCTCCGTCATGGTGTGGACTATCCATCTCACATCACATAGTTTTCCTAGGATGACTATGAACCCATCTTTTAACAATATAATTCATGTTACCCATATGTTTAACCTACGTCTATTGGTGTCCCCAATTAGGTTATCTCCTCTTGAAGTTATAACATTTCAAAGTGACATACATTAGTATCCCCAAATGAACAATGTCGAACTCATTAAGATATACATTGGTATCCCTAAAATTTTAAAGTCAAAATCCTAAGTCGTATCGTTCGCCGTTACTAACTAACTTAAATAAGATCAATGTCGACATCAATAATACTGTTGACAAGAAGGATTAAGGCTCTCTACCTTAAATGAAATAGAATATAACACATGCGGTATTAAAACACATCGAACTCTATCCAAAGTCAAAGACAAGCTTAAAGCCCTTTTAAGTATAAACTTTATATCAAAAATAGGGTTATCAACCCTTATATAATATAGGCTATCCACCTTTTAAAACAAAACCTTAGGATATTACAAAACAAATGGCTAACAGCAAAAAACATAGGATCATCGTTCCTCTCGAACATGGGCCGCTTTGCCTCTTTAAGACAGTTTTAGTTTAAATAAAAACAAAGCTTCTTCGGCATTAAAAGGAAGAAGTGCGGCATCGACGCTGCATGCATCATTGATGACCCTCTACAATATAAAAACCTGGGTATATAAGGTCGTCAACACTAATGAATAGCGGCCTCAAGACTATCGACATAACTATAAAACTTTTATACTTAAGTTACTTCAGCTATTATGCCACCAAAGGTATAAGTGCGAAGTTAAAACATCAGTGAAGAGATACGTCTTCAACATAGATGAATCACGAGAATGCTTTGCCGTCTTCAATGGGTTGCCGTCTTGATTGATGTCGAGGAGGTTGGAAACACACCATAACTAACTAAGTAGTTATAATGTGCTTCTCTTATCATTGTCGTTAACACTCATAGATGCGACGCCATGTTAGGCGCGACGACATCAAAGGTGACGTGGAAATATCGTAAATTATAGTAAAACCGATTTCTTACTACTAAAAGCAATTTCTTTTTACCAAATCCAATTGCTTGTCAAAATATGATTGGTTTCCACAAAAATTTACATTTTCTTTTTAGTTTTACTACCCTATAAAATTTCCAAGTTCCAAAACATTTGTAAACTTAATTAATTAATACCCTTAATTAATTATGGGTTTATAAGCTTATCTAGCATAATAAATTCATAATAATTCGAATTCAATTGGGAAAAATCCCCAAAAATTCCTAAAATTTGAAAATACAATATTCTTCACTATATAAAAATTTCAGGGCCAAAAACATATTTAATTATTTTTAATAATTAAAACCAGAAATTAACCCAATTTCCTCCTTAGGAAATTCTTAAAATATTCAATTTAATTTGGAAAATTTTGAAATTAAAAGTCCATCTCCAAAATAATATTTCACTTAACATATCAGAAAATCAAAGCTATTGGAGATAAAAAACTTAGTTTTTACCCTTAAAACCCACTTGAATAATTTCATAGACAATTCCATCATTATTCCATCCAAACAATGATTAAACAATCATGACTTGGCAAAATCATCAAAACCATTTGGATATTATACATAGCCAAATTCAAAAACTAAAAATAGATATGGTTCATATATTATTCACCTTAGATTTAATCGTTGGAGTTGAGATTTGGTGTTGCTTTAATTTCCCTAAGCTTGCTCTTGAATCTCTTCTAGTTTCGATCCTTTTCTTCCTTGTTTTAATGGCCAACCTCAAAGTTTGTTTTTGTGATTGTTTTGTAAATAAGAATATGAGTGATATGAGGGGGGAGTAAAATGAACCATAAATAAATAAAGTAAATTGAATTAAATATGATAAGGGTTGAATATGGAAATTTTATAAAAAAAATTAAATTGGCCACGAAAGTTATTCCGTTGCGTTCGTGGCGAAATTATGATATGTTTTCATATATAATATGCTGAAATCGGAGCTCAAGCAAAAAAGTTATGTGCATTTGAAGTTTTCAGATTTAAATTAATTTAGTTTGAATTCAAATTCAAATGAGAAATCAAATTTAGGGTTTAAATCAAAAATTAGCTTGGGGGATAAGTAAACTTTTAACGTCAAAAAGTTAATTAGGGAATAAAATAATTGTGCAACGAGACTAAACAAACGTTCCCCGAAATAGAGGAGCGTTCGACCTATATAGGTCAACCGGTCGGCCGTAGAGGTCGATTGATCGCACATAGGCGGTCGACCGCTTGGCAACGAATGTTGCCAATGGCGGCTAGGGTTCGAAGCTATGTTATATTTACTTGTCTGCTCTAGATTTATCCATTTTCTACCTACTTCCGTCCTACGGCTCTGGTGCGTTTCAACCCCCATAAATAGAACTATATCATCTCCACTTTTATTCCTATCATTTTGGGGAATACGATGAAATTCTGCCATTGCTGTCTCTCTCTAATAAGATTCAGAAACTCCGTAGAGAATTCAAGTAAGAGTTCAACTTATTTCCTATTTGTTTCTTCTTCCTTCAATCTATTCTTATCCTATTCTTCTTCAATTATCCTGATTCTAATGAATATATATACCTCTTCTCCCTTGTGTGTGTGTATATATCAAAAGAGAGAGATTCTAGAAATATCGGAAGGCTAGAAATCCATTTCAGTGAAGCTAAGGCTAATCTATAAGTGGAAACCTTAGTATTTCTTTTCAGCAATTGCTCAGTGTATTTCTTTTTGGATTTGAATATGCCTTAGAGATTTTGGGATTCCGAAAATATGATAGATAAAATCCCCCAAAATTCATTTTTATTTCGATATGTCAATTTTATGCTGGGATTCCCAATTATTTACATAAATTTGATGGAATATGTTTAGTTTATTTTTTTTGATAATTTCATAGTCTATTCCACTTCTCCTTCTTCGTTGGGTCAAATTGTGATTCTTCAATAAAATAAGGGGTTTAGATTATGAATTCTATTCGTAGTTTACACCACTTATTTTTATCTATTTCTTTGTAAAAGAGAGGAGTTTAATAGAATATGGGGTTTATAATGCAATTCTTATTGTTTAAGATATTCCATGAATTGGTGTAATAAATTGAGTTTCTATTTTATTTACAAGTATATTTATTGCAGTTTTGGTTATGAATATTTATTCCTTGCTTTGGATATTAGAAACCCATAAAATCTTGATAATTGGAAGAAAAAGGACTTGTGATGATAATTGGCTAGGGAATTGACATTAAATGCTAGTTTAGGGCGTAAAATTCGGCCATTTAGAACTAATTAGGTGCAAATATTTATTTATCTCTATTTACGTATTAACGTATAATTATTGCATATATGGCATAGTTAATTAGACATTTATTAAGATTTATTTCCCCCATTAGGAAGGTAATTGATTTTGATGCAAAAATAAGAGGAAACTCTTATATAGCCTAATTATTATTTAAGGCGTAATAAGGAAAATTCCTTATAAGACCTTATTTATGAAACGATGAGATGAGTGTGTCTATATATATATATATATATATATATATATATATACAGAGAGTAGTTGATTTATGGCTAAGTCATAAGGATGCGAGGTCAATAGAGTTACATGACGAAAGTCTGCCCTTCACTTTGAGGCTACCATCAGTTATGTACACTTTTATTGATGTGGGATATCCTTATGATAAATATTTGTAATGACGCGAGGTTGGTCCCAAATTCTATAGGGGAAATCTGCCCAGCTAATCTAGCTACCAGTTCCTACGAATAACGGAGTAACATGAGACATCATTATGAGTATGGGCCATAAGACGAAGGGCCTACTTCGACGATTTGAGGTGTTAAGTGGTTGGACCCACCTCTTTCCCCAAATGAAGTATTAAATGGATAAGGGGACACGTTAGCTAGTATCTCTATAGGAGTCCGCTTTTGGAAATAGGTCTTAAATGATGCGGTCTGCCTTAATTAAGGTATTAAATGACCAAAGTCTACCTATTTTCCACTTGGAAGTATTAAGTGGACTAGGATGTTCCATATGATGTCAGCTAGATAGTACCATTGAGGAGCACACCTTGGAAATAGGTATTAAATGACGGGGTCTACCTTAATTAAGGTATTAAATGACCAGAGTCTGCCTATTTTCCAATAAAAGGTACTAAGTGGCTTGGGTACCGTCTTTCACATTATTAGCTATTTATGACATATGATTGAGATATAGGAATTTTAGAAACCTACTTCTGGAATGTAAGGTATTAAGTTCATAGACATATTGCTTAATGGTTTTAAGTTCATAGACATATTCCTTTCCTTATAAAGAAGTATTGAATGACTTTAATGGTTTTATGTTCATAGGCATATTCTTATTTTGAAATATACTGTCCAAGTAATGAAAAGGTAAGACTTGAGGTTTTTATTCACCAGACACTTGTTGTTCTGACTCCCTTCTCATTACAACACAAGTTAAGGACGGAGTGATGGCGGTGACGATGCTTAGAGATAGAGAAGCTTGGCTTATGGCAGTATTTGTTATTAATATTTGGCTCTGCAATATTATTTATTTTTACTACCAACAACTTAACTTAGAATGGATATAAGTTTCGATGGGCCTTTTCTAGGTCTAAATTTAGGCCTGTTCTAGGGTAGATTGTTACATTTGGTATCAGAGCTTAGGTTACCCGATCAGTGGGGAAAAACTATACGTATGAGAGTCGAATTTGTTATTTTGAAAAAAGTTTTTAAAAAAGAATTTTCAAAGAATTCTTACTGTGTATATATATATATATACCCTCTCATCTTGAACGTACACATGTACACTAGGCAACCTTTTTCTTTCAGCATGTAAGTACTATGTTAGGAAATCGTCACTAAAGGTTTAACCTACAGATAGTTGATATGGCTGATAATCAATCTTCTTTTAAACAAGGGGACCCTACCCGTGAAAGACTACCCATTCGTGGAATGCCTGAATGGTTTAAACAATATCTTAGGCCCGTCGAGCAGATTCTTATTCCTCCATCTGCACTAGTAGCACTCACTTCCCCGCCCACCGATGCAGCACCCCGTCCTATTGACTTTGGTAAGTTGTGTAAGGACTTTCTCAATATGGGAGAGATGATATACTCAGGAACCGAAGGATCTTCTAAAGCTAAAGCTTGGATTAGTAACCGTAAGAAGATATTTAGAGAGCTTGGTTGGGATGATCAGCTAAGAAGAAGAATAGCAGCTTAACACCTCAGCGAAGAAGCCTTGAATTGGTGGAACTTTGTGACTGATGAGCACCTGGAAAGGATATTCTCTTAGGGTGAATTCAAGGACCAATTTGAGATGAGATTCATGTCTAGAGTAGAGGTTAGCTTGCAATTGGAAAAGTTCATTCAGTTGAGACAAAGAGATTATGCCCTTAAATAGGACATAGCTAAGTTTATTGAACTGGCTAAATTCGGGATGAGCTTGATAGACACACCTATGAAAAAGACCATGAAATTTGTAAAGGGCTTGAATTCCCCGCTAAGAGAAATGTTGTTGACCCAAGTACCTAGGGGCCACATATGAGATGTTGGTAGAAACTGCAATGCTGCACATGGCCAATGAGGAAGATAAGGGAAGAGAGAAGGAGAAGTTTGCACTGACCCAAAAGCAAGGAGGATCCAAGTAGGGGAGCTTTTGGGTCAACAAGAATCGAAGGGGATGTTTAAGAAGGATGTGAAGGTGTGTAAGAAATGCCAAAGGAAGGGTCATGAAGCTAAAGATTATAGGACGAATATGATAAAGGAAGCCTTTAAAGGAATGTGCTTTAACTGCCATAAGGAAGGGCGTTACAAGAATCAATGTCCCAAGATGGCTAAGGAAGGATCAAGCGGACATACCTACAATTTTGAAGTTGTCCCTATTGCTAATAAGCCACCAAGAGACCAAGGAAAAGCAGCTCTAGAAGGTATAACTCTTATTTTTGGGGCTAGTATTCATACCCTATTTGATTCAGGGGCATCACATTCCTTTATAGCTAGGGATGTGGTATATTCATTAAACCTTCAAATCCAGATGGTCAACAACCCAATAGAAGTTTCCAATCCCATTAGGGGTTCGACCCATCTTTCTTTTATTTGCAAAGACCTAGTGTTAGACGTATGCGACGTTGATTTCATATGTACTGCATACGTTCTAAATTTCGTGGGGTATGTGCTTATCTTGGGTATGGATTGGTTGTCATATTATGGTGTCATTCTTGAATGTGATAAGAGGGTGGTACGATTAAGGAGTTGTAGAGGTCATGACCTAGAAGTTCTCTGTACACCCAAAGCTTTAGTTGAGTTAAACCATTTATACTCACTAAATCTATCTATTATTGAAGAGCCATCATCTGTACCCATAGTTTGTGAATATCTTGATGCCTTCGGGGAGGTCTCAAGTCTCCCACCCCATAGGGAGATTGAGTCTTGAATTGATTTGGAGAAGGATGCAAGACTCATCGCTCTGCCTTTAAGACATATGGCTCCCGAAGAAAGAAGAGAACTGGATAAGCAAATATCTGAGCTATTGAATAAATGATTCATTTGTAGGAGTACTTCTGAGTGGGGAGCCCCTGTCGTTTTTGCTACTAAAGTAGACGGTTCTTTGAGATTTTCTGTCGATTATAGGGAGTTAAAAAAGTTGACAAGGAAGAATAGGTACTCTCTACTTATAATATATGATTTTGTTTGACCAACTTGTAGGGGCTAAAGTCTTTTCCTAATTAGAATTAGCAATGGGATTCCATCAGTTGAGGATTGTAGAGGAAAGCAAGCCAAAGACTGCATTCTATACTCCAGATGAGCTCTATGAGTGGGAAGTAATGCCTTTTGGACTGACAAATGTCCCAACATACTTTTTGGATTTGATGGGTAGAATATTTAGAGGACAACTTAATAAATTTGTCGTGGTGTTTGTTGATGATATCTTGGTTCACTACAAGAAAATATTGTATTAATAGCAAGCGGTGATTGCATGGAAACTTAACTTGCTATGGTTAGTACGTTAGAGGTTATTCAGATTAAGAGAGAGCTTGAGTTTGCGCAATCTTTAAACAACACGAAAAGTTGGCGGTCCATTTCTACGTTTCCCTCCTCCCTTATTCATGTGCCGCCAACATTGCTTTTCACTTCACTTCCAAATTCCAAAATCACCTCTCCACTGACCAATCACCTCTCCAACCACGAATCATCTTCAGTCGCTAATCCCTCCTCACTAGATTCCGCAACCAGTCGCTAATCCCTCCAAGCTCGCCGTGTTTCTTCAATGAAGCAGATTCCTCCACGAGGCTGAAACGCAAAACTCAATGAAGGTGAAACGCGAAACTCAACGAAGGCAGCTTAAGTACGATCGACTCCTCAACCAAGCTCGAATCGTCAACGAAACCGAAGGTCGATTTCAACTTCGGAACTTGACTATAGGTATAATTTTCAATTTCTGTGGTTTTTAATTGAGCGTTTAATGGTTGGATTAAAGTTTTTATGAATGGTTTTGGACTATTAACAAACTATAATTGATGCCAAACTTTCATTTATCTGATATTCTGAATTTATATTTCTTTTGTTTGAAAAGAAAACTAATTGCTGTAGGTTTCAGCAAGTAGGAGCTCTTTGTTTCACAAGAAATGTCCACTGCTGTTTTAGTTATATATTTAAATTGAAAATATTGTTCAAAAAAATCTATTGTTGTAACGTGGAGAATTTCCATTGACTTTGTTTTTTGTTAAGAATGAAAAGATACTAAAACTGGAAAAGAAACATCTGCAAAATGTTGCAGTAAGAAATATACCAGGCAATGGAAATAAATTAATACATTAAGTAAAATTTTGCATGAAGATGTTTTAATCAAATCAATCTTTAGGGAGATAAGACTGTAAGGTTGACAAAATAAAGCTCTTTGAAGTCACACGACAAAACTGTGAGAAATTCGGGATCAATATTGTCGTATCTATTGCGAAATTGTTGGTTTCAACTTGTGTGAATTCATATTAGTTTTGTAACCTGATGAAATTATAGACTTTTTTGCATGTTGATTGATTTTCTTCTTAAAAATTGTTAGTAAAGCAAGAAGATTCTGGTAGTTACAAATAAGTTATTAGAGTTTTACCTTTTGGCTTACTTGAGAAATTGGAGTATGATAGCTTACCTGGAAATTTGCATAATGTAATGGCATTTTAAATATACTTTGTCTACTAGGCCATGTATATGTTTCTGCATGGAATCCAAATTCTGAATATAAGTTACGTTGTTCGTGGATTCATTTTATAAAAAGTTGTGTCCAACCAGTGCATCCTTTGTACGAAATTTAAAAGCTACTATAGTCAACACTAGAACTAAGTTACACTGTACCAAGTAACATTGGTACTAAGTCACTGTATTCGATGAAATTGAGAATGAGAGAACCAAGCTGTCTAAGATTCCTCATTAAAAAGTTTCAAAATAATGTGCATAAATAGTTTACTTCAAAGAGGGTCATAAAGTAATTTTAATGGCGTCTACACAACTAATTTGCCTGTAGTAGTTTAATGGTTGCTCGTATCCTATTATGTTCGTTGTAAATATTTTTCACCATGTAAACAATATCGAATGATACTTGCAACCTATTAGTATTTAATTTGAGTTATAGTTATGAAGGGACTAACAAAAATATTGATAACAATTCGGCACTGGATGGCACTGGCAACCCGTTCTAACAATATCGGTAATAGATTGATCAGTTCTATTCAGAAAAAAAAAGGATGTTATTCCTTTTCTACAGTAATTATATGCATCTTGTTTTGACAATAACCCTGTAGAAAGTTCGTATTTAAAGTTCAGGTTTATTAATATATACTGGAAAAGCATTAATGGCATAAAATATAACTAATATATTCCAGATTCATGATGTAACTTTAAATCTGTTTGGCACATGATGAATGTTTATGTATATCAATGTACCCATTACAACTAGTTATGTACTTTTTTACATGGGAAAAGCATAGTAATTATTTGATAAGTTATTATATATAAGAATACAAGTGATCTTAAAAGATTACCAAATGTGCAAGTAAAATACTAAACTAGCATAGGCCCTGTTAGTGTATTCATAAAGCAAATCATTACTTATTATAGTTGAGGATTAGATGGTATGAAAATTTTCTCAATATTTCCCATCATTGAAAGAAAGAAACAAATGAGCTATATTGAATATCCATGATGCAAGGAAAAAAGGAACGGGAGTTGGCTAAAGAACTTTGATATAAAAGAATAGTATTCGTTTTATTTAGTATGAAATAGCTCTAACACTACTGCTTTAGATGCAAAATATTGTGAACTATTGGTACTTGTATTCTTTCCATGAAGAAGTACGAGTACTAAGGCACGTCCGATGGACGTGCACAAAGACAGAAGCAAATTAACTTCTTATTTTTGCAAAATACACACATGATATCAAAATTAGCTGAGAACATATTTAAATGGAAGGCAATATATTGTTAATGATAGATGAACAAAATATAAATCCCCAAACTTGGTAAGAAGTAAACATAAAAGCATTCAAATAAAATTCATATTTTTTCTGCTATACCTTAAGAAAATATTCATGAACATCTATGTGATAAATAGTGGTTTCAATAGAATTTTATTTGTTTATTGAACTTGTTATACTGACAATGTATTACCATCATATGGTACAATTTCGCAAATAATAGCAATGGAAATTCACATAGACAAATACAGTAAAAATACAGTAAGAGACTGACAATTATTGACATAAGCAACAGTGGTCGATCCACAACCAGTTGTCCATAAGAATTCAGCTTTTTATGCGTTAGTTCCATTGAATGATTTGTTTATGTTGATACCAAATATGCCTCATCTGTGAAAGATGGTTCTTCCTGCCATCCAACATGATGCTTATGTAGTCTTCTGTATCATCCACATACCACTTAGCTGCGGGTTAACAATAACAACATTTGAATAAGTGTATGATTTATGATACTATTTAAGTGTAATAAAATTCAAATGCAGAATGCTTGTTCATTTTATTATCAATTTGCACAGAATAGGCTTCCAAAAGCAACATGGCCTTTATTTATGTTCTAAGCATTTAGGGGTGGGCATGGTGGGTTAATCGAGCCGTTCGGTTAATTAACCGATTTGACCGACCAAATCCTACTATTTGGTTAACCGAATCGAAAATAAAGTTGGGCTGTTCATACCGACCAGACCATCCAATTTTAATCACGGTTAACCGCTAATATTTAGCGGTTAACCTTGACTGATTAACCAATGACCAGGTAACCGACAACCAATTTTTTAACCACATTAAGGTAAAAAATTAATGATACCAAAAACCTATTATTCAAAATCAATTCAGTAAACGTCTCAGCAATGCTCAGTTCAATACATTACTGTAGAGTATTATGTTGTATACATATGTTTCAGTTTTATTTTCTTTATTTGGTTATACTGTTTTTGGGCCATTGTTAAAATAAAGCCCATTCAAACTTTCTGTAAATAAGCTTTGTGACTCGAGAGAGAGAGACAGTTTTTTGGGAAACAATGTAATTTTGCTGTTCTACTCTTTTCATGGTATCAGAGCAAAGGCCGATTCAGATCTAGGGGTTTCTCTATAATTTTTCTTCTTCTTCTCTTTTGATGGCGAACGATCAATCAGATTCGCTTCAGTCTGGTGTTCTTCCTCAAGCAAATCAGCCGATTAACTTCCATGATCCCTATTATCTTTCTAATTCAGATCATCCAGGTATGCAACTTGGAAACCACATATTATCTGGATCGAATTATCTTAATTGGTGTAGGACTGTTAGGATGGCGTTAATTGCTAGAAATAAGTTGCAATTCGTCAATGGAGCACTTCCTATGCCATCAATTGATTCGCCTGATTATCAAAAATGGGTCAGAAATGACTATATGGTGATGTCCTGGATTCTGAATTCTATGGATAAAGTTCTCTCAGAGAGTTTTATGTTTGTCGATTCATCAGCGCAATTATGGAGAGAATTAGCAGAAAGGTTTGGGCAAACTACTGCTCCAAGATTGTTTGAATTGCACCAGAAGTTAACATCAACGTATCAGAATGAAATGAGTATTGCTGAGTATTATGGAAGTCTGAAAACTATTTGGGATCAGTTACAAATGCTTGAAGGGTTTCCGGAGTGTACTTGTGGTGTTCTAAAAAATTGTTCATGTGGAATTCTAAAGAAAATTCTTGAAAATGATCAACGTAACAAGTTAATGCAACTGTTATCTGGACTCACGAAGGAGTATGATCAAGTGAAGACAAATATTTTAAGTTCGGATCCTTTGCCTACAGTCCATAAAGCATACTATATCTTGCAGCAAGTTGAACATCAGAACAAGTTAGGAGATAAGAATGCAAATCAATCAGAGATGAGTGCTTTCAATGTCATGAAGACATCAACTAAGTCAAATTTTCAGAACAATAAAAGAGAGAGTAAAAGGCAGAAGAGTGAACTTCATTGTGATCATTGCAAAAAGAAAGGACACTCGATTGAACAATGTTTCAAATTAATTGGATATCCAGATTGGTGGATTAAGGATGGGTTTGGAAAAACAAAGCCAAATCAAAAGAATGCTAATGTTGCTGAGACCTCTTCTGATCAAGGAATTCTTGGATCTCGTCCTCCATCAGGAAATATTTCAAGTGCTGTGGTGAATACTGTTGTTTCTGAAGCTGAACAATTTGGTCCAGTTCTTGTTTCTGCATTGTATAACCAGGTTATGAAGATGGTTCAAGATTCAAGTTCTACTTCACATATTCAGGATAATCCGCTGGGTACTTCGATCAATTATGCAGGTAGTTGTTTTTCAAAGGTTGAAAACAATACTGCTAGTTTATATGATCAAAATTCTTGGATAATTGATACTGGAGCCACAGACCACATGATTTCTAACATAACACTTTTTGCTTCACTTAGAAAAATTAAAAATCCTATAAAAGTAACACTGCCTGATGGTTCTACAATTTTTGTCAATCATATCGGAACTGTAATTTTAAATTCGAAATTGCAGTTACAAAATGTGTTATATATTCCTATTTTTAAAAACAACTTGTTGTCTGTAGGAAAATTTCTTGACCAGAACAATATTGTTGCAAAATTCACTCGTTCTTATTGTTATTTTCAGGACCTTGAGTCAAATCAAGTTCGAGCTCTTGGATCAAAGATTTCTGGTCTTTATAGACTTTCTTTTTCATCTGTTTTACATAATTCTTCAGACTTATGTTCTGTTTCTAGCAGTAATTGCTTTGTTGCTTCTTTTAATAATATTGTTACATCTTGTAACAAGCCTAGCATTGATGTTTTACATGCTAGGTTAGGTCATCCATCTGTTAACAAAATGAAATACTTTCAAAACTCTGTACAGGCAGTTTGCTTAATAAATTTTTTTCTTGTGAAGCATGTGTGTTAGGAAAGCATCATAAATTGTCATTTCCTCATTCTGATTCATATGCAAAGTCTTTTTTTGATCTGGTTTATATTGATTTATGGGGAAAATATCATAGGCCAGCACTTTGTGGTGAGACTTATTTTTTAACAATTCTCGATGACCACACTAGAAATACTTGGACATATTTACTTCATTCAAAGGTTCAAGTAGTTTCAGTTGTTACTGCTTTTATTGAATATGTGCTAACTCAATTCGAGAAAAAGGTTAAAGTCATCAGGTCTGACAATGGAACTGAAATTATTCAAGAGTCATGCAGACAACTTTTTGAATCAAAAGGAATAGTTCATCAAAGATCCATACCAGGCAATCCTCAGCAAAATGGCCGTGTTGAAAGAAAGCATAGACATTTACTAGAGACAGCAAGAACGATCAGAATCTATGCTGGTATGCCTTTTAAATTTTGGGGTGATTGCATTCTTGTGGCTACACATCTTATTAATTTAATGCCAAGCTCAGTTTTAAACTGGAAGACACCATACGAGTTGTTGATGAACAAGACTCCTCATTATGAACATCTTCGAGTCATAGGATGTTTGTGTTTTTCTTTCCAAAAATTACGTGACAAATTTGCTGAAAGGGCAAGAAAATGTGTTCTAATTGGGTATCCATTTGGACAAAAGGGCTATAAGCTATATGATTTAGAAACTCATAAAGTTGTGTTTAGCAGGGATGTTCATTTTATTGAAAATATTTTTCCTTTTAAATCCAAACAAGTAATTCCTCCAAATGTTGTTTCCTCATCACAAAATTCAAACTTTGTTAATCCAGCTTTGGATCAAAGTATCATTCCTTCCTCTTCAAATTCATATTCTAACCCTGACACAAATCAGTTTTTACCTGTTTTGTCCACTGAAAATGTTTCTTCTACCAGTTCCCAATCAAATGATGAAAATACTTCTCAATCAAATACTGAAAATATTCATTTTGCTCATGATCAATCTAATTCTTTGAGTCATGATTCAGTATCAACATGTCCTACAATTTTACCCAATAGAACTTCTTCAAGAGTTTGTCATGTGCCTAAAAAATATGATGATTATGTAGTTGGAAAATTTCCTTCGAAAAAATCTAATAATATACAGCAAGATGATTCTATGTCTTTTAATGTTTTTACTGAACCTTCTCTTGCTTTTTTGGGAGATAATGAGTTACATAGCCTTGCAAATGTTTTATCTTCATTCGAGCCATCCTCTTATAATCGAGCTAAAGAGCATCCAGAATGGATTCAAGCCATGGAATCAGAATTGAAGGCTTTAGAAAATAATGATACTTGGGAGTTAGTTTATCCTCCTAGTGACAAGAAACCCATAGCCTGTAAATGGGTTTTCAAGACAAAATTCAAACCTAATGGTGATGTTGATAGATATAAAGCTAGGTTGGTGGCAAGGGGAGATAAGCAAGTTTCAGGAAAAGATTATAAATACACTTTTAGTCCAGTTGCCAAATTAACAACAGTTCGAGTTGTATTGGCACTAGCTGCTGTTAAAGGCTGGAATATTCAACAATTGGATATCAATAATGCTTTCTTACATGGAGATTTGGAAGAGGAAGTGTACATGTCTCCTCCTGCTGGGTATACAAAAGCATTGCCAGGACAAGCATGCAAACTGAAAAAATCTATCTACGGCTTGAAACAAGCTTCAAGATGTTGGAACCAAAAATTAAGCAGTTTTTTAATTCAGTGGGGATTCCTTCAATCTAAACAGGATTATTCCATGTTCACTTTTAAACGAGACACTGATTTTATTATAATTGTGGCATATGTTGACGATCTATTGATCACTGGTAATAATATTTCACTTGTTTCTACTTTGAAAGCAGACCTGCATACAGCCTTTACTATCAAGGATCTTGGTGATATTAAATATTTTTTGGGTATTGAAGTTTCAAGGTCATGATCTGGTATTTTCCTTAATCAAAGAAAGTATGTTTTAGATCTTCTGAGAGACTATAACTTGAAGGACTGCAGATCAGTTGCTTTTCCTTTGGCAAAAGGCTTGAAGCTTAGCAAATTTGAAGGTGATGAATTATTGGATCCAGAAGTTTATCGCAGATTGATAGGTAAACTTTTGTACTTAAATTTGACTAGGCCTGATATATCTTATGCTGTTCAACAGCTAAGCCAGTTCCTTCAAACACCTAGAACTCCTCATTTTAATGCTGCTTTACATGTGTTGCGGTATTTGAAGGGTACTATAAATTTGGGTTTAAGTTTTCCATCAAAATCAGACCTTACTCTTTCTGCTTATTGTGACGCTGATTGGGGAATGTGTGTTGACACTGGTAAATCATTAACTGGTTACTGCATATTTCTTGGAAATGCTTTAATTTCGTGGAAAACTAAGAAGCAAAAGGTTGTATCTAAAAGCAGCACTGAAGCGGAGTATCGGAGTATGAGTTATACAACGAGTGAAATAGTTTGGATTGAACGTTTACTAGCTGATTTGGGTGTTTCAGTTGCAACTCCAATCATTCTTCACTGTGACAATACTTCAGCAATGCACATTGCCAATGACCCATGTTTTCACGAGAAAACCAAACATATGAGGACTAAACATCAGAAGCTTGATGTTCATTATGTACGAGAGCATGTTCAGTCCAATTTTCTGATTCCAAAATACGTTAAATCTTCATTGCAGTTAGCGGATTTGATGACTAAACCTCTTGGAGTCGATCAACACAAGATTTTAGTGTACAAGCTTGGTATAATTTGTCATATATCTTCTCAAAATTGGCCTTCTTTCACTGAAGTCAATCTTGAAGGGGGGGGGTGTAGAGTATTATGTTGTATACATATGTTTCAGTTTTATTTTCTTTATTTGGTTATACTGATTTTGGGCCATTGTTAAAATAAAGCCCATTCAAACTTTCTGTAAATAAGCTTTGTGACTCGAGAGAGAGACAATTTTTTGGGAAACAATGTAATTTTGCTGTTCTACTCTTTTCAATTACAGATTGCAGTACATTTCAATATGAAATAGCTCAAACTATTTTGACAGTTCAACAATTATAAAATAGCTCAGACAGTTCGTCGACTACAAAACAGTTCAATAAATACGAAGTAATTGCTCACAGCAAGTTTAGATAGTTTGATACATGAATAAAAAGACAGTTCAAAATTTTCAATACATGAATAAAAGGACACTTCGGTAATGTGCTTTAAGTTTATTGCCACACAGCATCGATACAGTAAAAACATAGTTGGAGCATCCACGCAGTTGAATACAGCAGCATCCACTACAAAACAGAACTGAATCATGTTGTATATAAAACATATAGAAGGCACAATGCAATGTGTTTCATGTGATATTGTATACAAAACATATAAAAACAAAGACACAATGGGATTGGTTGCTCAACGGCAGAATTGAAGAATCATTACTTGTATTGTATATTCTGACATTTGTGAGCATTGGCTTTTTTTTCTCTTTTTATATGGTCAGTTGATTTTCATGAAATACAAATATGTTGATAATAATACATGGCAACTACTTAACCAATATATGACTTTATCTTCTAATGAGAAACAACACAATAACTATTGTTTCATGAAACCATTAAGCCTACTCATTTCAAATACTTGTTTCAAACTACTCCAAAGAGAATCAAAAATATATCCTATGTAATATGTCAGAACCTATTATTGAACAATGCAACTTACATTATATAAGCATAATCTGTAATGGACAACACACACACATAAGTAGTTCAAGTTTTTTTTAAAAATTTGCCATTAAAAGAAGTCTAAAGTGAAATTCATGCCATCTTCTTACTGTATCATATAATGAACACAAATGTGGTTCTCCTATACATATAAAGTACCGCAACATATTAGGACACTCCAAAGTTAGTTAGAGTTGAAACAAATTCATGACGTCTTCCTATTGTATCCTATAAAACTAATGTCATCTTCTTATTATTGACATTAAAAGAGGATCTGAAGTAAAATTCATGCCATCTTTTTATTGTCTCCTATAATGAACATAAATATTGTTCTCCCATGTATATAAAGTACTGCAACATATTGTGACACTCCATAGTTAGTTAGATTTAAAACCAATTCATGCCATCTTCTTATTGTATCCCATAAAACTAATGTCATCTTCTTATTACTACTATTAAAAGAAGATATAAAGTCAAATTCATGTCATCTTCTTATTTTATCCTATAATTAATACAAATGTCAATTATCAATTTATTATATGAATAAATTTTGTGAATAAATACATGTATTCTTGGTTGAGCATACACATGAGTTACTACAGTTTTAAATTTCAGAATGCCAAATCATAGCACCATGAGATAATCAATAGCTATAATGTTTATCATCTCAGGGTTCATTTAACCATATGTGGATATAAATGTAATACCATTGATGCCTTTATTTCATTAATGGCTGAAAGTGAAAAATCTTTTACATTAGATTTTGCTTTAATTCTTCAAAGTGAATATCTTTGTAATTAGTGGTAAAATGCGAAGTTAAAATATAGTAGTAAACATAATGTATTTTACAGTCAACAAAAGAGAAATAAAATCATTAACAAACAAAACAAAAATATGACATATGACTTGTGTTGGATTTGTAAAGTAAACACGTTTTTTGTTAGCCACTTGATCATAACTACAATTTCATTTAGCATTACCATAGTAAAACTTACTTCTATGGTTTCCACATTCATTTTGCTAACATAAAAAAACAAAAGTTGGTGTTAAATAAACTTTAAGTAATTAAGAAGTAGATTACCAAAAGTGGTGCATATTGACATAATGAAATTGGAGTAGCCACCATAAGTCATGGTAAAGAGGAAACCAACGCACCAAAGAAACATACACCAACACAAAGTTTTAAATCGACTAAACTGCAGCAAAGACCATCTATTAATGCAAAACCTCAACTCTTACAAATTGATTCCACAAACGATCTCAAATAGTTCCAGACCGATTGGACACCTTGCTTGGAAGTGAATAGTGAAGAAGGTTCTGATCTGCCATTGATGGAGAAACCCGAGATGGTTACTTGATTTTTCACATTTGAGGAAATACATATATGCTTGCCTATATGCACACAATTTGCATTCTAATTAGTGAAAAATAGGATATAATTTCTGATTAAAAGGAAACGAACGGCAAACTATAATTCATAAACAATTTGATGAAAAGCAAACAAAATGACAAACTGTAATTGACAAATAGTTTGTTCTATTCGCTTTTAAACTATAAATCTACATTGAAAGTAGTTACATGTTTAGAAATGAGAGCTACATGCTACATGTATGACCCACACATCAAACTACATATAAGTCTGCACTAACGTTGTCATTGTTAATTTCAAAATGGGCAAAGAAACTCCTACAAAATGGCCAAGTTTAGTTCTACTTTCCACAGTGAGACTTGATCTTTGTCATCTTTATCCAACAACAAATAAAAAACTCAATGAAAGTTGCAATAAGAGTATTATATAAGAAAACCCACAGACTAAAAAAAACAATTTAATACTGTCAACATTTGGGAATTCATATTCCATGTAGATATTGTTCGGCCTGTAGTTATATTTATTATTTTTATAGTAAACAACATATGAGTGTGCATGATACAAACTATGTTTTTTTGAATACGAATTAAAGTAAATGAGTTAATAATTATGGCAAAAAGTATTTTTTTCATCACTTGTACGGAATAAGTAGTAGTATTTACTATGCCTTTATTTTTCTCAGATCATAATATATAACATCAAATGATCAAACTAAATTCAAAACCATAAATAGAACAAAACAATAAAACCATCACTGCATACATATACATACATATATATATACACACATATCTATATATATATATATATATCAGCAAATGATTGATGTTTTATAATATAACCAGGTATGTGTAGCCAATAGTCTGTCTAAATATTTCCTACTTTGAACAAATCCTACATACAAAATTTATTTAACGTTGATCATATTTTCAGTATTTTATTGTACACATGTATGTAAGCTTGCCGTGATAAAGTGAATAGAGTTACTGACCGTGGTTGTATGAGTTGCTACTCCTATAATCGTATTATTCTACTGATTATCAAACAACTTGAAATCTATGGGCTACAAAAATATTGTGATCCATTATAATAGCTTCGACCAATGCAAATGTCAAGTAAATGGCTTCCAGCAATGCAAAAGACCATATAAAATGCACTGTTAATTTATGTATTATATCATGCACTATAGAAACCGGCTAGTTAGATCTATCTGTGAATACATAAATTTTACACATGTATGAGAGCATTTGCCTTTTTTGGGTATGTTGTTATCTGTGAATGCATAAATTGCATACAATAGCTGGTAGTTAAATATTTAGCAGAGCATATAGGAAAGACACAATGAATGTTATGGATTAAAGTATGAAACGTATACTATTATTTTTCCCTAACCGCGCATGAAAATACATATATGGCCAAAGCTTAAACTTAGTACTAATTTCAGATTTAAGGTTTATTTAAAATATAAGCCAAGTATCCATAAAGTGACGCTCAAGTGAAACATAAAAGAAATACTCAGAGTAAGCACATAAAGAATAAAAAAGTTACATATTCCCTCAAATTACAACGTTACCTGAATAACATGATTTGTAACCCAAACACCATTAATATTCGAAGCTATCATACCTAGATTCCTATATAATACCTAGCTTAGTCGGGAAATATAATTTAAACTGAAATGGAAATTGGTGGATTATTTATGTATGGATTTTTTAAAGTAGTTTCTATGTTATATAATAAATCTATGGTAAGTCATGAAATCAGATCCTCTTTAAAATGAAACCCTAATAACCAACATAATAAAACTAAAAATTCACACAATAACAACCAATAATCAAACATAATTAAATGAAGTGTGCACCATAGTGTTTTTCAGTCTTTTGCCCCCGAAAATGAAATTAGTGAAAAGAGAAAGACCGAACTAAAAAGATGAAAATGAAAAATGGATAGAAAAAGGACCAAACCAAAAGTTTATACGAACCTGGAGTTGAGATCTTCGAGTAATAAAATCAACCTGGCTTACAACATCTAGATTGAATGTTGTTGATCCAATAATGGGAAGAAGAAAATTTGTCATTCCTTCTAATCGGCCGACATGAAGATGAAGAAGTGGTGTTTGTTTATATGGTAAGTGGATGAAAACGTGGAAGTATAATTCACCGTCCACTACTGTTTTTAAAATGACGGAAATAGCCTTATACAACTGCTCGGAAAGTTTTGGAAAGAAGGATATTTCGGAGAACTCGAAAAAGGCTTCACTTTGACTAGGTAGATATATCATTACAGAGAATGTACATTTTTCAAAACTATCGAAAACTCTTGTTGAATTATTCCATATAAATGAAAATATAGAATGTTTTGATTAGATCCTCTAAACTCTTCACGCTCAATAACGATGTACGATTGTGATTTTCCTTCATAATGTTCTGATATACCTCGCCTAAAATTAAAATGATTTGTTAAGACAACTTATAGATGAAAACATATATAGAAGACATATGCATGTGTTGTAATACTAGAAATTATCTATGTACATTTGCGTTGGACAGAAAAAAAATGGCTACACACGGATCTATGAAAAAAAGCAAAATCAAAGCACGAATTGGACTTGAATTTGAAACATATTTTAAGGGAAGACGTGAAATGAGAGATGACATATCATAAAGCGATGAATTTTATGAATTCAATGATAATGAAGAATTCAAAGAACAAGATGAATTCACATCCTCCATAAAATCTTCATCTTCGTATGAATTTACACCAATTGAATTTAAGCTATCATCTTCTTCTTCTGATAAAGAACTCAGGTATCCATCATAATCATTATTTTCTTGATATTCTCCTTCATCAACAATACTAGGGTTAACTGTATTCCCATGCATTACTTGTGCCATTTTGCAAGAAATTGTAAGAAAAAGTCAAATATATTCTCAGTACTTGATTATAATCAAGTATAATGCGTTTAAAAGTATGTTAATGAATGTAGAGATGAAACATGTATTTATATGTATAAAATATATATAAGAGATAAGAATGGGTTTAAATAAGAAAAATGTATGTGTGCTCGTAGGAGAAAAAGGTGGTAAGGATAAGGATGGATAAATGCGTACGTTTGGATGAGGAATCAATGTTTTATTTATTGTACATTAACTAAGGTATTGATATTTTACTGTTCTCATCCGAAGTTATCCACTTTTCTATTGCTCCAATGAATTCACTTTGGTTGATTTAAACTTATTTCTTTTAATGTTATAGTCTGTAGCATTAAATATTCATTTATACGTACTGTTGAAAATTGATTAGTAATGAATCAGATCGAAGTTATTAAGTGCGGTGCTTTTAATTTATTTTACTTCTCCTTTGTATATTCTCTTAACAGACAAGAAACCAGCTAAATAAACAATGATCCTATTTAACTTATTTATTTATAAAAAAAAGGTAAAATAATCTAACATCCTTACATTAAATAAAGAACATAACTATCAAGGAACCGACTTGCTTCTCACATTCAGAGCAATTCCAACTGTTGGTTGGATATCAGAAATGTGGAGATGTGCACTAGAAGTTGGCTCTAACAGGACGGAGAAATCTGAATAGTGTCGATTTGGGGGTTCATAGTGTGTGTATTCAGGATTTATTGAGGCGCATGTGTAACATACGCCTGGGTATCAGACGCCTGTTCAACATACGCCTTATATTGAGGCGTCTGTTTAACAGGCGCCTGATATCCAGGCACTATTACACAGGAGCATCAGGCGCCTGTTGAACAGGTGTCCGAATTCTCGGACGCCTGTTCAACAGGTGTCTGACCTCATTTCTGTTGAAGAAATGAGACCTTCAACATTTCGGAGTGTGGAAAATCGTATTTCCACACTCTGAACTGTTGGAGATGCTCTCAGAGTGGTATTGGATACAAAAGATGACAAATAGTATGTGTAGGAGAGCTTTACCTGCTAGATTTGTATTACTCACTGGTAGATTGATTACTATATATTAAGTCATTTTTTGTTCTGCATTTTTGTCATGCAAAGTTTAAATGAAACAGTTGAACATAAAGTAACATCTTAATACTTTGAGTTTTTTTAAGTTTACTGAGGAACGCCAGCTTGATTATTTAAAGCACAAATAGAGCTTTTCATGACAGCCATTGCCTACCATAACATGCAAACTTGATTTCATGGATTAAATCTCAAAAGTTCATTTCTCATTATTCATCGCTATTTTATAACAAATGACCATTTTGAATATTTACCCATTTTTAGGATCATGTTATTCCATTGCTCTCCTTGACAAACATTCATGCATACAAAATTCTATAAAACATCACTGTCCTATATGTTGTGAGATATATATATTTGGTTGTATTGGTCTTCTTTTATTTGTATCGTTTAACAAATTCATTAAATTCAAAAATGTTTGTAGTGCCTTTTTGACTCATAGGAGGACAGACCTGTTTTGAAATGTGGACACAATGCATGCTGAACGTTTTGAAGAAATGATGGAGCTTGCTTGGCAAGCCTTCATATAATATTAATAATTGCACTTCTTGTTGATTGGGACATAATTTAGTTTATAAACTTGTTGATCCTATCACTTCTTAGTAGATATTCATGTTTGATATGCTCAGTAAGCCTATTCATTCGTTAGTTTCATTGGTTTTCTTTTAAATCAAATTGTTAGCTACTTCTTAGTTGACTGCTTATGTAGCATTACTAGTATTATTCCATGAGTCGTGTTACCACCAAAGCACATAGGTTCAACAGATTTCATTTATAACACATTGGGAGATTTTCATGATATGCTAAATAAAAAAATGTAATGTATGATAAAGAAATTACCTCTTAGTTTAACTAAGTTCAAGTCATTACAATATCAAATTACTTATATAGTTGGGATAAAAAAGATGTGGTACAAAATAATTTTTTAGACTTGTTAATATCTGGATTGAATAATAGTATCATTTCAAGCTCATAAATAATAAATTTCATGTGCAACATCTAAAAGAATAAATAATGAAGATCTAATACGAATAACTAGTGGATTGACCTATGCAAGGGCTTCTAAAGTGTAGGGTCTGGACCAAGCTTGAAGGGTGGATTTGCTGAATGATCAACATACTAGTGCGCATTTTAGAAACCGCAGCAAAGAATTCTCCAAAGTAGCTGAGTTGCATGGACAATGTGCTGAGCCTCTTAAGCAACTGGTGAACACTTTATCTTGCCTTTTCCTGGTGCTACGTTCAAGCAGGTCTGTAGAGCAAAGCTTGGCTTCCCACCTCTTCCAAACCCTTGGGTTGTCACGATAGTTCTTCAAATATTGTTAACATGATGAATGTTGCAAAAGAACTCAAGTTTAGACAGGTGGTATGTCTTTAGTTTTCTTGTTTAATTTTATGAATCTAGATGGTTGGATTTTAAAATGAATGTTTATGTTTGTTTCTTCTTCAGTTTTCACCCAAAAAGTTTGTTGGAACAATGAAGCTAGAGCCTAATCTGTGATTTTGACCTACTTTATTTCATCTACTAATGCCTTAGTCTGTGATAATTTGTGTGTTGGACGCTAGCACATTGTGAATTTCTTGCTCTCCGTTTATATAACATCTTATGCACATAACTTTATGTAAATTCGATACTCGATGTACAAAATATTTAATCTAATTTCATAAAACATTCGCCATTTGTATAACATCTTATGCACGTAATTATAAGTATCAGAACTATCATAATAATGGTACCCATGTTGTTTGTTATGATTCAGCGATTCATCAAAAAACATAAGGTTATAATAACTAGCATTAAAGAATCATTAACAAGGCTATGTTGTCTTTCTATGTTATAGAATTATGTTGTTTAGCTTAAATAAGGTCGTGTTGTCATGGATAATTGCATGTAGTTGTGAATTTGGTAATTATTCCCTCTGCTTGTTATATAGGTACATAAATAAGTGCTTTTCTATATGGAAAATTGCTCACTAAAATTTGTTGATAAAAGGTATGGTTTTATATTTTTAAGTGTGTATGCTAGGGGAAATACACATTATGTTGTAATATATATAATATATTGCCATGGAGTATATGATGTGATGTAACATATGAATTCGATCAAACATGATCGTGTGTGTGTGAAATCAGGTGTGCGAGAAAGCATTAACCGCGCTAAGAAGGTGTTGTTGGTTTTGTCAAAAATGTTACTAAAATGACAGTAAACATTTATATATAACAAAGCAAATAGTTTTATAAAAATTAAATAAATTTATAAAATTAACTAAATTTAGTTTACCAAGTTTTATAAAAGTTGTATAGATTGACTATGTTTTATAAAAATTTAAATAGGTTGACTAAGATTTATTAAAATTAACCAAATTTATAAAAAATTAGCTAAGTTAATTAAGTTTTGTATTCTTTATGTTAAGTAGTGTAGTTATGCTATGTTGTATAATGTAATTTTACTTTGTTTTTAGGTTTTATTTTGTTTTTGGGCTAAAACATTTTATTAGGCCCAGTTTTATGTTTTAGGTATTCGACCCGCTTTTGGTTGAGAGAGTTTGATAAAAGGCGTTGTATTCATTTTCATTTAGACAGATCTGAAATAAAAAAAGTTAGATTTCTTCTTCTTCATTTTTTTGTGACTCGGAAATTTGTCATGGTATCAGAGCTCGGTTGATTGCCGATTAGTCTCTTTTCTTTTCTCGGCTATCTCTTCTTGTTTTTTTTTTCTTTCATATTCTCAAAACCCTAGAATGACGAATGATGATGAAGAAGTTGTTTCACAAAATAATTCAACTTCTGTCAATTTAACTGGAGTGAATTTCAATGATCCATATTATTTGTCAAATTCTGATCATCCAGGTATGCAATTGGGTAATCATGTTCTTAATGGTACAAATTTTCTGAATTGGTCTAGGACAGTAAGAATGACTTTGATAGCTAGAAATAAACTGCAATTTGTTGATGGAACTCTTCCTATGCCTAGTGCATCTTCTGTTGATCTTCAAAAATGGGTAAGAAACGATTATATGGTTATGTCTTGGATGTTAAATTCTATGGATAAAACTATAGCTGAGAGTTTTATGTTTGTGAATTCATCTCGACAATTACGGAGAGAGCTGAGTGAAAGATTTGGTCAAACTACTGCACTTAGGATTTTTGAATTGCATAAAACCCTTACTTCAACTCAACAGAATGATGATTCCATAGCAGAATATTATTGTAAATTGAAGGGTGTTTGGGATCAATTACAGTTGGTAGATGGATTTCCTGAATGTATTTGTGATGCCATGAACAAGTGTACTTGTGGAATTTTTAAAAAAATTCTTGAGATGGATCAAAGAAACAAGTTGATGCAGTTTCTATCAGGGCTGAATAAAGATTTTGATCAAGCAAAAGTTAATATACTCAGTACTGATCCTCTTCCAAATCTTCATAAAGCATACTATATTCTACAGCAAGTTGAACAACAGAACAAGCTTAATAGTGTGAATACTACAAATGAGTTGAGTGCTTTTCAAGCTCAGGTTCTTAATACTTTTCCAAAGCGTGCATATCAAAATTTTAAGAAGGATTTCAAGAGGCAGAAAAATGAAGCTATTTGTGATCACTGTAAAAGGAAAGGGCATACTATTGAGCAATGTTTCAAGCTTGTTGGATACCCTGAATGGTGGACATCTTTGAAAGGAAAGAAGAATTTAAAGATGGCAGGGAATGTACAGAATAGTAATGAAGGAATTTTGGGAAAAGGTCCTGAGGAAACAACAGAGACAAGCACAACAAATAAAAGTGTTGATCCTGTCATGGCTTCTGCTCTCTATAATGAAGTGCTCAAAATGATTCAACAAAACACTAAAGAAGATAATCCTTTGTATAATGCTGCAAATTGTGCAGGTATATTCTCAGCTTCATTTCTTAACTGTATGGTAAAGAAATTTGATTCTAATAGCTGGATTATAGACACTGGAGCAACAGATCATATGGCATCAAATTTAGCATATTTTGCTTCACTTAAACAACTAAATAATCCAATTAGAATATCATTGCCTGATGGAACTATTAAAATTGTTAAATATGTTGGCACAGTTTGTTTAAATTCTGAAATAAGCCTAAAAAATGTTTTCTATATTCCTGATTTTAAGCATAATTTACTTTCTGTTGGCAGATTATTAGATGATAGTCATCTAATTGCAAAATTTGAAAGAGATATATGCTATTTTCAGGACCCTTCTACTAAGCAAGAATATGCTTTTGGATCAAGACATCTTGGTCTGTATAAATTCTGCAAATTGTCTTCAAATTCTATCAGTTCTTCTAAATCTCTTGTTACTAATGCATCTTTTTCTTATGCAAATAATACAATTACAGCAAATGTAAAACCTAGTATTGATATTGTTCATGCTAGGTTAGGTCATATTTCAGTCAGTCATATGAAACATTTGATAGTGTCCATTTCAGGAAAATATGATAATAATAATAATTGTGATTTTAGTTGTGAAGCTTGTGTTCTAGGCAAACACCATAAAATGCCTTTTATAAAATCAAATTCTTATGCTGATGAGCCTTTTGACATGGTGCATATAGACCTTTGGGGACCATATTCAAGACCTTCATTATCTGGTGCAAAATATTTTTTGACAATTGTAGATGATCATACAAGAGTTACATGGACTCATTTACTTCATTTAAAGACTCAAGTCCATTCTATAATTGTTGATTTTATTGAATATGTTCAAACTCAGTTCAATAAGAAAGTAAAGGTTATTAGAAGTGATAATGGAACTGAGATAGTTCAAGAATCACGTAGAGTATTATTTGCAAATAAAGGCATTATTCATCAAAGAAGTATTCCAGGAAATCCTCAACAAAATGGTAGGGTAGAAAGAAAGCATAAACACCTTCTTGAAACTGCTAGAACTATAAGATTCCATGCTGGTCTTCCTTATAAATTCTGGGGTGATTGTGTACTTGCTGCAACTCATATTATAAATCTTTTACCTAGTTCAGTTTTGAAATGGAAGACTCCTTATGAACTTCTTATGAAGAAACAACCTGATTACAGTTACTTGAGAGTTATAGGTTGTTTATGCTTTGCTGCTCAGAAGTTAAGTGATAAATTTGCTCCTAGATCAAAGAAGTGCATTTTATTAGGTTATCCTTATGCACAAAAAGGATACAAATTATATGATCTTAATTCTCATAAAATTGTTTTCAGCAGAGATGTGTATTTTGTTGAAAATTGTTTTCCATTCAAGGATGATTCAAAATTAATGCCTTCATCTATTCCTCAATTATCAGAAAATTCTCTTCCTCAAGTTAATCCTGCATTTGATGATCAAAGTTTTGAAAATCATTATCAAAATCCAGATCAGTTCTCCTCATATATTCCTGAAATTGATTGTTCAAATTCTGATTCTCTTCAAAATTCTAACATAAGTCCTATTAATCATTCTCTTACACAAAATTCTCCTCAAATTTCACAAATTCCTGAAACTGAAGCACAAGCACAAGAACAACAGTTGAGAGTTTCATCTAGAATTAGACAGTTGCCAAAGAAATTTGATGATTATGTTATGACAAATTCTTCTACCAGGGTTGTTCAAAATGTTACTTCAGAAAATTCTGCTGCTTTTAATATTTATGAAGAACCATGCCTTGCTCACTTAAACATTGTTAATTTGCATAGTTTAAATAGTGTCATGGTTGCTTATGAACCTTCATCATATAATCAAGCAAAAGATCATCCTGAATGGGTAGATTCTATGGAAAAAGAATTGCAGGCACTTGAGAACAATGGTACATGGGAATTAACTGAGTTACCATTTGGGAAGAAGGAAATTGGATCAAAATGGGTTTATAAAACCAAATTTAAGCCAAATGGAGAGACTGAAAGATGCAAAAGCAGAGTTGTTGCGAGGGGAGATAAGCAAATATCTGGTAAAGATTATAAACATACTTTTAGTCCAGTTGCAAAACTAACTACTGTCAGGTTGATTATTGCAGTTGCTGCCATAAGGAACTGGGATATTAAGCAATTGGATATTAATAATGCTTTCCTTCATGGATATCTTGATGAAGAGGTGTACATGACTCCTCCTCTTGGCTACAACAAGGTGAAACCAAGTCAGGTTTGCAAACTTAAAAGGTCAATTTATGGTTTGAAACAAGCTAGTAGATGCTGGAATAAGGAATTGACAAAGTTTTTGATTGATTGGGGTTTTACACAATCTAAACAAGATTATTCATTGTTTTTTTTCACAACAATGATTCTTTTACAGTAGTTGTTACCTATGTTGATGATTTATTATTGACTGGAAGTGATAATTCAATGATGAATAGATTGAAGACTGATTTGCATACTGCTTTTACAATCAAAGATTTAGGAAACTTGAAATATTTTTTGGGAATAGAAGTTTCTAGATCAAGTTCTGACATTCTTTTGAATCAAAGGAAATACATTGTAGACGTGCTTAAAGAAAACCAATTGGATGAATGTCGACCTGTTTCATTTCCAATGCAAAAAGGTTTAAAACTTAGTGTGCTTGATGGAGAATTATTAGAGGATCCTGAAGTTTATAGAAGATTGATTGGTAAATTTTTATATTTAAATCTCACTAGACCAGATATTTCTTTTGTGGTCCAGCAATTAAGTCAATTTTTGTCTGCACCAAGAATTCCTCATTATAAAGCAGCTGTGCATGTCCTTAAATATCTTAAAAGCACAATGAATTTGGGTCTTTCTTTTTCAGCAAATTCAAGTTTAGTACTTACAGCATACAGTGATGCAGATTGGGGTACTTGCCCAGATTCAGGAAGATCTTTAAGTGGGTATTGTATATTTCTTGGAAATTCTTTAATTTCGTGGAAGACAAAGAAACAACAGACTGTTTCTAAAAGCTCAACAGAGTCTGAATATAGAAGCATGAGTTACACAGCAAGTGAGATTGTTTGGCTTGAAGGTTTGTTGACTGAAATAGGTATTATTGTTCCTACTCCAATAATTTTGAATTGTGATAATATTTCAGCTCAGCATATTGCTGAAAATCCTGTTTTTCATGAAAAAACTAAGCACATAAGAGGTAAACATCAAAAATTGGATGTTCATTATGTAAGAGAGCTTGTGCAGGCAGGTTTTGTGCAATGTAGACATGTGAAATCAGCACTGCAATTAGCTGATATTATGACCAAGCCATTGGGAGCTGATCAACATAAATTTTTGTCTTCACGCCTTGGTTTGGTGAGCCATGTTGCTGTTCAAGATTGGCCTTGTTCTTCTAAACCAAGTCAATCTTGAGAGGGGGCTGTTAAGTAGTGTAGTTATGCTATGTTGTATAATGTAATTTTACTTTGTTTTTAGGTTTTATTTTGTTTTTGGGCTAAAACATTTTATTAGGCCCAGTTTTATGTTTTAGGTATTCGACCCGCTTTTGGTTGAGAGAGTTTGATAAAAGGCGTTGTATTCATTTTCATTTAGACAGATCTGAAATAAAAAAAGTTAGATTTCTTCTTCTTCATTTTTTTGTGACTTAGAAATTTGTCACTTTATAAATTGAATGTTTTAGCTTTGTGCATTTCACAACTCACCTATATTCCTCTATTTTTGTACAGTATTTTTGTGAGTATTTAATTGTTATTTTGATCATCATTTTGCTTATATAGGTAGTGGCAGCTAGTATGGTGAGAGCAAACCGTGTATATATCCAGGGTTCAGACCTTGTGTTGTTGGCAGGTAATATGAAAAATAGCTCCTAGTTTTTAACATGGTACTCAGTTTATGGTCAAGCATGCCTACAGGAAATAAGCATGCTCCTAGTATGTGATTTTGGTACTCGCTTTCTGCTATTAGTAGTTAAGTTTTATAAGCGTTCTCTTAGATGTAGAAGGCACTTAAGAGACTAAAAAAAGACAACTTATCTTTTTGTATACCTTCTTTACGTCTGATGCTTCTCTTATACCTTGTCCAGTAACTTGATTGGTGGTACTCTTTGTTCCATTTGAATAGCTTTTGTCGCCTTTGTTTCATGTCTTGTTTGCAATAATAATATCAACGTATTCATGTTTAGCAAAGCTCTCTCAAACCTTGTTCCAGAGTGTTATGTCTACTTATCATGTTTCCATCTATGTATAGGTTATTAGTTAAGGAAGTGATATGTTCACTTAATGTGCATAAATAGTTATTAGTTGGAGAAGCCATCGGTATCAATGTTGGATGGCCTAAATCAAAAGTAGTTATCGAAACAGTTAACACTACATCATCAAATAATCATACGAGCAATGTTGGAGTTGTCGAGAAGGTAGGTATCAAACTTATTTTATTTGATTCAATTATTTTTTCATCGTACAAATTATTGAAGCACATAATAAGATAACATTTTTTGTTTAATTGACAGAGTACAAATTCTATGGAAAAATGTAAATGCAAGCTGATCGATTGGTCGGAAAAGGGAGAAATAGTTGCATTAGGCCGCGTGTTCAACCGATCCAACTTCAATGGTTCATTGTGTTCCTTTGGGGAAAAATGCAATTAAAGTTCAGGTAGATATTGTAAAAATTCCAAAAGCACGTCTATGAAGAACAATGTTCGATTTAGAAGTCATTGAAGATGCTCTTGGTACGACGATAGCTTGGCCTGCTGCGAACGTTATAATGGAATCAATTTCTAGTAAGTAAAATTCAAACTTTGTTTAGATATGATACTTTTTTGATTTGGTTGAATACTTTCTATTTCTTATTCACTTTTGGAGCATGCTTGTGTGATACGATCACCATGATTGGGCCTAATATCCCAAAGCTTGCGTTAGGTATGATTATTAAGTATGATTATTAAGTAGGATAAATGAATTGGAGTGAAATAGCTAAAAATGTACAGAATTCCATACAAATGAACAATTTTTTAACAGAAGACTATAAATATCCATAATAGAATACAGTAGCATTGGTTTACATAACAAATAGATTTTTCTGAATTTATACAAAGAAATAAATTCAAATTATCGTTATAGTCACCTATCGTATGAAGAAGCTATAATAATCAAATTACCGTTACAGTCATAAAACCGATTCTGTATAAGGGTTCCAACTCCTTTAACAATCTTCCGGTTGAATAGCCCGAAAATGATTTTCCTTTTTAATGTAAAACGGTAAAATTAAATTTGTTGAAAATAATAAACGATTTTTAATATTGTCTTTTGCTTTATTTAAATGAATACCTAATAAGCATTGCTTAAACAACTTTTAATATATAGTCTTTCATTGTATCATTATCATGTACTTTCATGTTGTGTTCTATGTTATATTTCGGTTCTTTTTACCATTGTCGTAGCAGTTTAATCGAATACAAATATAAACATAAATTTTCATGCAAATATCAGAAACGTTCAAATATAAAAAATGCATCGATAAATAGATAAACTGATACGAATTTGGAAAGATAAAGTAATATAGTCTCATACTAATATTCATAAAAAGGGTGGGGGATAGGGAGAGGGTGGGTGCCGCAGGTGGCGGTGCTGGAGCACAAGGCGGTGTGGGCATTTTTCACGCACTACGGATGGAATTCTATGCTAGAAGCTATGGTGGTTGGGGTGCCTATGCTTACGTGGCCGCCGGTGTTCGAGCAGTTTATTAATGAGAGGCTGATGGTGGATGTTGTGGAGGCGCCCATGCCGATGTTTGATGGGTTTAGAAGCACAAGGGCTGAGGATAAAGTCGTTGTTCCTGCGCAGGTTTTTGGGAAAGCGTTGTTTTATGGAGGATGATGCTTCATAAGATAATTTGAATGATTGAACGTTTTAATATATATGGATTCAATAAAAACATTTTGTCTTTAAGCTCTTACATATAGTTGATCTTCATCTAGAGTAATAAACCTGTATCTGATTGTTTAAACATTTTGTCCTTAACGCATTTTGTCTTGAAACATAATTTATTTCAAACTATCTGAAAACTAACACAACTGATATTTGGTAGTATCGTCACACGGGAAAAATATACAGCAATGCATTTGATAGTTGAGACGTTTAAACATAAACAATCTACTTTTATAACTTTAGACATTGTAAGCAGTTAGTAAAAAATATTTTATTAGGAATATTGGTCCATTATCTTATGGTCATCCTTGCACAAAATGCACAAAAAATAATCATTTCATTGTATTACTACATAACCTTTTTACAACGTCTATAAAACAATTTTTCACAACAAATTTGCAAAACAGAATAATTTGGCAAAGTACTAAGGAGCATTTAATTTTTGGTATGATACCATTAGCTATCTAGCAAGATAGTTTATATGCATAACATGTGTTTCTATTTTTTTAATAACCTGAAAAATTTCTGCTAGTCTTCTATGGCCAAAAAAATGGCAGCGAGTAGTTTATTCCTGTACAGTAGTCTGTTGTTTGAGTAAAAATGAGTGAAAATGAGTAAACATTGCCTGTAGTATTGCTGTTAAGTATCTATACTCACTACCGGCCATGATTAGACTGTAGTATTGCTGTTAAGTAAATTATGTTATAACAAAGTTTCATTATGTTACTCATATCTAACTTTTGTAGCCTGTAGTATTGCTGTCAAGTAATTATCTTACTCATATCTAACTTTTGTAGCCTGTAGTATTGCTGTCAAGTAATTATGCTACTCATATCTAACTTTTGTAACTTGTAGTATTGCTGTCAAGTAGAACTAAAGTCATGTATCCATAATTTATAATTGAGCGCCTGGCAGGTGTTGTATTCTTTTTGACAGGTGTTGTATGATGCTTTTGAGGTTGCTACATGATGTCGCACTCTTTCTCCTTCAAATCGATCATGCTTGCATTAATGTATTGTCTATCAACGTTCATATGTCTTTATTTTTAGTATGTATCATTTTGGCTACCTATAGTTTTATGTATTGTTACTTTTTCACAAATGTTTATATGCTTGATACTCCATGTATGAAATATTATGGATATATATATATTTCGTGGTTTGGCTTATGACTTCATTTGATTACGTACATTACAATGTGAGTGTGGTTTTTTGAATTGTTATAATATATTGGTTGAAATAAGATTAGTAGAATTGAAAATTGTAAGCTTGAATGTATATGACAATAAAAAAATGCAATGGAATTTTTTTAGAGCGTTTTAACTATGCTATGAAAAGAAAATTTGTTACAGCTATGTTATACTATAGCATTATACTAGTGCTATAAAAAATATTCTGCAAGAATTAAACAGTTTTCATAGCAAAAAACAATGCTACAATAAGTATTACTGAATTTTCTATAGCGTTTCAATGCGTAATAAAAGATTGACATAATATTTCCATAGCGTTTTTAGACGCTATAATAATATGGCATGTCAATATATTATAGCAATTAAATAATGTCATAATTAGTATTATAAAACACAACTCTGTGTAAAAGTTCTATAGCAAGCTTCAAAAATGCTATTGAAAAATAGTTGTACCGATACGGCCTGTGTAAGATAGCAACAAAAACGCTGTTAAAAGTCCATTTTCCATGCAATTTTGAAACGCTATTGTATCTTTCAGACTTATTACTTCTTGTTGACCTATGGCTTTTATAGAAACGCTATAGAAGGTTTTAATAGCGGTTTTAAACGCTATAAAAAGGTCTGTTTGTTGTAGTGGTTTTCTCCGAAGGCAAGAAGGAGCATGAGGACCACCTTAGGGAGGTATTAGAGATCTTGAAAGAAACCAACTCAATACCAAGTTTTCTAAATGCCACTTTTGGAAGAATGAAGTTAAGTTCCTTAGGCATATTGTTTCGAAACAAGGATTGGCTGTGGACTCTGCTAAAGTGGAAGCTGTCCAAGGATCGAAAAATCCTAGTAACGCATCAAAGGTTAGAAATTTTCTAGAGTTGGCAGGCTACTAAAAGAAGTTCATCAAGAACTTTACACGACTAGCAGCCCCTTTAACCCAATTGACCAAGAAGAATTTAGTTTTTGTTTGGGATGACAGATGCACCAAGGCATTTGAGAAGCTAAATGAGTCATTACTAGTGCATCTGTGCTCACTATTCCAAATGGAACCAAGCTATTTACGGTTTTCACAGATGCATGTGGCACAGGATTAGAGGCAGTTCTTATGCAAGAAGGGAAGGTAGTTGCCTATGCTAGTAGACAATTAAACGACCATGAGAAGAGGTATCCAGTGCATGATTTAGAATTGGTAGCCATTGTTTTTGCCTTAAAGATGTGAAGGCATTACCTCTTGGGGGAAAATTTTAAGTTATTCATTGATCATAAATCACTCAAATACCTATTTTTTCAAAAAGATTTGAATCTTAGGCAGCAGAGGTGGATGGAGTATGCAGCATCCTTTGACTTTAGTATGCAATATACCCTTGGAAAAGGGAAGGTAATCGCCGGCGCCCTTAGTCGGAGACACGCTGCCCTAGGTGTTATATATGAATGGAGACAGTTGGAGCATCTCTCGAATTTTAACCTCCAACTATCAACAGAACCCATTCAAGATTTTCTATAAGTTATGGAGATTAGTCCAGCCTTGATGGATCGTATAGGGCATGAGCAAGTGAAAGATGAGAAGATAGTAGAGATTTTGGAAAAATTGAGAAAATGAGAGTATTTTCCCCATGTTAGGAGGTATTCAGTTGATGAGAAGGGATGTTTGAGAAGAGATGGACATCTTTGTGTCCCAATGATTAATGGTTTTGATGAGAGATGTTCTTATGGAGTGTCACCACTCAAGGATGTCCATTCATTCCGGAGGCGATAAGATGTACACGGACATGAAGAGGATTTTCTTTTGGAATGGAATGAAGAGAAGCGTAGCTGAGTTTGTTACTAGGTGTTTGACATGTCAAAAAATAAAAGCTGAGCAAGGGAAGCCTGGTGGATTAATATTACCTTTGGAAATTTCGACTTGGAAGTGGGAACATATTTCAGTGGATTTTTTGGAAGGATTTCCTAAAAGTCAGAAGAGCAATGAGGGTATTTGGGTTGCTTTAGACAAACTCACTAAGAGTGCTCATTTTATTCCAATTAGGAGAAATAGGACTAGCACCTCTCTCGCACATATTTATATTAATGAGGTAGTTCGTCTACCTGGAATTCCTATAAGCAAGTTGGTGATAAGGACCCCTTGTTCACTAGCGATTTTTAGAGGAGCCTACAAACAACTTTGGGAACTTCTTTGAACCTTAGCATGGCATATCACCCACAAACTTATGGACAAACTGATATGGTGAATAGGATTTTGGAGGACTTGTTGAGAGCTTGTGTCTTGAATTTTAGGGGACATTGGGAGCAGCATCTACCTTTGGTTGAGTTTGCGTATAATAATAGCTATCAAACGACGATGGGTATGGCTCCTTTTGAAGCACTTTATGAGTGGCCATGCAAATTTCCTAGTTGTTGGTTGGAAATCATCGACAAAGCATAACTCAAACCCAATTTGATCCATGATACCACGGAAAAAGTAGAGTTGATCAGGTAAAGGATGAAGGTCGCGCAAGACCGTCAGAAATCTTATGCGGATAAAAGAAGGAAAAAGATTGAATTTGAGGTTGGAGTTATGGTATTTGTTAAAATCTCCCCTCTTAGAAAAGTTGTTAGGTTTGGCATTTTTGAAAAATAGGTGCCTAGATTTGTTGGACCCTTTAGAATTCTGGAAAGAATAGAAAAATTGGTGTACTGTGTGCAGCTTCCTAATAAGTTGGCAGAGTGCACAATGTTTTCCGTGTTTCTCACCTTAGGAAATGCCTTCATGACACCGCTAAAAGAATAGAACCTGATCAGTTGGGGGATTTTGAAATAGAGCCGACAGTGCCTTATGCCACCGCACCCGTTGTGGAGCATGGTACTAGGAGACTCTGCAATAAAATAATTAGGTTGGTCCCAGTACAATGGGGGAACAATCCGACGTAAAGAACATGGGAGACCAAGGAGAAGATGAAAAACACCCACCCAGAGCTTTTCATTGGTAATTTCTCTCTCCAAAATTAGGATTCTACTTGCATTATTGTTGCTAGATTGGATGGTAGGAGATGGTTGATACAATTTTTTTTCACAATCACTTTACACTCATGTAGAAATTTTTATGCATGTTTAGGATATTTGCATATATACTTTCATAACACGATTACACACTCACGCTATGATTAAGCTCATTTTAGCATGTCTGCAGTACATAATCACATTACACTATTGGTTGAGTAGATGGTTGTGTAGAGAACTTGCTTGTATAACATGGATGTTATTGCGAGTTATGCTGTTCGCCCCTTGGAAGATTCAGGACGAAATCCTTTTTAGGGGGGGGAGAATGTAACACCCCGTAAAATGTACCATAAATAAATAAAGTGAATTGAATTAAATATAATAAGGGTTGAATATGGAAATTTTATAAAAGTTGTAATTTGTCGATGAAAGTTATTCTGTTGTGTTCGTGGTGAAATTCTGATCTGTTTCCATATATAATATGCTGAAAATAGAGCTCAAGCAAATAAGTTATAAGCATTTGAAGTTTTCAGATTTAAATTAATTTACTTTGAATTCAAATTCAAATGTGAAATCAAATTTAGGGTTTAAATTTCAAAAAATAGCTTGGGGCTAAGTAAACGTTTAATTAACGTTTAACGTCGAAAAGTTAATTAGGGAATAAATAATTTTGCAATGGAACAAAACAAACGTTTGCTGAAATAGAGAAGCAGTCGACCTATATAAATTAACCGGTCGACCGTAGTGGTCGACCGGTCGCACATAGGCGGTCGACCACTTGGCAACGAATATTGCCAGTTGCGGCTAGGGTTTGAGCTATGTTATATTCACTTGTATGCTCCAGATTTACCCGTTTCCTACCTACTTCCATCATATGGTTCTGGTGCGTTTCAACCCCTATAAATAGAACCATATCCTCTCCACTTTTATTCATATCATTTTGGGGAATACAATGAAATTATGCCATTGCTATCTTTCTCTAATAAGATTCAGAAACTCCATAGAGAATTTAGGCAAGAATTCAACTTATTTCTTATTTGTTTCTTCTTCCTCCAATATATTCTTATCCTACTCTTCTCCAATTATCCTAAATCTAATGAATATATATACCTCTTCCCTATTGTGTGTGTATATATCAAAAGAGAGAGATTCTAGAAGAGATCGGAAGGTTACAAATCCATTTGAGTGAAGCTAAGGCTAATCTATGAGTGGAAACCTTACTATTTCTTTTCAACAATTGTTTAGTGTATTTCGTTTTGGATTTGAATATGTCTTAGGGGTTTTGGGATTTCGAAAATATTGTAGATAAATCCTCCAAAATTCCTTTTTATTTCGGTATGTCAATTCTATGCTGAGATTCCTAATTATTTACATAAATTTGATGGAATTTATTTCGTTTATGCAATTTTTGACAATTTCATAGTCTATTCCACTTCTCTTTCTTCGTTGGGTCAAATTGTGATTCTTCAATAAAATAAGGAGTTTGGATTACGAATTCCATTCGTAGTTTACACCACTTATTCTTATCTATTTCTTTGTAAAAGAGATGAGTTGAATAGAATACGGGGTTTAGATTGCAATTCTTATTGTTTAAGATATTCTATTGAATTGGTCTAATAAATTGAGTTTCTATTTTATTTACAAGTCTGTTATTGCAGTTTTGTTATGAATATTTATTACCTTTTTTTGGATATTAGAATCCCATGAAATCTTGGGAATTTGAAGAAAAAGGAATTGTGATAATAATTGGATAGAGAATTGACATTTAACGCTAGTTTAGAACGTAAAATCCGGGCATTTAGAACTTATTAGACGTGAATATTTATTTATCTCTATTTACGTATTAAAACGTATAATTTTTGCGTATATGGCATAATTAATTAGACATTTATTTCCCCCTATTGGGAAGGCAATTGATTGTGAGGTGAAAATAAGAGGAAACTCTTATATAGCCTAATTATTATTTAAGGTGCCATAAGTAAGATTCCTTATAAGGCCTTATTTATGGAACGGTGAGATGAGTCTGTGTGTGTGTCTATATATATATATTGAGTAATTGATTTGTGGCTAAGTCATAGGGATGCGAGGTCAATAGAGTTACATGACGAAAGTCCACTTTGAGGCTATTAGCAGTTGTGTACACTTTTATTGATGTGAGATATCCTTACGATAAATATTTTTAATGACGTGAGCTTAGCCCCAAATTCTATAAGGGAAATCTACCCAGCTAATCTGGCTACCAGTTCTTATGAATAACGGACTAATGTAAAACGTCATTATGAGTATGGGCTATAAGATGAAGGGCTTGCTTCGAGGTTTTTAGGTATTAAGTGGTTGGACCCGCCTCTTTTCCCCGAATGAAGTATTAAATGACCAAGGGGACCCATTATGTGGTATCTCTACAGGGGTCCTCTTTTGGAAATAGGTCTTAAATGATGGGGTCTGCCATAATTAAGGTATTAAATGACCAAAGTCTACCTAGTTTCCTCTTGGATGTATTAAGTGGCCTATGAGGTTCCATATGATGTTAGCTAGATAGTACCATTGTGGAGCATGCCTTGGAAATAGGTCTTAAATGATGGGGTCTGCCTTAATTAAGGCATTAAATGACCAAAGTCTGCCTATTTTCCAATAAAAGGTATTAAGTGGCTTGGGTACCGTCTCTCACATTATTTGTTATTTATGATGTATGATTGGGATATGAGATTTTAGAAACCTGCTTCTGAATGGAAGGTATTAAATGGTTAGACCCACCTCCTTTCCTTATAAAGAAGTATTAAATGAGTTTAACGGTTTTATGTTCATATACATTGTTATCCGGGTTTTCAACCCAGCATGATCCAAGAGATGTCGGAACAACTTGGTCAAGTCAAAATAGCCCATAAGTCAACCAAAAGAACTAGAGTAACAAGCCAAAGGAAGCCGGGAAAAAAGAACGGGGAAATGCACTAAGGACATGGATCGCTAGCGATCCATGGGATTAACCCGTGAGTTCACCGTTTCTCTTGCATCATGATTCAATCCATATTACAGAAGCAATGACTGAGTTTGACGAGATTTCAAGTTAGTTAAATCAAGAGACAAGCATTAGCCTCGTCCAATCAGCAGCTAAATACAACCAGCAAGTAAACCGTCATCAGAATAAGGTGACATGCAATAAGACATCATGAACAACATCAACACAAGATGAGAAAGACACTCCAGCCACCAAGGTCTAGAAAAATGCTAAGTGTATGGATCGCTAGCGATCCATACATCGTCATTTGGTCACTGCGGCTCAAATGGAATAAAGCAAAGGGAAGTGCTAAGGAGTTGGCTCGCCTTCGAACACACTCTATGGATCGCTAGCGATCCATGGATCATAGATCGCTAGCGATCCATGCTTTTGGCTCGGGTCACTGCAGAACTCCCATTGTTCTTCCCTGTGATCATCTGCAAGCGTCTAGTGAACGGGCTTGGCCCAGTGACTCTCCAATCTCTATAAATACTCTCCTGTCTGCAACATATACAGGATCTTCTCCGGACTGGTTGCTGAGACTCTGCTAGAAGCTTTCTTCACTTCTCACATCCCTCACAACGGTCTTCAAAGGAATTCACTGTGCTTCTCCAATGGATTCAAACCTTGGAGATTCAATCTAGCTAAGGATATTCAAGAGCTTTGTAATCAAATACAACTTGTAATAGCAATCGGTCAATAATAAAAACTATAAAGTGGACGTAGGCTTCGTTAACAGCCGAACCACTATAAAAATTCTCTTGTCTTCTTTCTATTTCTGTACTTTTACATTTATTCTCTATATTATTGCTCTGTAAGAACAGGGCTGGTGCTTTCTCACACAAACCAGGGTATTGATCCATTTTTTGGGTCAACATTTTGGTGCTTTCACTATGAACCCAACTTGGGGTTCAGATCTAGCTATCTACTTTGGATCAGATAGGTCCAAAAGTTAGATCCTCAATCTTTGCTTGAAGAATCTATTGCTTGGAATCAATGGCTACAGGAAGAAAAAGAACTGCCTTTGGAAGGTCCATAGGGGCAGTAGTAACTAGGGAAGATATGAACCATTAGCAAACTGAAGTAAATGGCGTTAACTTGGGAGATCAGGCGCCAGCATCCTCCAGTCAATGCGAAGTCGTTACAAGGGATGAATTGAACAACATGGTTGATGAGATCAACCAAAAAATGGAAAATAGCCAGAAGGCTCTGATGGATAAGCTCAGTGCTCTCTTAAACTTACAGTCAAATCCTTCTCCAAGAACTATGGTTGAACCGCAGCTGCCATAGAGCAAGAAAATTCTTCCATTTCGGGCTTAAACAGGAGAAACGGGAAGCAGCCGCAGCAAAAGGTAATAGTAGGAACTATGGGAATCAATGCAGAAGGAAATACAAGTACTCCACTCGCTGCAAGGCAATCGACTTTGAACTTGAACCAAGGGGTGAAAACCCCACGAGAGGATATAGCCATGGACCTCTCCGACTCGGAGGATGGAGAACAGTTTAATGATGATAAGTTGGAAGAGAATCCAATGCATTCAATAATGCTGGAAATGTCAAAACCGCCCCAGTCAGAACAACCGCAAGCCAACGGGATCCCGAGGGAGTGATTCTCCTAAAGACAAAAGAGCCTAGGCTTCAGCCCACTTGCCAAGACCGTTTGCAAAGTCAAACACTTGGTGCGATGACTGGCAGCCATCCCCAGGATTACCGGACATCAGAGGCATTTATCGCGGATAAGGTTAAGCGATTGATGGACGAAAATAAAAACAGAAGAGATGGTGAGTGGGGATCCGCACCAAGTCAGACTCCCTTCACTGATGAGATATTGAATGAGCAATATTCGGAAAAATTCGTGATGCCAACTATCCCATCCTATGATGGGACGAAGGACCCAAAACCCCATTTGTACAAGTATAGTTGGTACATGGACGGAGCAAACTCTTTAGAAGCTGTTCGGTGTAGATGTTTTCCCATTTTTTTGGAAGGAGTCGCTTCCATGTGGTTCACTAGGCTTCCGCCAAGATCCATCTCTACTTTCGATCAACTAGCCACGAGATTCCTCGATCAGTTCAGGCTCCATACCGCGCAACCTAAAGATGTGATGTCCCTGTCCGGATTATTCCTGGGACGAAACAAATCGCAAAAGTCTTTCATGAACCAGTTCAATACCAGAGTGACAGAAGTCAGCAATCCAAATGAGGACATGGTTTTCATGGCTTTGGTCCAAGCCATTCATCCAGAAACTGAGTTTGTAAAGTGGATCAAGATAAAGCAACCCACTACAATGAAGGATTTCAATCGCAAAGCAAGTCAATACTTGAGATTGAAGGAGGCGTAGGAGCTAGAAAGGAAGTCTATTGACATGCAACCATTGATCATCGGACAGAGTGACGTGGTGATGAACCAGAATACAAATGCTTCTGGAACTGCTGAAGGAATCACAGGGAAAGATGGAAATAAAAAAAGGAGGAATCATAATTCCAATAAGAAAAATGGAAACAATAAACGCCTTAAAGGCTTCAGGCCTGAAGATTACAACCCTCTCAACGAAACTCATGAAAATATTTATCTTGCAACACAAGGGACTGAGGAATATAAAAAACCCCCTAAGAAGGAAGAAACCGAGCAATAGAAACGCTCAAGGAAGTTCTGTCGCTTCCACGAGAGGCACGGTCACAACACAAACGATTGCTGCCACCTAAAGAACTTGATTGAAGAGCTTGATTCGGGAGAACAAGCTCCAACAATACGTAAGACAACCACAATATCCTGACCAGTCCGTGGCTCCTCAAGCCCCTAGGAATAAAAGAAACCAAGCCGGAACCAGTGAAGAGGGATCAAAGCGAACTGACCAGAGACTCATTATCGAGATGATATCTGGAGGCCCACATCATGCACAGAGAAGTTGGGGAGAGATGGAGCGGTATGCAAGTTCATTAAAGCATGTTCTGAAGGAATCATGTCTCACAATAGAAGACGGGGCTCCAACCAAGTAGCATAAAACTTTGAAGATGATATTGTATTTAGAAACCAAGATACCTAAGGGATTGAAGCTCTAACCCTCGATTCGATGGAGGTGACAGTAGGAATTGGACCCGCTGTGGTTCGACTAGTATTGGTCGATGGAGGCAGTTCTATCAATATACTTTTCAAACGGTCCTTTGACCAAATGAAGATCGGCATGAAAAGTGTGTCTGCATGCCAAACAAAAATCCAAGGGTTTACCGGCGAACCCAAACAACCCGTAGGGACAATTGACCTTCCAGTGGAGCTTGGAGAGGGTGATCGAAGAGTTACCCTCGTTCAGACCTTCGTAATTGTGGACGAAATTTCTACGTATAACGCCTTCTTGGGACGACCTACCTTAGCTGATTTTAGAGTCGCTCTGGCCCATAAGGCCTTACCATTAAGTTTCCAACTGCAAACGGGACTGGGGTGGTCAAAGGAGATCAAGCATCGTCAGAGAATGTTACATTGCAGAGTTACGTGAATCTAGAAGAAGGGAAAAGAGAAATGATGTGGGGGGGGGAACTCTCCACATTTGTGAACCTTCTAAATAGCAACTACAGAGCCGCCTCTGGCTCGGGGACCATGCCGATTCAACAAGGCCTTGTATGCAAGAAAGAAGAGTTTAGGGGAGGACCGGCTAGCACCAGCAAAATTGATGATGTCTGTCCCAGTCGATATGGACGACCCAACCATAGTTTTGAAAATTGGATCACACCTTGGAAACAAGATGCGATTGGAACTTACTAAATTTCTACGTGCCAACTTGGATGTGTTCACTTGGACGCACTCCGATATGGGTGGGTATCACCAGAAATCACATTCCACGCTCTCAACATTGACCCCAAGTTCACACCAGTAAAGCAAAAGAGGTGCAGCCTGGACCCTAAACGGTCTAAGACATTAAGAGAAGAGGTGGACAAGTTAATGGCCAACGGTTTTATCCGTGACACAACTTATCCTGAATGGGTATCTAACTCGGTGTTAGTCAAAAAGTCCAATGGGAAGTGGCGAACCTGTATCGACTACTCGAACCTAGACAAAGCTTGCCCGAAAGATAGCTTCCCTCTGCCCAGAATTGACCAACTTGTGGATGGGACGACGGGACACGAACTGCTATCCTTCATGGACGCATACTCAAGGTACAACCAAATCCTGATGCACGAACCTGATCAAGAAAACACCAGCTTCATCACCGATCTGGGATGATACTGCTATAGGATAATGCCATACAGTTTAAACAATGATGAGTCAACCTACCAAAGATTGGTAAATACCATGTTCAAGCATCAAATCGGGAAAACCATATAGGTTTACGTGGATGACATGTTGGTCAAATCGCGAGTAGCTGCCAATCACCTGGATAATCTCATTGAAATGTTTGAAATACTCCGGAAGTATGGAATGAAACTCAATCCACTCAAATGTCACTATGGAGTAGCCTTCGGAAATTTCTTAGGATTCATAATATGTGCCAGGGGCATTGAAGCAAATCTAGAGCAGACAACGGCCCCGCAAGAAGTCCAAGCCTCGAAGAACAAGAAGGAATTGCAAAGCTTAAATGGGAAGGTCGCAGCTTAAACTAGTTTATCTCGAAAACCACCGACAAGTGCATACATTTCTTTGATGAATTAAAGAAAGGGAAGAAAAACTTTGAGTGGAGTGCGGCATGTCAAACTGCATTTGAAGAACTGCTGTGACACATGGAAACCCCGCCAATCCTGTCAGTGGATGGAGAGAACCTATTCATTTACTTAGCAGTCTCACCTCATGCATTGAGCGCCATCCTTGTGCGTGAAGAAGCGAAAACCCAATGACCCGTATACTACATTAGCAAGCGGTTTACCGGAGCTGAGAAAAATTAGCCAAAGCTAGAAAAGCTAGCATATTGCCTCCTGATCGCGTCTAGGAAGCTACGACCATATTTCCAAGCGCATCCAATCAAAGTACTGACTAGTCGGCCTCTGAAACAAGTACTGACTGGTCGGCCTCTGAAACAAGTACTGTACCGACCTGAAACTTCCGGACGACTTCTTAAGTGGAACATCGAACTGAGCCAATATGATATTACTTACCATACGAGAAAAGATATCTATGGGCAAGCACTGGTAGATTTCATCGCCAAGTTTACCATATGGGATGACAAAGATGAAACACCATCAGAAGTGGAGGCTCAATGGAAACTCTTTGTTGATGGCGCATCTAACAATCTCTGTTCGGGGGTAGTGCTTGAAACCCCCGAGGACTAGCCATTTGCTACGCCTTACGCTTGGAATTTCCTGCAACAAATAATGAAGCAGAATACAAAGCATTAATAACAGGGCTGAAAGTTGTGAAAGAGCTCGGAATAAAGTCCGTCCATATCTATAGTGACTCCCAGCTAGTCATGGTGAGTACCAAGCCTGAGGGGAGAACCTTGTACCATATCTATCTAAAGTACAAGAGTTGCTAAGTGACATCGAACATTATAACATAATTCATGTTCCGCGGGAGCAAAACACCAAAGCTGACTACTTAGCTAAGCTGGCAAGCTTCGGAGAAGCTCAATCGTTGGGATTAGTCCCGATTGAGACTCTGACTGCCTCGAGTATAGACGAAATGGATGTCGACTAGATTCTCGAGACTACCACCGAACCGGAAACATGGATGACGCCAATCAAGGACAACTGGCTTACATGAACCCTTCTAACCGACCAGAATCAACGGAAAAAGCTTCTTCGGAAGGCGCCGCGGTTCATAATGCAAGATGGAATACTCTACCGAAGGGGATTCTCAACCCCCATTCTTAGATGTGTGAATGAAGATGAAGCTCGATAGATCCTAAGGGAAGTGCACGAAGGTGAATGCGGAGACCACACTGGAGGGCAGACCCTTGCAAAGAAAGTTCTCGGATACTAGTATTTTTGGCCGACAATAAACCACGACACAGTAGACTATGCCAGACGATGCGATCATTGCCAAAAATTCAGCAAAATTAAAAGAACTACCTCAACAGAATTAACATAGACGGTCAGCCCGTGGCCATTCGCGATATGGGGAATCGACTTGATTGGCGTATTGCCAATAGCTAAAGGAGGAGCCAAATAGGCTATGTTGCTGTTGACTATTTCACAAAATAGGCCGAAGCAGAACCGTTGGCCCCATTACTACAAAGAAAGTCACTAATTTTTTTTTACTAAAAACATTATTTGTAGGTTTGGTGTGCCACAAAAAATCATCACCGATAACGGGACCTAGTTTGAAAGCGCTGAGTTCAAAGACTTCTGCAAACGCTTCCGAATTGAGAAGAGCTTCTCCACAGTTGCTCATCCACAAGCAAATGAGCAAGTGGAAGCAATAAACAAGATCATCAAGTCCACTATCAAAAAGCGACTAACTAAAGCAAAAGGAAACTGGGTTGATGAACTTCCACTCGCACTATGGGCTTACAGGACAACTCACAAAGCGGCAACTGGACACACTCCGTTCGCCTTGGCATATGGCTCAGAAGTAATATTCCCGTTGAACTAGAAGTCCCCTCTCATAGAAGGCAAAACTTTAATCAGAAGCAAAACGAGCAGCCCCTACTCGAATCGCTAGATATGATTGACGAAAGGAGGGAAGAAGCCGAGTTAAGAACCGTCGCCCACCAAAATAGGGTCGCACGATACTACTACTCCAAGGTTCATAACCAAACCTTCGAAGTGGGAGACCTCGTCCTTAAACGGATCTATCCCGTGCCGGGAACCTTCGAACCAAACTGGGAAGGGCCATATGTGATTAATCAAAACTAAGGGACGAAACTTTCAAATTGACAATCATCGACGGAGTCCAAATTCCCAGAGCATGGAACAGCGAATCGCCGCGCCGCTATTTCACCTAAAGACTACCTTATGTACTTTCTATTTTTCAGCAAATAAGCTGTCTCGGGATGCCGGGGGAATTGTAAATGGGAAAAAATATGCCCAACTTCCATTAATAAAATTGATTCGCTTTTTGAACCAACGAAATTGTGTTCTTAATAGTAACCTGCTGAGCCAACGGGGTCAAATCAACTCAAAACCATACAATTGCTACTTGAGAAAGTGTAATCACGCCCAAGTAAGCTTCGCTTACCCGCGACAGAAGCAAATCGACTCAAACCGTTAGATCGATGGAACGCGATCCCCACTTTCGAAGAACCGGTGTTGCCCCGGCAACATTGGGAAGGCTCAAATAAAAAAGCCGCATCCCGTAAGCCGCGCGCTAACTCCTAAAATGCAAACTCCTCACATCGCCTGAAGATAGGCAACGTTGAGAAGTACCGAAAGCCGCGCATCCCGTAAGCCGCGCACTAACTCTTAAAACGCAAACTCCTCACATTGCCCGAAGGTAGGAAACACTGAGAAGTATCAAAAGCCGTGCACCTCATAAGCCGCGCACTAACTCTCCGAGCCATGAAATCATGCTCATAAAACATAAACTCCTCACGTTGCCCGAAGATTGGCAACATTGAAAAGCATTTTAAATACCGGAATTGCCCCGGCAATACCGAAAAACTCATCCATCATAGGAATTGTGAAGATCAACCTACTCCCATTATCGGGAGTAATGGGCGCGACTCTAACAAAATCGGAGTGCTACGAACCAGTAGAAAACTCCAATTGCAAGCACCCCATGGTGAACTGAAACATTTTAACTTGAATAAACATTTGACTATCTACAGTTAACTCGTATGATGTGCTCACCCTGAGCAATGAAGTGCATATTTGAATATTGCAAAAATGCGAAGAAATGATACTCATAAGTATCAACTCACATTTCTGAGAAGTGATAAGTGGTTTAACTTCTAAAAATTTGCAAAGATTATTCGTTAAGTTAATCTCGTAACTGTATACTTATGAATTTTCTAATAGTTAATCTCATAACTGTATGTCCTGCACTAAGTTTACGTTTTCATGCACATTTTAGACATGCATATGTTATATACTTTCCAGAATCGCATAAAAACATAAGTTGCAAAACTTGTAAAAAACGACAAATTGTGAGCAAAACTTGTAAAAAACGACAAATTGTGACTTAGTCAAATTCCAAGTTTTGACATGATCATAAGCTACCGGTCGTTTTTCAAGTGTTTGAAGTAAACAGCCCTGTGAACTAGGGGCATACACCGTCACTTAATTAAAAATGTTATGCTTAAAAACAAAAATTTCACATTTCACAAGTTCTATTACTCCAAACAAAGAATTTTGACAATAATCACAGGACTAGATAAAGTGAAATGGAAGTAAACAAAATAGACATGAGTGCAGATAACACATATGAGCAGATAAGTAAAGGTACAGTCAAAATATCAATAGTATATTAATTATAATATTCTTCTGTACAAGGTCAAAACGTGGGGGCCGTACGCACACAATACTAGCCAACAAAAGAAAAAGTACAGACAACATAACAAAAACACTAAATGCAGACTCTGTACTTGAACAAAATAATGCAAAATGAATCAAAACCAGATCAGCTACCACCCAAGCTTCTCAGTGCTTCTTTCCAACACTCCCCTTCCCGCCTTTTGTTCGAAGTTTTTGCTTTGCCTTGGGAGAGGTGTCGCTGTCAGTGATGTCGATGATCTCCTCGGTGCTAATGTCCTCTTCCTGCTCCGTGACTTTTTCAGAAGACTCGCCTTTTGTTTTACGCTTCCGAGATCTGCAGGAGCTCTTAGGGGCCTTAATCGCTTCGACTTTCTCTTTCTTAATGGTAACCACTTCTTATTGAGACTTGCGTGGCTGCTCAATTATAGTTTCTTGCTCTCTAACTCCGGCCGCCGTGAAACCTTCCAAAGACACGGAAGGGTCATCCAAGCCATGCAATGTGGCGATCTTCTCAGATTTCGGCCCCGACTATGAACCAGACACGGACACGGCGACCAAAGCAGGTACAGAAGTGAGCATAGAAGCGGTAGAGATAACAATAGGTCCAAGCATCAAAGAAATCGACGGATCGTTAGATAAGGAGGACGAACCTATAAGATCAAAAATGAAAGCATTAAATTCGTCTTGCTCTTGCGGCGTGAGGTGAAAATTCTCAAACTCGGGAGAAGCAAATAGATTACCTGCACTAGAAGATTGACCGAGAATGTCGCCCTTGTATTCACCGCCTTCACCCTCCTTCGACGGTTCCACAATCCAAGGGGAAGCTTCAAGCCCAGAACTTGCTGGCGGATCGCAGGGCTGTTCAAATGGTTCGCTGGCACCAGAAATAAATGGCTCCGAAGGCACTTTGGCATTTGCTGTCGTGGTGGAATCGACGGCCTCCTTTTCCCTCTCAATCCGCAAAATCTCCCGGCCCTCTAGCAATGCCATCTGTGATTCTTCATTAAGTTAGGCGTTCTCCAACTCTCGCTCGAAATAGACATCCCCGCTATCATGAAAGCGGTTCAAGATTTCCTCCCAAACCACAGCGAGAGTGCATGGGAATTTAGGGCCTAAGTAGCTAAAACTCCCCTAGTGCAGTAGGGAGTTGACATAAAAGTTCAAGATGGTCGCATCTATCTTCCTTTCAAAGGCGTTTTGAAGCTCTAGATAATCCGCCGTAACGGTGGCCATTTCAACTTCGACGCGAGCCTTATTGGCGCTAAGCTGCGCAACTTGATCCTATAGCCTAGAGATTGTCTCAGCCTAGTCGAAGATGGTCTTATTATGCCCTTCTACGATAAGGTCGTGATCAAAAATGGTTTTCTTTTGAGCCTCAATTGTCACGCAGCAAGCTGCCACCTCCTCTTTTAATTTGGCCTCTTCTGCATGAGCCTTCTTAATTTCGTCCCTGTAGATGATCTCTATTCTCTCGTGAGCCTCTTTTAGCTCTTTTAGCAAGTCGGTGCTGTTCTTGCTTTCTCGAAGCTCCGCGTCCTTTTCCTCTTCCAGTTGTTTGATTATGGCATCGCGTTCCGCTAATGCTCTTTCAAAATTGTCTTTCTCTGATTCGAAGGAGAGGATTTCCGGATAGTTGTTGCGGTTCGTGTCCGCCAACTGTTTGCATAATTTTTCCCACCCTTCGGCCTGTTCTAAATCATTCTAGATTGCCTGGAGGTGGGGTATATATGTATCTCTAAGAATCAGATGAAGATCATGATCAAACTTGACCCTCCTTAAAAACCACCCGGGGAGCACTGCCTCAAGCCTGGAAGGACCAAATGGAAGGACATAGGCAGGTCTCCGATAGGGGCCGTGAAGAACCGGGGGCAAGAGCCATATGAGACGACAGAGCTTGAGTTGAAGATGGAATGTGGACAGAAGATACCGAGATTTTGGAACCAATCGAGGCGGGGGCCGGAGTGAAGGCCTGTTGTTCCGAAGAATGGGAACCGCAATCAAATTTTGACTTTTTTGTTGGCTCCTCTCTCTCATCAAAAGTCTTCATTTTCTCGTACCCGCCTTTATATACACGGCCACGTTCCCTCTCGTCTCGACGACGAGCTTCAGCCTCTGAATCTTTCCTTCGCCGATATTCCTCCTCTGTCTCGCGAGGCTGATGATGGCTGGAAGATCGTCTCGACCAACGTTGGGAGTCGGCGAATTCTTCGAGATCATCATAGAGACCGCGTCCTCTCTTGGTGCCTGACCCAAGCGTAATGAAAAGACAAAACACCCGAGTCAGGACTAAAATATTCTTATGTGAGTCAAATCGATATCGCATATAACATGAGTGTCGTGGTGCCAGAGATGTTTACGGGGTTTCACATCTCCTATCCAGTGTATACCGTACGTGCAATAACTCAAGAGATGTTTTGGGATTTTCCATCTCTTAAGGATCCGTCAAAATATTTATATGTAGTAGAATACGCTACATATATAATTTCTAATCAATAAAATAAATATCAAAGTAGCATTAAGGCTTTACATTGATCACCCTTAACGCGTTTTTAAGCATTGTCATACAGTTTGTATATAAAACACCAGTAAACCATTGGTGGATAGGAATGCGCCATGATACGACAACACTAAATCAAAATCGTAGGGGTCTCATATAAGGATAAAAGTTTGACAAGGCACGTGAGACAATGCCCAAGGTAGGATACTACCAGTTTTCCCTTCCCAGCTGGTGGTAAACCCTAACGGCCCACTGCATCCAACACTCCCAAAATCCGAGGGTGCGCACCATCAATCACAATGTAAATGATGGTAATACGAAGAAGTGTGTCCGCTAGAGGTAGCTAACCTCATTGACCAGTATGGCTCCTGTATTAGTCATTTCAAATTGACACAAGTGTCAGGCCAATCCATCATCGTTCTCTTTCTTCTAATCCAACAAACGACGCCAAATCCAACCACTTCATTCTGGACCATCACTCCACATACACAGTTGTAAAAGTGGTTCCAATATTGACAGAGAGTATGCCAATAAGAGGCTCCGGTCTCTTTAACAACCAAACGTCGTTTTACACACCGGTTGGTACTTTTAAATTTCAAAAACAATTCGTCCTTGATATCAAAATATCATATTCACTTCAAAATCAAATTCATTTTGAAATCATCATATTTATTCAAAATATACTATTTTCAATTCAAAATTATATTCGTCTTAATATCTCGATTTCAATTCCAATTCAACATTGCTTTAAATTTTCATTTGGGTCATTACATCAGTTTAACCCAATTCGTATTTAAATCCATGATTTAAATATAAACGATTTCCACTCTGACCAGTTTGAATTTTAGAAAATAGTTTGAAATAGTTTAAAGGTTAAAATGGTTTAATATAAAATAGTTTGAGTATGGAAAAGGTTTATATAGGAAGATAGCGTGAAAAATCAAAATAATTTGTATATTTAAAAAGATAGATTTCAATTTATAAAAAAATAATTTATTTAAAAATGGTTTAAAAGTCAAACTGGTTCAATTCCAAATCTTCCAATTCAAATCATTGTCAATCTCAATCCAAATCAATTTAAATCGATTCAATTCCGATTTCAAGTCAAATTTTACTTCAATTTCAAATTTCAATTCAAATAAGTCCGATTTCGATTTTGAATTAATTCAATTTCGCTTTCAATTCCAATTGATTTCAATTTTAATTCCAACTTGAATAAATTTCAATCCAATCTCGATTTAATTTCAATTTCAATTCCAAATTAATTTCAATTTCAATTCCAAATTAATTTCAATTTCAATTCCAATTCCAAATAAATTTCAATTTCAATTCCGAATAAATTTCAATTTCAATTTCAATTCCGAATAAATTTCAATTTCAATTTCAATTCCGAATAAATTTCAATTTCAATTTCAATTCCAAATAAATTTCAATTCCAAATTTAAATTTATCAAACAACAACCAATAAATTTAAAACACTTCACGATACAAATTTAACTAACATAAAAATTATTTCAGTCAATTGTGAGCGTATGAACACTCACCTTTTATTTGAATCTGAAAATATTTCTAGCTTCAAATAAATCCCAATTTGACTCCGAGCTGTCGACGATGTCGATACGGTTCCAACGCAATTGGTTTTGTCCGAAATGGATATCGTATGCCAAAGTAACGATTTAATTAATATGACGATAATTAAAACAAATCAACATATAATTAACTAAAAAAATTATTAAACTAATCCTACCCTCACTGCTATTCTCCTTCACCCAGCACAAGGCCCCAACTTCTCCAAATCGTGATTCCAGTTTTTCCCATTTTTTTCTATTGCTGCCATCGCCAAGGTCCGGCCGCCGCCCTTACCTACAACTATGCCGCCTCCATCGCTTCCTCCCTCGTGCGCGCACACAAGCACGTTTTGCCACTGTTGCCTCTGCATTGATGCGCAACCCAACCCTAATACGAAGACCCAAAATGAGAACCTCGCCTACCATCGTGTGCTCCGCCATTCCCTCCTTTCCATCGCGAACGCGGTTCGTTATATTTTTTTTCTCCGATCGTTCACTTTTTTTTATTTGTTTGATTCGTTCAAAACTGAAAAGAGATAGAGGGAGGACGTGATTTAAAAGGGTGAAGGGTGGCTATACGAACAAGGTAGGTCGGCTGGATTCAGAGTCCCAGCGTGGCTCGAGTTTGACCCTTGATTTGAAATATAAATTTTATTTTCAAAATATCCCACTTAGCATATCTTGAAATTCCAAACCCCTATTGAGGCATGCCACCTGGCGTTCCTAATGTTATACCGCTATTCCGAACCCAATGGAACAAATTTCGAAGTTTAATTCGATCGTATGCGGAAATAGCTTTTGAATCGACTATTTAAATTAAATCGAGTTAAATTATTTCTAGGCATTTACAGATTATACGACCAAACGATAACTCCAAATGCTACAAAATTTGAAATCCGATAATAATACACTATTATGGATCCAATGGAACTAGTTTCGTCGAATTCCACGACTGTGCCCCGGATTGCTATTTTTACGCATCAATTAAATCGACAATTTCAAAAATTTACGAAATCACTTGAAATTTCAGTTTTTAAAAACTTATTAACTCAATTCTAATTCAAATAGAATTTATATCAACATTAGAAATCGTTTCGATTACTATTTAACTCAAATTTCAATTATTCTCCATTTCTGTATTACGATAAATCATTATATTTGAAATTTAAATTCATTCTATAATTTCAACCAAAATCTTCATATTCAATAACTACACTAATAATTCGTAAAATTTTATTTTTAACCATTTTTATTCAATAATCATATTAAATTTAATAATTTCAAATAGTTTAAAATACGGGTCGTTACAAATGTTTCCTGCTAAGTGGATATGCAACTTTATTTCCTTGCCCTGATGCATACTCAATACCAAAATTATAAGCTGCTAAAAAATCCAACCACCTCTATTGCCTCATATTCAACTCTTTTTGAGAGAATAAATACATCAAAGACTTATGATCTGTATACAATTCGAATCGTTCTCCTAAGATGTAGTGTCTCCATACTTTCAATGCGAAAAACCGCTGCCAACTCCAAATCATGAGTCAGATATCTAACTTCATGTGAAAGCTATCGAGAAGCGTAGGCAATCACTTTACCCCTCAACATCAATACAACTCCTAATCCCATTCCAAACACATCCGTATACACCACCAAATAATGATTCCCATCTAGAACATCTAATATGGGCGCATTGGTTAACAAAGGCTTTAACTTAAGAAATGCTTCCTCACATTTATCAGACCAAATACTTTACATCCTTTCTAGTTAGTTCAGTCAGGGGTGTTGCTATCCGCAAGAAATCCTTGATGAATCTCCGGTAATAGCCAGCTAATCCAAGAAAACTCCTTATCTTGGTCACCGTCTCGGGTCTCTTTCAATTATTTACAGCTTCAATCTTAGCTAGATCCACTGACAACCCTTTCTCTAAAACTACATGACCAGGAAACTTCACTTTTTTCTTCCAGAAATGTCACTTCAAAAACTTTGTGTTCAGTTGATGTTGCCTCAACGTCTTAAGCACTATCCTAGGGTGAATCTTATAATCTCTTTCATTCTTAGAATATATTAGAATGTCATCAATGAATACCAACACGAATATATCCAGGTGCTCTTGGAAAATCTGGTTCATCAAATCCACAAAGAAAGCTGGTGCATTAGTTAATCTGAATGGCATCACTACCATTTGTACGACCTCTTTCGAAACGCCAAAGGAAATTGCCCTCCACCACTCTCAATTGATGGAACCTTGTTGCGAAATCCAATTGGGAAAATACTTTGGCTCCACTTAAATGATCAAATAAACCATCAATCTTAGGCAAAGGATATCGATTCTTTATCATCTTCTCATTCAACTAGCGATAATCAATGCATAATCTTAATGACTCATCCGGTTTCTTCATGAATACCACGGCCGCTCCCCACGGCGAATTGCTTGGTTTAATAAAACTCTTTCCTTCTAAGTCCACTAGCTGCACATTTAAATCCATCATCTTGGTAGGTGTCATCCTGCTAGGTGGTCTACTTACGAGTTCAACTCCAAGTACAAGATCTATTCGAAACTCAATAGCTTGTTTCATGGTAGTCCTGTAACCGGCTCAAAACATCTACAAATTCACTTGCAACCAAAACCCAATTCACTTCGTCTTCTAATTCCATTGCTCCCAACAAAGTACAAATATCCACATTCGAGCCATCTACTGAGTATATATTCGGTCACTAATATCAGGGTTTCTAACTGATATTTTCCTATCCTAGAAATATATCCTAGCATCATATTTGCTCAACCAATCCACACCCAAAATAATCGAAAAACCCACAAAATCAAACACATATAAATTGCAGGCAAAAGTATAACCTAGCAACTCAAACTCTACGTGGTCATATCTCATCCTAAAGTTGCATACCCTCCTATTGGATTAGCTATCCTTAAGGAAGTAACAAGGTATGATGGTTCTAAACATAACTTATCTACCAAACACTGAGATATAAATGAATGCGATGCATCGGTATCAAATAGTACCCTAACTGGTATGCCATGGATCAAAAGCATACCTTCCATCATAGACTCTCCCTTCTCAGCTGCTGTTGGTCTTGACGCAGATGACTCCAAAGCAAACACCTTTCCTTTGTTATCCTTGGCCGCTTTTAGACATTTTTTCTTATAATGCCACATCTGATCGCAATTAAAACAATTCACATTCTGCCTGCCCACAACCATCTTGCCATTACCTGATTGACATTCATTTTCATAGCGCCCTTTCTTATCGTACTTATAACAAATGATACATGCCTTCCCTTTCTTAGCATCTCTACCCTTCTAAGCTCCCTTTCTGTTATGGAACTTCCTCTTCTATTCGGAGAACTCTGGGTTACAACTAGCTTCTCCGTTTTGAAATTAGAAAGCACCTCCTCGTTCCTGATTTCCCTCTCCACCACTACATTCGATGGATCTATGAGATGTGGCATAGTTGCCCTAGCAATCTCCGGTCTCAACTAGTGGATAAACTTCTTGTTCCTCTTGATGATGGTGTTAATAGTGGCATACTCATATCTGGACAACTCATCGAACTTAGTAAAGTAGTCAAACACTGACATTTCTTCCTACTCCAACTCCATAAACTTACAGAGCAAGGCTGACTTGGCTACTTCAGACAAAAACCTTTTCTCGAATCGCATTCAAAATTCTATCCAAGTCAATTCCTCTTCTTGTACCCCTGTGGTGATCCCGTTCCACCAAAACAAAGCCGCTCCTTAAAACTGTCTCGTAGCTAACCTCCTTTTCTACTCATCATTCAGACCCAAATCAGCAAAAATCCTTTCATACTATAACAGCTAGTTCTCCACTTCGATTGCATCCTCAGTTCCTAGAAAAGGCTTTCCACCCAAACTGGTGTAATCTCAACTCAGCTTAGCATAGTTATTACCAACTGGCGCTACGGGATTGACTCCTCCCGCATTAATAGCATTTTCTCCAACTACTCCTATAGCTGCTTCAGCTAGCATCAGATTGACCAAGGACTGATACATAGCCCACATATCTACTGGTAGGGTTGCAGCACCTACATTGGCATTTGCATTTTGATTAGCATTTGCCTATCGACCTGGATTCCTTCTGGTGTTGGGCCAAGCATTTCCATTAGTTGCGGTGCTTCCGCCACCTAGATTCGTGCTTTTGTTTCCTACTTCCATTTCTTTCTTTCTCACAAACATGCATACAAGCCTTAGTAAGATACAGAAGAAAGGTCTAAGAGAGAGGGGAGAATAGGGATAGAACATATACATATATATAGCAAATATAAGTACGTTACTATAGTGTTATCCCATAACCCAATCTTATTCTTTGATTCATTTGGATTATGTTTTCAAAACTTTGTTAAGTTCAAAAATTCTTTTAGTTTTACATAAACCTATGCTCGGATACCAACTTGTAACATCCCCAACTCTGGGGCCCAAAACTAACTAGTACGAATGCTGCAGTCATCCATGGTTATTAATCCTCGATGACAAAATGCGGCTATGTTAATCATATCAATAATCAAAAGCACGTGAACATGAAAAAATTTCAAACGCAATTCAGAAATAACTTTTACATTCCATTTCAAAATATGATTTCATTTTCGTTACATAATCTCATTTGCAACCCCACATTCAAAGAAATTATAATTATTGCAAAATACTCCAAGAGCGATGTATGAAGATGCCCCCTTGGTTGATCGGAGTCAAATATTTAGCAGTTATACAACTTTGTCATTACATCCAAATAGACAAAACCAAACTACACAATGGAAATAGATAAAGCTCCTAATAGCTAGATTGCCTCCTATACGTCTCTGGAAGCTTATTCATCTAACTGGAAACCTAAAATCCTGTACTCCCGACCTACTCATATGAGTACCCAAGAGTTTAAGGGAAAAAACAGAAATTTCAGATCAGACAACAGTCTGGTGTGAATAATAACCTACCATCTCGAACACATTAGATATCTAGTTAGAAAACGCCATTGTATGGAACAGGTTTTCCCCTTACTAATATCTGAACTAAAATATCTCAATCATATACTGTGCTTCTGCATCCACAACGGCTATAACATAATAATATTTTGATATGCAGACATGCAATATACATTGGATTACCCATCCCCATTTATTAAACTACCCATTTATATTTCATTGACTATCCATCTAACAATTATGTGGACTACCCATCTCATACATATTACTTCTTTGGATTACCCATCCTCTACCATATTGACCACCCATCACCCATGGTTTCATTAACAAAATTATGTGGACTATCCATCTCATATGTTATTATTATTTGGATTACCTATCACTTACTATGTTGACTATCCATCATCATGGTTTAGCTATTTAAATTATATGGACTATCCATCACACATATCCCATTCATTCAAAAATTGACGTGGACTATCCATCACACATCCCATAATTTTTCTAAAATAACTATGAATACTTCATTAACCTTGTAAAGATTATCCATCTCCATCATGATGTGGACTATCCATCTCACATTCCATAGTTTTCCTGGGATGACTATGAACCCATCATTTAATAATTTTTTTTCATGTTACCCACATGTTTAACCTATTTCTATTGGTGTTCCCAATTAGGTTATCTCACCTTAAAGTTATATCATTTCAAAGTGACATACATTGGTATTCCCAAATGATTATGTCAAACTCATTAAGATATGGTATCCCTAAAGTTTAAAAGTCAAAATTCTAAGTCATATGGTTCGCCGCCATTAACTAACTTAAATTAGATCAATGTCGACGTCAATAATACCATCGACAAGAAGGATTAAGGCTCTCCGCCTTTAATGAAATAGAATATAACACATGCAGTATTAAAACACATCGACCTCTATCCAAGGTCGAAGACAAGCTTAAAGTCCATTTAAGTATAAATTTTATATCGAAAACAGGGTTATCGACCCTTATATAATATCGGTTATCCATCTTTTAAACAAAACCTTAGGATGTTACAAAACAAATGGCTAACTGTCGAAAACATAGGGTCATCGGACCTCTCGAACATGGGCCGCTTTGCCTCTTTAAAACAGTTTTAGTTTAAATATAAACAAAGCCTCTTTGATGTTAAAAGGAAGAAGCATGGCATCGACGCTGCACTGCATCGTAGCCGACCCCCTACAATATAAAACCCTAGGTATATAAGGTCGCCGACACTAATGAATTGCGGCCTTAAGACTATCGGCGTTACTGCAAAACTTTTATACTTTAGTTACTTTGGCTATTATGCCGCTAAAGGTATAAGTGCGAAGTTAAACATCGGTGAGGAAATGTGGTTTCAACATAGATGAATCACGAGAATGCTTTGCCGTCTTCAATGGGTTGCCATCTTGATTGACGTTGATGAGTTGGAAACACTACATAACTAACTAAGCAGTTATCATCTGCTTCACTTCTCATCGTGACACTAATGGACAACATCAAAGGCGATGACATCAAAGGCGACATGGCATTATCGTAAATTATAGTAAAATTAATTTCTTACTACTAAAAGCAATTTCTTTTTACCAAATCCAATTATTCATCAAAATATGATTGGTTTTAACAAAACTTTGCATTTTCTTTTCATTTTTACTGCCACATAAAATTTTCAAGTTCCAAAATATTTGTAAACTTAGTTAATTAATACCCTCAATTAATTATGGGTTTATATGCTTGTCTAACATAATAATTCATAGTAATTCGAATTCTCTTGGGAAAAATCCCCAAAAATTCTAAAAATTCGAAAATACCATATTCTATACCATATAAAAATTTCAGGCCAAAAACATATTTAATTATTTTTAATAATTAAAACCCGAAATTAACCCAATTTCCTCCTTAGGAAATACATAAAATATTAAATTTAATTTGGAAAATTTTGAAATCAATAGCCCATCTCCAAAATAATGTTTTACTCAACATACCAGAAAATCAAAGCTATTGGAGATTAAAATCTTAGGTTTTACCCTTAAAACCCACTTAAATAATTTCATAAACAATTCCATAAATCATTATTCTATCCAAACAATGATTAAACACCATAACTTGGAAAAATCATCAAAACCATTTGGATAATTTCCATAGCTGAATTCAAGAACTAAAAATAGAGATGGTTCATGTATTATTCACCTTAGATTTAATTGTTGGAGTTGATATTTGATGTTACTTTAATTTCCTAAGCTTGGTTTTGAATCTCTTCTAATTTCGATCCTCTTCTTCCTTGTTTTAATAGTTAGCCTCAAAGTTTTCTTTTGTGATTGTTTTGTAAATGAGAATATGAGTGATATGAGGGGGAAAGGATTTAAGGTAAAGGGTAGGTGTATTTCCTATTTACCCCTCTCATGCACTCTTTTTTTATTAAGCTTAAACAATCTTACTTAGTTCATTAGTAATGGCTCAACCTTATAAATTCTCAAATCCCATTTTCCTTAGCCATTTACATTATTCTATTTAATCTACCAATTAAATATCCTGAATAATGTTAAACTAAAATTAGGGGTGTTACAAATTATCTTTGGAAAAACCATCAAACTCCAGTTGTATTTTCTTGAGTGTGATTGTAACCTGTTCAAATCACTTGGATGTGCTTGGTAGCCAGGAAATCCGAGTGGGTGTGTTTGTAGCCCGTCCAAATCAAGTGGGTGTAACTTGAGCCTGGAAAATTAGGAGGGTGTGTCTCGTAGCATCGAAATAGAGATTGTAATTGGGTTTGCCTTCTGTCTGTTTAAAGATTGACATTTGAAAAGAAATCTATACAAGTAATTGTACGGGACTGGATGTAGGAGAAATCCAAACAGTATAAACTCCCTAGTATCATCTTTCTAACTCTCTACATTACTTCACTGCTTTTATTTTATCTGTGTTTGCATCTGTGATTGATTATTGATACAATTCTAAGATGTTTACTAGGCTAGAACCTCGTCAATTTTAGATGTTCCTAGATGAGTCTTTGGGGCTATGGTGTTAGTTAAGGATTGGTCATTTTGTCTAGTGGATTAGAATGGCAATGCACCATTTCATATTAATTTGACTCGACCATAAAATAGTTGGAATAAAATGGTGAGAAGTTATGTTTAGGGAAAAGGTCCCATTGATCGGATATCATTAGGGAATGGTAAATATTGGAAGTACAAACTACAAAACATATCCTAGAGGGAGTTAGAGTCAAGTTGCACCAAGGAATGGTTAATTCAAGGATTTGAGTTACCATTGAGAAAAAAATTGCTATTTGCACACATTGAGATTGTGAAGACGATTTACATAGAAAATAAGACTTGGAAGTTTTTGTTATGATTTGGAGGAAAGAATAACAGGATTCCTTCTGATCATCTCTTAGATTGGAAGAAGATTATTTATTTAACATAGTTTAGAAAATATCAACTTTGTGTGCACAATTGTGTTACATAACAGTTCCACGTGAACAATTGACCACCTAGTCGATTACCTTCAATGCTAAAACAATTTTAGGATACAATGTCATTTAAATTTGGAATTTCACTTAGACTTAAGATTTTAAATTGCTAGGTTTTAATAGGAAAATAGGTTAGGATTACCCTACTTGAATGCTTGAGTATGTACTTGCTTGTATACTAAAGAACTTAGGATAAATCCGTATAGACTATACATAATACTCAGGTACCAATATTGTTGAAGGACCGGAGAAACAAATCAGAAGTAAAATGAGATGATTTAAGTTGAATCAAAATGGAAAAGAAGCTATGTTATTTTCAACAGTTAAGAAATCACCAAGTTTGGATATCCTTGGGTGAAATGAAGAAGTAGCAAAAGGGCTAAGTAGAAAATAATATTAGATGGGATACCGTCCACTTTTGGGTTGTCGTACCTAAATATCTAAAAGATGAAGTGATTATGTACATTTCTATATGATTTAAGGCAGTGTGTATGGGCATTAAGGATTACATAAAGCTATGGTTCCGTTAAAGCATACTTATGTTCAATTTATCTAGTATGGTGCATGTCGACATCATTTTATTTGAGTTGGTAGCAAAGATTGCAGAGGGTTGCCTAAGCACGTATATTTGGGTTGAATGATGCAAGTAGAAAATATGATAAGTGTGGTTGGTAGAATGATCCACTAAAGAGTACTTGGATAAGTGGAAGAGAAAATCTAATCTTTTCATCTCGACTCTTTACTGAGAAGCTTTCCATAGACAGAGGGAAACTGCTAGAAATAGGCAGAAATCATATGCTGATAGAGACACGTGGAGTTAAAGTCTGCGGTGGTGATATGGTCAGTGTGAGGATCTCACCGCTTATATACGTTATTGGATTGGTAGTTCAAAAAATTCAACATCGAGAGTTGTAGGGCCTTTTCACATTTTGGATAGAGCATGGAAGTTAGCCTATGGAATGGACTTCCTGGAGGGTTGGCGGGAGTTCACAATGTTTTCCATGTGTGACACTTGCAGAAGTGTTTATACGATGTAGCTACCGTGGTTGAACCATGTCAGTTAGAAGAAGATGAATTGGATAAGTGAGTCACTAGTTCACCATGCACCCTCCTGCATTATTGGGCATGGGACAAAGTGACTCCGTAATAAAATATTCAAACTGGTTAGAGTCCAAAGGGAAGATGATCCAATTGAGAGTACTTGGGAGTCTGGGAAGAAGATCCGAGCTAACTATCTGAAACTCTTTTTTGGTACGTTTCCATTCTAGTTAAATAAGTATAAACTACTTATATTTTTAGGTTCTAGCTTAGTACCCCATAGATAGGGACAATTGGATGCTAGGAATGGTTGTGAACGTGTCATCGGGAGGGGAACGTGTCATCAAGACATGTTTTGGATGATGGATGCCAATGGATGTATTGTTTAAATTGATCTTTGCATACCTAAGCAAATATATACTTGAGTTAGCATACACTCACACCATCACTTGTTCTATTTTACCAAGTTATATGCAAATGGTTGTTGCATATGGATTAAATGGTTGTGCATATATGTAGAATTGCCAGATATTTACATAGGATGTTGCATATATTTTGGATACATGACATAAGCACGTGCATTTAAGAAGGTCGACTAGATCAGGAGACCGCCTAATCTTTGCATTTATATAGGTTCATATAAATTCCATATCTATATGTGCATATTGCATTAGAAGTTTAACAAAGGATAATGATTACCAATGGTTGATAGATGAGTAGATGGTTGTAAGTATTAATTTTCATATGTACGAGTTGCATTTTTCCATCATTGGAGATTTTGAGGATGAAATAATTTTAAGGGGGAGAATGTAACACCCCAAAAAATTTAACCATAAAATTAAATAAAAGAATTAAATTTAAATATAACAATGGTAAAAGTGGAATTTTTACAAACGTCCAAATCAGGCTACGAAACTTACAACGTTGCAATAGTGTTGATTTTATGGACAATTTTCATATAAAATGTTTTGAAATTGGAACTAGGATTAAAAAGTTATTAAAGTTTGAAAATTAGAAATCAAAATTAATTACGGAAAGAAATATTTTAAATGAGGAAAAAGCTCTTCCATTCGAAACTGTTGGCTTGACCGGTCGATCGCTCTAAGCCAAGCGGTCGACCAATCACGTTATCAGGTTAGGGTTTTGAGCGATCAAACGGCCCAGATTTTATAATATTGAATCTAACATTTGAGATTAGTTTCTACCCCTATAAATTGAACCCTGGGCTAATTGTTAGAACCCTAATTCCTTAACAATACGCCCAGATTCTATCATAATTTTCTTCTTTCTCAAATCAAAGTTTCTTCAAACCAAATTAAAATTAAATTAGAGAAACTGAAGAGGAGATTAAATCAAAGCAAACCAAGAGGAGATCTACAGCAAACGGAGGAGATTCTAAGCGTATTATGGAGGGGATAGCATTTTTTCAAGGTAAGTGGGTTCATGATTAGTAAGATGATTTACATTTAATTAACCTTGTTGTACCCTATCTGATCTAGAATCGTTTAATTTAAATTGAAAATACTGTTTATTTAGATTTGGAATTTCACAGTAACTATAAAACATATGAATATGATTCCTTTCTTTTAATCTAGATTACGTTAACATAAACCTATTAGATAATAATTGATTCAAGTTGAATATACCTTTTTTATCAATGTAAATATGGATTGATATAACCTGTTAATGCTAAAACCAGGTCAGGTTGATTTACTACAAATAAATACACTTTATATGAAATTGGGCGATTATGAATAGTAGATCTATATATTTGGGTTCATTGTTATTAGGGTTTACTGTATGGCAAATTATAATCAAGTTACTGAAATCGGATTGGGAATGATGATGATTAATAATAAACAAATGATGATATTAAGTAATTAAAAATACATATTAAAAACCTTGACCAGTCAACAGGCTTACTGGAGCTGGTCGACAGTAGGCGGTCGACCGCTCTAGTGACCAACGATCCACTGGTTATCGAATTTTGGGCCCAGCCTAAACCTTGGCTTAAGGACCAAGTTATAAATCAAATTATATTGTATGTATATTATATATATATATATATCTGTGTGTGTGTGGATGTTAGTATAAGTAGGGAAATTAATTCCCTATGTTGGCGATGCTTGGACGTTACAGGACTGGATAAATGTTATTTTTTCATTAGAGTCGATATTCAACTAGGGCGATTCTATCGAAAATTGCACTCTAGGAGGTTCTACGGTGGATGCACAACACCAACGATGATGCTTGGAGAAGTGTGTGGTCTAGCACTAACGGGAGTTCCTTGGTACTCATGGACGTGGCGTGATACTGTTTTGTTGATGGATCTCGACCCGGCGCGATAAGAGGAGTTACGTTACCATCGAGAGGTGGACAAGAGTGCAGTGACCTTGAGGCATCTTTGGCACAAGTTTGCATTATGGGCTCCTCCTTAATGCGTAAATATGATATGTGTGGTTGCAATTTGGAAAACGTAGTCCTAAGGTTGAAATTATAGGTAATCTTACGTTGGGATATTTCCAGTAGCTATTGGCCGATCCTTGGTTGTCTTGAGATTCGATTAGTTGTTCAACCCTAAGTATATGCCTTCACAAGATGTTAGTGTAGGTGTATTTAAAACTATACCCCTTAAATAAATGAAAAGCGTACTTCACAGACACTAGTAGGACACCCTAGGTCACATAGAGAATTAATGAAGTCGGCTACATGCGATCGCCATATATTAGTAATAACTCATTCACCAGACTTTTGTTTGACCAACTCCTTTCCTTTCCTTTTTCCTCATCGAAGGAAGACTAGGCAGTAGGTGATAGGCCTAGAGATTAGTACGTGGAGAGGTGAGCTTGGCACTGGAGTTGCTATTTATTTTTCTTTACTATCCATGTAACCATTTATCATAATTAGTATTTATCAGACTACTTGCTGTATTTCTGTACACTCTGGATTATGACTACATACCGTTCTAAGACTGTGTTTTCTGAGATATTTTCTAAGATGTTTATTTTATGTACTTATATTTTGTTGTCTTCCTCTATGGGATCTGAAAGTGTAGAGTGAATTAGATTTTATCCGTATATTTTTAGTTTCTGTAATGTTTAAAAACATGATAACTCGTACTTCTTGACACCAACATGAGTTTGAAAGTCACCTAGCTTTGGATCAGTGTGCCAGGGGTGTGGGTAGTAGCATTTGGTATTAGAGAAAGGTTTAAGATTCCTTAGGAGTTAGGTAGGTATTGAGAGAATGTACTTCGAATATTTTGAAAGGGACAGGGTTTTCCAAAAGGTTTTCAATTTTTTTTTTCGAAATGGGTTTCAAAAAAGCATATATATGTATAGCTAAAAGCTTTTCAAAGTTTTCACATATATAAAAGTGTAACAAGAAAGAACGCTATTACTTATTCTTGCCAAGTAGTATCTATGGAAAAGTTTAAAATAATTCCTAATCACAGATAGTAAGAATGAGAAATTTTGCTGGTAATGGCTTAGAGGAGGCAGCTAAGATTCCTGGTGTGAACATTGCTATATTGTTCCATCGATATCTGAAAAGTGAGGAGACAAGCTAAGCCTAACCCGATCGAGAAAGCGTATTTGTGATTTTCTAATATGTATATTTACATATATGCACAACACCCTATACATTTTGACTCATAAGGTAGTTGTTGGGTTTTCCCTTATACAAGCAAACAATTGTGAGTTAAAGTGAATGTTAAGAGTATAACAATTGAGGTGAAGAAATAAACCCTTCATATTTATTATGATTTAACCCATAAAGAAATACTAGCAGAAGTTTCCTATAGCAATAAGCAATAGCAAGTAAATTATAGATTTAAGGGTGAGTGGAAGAATACTAGTACCATCGGACCTATATAATTAAAGTGTGATGTGATAAGACGTAAAGGGGACATAAAGGAAGAACTTCACAAACTTAGAGCAAATCTCCCCAGTTAAAGTGGAAATCATATTCCTATATTGGTAGTGGGAAGGCACCCCTCTCTTTCAAGAGGATTCGCGGCATGTCAAGCCCTGGTAAGGTTCTTCGCTTTGCATTGAATTAAACCACATGCTCCACCGCTTGTGCGGGCCCCCGTCAATTCCTTCGAGTTTCAGTCTTGCGAACGTACTCCCCAGGTGGGATACTTAACACGTTAGCTACAGCACTACACGGGTTGATACGCGAAAAGATTCCATTTGCCTATATGTATAGCTAAGTGTTCCTATATTAGAGTTGGACATTGTATTGGACAATAAATTTGAGTTAACCATCTTTGAGAAGAGAGACAAAAACCCTATAAGCGTTATTAGGTGTAGTTGGGCTTGTGTAAGTTAGGTTGCATTTATCTACTCCAGTTTAGGTAATAAATAAGTGGAAATGGTTTCTAAAAGTTAGAAACGGTAGATGTCTGATATTTTTAAAGGAAAAATAAGTTGGTTCATGATTTTCTATAAAATGATCAGACAAACTTCTGAAATTATTTAAAAAGAAGAATTAAAAGAATTTGAAAAAAGAAAGCAATTTTCAAATAACTACTTTAAAGATTTTTTTAGGCACATTGTTGCACTTACCTTTGATGTGTACTTTGCTTCTGGTAATGGAACTTTTGAAAGGAAAATTGAGAAGTATGTAAAACCCAGCTTTTGAATCTCTTTTATAAATAAGAAATGGTCAGTTTTTGAAAATTTCTTTTATAAATACTTTTATCACACTTTAAAATAAAAATAATAGTAAGTTAAAGTATCACATTTTCTTTTAAAATACACTTTTGTGAAAATTTCTTATTTTTAATAGAGAAGCTTAGAAAGATATGTTTATATAACCATTTTTCTAAGTTAAGCCGAATCGTTTGGAAACTTACTAGTTTTGGAAATTTAATTAAAGAAGATGTCATGATATTTGTAAAAAGGAAACCGTCTATTGAAATTAAACAAAAGATTTTACAGTTTGAAAACTTACTAATTTTGTGTAAATAATGTTAAAAGCAAAGATTTTTTAAAAGTAAATAAAGAGAAAGTTTTGTTATGATTATCACTTAAATTTAAAAGAAGAATTAAATTGGAGTTAGATAAATAGGATTACATGATGTACAAGGACTAAATTGATTATGGAGTTTGGAAGTATTGAAATATTTGAGGGAGAGATAGGAAGTAGGATGGATATTTAGTAGCCTTTTCAATCAACGTTTGAATTGCAAGGGTAGAGTACTAGATCAAACTTCCAATAATAGTGAGGAGTAAACACCACTTTGTGTTTTTCTACCCAATTATGGGTTGAGTTGTTAAATCTTTAAGTAGGAAAGTCTGGGGAAAGTATGATTTGGATAAAACATATTTCAAATTAAAGAAAGAGTAAGCCAAGGTGTTTTATTGTATCAGAGAATACTGCGGATGCAAGAACTTTTCCCTGTTGGTTGGCAGTTATAAGAAGAATTAAATTTTTCATGGAACTTGGAAGATGAGCAAGCTTTTAGTTAGCTAAAGGGGTTATTGACTAGCACACTTATTTTAGTGCCCCCCAATAGTTTGAAAGTGACTGCTGTGTATACTACAAATAAATATACTGTATATGAAGTTGGGCAGTTATGAATTGTTGATCTATTAATTTTAGTTCACTATACCGAAATCAGTTTGGAATTATAATGATTAACAACAAACAAATGACGATAATTAGTATTTAAAAATACACATTAAACACCCCAAATGGTCGATAGGTTCACTAGAGCTGGTCGACCGCTCCAGTGACCAACGGTCGACCGGTTGCCAAGTTCTGGGTGCGGCCTGAAGCTCAGCCTAAGGCCCAAGTTATAAGTTAAATTATACCGTATATTATATATATATATAGATGTTAGCATAAGTAAGGAAATTAGTTCCCTATGTTGGCGATGCTTGGACGTTACGGGACTGGACAAATGCTATTTATCCAACAGGTTCGATATTCCACTGGGAAATTCTATCGTAAATTCACTCACATGAGTTTCTACGATGGATGCGCAACATTGATGATGATGCCTAGAGAAGTGTGGCCTGGCACTAACGGGAGTTCCTTGGTATTAACGGATGCAACATGATACTATGTTGTTGATGGATACCGACATGGTGCGATAAGAGGCATTACATTTCCATTGAGAGGTGGATACGGATGCAGCAACCTTGAGATGTCTTTAGTGCAGGTCGGCATTGCGAGCTCCCCCTTGATGTGAAAATATGATACATGTAGTTGTAATTTGGGAAACGTCGTCCCATGGTGGAAATTGTAGGTAATCCAATATTGAGATTGTTCCGGTAGCTATTGGTCAACCCTTGGTTTTTTTTATGTTCGATTAGTTGTTCAATCCTAAGTATAGGCCTTCAGAAGATGTTAGCGTAGCTGTGTTTAAAACTACACCCCTTAGATAAATGAAAAGGGTACTTCACAGAGTCTAGTAGGACAACTTAGGTCACATAGAGTATTAAGTCAATTCACTAGACTTTTGTCTGATTAAATCCTTTCCTTTCTTTTTCCCCCACCATAAAAGGACAGGGCAGCAGGTGAAAGGCCTAGAGATTAGTACATGGAGAGGCGAGCTTGGCATTGGAGTTGCTATTTATTTTTCCATTACTCTCCATGTAACTATTTATCGCACATAGTATTTATCAGACTATATGCTGTATTTCTGTACACTCTGGACTATGACTACGTGCTGTTTTGAGACTGTGTTTTTTGAGATATTTTATGAGATGATTATTTTGTACTTATATTTTGTTGCCTTCTGATGTGAGATCTGAAAGTGTAGAATGTCTTGAATTTTATACGTATATTCTTAGTCTTTGTGATGTTTAAAAACCCGATAGCTCGTACTTCTTGACACATGTACTTGTCGCAGGCAGTGTATCCCTAAGGAGGGTTATGCGCTTGCTGATCGACTCTTGCAATAAAACATCGCCCTTTGGGATTCCATGACGAAGGAAAATTTTCCAAAGTGATTCAGCAGTTAATACCGATGGTGTTTGATCCAAAGGGTCGTTTAGAACTCTTAATCCAAGTTTTTCATTTAATAGAGGAGGCTGGTTTCAGAGGGGTGCCATTAGAAGTAGTTGTCCCTAAAGTTCGACTGTGATTGACCATCTCGCTCCAGTTGGAGTAAACGTAGAGGCTTGAGCAGTAGAAGAACCGACTTCAGGAGGAGTTGAGGGTCGGAGCCAACTTTGAAATGAGGTGATTGGCGAGTCATTCTGAACTGAAAGCTTGATAGTGACCACGGTCAGGTATGCTTTATTTTGAAATTTTACTGGCATGAAGCCCATGAGGCCGACCTACAGAATCTAACGGATGTCGACGTGTGTTGACCAATCAGATTACGAACGTTGACCGGAGTAGTGTAAAGTGTCAATCGACGCAGTATGCATCCTCTATCCAATACTCGACGAGCGGAACATTCTGTGTAGATAACCCGCTCGTGTTGGAAAACATGCTCCGTCGCACAATGGAACCATATGTCAGATACTACCAATTACTGCAGAGTGAACGATAACAGAACCACTATTTGAAACGATGTGGGGCATTCTTATAGGAACACAAGATTGTGTATTTACTTGAAATATTGGACGACAAAACTATTCGAGTAGCGAAGCTGTCCCCAAAGCTTACCTCTTGACTCATGACTGACCACTACTCAATAAAGCTTTTTGTATGCTTCACATGTATTAATATTCAACACCCATGCATGATTAAGCCCGACCATAGGAAATCTAAGTAATGGTTTAGTGTGACTCGAAGCCAACACCAACTGGAAAGTGAGCCAAGAAAAACCCATGGCTTTCTTGAAGTCAACCCCAAGTTTGACCTGGAATTTTCCTAAGGAAGCAAGAGTTTTGAATGACTTAGGACATGAGAAGGGGTCGCGCAAAAATTCAAGCATCTCCCCTTAGCCGCAACTAGATAGCAACGGTGAGAGCACCATGATGGCGTCGCTTCTGTTCACAACAACACCATTAGTCAATCAAGATCTAAGAATGAATTTGAAATTTAGTGATCAAGAAATCAGGGTTGAGTCATCTAGGAGGTGGAGATTTCATGAAGGCAGTGGCGGCTGTTGAGATAAGGCGATGGTGGCCTGGTGTAGGCGAAGTAGATGGCAGCGGCTACTGAAGCTTGTAGTCGCAAATACAAGAGTATTTGGAGCTAAGTAAAAAAAAGAGAGTGAAAAAGTGAAGGTAAAAATCCTAAGTCCACAATACTTAAAATTCTAGGTCGAACTGGTATTTCATGCCAGTACTGACATGCAGTAGACGGTACCAACATTATATACATACATATATATAAGAAAATAGAAGGAATTCTCACTTGGCTAAGGCGTTGAGCGATGTTTAGATTGATGTAGATTTAGACCATGGTGTGGAGAGCGGTGAACTATATGAAGTGGTTGAATGGAAGCTCTTGGAATAGACACTACACTCCATAGTGATTCTTGGATGACCAATGCACTCGTGCAAACAAATATATACTGCTTATCTTGATCCAAACCATGCTTCATTTTCAATAGAAGCGTACTTTGAAGGGCAAGCGTTATCTGGTATTTAAACGAAGTAGCTTTTAAGTGAATTTGGATGTCATGATGAAAATAAAATGTTCTAAGGACGTGGGGCAAGCTTGGAATGGTAATAGAAAGGACCTCTAGGAGTTTAAGGTCCAAATGTCAAAGGAAAACGAGGTTAGTACCGACATGAATTCATGTCGATACCGAGTTGTTTGGCTTCTACTATTTTGAACTCTTATTCTATGGTCAAAGAATGGATGGCTAAAGTGGTCATCTCAGTACCCATATCTGAAGGAGTAGATGAATATCTCCAAAGCCGTGTAGAAAAGGACAAGTACCGTATGAAGTAGGTCATCTTGGTACCAAGTAATATTCGTAGATGAAAAGTGCTCGAAGCTTAAAAACTTGAAGATGCAAGATGAACCAAAGGAAAGGTTGCAGATTTGCATAAGGAAAACCATCTCGGTATTGACATGATTCATGTCAATACCGACATGATTTGTGCACCAAACAAACTTCATCTTCCTCCATATTGTCATAAATCTAGATGTTTACCTAGTCTTTCATGATTTGACGATTCTGATGGGCGGTTCTTCTATAAAATGGAAGTCTGAAGCAACAATGAAAGGAATTTTGGCCCCCATTTTCTTCATCTTCTACTCTCTACATACTATTGGCAAATTAGAGCTTACTTTTGTTGTTTTGGAATGATAATCAAATTGCAAAGCTCTTGTACTCATGACACTCAATCTATAATAAGATTAAACTGGACGTAGGCCATAGAATTTACTGAACCACCATAAAAATCTCTGTATTATTTACTGTTTTCTTGCTGATTTGCTATATTTATCTCATTTTTCTTATAATTTGGATGTTGTGCCAATTTTTGGTTCAACGATTCATGCTTATTGTCCCACAATAATTTAGGCATTAGCCCTTGTACCTTTTTTCCCTAGGAGTTCATTACCATTTTTCTTATTTAACTATCTTTTATAACCTTCTCCATTTAATTTATCATTTCATGATTAATTCTTTAACTAAATAACTATTAACTATGGTGTGGTCACCAATGGTAAAGGTGATATGAGTACCAAGTGCAAGATCATTAAACAAATGTGAATGCTTAATCGTATTATTATTGCAACCAGGAATTTTGTCAAAGCCATAAATCGTGTGAAACAATAGCATTAGAATAACTGTAGAATTTCTTTTCTTGCCATTATATGCTCCACCAGATTTAATTGGGACAGTTCTTCCACTCTCAATGCATACAGTCTATACTTAACGATATTTCAAAGCACCCTTTGCACCTATGGAGTTCCAATAACCTAACAACATCACCTTCATCTCGGGGCCTTAAGTACCCAAGCTATAAACATCCATAACAACTTTATAGAGTTTGTCTAAAATCCAATGTTCGATACAGTGCTCTCCGCGATTGGCAAAGATTCATCAGTGGAATATACAGGATCCCCATATGTTAACATCTATATAACAATGGTCAAATTTTGAAATGGAGTCAAAACTTGTGTTTTTAAAGTGTAAGGTTCATAAATAAAGTAGTTTTATTAAGCTTGGATACCTTCCAATATCGTGTTGATATGATTTTGATTCATATTGAATCTCCTATGAAACTCTTTTAAATCATAAGTTAGATTCTACATAAAGTAGTCTTACATAAAAGTTTCAAGTAATGCAGTATTAATAAATCTCCAAACTGCTGTGATACGTAGTAAGGTAAATGGTGAATTTAAAAAAACTTCTTTTGCTAAAATGCGTATGACCTTTTGTGTTATCGTGAATAAGTAATTGTTATATATTGAATCATATGCAATATATATATATATAAACTGATTTGATTCAAAAGTCAAACTAGTTTTTAATTTTTCTATTTTATTTTATTACATATTTCAATTCTTATATATATATATATAAGTAACATAATAAGGGACAAGATAGTCAAAAATTTGGGCAAACAACCTCGTAGAGATTAAGTAGAACTAATGATTCGTAATGTATTACTGATTTATGTTTGTTTGTGGATTAAAAAGCTCCAATGAATCATTCAAATTTTACCTAGATCAGATCTTGGATCTCATAATAGCATATATGGCAAAATAAAATGAAAAGAGAAGAATACATGAGATTTATAGTGGTTCGACCATGCTTACGTCCACTTGAGGCGATTCTTATTACTAGCTTTTCAGTTTTACAGAGGGATTACAAATAATTTCACTCGAATTTATAGAGAAAATTGAGCTAAAGATCCGATAGTGTCTCCCCTAGTTGAATAAGTCCCTTTCTATAAGGTGATAGTGTTGTGTTTATAAGTGTAGTTGAGGCTATTAGGAACCCCAGTTCATCCAAATTATCTCTTAATATTCGAAAACAAACATGTTTTGATTCATGAATAAAGGTTGAAATTAGGTAACTTTGACTCAACTTGCATGGTTGAGTTCTTATCGATCGGCACTGTTTTTTGATAACAAAGGTGATACTTAATTTAAGTAGAGCACTTATATTAGTGTCTTAGAGGGATCGAACCTAATACCTCTAGAATACAATCTAAAGATCTTACCACTTGACCTAGTGGTCCTTGACTCTTATCGATCAACACTATTACATGCCTATAGATCGATACCAATTGAATATCTTCGTACTAACCCACTTTTAACTTTTAACATCAATCCACATTTTAGATCTTCACCCCAAACTATTATATCTCATGGATCAAGACTGATCCATGCATGGAACGATATCGATCGATGCCTTTGCTTCAAAACTGCCTTGATTGCTGATCAACTAATCCATATTGCTTCAAAGGTGTGCATCTAATAGAGTTAAGGGTGTTCTTTAGGCATAATTATGTAGCTTTTTATATAGTGTACTATATAACCTTGTTCAAAATAAAGTACTCTCTATGTTTATATTTTCTATTATATGTATTGTTACATTGTGATATGTGAGGAATGCGGATTAAGGATCTTAAGGCTAGAATTAACACTAGAGGGGGGGGGGGTGAATAGTGTCTTTAAGAAATTTGTTAATCTTTTTGAGTTTATCTTAATTTGTTAACAATGTATACACTAATCAGACACAGATATAAACACAGAATCAAACACAGATGCAAATATAAAGTAAAAGCAGTAAAGGAAAGAACACACCGGATTTTATACTGGTTCGGAGTTACCCTACATCCAGTCCCGCACAACTAAGTACAGATTTCCTTTCAAAAGCAATTCAACAATTACAACCCTCGGTTTCAAGGCTACGAGGTACACCCTCCAGAATCACAATCCTCTGGGTAGAGATACTTGATTTCCGGGGCAACAAGTTCACCCAATTGATTTCCAGGGCTACAATCACACCTTCTCTCTCTCAATTGATTACAAAAAGTCTATAACTCAGATTAGCACTTGGATCTTGTAGAGATAGTGGAGAGAATCAAAACCAGAAATTATCTAGTTAGATTCGATATTGATTTCGGCAGAGTAATGGTGTAATTTGTAAATAAGAAAGTGAAGAAGAAGAAGAGAACTTAAATCAGAGAAAAACTGATTAAAATTTATTGAAAACACCCTTTATTTATAGTAGATCAATAGACATGTCCATTGGTGAAGGGATGTGGCGAATAGACACTTCTTTTAAAAAACAGTTTAACTGTCACCATGTCGACAGGGGTACATGTGACCATGTCGACATGCCCTTGTAATTTTTGGTGATTTGTTTTTCTTTGAAAATAATTTCTATATTATATTATACTTATATTTAAACTTTAAAATATACTTATATATAGTTATAATACATAAATAGCTATAGAGAACAATATTAAAATATATATAATAATTTTCTATACTTTTATATTTAAATCTTAAGTATAAATATATAAAACGGCTAAATATATTAATATCAGAATTATAGTTTAAAAAACTTAGGATAATAATTTAAAATCAAAGATATTTTAAAATTAAGGATATTTAAAACTAAGGATATTTTTGAGGCTAAAATATATTGAAAAACCAGGACAGATGATTTTGGTTTTTAAACAGGAATATTTAAAATCATTTTGAAAAACAAGCTATATATATTTTGAAAATCATTTTGAAATAAAAGTAAGTGGATACAAAAAGATGTTCCACTAGATTTTTCGTAGGTTCCATCCTACTTAGGGTTCCATCCCTTTAACGAGCACGAAGTGGATTCCATTCCACGAATAAAATAGATTTTAAGATGTCAGTGCCTTTCTATGAGTTTTAACAATATTCCTAACTATATAACTTATCTTGGAAACTTGAACTCTTGAAATTCTTGATACTCATGAGTCTTGAATCTTGATATCTTCAATCTTTGATCTTGAATCTTTATACTGTACAGTTCTTCATTCTTTAGTACCTGCAAACATATCTATATATATCTACACAATAATGTTAGTATTATATATTTTATAATATAATTCTAAGTAAGGTTGTTGTCATCAAAACCAACTCCTCAGGGACAAACAATCTCCCCCTTTTTGATGATGACAACCTTTGTTTATAAAATATCACTTCTATCCTAATACTTCTAATAACTCCCCCTTAATCTATGCCTAACTATCATATTTTATACTTCTCCCCCTTTGTCATCAACAAAAACCATAAAACTCCCTAATACTATATAACTCTATATAACTCCCCCTGAAACTAAGACTACATTACTTGTGATTATAATGATAGTGTTATCATACATAATCAATACTTAACTTTAAACTAAACTCTTAATAACTACTTTTCCTAACTACTAAACTATTTATTCAAAAGATAAGAGAATATACGAATAAGAGAACACAATTTATTTATTCATAATGGAGTTTTTAATATAAAAATAGATAATTAAACTGATAATCATGATAACTTAAAAGATCATATATTATTAATACTAATCATATGTATGTTATATTTTACACACATAATATCAATCCATACTAAGTCAAATTCAAGCAAATCAAACCAAATCCTAATTAAGCAAGCAAACAAATAAAAATTAAACAAAGTTAATCAAATATTACGAGGAACATCAACCCATCCTTCTTCACCAAAGATTGGGTCTTGTTTGATGGCATCCCAATTCTCATTATCAACCGATAGAGAAACGGGAGGATGTGCTTCATTATCATCCTTGTGCAGGGAGGAAATCATCCATCGAATTGCTTCGAAATTCCTTTCTTGCTCCTTGATCATCTGCATTTGACTCAATTCTAAGTGACGTTGATTACGGAGAATGATAGAGAGAATATTCTTGAAGGATTTAAGAGTTTCTTCAAGATTTTCAGATAAATTGTGAATAGGATCGGCCATTTTTGTGAAAAAGAGAAGAAATATAGATAGAATAGATAAGTAATGATTTTGAGTAAAGATTTCTGGAAGAGAACAGGTATTTATAGGTGTAAATTTTGTTTGAAATGAATATATACAAGTTAGTTATTTAAAATTCAAAAATTGAAATGAAAAGACACTTCAGATTTTAAGCATGTCGACAGGGTGCCTTTGGGGGTTGTCGACAGGGTCATCTATGTTTTGATGACTTGTTTTTGATTTTGAATAAATGTATATATATATATATTTATATATATCATACTAACAGTTATTATAGAGATGAAATAAGCTAGATAACAGAAAGAACTTCAACATTAATTCAAACTGGAATGATACATGGATTAAACAACATGAAATACAATAACATTCAAACTTAAAACAAACTTAAACAACTACGACAAGGTATGAAAAGATAGATCTAATTGGAGGATGATGAAAGATTAAACTTCTTGCTGACTTTTGAGAAGAACTTGTTCATCTTAGAAGACATTTTATCCAACTTTTTACTAACGGATCTCTTAAGTGTCCGTTGATTTTCCACAATTATCTTTTGTTTTTGGATAATCATCTTGTTGGTTGGTTTGGAGGTGTAATCAATACTTTCAAGAGATGTTTCACCTTTCTCTTCTTCTTCTTCTTGAATATCCATTTCATCCCCTTCTTCTTCTTCTTCTTCCTCTCCTTCTTCCATTTCTTCGTGAGCTAAACGCTCTTCCTTTTCCATAAGGGATTCATAAGGTTGAAAGATGAATGGAATTTTCATAAGTGAGATATTGGAATGATTGAAAACTTTTCTAAAAATGAATTCCTCTCCTTTAAAATTCACTCCAAAATAGTTGAAAATTCTAGTAAGGTAAATTCCATGATATAAAATATTTTCTCCCATTTCCAAGTTTATAGGCCGAAATTCATCCAAAATAACTTGAGCCCAATTAATATCATAGTTTCCAAAAAGAGCGAAAAGAGCTTTACAAACTTTTGAAGTAGGATTATTAAAACTTCCCGATCTCGGAGTCAAAGTGTGTTGCAAAAGAAGACTCACAATTTTTGCTTTTGGATGAAAATTGCGGTTTATAAAATCAAAGTTTTCGTCACTTTCAAAAATATGGTGGAAAGTCTCACGATCACTTTCATTAAAATTGAAATTTGAAAGATCCATACCCGTACACTTACAATTTAGAATCACTCCCAAAACATCACAATTTAAAACAATTTGAGTGCCTTTTACACTACTCCAAATTTCATCATCGTTTCCTTGATAAAAGCCACGATTAAGATTTGCATAAAACATTTTCACAAGATTTGGGTAGCATACAAAATCATTTTGAGAATCGTCAACAAGACTTAAAATGTTGTTGCTAACACAAAGAGAATCGATTTCATAAGAAGCGAAATCGCTGAAAATTGCAAACTTTCCGGGATGAACTTTTCAATAATTAGAATAGCCAATATAGGCTTTGATTGCTTCCGGATCATAAAAGAGGTGTTCTTTTAAGGTTTTGGAGAGTCTCATAGTTGATGGAGTACTTGAGGAGGCCATTGATGTAGAGAGAAGAGAGCTTGAGTTATGAAGAAAGAGTTTGAATTTGAAAAGATAAGTGAAAAGATGAGATAAATGATAGTAAATAAATAGAAATTAAATGGACAGTTTCTATGGTCAAAAAGTGTCCTTTCAGAGTCTCGAATGGTGTGAAAGAGTGAAGGAAAATACAAGCATTTGAATTCAAAATTTGAATTTCAAATTTTCTGTACCATGTCGATAGGTATGGATGGACCCATGTCGACAGGTGTCCGTAAATTTTGATGACAAGATACTTTTATATAATGTAATATTTATATATATATATATATCTATTATTTTAATGTCTATATAATATCTGGAATATTACTAAGACTCATAAAATATTATAATATTATTAAAAATAAAAATAATAATAAAATAATAATAATAAATATAATAAAATAATAAAAAATTTAAAATTCAAACGACACATCAATTCAAAAACAACCAATCAATCAATCAATTCAAGCATGCAATTTCAGCCAATGTATTGTAAACGTGTACCTTTTTCAGAGTCCGTGTCTTTGGTATCGACTAAATCGAGAATTGTTGTGAAACACAGATTTGAATTATCTTTCTTCTGTTCATCGTCGCTGGAAGATGAGTCAGAGTCATCTAGAGTAGCAGTGAATACACGTTTCCATTTCTTTGCAGAATCATTGTTTGTAGGAGGGTTTTGCTTATCTGGATGCGAACAGTCTCTTTTGATATGACCTGGCTCGTCACAATTGAAGCTTTTGATAAAGTTTGGTACTGTAGTCTGATTACCGGAATTCTTAAAGTTGTTTCTCTTGGAACTATTCAATTTTCTGTACTTCAGGAATTTCCGAAAATTCCTGGTCATAAATGCTATCTCTTCATCATTATCACTGTTTGAGTCTGATCCGTCGATTAATGCATTGAATGCCATTGATTTCTTTTCAAATGCTTTGCTTTCTCTTCTCCCGATCATTTGAACTTCAAACGACATTAGATTTCCAATCAATTCTTCTATCTTTAAAGTACTGATGTCATTTGCCTCTTCAATTGCAAGTGTCTTTTGATCCCATTCTGGAGTGAGAGAATTTAAAAAATTTCTGACTTGATCTTCTTCCAAAAATTCCTTTCCCAAAGATATTAAAGAATGCACAATATCTTGAAATCGACTATACATATCTGAAATAGACTCATTAGTATTCATTTTAAATAACTGAAACTGATTTGTGAGCATGGAAATTTTGGTCTGTTTAACTTTGCTTGTTCCTTCGTGAGTTACTTGCAAAGTTTTCCAGATTTCATATGCAGACTTACAAACTGACACTCTATTAAATTCATTTCTTTCAAGTGAACAAAACATAATATTCATTGATTTAGAATTATTCTGTGCAACAGTCTTTTGATCAGCAGTCCACTGAGAAAAAGCAGTTGTGGGTTCAGAATATTCTGTCTGTGTGATATTCCAAGTATCTAATCCTACAGATTGTAAATATATTTTCATCCTACATGCCCAATATGCATAGTTATTGCCATTAAAAAGTGGTGGTCTGGCAGTAGACTGACCTTGAACTAATGACAGGGATACTAGTGTTAATAACAGTACCAGTGTTGGTAGCCATTTTGAAATTTTTTCAAAAATCAGATTATGAAACTTTTGAAAACCTTGCTCTGATACCAAATGTGAGGAATGCAGATTAAGGATCTTAAGACTAGAATTAACACTTGAGGGGGGGTGAATAGTGTTTTTAAGAAATTTGTTAATCTTTTTGAGTTTATCTTAATTTGTTAACAATGTATACACTAATCAGACACAGATATGAACACAGAATCAAACACAGATGCAAATATAAAGTAAAAGCAGTAAAGGAAAGAACACACCGGATTTTATACTGGTTCGGAGTTACCCTACATCCAGTCCCGCACAACTAAGTACGGATTTCCTTTCAAAAGCAATTCAACAATTACAACCCTCGGTTTCAAGGCTACGAGGTACACCCTCCAGAATCACAATCCTCTGGGTAGAGATACTTGATTTCCGGGGCAACAAGTTCACCCAATTGATTTCCAGGGCTACAATCACACCTTCTCTCGCTCAATTGATTACAAAAAGTCTATAACTCAGATTAGCACTTGGATCTTATAGAGATAGTGGAGAGAATCAAAACCAGAAATTATCTAGTTAGATTCGATATTGATTTCGGCAGAGTAATGGTGTAATTTGTAAATAAGAAAGTGGAGAAGAAGAAGAGAAGTTAAATCAGAGAAAAAGTGATTAAAATTCGTTGAAAACACCCTTTATTTATAGTAGATCAATAGCCATGTCCATTGGTGAAGGGATGTGGCGAATAGACACTTCTTTTAAAAAACAGTTTAACTGTCACCATGTCGACAGGGGTACATGTGACCATGTCGACATGCCCTTGTAATTTTGGTGATTTATTTTTCTTTGAAAATAATTTCTATATTATATTATACTTATATTTAAACTTTAAAATATACTTATATATAGTTATAATACATAAATAGCTATAGAGAACAATATTAAAATATATATAATAATTTTCTATACTTTTATATTTAAATCTTAAGTATAAATATATAAAACGGCTAAATATATTAATATCAGAATTATAGTTTAAAAAACTTAGGATAATAATTTAAAATCAAAGATATTTTAAAATTAAGGATATTTAAAACTAAGGATATTTTTGAGGCTAAAATATATTGAAAAACCAAGACAGATGATTTTGGTTTTTAAACAGGAATATTTAAAATCATTTTGAAAAACAAGCTATATATATTTTGAAAATCATTTTGAAATAAAAGTAAGTGGATACAAAAAGATGTTCCACTAGATTTTTCGTAGGTTCCATCCTACTTAGGGTTCCATCCCTTTAACGAGCACGAAGTGGATTCCATTCCACGAATAAAATAGATTTTAAGATGTCAGTGCCTTTCTATGAGTTTTAACAATATTCCTAACTATATAACTTATCTTGGAAACTTGAACTCTTGAAATTCTTGATACTCATGAGTCTTGAATCTTGATATCTTCAATCTTTGATCTTGAATCTTTATACTGTACAGTTATTCATTCTTTAGTACCTGCAAACATATCTATATATATCTACACAATAATGTTAGTATTATATATTTTATAATCTAATTCTAAGTAAGGTTGTTGTCATCAAAACCAACTCCTCAGGGACTAACATGATACACGTAATGCTATGAAGAAAAACTGAATACGTACAAGTAGAAAATCCTTAGAAGAAAATATTTAATCGATTGCAGTTGTAAATGTGTTCATAACCATAAATGTTGAATCCTGTACTTAAAATACTTACCCTTAAATGTTTCTAGTTGAGATGTTTCGAGAAAAGGATATCGATACATCTATTGAGACTAACGCATGTAACGCTTTCTATACGATAGATGGTGAACTACTCATAATAGTTGGGGACACCATATGGTTATGTACTTGTAGTTATTCGAAAAATCACGTAACAATTCAACGAGAGTCTTTTATAAGTTAAAAGGATCTTATGTAATAATGTGCAGTAGTCATCAGACTTGAGAGTAATGTAGATCTTTAATGTCTAGACTATGCTTTGATTTGATTACGGTCAATCACATGACATGATACCCATGTTACAGCCATAATTGGTTCGTTGAACCACTTGAAGTGAAACACTGCTTAAGAGAGAACTCGTATGTTTCATCGTAGAAGGTCAATATCACCGTAATTGGTAGTTAACATAAAGTCAAACTATTTGGTCAAAGTGAAATGGTTAATCGCCAAAAGTTGTCGGATTAAACCATGGCATTTGAAGTTTACATGCTGGAATTGGGCCAGTCCGCAGCGAAAGTAGTGGGTGACTTTCAGTTTTTTTTTACCATTTTGGATCTTAATTTGGCCTATGAAGTCTAATTTATTTAGAACATTTCCAAATTTCTTTCAAATAAAATCTTTATTATATTTAAATTTATCAAATTATTTTATATTTTAATTAATATTATATATACGTGTATCATATACACATATATGTGTGTGTGCATGTGTAACATATCAATCGGTGCAAGGTATAACATGCCCATGTATATGTGTTAGGATTTACACCGCAAAAGACACGTTAGCTCATGTAATATTCAAATATATTATCCAAATGTAAGTTTATACGCTTTTACTTATATATATAAAATGTTACAAATATATATATATATATAAACTATATATTTTATTTAAATAATTTATGTAAATATATACACATACATACAAAAGTAAATTTATAAACATAAATGTAAAACATATTAACATTGCATATATTTATAGTTATATGAATTTATATTTAAATCATTTATAAAACATACTAAATATAAATATATATATATATTGCTGTAAGACGAAATATATATATATATACATACATATATATAATTTTAAACATATATATATTAAATACTTTTATATATGATAATAATATAATACAAAATATGAATTAATATTTTTCAAATACATAAAATATACTTTTAATAAATTTGTATGTACCTGGTCATGCGCACGGTTCGGAATTTTAAAAAAAATTTAAATATGTTTTTATTAAATATCCATATGAATAATTTTAAAATATTAATAAAAATTATTATCGAAAATAAATTTTAAATTTCATATTTCCAATTAAATTATGAATAATATTTTGCATTTTAAATATTTCTTATATAATTTTATAATTTAAAACAATTTCAAAAACTAATTTTTAATTCTCGGCTTAAATTTAAGTATTTTTAGATTATAAAAAAATGTTTGTTTATTTTACAATCGAGAGTATATTATGTGTTAATCTAATTTTATAAATATAAAACATTATTTTTCATAATATGTATTGATATAATTAATTTATGTAATTAATTTATTTAAATAATATATATACATATATATTTATTACTGTCGAAAATATTATATCTATGATACTTCGTATAGTAAATTATGTAAGCATATTTGTATAAAGTATTATGTGATATTTAAATTATAAATCATATATATATATTTGGATATTATATATTAAAATAAAAAAATTGTGTTGTTGAGCCATACTGATATGGTATATACATGATAAATAAAAATATACTTATTTTACAAGTATATGCAAACATACAACCAAACCAATTGTGACAATATAATTCTATATCGGAATCGTCACCAAACTAATAATATAATATGTGTGTGTGTGTGTATAATATAGAAATTATATTTAAAGATTAATAATCATATATTGGTTAAAAATGTACCTTACACCCAATGCCTGAACGTACCTTGAAATGATGAGATTTGCTCCTTAACCTGATTTCTAATCCAGTAGATTGCTAGTCTCTGAATCGATGACCACCAGCCATCAAATAGAACTATTTTTACTTTGATTTGAACTTTATATGATGGAGGATGGGAGGAATATGATTCGGCCAAAAATAGGTGTGGCACCCCTATTCTTAGTTAAACACTATTTAGGACATTTAATTGAATAAATTAAATAGAATAATATAAATGGTTAAGGAGAATGAGATTTGGTTAATTATAAGGTCATGCCATGCTTAATTAATTAAGTAAGATTGTTTAAAAGCTAAACATATAAGAGAATATATGAGAGGGACAATTTAGAAATAGATCTATTCTTTAACCTTTAAACCCTATCCCCTCATATCATTCTCACTTTTTCACAAACTAAAACAATCTAAGAAAGAAACTTAAGAGGCCCCCCATAAATCAAGCTAAGGGAAACGAATTCAAGGGGATTCAAAGGAGAAGAAGTTCAGGAAGATTAAAGCCATATCAAATCTCAACTCCAACGTCTGAGTCTAAGGTGAATAATAATGAAACCGTCTCATTTTTCTTGTTTGATTTCGAATCTTATGGGTCTTTGATTCGTTCATGTTGATATGATATGTCATGTCAATCTTATCATTGTTTAGATAGAACAATTATTTTTTGAAATTTTATGGAACTGTTTAAATGGGTATTAAGGGTAAAATCCGATATTTTAATCTCCAAATGCTTTAATTTTATGATATGCTGTATGAAACATTATTTTGGAGATGAGTTTTTAATTTCATAAATTTTCAAGTTATATAGATTATTTATGAATTTCCTTAGGAGGGAATTGCATAATTTCGGGTTAAATTATTTAAAATAATTAAATAAGGATTTTGGCCCTGAAATTTTTATATGATAAAGAATATCTTATTTCTTAATTTGTGTGAGTTTTTAGGATTTTTCTTAAGTGATTTCGAAATACTATGAATTTAATATGTTAGTTAAGCAAATAAATTATTAATTAATTAAGGTTATTAATTAATTCCTTTGGAAAATGTTTTGGAAATGAAAAACTGATGTGCGGTAGATTTTCAGAAAGGATTTGTGTAAAGTAATGTAATATCCAATAGAAATTGGATAAGAATCGATATTTGGTGAAAAGTAATTGCTTTTATTAGTAATAAATCAATTTTCTTGGTAATAACAACACTGCCATGCCGCTACTATAGTCATCGAGCCTGTTACATTGCTACATGAGTGATAACGTTGATGATGGGGAAGCACATCGTAACTACTTAGATATACGGAATGGTTCCAACCGGGTCGAGGTGGACCTCGCTGGCGCTCTAAAATTAGCGGCATTGCAGTGTCAAGATTCATCTCTTCGCATGTGTTTTAAGTGATACCGCATATCATCTCTTCGACTGATTTCCAAACCAAGGCAATGACGATGCCTATTACTTCTTCGACTCTATATATGAAGTAGCATAATAGCCGAAGTAATTTAAGTATGAATGTTTTATAACGTCGTCGAAGGCCATTGGGGTTCAATGAACATTAAGGTCGATGACCTTATGTTGCCAAATAGCCACGATGTCCTACTTTTTCCTTTGAATGCTGATGAGGCATGTTTTGTATAAATTAAAACTATGTTTTAAAAGGGGCAATGAGGCATAGGTATTAAAGGGTCGATGACCCTATATCTTTGGCAATGAGCCATGTAACTTATAAAAGGTTTTAAGTTTTTGTTTTCGACACAGATGAAGGTTGATATGTGTTAATGCCACGTGAATTAAACTCTATTTTATTAAGGGTGGAGAGCCTTAAGCTTTTATGTTGACATCATCAATGCCGTCAACATTGATTTATTTTAAACTATTTGGACGACTAAGTGTTTCCTTGTTTTGAATATCATTTAAAGGGGATTAATCATATATGAAAATGGATTTCAAGGATTTAACTATGAAATATCACAAGTTTTGAGTTGAAATTTCCAAAGAAGATATTACTTAAGATTAAATAATTCTGATACGTAAAAAGATTATTAATTGAACATATTGAATGATGAATGCTATAAGTTCTTGTGTTTATTTGATCAATTATTATGCAAAATTGTTATTGTCTTACTCACATCATTATTGACCCATAACTACATTAAGGGCATAGTAACCAGCTAGGTTGTCCAAGGAGATCAGGAAGATCTAAATTTATATTAGGATGCCATGCATTGATCAAAAGATATTATAAAATAAGATAATAAGTAGAATGTGGGAATGGTGTAGGGTCGCACCCTATGCTTCCACAGTTAGCCTCGGGTTAGTAAAGAACTGCGATTCCAGTGCATAGGACTTAGTGAGATGAAAGGATAGTTAAGCATAGTTGTTAGGAACTGGAGATAGTGGTTTTGATGACAACCACCTTTGTAACTTATTTTATTATAACTTATATACTAACACTATTGTCTAGATACATATGAATGTTATTATGCAGGATATATATAAGGCAGATACTGATTATTGATGACTGTACAGTATAAAGATCAAGAATGAAGAAATCAAGTTTGAAGACTCATGAGTATCAAGATCAAGATTTCAAGATAAGTGTCTAGTTTTGTTAAAAATTCATAATAGCATGGAAATCTTCATTCCAAATTTCATTTGGGATGGAACCCATTTTTACCTTCTTAGTGGCTTACAAACCCACGACAAGTAGCTTACAAACCTATGACAAGTGGCTTACAAACCCACGAACATCCAGGTTTTGTACAGGTTCTCGAGTCCTGATGTGATGAAATATTCTGCAGGAAGAAGCTTGCAAAACTACTTCAAAATGGTTTTTCAAAATGATTTTCAAAACTGCTTTTCAAAATGTTTTAGCCTTATAATATTCTTTATTTTTGTTTTTAAATAAACTCTTGTTTTAAACTTCGTTTGTTTTTAAAACTATCTTCTGATTTTTAATTATTCTTTTATAATATATATATATATACATATATATAGACACACACACTTGAGATTTAAAATCAAATTTATATATACATTCTAAAAATATATTTTTCTACTCTTCTTTATTTTAAATCATAGGAAAATTAGTTTATTTTACTCCAGAATCATTTCATCTTGTTTTCCTTTCAATACCATTTTCAAAACAAATTTTACATTGTTTTTAACTAAGGGATGTCGACATCATGGGATACCCCATGTCGACATGGTGGCCGTTAATTTCAAAAGTTTCAATTTCAAAAGAAGTGTCTATTCGTTTAAATCTCTTCATGAATGGTTATGACCGTTACTGGTCTATAAATAGCCTTCACAAACGAATTTTTTAACTAACTGTTTTCTTAATTTCTTCACTCCTTCTTCTCCACAAATCCATATTCTAAAATTTTCATATTTTTAAGATCGTGCCGAAATTCTGCCGAATTCTCAAGTGAATCAAATTAGAATCTCATTCTTGTTTGATTCTCTGCCCTCTCTCAAAGATCAAAGTGCTATTCAGAGTTATAGGATCAATTTGTAATCAAAAGTTTATCGAGTCTCTCTATAAGGTGTGGTTGTGCCTGGAAATCAATTGGGTAATCTTGTGGCCCATAAATCAAGAGAGTTTGCCCCGGACTCGAGAGACAGGAGGTTACCTCAAGGCCTTTAGAAATTGAGGATTGTAATCTCGACATTGATTTAATAAAAATTTGTATGAGGTGTTTTGCCTTGGTACAGGACTGGACGTAGGGTAACTCCGAACCAGTATAAAATCCGGTGTGTTCTTTCCTTTTACTGTTTTTTATTTACTTACTGTATCTGTGTTTGATTCTATGATAGTTCTGTGATTAAGTTCTGCATTTGTTTATAACATAATTTTTTAATTAGTCCATATAAGTCTTAGAATCCATTAAACACTATTTCCCCCCTCTAGTGTCAAATTAGCCTTAAGATCCTTAATCCGCACTCCCTTTCAATTGGTACCAGAGCATAGGTTTTCATAGTTTTCATAATCTGAAACTTGAAAAGTTAAAAATGGCATTTTTAGGAAATTTTGTTAATACTAGTTTGAATTTATGCATTTCATCAAAGTATCATAAGTCTGCATATAGTTTTTATGAAAAATCAAGTTATCTACTGAATTGGTTTGTTATGCAGGAACAGACATGTTACATGGCTTTTGAAGAATCAACAACCAATGGACAGACTGTGCAAATTGAGAAAGATAAATGGATACTTGATAGTGGCTGTTCAAGGCATATGACTGGAAATCCCGAGATACTCAATGACATTATTATCAAGATGGAGGATTGGTCAACTTTGGAGACAACTCAAAAGGATATGTGATTGGCATCAGCAATGTCGGTAATTCTAAAATTCCTCTTATTTCTGATGTTTTGCTAGTTAGGAATTTAAAACATAATCTGCTTAGTATAAGTCAAGTATGTGATAAAGGATTTAAAATTAAATTTGGAAAAGATAAATGTCACATCGAAGATAATAAGTCAAATATTATCTTTGAAGGAATTAGGAAGAAAAACATCTACATCCTTGGTATGAAAGTTTCAAATGATAACTTATGTCTTTTGGCTAATAAAAGTGACCCTTGGATTTGGCATAAAAGATTTGGTCATTTAAATTTCAAACTGTTATCTAGGTTATCAAAACTTGACTTAATTTAGAGGTCTTCCCAAGTTAAACTTTAAAGTAGATAGTATATGTGATGCTTACCAATTAGGAAAACTTAAGAAAAGTTCATTTAAATTAAAAGATATGATTTCTACTTCTAAGCCTCTAGAATTACTTCATTTAGATTTATTTGGTCCATCTCAAGTTCAATCAATTAATCACAATAAATATGTTTTTGTAATTGTAGATGATAATTCTAGATATACTTGGATAATTTTTCTTAAACTTAAAAAGTGATGCTTTTGAATTATTTTATAATTTTGCTAAAAGAATTCAAAATCAACTTTCTTTAAAACTAAAAACTATTCGTAGTGATCACGGTGGAGAATTTGAAAAAGAAAATTTTGAGAATTTTTTACAACAAAACGGAGTGGTAGAACGTAAGAATAAAACGATTCAAGAGTGTGCTAGAACAATGCTTTCTGATAGTAACTTACCTAAAAACTTTAGGGCTGAAGCAGTCGCTATAGCTTGTTATATATTAAATAGGATTTTAATTAGACCATTAACTAATAAAACACCATATGAATTACTTTACAATATGAAATCCATAGTAGCTTATTTTAAAGTTTTTGGTAGTAAGTGTTTTATTCTTAGTACAAAAGATAATTTAGATAAATGTGAACCTAAATCCGACAAAGGTATCTTTATCGGATATTCTAATAGAAGTAAAGCATTTAGAGTTTATAATTTAAGAACTAACACTGTTGAAGAAACAATGCATGTATCTTTTGATGAAAAATTTAAAGATACTATACAAATAGAAGATGAAGAAGATTTTGTAACTTTAAATAATGAACCTAATGAAACTAATTGTGAAACCATTCAACCTAATAAAAGAATTAGGCTATTAAAAGATCATCCTGTAGAAAATATAATAGGAAATATTGAATCTATAGTTAAAACAAGAAATCAACTAAATTGTATGAGTAATGTAGCTTTTATATCAACTATTAAACCTAAAAATCCAAAGGAAGCATCATCTGATGATTCATGGATTCTTGCTATGCAAGAAGAATTGAATCAGTTCACTAGAAATGTTGTTTGGGAACTTGTTTCTAGACCCGAGGATAAAAGTATAATTGGAACAAAATGGGTTTATAAAAATAAAATGAATGAACTTGGTGAGGTTGTAAGAAATAAACCTCATTTAGTCGCGCAAGGTTATTGTCAAGAAGAAGGAATTGATTATGACGAAACCTTTGCACCCGTAGCAAGACTAGAAGCTATTAGGATTCTACTTGCTTTTGCAAACCACAATAATTTCAAGTTATATCAAATGGATCTTAAAAGTGCTTTTCTAATGGTTTTGTAAAAGAAGATGTTTATGTTGAACAACCTCCACTTTTTGAAGATAATAAGTTTCCAAATCATGTATATAAATTAAAGAAAGCTTTATATGGTCTGAAACAAGCTCCTAGAGCCTGGTATGAAAGACTAAGATCTTATTTACTACAATCTGGTTTTGAAATTGGTAAAATAGATACAACTCTTTTTATTAAAAGAAACAAAAATGATATTCAATTAGTACAAATATATGTAGATGATATAATATTTGGGTCAACTAATAACATAATGAATAAAGAATTCTCAGATATGATGACTAAAGAATTTGAAATGAGTCATATGGGAGAACTAAGTTTCTTCTTAGGACTTAAAATCAAACAATTAGATAAAGGAATTTTCATTAGTCAAGAAAAATATGCTAAGGATTTAATTAATAAATTTGGATTGACCACTTCTAGTGGGAAACCAACTCCAATGACAACTAATGTAGCTTTAAGTAAAGAAGATAAATCAAAAGATTTTGATCAAAAATTATATAGGGGAATGATTGGTTCGCTGCTTTATATAACAACAAGTCGTCCTGACATCATGCATAATGTCTGTCTCTGTGCAAGATACCAATCTCAACCTAAAGAAACTCACTTAAAAGCTGTTAAAAGAAATTTAAGATATGTAAAACATACTTTAGATTATGGTTTATTTTACCCTAAAAATGATGTATTTGATTTAATTTCATATTGTGATGCTGATTACGCTGGTTGTAAATCAGACCGAAAAAGTACAAGTGGAACTTGTCACTTTCTAGGACATTCTCTGGTTTCCTGGTTTAGTAAGAAGCAAAACACTGTATCCTTGTCAACAACTGAAGCAGAATATATATATGTTGCTTTGGCTTGTTCTCAAGTTATATATATACAACAAACTTTAAAAGATTTTGGATTAACTATAACTAAATCACCAATTTATTGTGATAATACTAGTGCAATAAACCTATCTAAAAATCCAACTCATCATGCTAGAACAAAACATATTGATATTAGACATTATTTTCTTAGAGATAATATAAGTAAAGAAGTCATAACTCTTGAATATATTACTACTGAAAAACAAATTGCTGATATATTAACCAAACCATTAAATGAACAAAACTTTACTAAATATAGAAGAGAATTAGGTATATGTTCATTAACTGAAATATAAATTATAAATAATACAAGTATAGTTAATAACTAATATAAAAAAATTCTCAAAAATTGAACTGGGCATGTTGACATGACCCATCCCCTTATGTCGACATACAGGCCGAGATTTTCAAATTTAAATTTCCCTCTAAAATTAGTTATTTGGTTATATATTTATATATTTCGACTTTTACTCCTTTTCTCTGTTCTATTCTCTGTAATAAACTTCTAAAACAGTAAATTAATGGCTTCCTCTTCTAATAATGAACCTTCTTCACCCACTTCTCCTCATTCTAACCCTTTTCAACGTTCCACACACGTACGAGTCATCAAATTACAATAGAAGATGAAAGATTTGCTTCAAATGTTGATGGAAATTCAAGTAAGTCAACTACGAATGGCTAGAGAACAAGATAGGCAAGGAAAAATCCTTAGGAATTTACAAAACTTCCTTATGGATAAACATGCCAATCCCATTGTCATCGAAGAATCATCACAAGCCATGGATTCTGAAGAAGAAGAGCCTCTAGAAGAACCACAAGAGGATTAAGAAGAAGAAAATCCTCTGCCGAATTCGGATGTTCATATGGACGAAGACGATGGCGTAATTTACTTTGGAGAGGTCCTTTTTGAAGCTAATGGGAACTTGGTCGAACTACGTGGAAACTTTTGTCTCCACTATCCAAATTGTTCGGTCCATAAATCACCAATAGTTAAGGGTCCTCATTCAGCGTTTTTCGTTTTTCTCTTTCTTGATTGTATATTGGTTTGTTAATTTGTATATAGGTGTTATCTTAATTAATGTTCTTCTAAAAACAATCTTTGGTGTATAAAATCTTTGAATTCCATTTAACTTAGGATGCTATATTTCACTCATACGTAGTTATTATTCTTATGTCATATGTTTGTTTATCTCATTTTCTATTAAGTTCAAGATTTATATGTTATTTTTGTTGATGACAAAGGGGAAGAAGTTATATAAAATAGTAGGCTTGGAGTAAGGGGGAGTTGTTGGTGTAAGGGGGAGTTATGGTATGATCGAAGTGGTAAGTATATTTTATAAGGTTGTCATCATCAAAAAGGGGGAGATTGTTAGGAACTGGAGATAGTGGTTTTGATGACAACAACCTTTGTAACTTATTTTATTATAACTTATATACTAACACGTCTAGATACATATGAATGTTATTATGTAGGATATATATAAAGCAGGTACTTATTATTGAAGACTGTACAGTATAAAGATCAAAAATGAAGAAATCAAGTTTTGAAGACTCATGAGTATCAAGATCAAGATTTCAAGATAAGTGTCTAGTTTTGTTAAAACTTCATAATAGCATGGAAATATTCATTCCAAATTTCATTTGGGATGGAACCCATTTCTACCTTCTTAGTGGCTTACAAACCCACGACAAGTAGCTTACAAACCTACGACAAGTGGCTTACAAACCCACGAACATCCTGGTTTTGTACATGTTCTCGAGTCCTGATGTGATGAAATATTCTGTAGGAAGAAGCTTGCAAAACTACTTCAAAATGGTTTTTCAAAATGATTTTCAAAACTGCTTTTCAAAATGTTTTAGCCTTAAAATATTCTTTGTTTTTGTTTTTAAATAAACTCTTGTTTTAAACTTCGTTTGTTTTTAAAACTATCTTCTAATTTTTAAATATTCTTTTATAATATATATATACTTGAGATTTAAAATCAAATTTATATATACATTCTAAAAATATATTTTTCTACTCTTCTTTATTTTAAATCATAGGAAAATTAGTTTATTTTATTCCAGAATCATTTCATCTTGTTTTCCTTTCAATACCATTTTCAAAACAAATTTTACATTGCTTTTAACTAAGGGATGTCGACATCATGGGATACCCCATGTCGACATGGTGGCCGTTAATTTCAAAAGTTTCAATTTTCATAAGAAGTGTCTATTCGTTTAAATCTCTTCACGAATGGTTATGACCGTTACTGGTCTATAAATAGCCTTCACAAATGAATTTTTTAACTAACTATTTTCTTCACTCCTTCTCCATAAATCCATATTCTAAAATTTTCATATTTTTAAGATCGTGCCGAAATTCTGCCGAATTCTCAAGTGAATCAAATTAGAATCTCATTCTTGTTTGATTCTCTGCCCTCTCTCGAAGATCAAAGTGCTATTCAGAGTTATAGGATCAATTTGTAATCAAAAGTTTATCGAGTCTCTCTATAAGGTGTGGTTGTGCCTGGAAATCAATTGGGTAATCTTGTGGCCCGTAAATCAAGAGAGTTTTCCCCGGACTCGAGAGACAGGAGGGTACCTCAAGGCCTTTAGAAATTGAGGAGAAATTGAGGATTGTAATCTCGACATTGATTTAATAAAAATCTGTATGAGGTGTTTTGCCTTGATACAGGATTGGACGTAGGGTAGCTCTGAACCAGTATAAAATCCGGTGTGTTCTTTCCTTTTACTGTTTTTCATTTACTTACCGTATCTGTGTTTGATTCTATGATAGTTCTGTGATTAAGTTCTGCATTTGTTTATAACATAATTTTTAAATTAGTCCATATAAGTCTTAGAATCCATTAAACACTATTCACCCCCCTCTAGTGTTAAATTAGCCTTAAGATCCTTAATCCGCACTCCCTTTCAATAGTAAGGAACTCGTAGCTCTATATGCTGACATATGAAAATGGAAAGTTCCTAACCATATATGGAGTAGTGAATGTTTCTCCTAACCGAATCTAGAGATAATTAAGAATAAGTGTCTCTCATAATTATATCTGGAGACCTTTGTACATCTGCTTGAATCAAAGTAGGACAGATGTAACGATTCAAAAATTTACCGTTATTTTGAAAAGAAATTCGATTAGATTTGACCATGATTTAAGTTGAGAATTTAAATTTTGGATTTAAATTAATCATGCGTACGATTGGTTTGAATAGATATAATTTAAATGGAAATATAAAACGGAAATTTTAGGCGATTTGAAATTTAATGTAGAAATCTGTCGTTAATATAAATAAGCGGTGAAAATTTTGGTTTCGGAGATTTAATTTTTTATATGAAAATATTTTAGAAAACTTTATAATAAAAACATCGACGTTCGTTTCGTCGAATTCCAATTTCGCTAGCTCCGTTTAAATCGATTTACGGCAGCGACAACCGATATTGCGTAAATAACGAATTTTCACTCGAGCGTTAAATGACCAGATTCCTGTGTGCTAACGTGTGCTTATTGATACACTGAGCATGACGGTGTTTTGTTTCGCGTGTTTGGACACTCGGTTTGTATTGTGCGTTGTTTTTAGTCTGGGTTAACGGTGTTTACTATTTTATATATAGGGTATTATAAGCTACTGAAATTATAACATATGTTTGTAATAAACAGCCGTTCAAAAGAAAAGGGATAAGTATCTATATTTTTGTTGAATTATTGAATTAGTACACGTTCAAGATGTTGAATTGGTACTGGATCCTTGTTTGAAGCTAACAAACGTTCCACTTCGTATACGTGTTAGCCACGTTGCTTCCTCTCTCTCTTATATACTTACTTCAGTCATAATATATATATATATATATATATATATATATACAAACAAAGAAAGCACGAAAAAAAGGAACATCATCTTCTTCCAACGACCGTGCCTACCCCTCCATGCTGACTCCAACCTTCCACCGCCAGCCCTCACCTTCCACCACCGCACCGCCACTGATGAGCCGTGCCTACCTCCGCCTTTCTCCCCTACCGCCGCCACATCACCAAGCTCCAGCTGTTCCTCCCTCCTAGTTCAAACCAAAAAAACAACTGTGCTGCCGACCCCTGCCACCATCTCTGCCGCCCACACCACCAACCAACGCCTCCAACCGTCCTGACATGTCGCCGAACCAAACCCGCTTGCTCTCCCCGACCTGACCCCCTCTCCTCCTCCTTCCAGCGGCATTAGTATAAAAAAGAGAGAGGTTGCAGTTGCTGTCAGGACTGTTAGTGTCACCCATGCATGTACGAGTTCAAGTGGTGCGTATTTGATTCCGACCGTGTCACGCGCGTAAGCCGTAGCATGGATTATCTCGTGTTTATCGTCGTTGAGGTGAGTGATTGTTCATTCACACCTAACAAATATCGTTATGCAAGTTAATAAATGTAAATTGTCATATATACGCTCGTTGTTTAATTTGGATCAATATATAAAATTGTTGGATAGATGAATCGTCAAATTGTATGTGCACATGCTGACACGATATATACACGTCAGTTGTATGTACACATGTGTAGAAAATTAATATCGACATGTCGTGTTTCATCATGTTATTGATATCCAGCATGTTATGTTTGTTGTAAATTTTTCCGTCAATATTTGGACATGACTGTAGGAATTGCACTTGTGATATTGGAAAGGGTTGAAATGATATATACCCGTATTTAAATTATGAATATTCCACTTGGCCTTGGTAGAAAATTTAAATTTAAAATACCGTTTGGTCAAATAAAATTATTTTTATAAACTGAGATCGTTTTGGAAATTCATATATAAATGATTTGAATTTTAAAATATGTTTTAAAATTTTTATTTCATTAATTAAATCAATTTATTATGAAATAAGTGTTTTTACGAATATACGATAATATATGAATAAATATTTTGAAATGGCTTATTTAAAGAAACTTTGTTTTGGACTTAAATCCATAAAATTGATTCAATTTATATTTGGATATTTCGAATATGAAGATGTTAAAGTTAAGAATCAAGTTAAAATTTTGATTTAGATTTAAACCTAAATTTAGTAACTTGTTTTCGTAATAACGAGAATTTTGTAAAGTTGACCTTATTTGGAAATAAAACATTTAAATTAATCAAAGGATGATTTAAATTGTTTGAATTCAAATTTGGAATTTATTGTAAAAAATTGGTGGTTAAATCTTAAATGGAATTCATAAATGAACTTGAAATTAAATTTGACTTAAGTGATTCAGTTTATTGGATTTAAATGAACTTTATGATCAAATATTTTCAAAGGGAAAATAGGTCTGAAATCATAATGTTTTGAAATGGAATTTTGGAAAAATGGTATAATTGGGTTTTGAAAACTTGGAAATTTAAAATCCCTGTCCATTTAAATATAAATTGTTTTAAACCATAATGACCAAGTGGTGTGTAAAACAAACGTTGGGTTGTTAAAGAGACCGGGGCCGGATATTGACATACTCTCCGTCAATCCCGGAACTACTTTGATAACCGTGTACACGATGGATGATATCCAGAATGTAGTGGTTGGATTGGCGAACGTTTACTGGAATGAAGTAAGAGAACGATGATGGATAGCCTTGACACTCGCGTCATAATTAAAATGACTAAAACAGGAGCCTATGTCTGGCCAATGAGGTAAGCTACCTCTAGCGACATTGATCCCTCATATTACTATCATGATTTTGAACTTGATGGGTGCACCCTTCTGTTTGGATTGATGGTCGCGGTCAGCCACGTATGGGTTACTACCAGCCAGAAAGGGTAAACTGGTAAAATCCTACCTTGGGCATTGCCTCACATGCCTTGTCATATTTATTCTTATACGAGCCCATTACGACTTTGGTTTAGTATTGTACCTATAGGGGACTCACTGGCTATCGACGTTACTGGTTGTGTTACTGGACCTGCATAGACCACATGCTATAAAAATGTGTTAAGATGGATGAATGTAAAGCTTTAATGCTATTTTGATATTTATTTACTGATAGACATTATCTATTATAGCGTACACTATTATATATAAATAGTTTGATGGATCCTTAGGAGATGGAAAAACCTGTAACATCTCCTAAGTTACTATGCATTGATTTATTGATTTACATGAGGATGTTAGTTCTGACTCGGGTATTGTGTTTTCCATTCTGCCTGGGTCAGCCTGAGTATTTTCAGTTTGGAGAGCTAGTTGTGGAGACGAAGGCATTGCTGAAGACTCCATTCTATTTTTGCTATTTCATCAGTTTAGTTTGTTTAGCTATGTCGGTTTAGACTTATTTCATTCCTAGTTATTTCATTTCCAGTTGTTTAGTGTGAGAATAATTGTAAACTTATTTGGAGATTCATGACTTATTTATGTACTTATTTAATTTCGCTGCGAGATTCTGAGTTGCATCTATTTTATGTATCTGTGATTCTGTGCTTGATTCTATTATTACCCCCAAATAACTATCTGTCATTTAAGAAAATATCCTTGTTTAAATTGTGGGTTGTTATAGTTAGTATCAGAGCTTATGGTTGAGCAAACACCTAAGCCTGTGGGGTAAACTCATTATAGATAGGGTAATTAATTATCCTAGAATGAGTAGAATCTTTCTTGAGAGAGCGTATTTTAAAATTATAACAATAGTTTAAAATCTTAAATGAGTTTAATTTTTTTTTAAATTTAGGGTGCCCATCCTTAGTAGATTCCTTTAATTATGTTCCTTCAATTGATTCATCTTCTAATTTATTTTCTTGCCTGTCCTTTTTATACAAGATGAGTAATCGTAATACCAGAGTTAGAGGCAGAGGTAGGGGAAATGTCCCCAATGAGGTTGTTGCACCAGTTGTAGTCCTAGAGGTGAGATTTACGACTCTTAGTAAGGAGTACACCCAGCTTGGAGGAAAAAAATTCACAAGGGCTGAGAACATTGTTGAGGCACAGCAATGGCTTAAGAATGTTGAAAGGATTTTTGTTGGACTTGGTATCACTGACGCTCAGAAGCATCAATTGGCAGCTTCAAGAAGCCGCTCTTGATTGGTGGGATTCTTTTACGGCCCATACCCCTGAGGAAAATATTTCTTGGGCTCAGTTCAGGTGAGATCTATCTAAATGAGAATTTTATATTCTTAAGATTATCTCGTGGAAGTTAGCTTAGCCTTGTATTGTCCAATTTATAGGGAAGCTTTTATTACCCAGTGGATGCCCGAAGCTAGGAGGACTGATTTGTATAATCAGTTTATGGAGCTTAAGCAGGGCGAGATGACTATTGTAGAATATGAAAGGAAGTTCAATGAGCTATCAAAGTTTGGCCCTCATCCGATCGAGATCCCTCATAAGAAGAATGAGAAGTTCATTGCTGGCATGCGTAGAGAGTATAAGGAGTAGCTCACTGGTCATATCCATAGGCCATTTTCTGATATCATTGATTTGGCGATTCGTTTTGAGAGTTTGAAGATGAAGAGGATTTTAGAGGATTCTGATACCCTAGCACAGTCTAGCTCTAGTAGCCTTGGCAAGAGAAAGTCGAATTTTAGTAAGCAGAAAAAGAAGTGGCAAAGCCGACAAGGAGTTGGATTTTCTAAGAAGAAGCCTAAGGACTTGTCGCACATCACTTGCTTCAAATATGATAAAAAATTATGCCAGAGATTGTTCATCAGCTTCATTAGCAGCCGTCCCTCCAGTTCAGATGACCATGCATGAATTATGCCATATTTACTTGCAGTCGGGCCATTTCAGGAAGGATTGCCCTACTCGGAAGAAAGGAAAACCAACTAGTATCTTTGTTGTCAGTGCTTCCACCCCTCCGGTTGATGAGACTGATCCCGTACTTCAAGGTACGCTTTCCTTTCATGATATACACGTTCGTGTTCTATTCAATACTGAAGCATCTTATACTTTTATATCAGTTGATTTATGCGAGAAATATGAGCATGACTTGAAACCCGAACCTGCTTATAAATCTTTGTGTGTCTCTAATCCCATTGGTGGCCCCGCAAAATTAGGAATGATCTGTAAGGATGTTTGTCTTTTTAAAGACGAACACCATTTCACTGGACACTTTTATGTTTTGGACTTTAGTGGGTTCGATTTGTTGGTAGGCATGGATTGGCTATCTAAGTTCGATGCAGTTATTTCTAGTGGTGATCGAACAATTTCCTTGGTTGATGATAAAGGTTCTCAGCTTGTTATTAAATGCAAGATGCATTTTGATCTTGTTAAGAGCTTTGTTTTCTCCCTTGATTCGCATTCTAGCAATCTCAGCACTATTCCAGTTGTTTAGCAATTCCTTGATGTTTTCGGTGAGGTTACTTGCTTACCCCCTCATCGAGAAATTGAATTTCAAATTGATCTTATCCCTGAAGCAAGACCTGTTGTACCCCTCGAAGGATGTCACCTAAGGAAAGAGCGGAGTTGATAACCCAAGTCGATGATTTGTTAGCTAGAGGTTTGATTAGGAGAAGTTTTTCTGAATGGGGTGCAACTGTAGTCTTTGCCACCAAGTCTGATGGTTGCTTAAGAATGTGTGTGGATTATAGAGAGTTGAATAAGCTCATACATAAAAACCGACATCCTATGTCTCGTATCAATGATATGTTCGATCAGCTTTATGGAGCATAGGTGTTTTCTCAACTTGACCTCGCTTTAAGTTTCCATCAGTTGAGGATTTCCGAGGATAGAATTCATAAGACTGCTTTCCGTACTGAAGATGGTTTCAATGAATGGCTTGTTATGCCTTTCGGGTTAACGAACACACCGGCTTGTTTTGTAAATCTCATATGCAGAGTATTCCGAGATGTTCTTAACCAATTCTTGCTTGTTTTTATTGATGATATTTTGGTTTTCTCTAAAACCAAAGAAGAGTATGAACGACATTTGAAGTTTGTGCTTGAAACTTTGAGAAGCCATTAGTTGAAAGCCAAATTTTCCAAATGTCGTTTCTGGCAGGAGGAAGTTCGATTTCTTGGCCATGTGGTTTCAAAAAATTGTGTTTCGATGGATCCCGCTAAGATCACCGTGATAAACGATTGGGAAATTTCTAAGACACCCACGGATGTTAGGAGTTTCTTAGGCCTTGATGGTTATTACAGGAGGTTCATTGAGCATTTCTCTTGCATTGCTTCCCCTCTTACAGCTTTAACTCAAAAGAAAGCCAAGTTCAATTGGGACGAAAAGTGTCAGGAAGCATTTGATGAACTTAAATAGAAGTTGACCTCCGCTCCTGTTCTTACAGTTCCAAATGGTAGTGAAGGCCTTACAGTTTATACAAATGCTTGTAGAAGTGCGCTTGGGGCTATTTTGATGCAACATGGCAAGGTTATTGCGTATGCTAATAGACTGTTGCGAACTTATGAAGTTAAGTATGCAACGCATGATTTGGAGTTATACGCAGCGGTTTTTGCTTTGAAATTGTGGCGGAATCATCTCTTGGGTACAAAATTCGAGCTTTATATCGATCATAAGTCCTTGAATTATATTTTCTTCCAAAAGGATTTGAATCTAAGACAAGTGAGATGGCTTGAGTTCTTAGCTGCATATGACCTCAACATCAACTATACCCTGGGAAAAGCAAATGTGGTAGTCGATGCCTTGAGGAGGAACAAGGCTATGCTTTGTCAGCTTATTGTTTCCTCTTCTCTTATGGATCACATCGCCATTAAGCATAATGAAGACCCAAGCTTAAGGTCCATTCGAGACGAAGTTTTGAAGAGAGAGGAAAATTCTAGTAGATGGTGTGATGCAGAAGTAGATAAGGATGGTATTCTAAGAATCAATGGTAGGATTTGTGTTCCGAATGTGGATGAACTAAGAGAAGAAGAACTTAGAGAGAATCACAAATCCAATTTTTCTATTCATCCCGGAGTGACGAAGATGTTTCAAAATATGAAATGACTTTATTAGTGGGAAGGAATGAAGAGGGATATTTCGATGTATGTGAGTATATGTAGTACATGTCAGCATATTAAGGCCGATCATCAGAAATTGGCAGGTTTATTACAACCCCTAGAGATTCCAAAGTGGAAGTGGGATCATATTTCTATGGATTTTGTGGATGGATTGCCGAGGACGAGAAGGGGTAATGAGAGTATTTGGGTGATTGTTGATCGTTTGACAAAGTCAGCACATTTTATTCCCGTGAAGTCAACTCGAACTGCCTCGAGTTTAGCTGAGATCTATTTGAAGGAAATTATCCGACTCCACGGAATTTCTTCTAGTATTGTTTGTGATCGTGACCCTATCTTTACAAGTAACTTTTGGAGAGCCCTTTGGGATTCATTGGGTATATAGTTGAATCTGAGAATGGCCTATCACCTACAAACAGATGACCAAACTGAATGGATCAATCAAATTTTGGAAAACCTTCTTCGTGCCTGTATTTGCATTTCGGTGGTTCTTGGGAAGACCATCTCCATCTTGTCGTATTCACTTATAATAATAGCTATCAGGTATAACTTCATTTAAATAATTTGAATTAAATATAGGTAAGATAAACCTTTTTGTAATTCAAGCCTTTAAATTCTGGCTAGTATTGATATGGCACCATTCGAAGCTCTTTATGGACGTCCATGCAAATCTCCGTCTTGTTGGACTGAAACTGGAGAAAGGCTTGTTCTTGGGTCTACGATTATTTTGGAAGCTTCTGAGAAGGTTGAAGGAATTAAATGAAGGATGAAAACTGCGTAGGATGGGCATAAGAAGTATGCCGATAAAAGACGTAGAGAGTTGGAATTCGCGGTTGGAGATCTTGTGTTTCTAAAAATTTCACCTTTGAGAAACGTAATTCGGTTTGGTAGGAAAGGAAAGTTGGACCCAAGATTTATTGGTCCTTTCCATATATCTGAAAGGATTGGTACTCTAGCTTATAAAGTTGAGTTGCCTGAAAAACTATCCGATGATGTATTCCATGTCTCCAACCTTCGCAAGTATATTCATGACCCGTCAGCAATAGTTCAGTCCATGCAACTTGAGGAATTGGAGGTTCAACCTGATCTTACTGTTGAGAGGAAACCACTACGTATTCTGTATAGGAGTATGAGGAAATTGATGAGTAAGTCGGTCGGTCTCGTAAAAGTTCAGTGGAGTAATGATGATCGAGATTGCACTTGGAAGACTGAGGATAGTATTCATGCTTTCAATCCAGAATTATTTGATTCGGGTATGCTTTCTAATCTTAGTCTATCTCTTGATTATTTTTCCATAATTGTGTTTCATTCTTTTCAAGGATGAAAAGTTTTGAGTGGGAGCGAATGTAACGATTCAGAAATTTACCGTTCTTTTGAAAAGAAATTCGATTAGATTTGACCATGATTTAAGTTGAGAATTTAAATTAATCCTGCGTACGATTGGTTTGAATGGATATAATTTAAATGGAAATTTTAGGCAATTTGAAGTTTAATGTAGAAATCTGTCGTTAATATAAGCGGTGAAAATTTTGGTTTCAGAAATTTAAATATTTTACATGTGTAACGACCTGAAATTTTCAACCATTCGCATCCATACATGTCGGATTTGAATTGCTCAAAATATCAGATTGTTAATTTAAATTTGGCAAAACTCAGCATATACAGTAAATAAATAATCACATAATCACAGACACAGAGTAATATAACAATAGTGCAGCGGAAACAAAAGAATAGTAGTTCATGAAGCTACTATATATATATAACAGAGTTAAATAAGATACAACAGAAGTCTCGAATACAATAGTCAAATACAAGATCAGAATACATTACTAGAATCAACTGAATATCTGAAAGCTGGATAGATAGCTGGATCTCCAAGCGAAGCTCCAACTCCAAAGGTGAGTCTCGAATACTGGTACACTCAGTATGACCCGAGCGTAAAGCAAAACACAAAACACTCGAGTCAGGATTAACATTCTTATATCAATAAATCCAACTCAAGTGAAATAACAACTGAAAATACAAGTAACTCAAAGGATGTTTGGGATAACCATCCTCTAAGGATCCGTTAAACTATTTATATATAGTAGTGTACGCTAAGTAGATAATGTCTATCAGTAATATAAAGTATCAAAATAGCGTTAAGGCGTTACCATTATCCACCTTAACACATTTTATATAAGCATCATAGTCTATACAGCACTGTAAACTCCACCGTAAACTAGTGGGATATCAAGGAGTACTCCATAGGTATAACACGAAACAAATCGTAGTGGTCGCGCATAGGGATACGAGTATGACAAGGCACATGAGGTAATACCCAAGGTAGTGAAACTACCGTTTGCCTGATCCGGACTGGTGAGAACGCATCGCCGCAACGATCGCAACATCGTGAAACAACACTCCCAATTCAAGGGTGTGCACCAATCAAAACAAGTAATGAGTAGTTTATGAAGATGTGTGTCAGCTAGAGGTAGCTAACCTCACTGGCCCGACACGGCTCCTGCTTAAGTCATTTCAAATTTGACACAAGTGTCAAGGCTATCCAATATCGTTCCCTTTCTTCAAATCCAGCAACGTCATCATTCCAACCACTTCATTCTGGATCACACTCCGCGTATAATAGTTATTAAAGTGGTTTTCGGTTTAGACAGAGTGTATGTCCCTAACCGATCCCGGACTCTTCAATAACTGCGTAATTATTATACCGATTGGTCATTTAATAAACTTTCAAAATAGTTTATATTTCAAAACCAAAATATCATTACCGTTTCAAAACCATATCAATACGATATCACTTCCATTTCAAAACCAAATATGATATCATTTCCATTTCAAATATATCCATCTCAAATATATCCATTTACAAAATCTTAGTACTTCAAAGTTATAACACTTTCTAAATCAAACACTTTGGAAATCATAATTCTTTGGAAATCAAAATTTAGAAATCATAATGCTTTGGAATCATAACACTTTCTTTCAAACAGTTTAGATATTAATAATAGTATATAAAATAAAATAGTTCACAAAATAAAATAATTTATAAAAATAGTTATAAGTTAAAATAATTTATATTAAACTAATTAGTATATTTAAAATAGTTTATATTAAAAATAGTTATATTAAAAATAGTTTTTAAAATAATATTAAATAGTTTTAAATATAATTTAAAATACTTTATATAATAAAATAGTTTCCTCAAATTTCACAAATCGATTCAACTCAACTCGGATTCCAAAATTCAAATTTAATCAAATCTCAAATCATCAATTTCAATTTGATTCAGTTTCTAAATAGACCATTTCAAATTATCAATTTCAAATACATATTTGAACCATAAAATAAGCCATTTCAATTTCAATATATTTCAAAGCTTTAAATATTCAACATTTCAAAACTAAATTCGATAATTTCATATATATATCAAATTCACTTTACTATTATTTAGTTTTGAAATATTTACTTAATCATTTCAATAACATCTAAATACAACTTCAATTTACAAATTTAAAAAAACAAAATATCCCGTTTAAATTTATATAAATTTGAAATATTCATTTAAGTCACTTTTAATCAAATTCAAGTTATAAAATATATCTTTAAAATCTCAAATTTAATAAATTTCAAATCAAACTTATTTAAGTAAAATTCTTAAATAAATAACATTTCAAATCAATTTTAAATTTATCTTTCCAACCTGAATCAATATAAATTCTATATTTGGAAAAATATATTTTTAAATAAATACTTAAACATGTTATATATCAACTTTATTAAATCAACTTTAATAAATCTTTAAAATCAATATTTATTAAAAACCGTATATTCCTTTTCAAAACCATAGAAATCATTTTCAAAATATTTATAAATAGACCAACGGTGTCTGTATAAAATTTTCTATCCTATGGTCAAGTGATACGGATATTTATCATTTCAATCCGCAATTTAAGTATATACGGGTATATATCTTTTCAACCCGCAATCCCAAATTCAATGTCAATGAAAATCGCTTGGGTTTATCATTTCAACCCATAACGATTTTCTCCTATTCTACAGATCGTTCGGGTATGTATCATTTCAACCCATAGTGAATTCTATATTAACAGGGAACTTGCAGAGTGATAACAGATATGATAATAATATAACAACAGTAACAGGCATATATCATCAGTGATAAATAACAGATAATGGTGTCGGATGTCACAGGTGAACATATACAGATAATGGCATATATATATATCAATGTAAATAACTAGCAGCAGCATATTTCAATTGTCGTTCCAATTGAAATCAAATTTAATAAATATAAGAACATTAATCGTGACTGATTGCTCACCTTTCGAGGCTAGAGATGAACGAGAATGAGATGAGTTACAAATCCAAGCACGAATTCCAAAACAAAGCTAGATTGACACGAATCGACAAACAGAGCTGAAAGCTTGAAATTGACGAAATCAAATCAGAACTTGATTGATGAAGATAAATGGTTTAAGTAAATCTATATATATATAACTATATACAAAAAACCATATTCAAATTTCAAACATAATAATATATATATATATCTTTCAAAAATCATTATTTCAAATTAAACACATATATTAAAACCAAACATATAACTAATATACAATACAGTGCAAGAATCATTCCAAAAACCAAGATTAACTACCCTTCAAATAAAACAATATACTACACACGTATATACAAACAAATATACTACCATTCTAATATCATACGTATAATAAAATGTAATATGTACTAACTCAACGTGTAATTTTAATATAATAAAATAAAGTATAAGCAGCCTTTATATATATTAAAACAAATATCTTTTGTACACTTCTATTTTAAACAAGACTCGAACAACTGCTATATAATACAGTTATGTAAAACAGAATTTTTAATATGTATATCAACAGCAAACCCATATATCTTGAAAACTAAACACATATAAAATCTAAGTCTATAACCGATATATAACATATATCAATATTTATCATAACAATACAAACTTACTTATTATTATATTTACTCTTAAATGAATCATACTATACATATAATGAAATATACAAAACCGTAACTCCTGTATATATATAATATATGTAAACTTTTTTTTCTTTTGAACATACGTATAAATTTTTCGAAACAAGAATAAACTAACATTATTTCTTAACATATAATGTATATCGAATACCAAATCCCATATAAATCTGAAATGATACTTTTATTTTCCTCAAATATAACAAAGCACAAATCTGGAGACATATATGTACACGGCCATATACATGAGCAGGCAAAGCTTTAATATTTACACAACATAAAATATATCATTAACCATATTATATAATATATATATACACACACACACAGATTGTAGTTCATTAAACTAAAATTTTACCAAACTTATATATGACAGCATTAATATAATGAAAAATAAACACTTATAAAATTTTATATTTATACAAACTTTACATATATTGATTGTTGCCAATCAAATTTAAAATAGTAATATAATTTTGTAAGTATTTAAAACGTACTATATTATATAAAGTAGTAAAGTAGTCTACAGGCAAACAACATGTGTGAACGTATATATATACCCATACTATAAATACTAGTAGAACAAAGAGCAGTTTGAATGTTCTAAAACGTATATACTTTAAAACCATTAAAATACAATACTTAAAAAACCCAGCATATATATATATATATATATATATATATATATGCATAACGAGTCAGAGCATACAAAAATACATATAATTGCAATCATACATAACTTGCCTACTCAAGACACTGACAACATGAACCAAACAAAAAACAACTATATATTTAAGCTAACCTTTAATATATATACTTACATATAATATTAGAAGGAGATGAGGAGGAAGGCCATGCAGCTGCTAGGTGACTGAAGCTGTGGAAGGTGGAAAGTAGGGTGGCCTTCGGTGTCAGGTAGAGGTGGCCAAAGTGAGGTGCTTGCGTGGGGTTTGTCATGGGGAAGAGAAGCTGGGTAGTGTTCGGTGATGGGAGGGGAAGAAAGGAGGTGGTTGCATCGACAATGCTCAGGCACGGGCTAGGTGAAGTGGAGGTGAGCAGGCCGAGGCAGTTGTAGTGGTGATCTTAGTAGGCGCGGTGGAGAATCAAGTTGAAAGGCAGAGGGGAAGAAAAGAACTCGGTGGCGAAGGGAATATGAAAATGAAGATGAAGCAGATCTATTTTTAATTACAAATGTTTATTATTGTTCTGAAGTGTGAACAGAAGAAAAGAAAATAGATGGAGAAAACGTGCACCATTATCGATAAAAGCAATGGGAATAGTGAAAGTCTAGCACGGGAATTCAGGAATTATAAAAGCCAACTGGCTATTGATTTCAATAGGTAGATAGAAGGTCATAGGTAGACAACAGGCTCAAAACGGTTAGCGATGCGGAAATCATTTTACTGATATCGCCGCATATCGAACGTTGAACTGCACGAATGAATATACTGAGGAGATCAGCACGACGAGACGATCGAAATGGTACACAGATATCAGTGATAGGACTATCCTATCAAAAGTCGATACCGGCACCGAAAAATGCTGCTAATTTGCCAGAATTAAGACTAACGGAGCAATAGCAGTCCAAATTTGATGAAACGGAAGATGATGTCTCACTCAGAAGATGATTTACAAATTTTCTATATAAAAATATTCAAGTTTGGAAAATATTTTATTATCATCAAATATTAAATGATTTAAATTGAAATAGAATTACACAAGAAAACAAACCTCCATTTTATCAGATGAAAATTTACTATTTGCTATGTTTAATTAGACGCATTCCAAATATTAAAGTTTTATTTCCAAAATTAATTGCTAAATTTTCACAAAATTTCAGTTAATTACGTTATTAAAACAGTTAAAATTTTCGGGTCGTTACACTCTCCCCCACTCAAAACTTTTTGTCCCCGAAAAGGAGGGAGGTAGGAGAATAGAAACAACCAGAAAGAAAATATATTGGAATACAAATAAAACAATTAATTTAAACCATATAAATTTCATAAATTAATTTATATTTGATAATTGATTTTAAATTCAAGGTATTTCAATAAGTTGATCTAATTTCAATTTATTAATTCCCTCAAAACAAACTATTTTTTATTTATCTCATTCATTCATTATCTTATTATTTAATCTATCTCAATTAACATTTTTATAATCAAAATTTTAAGTGTATAACATTTGTTATAAACACTCAAATTTTATTTATAAAAACATTTTATATTGTATATTATCCAATTACATATTCAACTTCTGAATAATTTAGGTAAGTTATATTAGAATGAAATTGGGTATTATACAAGCAAAACTTTCTTTATTCAATTTATTTCAAGTTTAAATATTTATTAAAATTTTGGCTTCATTTTATAATTAAAATCACCTTTAACAATAATTTAAGAATTAAATTTTCGATTAACTTCAAATAATTTAGAGATAAATATATATATATATATACAGTAAATCAAATCATACATAAGAAATTTAAATCAAATTAATTTCTAAAACAAAAGTGTAGCAAAGCTACGGAATGGTCTCTCCACTTCGAAACTCGAAAATGAATGTCGATGATGCGGCCGCCATCACCGTAATTATTTTCCAGCGACAAACGAGGAGAGCACTGATTTAAACAATTAAAATTCTATGAAAACCATTTCTATTCGAAAATACTTTAAATAATATGCATTTTAAAACTTTAAAACTAGAGTTTGAAATCACCGAAAATTAAATTCTCAAATTCTTGATTTAAATTCATTTCAAATTCCAAATCAAATTATAACCAAGTTTTATTCATTTATTTATATTATGCAATAGTCAAAGGTTTACAAAACAATAAATGAAAATCAAATATTATCATTTTTGACAACAAATTCATTAACAATATAATTTCAGAAAAATTTATACTTATATATAATATAATCATACAAATTATTTTATTTACCAAATTTGAAAACAATATTATGTCAGTTTGCTCTGCTCAAGTGTTTTGGAAATCCTATCGATAGCGTTGATCAGACGAATCAATTGAAAACCCAAATCAACATCAACAAATCAAACAACACAATATATATATATATATAACATTTTATATAAATTACAAATACACTCCCTCACTCTATGATTCAAAAATGGATTTTAAAACAAGGAAAGAGATCCAAATTCAAGGGACCCTAAATCAAAGAGGATTCTAATAACGAAGATAGGCTCGATAGGGAGATAAATAGATTTCAGAGAGAGAAAAGAATGGATAGACTTATATAGATCGCGGGCAACCTTAACCGGGTCAACCGTGACTTCAAAAATAAGGTCGAGGTAGAATTCTGGAGCAAATCGACATTCGATCGCTAGAGATAGAATTCGGATATAGCAAAAGATAGCAGCATCTAAACCGAGAATACAGAAATCTCCGGTGAATCGATGTTGTTGTAAAGGAATTTCACCCCTTTACAAATCATTCAAAGATTGGCGAGACCGTCGATTTATTATAGAGGTCATTCGAAGTGGAGTTACGAGGTACACCAGAATCAAGAAGACATGAATAGGGGAGACAAGAATGGACTTTGGAACCGAAGGGAACGTTCCAAAATTTAAAGAAAACCGAGTCAAATAAGAAGGAATTCAAGCTCGAACGAAAGTGATTCCGTAATTGAATTTTACTCTATATGCTGAGTTTTGCCTAAAACCAGAGCTCTGATACCAACTGTAACGACCTGAAATTTTCAACCATTCGCATCCATACATGTCGGATTTGAATTGCTCAAAATATCAGATTGTTAATTTAAATTTGGCAAAACTCAGCATATACAGTAAATAAATAATCACATTATCACAGACACATAGTAATATAACAATAGTGCAGCGGAAACAAAAGAATAGTAGTTCATGAAGCTACTATATATATATATAACAGAGTTAAACAAGATACAACAGAAGTCTCGAATACAATAGTCAAATACAAGATCAGAATACACCACTGGAATCAACTGAATATATGAAAGCTGGATAGGTAGCTGGATCTCCAAGCGAAGCTCTAACTCTAAAGGTGAGTCTCGAATACTAGTACACTCAGTCTGACTCGAGCGTAAAGCAAAACACAAAACACTCGAGTCAGGATTAACATTCTTATATCAATAAATCCAACTCAAGTGAAATAACAACTGAAAATACAAGTAACTCAAAGGATGTTTGGGATAACCATCCTCTAAGGATCCATTAAACTATTTATATATAGTAGTGTATGCTAAGTAGATAATGCCTATCAGTAATATAAAGTATCAAAATAGCGTTAAGGCGTTACCATTATCCCCCTTAACACATTTTATATAAGCATCATAGTCTATACAGCACTGTAAACTCCACCGTAAACTAGTGGGCTATCAGGGAGTACTCCATAGGTATAACATGAAACAAATCGTAGTGGTCGCGCATAAGGATACGAGTATGACAAGGCACATGAGGCAATACCCAAGGTAGTGAAACTACCGTTTGCTTGATCCGGACTGGTGAGAACGCATCGCCGCAACGATCGCAACACCACGAAACAACACTCCAATTCAAGGGTGCGCACCAATCAAAACAAGTAATGAGTAGTTTACGAAGAAGTGTGTCCGCTAGAGGTAGCTAACCTCACTGGCCCGGCACGGCTCCTGTTTAAGTCATTTCAAATTTGACACAAGTGTCAAGGCTATCCATTATCGTTCCCTTTCTTCAAATCCAGCAACGTCATCATTCCAACCACTTCATTCTGGATCACACTCCACGTATAATAGTTATTAAAGTGGTTTTCGGTTTAGACAGAGAGTATGTCCCAAACCGATCTCGGACTCTTCAATAACTACGTAATTATTATACTGATTGGTCATTTAATAAACTTTCAAAATGGTTTATATTTCAAAACCAAAATATCATTGCCATTTCAAAACCATACCAATACGATATCACTTCCATTTCAAAACCAAATACGATATCATTTCCATTTCAAATATATCCATCTCAAATATATCCATTTGCAAAATCTTAGTACTTCAAAGTTATAACACTTTCTAAATCAAACACTTTGGAAATCATAATTCTTTGGAAATCAAAATTTAGAAATCATAATGCTTTGGAATCATAACACTTTCCTTCAAACAGTTTAGATATTAATAATAGTATATAAAATAAAATAGTTCACAAAATAAAATAATTTATATAAAATAGTTATAAGTTAAAACAATTTATATTAAAATAATTAGTATATTTAAAATAGTTTATATTAAAAATAGTTATATTAAAAATAGGTTATATTAAAAATAGTTTATAAAATAATATAAAATAGTTTTAAATATAATATAAAATACTTTATATAATAAAATAGTTTCCTCAAATTTCACAAATCGATTCAACTCAACTCGGATTTCAAAATTCAAATTTAATCAAATCTTGAATCATCAATTTCAATTCGATTCAGTTTCTAAATAGACCATTTCAAATTATCAATTTCAAATACATATTTGAACCATAAAATAAGCCATTTCAATTTCAATATATTTCAAAGCTTTAAATATTCAACATTTCAAAACTAAATTCGATAATTTCATATATATATCAAATTCACTTTACTATTATTTAGTTTTAAAATATTTACTTAATCATTTCAATAACATCTAAATACAACTTCAATTTACAAATTTAAAAAAACAAAATATCTCATTTAAATTTATATAAATTTGAAATATTCATTTAAGTCACTTTTAATCAAATTCAAGTTATAAAATATATCTTTAAAATCTCAAATTTAATAAATTTCAAATCAAACTTATTTAAGTAAAATTCTTAAATAAATAACATTTCAAATCAATTTTAAATTTATCTTTCCAACCTGAATCAATATAAATTCTATATTTGGAAAAATATATTTTTAAATAAATACTTAAACATATTATATATCAACTTTATTAAATCAACTTTAATAAATCTTTAAAATCAATATTTATTAAAAACCGTATATTCATTTTCAAAACTATAGAAATCATTTTCAAAATATTTATATATAAACCAACGGTGTCTGTATAAAATTTTCTATCCTATGGTCAAGTGATATGGATATTTATCATTTCAATCCACAATTTAAGTATATACGGGTATATATCTTTTCAACTCGCAATCCCAAATTCAATGTCAACGAAAATCGCTTGGGTTTATTATTTCAACCCATAACGATTTTCTCCTATTATACAGATCATTCGGGTTTGTATCATTTCAACCCATAGTGAATTCTATATTAACAGGGAACTTGCAGAGTGATAACAGATATGATAATAATATAACACAGTAACATGCATATATCATCAGTGATAAATAACAGATAATGGTGTCAGATGTCACAGGTGAACAAATACAGATAATGGCATATATTTATATCAATGTAAATAACTAGCAGCAACATATTTCAATTGTCGTTCCAATTGAAATCAAATTTAATAAATATGAGAACATAAATCGTGAGTGATTGATCACCTTTCGAGGCTAGAGATGAACGAGAATAAGATGAGTTACAAATCCAAGCACGAATTCCAAAACAAAGCTAGATTGGCACGAATCGACAAACAGAGCTGAAAGCTTGAAATTGACGAAATCAAATCAGAACTGGATTGATGAAGAAAAATGGTTTAAGTAAATCTATATATATATATAACTATATATAAAAACCATATTCAAATTTCAAACACAATAATATATATATCTTTCAAAAATCATTATTTCAAATTAAACACATATATTAAAACCAAACATATAACTAATATACAATACAGTGCAAGAATCATTCCAAAAACCATACCCTTCAAATAAAATAATATACTACGCACATATATACAAACAAATATACTACCATTCTAATATCATACGTATAATAAAATGTAATATGTACTAACTCAACGTGCAATTTTAATATAATAAAATAAAGTATAAGCAGCCTTTATATATATTAAAACAAATATCTTTTGTACACTTCTATTTTAAACAAGACTCGAACAACTTCTATATAATACACTTATGTAAAACATAATTTTTAATATATATATCAACAGCAAACCCATATATCTTGAAAACCAAACACATATAAAATCTATGTCTATAACCGATATATAACATATATCAATATTTATCATAACAATACAAACTTACTTATTATTATATTTACTCTTAAATGAATCATACTATACATATAATGAAGTATACAAAACCGTAACTCCTATATATATATAATATATGTAAACTTTTTTTTATTTTGAACATACGTATAAATTTTTCGAAACAAGAATAAACTAACATTATTTCTTAACATATAATGTATATCGAATACCAAATCCCATATAAATATGAAATGATACTTTTATTTTCCTCAAATTTAACAAAGCACAAATCTGGAGACATATATGTACACGGCCATATACATGAGCAGGCAAAGCTTTAATATTTACACAACATAAAATATATCATTAACCATATTATATAATATACACACACACAGATTGTAGTTCATTAAACTAAATTTTTACCAAACTTATATATGACAGCATTAATATAATGAAAAATAAACACTTATAAAATTTTATATTTATACAAACTTTACATATATTGATTGTTGCCAATCAAATTTAAAATAGTAATATAAATTTGTAAGTATTTAAAACGTACTATATTATATAAAGTAGTAAAGTAGGCTTCAGGCAAACAACATGTGTGAACGTATATATATATACCCATACTATAAATACTAGTAGAACAAAGAGCAGTATGAATGTTCTAAAACATATATACTTTAAAACCATTAAAATACAATACTTAAAAAACCCAGCATATATAAATATATATATATATATGCATAACGAGTCAGAGCATACAAAAATACATATAATTGCAATCATACATAACTTTCCTACTCAAGACACTGGCAACATGAACCAAACACAAACAACTATATATTTAAGCTAACCTTTAATATATATACTTACGTATAATATTAGAAGGAGATGAGGAGGAAGGCCATGCGGCTGCTAGGTGGCTGAAGCTGTGGAAGGTGGAAAGTAGGGTGGCCTTCGGTGTCAGGTAGAGGTGGCCGAAGTGAGGTGCTTGCGTGGGGTTTGTCATGGGGAAGAGAAGCTGGGCAGTGTTCGGTGATGGGAGGGGAAGAAAGTAGGCGGTTGCATCGACGATGCTCAGGCGCGGGCTAGGTGAACTGGAGGCGAGCAGGCCGAGGCAGTTATAGTGGTGATCTTAGTAGGCGCGGTGGAGAATCAAGTTGAAAGGCAGAGGGGAAGAAAAGAACTCGTTGGCAAAGGGAATATGAAATGAAGATGAAGCAGATCTATTTTTAATTACAAATGTTTATTATTGTTCTGAAGTGTGAACAGAAGAAAAGAAAATAGATGGAGAAAACGTGCACCATTATCGATAAAAGCAATGGGAATAGTGAAAGTATAGCACGGGAATTCAGGAATTATAAAAGCCAACTGGCTATTGATTTCAATAGGTAGATAGATGAAAGGTCACAGGTAGACAACAGGCTCAAAACGGTTAGCGATGCGGAAATCATTTTACTGAATTGGTAGTGGATCCTTGTTTGAATTATTGAATTAGTACACGTTCAAGATGTTGAATTGGTAGTGGATCCTTGTTTGAAGCTAATAAACGTTCCACTTCGTATACGTGTTACCCACGTTGCTTCCCGTCTCTCTTATATACTTACTTCAGCCATATATATATATATATACGAACAAAGAAAGCACGAAAAAAAGGAACATCATCTTCTTCCAGCAACTGTGCCTGCTCCCTCCACGCCGACTCCAACCTTCCACCGCCAGCCCTCACCTTCCACCACCGCACTGCCACTGACGAGCCGCGCCTACCTCCGCCCTTCTCCTCTACCGCCACCACATCACCAAGCTCTAGCCATTCCTCCCTCCTAGTTCAAACCCAAAAAAAACAACTGTGCTGCCGACCCCTGCCACCATCTCCGTCGCCTGCACCACCAACCAACGCCTCCAGCCATCCTGACGTGTCGCCGAACCAAACCTGCTTGATTTCCTCGACCTGACCCCCTCTCCTCCTCCTTCCAGCCACATTAGTAAAAAAAAGAAGAAAAAGAGAGAGGTTGCAGTTGCTGTCCGGACTGTTAGTGGCACACACGCGTGTACGAGTTCAAGTGGTGCACAGTTGACTCGGGCAGTGTCGTGCGCGTAAGCTGTACCGTGGATTATCTCGTGTTTATCGTCGTTGAGGTGAGTGATTGTTCATTCACACCTAACTAATATCGTTATGCAAGTTAATAAATGTAAATTGTCATATATTCGCTCGTTGTTTAATTTGGATCAATATATAAAATTGTTGGATAGATGAATCATCAAATTGTATGTGCACATGCTGACACGATATATACACGTCATATGTATGCACACATGTATAGAAAATTAATATTGACATGTCGTGTTTCATCATGTTATTGATATCTAGTATGTTATGTTTGATGTAAATTCTTCCATCGAATGACTGTAGGAATTGCACTTGTGATATTAGAAAGGGTTGAAATAATATATACCCGTACTTAAATTATAAATATTCCACTTGGCCTAGGTAGAAAATTTAAATTTAAAATACCGTTTGGTCAAATAAAAATATGTTTATAAACCGAGATCTTTTTTTTTTGTAGGGCAAGCGGGGTTAACTAGTCCCCTACCAGTTTATTGATAAAAGAAAAGAGAAAAAAAAGATAATGAACAAGCTCATTATCCCAACATAGAAAAGAAAAAGAAACACTGAAAAACCACACAAAAGCAAAACAAGGAAACAAATACACACTGAAAGACAAGCACTAGAAACAAGAGAGACACAAAAGATAAAGCAAAGCTAACGATCTATCGGTTGACAGAAAAAATCATACTGACTTTCCTTCATACCCAGTATGACAACTTGCTGGAAATACTCCCATAATTGGCACATGCTCCTGCTCTTATTTTCAAAACATCTAAGGTTTCTTTCCTCCCAAATCAGATTCAAGTATTTTTTTAAATAAAAGAAGAACACAGTTATGTCATGCTTCTTCCACTTAGTTGACTTACTTATCAGATCCCACTCCACTGAAGAGATTCCATGATCATGATTTGAATTAATTCTTCCAACCACTCTTTTCCACAAATCAAGTAGGACAGTGCATTCGAAGAATAGGTGCTCTAAAGATTTGTTATGATTCTTGCAGAATACACAGAGAGTGTCAATATTCATTCCATAACTCATAAGTTTATTTTTGGTTAGAAGAGCATGAATTAAAATCTTCCACATCAGTAGGTTTTCTCTGGCCGGAGAGAATCTAGACCAAACAACCTTGTGCCAAACAAAGTTTGGGCTATCAGATGTCTTAGCTAGAAGATCATAAGCAACCCGGATTGAGTGAATCTTTCCATTCCATAGAAGAATGTCCTCAGGAGAAGCAGAATACTTGCTAGCATGGTATTTATTCCAGACTGCATTTATTTCTTGGTTACTGGTGTACGGCAACACAAGCAAACCATCAGCCAAATATTCCATGGCATAAGCATCCCTATTAATTCCAGTCTGTTCAAATTGAAAAGGGGTAAAGATTTTTCCAAGCACCAATCCTTCAGACATCCATGGTTCATTCCGGAATTTGATAGCACTGTTCTGAGAAAGAGAGAACCTAATATATGGTAAGAATAAATTTCTTAGGCCAAGCAACTTCCTCCACGTCCAGCTAGAGTTTTGGAGCACTGTCATGGTCCAGAAATTTTTATTACGTAAATTATACTTTTTAGTCCAAACAACCCAAAGAGAATCAGAATTGCATAGAAGGGAATTCAAATGAACACTGAAAGCAGCCTTATTCCAAATTAACAAGTTATAAATACCTAGGCCACCTTTGATTTTTGTTTTCTCCATTCTGGCAAAAGAGCAAGGGATAATTTTCCTAGAATGAATTGTCCCTGTCCAGAAGAATCGCAACATAGCATTCCTAACCATATTAACAAGCTTATAGGGAAGGATAAACACCCTTGACCAATAAACCATCATAGAAGATATGACAGACTTAATCAGGACAAGTCTACCAGCTTGGGATATGAATCTATTAGCCCAACAGTTCATAATGCCACATATTTTCGTGTATAAGGGCAGGCAATCTGCAGTTGTTATTCTAGAAGTGCATAATGGAAGACCCAGATAATTCATGCTATTATTCATTGATTGCATACCAGAAAGATCAATCAAATGTTGAGTTTCTTCAGAGGAGATGCCTGAAGTGAGTAAATGAGATTTGGTTGCATTCAATTTCAGACCAGACACAAGGTAGAACTTGTGCAGAGCAGCTATAATTTGAACAATAGAGCCATGGTCTGGTTTAGTAAAAAATCATAATGTCATCTGCAAAAAGGAGAGATGTGATTTGAGGGGACTTGCATTTAGAATGGAACAATATCTCCTTCTGCTCATATTTCAATTTTAGCATACTGGAAAACACTTCCATAACAAGGATAAAAAGATAAGAAGATAAAGGATCTCCCTGCCTGATCCCTTGCTTGCTCTTGAACAATCCAGACGAGAAACCATTATATTTTATTGAGAAAGTGGGGGATGAAATACAGCTGTAGATCCAGGCAACATAAACTTTAGGAAAACCCATGAGAGCCATGATTCTCACAATAGATGTCCAGTGAATACTATCATACGCCTTCATTAAATCAAGTTTTAGCATGGCATTCCGGGTAGCGTGAGCACGACCATATCCCTTAAGCAATTCATGTGTTAAGAGGATGTTGTCAAGTATATTCCTCTTGGGAAGGAAGGTAGTTTGTGTTCTGGAAATGATTCTGTTAAGCACAACAGCAATTCTAGAAGCAAGAATCTTGGCAATACACTTATAAATGACATTGCAACACGAGATGGGCCTAAATGATGTTACTGACGATGGAGGATGGACCTTTGGGATAAGAACAAGGTTAGTGGTGTTCACTTCTTTAAGAAGTTTGAAGCTTGTGAAAAAATTATGAACAGCTCTTAAGAAATCATTCTCAATGATATCCCAACTGCTAATGAAGAAATGGACATTGAATCCGTCCGGCCCACCACTCGAATGCCTGTTCATAGAAAACAGAGTATCCTTAATTTCCTTATCAGTAACCCTAATGACAAGGGAGCTTGCTTCCTCAGGATGAATTTTTGGAAGCTGCAGATGAGAAAGATCATCAAGATGAGGATTAAAGTCATTACTGTTACCCAATAAGCTGCTAAAGTAGTTGAGAAGGGCATTATCAACATCAGCTGGATCAGAATGCAGCACCCCAAACTCATCAAAGATAGAGGTGATATTCTGTCTAGCACGCTTGACTTTTATGGCTGCATGGAAATAAGCAGTGTTATTGTCACCTTCTGTAGCCCATTTTTGCCTCAATTGTTGTCTCTTCATGTTTCCTTCAATTTGCAAGGCTTTATTTAAATCATCAGAATGCTTTCTCTCCAAATCAGCAGCAGCGACACTAGTAGGATTGTTCATCATAAATTCTTGTGCTTCCTTAAGCTTCATTCTCATCTTAGTAGATATCAAAGTTCCATCACCAAACTTGCTCCTAGCCCACTCTCTCAAAGCATTCTTAGTAGCACGAAGTTTCCTGCAAAATATGAACATAGGGTTACCATAAACAGTTGTAGACCAAGCCTTATTTATAATACTATTATACTCAGGTTCAAGGACCCAAGTATTATAAAATTTGAAACTTTTATTTTCCTTTAACAGCTTCTTTCCCGAGGAGAAGATGATTGGAGAGTGATCAGACAGGACAGGGTGTGGAATAAAGGAAGACATAGTTGGCCAAGAGGAAAAGGCTGCGATGTTAGCAAAGGAGTGGTCAATGTTGGAAAAGGTTTTAATTCCAGAACGACTACGGTTATTCCAAGTGAATTTCGCACCAGTTCTGGGGATGGGAAGCAAACTAGAGTCTTCCATTGCCTTGTTAAGGGGGATAATGTCCTTTGGAAGGAGGGGGGTGCCTCCTTGCCTGTCAAACAGGGAAAGACAGCAGTTAAAATCCCCAAAGACTAGCCAAGGGTGCGAATCTTGCCTGAAAGCAGGAAGAAGCTCAAGAAGAGTTTGCCTAGCAGAGAAAGAGTTGTGAGCATAAATAAAAGAAAGGTAAAAGGATTTGGAGGAATCAGGGAGTTTGGCATGGAAGTGCATCAATTGATCTGTACACAGAACATTGTTTAGGGTCAACACAGATGGGTCATGCATGACCACGATACGACCATATGGGGCATAAGGCAAATTGTGGTTTAGGGTCCAGTTAGGATTAATGTGCCTAGCAGCTTTGATTGTTAAAGCTTCATTCAACTTAGTTTCAAGAATAGCACAGAGAACTAGCTTATGTTGGTTGATAAGATACTTTACTTGATCTTGCTTATTTAAGGAATGTGCTCCTCTAATATTCTATATTGCATAGGATTGTATCATTTGGTATACTTCAATGATTGATGCACTACATTTTTCATGCTCCTTGTTGAAGGAGAATTCCTTTGTTCAGGTATTTTGTCAACTAGATCTTCTTTTCTACTGCTTTTACGTTTTCCACTCTTATTCTCATCAATAGGATTTGATGGTGTGCTTCTTGGTGATGATGGTAGAGAGGTCCATCCAGGCAGATCACCAGAGAAAGCATAGAAGTTTGCAGAGTGCACATTATTTTCATTGTGAGCAGGGTTGCATATGCATAAAATTTCTATTTCCAGAGATTCTCTGAATTGGGCTTCTTCATGCAAGGTACTAGGTATTGTGTTAGTACCAATTTCCTTCCTTTCTAAGTTAACAAAAACTGTTTTTGGAATTCCTCCGCTAATACTGTTAAGTTCCAATGGATGATCTTTACTGTGCACTTTGTCCTGGACAAGAGGGCTACAATTTGATGCTGGTCCCCTGAAATTAATTCTTTCTTTTTCCTTTGTTCCATTTTGCTTTGTTAATAATGTTGACACGTGTTCTTCATTTTCCTTACTGTTTGTCTGCTTGCTGGCTAAGATTTCTCCTTCCTCCACTACATCTTCAATTTCACATATCACATTGCTTGTATCTTTGCATGGGTTAGTTACTTCATCCTCCATCAAAACATAAAATCTATTGCTTTCTCTATTGTTTTCAAAATTTGTTTTTGCATGCTTTATTTTTTCCTGGGAGAAAGAATCAGATTCAGGCATCCTTGTACTCGTGTCCTCTACGGCCGAAATTCCTACTTTTTCTTTGATGTTTTCCGTTTGCAACTTATTCACCTTATTTCTTATCATTTTTACTCCTCTATGCTCAACCTTTCTCCACTCCTGCCTTTTATTCAATACTGCTATAGCTGTATGTTTCTCCACCTCATTTGCTCTGATTACCTTGCTTGCCTCTTCCTTTGCTCCTTCCTTATCTTCATAACTACTTTTCATTTTCATGCACTTTCCTGTTGTATGCCCAAATTCATTGCAGGAAATACAAATGTCTGGCTTCCATAGATATTCAACTTTGACATACTGCACGGTTCCATCAAGGAGCCTCACAGCAAATTCATCCAATAATTCTTCTGAAGGAGATATTTCTACCATACATTTTGCAAAACCAATCCTATCCAACCTTTCCGTTTGCTCATCCTTACACATGAATGAACCAATACGAGAGGCAAGCCAATTAATCCCCAGATGAGACCAGGCATATAATGGAATATTGGATATCTTAATCCAGACAGGAACTGATCTTATCGTACTACAGCTGTTACCAACATTCGAATCCCATTGTTTAATTATGAATAATTTGTTCCTCATGATAATTGGGTCTGCTGCAATTATTCTCTTTCTATCCTCCTCACAAGATAGATTAAAGAGGAATAGAAATCCATCAGATTTAACCTTAATCGATCCCTTTAATCTCCAAACCCGTTTAAGATGGGCTATAACTGTCAGGTACGAAAGAGGTTTGTCAAGAAAAAATCCTACCAAGTAGTCACCCCAAACTTCATTGCCTGCTTGAATTACCATTTCCGGCGGCACCAGAGCATCCCCATCATATACCATAGGCACTGAAATAGGGGAGTGCTGACCTGCATTTCGAGGTTTGACTTTGAAGAGATTGCTCCATTGGGTAGCTGAAGACGATTGGGCAGTTGGGAGGTTATGAGGAGGGACAGATGATGATGGGACAGGAAGAACAGGTTGAGAAGACGAGGGAGGACAAATGGGAGACGGCAGGGCAAGCGTGGTATCAGGTGGCAGACATGGAGGCGGGTCAGGGGGTTGATGGACAGGTGGAACTGGACTGAGAATGGGGAGAATAGTTGCAGGGATGGAAGAAAGTACGGTTTGAAGGGATTGGGAGGGAAAAGAAGCCATTAAAGGGATTGGGAGGGAAAAAAAAGACTTTGAAACCAAGATCATTTTTGAAATTAATATATAAATGATTTGAATTTTTAAAATATGTTTTAAAATTTTATTTCATTAACTAAATCAATTTATTGTGAAATAAGTGATTTTACGAATATACGATCATTTATGAATAAATGTTTTGAAATGGCTTATTTAAAGAAACTTGGTTTTGGATTTAAATCCATAAAATTGATTCAATTTATAATTTGGATATTTTGAATATGAAGATGTTAAAGTTAAGAATCAAGTTAAAATTTTGATTTAGATTTAAACCTAAATTTAGTAACTTATTTTCGTAATAACGGGAATTTTGTAAAGTTAACTCTATTTGGAAATAATACCTTTAATAATCAAAGGATGATTTAAATTGTTTGAATTCAAATTTGGAATTTATTATAAAAGAATTGGTAGTTAAATCTTAAATGGAATTCATAAATGAACTTGAAATTAAGTATGACTTAAGTGATTCAGTTTATTGGATTTAAATGAACTTTATGATCAAATATTTTCAAAGGGAAAATAGGTTTGAAACCGTAATGTTTTGAAATGGAATTTTGGAAAAATGGTTTAATTGGGTTTTGAGAACTTGGAAATTTAAAACCCCTATCCATTTAAATATAAATTGTTTTAAACCATAATGACCAAGTGGTGTGTAAAACAAACGTTGGGTTGTTAAAGAGACTGGGTGTAACGACCCACCTTGTTAGATGGTTTAAATCGACAATAAACCACACATGTCGGACTCTAACCATTCAAAAGGGAGGATTTTTATAGGGTAAATAAAAAAAGAAGAGAAAATAAAGAAAAACAAAACACAGAATCTCACAGCAGAACGATAAAATATAATAATCAAATAAACAGTTCATGAAGCTGTTTACAAATAACATTTGATTACACTTTTACAATACAGATCAGAGTTACATACAGCAGAAATAAATAAATAATGCAGCGGAATAATATGATGCGGTTGGATAAATAATAATAAATAGTAATAATATACTAAATCTTCATTTTCGTCCTCTAAAAATAGACTTCAACACACTGAAAAGCTCAGACTGACCTGAGCGTAATGAAAACACAAAACACTCGAGTCAGAACTAAAAAATCTTATGTAAGTTAAATCAACAGTAAATAAATACGAGTGTAACAGCTTCAGAGATGTTTACAGGGTTTTACATCTCCTATCTAGTGTCTAACGTGCGTGTAATAACTTAAGAGATGTTCGGGATTACCATCTCCTAAGGATCCTTTAAACTATTTACTATATAGTAATATATGCTATTATAATATGTCTATCAGGAAAGAATTAAAATAGCGTTAAGACGTTACCCATATCCCCCTTAACACATTTTTATATATTCTCGTAGTCTATACAGTACCATAATTCCTCCGTAAACAGGAGGGCTATCAGAGGGCACTCCATAGGTACGGTACAAACCAAACTCATAATGGCGCGATAAGGCATGTGACAAGGCACACGAGGCAATGCCAAGGTAGGATACTACCGTTTTACGGATCCAGACTGGTGGTAACGCATAGCAGCTACTACCGCCCACCTCGGAACACACTCCCAAAATCAAATCGAGGGGAGGCCACCAAATCAATCACAAAGTAATAAATATGGTATCGAAGAAATGTGTCTGATCGGAGGTGCGACCTCACTTGGCTCGGCATGGCTCCTATTTTAGCCATATCACGCTTACCCAAGGGGGTCAGGGCTACGTTCATACCTCATACATAATCGTTCGCCTAACCATCCTACTTCATTCTAGATTCTCCACCACGTGCACAGTTGTTAAAGTGGTTTTCGGTATTGGCAGAGAGTATGGCAATATCCGATCCCGATCTCTTTAACAACCAAATGCTTATTTCACACCGATTGGTTCTTTTACATTTCCAAAACCGATTCATAATTGATTTCAAAACATCATATTCACTTCAAATCATATCACTTTCGAAATCATATTCACCTTCGAAATCATTATTCACTTTCGAAATCATATCCACAAAATAAGTTAAACCTTCATTTCAAAAATCATCATATTTATTCGAAATATATCACTTCACTAGAAAATCTCATTACAAATTCCAACGTAGGTTATAACATCATTTAACAATATTCGCTTTTAAATCAAGGATTTAAATCTAACCAATTCAACCTGCACCGATTTGAATTTTTTGAAAATAGTTTAGATGGTTATAAATGGTTTAAGATAGTTAAAAATAGTTTAAAATACTTTAAAATAGTTCAAATGATTTAAAATAGTTTAAATTAGATTAAAATAGCTTAGAATAGATTAAAATAGTTTAAATAGTTTAAAATAGATTAAAATAGTTTAAAATAGATAAAAATAGTTTAAAATAGATTAAATGGTTTAAAATAGTTAAAAATAGTTTAATATACTTTAAAAATAGTTTAAAATACTTTAAAATAGTTAAATGGTTTAATTAGAAATGATTTATATAGTAAATAGTTTGAAAAACTAAATAAATCTGAATTTAAAATAATATATCTTTAAAAAGTTTATATTGAAATAATTAATTTGAAATTAATATCAAATTAAACTATTTCTTCCATTTCAACAAATATGGACAATATCCAGCTTTCAAATCAACAAAACTCAATTTCTATCTTTCAATTCAGATTCTCAATAAAACCATTTAAATCTATATCGATTTCAAATCCATGTTTGAACTATAAATTTAAAGTACTTCAATTCAATAGATTTCAAAATTTAAATATTCAAACATTTACAATAATCTCAATTTCAATAAATTTCATTTATATTTCAAAATTCAACTTAAAATCTCAACTTAAAATCTCAACTTAAATTCTTTAAACAATTAGTTTAAACAAATTTCAATTTCAACATTTTAAAAGCTTGGATTTTGAAAATAATTCAGTTTATATAAATCAAATTTTATTTCAAAATATCATTCAACTGGATTCAAAAATTAAGGATTTAAAACCATTTAATTTAACTAATCCGGTGTCCGTATATAGTTTTCTACCCTATGGTCAAGTGATAAGGATATCTATCATTTCAACCCGCAATAATTTAAATTTACGGGTATATATCATTTCAACCCGCAATCCCGAGTTAAAATTCAAAATCCATAAAATTGCTCGACTCTATCATTTCAACCCATAACGATTTTTCCCTAATCTATAAGATTGTTCGGGTATGTATCATTTCAACCCATAATAATTTTCCTAACAAATACTAAGGGAACTTGCAGTGTGATAACAATATATAAGTATAACATCCAGTCATCCAATATCAATAATTAAACATCCATCACAATCATCATTCAAACCAACCATTAAATAACAATAATTAAGTGATTATCATTAACAGATATTTAAACAACAATTTAAAATTCAATATTAAATTAAATGGCGATTAAATTCAATAAAAATCAATTTTAACTGGAATGACAATTTAAATATACCAAACAACAATCAATCAATTTCTAATCACATCGTAAATTTAATTTAACTAACATAAGATAGTTTAGTAGTTGTGAGTGGGTTAAAACACTCACTTTTGACTTCAAATCGATTTAAAATCCAAACGAAGGCCCAAATTTCAACAGTCTCAGAATGTAGCCAAACCAATCCTATAATGTCTGGAACTTCGATCTGATCGCAACGAAAGAAACCACACGTGAATCCGAGCTCGTATGAAAAAGTTATGCATATTAGAACGTTTGAATTTTAAATTTAAATTAAAATAAATAATAAAATACCATGTCACCTCAATGCAACATATATAATTCAATATAGTTTGGAGAGTTTGAATTTCGAAATTGGTTTTTGAAATTGAATTTAGGGTTTCTAGGTTTCTGCCATTAGAAGAAGGAAGAACAGACAGATATAATTGTGCATACAGGCAGAAATAAAAGGCTGCTAGGGTTAGGAAAGAAAGCTATTTATATGGACAAGGCTAGATAGGAATGAATAACATATCGAATTAGGTCGAAACGACAATAACGACCCGTAAAGCCCATTCCGTTTCAGAAACGAAAGTGGGTCATCCAATATATCAAAATAGATGTTTTTGATATTTTTAAACTCAATGGAACAGGTTTCAAATCCAAATTCCATTGTATACAGAAGTTAGCTTTTAAAATCATCTTACTTTAAATTGAATTCATTAAATTGATTTCTACGCGTTTTGAGCCTGGACGATCAAACGGCAAGTCCGATCGCTACGAAACTTGAAATCCTACAATAATTCACTGTTACGGATTCGATGAAACTAATTTCGTCGAAATCCGAGACAGTGGCCAAAATGGCTAATTTCTCGTGAATTAAATAAATGTTTACTAAATTAATTTAACCCCTTTTTAAATTCAAATTTTATAGTTAACAATTTTCATCATTCTAGATTACATATAAATAAATAATCTTTTAAAACAAATATTCCGTGTCAAGTTCAATATTTAAATATTTCACAAATTACAGTGTTCAATTATAACCGTAATAAATTCATTAATTGTAATTTAAAATTCCAACAAATTCATTTATTTTGATTTCGCTCTTATTATCTAATTAGTTATTACCTTATGAATATAACTAACATAAGTTTGCATCTTATTACATTCATATTTTACGCTTATCATCTTTTACCACATTAATTGTAATATTTAATTACCTTAATTCTATTGATTGGAATTTCATTAAAATAGTCGTCAATTACATTGAATTAAAATTATTAAATTACATTTTAATTGTTTTCTCAATAACAAATCATAAATTTTTAATTTCTTACAATATTAAATCCCAAAATCTTTTTTATTTACTAATTTTAATTATCGAAAATGCAGGTCGTTACATCGGGGTCGGATATTGACATACTCTCTATCAATCCTGAAACCACTTTGATAACCGTGTATGCGGTGAATGATATCCAGAATGTAGTGGTTGGATTGGTGAACGTTTACTGGAATGAAGTAGGAGAACGATGATGGATAGTCTTGACACTCGCGTCATGATTAAAATGACTAAAATAGGAGCCTATGTCTGGCCAATGAGGTTAGCTACCTCTAGCGACGTTGACCCCTCGTATTACTATCGTGATTTTGAATTCGATGGGTGCACCCTTCTGTTCGGATTAATGGTCGTGGTCGGCCACGTATGGGTTACGACCAAACAGAAAGGGTAAACTGGTAGAATCCTACCTTGGGCATTGCCTCACGTGCCTTGTCATATTTATCCTTATAGTGCCCATTACGACTTTGATTTAGTATTGTACCTATAGGGGAATCACTGGCTACCGACGTTACTGGTTGTGTTACAGGACCTGCATAGACTACATGCTATAAAAATGTGTTAAGGTGGATCAATGTAAAGCCTTAACGCTATTTTATATTTATTTTACTGATAGACTTTATCTATTATACCGTACACTATTATATATAAATAGTTTGACGGATCCTTAGGAGATGGAAAAACATGTAACATCTCATAAGTTACTATGCATTGATTTATTGATTTACATGAGGATGTTAGTTCTTACTCGAGTATTGTGTTTTCCATTATGCTCGGGTCAGCCTGAGTATTTTCAGTTTAGAGAGCTTGTTGTGGAGATGAAGGCATTGCTGGAGACTCTGTTCTATTTCTGTTATTTCATCAGTTTAGTTTGTTTATCTATGTCAGTTTAGACTTATTTCATTCCTAGTTATTTCATTTCCAGTTGTTTAGTGTGAGAATAAATGTAAACTTATTTGGAGATTCAGGACTTAGTTATGTACTTAATTAATTTCGCTGCGAGATTCTGAGTTGTATCTATTTTCTGTATCTATGATTTAGTGATTGATTCTATTATTACCCCAAATAACTATTTGTCATTTAAGCAAATATCCTTGTTTAAATGGTGGGTCATTACAACAGACCGTACCGATACCTCCCAACCGTAATTGGAGGTAGGTTAATAGTTGGCCTATGAAAACTATTAGGTTCACAGTGACCCTAGAAAAACTATAAATTTGGACAGATAGTCAGATAAATTGGGATGGGTAATCCAGGGTATATTGCATCCTTGCATATTATTGTATATTATTATGTGTTAACCATTGTGGATGCAAGAGCATAATATATGGTTATTGTATTTCGATTAGGATTCTATTAAGGGGAAAACCATTCCGCTTAGTGGTGTGGTCTTACTAGATATCTATTTGGTTTGAGATGGTAGGTTATTATTCACTCTAGACTTTTTGTCTAACTCTAAGTTTATGTTTTTCCCTTAGACTCTCGGGTGCTCAAAATTAATTTGAGTAGGTTGATAGTAAGGGTTTTCCAGGTTTCTTAGTAGGACGAATAAGCTTACAAAGACGTGCATGAGGCAATCTAGCTCTATAGGAATTCTATTTTAATCCGCTGTGTTGTTTATGTTTGTCTATTTGGATGTAATGGAAAAGTTGTATAATTGCCATATATTTGACTCTGATCAACCAATAAGGCATCTTCATATGTCACTCTTGGAGTATTTTGTAATAATTATATCTTATTTGAACGTGGGATTACGAATGTGATTATATAATGAATATGAAATATCATTTACGAAATGAGATGTGAAAATTTGTTACTAAACTGTGTTTGAAATTTTTTTCATATTCGCGTGCTTTTTATTATTGATATAATTAACATAACTGTATTTTGTCGTCGAGAATTATTAACCATGGATGACTGCAGCATCTATAGTGGTTATTTTTTGTCCTTAGAATGGGGGATGTTACAAGTTGGTTTCAGAGCATAGGTTTATAATTAGAAGAATTTTTAACCCCGAGAGTTTTGAAAACCTAATCCTAATGAATTAGAGAATAAGATCGGGGTTATGGGATAACGCTATAGTAACGTACTTGTATTTGCTATATATAAGTGGGTATTCTCCCCTCTCTCTTAGACCGTTATTATGTATCTTACTAAGGCTTGTATGCAGATTTAGGAGAAAGAAAGATATGGAGGCATGGAATGGAAGAGTGAATCTAGGTGATGGAAGCACCACAACTAATGGAAATACTCGGCCCAATACGAAGAGACAGGAAAATGCTAATCAAAATGCAAATGCCAATATAGTGCCGAAACCCCACTAGTGGATATGGGGACTATGTATCAGTTCTTCGTTATTCTGATGCAAGTTGGAATAGCTGCTGGAGTAGCTGGAGGAAATATTGCTAATGCGGGAGGATTTAATCCCGTAGCGCCAGTTGGTAATAACTATGCTTAGCTAAGTCGAGATTACACCAGTCTGGGTGGGAAGCCTTTTCTGGGGATTGAAGATGCAATAGAAGTGGAGAATTGGCCGTTGTATTGTGAAAGGATTTTTGCTGATTTAGGTCTGAATGATGAACATAAAAAGAGATTTGCTTCGAGAAAGTTGTAAGGAGCCGCTTTGTTCTAGTGGAACAGGGTGATCGTAGGACTACCAGAGGAGGAATTGACTTAGACAGATTTTCGAAGGTGATTTGAGGAGAGATTTTTATTTGAAGTGGCCAAGTTAACCTTATTTAGGAAGTTTGATGAACTAAAACAAGGCAATATGATGGTGATAGAGTATGCTACTAATTTTTACGAGCTGTCTAGGTATGGGCATGCCATCATAAATATTGTCATTAAAAGGAATGAGAAGTTTATCTAAGGTTTGAAGTTGGAGAATTTTAAGGCAACCATGATGCATCTTAGAGATCCATCGAAGATAGTGGTGGAAATGGTTATCCGAAATGAAGAAATGCTTTCTACCTTTGGGAAGGAGAAATTAGAGGAGACTCAGAGTCCACAGAATAAGAAGACGAAATTCATTAAGAAGAAAGGGGCTCGGAAAGGTGGAGCCACCAAAAAGAATAAGTCTAAGGTAGTTTGTTATAGCTGTAGCAAGAAGATGCACTGTGCTAACGAGTGTCGCTCTAGGAATGGAAAGAAATCCTCAGAGAAGAAGGTTGCGGGAAAGAAGAATGTGACATGCTACAACTGCAACTGGTTTGGGAACTTTAAGAATGAGTGTCCAGAACCGGTCCAGGCTGATAAGGTAAAAGTGTTTGCTTTGGAACCATCATCTCCTAAACCGATTGCTGTTGAGAAAGCAAAGTCGGTAATGGAAGGTACGCTTTTGATTTATAGCATAACAGTTAGAGTATTGTTTGGTACAGGAGCATTGCATTCTTTTATATCTCAATGTTTAGTAGATAAGTTAAAACTAGAACTATCATACCTTATTACTTCCTTAATGATAGCTAATCCAACAGGAGTGTGCACAACTCTAGGAATGAGACGTGATCATCTAGAGTTTGAGTTGCTAGGTTATACCTTTGCCTGTAGTTTGTATGTATTTGATTTTATGGGTTTCGAGGTTATTTTAGATGTGGATTGGTTGAGCAGATATGATGCTAAAATATTTTGTCATGATAGGAAATTATCATTGGGACACCCTGATAGTAGTGATCGAATAATATACTCGGTTGAGAGTACGAGTCCATAAATTTGTGCTTCATTGGGTGCCACAGAAGTGGAAGACGAATTGAATCAGGTTTCAATTGTAAGAGAATTTGCAGATGTTTTTGAGCCGGTTACAGGACTACCATCGAAACGAGCTATTGAGTTTTGTATAGATCTTGTAGCTCGAGCCAAACCCATGAGTAAACCACCTATCAGGATGACACCTACCGAGGTGAAGGAGTTAAAGGTGCAACTAGTGGACTTAGAAGGAAAGAGCTTTATTAGACCAAGCAGTTCGCCTTAGGGAGTGGTCGTGGTGTTCGTAAAGAAACCAGATGGGTCATTAAGATGGTGCATCAGTTATTGTAAGTTGAATGAAAAGATGATAAAGAATCGATATCCTTTGCCGAGAATTGATAATTAATTTGATCTGTTGAGTAGAGCCAAAGTATTTTCCCAATTGGACTTGGCGATAGGGTTCCATCCATTGAGAGTGGTGGAGGATAGTATTCTATTAACGGCGTTTCAAACAAGATATGGTTCATATGAGTGGTTAGTGATGCTATTTGGATTGACTAATGCTCCAGCATTCTTTATGGATTTGATGAACCGGATTTTCTGAGAGCACTTGGATAGGTTCTCGTGTTGGTGTTCATTGACGATATATTAACATATTCTAAAGATGAAAGAGATCATGAGATTCATCTTAGAATAGTTCTTGAGACGTTGAGGCAGCATCAACTTAAAAGCAAAGTTTTCAAACTATCATTTTTGGAATAAAGAGGTGAAGTTTCTTAGTCATGTAGTTTCAGAGAAAGAGTTGTCAGTCGATCCAGCCAATATCGAAGCTGTTAACAGTTGGAAAAGACCCGAGACGATGATCGAGATAAGAAATTTTCTTAGACGACTGGCTATTACCGGAGATTTATCAAGGATTTCTCGGGGATAGTAGCGCCTTTGACTAAGCTAACAAAAAAGGACGTGAAGTTTATTTGGTCTGATAAATGTGAGGAAGCATTCCTTGAGTTAAAGCATTTGTTGACCAATGTGTTTGTGTTAGTGGTTCCAGATGGGAATCATGATTTGGTGGTGTATACAGTTTCATGTGGAACAAGATTAGGGGCTGTATTAATGTAGAGGGGTAAAGTGATTATCTACGCTTCTCAACAACTCAGACCACATGAAGTTAGATATCTGACTCATGATTTGGAGTTGGCAGTAGTGATTTTTGCATTGAAAATGTGGAGACACTACCTCTTAGGAGAACAATTCGAGTTGTATTGGCTAAGTTATTCATGAAGAATATTGTTAGACTACATGGGATTCCTAGTAATATAGTCAGTGATAGAGATGAATTGTTTACTAGTGAATTTTGGAAGAGTCTATATGAAGTATTAGGTACCAAGCTTAAGATGAGTACCGCTTATCACCCGCAGACAGGTGGACAGACAGAGAGAGTCAATAAGGTGCTCGAAAACTTGTTAAGAGCTTATGTACTAGATTTTGGTGGGTTATGAGAAGACCATTCGCACTTGGTTGAGTTTTCCTATAATAACAGCTATCAGGCTAGTATAAGAATGACACCTTTTGAAGCGTTGTATGAAAGGTCGTGCAAATCACCAACATGTTGGTTGGAGACCGAAGACAGATTAGTTCATGGTTCAGATATGGTGAGAGAAGCCACGGAGAAGATTGAGTTAATCTGAGGTAGGATGAGGGAAGCTCAGTCTAGGCAGAAAAGTTACGTAGATAAGAGGCATAAGGATCTTGAGTTCTCAGTTGAAGACCATGTTTTTATTAAAGTATCACCAATGAATGGTGTGGAATAGTTTGGGAAGTCAGGTAAACTTGCATCGAGATATGTTGGACCATTCCCTACTATAGAGAGGATCGGAAAACTTGTGTACCACGTAAAGTTACCGAGTAGTTTGGCAAGTATTAATAATGTATTCCATGTTTCTCATCTTTGGAAGTATGTGAATGATCCAAAGACTACTATTGCTCCGACTACACTGGATGATTCAGTGGTAGAACTGGATCTAAATTTTTTGAGACAACCATTTCGAGTTGTAGCGAGGGATGAGAAGAGATTAAGGAACAAGATAGTCAAGTTAGTGAAAGTCCAATGGAGTGATAATGAGAAAGACATATAGTGCATATATCGGGTTTCCAACTATAATTGACTCTTATCTCCATCTCATGACCATCTTTAATTCTAACTTTCAGGATCGATGGAAGCGGATTCAGAGGGGTTACTTCAATCAATGCTCTGGCATAAAGTAAATTCTTGCGAGCGACAGTATTTGCGTCAAAACATTTGAAATCACCAATAAGGCTCGTAAGCCAATTCAGACCAAGGAGGGGTTGTAGGACAGATGGGATATTAGAGAACATGGCCCAAACCGGAATAGGGAGAACCTGCTCTCTAGCTCTGTCAATACTAACACTCCAAGGAGTAACGATAAATGGCTTCCCCTCAATAATTAGAGGGCTAGTCTCAAGAGTAATAAGCTTGTCTTCATTATTCCCAAATTTAAAATAGAAAAAGGAGTTAATAACTTGAACATGTAGAGTACCTCTCACTTTCCAAGCGCGCCTACAATGCTCATGAACAACCGAGTATGCAGATGCAGAATCAAGAAAAAAACCTACAAGGTGATCGGACCACTGATTCTCGGCTTCATGAACAACTTCTGGAGGGAGCACACTAATCCCATCTATAACTTGAGTGCAAAATTTCTGAGGGGTGAAAGCACCAGCGTTATGAGGTAGTGATTTAAACAAAGATGATCAGGCAGGCCTTTCTACTGCAACTTCATTGACACAACCACTTGGAGGATTACTGGAATTAACTGCAGCTGCATCGATAGTATGAGATGCAGGCATGTTACCATAAGGCAATTTACAAGGAATAACAGTTGGAGAGCCAACATCACTAGGCTTTGAAAGCACAACTGCCTTAGAGAGCAACCCAGTAGTAGCGTGACCGACGTTCCCAATCAAGGACAAGGAAACTGCACCAATCACAGGGGCAGAAATAGTATTATTCTGATGAGCATAGTCAAAACCAAGCGTCTCAGGAGGATTATGATTCACAGCAGTGAACGAATCTATGGCATTAGTAGTTCCATCATAAGCAATAGAAGGATCTAAATTGATGCCACAAAATCCAAGTAAAACATTTGGATCCGAACCAACACCAAATACAAGAATCGGCAAAGCTGTTGATTCAGTAGAAACAATAGGAGCCAGTAAACGATTCATGTCATCGGCACAGAGGCCTACTGTGTCAGTGCCTACCACTTGAAACCCATTAGTAAAAAGACCAGAGCCTTCAATTCGAGATCGATCTAAACTATCCTCATTCAACCAATTACCCACAGTCGAAACTAGATGAGAAATAGGAGAGGACTGAAGAACAGTAGAAATACCTGATAGCAGATAACCACAAATCGGAGATGAGTCAAGATTGATCTATGCACTATATGTCAGTCTTTTGGACATACCGCGAATAAATGTTCTAGCTGCTCCTCTTCCTCCTGCTCCCAAAGTCCCCCTCCCCAGGTCTGAATTGAAATGGGTCCCCAAGGTTATTTTACCTATCTCTAATATTGAGATTCTTGTTTCTCCCTCTGTGGACTTAGTTTCTGAAGTTGTAGATAGCGATTCTGCTGATGAGATCATTTACTGGGAACCGGAGGAGGTTGCTTGGCTACACACAGCCACATAAATGAGGTATGACCTGCGGTTACATAGTTATCACATGTTCCTTGGTGGCTATGATGAGTCTAGGAGGCTTATTTATCATGTTGATGGTGATGGTCTATCTCTTACGACCTCTGGTATTGATGGTGCTTGCAATTGGTGGCAACTATTAGATCCTTCGTGGGACAGAATTTATCTATACTTTGCTCTCTCGAGACCTTTTGATCTTTTTTTGGCTTCGTCCTTTTCTGCTGTCCAGCATGTTATAGGACCTGGTACTGATGCTGTTATCAATAATGACAGGGGGGATATTTGTCCTTCCGTGTAGTCTAGACTCTCTGTCTAGCTCCTGTACTTTATTGTTTGTATTAAGTGGTCTGTCCACTATAAAAACAGTCTTAGTTGTTCTGTGCATGTGCAGAGCACCTGTTCTTATCTTTATATATAGTGGCACGGCCAACTTTAAAGCCGGCTAGCTTTGCTAAAAAAATGAGAAAGACTGTACTTGGAAGACAGAGAACAGAACTAGGGATACTTATCCTAAGCTATTATGATGGTATGTTCTATATTTGTTGAATATAGTCTAGATAGCTGGTATGATATACTAGCATTGTTTGCATGGTTGATATGCTTGTTTTGTAGTCCTTACTGGATTTCGAGGACGAAATTCTTTAAGGAGGGGAGCCTGTAACACCTCTATTTTTTGTTAAACATTATTCAGGACATTTAATTGAATAAATTAAGTAGAATAATGTAAATGGTTAAGGAGAATGAGATTTGGTTAATTATAAGGTCATGCAAAACTTAATTAATTAAGTAAGAATGTTTAAAAGCTAAACATATAAGAGAATATATAAGAGGGCAATATAGGAAATTGATCTATTATTTAACCTTTAGACCCTCTCCGCCTCATATCATTCTCACCTTTTCAAAAATTAAAACAATCTAAGAAAGGAACTTAAGAGGCCGACCATAACTCAAGCCAAGGGGAACAAAATATAGGGGATTCAAAGGAGAAGAAGTATAAGAAGATTAAATGCATATCAAATCTAAACTCTAACATCTAAGTCTAAGGTGAACAATGATGAAACCATCTTATTTTTGCTTGTTTTATTTTGAATCTTATGGGTCTTTGAATTATTTATGTTGATATGATATGCCATGTCGATCTTATTATTGTTTGGATAGAATAATGATTTATTGGAATTTTATGGAATTGTTTAAATGGGTTTTAAGGGTAAAACCTAAGATTTTAATCACCAAATGATTTGATTTTCTAGTATATTTTATGAAACATTATTTTGGAGATGAGTTTTTGATTTCATAATTTTTCAAGTTATATAGATTATTTTTTGAATTTCCTAAGGAGGGAATTGCTTAATTTGGGGTTTAATTATTTAAAATAATTAAATATGGATTTTGGCCTTGAAATTTTTATATGATAAAGGATATCATATTTCTTAATTTCTATGAGTTTTTGGGATTTTTTCCAAATGATTTCGAATTATTATGAATTTAATATTTTAGTTGAGCATATAAATTATTAATTAAGGTTATTAATTAATTCTTTTGGAAAATGTTTTGGAAATGAAAATTTGATGTGCGGTAAATTTTCAGAAAGGATTTGTGTAAAGAAATGTAATATCCAATAGAAATTGGACAAGAATCAAGATTTGGTGAAAACTAATTGCTTTTATTAGCAATAAATCAGTTTTCTTGGCAATTATGACACTGTCATGTCGCTACTATAGTCATCGAGCTTGTTGCATGGCCGCATCCATGAGTGTCGGCATCGACGAAGTGGGAAGCGCATGGTAACTACTTATATAGTTAAGGAGTGATTCCAACTGGGTCGAGGTGGACCTCAATGGCACTCTAGAATTAGCGGCATTGCAGCATCGAGATTCATCTCTTCACATGTGTTTTGAGTGTGTTTTAAGTGATGCGGCATATCATCTCTTCGACTGATTCTCAAATCAAGGCAGTGACGCCACCTAATACGTCTTTAACTCTATATACTGAGTGGCATAATAGCCAAAGTAATTTAAGTATGAAAGTTTTATATCGTCGTCGAAGGTCCTTGAGGTTCGATGAACATTAAGGTCGATGACCTTATGTTTTAGTGTCAATATCGGTTGGCCACGACATTGCACTTTATCTTTTGAATGCCGATGAAGCATGTTTTGTAAAGATTTAAACTATGTTTTAAAAATGAAGATGAGGCATAGGTATTAAGGGCTCGACGACCCTATATCTTTGGCAACGAGCCATATAACTTATAAAAGGTTTTAATTTTTTATTTTCAACCCAGATGAAGGTCGATATGGGTTAATGTCGTGTGAATTAAAATATATTTTATTAAGGGCGGAGTGCCTTAAGCTTTTATGTTAACATCATCAATGTCGTTGACATTAATATATATTAAACTATTTATAGGGCTAAGTGTTTCCTTGTTTTGAATATGATTTAAAGGGGATTAGTTATATATAAAAATAAATTTAAAGAATTTTAGTTATGAAATAGCACAAGTTTTGAGTTGAAATTACCAAAGAAGATATTACTTAAGATTAAGTAGTTATAAGACATAAAAAGATTATTAATTGAACATATTGATGATGAATGCTATATGTTCTTGTGTTTATTTGATCGGTTATTATGTAAAACTGTTATTGTCATACTCACATCATTATTGACCCGTAACAGCATTTTGGGAGCATTAAGGGCATAGTAACCAACTAGGTTGTCCCAATAGTGGGTATGGTCAGACAAACTCTTGAGTGAGTAGATTTGCATCCAGGAGATCGGGGAGATCAAAAATTTTATTAGGATGCCTTGGGCTGATCAAAAGATATTGTAAAACCAGATAATAAGTAGAATGTAGGACCGGTGTAGGGTCACACCCTATGTTTCAACCGTTAGACCCCGGTTGGTGCGTATCTAGTGTGTAGGGCTTAGTGGGATGAAAGGATAGTTACGTATAGGAAGGAACTTATAGCTCTATACGCTCACATATGAAAAAGGAAAGCTCCTAATCGTATCTAGAGTAGTGAATGTTTTTCCTAACCAAATCTGGAGATAATTAAGAATGAGTGTCCCTCCTAACCGTATTTGGAGACTTTTGTACATCTGGTTGAATTGAAGTAGGACAGACTATCCCAATACCTCCTAACCGTATTGGAGATGGGTTAATAGTTGGCCTATGAAAACTATTAGGTTCATAGTGACCCTAGAAAAACTATAAATTTGGATAGATGGTCAGATAAATTGGGATGGGTAATCCAGTGTATATTGCATTCTTGCATATCATCATAAATTATTATGTGTTAACCATCATAGATGCAGGAGCATAGTATATGGTTATTGTATTTTGGTTAAGATTCTAGTGAGGGGAAAACCAGTTCCGCTTAGTGGTGTGGTCTCACTAGATTATTTTTAGTTCGAGATGGTAGGTTATTATTCACACTAGACTTATTGTCTGACTCGAAGTTTATGTTCTCCGCTTAAACTCTCGGGTGCTCAAAATTAATTTGAGCAGGTCGAGAGTGAACGTTTTTCATGTTTCCTAGTAGGACAAATAAGCTTCTAGAGACATGCAGGAGGCAATCTAGCTATGTAGGAGTTCTATTCTATTCCACTGTGTTGTTTAAATTTGTTTATTTGGATGTAATGGCAAAGTTGTATAATTGCCAAGTGTTTGACTTTGATCAACCATGCAGACATCTTCATATGTCGCTCTTAAAGTATTTTGTAATAATCATATCTTATTTGAACGTGGGATTACGAATGAGATTATGTAATGAATATGAAATATCATTTGCGAAATGAGATGTGAAAAATTGTTATTAAACTGTGTTTGAAATTTTTTCATATTCATGTACTTCTGATTATTGATATGATTAACATAGCCGCATTTTTTCATCGAGAATTAATAGCCATAGATGACCACAACATCCGTAGTAGTTAATTTTGGGCCTCAGGACGGGGGATGCTACTATAGATTTGAATGGAGGCTTCAAAAAGTATGAAGTAGGTGTTCGAAGAGAGGTTTATATAGAGGTAGAAAAAGGAGAAAAGTTAGGATCTAAATCTACCTATTCTCTCCTGCCTTATCTCCAAAAACCCCCACACAAAGATGCCATCATATGGCCACCTTTCATCCCTTATTTGAGCCAAACCACCCAGTTCCCTTCATGGGCTTTAAACCCATTTAAAGCCTGAACAAAATATTTTTCAATTAAATCCAGTTTAACGGATATGGATACGTATATCGATTAATATATTTATTATTTATTATAAATATATTTAATAATATTTGTACATTAAATAAAAAAATTATAATTAATATTTTATAAATATTAATTAATTTATAACAATTACAAATTAATTAAATCATTTGGTCAATGGAGCACACATCTTTTCGGTTGTTTGACCCGTTAGATGTAAATTTGGTCAGCAATTAATATTGAACTATTCAAATATTAACGTTCAGACATCACTTAGCAGGTGGTGTGACATTTTGGCTAAAGTTATTGCTTACTTGGTTTCGGTAAAACCTTGTTTTACTTTGTTAATTGTTACCTGATTGTGACTATTATTTACACCAATTCTCTTAGTCAAAGCTATATCACTTTGGACTTATGGAATTTGGTAACGGTCAAAATTCCAATGTCATCCTTATTCAACTCTACAGTCTAAAAACAAAATCCTTGGTTCAATAATAAAAATAATTATTAACCGAACCACTCAGGCCAAAGATTTCTACTTTGAGTTGACCATGATACTAACCCCATAAAGCCGAAGAGACGAATCCTCTTCTGAATAGTTTTTCACTTCCAATACTTTCAGTCCACCCAAATATAGTCACTCGATGGACATTATGCCATGATTTGAGTATTGTCAAAGCAGAGCTTTCTTATCGAAGATCAATAGTATTCTCAAGTCGAGAGAACTATGTAAACCAGTCACATCGATATATTCTGTTTGACCTTAGTTATATTAACCAACAAAAACTATCGAGTGAGACATTCCATAGTTATCCAATAACTATCAGTACGTAACCCCTAGGTGCCCCCAGCAGTCATGAGTAATACGCTACCCAACATTTGAAGAGCGTTACATACTCTAGTCTCAACAGATACATTGATATCTAGTCTCGATGCTTCTTGACTAGGAATATTTAAAATGATATGTTTATTATATTGTGATACAATACTCATGATTATAACTATTTGTAATTATTATCACAAACACACCATTTATGGATTTTTTGTTAAATATATTTTAATTAAATATTTATAACACATTATAAAAAATATATAAAAGAAAGAAAAACACTTTTATTACCAACGGGAATTGATTACAGAGTTGATTAATTTACAATAAGTTACAGTATTGCTCCTAGGGCATATCCCTAACTCTATATATCTCCCACTTGCATTTAGGGCCAATTATTGAATCTTAATCCCATCCCTTCAATTAGCTCCTCGAGGCCCAACCAAACTAGTCCTTCAATTAATGGGTCTGCTACGTTTTTCTTGGTATCTACCCTTTGTATCATGACCTCTTTCTTCTCAATGAATTCTCTAATGAGGTGGAACTTCGAAGAATTTTCCTTGACTTATTGTATACTCCGGGCTCCTTTGCGATCTGCATCACTGCATTGTCATCATAGAACAATGCCGTAGGATTTTTGGTATCGAGAATTACGCCGAGTTCACTTAGAAACTTGCACGTCCAAACTGCCTATTTAGCTACTTCATTAAGGGCTATGTACTTGGCCTCCATCATCGAATCAGCTATTATTTCTTGCTTGGACTTTTTCAACTAATGTCTCTGTTGATAAGCGTAAAAACAATACAAGACACTAACTTACTATTAGTTATATCACTCTGAGAGTTCAAATCCATATACCCCTTAGTAAAGAGGTCTCCATTCCCGTATATGAGGAATAAGTCCTTAGTATTTCTTAAATATTTAAGTATATATTTTACGCTCGTCTAATGTTTTTCTCCAGCAGTAGACTGGTATCGACTTATACATCCTAATGTGTATGCCTCATTTAATCTAGTACATAGCTGATGTGCACGTAAATGTGCATATTTTTACCACCATACTTAATCTATTTAAATTAAATAAATGATCATATCGGGCATTTTAACCTGTTTAAACCAAAATTCATATTATTTTCAAATGGTCACATATTCATCTTCATCCAAGGGCAAAATGGTCATTTTTGTGCATATATTAATTTGAGAAAATTTAATTGGAAATTTCTATATTATTTTATAGGAATTTGGCTTCATATACAAGTGGTTTCATGAAAATGTATGCATGCACAAGAGTGAAGATAAAGAAATGAAGATGGAAATAATTCAAAGGCATGATAATGGAGGACCCCACCTACCCACCTACCTTAATGTACAAATTAGAGGCTAATGCACATGCTTATGGAATTAATAGCTTCATGTACACTTAAATGATGATTAGGGGATGCTAATGATTACTTGACCACCACACTACCTCAAGGTCAATTTGGGCATTCCCCAAATTTATGAATTAGGGTTTCATACATGTATAAAGACCCCTTATGTTTCATGTAACCCTCTTCTCCTTAGTCTCTCTTTTAGGCTCTCTTCTCTTAGTCTCTTCTCTTAGGAAAAAAAAGAAAGCTCTATTTCTCTTTTCATGGATACTTAGCCATTTTTATTTTATGTAATTTTTCTTCTTCTTATGCAATGTTAATTATTGTTTCCTTTTACTTACATGTTCATTTCCTTTCATGCTAGTAGTGTAGATTTTCTTTTATGCAAGTAGATTATTTTTTCTTTCATTTAGCTCACTTTTCCTCTTTGTTTTGTTCTATGTTGCAAGCTATATTTGTTGATATGATAACAAATATGAGAAGCTAAACCCCTTCAATTTAGGGGTAATGAAGCTCTCTAATTATATAGCTTCAACATTTTGATAAATGTTATGCTCTCTTTTTGTGCTTCATGGAAAATGATGTTTATGTAATTTTGTGCTTATTATTGAGTTTGATAGCTTATGTTCTTCAAAACAAATAGGCTATATATGCTTAGTCATATGAATCACAAATTTCCTCTTCATCTATATATGATTATGGCAAAGAAGTGAATGTTTAAATCAAAATTTGATGGCCTATATTTCTAAACAATAGTTAATAGGCCATGCTTAAAACAGATTTTCATTTTCAACTTTGTTGTCATTTCCATGACAATTAAAAGTGGTTTAAAGGTTGTGTTATAGTTTGATGGCTTATGTTGAGCTAATTAATATCACAAATGAGCCATACTTATGATAAGCACATCAATTAAGCTAAGTAATGACAAAGAAAAGAGAGATCATAACTACATTTTGTTGATTTATGTTATCTAAAGAGTGGAAGTTGCCCCTAAATTGTCTTAACACTCTCATATTTTTATCTATTTTCTTTTAGCTTGTTTTTACTTTCTTTTAGTTAGTTAACAATCACTCGACTTTGGTTTAATTTGATTGAATAGATTTTTAAAATCACCAATTCCCTACGGATCGACCCGTATTCGCCACGTACTACAAGTGTACGCCGTGCGCTTGCGGATATTTTATTTCTAAATTCGTTCGACGGTTTTCTAAACCGATAGAAAATCCGTCGTCGAACAATAGCTTACACTATGGATCCTATGGCTGAAGCATAGGGCATCCTCTTCATATTCTCTTTCTCCTCGTTGGTATGGGAAGCGTACTTCTTAGAAATGACGATTCTAGACTGTGTTCGTACGTTTCCACACTTGGAATTCTCCATACTGAATTTCTTCAGTATAGTGTCTATGTACAAGGATTGGGACAATTCCAACATCATCTTAGATCTATCTCTATAGATCTTTATACCTAATATATAAGCTGCTTTTCTTAAATCCTTCATTGAGAAGTTCTTCGAAAGCCAAGCTTTCACTGATTGTAATAATGAAGTGTCATCACCAATTAATAATAGATCCTCAACATGTAGCACTAAAAATACGATGGCTTTTCCCTATTTCTTTCTGTATATGCATGCTTCCTCTGTGTTCTAATGAAAACCAAATTGTTTGATTACCTTATCAAAACACTTATTCCAACTCCTTAAATCCTATTTGATTGCCTTCACTGCCACTGACTATAAAACCCTCGAGCTGCAACATATAGACAATCTCATCTAAATCACCATTTAGAAATGCATTTTTCACGTCCATTTGCCAAATTTCATAGTCATAGAATGCTACAACGGACAAAAAAATCCTATGGACTTAAGCATGGCTACGAGCAAAAAAGTTTCTTCATAATCAACACCTTAAATTAAAAAAAATCCTTTTGCTACTAGCCTAGCTTCGTAAGTCTATTCTTCTCCATCTGCATTTGCTTTTTCATAAAAATCCATTTGCAGACGATCGACTTTATCCCTTTGGCTACGTTCTCTAAAGTCCATACTTTGTTCTCGTACATGGAATCCATCTCGGACTTTATTACTCCAAGCTGGAGTGTAGAGTCTTTACTCTACGGTGCTTATTGGAAAGACATAGGAGTGTCATCATCTAAGGTAGTCCTCCTTCTCGCCATCCATAACAAAAACCATAATATCTCTCTGCTACACAAGATTCCCTACTAGACCTTCTAACAGGTTGTGTGTTATTGTATACTGGTGAACTTGGTTCTTCCACTATTTCAGTCTCGGTGTTAGTCTCTTAAATCTCTTCCAAGTCTACAACTTCGCTGTTAATTTCTTTTGACAGAAATTCCTTTTCTAAAAAAACAGCGTGTGTGGAAATAATCACTTTTTTCTCCACTGTGTTGTAGAAAATATACCCCTTAGAATTCATGGGATATCCTATAAAGTTACACAAAGTCGATCTCGCCTCAAGCTTATTAGGGCCAATGTTCTTAACATAGGTCGGACTACCCCACACTTTCAAATAATTAAAGTGGGTTTCTTCCTATGCCATATATCATATGGTGTCTTAGGCGTAAATTTTATGGGTACTAAGTTCAACAAATGTGCAGCGATTTCTAATGCATATCCCCAATAGGGCAAAGGCAGCTCGGCTTACTCATAATGGAAAGATCCATATCTAATAAGGTTCAATTCCTTCGCTCTGACATGCCATTATGTTGTTGAGTAACCAGAGAGATAATCCCATTATCTTTTAAGTACTGTTGGACCTCTTGTCCAATGTACTCGCATCCTTGATTAGATCATGGATTTCAATCTTTTGGTTTGTTTGATTTTTAACTTCATTTTTGTACTCATTAAATTTCTCTAAGACATCAGATTTGTTCTTCATAAGATACACATATCCTAATCTCGACAAATCTTCAATAAAGGTAACAAAATAAAAAATATTATCTTTGGTTACTATAAGCATTAGGCCATATACATCACTATGCACTAGCCCTAAGAGTGCATCTACTCTTTCATTGCTCCCATTGAATCGGTGCTTGGTCAATTTTTCTTTGAGAAACGACTCAAACGTGTTATATGATTCAGAATCAATTGACGGAGGAAAACCTTTGGTATTAAGTTTGTGCAGTAATTTCTCACTAAAATGACCTAGCCTATAACGTCAAAGATAATTATCCTTTATATTGCTATTTGAATTACTCACAGAACATACATTATTTGTATTGATCACATAAATGTCATTTTCAAGAGAACCATCACAAACTTTATTTCCATTCAAACTAATGTTCAAAACATTATTTGCATAATGAAATATATATATCTGGTCTCAAACAATCTAGAAATAGAAATAATTCCACAAATAAAGTCTTCTACATACTAGCATTTATTTAATATCGAAACAAAACCATTAGGCAAATATTAATGAAAATCTCCGACTGCCATTACATCTACGATAGACCCATCAGCAACTTGGAGACTCATTTCGCCCTTTGTCAGGTGATGCCAGTTCCTATGCCCTTGTAACGAATTACAAATGTAAGTTCCAGATCCTGTATCTAAAAAACTTAAGACATTTTATTGACTACAAAACTATTTTGAGTCATAAATGTATCCGATGGAGAAGTAGAACTGTTCGGCTTTCTTTCTTTCACAATTTTAAGGTAGTCGAGTTAGTTTCTCTTCCAGTTTCTTTTTTATGATAGCGGTGACACTCACCCATGTCATTAGTAGCCTTATTTCCTTTCTTATGTTTCTTTTTACCCTTTTTTTTGTTTCTTCGAACTATTCGAAGATGACGCACCACTTTTAACTGCAAGCACATTCGATTGATCCTTGGATTATGACTCGGCCGACCTCGACATATCGAGGAGCTCTATGAGATTCACATTCATCTTATTCATATTATAATTTAGTATGAACGATTCATACCGAGGGGTCAATGAACCTAGGATAAAATCAACCTATAGCTCATTTCTTATAGTCACGTCCAATGATACAAGCTTACCAATATAACCCTTCATCATTAGCACATAATCATCCACCTTCTATCCCTTTTTCATTTTGGTGTTGAATAGTTTCTTAGTAGTCTCGTACCTCGCGGAACGAGACTGCTAACCAAAAAGTGCCTTGATACTATCAAATATCTCATAGACAAACACTGACTCATGTTTTTTTGCAACTGTTTGTCTAGAGTAGACAACACGAATACTCGGGGGATTTCAAGGTCAATCACCCACTTACTATAAGCAATGTGCAAATCTTCGTGATCATCATCAGTGGGTCTTATTAGTGGAGCATAAGTTATAGACGACAAAACTTGCTCATATGTGAGAGCTATCTTTATAAATCGTAGCCAGTCGACATAGCTGCTTGGTTCGGTTAATCGATCGCTTTCGTTAAAGAGTCTTGGATTCGACGTTATCTGCAAGTTCTACTGGGTAAATTGTTATGACATTTGCATAGTAGATATTCTTATAATATTTATAAAGTTAAACTTTACATTTCATTTTACTAATAAGCTCCCACTAGTGTATTACGTTTCGCCAAACCCTAAGTCGAAACATAGAAGTCCATCGACTTCACTAGTAGGTGTTAGGACTCGTATGTTTTGGGATTATGACTTTGAGGAAAGCTCAACAAATTATACTTCCACACCCATGGTTCTTTGTCCTAATTCTGCCTTTACCTTGAGGAAAGCTCAACAAATAAAGTAGGATTATTCACATACCTTGAGGAAAGTTCAATAAATATATGTAGTTATCTGACCTCATCTATTCAATATATTAATATTACTACACATAACATCTCTAGCTTGAGGAAAGCTTAACAACTAAAGAGTATGCAAGTAATCTGTTATATATAAATGGTAGAGGACAACATAATATCGAAGATTCATAATCTTCCATACATTATATTAAGTGACATCGACTTATGGAACAATGTGTTTCTTATTAACTACCTCGTGATTTAAGTGGCGGGCACATCGTAAATTACGATATATGTACATTTACGTATATATTTATTCCTTAAGTCTATTTAAGGTTTCTTAATGTTCCACCTTTAATTTATACATTCATATTATACAAGTTCTATTATTATACAACTTTTATATTTCACATTACTTATATAATAGTCTTATGTATAATATTATATTAACTAAATATTATTTAATTAATTAACATTTTTAGTTAATTTTATACTATCATGATATAATATTTATATTGAACATATATTATATACTATAACCTTTATAGTATAACACATATATCATATATATGTGTACATTATTTAATTAATTAACCTTTTAATTAATTGATTTTTTAAATAACCTTTTGATTAATTCATTAAATTAAATTATTTTAACTAAATTATATTAATTTCAAAATTCATTTCATATACATACATGTATACTTATGTTATTTTAAACATTTCAAAACAACATAACATATATCATATTATATAAGACATGTATACAATTATTAATTAATTTATTTTATTAATCTTATCAATAAATTTTTAAAATTTTCGAAATTAATTTATATTATTTTTTAAAACATTTTGAAATATTTTATTATATTATAACTTTTATAATCTGTGTATTTCTTACTCTAAATTTAACTTTTAAATTTAAAATCTTATAATTTTTAATTTTTAAATAACTTTGAGATTAGCCCAAGGCCTAATTCAAATTGGGCTTTTTCTATTAGGGACAGCCTTTGGGTTCACATATCTTTTTAGTATTGGCAATGGGTCTGAAAAAGTATCTACAAGGGCGAAATTTAGATATTCGAGCCAGGCTGGTAGCTAGGTAGGGCAGAATACTTGATTACCCAAACCAATAATTCGATACTACCTTTCCAGACATCCAACTATCTGGACTATAAGCCTACTTAGTTAGCCCTAACATGACTAATTTAGACTACATACGCAACTGGGCCAGCATGTAGCAGAAGTGATGGGTGAATTTCAATTTTTGTACCATTTTGATCTTTGTTGGGTCTATGAAGTCTAATTTATTTTGAACGTTTCAAAATTTCTTTTGAATAAAATATTTATTTTATTAAAATTTATAAAATTATTTTATATTTTAATTAATGTCATATTATATATATACTTGTACCATATACACATATATATGTGTGTGTATGTGTAACATATCAATCCGTACAGGGATAACATGCCCGTGTATAAGTGTTGCGATTTACACCGCAACGGACATGTTAGCTCATCTAATATACAAATATATTGTCTAAATGTAAGTTTATATACTTTTACTTATATATATAAAATGTTATAAATAAATAAATAAATATATAAACTATATTTTTATTTAAATTTTTTTGCTTTAATATATACACACATATATATATATACGGTTAATGAGGTGTAAAATTCTGAATTTGATTAAACCGGTCATGGCAGAGAGCAACGGTCAATTTTCAAAACCTAATTCCGATGGAACTTCTTCAGATCTGGTGGGGGAGGAGGCCAGTGAGGAGGATGGTTGGACTAAGGTGTCTGGTAGGAAGAAAAAAGTGATGTTCTCTAATGGATCTAACTTGCGGCCAACAAATCATGTACGTATGGGCAACAAAGTTTCCAGATCTGCTCAATTAAATGCATGCCAACGTAATAAGGGTATAGAGGCTGTAGGGAAGTCGTGTACTATCTCATTGGATCCAAAAGCAAAGCCTACTTCTTGGTGTGATATGGTGAAGGGACATAATAGATCTGAAAATATGAAGTTTTATAAACCACCAATTTTCAATGAAAAGAGAACAGCAGTTATTGAGGAGAGTGAATTACAATCGGCGAAGAAGATGTGGTCCAACTCGATCCTTCTTTAATTGGTAGGTAAAAGACCATATTACATTTATTTTAAAGCTTATATTAAAAGGACCTGGATGCCGAAAGGCAATTTCGAAGTTTTCGCTAGAGATAATGGCTTTTACTTAGTTCAATTTGAAAAGGAGGAGGATTGTACGAAGGTCCTTAACGGAGGGCCATGGCTAATGGATGGCAAATTTATTATCATGAGAAAATGGAACAGTACGATAAAATATGAAAGAGATTTACTGCTTACGATTCCAATTTGGGTGAGATTCCCTAATTTGAATTTTGCGTATTGGAATCATGTTTCGTTATGCAAAATAGCGAGTACCATTGGGAAACCTATTACTATGGATGAGCACACCAAGAATAGAAGTCGTTTAGCATATGCCAGAATTCTTATTGAGGTAGAAGCAGATTTTGAATTTGACGAGGAAGTTCAAATATAAGTCCCAGGGGGTGATTTTGTAACTCAAAGTGTGGTGTATGAATATATCCCACCAGTGTGAAAAAACTGTGTGTGTTTCGGTCATACTAATGAGGAGTGTCCAATCAATTATGTTTAGAAGTGGCAACCTAAAAAGAAAAGCAGTGTGCAGATAGACGTTAATGATAAACATACAAAGCATAGCATGGCAGATGTTAACTTTCAGAGTACTATTTTTGTAAATGACGAGGGTATTGTGTTTACGACACTACAAGAAAATACAGATAAGGTTATTACTGCATCAGATGTTACAGAGAAGGGTAAAGAAATCTATACAAATGATCAATGCAAGGATAAATTGCCATCTCCATCAGAATATTTGATAAATACATCTGAGATGAACCTAGGCAGCAATAGTAGTTCGTTCGGCATAATTGTAGCCTCGCCTTCAACTGTGATAGATAGCTGTGCAGTATCTGAAGGTGCTTCTCATCACAGTAAAGCTGCCACAATTATACGGAAGCAACAAGATTCATTGCCTAATTCTACATAGTTTGTGAGCTATCAAGGAGGACCTTCACCGAGCATTCAGCCCTCTGATCCTTCAGTGTTGACGTCATCGACCGAAGTCTCAGTCTCACATTCATCATCGGAGATTGAGCATCGAAGGGAGTCTTTACATCATAATGATATTATTACAACTCATACAGTCCATTCTATTCATAATTTACATGATTCAGCTCTAACAACTGATGTGTCTAAATCTGAACAGGTGCTTACGGACTCGATAGACTTGACGGCAGATCCTCTTCCTCTGGCTCAGTCATGTACCCATCCCAAATACCCATCCCCTTATATCACATCCTCTATCATCCCCAAAGACCTAACCTCTCCAAACCCTGAGTTTGACATAATTATGGCAGAAGTGAAAAACAAAATGCAGCATGATAGAAAGAAAAACAAGGCTACACATGAAGGTGCGACTCCCACAGTGAGAACAAGGAGTCAAACCAACTCTAAGTAATGTCAGTCTTTTGTTGGAATGTGCGAGGCCTTAACAAGGCTTCTCGCGTATTAGAGGTGAAAAATATGATAGCTATGCATAAACCTTCTATTTTTTGTCTGGTGGAGAATAAATTTAGAAGAATTAAATTGGAAAATTTCATAGATTCTTGGGGCAAACAATGGTGCTGTTACAACAATCTTGAATTCCATCATAAATGCAGAACACTAATTATGATAAATAAAGAGTATTGGAACAGTTACGTCATCTCAGCTAGTAAACAACATATCACTTGTATGTTAAACAATGTTGCAGGGGCTCAGTGCATCATTAGTGTCATTTATGCATTAAATGTTGAAGCAGACAGAGTTCCTTTGTGGAGACAACTTAACACAGAAGCTAATACATTTAATATCCCTTGGTGTTTGATAGGTGACTTCAATTGCATTCGATACAGAAATGAGAAAAAGGGAGGAAGGGGAATTACTCTTAAACAGGTTCAGGAGTTAAATAATTTTGTTCTGTCCTCTGGTCTTAATGAAGTAAATATTTCAGGAGTAAACTACACTTGGAGATCAGGACCAGATAGAAACATAGCAACCAGAATAGATAGGTTGTTTTGTAATATTGAATGGATGGAAATCTTTACACATTCATATGCCCAATTTCTGGAGTTATCAACAAGTGACCATGTTCCTATCTTATTTCATTTTAATAAAGTGCAAGATTTCTCAAGACCTAAGCCATTTAAGTTTATGAACCATTGGGTTAAATGTGAAGGTTATTTAGAAGTTGTTCAACAAACTTTTCAATTCTCTGAAGGTAACCAACTGTATAATCTTATACAATTGCAAAAGAGAACTAAAAAGGCTTTGAAGGAGTGGAGTTATGGGGAAAATAATTTAAAACAGCAAGTGTAACGACCCCGAATTTTATAAATATTTAAAATGATAATTTATTAATTTTGAATTAATATTTGTGAAATAAAACGATAAATGGATCGAAGAGATGCGAGTTTCCCCGGATTCTAATATATTCTATATAAATCATTTCAAATTAAAAATATTATATATGCGTGTCTATATGTATTTGGGCATATACGAGTGAATTTGAAAATAATAAATATATAGGTATATATTTTGGTTTGAATTTAAATTGTAAATAAATGGTTTTAAAAATAAATATATATGCATATAATTGGAAGAAACTATGGTTTGAAGTTACAATAAAATAAACTTTATAAATATTAAACTTAAGTATAAATCAAATGTATAAAATATAATAATTAATAAGTAAATAAATGTAGTATTTAATAGTATAAATTTTAACATAAAAGAGTAATAAATAAACAAGATATGCAGGTAAGTATAAATAGCAAAGTAAAGGAATATATGTAGACAAGAAAATGTGCAAATAAACTAAGTAGCATGTTTGTATAGTACAAAAGAAAGGAATGCAAGCTAAGAATGAAGACTTCCCAGCCTAACAAATATCTGCATAGAAAATCATGTTCGAATATGATATGCAGGTAAACTTGAGAACAATAAGAACCAAAACAAAGTAAAATTATATAAGTTGATAGCTTGCAAATGAAGCCAGGTATTATAAATATATATATATATATATATGATATGTACAAAATGAAGACATAAGTACAAACACCATTAAATGCTCTCAATCCTTACAGCATACAAAATTCATACGAATTGTATTTCAGCCTCCATTTCTTATGAAATATCTCTGACACTACATAAGAAAGAAAAAGAAAATATGCTCTGTTTATATTATAGCCTGTAAGCCACCTTTTCTTTATCATTTTCAATCTCATTCCCAGTTCGAACAAAAAAAAACAAAAAAAAATGAAACTCCATTAAAACTTAAAACAACATTCTACAATCATCAAGCAACTATAACAAGGTAGAGAGCAAGATGATTTGGCTAAGGGATCAAAGGGGGAACATTTACAGTTTTCAAGTTCAAACTGTTTACAAACAGTCTCTGTTCTTCCTTCTGAAGTAAGGTGAGCAACTCCTTGTTTTTAGAAGCCTAACTTGTTTTGTTTTCTTGATGCTTGTGAGTAAACATTTTTAAAATAAAATCTTTTGATATTGGTTGATTTGTGTGTTGATGTTATAATCATGTTTGTTGCTCAGATTTTTCATCTTTAAATCTGATTGTGCTGTACAAATTTGAATACATACCTGTATATGTATGTTTTATGTTCTCTGTAAATAATATGTTGCAAGATCAACTACAATAATTCAAAGCTCCCTGTATAATCACCATTAGACACTGATTTCTGAAGAGAAGATGTTGACAACATTGTATTCTTGTTTTTAAAATTTAAAAACAAGTGAATGTATTTGTATAATACTCTGTAAAATAAAAAAAAATCTGTGGACATCTGAAAATGAATAAAACTCAAGCATGATAAAATTCGAATTCACTTAGATAATCTGAATCGTATTATCAAACCATGAATTTAAATATAAAATTTGTGATTTTTAATTTTGTATTTAACATGAATTCGAAAATGGTTCGTTTTTGGGTCCTTGGTCGTTTGACGTTGATCGGAGTTGAAGGGGTGGTCGAGTTTCGGCATAGAGGTGGTCGTCGTGTCAGGGGATGCAGGAAAAATGGTGTAAGGCTTAACTAATCGTCGTGGCGATCGGTGCAGGGTGGAGTAGGGCTTTGAACCTGCTTTTTGTTTGGATCGGAATCGAGGAAATCTCATCGTCGACTGAAGGTTGTAGCCGATCGCATGTGGGGGAGAAGGTTCATGGGTGAGTGGCTGAGCCTTGGCCAAGCTTGCGTGGTCTCTGGTGAACGTGGTCGGTCGGACGAGGAAGTTTTGTCGTCTGGTTGTTTTCCTGATAGCAAATCGAATTATTGAAATTTTGATCGCGTGATGGTTCGAGAGTTCTGGGGGTTGGCCTAGTACGAGTTCGTCGAGGGTGACTAGCTGAAGGTATCGATGGTGGTCGGAAGGCGCTTGAGCTCGTGTGCATGTGCACCAGTGGACACTTGTATCAGGTGGAATCGCGAGATTTGGGGAAGAAAGGTATTTCTCGGGGTCGAACTCGAAGTTGTGGGGTGATTGTCTCGAAGCAGGTGATTTGCGTGATTACCCGAGAGTGTCTTGGTGTTTTTGATGGTTTTTCTCGGGTCTGGAAATTGAGGGTAAAAGCAGCTTTAACTTTTAAACAAAAATCAAGTTATTTAAACAATTTTGTTAAACCCAGTTCCTTTGTAAATAAGGAACGTTTATCTAAGTTTTCAATTTGTTAAAGGTTTTTAAACTGTAAATAAGTTTCATAATTTTAAACAAAGTTTTAACCGGTTTTTAAAGATGTATGAAATGTTGAGTTTAAAGAATGATGTTAAACAAGTTTCCAAGTTTAAAATGTTTAAAGTTAAATATCTTTGAATTGTTTTTAATAATTGGATTAAGTGAGAAATTAAAGGATTATTTAACTAAAGGGTAATTAACCAAAGGATAATTTATTAATTAAGGGTTAATTATGTGATTGACTTAAGAATGATTTATTTATGGTAATTTATTAAGGATAATTAATTAAATGGTAATTAATTAATGTGATTAATTAATTAATGTGATTAATTGAAGGTAAATTTGTTAAGATAATTAATTAAAGAATTAATTGATAATTAAAGGTTAATTGATTTATTATTAAAGGTTAATTAATTAAAATGGTTTATAATTAATTAATGATTAATTAACCAAGATTTGTAGTTAATTCATAAGAAATAAATTTGATTTAAATTAGTCAGATAATTAATTGACCTTACTTATGATGTTTGGATTTCATTGAATGCTGCATATTCGATTGATATCTCTGTTATGTGATTATGATGCTATGAATTGCTTTATGCTGAACTGTGATACCTGTGATGAATATATTGCTATGTGAATATGAAACCTTTGACCCGTAAACGACACTTGAATTTCAATGCGACAGGGAGTCGGATTCCAGTTGGTTATCCGAAACCCACATCGAGTTGTAATGATAAATCTTTGTGACTGATAAATTTATTTTATCTGTGAAATTGTAAATGAAGATAAGCGTTGTGGATTATACCGCTTATCGATATTGATATATCTGTGATGATGGATGATGTTGCACTATTGTGTGTAAAACCCCTGGACCACACTCTTACACACACAAAAATGGATTTTACGAGGAAATCGGTTAAATCACAGATGATTTAAATTCAATGTTTTTGAAATTGAAATTTTAATTTCAATTGATTTTGAAATTGGAAATTTGGGTTTAAAGTGAAAAGCTTTTGAAATGGAATTTCAAAGATAAAAGTTATTTTGAATAACTTAATCGAGTTTTGAAGTTTAAACAATTGATTTAAACTTAAATTCAAGATTTGAAATTGAATTTTATGATTTGAAACTAGGGATTAAAGATGCTGTATAAGTTATATATGGGTTAAACCATTTTAAAGGTATTGATTTGGGAATTTGAATTTTAATTCAAGGGGTTTTAACTCGTGTAAATATAACTGGATTTTTCTGAAACGAAACTATTTGTTTTCGAATAGTAAAAGCTTTTACATAAGTAATGAACTTCCAAATTGTGTTGAAAGAATTTCAAGTTTGAAATGGAATTGAAATATTTTGAAAATTATGAAATGAGTCTTTGATTTCAAAGACCGGACGAGTTAATCTAACTTGAAATGGAATTGTTTTGGAAGACTATGAATGAATCTTTGAAAACGAGTTTTGAAAGCTATAAGTTAAATCTTGATTTAAAGATTTAACGAGTTAATCAAATTGAAATGGGAATCGATTTGAAAATCTATGAATGAATCTTTGGGAATGGGGTGAACTTTGTGAATTGAATCTTTTTGTTTAAAAGATTAAAAGTGTGGAAATTGTTTAAACCATTGAAGGTTTTTGAAATGAATCTTTTTATTTAAAAGATTGGAAATGGTAATTTGTTTTACCATTCGAATGAAAAGTTTTGGGCTTTAAGCTGTGATTTAACTGAGACCCCAGTATCCTTATGATTTTTAATTGCGCTCGTTATTCGGTTTAGCCGGGAGAGGACCTTTGTGTCATATAACCCATTCCGAATAGTGATACGTCGATATGGATAGCATTTGAAGACCGGTGGTGAAGACCGGGTATTTGCGAGAGCGATAGGATGACCTATCGATTGTCTCTGCACTGAGTAGCTACGGTATAGAGATTCCCTAAGTGATGGGAAGTCCGATCAGGATTGTGAATACCCGGATTTGCAAGGGCTTCTTTGGAAGTGCCTTCGGTTCTGTTCGAACCCGGAACAGACTTGTATGGATGTGTGTCTGACATTACACTTTGAGATGTAAAGCTGGTTTCTATCAAATACATTTCTGTTGGTGGCGGAGAATTTATTCTCTTAGCTTAACACCCTTCTCTGAGACGTACGAGCTTAGAGGTTATGTAGTTGATGGTTACTAGTGATACATTCCCAATTTGGTAATGTGGCATACGAAGTGCTGCTGATCATTGGTTGATCAAAGCGTGGCTTTGTGAAAAAGCGTGGCTTTGTGAAAAAGCGTAGTTTTGTGGACGAGACTTCGTCGAGCCTCACAACCCGGTAATGGTCGAAACAGGAATGTTGCGACAAAGGTTTGTAGGGGTAGCGCCCCTAGGGTATGTCATTTCCTTCTGGACAAAAGGTGATATCATGGTATGGAGCCTAGATATTTTACCTATGTGGATGCTGCACAGTTATTATACTTTGTGGTTGTTGCTTTATGATCGAGGTACCTCGGATAAAGGTCGGTAATGACCGGGGGATGACATGACTCGTGTGTTAGTTACCTAGTTACAGCTCGGTTAGAGCGTGAGGTAGCGTCGGCCTTTTGTTTGCAGAGATCCGGTTAGGTTCTCGGGGCGTCTTTCCAGAGGCGTTTCTATTTCGGTAAGGAAGTTCCTTTGCCTGATCATTTGTTGGAAATCCAAAGAAACAATACGAACCTGTACGGTTTTAGTTGTATTACCTACTATGGGATGTGGCGGTAACCTGCTATTGAACGTAGTAGCTATAGTAGACATACAATAATGTTGTATGCTGGCTAAGATTAATATTATATTTTCGAAATGGTTTTCGACACTATGCACTAATGATAATAATATCGAGTGATTTTGCGTAGTAAGCATGTTTGACTATCATAAGGAGAAATCTCCTCCAATTCTGCGATTGCATTGTGTGTGTGGCGGGAGGCCTTATGGTAGTTTCATTTTCGAAAAGCATTGCGGATTTCAATGTTAAAAGCCTTTTTGTTGTTGTTTAAAGATAAACTGTTTTTGTTGCTCACACCAGTCCCATGACTGATCCGGAGTTTATTGTTCCCTTCCTAAACTCTGGGTGCCCACTATTTTCCACACGGGCAGTCTAGAGTTGGGTTTTCTCAGATATTCAGGTTTAGTAGATTATCTGGAGCTGGTTCAGTTCTTGGAGTTCAGGACTGCACTTGCTTCTTCTTGTGGTTCGAGCTTGACGTTGGAGTTGTTGGAGTCATTCTCTTTTGTAGATCATTTGGAGTGATCTCTTCTGTTCTGTTATTTCCGCTGTATCATTATTTATCTCTGATATTGTTGTATTATATTAATATCATTGTTGTATATCATTCTGGATATTGTATTCATTGGATTGTATATGATATCATTGTTTTCTTTCTTCCGCTGTGTTGTATACTTACTGTGTTATAAGCTCCGGCGAATCGGATTTTGAACGGTCGAATCTGCGGCATTCTAGTACAATGTGAAGTACGGATGTAGATTTTCGAACGCGAAAAATCCGAGTCGTTACATGTGGTATCAGAGCTAAGGTTGAACTTTAGCTCAGGAGTGTAACACATTAAGTAGCTCATTAGAGATAGAGTGAAGTAAATTCTAGAATGAGTAATTTTTCAGATATCCGTCCGTATGCCTCAGTAAATTCTCTTACTATCCACTGATAGTGAGTATGAGTGTAAGAAGAGGATGAGATAGGGGACAGGAAAATACGACTATAATTGGTCAATACTCTGTAACAACAAGAAAACAATCTTTTCTCTATCAATCTCTTTGTTCGTCATCTTTTCTCAATTCTTCGATAGTTTCTGGTAGATCCAGAAAGATGATTCGTTATATTAAAATGGGACGTAAACTCCGGAAAGACCAAAATTGTTGTTTGGATGTATTGGTTGCCTTGTTTGTTTTGTTTGCTATGATTGATAGGTATAATTTAGTTTCTAAACTAAAATTTTGAAATTGTATCCATATATCTATCTATCTTTTGGGTCCCAGTATATTCTACGAATGGTTAGTTATCACTTCGCACTAACTGATGCCACTGCATATTTCGTAAATCTGGATAATCCGAGTATCTTGTGAGTGTTAAATAGATTCGATCTTGTATCTATTTTGATATTCTGATTTGGTGAGCCAAATGCAGAATAAATGTTCAGTTTGAGTTGATGAAATATTCTTCATCTATCTTTTTGTCTCCTTGGTAATTTCGAGGACGAAATTCTTTTAAGGGGGGAAGTCTGTAACGACCCCGAATTTTATAAATATTTAAAATGATAATTTATTAATTTTGAATTAATATTTGTGAAATAAAACGATAAATGGATCGAAGAGATGCGAGTTTCCCCGGATTCTAATATATTCTATATAAATCATTTCAAATTAAAAATATTATATATGCGTGTCTATATGTATTTGGGCATATACGAGTGAATTTGAAAATAATAAATATATAGGTATATATTTTGGTTTGAATTTAAATTGTAAATAAATGGTTTTAAAAATAAATATATATGCATATAATTGGAAGAAACTATGGTTTGAAGTTACAATAAAATAAACTTTATAAATATTAAACTTAAGTATAAATCAAATGTATAAAATATAATAATTAATAAGTAAATAAATGTAGTATTTAATAGTATAAATTTTAACATAAAAGAGTAATAAATAAACAAGATATGCAGGTAAGTATAAATAGCAAAGTAAAGGAATATATGTAGACAAGAAAATGTGCAAATAAACTAAGTAGCATGTTTGTATAGTACAAAAGAAAGGAATGCAAGCTAAGAATGAAGACTTCCCAGCCTAACAAATATCTGCATAGAAAATCATGTTCGAATATGATATGCAGGTAAACTTGAGAACAATAAGAACCAAAACAAAGTAAAATTATATAAGTTGATAGCTTGCAAATGAAGCCAGGTATTATAAATATATATATATATATATATGATATGTACAAAATGAAGACATAAGTACAAACACCATTAAATGCTCTCAATCCTTACAGCATACAAAATTCATACGAATTGTATTTCAGCCTCCATTTCTTATGAAATATCTCTGACACTACATAAGAAAGAAAAAGAAAATATGCTCTGTTTATATTATAGCCTGTAAGCCACCTTTTCTTTATCATTTTCAATCTCATTCCCAGTTCGAACAAAAAAAAAACAAAAAAAAATGAAACTCCATTAAAACTTAAAACAACATTCTACAATCATCAAGCAACTATAACAAGGTAGAGAGCAAGATGATTTGGCTAAGGGATCAAAGGGGGAACATTTACAGTTTTCAAGTTCAAACTGTTTACAAACAGTCTCTGTTCTTCCTTCTGAAGTAAGGTGAGCAACTCCTTGTTTTTAGAAGCCTAACTTGTTTTGTTTTCTTGATGCTTGTGAGTAAACATTTTTAAAATAAAATCTTTTGATATTGGTTGATTTGTGTGTTGATCTTATAATCATGTTTGTTGCTCAGATTTTTCATCTTTAAATCTGATTGTGCTGTACAAATTTGAATACATACCTGTATATGTATGTTTTATGTTCTCTGTAAATAATATGTTGCAAGATCAACTACAATAATTCAAAGCTCCCTGTATAATCACCATTAGACACTGATTTCTGAAGAGAAGATGTTGACAACATTGTATTCTTGGTTTTAAAATTTAAAAACAAGTGAATGTATTTGTATAATACTCTGTAAAATAAAAAAAATTCTGTGGACATCTGAAAATGAATAAAACTCAAGCATGATAAAATTCGAATTCACTTAGATAATCTGAATCGTATTATCAAACCATGAATTTAAATATAAAATTTGTGATTTTTAATTTTGTATTTAACATGAATTCGAAAATGGTTCGTTTTTGGGTCCTTGGTCGTTTGACGTTGATCGGAGTTGAAGGGGTGGTCGAGTTTCGGCATAGAGGTGGTCGTCGTGTCAGGGGATGCAGGAAAAATGGTGTAAGGCTTAACTAATCGTCGTGGCGATCGGTGCAGGGTGGAGTAGGGCTTTGAACCTGCTTTTTGTTTGGATCGGAATCGAGGAAATCTCATCGTCGACTGAAGGTTGTAGCCGATCGCATGTGGGGGAGAAGGTTCATGGGTGAGTGGCTGAGCCTTGGCCAAGCTTGCGTGGTCTCTGGTGAACGTGGTCGGTCGGACGAGGAAGTTTTGTCGTCTGGTTGTTTTCCTGATAGCAAATCGAATTATTGAAATTTTGATCGCGTGATGGTTCGAGAGTTCTGGGGGTTGGCCTAGTACGAGTTCGTCGAGGGTGACTAGCTGAAGGTATCGATGGTGGTCGGAAGGCGCCTGAGCTCGTGTGCATGTGCACCAATGGACACTTGTATCAGGTGGAATCGCGAGATTTGGGGAAGAAAGGTATTTCTCGGGGTCGAACTCGAAGTTGTGGGGTGATTGTCTCGAAGCAGGTGATTTGCGTGATTACCCGAGAGTGTCTTGGTGTTTTTGATGGTTTTTCTCGGGTCTGGAAATTGAGGGTAAAAGCAACTTTAACTTTTAAACAAAAATCAAGTTATTTAAACAATTTTGTTAAACCCAGTTCCTTTGTAAATAAGGAACGTTTATCTAAGTTTTCAATTTGTTAAAGGTTTTTAAACTGTAAATAAGTTTCATAATTTTAAACAAAGTTTTAACCGGTTTTTAAAGATGTATGAAATGTTGAGTTTAAAGAATGATGTTAAACAAGTTTCCAAGTTTAAAATGTTTAAAGTTAAATATCTTTGAATTGTTTTTAATAATTGGATTAAGTGAGAAATTAAAGGATTATTTAACTAAAGGGTAATTAACCAAAGGATAATTTATTAATTAAGGGTTAATTATGTGATTGACTTAAGAATGATTTATTTATGGTAATTTATTAAGGATAATTAATTAAATGGTAATTAATTAATGTGATTAATTAATTAATGTGATTAATTGAAGGTAAATTTGTTAAGATAATTAATTAAAGAATTAATTGATAATTAAAGGTTAATTGATTTATTATTAAAGGTTAATTAATTAAAATGGTTTATAATTAATTAATGATTAATTAACCAAGATTTGTAGTTAATTCATAAGAAATAAATTTGATTTAAATTAGTCAGATAATTAATTGACCTTACTTATGATGTTTGGATTTCATTGAATGCTGCATATTCGATTGATATCTCTGTTATGTGATTATGATGCTATGAATTGCTTTATGCTGAACTGTGATACCTGTGATGAATATATTGCTATGTGAATATGAAACCTTTGACCCGTAAACGACACTTGAATTTCAATGCGACAGGGAGTCGGATTCCAGTTGGTTATCCGAAACCCACATCGAGTTGTAATGATAAATCTTTGTGACTGATAAATTTATTTTATCTGTGAAATTGTAAATGAAGATAAGCGTTGTGGATTATACCGCTTATCGATATTGATATATCTGTGATGATGGATGATGTTGCACTATTGTGTGTAAAACCCCTGGACCACACTCTTACACACACAAAAATGGATTTTACGAGGAAATCGGTTAAATCACAGATGATTTAAATTCAATGTTTTTGAAATTGAAATTTTAATTTCAATTGATTTTGAAATTGGAAATTTGGGTTTAAAGTGAAAAGCTTTTGAAATGGAATTTCAAAGATAAAAGTTATTTTGAATAACTTAATCGAGTTTTGAAGTTTAAACAATTGATTTAAACTTAAATTCAAGATTTGAAATTGAATTTTATGATTTGAAACTAGGGATTAAAGATGCTGTATAAGTTATATATGGGTTAAACCATTTTAAAGGTATTGATTTGGGAATTTGAATTTTAATTCAAGGGGTTTTAACTCGTGTAAATATAACTGGATTTTTCTGAAACGAAACTATTTGTTTTCGAATAGTAAAAGCTTTTACATAAGTAATGAACTTCCAAATTGTGTTGAAAGAATTTCAAGTTTGAAATGGAATTGAAATGTTTTGAAAATTATGAAATGAGTCTTTGATTTCAAAGACCGGACGAGTTAATCTAACTTGAAATGGAATTGTTTTGGAAGACTATGAATGAATCTTTGAAAACGAGTTTTGAAAGCTATAAGTTAAATCTTGATTTAAAGATTTAACGAGTTAATCAAATTGAAATGGGAATCGATTTGAAAATCTATGAATGAATCTTTGGGAATGGGGTGAACTTTGTGAATTGAATCTTTTTGTTTAAAAGATTAAAAGTGTGGAAATTGTTTAAACCATTGAAGGTTTTTGAAATGAATCTTTTTATTTAAAAGATTGGAAATGGTAATTTGTTTTACCATTCGAATGAAAAGTTTTGGGCTTTAAGCTGTGATTTAACTGAGACCCCAGTATCCTTATGATTTTTAATTGCGCTCGTTATTCGGTTTAGCCGGGAGAGGACCTTTGTGTCATATAACCCATTCCGAATAGTGATACGTCGATATGGATAGCATTTGAAGACCGGTGGTGAAGACCGGGTATTTGCGAGAGCGATAGGATGACCTATCGATTGTCTCTGCACTGAGTAGCTACGGTATAGAGATTCCCTAAGTGATGGGAAGTCCGATCAGGATTGTGAATACCCGGATTTGCAAGGGCTTCTTTGGAAGTGCCTTCGGTTCTGTTCGAACCCGGAACAGACTTGTATGGATGTGTGTCTGACATTACACTTTGAGATGTAAAGCTGGTTTCTATCAAATACATTTCTGTTGGTGGCGGAGAATTTATTCTCTTAGCTTAACACCCTTCTCTGAGACGTACGAGCTTAGAGGTTATGTAGTTGATGGTTACTAGTGATACATTCCCAATTTGGTAATGTGGCATACGAAGTGCTGCTGATCATTGGTTGATCAAAGCGTGGCTTTGTGAAAAAGCGTGGCTTTGTGAAAAAGCGTAGTTTTGTGGACGAGACTTCGTCGAGCCTCACAACCCGGTAATGGTCGAAACAGGAATGTTGCGACAAAGGTTTGTAGGGGTAGCGCCCCTAGGGTATGTCATTTCCTTCTGGACAAAAGGTGATATCATGGTATGGAGCCCAGATATTTTACCTATGTGGATGCTGCACAGTTATTATACTTTGTGGTTGTTGCTTTATGATCGAGGTACCTCGGATAAAGGTCGGTAACGACCGGGGGATGACATGACTCGTGTGTTAGTTACCTAGTTACAGCTCGGTTAGAGCGTGAGGTAGCGTCGGCCTTTTGTTTGCAGAGATCCGGTTAGGTTCTCGGTGCGTCTTTCCAGAGGCGTTTCTATTTCGGTAAGGAAGTTCCTTTGTCTGATCATTTGTTGGAAATCCAAAGAAACAATACGAACCTGTACGGTTTTAGTTGTATTACCTACTATGGGATGTGGCGGTAACCTGCTATTGAACGTAGTAGCTATAGTAGACATACAATAATGTTGTATGCTGGCTAAGATTAATATTATATTTTCGAAATGGTTTTCGACACTATGCACTAATGATAATAATATCGAGTGATTTTGCGTAGTAAGCATGTTTGACTATCATAAGGAGAAATCTCCTCCAATTCTGCGATTGCATTGTGTGTGTGGCGGGAGGCCTTATGGTAGTTTCATTTTCGAAAAGCATTGCGGATTTCAATGTTAAAAGCCTTTTTGTTGTTGTTTAAAGATAAACTGTTTTTGTTGCTCACACCAGTCCCATGACTGATCCGGAGTTTATTGTTCCCTTCCTAAACTCTGGGTGCCCACTATTTTCCACACGGGCAGTCTAGAGTTGGGTTTTCTCAGATATTCAGGTTTAGTAGATTATCTGGAGCTGGTTCAGTTCTTGGAGTTCAGGACTGCACTTGCTTCTTCTTGTGGTTCGAGCTTGACGTTGGAGTTGTTGGAGTCATTCTCTTTTGTAGATCATTTGGAGTGATCTCTTCTGTTCTGTTATTTCCGATGTATCATTATTTATCTCTGATATTGTTGTATTATATTAATATCATTGTTGTATATCATTCTGGATATTGTATTCATTGGATTGTATATGATATCATTGTTTTCTTTCTTCCGCTGTGTTGTATACTTACTGTGTTATAAGCTCCGGCGAATCGGATTTTGAACGGTCGAATCTGCGGCATTCTAGTACAATGTGAAGTACGGATGTAGATTTTCGAACGCGAAAAATCCGAGTCGTTACAGCAAGCAGATAAGTGCAGAAATGAAGTTAGTGCAGCATTACTTGAATTGGAGAAAAACCATACTACTCATAATGCACAAATACTGGACAATGCACAAGCTAACCTTGTCAAATGTATGGATTTATTAGCTATGGACATCAAACAGAAAACTAAATGCCAGTGGCTCAAATGGGATGACAGCTGCTCTAAATTTTTCTATGCAAAGCAAACAGCCAGAAAATTTTTGAACAATTTTCAAAATGTGCTTAATGACAAGGGCAAACTGGTTAAGACTCAAAAGGAGGTGGAAAATGATGCAGTCAAGTATTTCAGTAAAATTTATAATAAAGAAGGTTTATCCAGCACATTTCAGATGTTACTCCAAAGAAGAAGATAAATGATTGGGGGAAAATTTTTCTAAATGCTGAATTTACTGTTGAAGAGGTTAAGTGAGCAGTGTTTAGTGTTCACAACGACACAGCCCCGGGCTCTGATGGGTTTAACTCTAAATTTTATAAAATGCATTGGGAGGATCTAAAGAGTTCAATTGTTAATGCAGTCCAAACTTCTTTCGATAATGGCAGAATTGTTAGAGAAATAAATCACACAGTTATTTCACTCATCCCTAAGGTTTCTAAACCTGAATCTATGGTAGACTACAGACCCATAGCTTGTTGTAACATGCTATTCAAAATCATTTCTAAAACTTTGTGTGAAAGATTGAAATATGTGCTTGGGGAACTGATTTCAGAAAATCAAACAGCTTTTCTACCGGGCAGACACATAAACGATGGTATTATTATTGCTCATGAACACATTAGAAACTTCAATAAGATTGGCAGCAATAAAATGTGCATCAAAGTGGATCTCAGGAAGGCATATGATTCGGTTAATATGGAATTTATCATCCACATGATGAGAGCTATGGATTTTCCTTTCAAATGGATAAAAATAATTGAAGAGCTTATCTCAACACCAAGTTTTTCTATTGCTATTAATGGATATCATAAAGGATATTTCAAAAGCTCTAATGGTTTGAGGCAAGGGGACCCTCTATCCCCATATTTATTTATAATATGTATGGAATATTTCACTATACTCATGGATCTTAAAGAAAGTAATGGCAAATTAGAGCCCATTGTCAAAAATAACCCAAGTATTACACACTTATTATATGCTATGATCTCTTAATATTTGTTCAAGCTATTGATAAAGGAGCCAAGTCGGTGAGGAATTGTTTCAGAAAACCGAAACTTGTCACAGGGTTAGAAATGAATAACATGAAGACCCAAGTCTTTTTTAATAAATATTGCAACAATAAGGAGCAAATTCTAAACATACTTGGTATTACTGAGGGTTTATTACCAGTTAGATACTTGGGGTTGCCATTATCAGTCACATATATCAAACATGGAAATTGCAAGCAGCTGTTAGATAAAATACTTAAGAAGGTGAAGGGTTGGGAAAGCAAATTTCTTACTCTACCAGGCAGATTAGAGCTAATTAAATCTGTTATCTATCCAATGGTTAGTTTTTGGATGCAATGCTTTATGTTGCCTAGTTTGACCATCCACAAAATTAATCAAATATGTAATAAGTTCATCTGGAAAGGGAAGAAAAGCAAAATACCTTGGGATACAATTAAAATCTGATATCTGAGGGTGGTATGGGACTTAAAAAACTTTCAGACATCAACACTACTTACTGCATCAAAAGAATTTGGGAGACCCTTAACAACTCTTCATTCAGTGCAAAGTGGTTAAACAACAAGTATGCACACAATGAAACTCTATGGGAATCAAATGTGAACAACAATCATTCATGCACTTGGAATAAGATGCTTTATCATAGGAAAAATGCTCAGAGATTGATAGACAGGAAAATAGTGGATGGAAAATCAACCAGCTTATGGTTTGCACCATGGATCAATGGATCAACATTATTAGAAAAACTAGGGCATGACACATTATCATATACTAGAGGGCACAACCAAAAGGTGGAGTTGATTTTGATTAATCAAACATGGAGACCTAATAATATATCCTACTTAAGGAATATTAGTGATGAAATAAAGCAAATAAAAGTTCATAGCAATAGGACAGTAGATTTTTGGTGTTGTAATGCTAACAAAAAAGGGTTATTTCATTTTCATGATGTCTGGAACAATATCAGAACTCCTCAACAATCATGCAGTGTTCATCACATTATTTGGAATAAAATTTCTTTGCCAAAGATGAATGTTTGTCTTTACAGAGCTTTTCACAATTACTTGCCTACTAAAGATAAACTTCGAATTCAAGGTATCACTTCAGATGATTTATGTGTGCTATGCAATAAATATTCGGAGACAAATAAACACTTATTCTTTGAGTGTGAGTTTTCTAACTATGTATGGAAATGGATTAGAACAATGATTGGAGATCCTATTGTGCCTATTCACACCATCCCAACCCTAACTGGTGCAATACTGTATATTTCCCAAAATCATTCCAATGGCATTATCAAAGATGTCATAATTGCTGCATTATCTTCTTCGATATGGTTTATATGGAGATGCAGAAATGTCAAAATTTTCAACAATGAGGCTAATGACAAATTTGCAGTTTGCAGAACCATAAAGAAGCAAGTCAAAGATTTGATTTGTATTAGATCTAAACATGATAGAACTGGAACGAATTATATAGATGATATCATGGAAAGATGGGAAATACCTATTCGCAAGAGAGAAAACCAAACCCAAACCCGAAACCATACCTTTTCTCCAGACCTTGACTTACCCACCACCGTAACATCTTCAAGGTACATGACTGACAGAGTAGGAGATGAAGCCGCAAGTGCTGGAGAGCCCACTAGCACCGTTAGAGATAGCACTCAGGTTGAAGGAGAAGTTTCTACTGCCCGTCGCACTTTTGAGCCGCCATGAAATTTTTAGAAGTAGGTCAATCCGATGAATTAGGGTTGAATGTTTGAGTCAACTAGTTAATTTGAGAATGCGGGCTGTTGTTGGGCCTTGCTATTTTGTATAGCCTATACCCAGATGTTTGTAATAATGTTAAGTTATTATCAATAAAGTTTGAAATTCATTCAAATATATATATATATATATATATATATAAACATAAATACAAAACATATTAACGTTATATATATTTATAATTATATGAATTTATATTTAAATCATTTATAAAATATATTAAATATAACATATATATTACTGTAAACCGAAAACAATATGTACATATATATAAATTTTGTTTAAACATATATGTATGTATATATATATATATATGTGTGTGTGTGTATTGAATACTTATATATATATATAATATAAATATAGATTAATACTTATAAAATATAAAATATATATTTTTAATAAATATGTATTTACTTGGTCATGCGCACGGCTCGGAATTTTTTTTATTTTTTTTAAAATATGTTATTATAAAATATCCATATGGTTAATTATAAAATATTAATAAAAATTATTTTCGAAACTAAAATTTGAATTTCTAGTAAAATTATAAATGATACTTTGAATTTTGAATATTTATTATATAATTTTATAATTTAAAACAATTTCAAAAGCTAATTTTTTATTCCCTACTTAAATTCAAGTATTTTTAAATTATAAAAAATATATTTGTTTATTTATTTTACTACTGAGAGTATGTTGTGTGCTAATCTACTTTTATAAAATATAAAACATAATTTATATAATATATATTGGTATAATTAATTTATGTAATTAATTGATTTAAATAATATTTAAAAAATGATATATATTTAAAAATATTTTTATTACCGTTGAAAATATTATATCCATGATACTTTTATACATAGAATTATATAATCATATTTGTATAAAGTATTATGTGATATTTAAATTATAAACTTATATATATATATTTAATTATTTAAATATTATATATTAAATTATTAAAATTAAAAAAATGGTTTTTTTGTTGAGCTGTACTGTTATAGGTATATGCATGATAAATAAAAATATTTTATTGCTATTCAAGTAAATGCAAACATACAACCAATCTAATTACGACAATATATTGTATATCGGAATCCTCACATATACTAAAAATACAATATATATATATAATATAAAATACAAACATTATATCTAAAAATTAATAATCATATATTGGTAGAAATGTACCTCGCACCCAATTCCTTAAAGTACACCTTGTAATGATGGGATTTGCTCCTTGTTCTGATTTCCAATCCAATGGATTGCTAGTCGCTGAATCGATAACCACCAACTATCGAATAGAACTGCTTTTACTTTGATTTGAACTTGATATGATGGAGAATGGGAGGAATATGGTTCAGCTGGAAATAAATTTTAAATAGTGGCTTCAAAAAGTATGAAGCATGTGTAGATAGAGATGCTTATATAGAGGTAGAAAAAGGAGAAAAGTTAGGATATAAATCTTTACCTATTCTCCAATGCCTTATCTCCAAAACCCCAGCCCACCAAGATGCCATCATATGCTCGCCCTTCATCCCTTATTAGAGCCAAACAAACTAGCCCCCTTCTTTGGTTTTAAACCCATTTAAAGCCCGAACAAAATAATTTGCAATTAAATCCAATTTAACACATATCAATATCGTATATCGATTAATATATTTATAACTTATTATAAATATATTTAATAATAAGGGGATTTTCACTTTAAGGGCTTATTTGTGTGTGTAATAAGTTTTAAGGACACTACTTTTGAAAAATTAGTTTTAAGGACATTTTACAGGAAAAAGATAAAAGAATTTATCATTTTCAGTTATACAGGAATAATGCTAAAAGGATTTATCATTTTCCTGTATAACTTAAAAAGATAAATGAATTCATCATTATCCTGTAAATTGTCCTTAAAACTAATTATTCAAATGTGTTGTCCTTAAAACTAATTACCATGGAAATAAAAGCCCTTCAACCTAATTTCCACTAATAATAATTGTTCACCAAATCAAAATAATTATATAATTAATATTTCTTAAATATTAACTAATTATATTAATTGTTAACAATTGCAAATTAATTAAATCATTTGGTCAAAGGAGTATTCATCGTTTCGATTGTGTGACTCGTTAGGTGTAAATTTCGTTAGCAATTAATATCGAAATATTCGAATATTAACGTTCACATGTCACTTAGCAGGTGGTGTGACATATTGGCCAAATTAATTGCTTACTTGGTTTCAGTAAGATCTAATTTTATCTTGTTAAGCGTTACCCGACTATGACTATTATTTACACTAATTCTCTTTGTCAAACTATATCGCTTTGGACTTATGAAATTTGGTAATGGTCAAAATTCCAATATCATCCTTATTCAATTATATAGTCCAAACACAAAGTCCTTGGTTCAATAATAACAATTATTATTAACTAAACTACTATGGTCGGAGATTTTGACTTTGAGTTGACTTGATTTGACCATGTTACTAACCCCGTATAACCGAGGAGACGAATCCTCTCTTGAATAGTGTTTCACTTCCAATACTTCATCTCAACTCAACTGTGGTCAGTCGATAGACATCATGCTATGATTTGACTATATTCAAATCGGAGCTTTCATATCGAATATCAACAATATTCTTAAGTCGAGAGAACTGTGTAAATCAATCATATCGATATTTCTGTTTGACCTTAGTTATATTAACCAACAGAAAACTATCGAGTGAGTCATTCCATGGTTATCCAATAACTATTAGTATGTAAGCCCTGGGTAGCCCTAGCAGTCATGAGTAATCACTTTCCTATATTTGGAGAGCGTTACATACTCTAGTCTCAACGGAAACATCAATATCCAGTCTCGATGTATCTTGACTAGGAATATTTAAAATGATGTGTTTATTATGTTGTGATATTATACCTATGATTACAACTATTTGTAATTACTATCACAAACACACCATTTATGGATATTCTATTAAATATATTTTAATTAAATATTTAATTGTTTACAACACATTATAACAAATACATAACAAAAAGGAAAACACCTTTATTACGAAGAGAATTGATTATAGAGTTAATTAATTTACAATAAATTACAGAATTGCCCCTTGGGCATACCCCTAACTCTATTAGTACAATGAAATTAACTAGGGATATCATTGGAGTTTCTGACCAAACTCTGGATATCTCGTTGATATAGTGATAATGAAATGAAAACGTGCACTATACATTTTTAATTAGGGTGTAGCTTTACTAGATTACTAATATGGTTCCACCTAAATGAATTTTAAGCTACTGAACTCATGTCCATTATTGTGCTTCAGCAAAGTTCGTGCATTCTTTAATATTTAAATTCTTTAAAAACTAAAAAGCCCAGTTCACATCCCGGAGTCATATAATAGTATCTGTCTGCATATTTCGGAATTCAACTTAATATAGTTAAAATTTATAACTATTATAAATTAAAATGATAAACAAATATATAATATTAATTTTTTATGGTTTTTATTTATTTATTTATTTAAGGCCTTAAAATTAGTTAATATAATATAAAATTTTATATAGAGTTAATTAAGTAAATAGGTTAAAATACATATTTAAATAACCAATAATTGGTATTATATAGGCCCAAATTTTATAGAATGTTGTAATAAAGTTTGACCGGCTATAAGAAGTAATAAGGTTTTTATTTGAAAATGATATATGATATTAAGGAGTACAATGAGGAGAAAAGGTGGAAATACACTAGATATTTTATAACATCGTGCAACTATGGATTCCATAATATTTTCTTATTCTATCCAAGCTTTACTATAGCAAAACCCTTACCTCCATTAAAGAGAAGTTAAAACCTATAGCCTAACCTTGAAACCCAAGCTATTAGGAGAAAGGAGGTATACTCCGAAAAGGAAATAGCTAGCAATACGAAATATTAACAATCGGCTTGATCGAAGAGATAATTTTCTATTTTACTCATATAAATATATTCTTTTCAAACATAATAAAAAATTAACTTTGATCATATATAGACACACACACACACATACATACATACATACATACATTAGTTCATCTAATTTAACAATATATTTACTTAAAATTGTGTGTGTGTATATATACAATAAAAAGGTTCTACCATTTAATAAACAAATTGTAAAAACTTTATAAAATTTCATATTTTAATTTTATCATTATTATATATGTATTACAGGGTAATATATTTAAATCTAGTATATATAAATCTAAACTAATTATATTTCTGACTAAAAAACTAATTTTTTTGGCCTAAACACACACACACATACCCAAAAAAATCAAGACTTTAAATTGTAATGAATAACTTTTAATTCAAATTAATTATATATAATATATTTGTATATATAAATATATACATATATACATAATTTCAAAAAAAATCTTCTTTTTAGGCTGAGTATATATAGGCATATTATATATATATTGAAGTTTCATTTTGTTTTGTATTTTAGAATTTAAATATGATATTTATATGTATATATTATATTCAAAAAAATAAATCAGTCGTGAGACGTAATATATATCTATATATATTAAAATAAATTTTAATAAACCTGGAAAAGGCCCAGTTAACCCTGCTAGCTTTGCTAAAAAAAACTTTAAGACAATCCTTTTTTGATAATACTACTGGTCCCACTTCAGATCAAATTTCCCTTGTTACCTCGTGACAAGTCTTCTCTCCTTACATTACCTAATCCTGCATTTCTTTGATTAAACATGCACATTTATGTGCATATTACTACCCCTGACATTCCTTCTTATTCCACTCCCTTATCCCCTTCAAACTTATATCCAAACCTCATAAATAATAGTCCTTATAAGGAAATCAGAGACCCTAAATCACTCATTATTCCTGATCCTACTACTCCAATTCCTAAATCAGTTGAGATTATTCCATCTACTGCCAAGAAAAAATCAAAAACAAATCCTAAAATAAGCAAAGTGACTTAGATAATGGTACTGAATATACCATTGATCAAATCAGTATTAAAACATTAGACAAGACAGGCTCTGATTCGATTGTAGTGGTTACAAGGCAATATGCCAACAAAATCTATAATTCCAAATGTTAGACAAAATTTGTATGTGGAACATAAGAAGAGCCCACAAATTAGCCAAACAACTTGAAGTGAGAAATCTTATAGCTGCTTTCAAGCTTCAGATGATATGTTTGTGTGAAACTAAACTCAATCATGCTTTTTCCATTCAAGCTTCTAAATTCATTACCCATCTTGGAAATATATTCACAATCTTACTCAAGCTCCCTATGGGAGAATCCTTATCCTCTACAATCCAGATATATACTCTATTTCTCCTCTTTTACTTCACAAACAATTTATTCATTCTAAAATAATCCATACCCCATCTTCCGCTGAGTTTCTTCTTACTTCTGTTTATGTTGAAAATAATCCCGCTACTAGACAACTCATGCTTAATTTATTTCCTTCTCTCTAATCCTCTTCCATTCCATATATCTTCATTGGTAATTGGAACTCTTTGCTTCAATAGGAAGATAAATAGGGTGGCACTCCTTTAACCTTAAAATCTACATCTCCTTTGAACAATGCCACTTTTAATGCAAACCTCTTCCCTTCTCCCTTTACTGGATCTAAATACACATGGTCCAATTGTAGTAAATTAGGAAAACTGACCCTATGTAAGCTTGATAGAGCATTCTACAACATGACAGCAATTTCATTACGACCTTCTCTTTTCACTCATATTCCATCCCCTTCCCTTACTGACCATTCTGCTATTATAGTCATGTGGGCGCATGATCTTGTTAAAAGATCCTCTTCTTTTTCTTTTTTTAATGAGTGGACTAATCATAATAAATTTTCCGATATCCTCAACTATTCGTGGAATACTATAATTTATGGAAATCCTATGTTTGTTTTGTATGGTAAACTTCTTGAGCTAAAGAAAAATCTAAAGACTTGGTCCAATGAAAAATTGGGAGTAGCTCTAAACAATCTACTCAAATAAGGATAAAATTAGTTGATGCTCAACATGCTATGTTTAATTATCCACTGAATGGTTAGCACCTGATTGATGGCCAACTTCTTATCTAAGAATCTGGAGAATGCTCTGACATCTGAGCACAATAAGACCAAGTAGAAAAATAAAGATATTTGGGAGACTCAAGGAGATTCAAATACTGTTATTATTCATAACTCTTTGAAAATCAAGAATGCAAATAAAATGATCCATGCTTTAAACGATATTGATGGTGGCCTATGCTCTTCTAATTCTGAAATTAAAAATGCTTTTTTGGATTACTTTTCTTCTGTTTTAGCCAATCCTTCCCTTATGCAACCTAACATTAATCTGCTCATAAGTATTCCTCTTCTAGGCATTACAGGCTCTCATAAATACTTATTAAGGATATCTCCTCTAAGGAAATAAAAGAGTCCATATCCTCCAAGAATTCCCACAGTCCTACTGGGCCTGATGAATATAATGCTCATTTTTTCAAATTTGCTTTGGAAACAATACAATATGATCTTATTAGAGCCATAAAAGTTTCTTCAAAATAAAAAAATGCATTCTACTTTTGATGCTACAAAGCTTGTTTTAGTGCCTAAAATAGATCATCCTGGTAGTGTCGGTCAATTTTGACTCATTGCTTGTTGTAAGATGGTATATAAATGGATTACAAAAATTTTAGCCTCAAGAATGAAGATTGCAACGTCCTCCATTATCTCTAATAATCAAAATGCTTTTCTTCTTGGAAGATGTATATCAGACAATGTTATTTTTACTAAAGAATTGATAAAGGGATATGGTAGGGAGAATATTTCTCCAAGATGCTCCTTAAATCTAGATATCCTGAAAGCATTCGACTCTATCCAGTGGTCATCAATAATAATTATTCTTTAAAAAATGAACTTCCCTCTTCTTTTTATGGCCTGGATATATTCCTGTATCTCAACTCCATCATACAGCCTATTTTTGTAGGGTGATACCTTTGGATTCTTTGGTGCTTTTCAAAGAACCAGACACCTATTTCTCCTTATCTATTCATTGTAGTCATGGAATGCTTGACCAGTCTGTTACATATAGGGGTTTCTAAGAAATTTATTGATGTTTATCCTATATGCAAAAACCCAGAGATAGTTTCATTGTTGTTTGCTGATGGTCTCATAATTTTCACTAAGCCTAACATCTAATCAATTACTAATATATCTTGGTGCTTAATGCTTTTTTCTTGATCTCTAGGCTCAAAGTAAACAACAACAAATCCAGTACTATGCTGGCTGGTTCTCCTTTTGAAAAGGCAATAGAAATTACTTCCTTAGCTTCCTTGCCTATTGCTTCTGATAACTCTTCATATTTAGGTGTTCCTCTTACTTCTAGAAGGATTTCCACTACTCGATGTATGCCTCTGTATGACAAAATAATAATGAAACTCTGTTCTTCAAATAAATTGTCTGCTATTGGAAGGTTGGTGATTGCAAGATCAATAGCTACTTCCACGGGCTTATACTATTCTAGTTTGTACATTCTTCCTTCTAAACTAATTACTATGATAAGTAGTGTTATGAATCACTTTATTTGGCTTGGTAATCCCCATTCAAAGAAGCTAATTCCTATTTCTTTTAAGAAAGTAACTCAACCTCTTGATAGAGGTGGCCTTGGTGTTTTAAATTTGAAGTTTTGGAACAAGGCTGATATATCCAAACCATAGACATATTTCTTCATGGAAATTAAGATTTTCTTTCTATTTAGATTCAGTCTAATCTTATTAAGAGCAATTACTCTAAATTATGGTCCTCCCTCTTGACTATTATTATCCGGCATTTTGACCCGGCTATATCTGAATTGACTGGACAAGTTAGACTCGACTGTCATCAAGGCCAGTAGCCTAGAGCGATGATTGTGAGGTACATAAATCAAGTGCAGGCAATGATATGAAGCGATGATCAACTGAGACTAAGAGAAAAACTCTCCAAAATATTCTAAGTACGGATTAGTACATCCCCCAAGCAGGGGATCAGTGCCTATCCCTTCCCCTATGGGACCGTTATATATCCTTAATTTTTGTCCTAGATTGGGTGAGATCGATATAGAGTGACAAGGAAGGCCCCACGAGGCTACATTTCAAATTCAAGTCGTTTGGAGTTTGTATGTTCAAGTTATGGGCAAATTACTTCACCTAAAAAAAGGATCGTACAAAAGGGACTGTATAAAAAGGGTCGGTCTACTTTAGCCAAACAAGTGCAACTCAGTGGAAAACAATTGATATCTCAAGATCCAGAAGTCCAATGCATATGAAACTTTAAGAACAAGATGAGGGGACCCTTGGGAGTCCACTATAGGGATCACACCCCAATATAAAGAAGTAAGAGGGATCGGCCAACTTCCCTCTAGAGGGATCAGCCTAAATTAGCCAACATCACATGTTGCAACAAAGATTTGTCAATAACTCAAGTTTTACTAATCCAATTGACATGAAACTTAGAGGCTAAGCATAATACAACATGGAGAAGCTCCTAGGGGATCGCACCCCTAAACTCTTGCAAAATAAGGATCGGCCCAGATCCCTATTTCTTGGGATTTGTACCAAGCGATCCCTCTTATGGGTCCATATAGTTTTGGAGATCATTCTACCGAATTTTCAGGAAGATATTTCACCATCTACCTCTATAAATACAGGCTTGATTGTTCATTTTTGAGACTTTTTACGCTGCTTATTACTTTGTACTCTATTGTATCTAAGGATTTTCATCCGATTCCTATTGTAATCAGTTTACAAAGTGATTAATAAAGCTATCTCTTCAAAGTGGACGAAGACAATTAACGCTGAACCATTATAAATGGCTGTCTCTTTGTTATTTGCTTATTTCTTATTGCTTTATTGCTATATTCACTCTCTTTACATTTAATATTCTTCATTTATTTCTCTACACAAACTTTATTGGGTGTTTGTGACAATTTTTGGCCCAAACATTTTGGTGCTTTTGTCAACTGGATTTTTAACCCAACATAATTCAAAAGGAGTTAGAACATTCCGATTAAGTCGGAACGACTTGAAACTTGACCCGAAGGCTTAAAAGTACAAGACAAAGAAACATAAGAAGTTTGGCCAAGAATTACACTAACTCTTCGGATTGATACCGATCCGATCCAATTGGATCAGTACCGATCCGAAATGCTGGCTCGTGGTTCCTTTTAACCACTTGCATTGCAATCCTACACCTCTACTAAGCTTATCAAGTTTGGTAACATTCCAAGCAACCTAGTTCAAGAAGTGAAGACTCATTCAAATACCTACCCGCTTTTGGACCGGAGCAACTTAAAATGGACCTACATAACTCATATGGACTTAGATTAACTTGAAATTTGGAAAGGACAATTAGAAGACATAAAAGAAGGCTCATACCAAAACTAAAGTCATTTGGCCAAGCCAATTTGGATCGGCGTCGATCCAACATCATTGGATCGTCTGATCCATTTAGGTTGGCCCCCACCACCTATGATCCATAGTGTAGGTCCCACACAGCCTCTAGAAACTAACTGCAAAGTTTCATCTAATTTTGATAAGTATTGAGCGAGTTATGGTTGAATCTCCTATGACCCAGAAGAAGATTCAAAAATAAGTTAACGGTTTGGATCACCGTCGATCCGACTCAATTGGATCATCACCGATCCAAATACTTTGCTCGGATCCTCATGGGATCCGACCTGGAGACTCTCCTACTCATTTGCATTGCATGTATGAAGTTTCATATCATTTGGTAAAGTATTGAGTGAGTTATGGATGGATCTTCTACGAAGGGATGTATTGGATGATCTATGAACATGGATGATCAAACTAACTCCAAACGACTTGATTTTCAGACAAAGCACTCAATTATGGGATAGAAAGACAACCAAATCGGGACCAATCCGAAAAGTTAGCTTCAAACACCCCCAAACTTCTTGAGCGACCTCTGCATGATGACTACAAGCTTTTGGTAAAGTGGCTCTGGCCCAAATACCCTCTAACCCCTATAAATACCATCCTATCTGCAACATTAGAGGGGATCTGATCTCTGCTAAAGCTCTGACTTTATTTCTTCACTCTTCTTCTCCTACATAACAGCCATGAAGGGACAATTGAGATCCTCCTTTTGTCTTTAAAAATGGTGGCTTGATCTAATCAAGGAGAATTATATTCTAATCTAAACTCTTTTGTAATAACAGTTGATCAATAAAATAATCTATAAAGTGGACGTAGGCTTCATTAACAACCGAACCACTATAAAAATCTCTTGTCTCTTTACCTTTTCTTCTATTTACTATTTCTTTTTCTATTTTATTTTCCATGATAAACAGGGGTGGTGCTTTCACACTCAAACCAGGGTTGATCCATTTTTTAGGTTAACATTTTGGTGCTTTCACTGAGAACAAAGGTAGATCCGAAAACTTGAAGCTTAAATCTAAGGTTTAGGGAAAATGAAGAGGCCTAACACTAGATCTAAAACTGGAGCAAGTCAACCAGAGTCTGTAAGGAACTGGAGATAGTGGTTTTGATGACAACAACCTTTGTAACTTATTTTATTATAACTTATATATTAACACTATTGTCTAGATATATATGAATGTTATTATGCAGGATATACATAAGGCAGGTACTGATTATTGAAGACCGTACAGTATAAAGATCAAGGATGAAGAAATCAAGTTTGAAGACTCATGAGTATCAAGATCAAGATTTCAAGATAAGTGTCTAGTTTAGTCTAGTTTATTGTTAAAACTTCATAATAGCATGGAAATCTTCATTCCATATTTCATTTGGGATGGAACCCATTTCTACCTTCTTAGTGGCTTACAAACCCACGACAAGTAGCTTACAAACCTACGACAAGTGGCTTACAAACCCACGAACATCCTGGTTTTGTACAAGTTCTCGAGTCCTGATGTGATGAGATATTCTGCAGGAAGAAGCTTGCAAAACTACTTCAAAATGGTTTTTCAAAACTGCTTTTCAAAATGTTTTAGCCTTAAAATATTCTTTGTCTTTGTTTTTAAATAAACTTTTGTTTTAAACTTTGTTTATTTTTAAAACTATCTTCTGATTTTTTTAAATATTATTTTATAATATATATACTTGAGATTTAAAATCAAATTTATATATACATTCTAAAAATATATTTTTCTACTCTTTTTTATTTCAAAACATAGGAAAATTAGTTTATTTTATTCCAGAATCATTTCATCTTGCTTTCCGTTCAATACCATTTTCAAAACAAATTTTACATTATTTTTAACTTAGGGATGTCGACATCATGGGATACCCCATGTCGACATGGTGACCGTTAATTTCAAAAGTTTCAATTTTCAAAAGAAGTGTCTATTCGTTTAAATCTCTTCACGAATGACCATTACTGGTCTATAAATAGCCTTCACAAATGAATTTTTTAACTAACTAATTTCATATTTTCTTCACTCCTTCTTCTCCACAAATCCATAATATAAAATTTTCACATTTTTAAGATCGTGCCGAAATTCTGCCGAATTCTCAAGTGAATCAAATTAGAATCTCATTCTTGTTTGATTCTCTGCCCTCTCTCGAAGATCAAAGTGCTATTCAGAGTTATAGGATCAATTTGTAATTAAAAGTTTATCGAGTCTCTCTATAAGGTGTGGTTGTGCCTGAAAATCAATTGGGTAATCTTGTGGCCCGTAAATCAAGAGAGTTTGACCCGGACTCGTGAGACAGGAGGGTACCTCAAGGCCTTTAGAAACTGAGGATTGTAATCTCGACTTTGGTATAATAAAAATCTGTATGAGGTGTTCTGCCTTGGTACAGGACTGGATGTAGGGTAACTCCGAACTAGTATAAAATCCGGTGTGTTCTTTCCTTTTACTGCTTTTTTTTACTTTCTGCATCTGTGTTTGATTCTGTGATTGTTCTATGATTAAGTTCTGCATTTGTTTATGTCATAAATTTAATTTAGTCCATATAAGTCTTAGAATCCATTAAACACTATTCACCCCCCCTCTAGTGTTAAATTAGCATTAAGATCCTTAATCCGCACTCCCTTTTTGAGTCTAGGGGTAGTCGGGAAGTATCCTCAAATTCTCACCAATCTAACTATGTAGCTAAAGAAGAAATGAAAAGGCTGATGAAGGAGATGCAGGATGGAATCTTAGCTAGGGAACAAGAGATGATGGAGGGATTCTTCCAAAGGATGGGACAACAAGGAACTGCAGGAGTTGCAGGAATTCAGACCCTAGGAAACAATATGGGAGCTGCTAGAGTTGGATTAAAACAAGATGGAACATTGCCTCCGTGCCCAGAGCAACCGATACTTGGAGGCAACACGAGAGTCAACCGGTAAATCAACATCAATGATGGGATCAATATTGGAGCTGGCACCGAAAGGGCCAACAATGGTGTGACTATTGAAACTCCAGGAACTGGTGGTACGGGAGCTAATCTGAATATTAGAGTGCAATCGGTAGAGGAATATATGCCAGGGCTACCTCGGAGGAGCGTAGGATGGAATGAGACTAGGAGAGTAGGGCAGAACATTACTGTGCAACCAGTGGAGTATGCGTCGGATTTCCCTTGCCAAGGCAGAGGGCAGAACATCGCTTTCGGACAAAGACCTTCACTAGATAGTGAAAATCGAATTGCTAAATTAATAAGAAGGTTGGTTAGAGGAGGACCCATACATCAGGATTTGGAAGATGTGAACAGAAACTCATTTACTACTAATATCCAAAATATGAGAAATTCTCCCGATTTCAAGCTTCCCGTGTTGGAAATTTACGATGGAAAGAGTAATCCAATGATTCATCTGATGAGATATATCCGAAATATAGAGGTGTTGGGTGCTTCTAAGGAAGTAATGGGGCGGCGCTTCCCATTATACTTGACGAGTTTGGAAGCGATGTGGTTTAGACAGCTGGAGAATGGGTCCATTAGCACGTGGACCGAGTTAGTGGGTAGATTTTTTAGATAATTCCAAGTTCACCTCTCACAACTGAAGAATGTGATAACATTGGAAAATGTGAAACAAAGCCCCGGGGAGACCTTGAGAAGTTATTTAACAGAATTCAATGTAACAACGGCTGCGATTGATAAGTCGGATCCACCAGTGATTTTGATGGCGACAGTGTTTGGAGTCACTAGCAAGACCGACTTTAGGGCTGCACTTAAGAGGGATCCACCAATGGATCTTGCTAAGTTTTACTATGAAGCTGAGAGATATTTATGTCAGGAGGACGCTGACGTTGAAGATGAAGCTGAAGACGCCGAAATTTATGTTGTGGGTAGCAAGGGATCCTCTAGAGCAGGATTTGGAAAAGACAAAGGGAAAAGAAAAGCCAATGATGATTCTAGGAAACCGAAACGACTAAGGAGGGAGCCCAAATTATCTTCTTACTCTGAGCTGACTGAAACTCTAGAAAGGAAATACCTAGGTACTAGGGGGCAAATTCCCTACCGAAAGCCTTCGAGAAGAGAGCCTACTGATCGAGAGAAAGGATCTAGAAATTTTTGCATCTTCCATGAGCTGGGTGGACATGAAACGAATGAGTACCGACACCTTCATGATTTGATAGAAGAACTGGTTCGGAATAACCAGCTGCCATAGTACGTGAGGAACAGAGCTACGATAGTACAGCTGGAGCAGCCACCACCCGCAGCAGATGCTTCAAGCAATGCCTAGGGATTTGGGCCAAGACAAATAATCCCATAACCGGGATGGATAGGAAGTTAGATCCTATGGCTATTTCCGTTAACCCAGGCCAAACTCGGGCACCGGCTGCTACTCTTTGCTTTGGTTTCTTTTTTGCACTTTTCTTTTCATATATTAGCGGTAAAAACAATAATGACCCCAGATCGCTTAGACGTATGCTAAACCTAGATTGGTTCCTAGTCGCGTTCTGAGTCGGATATCTGGGATGGCTGCTTAGGATAATAATCTTAGACCGCTTGGACGTGCGCAAAAAGTAGATTGGTCCCTTGCCATACTCTGAGTCGGATGTCTACGATAAACATTTAGGATTTCTGCTTATTTAATTTTTGCTTGTTGGCTTTAATTTGAATTTTGAATTTTGTAAATCCATATTTAATGTGATGACTGATTTTGAACGCCATAGAGTCCCGACCGGAGAGACGGGACCGGAGTGCGAGGTGCAAGTCCTCTTATCGGAGAGCGAGTGGATGGAATTGTACGATATCGAATGCCATAGAGTCCTGATCGGAGAGACAGGACCGGAGTGCAAGAAGTAAGCCCCCTCACCGGAGAGTGAGTGGATGGGCTTACTCAATCCCCCTTAACTTAATAAGAAAATGATCCGGAGAGATCATCCCTCTTAACATCAAACGTTATAGAGTCCTAACCGGAGAGACGGGTCCAGAGTGCAAGAAGTAAGTCCCCTCACCGGAGAGTGAGCGGATGAGCTTACTTAATCCCCCTTAACTTAATAAGCAATAATCCGAAGAGATCATCCCCCTGAACTGAACCAACAAATAATCCGGAGAGATCGTGCATTAAACTTAAATGGTTCGAAGATCGAAGCTTAAAACAGATTTGATTTTGCGAAAAGGATTTGAATGCCTCATAAATAGAATAAAACGGATAAATCATGGATAAACACAGGATGATTTTGATATATGATGTGATATAATGTGATTTTGATATATGATGTGATATGATTTCGATATATGATGTGATTTTAATATATGATATTATAACCCTGAATTAAATCTGAGTGGTAATAATGTAAATCTCGGATGAACATGGGATGATTAGAGATGTGTAATGTAATTAGAGACATGTGATGTAATAACTCCGAATAAAACTAGAATGATTGTGATGTATAGATTACAATTATGTAGTGTCTAGAGTCTTAGGCTATAACAGGTTTGGAACAACTTGTGATTGACGAAAGAATCCAAAGGAACTAGACTTCGCCAAGGCTGAATTTCGCTGGAAAGCTCAACAATCAAAGACTTGTTACCGAAACTTGTTTTGGAGCAAAGCACACCTTTCATTCAAAAGGCGTACTTCGGGGGCAAGTGTTAACTATGGTTTTAACCCAACAGAATTCAAAAGGAGTTAGAACATTTTGATTAAGTCAGAACGACTCGAAACTTGACCCGAAGGACTAAAAGTACAAGACAAAAAAACATAAGAAGTTTGGCCCAGAATTATACTAATTCTTCGGAACGATACCGATCTGATCCAATTGGATTGGTATCGATCCGAAATGTTGGCTCATGGTTCCTTCTAACCACTTGCATTGCACTCCTACACCTCTACTAAGCTCACCTATCAAGTTTGGTAACATTTCAAGCAACCTAGTTCAAGAAGTTAAGACTCATTCAAATACCTACCTGCTTTTGGACCGGAGCAACTTAAAATGGACCTACAGAGCTCATATCGACTCGGATTGACTTGAAATTTGGATGGGACACTTAGAAGGCCAAAAGAAGGCTCATACCAAAAATTAAGTAATTTGGCTAAGCCAATTTGGATCGACACCGATCCAAACTCATTGGATCATACGATCCATTTAGGGTAGGCCCCACTACCTACGATCCATAATGTAGGTCCTACATATCCTCTAGAAGCTACCTGCAAAGTTTCATCTGATTCTGATAAGTATTGAGAGAGTTATGGTTGAATCTCCTATGACCCAGAAGAAGATTCAAAAATAAGCTAAGGGTTTGGATCACCGCCAATCCGACTCAATTGGATCATCGCTGATCCAAATACTTAGCTCGGATCCTCATGAGATCTGATTTGGAGGCTCTCCTACTCATGTACATTTCATTTATGAAGTTTCATATCATTTGGTTAAATATTGAGTGAGTTAAGCAATTTTTGCACAACGTCTATCCAGTTAGCTTCCCTACTTGTTTATGAGGCTCTCTATGTAATTTCATAGCTTGTTGATTTGTTTTAATGATAGTTCACCCATAGGTTTGACTAAACTGTAGCCTGAATCCGATAAGTCTTTACTTCTCAAACCCGGATGCTTGGATTATTACCAAACTTGGTAGATGAGCTTAGTAGAGAGGTATAAATATAATGCAAGTGGTTTAGAGGATTTTTGGTACCGATCCAAAGTGTTGGCGTATTTTTGGATCAAACTTCCAAGGTTCCTTTGTCTTGTACTTTTAGGCCTTCCAGTCAAGTTTCAAGTCATTCTAGCTTAATCTGAATGTTCTAACTCCCACTGAATTCTACTTGGTTAAAAACTTGGGTAACATTTGTCCTCCAGAGTATGCTTTCATTAAAAATAAGATGTGCTCTGGAATTTTTTATCTTTGGGTTTCTGTTTTAAGGAGTTCCATTGGTCATGTCCAGCCATCTTGCAAAGATATCTATAACGTGCCGGTTGACTATCCAATACTTAGTTGTGAATCTCCATTGTTCGTAACTTCAGAGTGATCTCGACTCGATAATTTCTAGAATGAATAATAACTTTGAGTAGGTCAAATAGGGAAAATTTGAGTCCATTTGGGAGAGAAAATTTGGATCAGATCGGTATTAATCTAAGAACTTTATAATTTTTTCACCTTTCCCTTTCTTTTTATACGAATCGACCCCTACTTTTCTTCATTTCCATTCAACCCGAATCTTCGTCCTCCAACCGATTCGATCCTTTCGAGCCTTTTGTCTGCCGATCCAAGCCCACCGTCCGTTTAGGAGCCACCACCGTAGATCTTGCCACCGCTGTCAAGATTACGCCTGTTTTGAGACGCTGCCGATCTAAATCATCAAACACCATAATTTGGGCTATCTTGAACCAGAGATTAATCACTCTTCTCAATTTTGAAGGTCGGCGAAGTGGATTTTGACGTATTATTACATTATCGATTGGTGGTGAAGTTGCGTTGGCGACAGATACAGTGGAAGACTCTAACCGATTATGACTTTGTGGAAGAAAATAGTAAATCGAGTCTTGAATTCTTCACCAAACAAAGCTAGGGTTTTGCCCTGGTGCTCGACATGTTTTGCTATCTTTATCCATAGAGTCAGAATTAACTTGCACCGAGCTACACAGTCGATCCCTGTACAGCATCTTGCAGAGCGATTATGATTTTTCTGGGAGGTGATACTAGCTTAGGGTAGCGTCTTGTATGCAGCTCATGCTGCTATCACTTTTCGAAGAACTAAAATCGACTTATGCTGAGAATTCTCTACTCGATTAGGACCCATCGATCTATAGTTGTTTGCTTGGGATTGGTCCCATCATTGCACAGTTGGTGTACCTGGAATAGGAAAGGCTTTCAGTGTTGCTTCGGGCAGTGGATCCGTTATCGATCGTTGATTGATAATGGGTAAGTACAGAAGAAAAGAAATTAACAGGTGATACAGATCGCACTTTCCGGTGTGGGTGAGCCATCGACACGGAATGGTTTGTTCACAGCGTTCAGGACGCTGAATCCACTTTCACTTAGATCGCACATCACACGCACCCTTGGTTAATACTTGGACTCCAATTAGTGGTTGCTACATGTCAATTATCTTTCGGATTTCAAGTATCAACTACGCTAGAGTCTATAGTTTAGAGATTAGGCGTACCTTACCATTTTGAACACAATCTTTCTTACATAGAATGCGCGCAAATCTTCTCGATGCAAATCAGTTGGGGGGAACTCACCACTTTCTAAAGTAGAGTCATCGTCAATCCCAACCGGATCCGCCGCTTCTGTAACTTCAAGTCAATATGGCCGCCTGATTCCTGTCGGCCCCGTAGTCGATCGCACTCCTCCTAACTTTAGAGTCTTGATTGATCCTCTTGTGAAAGCTCCTTCAATTCTTATACACCGGATGTTGCAAAGCATTTGCTCATAATATGGTATTGTAGAGGATGATGTACTTCTACCATCGAGAGGAGAATTTGCTCATAGGCCACCTTCTGGATATGAGGCTTGTCATCGGTATATGTGTATGTATGGTACAGTGCCCCCATTTAACCACTTCTTAATGACAACGCTTTAGAATGTAGGGTTGGCCCCATTCCAAATTCTTCCAAATGGATATGCCATGTTGATGTGCTTATATGATCTATTCATGCAGATGCTCAATCGTGTCCCGAGTTTCGCTGAGTTGCAATATCTTCTATTATTCAAAAAGAGAGAGGCTAACCCTTCACTTATTTATATCGAGGCGCAACGTAGCCAGAAACTTATACTGGATCTTCCCAGCAAAGTTCCTTCATTCAAAAAGTAGTTCTTTTTCGCTAAATGTCCAGAGGGATTCACCCATCTATGGACCACGAGGGGTAAGTTTCTTTCACCATGCTTGGAACTTCCTTTAATTGTTACAAGTCTTATAAACGATCATATATTCCTTACAGTTCTTTTAAAGATTAACATGGATCCGACACTTGGCACTATTCTTAGCACCCTGAAAGCGGTCGATGCTCAAGAGCGCACAATCAGGTTCTTGCTCACAGATGAAAATCTCTGCAAATGTGTGCTTTTACACCCTGAGAGGTCTGTTGGATTCGTTAGCGCTCCTTCCCGCTCCAAAGCCTGGACCCGTTCTGTTTCCTCTTCCCATAACTCTGGTGAAGATGATGATGAGGAAGAAGAAAGTGTCCCAAGCGATAGGTCAGAGAAGACCCCTAAGGAGATCCAAATTCAAGTCGGGGTCGACAGTCTGCTTAAAATGCCACTTATCCCCGAGGAGAAAGAAGAAGAGTTTATTCAAAGGAAGGGCGAGGCTTTGTTGATTGAAAAGAAGGAGGAAGGAGAGATCAGTGAGGAGCAACCCTTAAATGAGGAAGAAATAGATTGAGATTCTAATGAGGGTGACGTCCACTTAGGGGACAAGGCCTCGGAGTTGAGCCCTGGACATGCTCCCTCACTTCCTTTGAAAGAGCCCGTTGAAAGAGCTTCTCCCAAGGACGAACTTGTATCAAGCTCTCCATTGGAAGGTGTCAATATTGACTTAGGAGATACAAGCAACATCTTTGTGAATATGGGTGACTTGATGGATGACTTCATTTCGGAGGGGTTGCCTTCCCAGCTTACTTAGATCATCCCTACAGGAATCAATGGATGACTTCACTTCGGAGATACAAGTTTCGACTTTAGATGCTGAGAAAAAGCAGCTGGCAGTGGAGAAAGCTGGCATGGAAGCCAGCTTTTTAGAGCTTCAAAATACCTTCACAAAGAAGATGGAAGGCTTGGATGCTACCATTTTGGGCTTTTATGTTAACTCTGTGCTGCATCAAGGGAGTCTCGGTTACTTGAGTCCGTCGTTTCCCTGTACGCTAGCTCTAGTCTAGAGGGAGATTTTGGCCCGATTCCAAGACATGAGTGGCGGTTACACTTAAGTGGAGTTGGTTCAGGCATACCTGAACGAAGAATTCCGCCAAGCTTAGTAGAGGGCCAGAAAATCTTAAGACTAGAGAGGGAACGGGAAGTCATCAATGTCGCAGCCGCTGCTAAATTTGTAATTGAGCAATTTTTTTAGGCTCTAGTGAGCCGTCTTTGCATCTTTGAGCTGATGAGGGACCGTTCCTACTTCTCTCATAATTGTGTAGCCATCAAAGGAGGGTAACGGTGAAGGCTTCAAAGTTGTGGCGCATGAGCAGACCCCCATAGCAGGTAATTTCCTTTTCTCTTCTATGCTTGAAGACTTCCAGTTTACGCCTGATGAAAATGCTGAGATAATCGATATTTATTCTAGTATTATAGATCAACCTTCTCTTCCTTTCAAGTTACCTCCTCGTCACGATGTTGGATCTGTTGCCACTCTGATCGCATCAATTGTCGTCTCCGCGTCTGCCTCGAAGACCGGTTTGCAATCCGAGCAAATTGCAGCACTACATGGCTCAGATGACCCCTCCTAATCTCAAGGGGAAGGCTTGGTAGCTACTGATATATAGGGGTAGGTAGATCAAGCTAGCCAACCAGACAAAGAAAAGGCCGAGTAGTCGATGACCGAGCAGCAGATGATAGCGGTAAAGAAGGAGAAGGTTGAAGAGCAGAAAAAGTCGTCAAAGAGTTCTCTAAGATCCCGCAAGCACAAAAGCAAAGGAGGATCCGCCAGTGGCCCTGTTTCGAAGAGCGAGATCACCTCTGGAGGAGAGAACCTGAGAAGTTACCGATTAGAGGCGAAAATGGTGACAGGGGAAGCAGTGGCAAGAAGTTGTGATTTGCTTTTTGCTTTTTGGCTGCTTTTTGTATAAGTGCGGAGTCTGCACTTAGCAGTCCTCTTTGTTGTTGTAATAGTGGTGTTTGTGTTTTCCTTTTTTCCTTTTCTTGGCCGATATTGTGTGGGCACGGCCCCTACTGTTTTTTGTTGTACCTGAAAATATTATAAGTAATAAAACTGTTGAAATTTTGATTGCAACTTCACTTGTCTACTTATCTATGTTTCATGATTCATGCACTTATGCCACTCTTTTTTGTTCATCGTTATTTTATTTAGTCCCGTAATTACTACCAAAATTCTTTGTTTGGAGTAACAGAACTGTGAAGTATTTGCTACTTTGGTTGAGTGTTGGTGTGTGTGCCCCCTAGTTCATGGGGCTATTTATTTCGAACACTTGATACGAGATTGGGTGCCCCCATTCAGGTCCATGCTGCAACTCCTATCTTTGGGAATTTCTGGCTTGAGATACCTCAAAGCTCTTTAGCGGCCTCACGGTGAGTAATTTACGCACTCAAGTTATTTACATATTTAAGTGATTGGCAATGCTGGAGCAACACCGATTACTTGGGGTTTTGTTAAGTGATTCCATCGTGATGCTGACGTTCAGGATATGACGCACACGTATCGCTCCTTGGAGTGCTATTTTCTTAGCTCCGAGGGCGGTATGTGATTTTTTGCAATACGATAGTTCCTCATCTTTGGATGTAGTTTTGCTGGTCCGGGTAGTAATGTGCGGCTTATGAAATGCACACAGTGGGATTGAGGCTTGCCTGATCGCAGTTTTAAGAACTAGGAAGCCATGCGCGGCTTGGGTAATTATGTTTACTTGGATGTGATTCCATAATCCAAGATGAGGTGCGCGATTTTGATTTTGGGCCTTCTCGATGTAGCCGAAGCAACACCGGTTCTTAGAAGGTCGGAATCCGTCAATCCAACGGCTTGAGTCAATTTGCTTCTGTCGACTCGATGGGTAGATGGGGCGTACTTGAGCGTGGTTCCATTATCTCAAGCAACGATTGGATGGTTTTGAGTCGATTTGACCCCGTCGACTCAGCAGGTTACTTTTGTGAACATAGTTTTATTGGTTCAGAAAGCAAAGCAATTTTATTAATAAAAGTTGGGCAAGTTTTGCCTATTTACAATGCCTTCGGTATTCCGGGATGACTTATTTGTGGGAAATAGGAAATACATGAGATAGTCTTAGATAAAGTAATGACGCAGCAATTCACTATTCCAAGCTCAAGGAATTCGGCATCTATCAACGGTTGTTAGCTTGAATGTGTCATCCTCTAGCTTCTGGCTGATCACATAGGACCCTTCCCAGTTTGGTCCGAATGTTCCTAGTATAGGGTAGACCCATTTGAGGACAAGGCCTCCTACTTCAAAAGTACTGTTACGGACTTTGGAATTGAAATATCATGCGACCCTTTTCTGGTGAGCAGCAGTCCTTAACTCGGCTTCTTCCCTCTTCTCATCGACCATATCGAGCGACTCGAGTAGGAGCTGCTCATTTTCCCTATGATTGAAGTTTTGCCTTCGATGAGAGGGGACTTCTAGCTCGACTGGGATCATTGCTTCTGAACCATATGCCAAGGTGAATCGAGAGTGCCCGGTTGAAGATTTGTGTGTTGTCCTGTAAGCCCATAGCGCGAGTAGAAGTTCGTCAACCCAATTTCCTTTAGCTTTAGTTAGCCGCTTTTTGATGGTGGACTTGATGATCTTATTCACTACTTCCACTTTCCCGTTTGCCTACGGATGTGCAAAGCGGAAATGCTTTTCTCGATTCGAAAGCGTTTGCAAAAGTCTTTGAACTCAGCGCTTTCGAATTGAGTCCCGTTGTCCATGATGATTTTTTGTGGCACTCCAAACCTACAAATAATGTTTTTAGTGACAAAATTAATAACTTTCTTTGTGGTAATAGTGGCCAACGGTTCCGCTTCGGCCCATTTGGTGAAATAGTCAACAACAACGATAACATATTTGTCTCTTCCTTTAGCCATTGGAAATACTCTAATCAGATCGATTCCCCAGATCGCGAATGGCCATGAGCTGACCATCTGTGTCAGCTCTATCGAAGGAGTTCTTTTGATCTTGCTGAATCTTTGGCATTGGTCACACGTCTGACATAAGCTGCCGCATCGCGGTTAACTTTTGGCCAAAAATACCTATATCGGAGAACTTTCTTTGCAAGGGTTTGCCCCCCCAGTGTGATCTCCGTAGTCGCCTTCATGAAGTTCCCTGAGGATTCTTCTGGCTTCGTCGTTGGTCACACACCTAAGCAAGGGGTAGAGAATCCCTTTTGGTAGAGCATCCCATCCTGTACTATAAACCGTGTTTCCTTTTGAAGGAGGTTTTTTCGTTGATTCTTGTCTCCGAGGAACAATACTCTGAGCAGGTAGTCCTTGATCAGTGTCATCCACATTTTTGGTTCTTCGGTTGTTTCAAAAATCCAATTGATATCCATCTCGCTTGTGCTTGGAGTGATCGGAGTTCCAACTAGGTCTAGCCCTAATGACTAAGCTTCTCCAGAGCTGGCCAGTTTGGCTAGATAATCCACCTTCGTGTTTTGTCCCCTCGGGATATGAGTTAGGGTGTAATGTTTGATGTCATTTAGCAGTTCCTGCACTTTAAATAGATATGGGGTTAGGTTCTCTTCCCGAGCTTGGTATTCGCCTTTCACTTGGCAAATGACTACCTGAGAGTCGCTATGGATGTGTATGGACTTTATCCCGAGTTCCTTCACAACTTTCAGCCCGACTATTAATGCTTCGTATTCCATTTCGTTATTTGTTGTAGGGAATTCTAAGCGTAAGGCATAGCAAATGGATCGTCCTTCGGGAGTTTCGAGCACTACTCCTGCCCCCAAGCAGAAGTTGTTAGATGCACAATCGACGAACAACTTCCAACGTATCTCCACTTTCAGAAATTTCTTCTTCGTTATCTCGTATTGTAAACTCGGAAATGAAGTCTGCTAGCCCTACCTATTGATCTCCCTTCGAGGGTGGTAAGTGATTTTATATCGACTCAATTCGATGTTCCATTTGATAAGTCGTCCCGAGGTCTCGGGGAGGTACAACACTTGCTTCAAGGGTTGATCTATTAGTACATTGATCGGGTGTGCCTAGAAGTATGTTCTTAACTTTCTAGATGCGATCAAGAGGCAATATGCTAGTTTTTCTAATTTCAGATAGTTCTTCTTGGCTCTAGTAACTCGTTTACCGATATAATATATGGGTCGCTGGACCTTAGCTTCTTCTCATATGAGCGCAATACTTAATGCATAGGGCGAGACTACTAAGTTGGTGTACAAGTCTTCTTTGTCTACCGACTTGGATAGGATTGGCGGGGTTTCCATATGTTGCAGCAGCTTTATGAATGCAGTTTGACAAGCGTGATTCCATTCGAAGTTCTTCTTTCCCTTCTTTTGCGCATCAAAGCACGGTATACATTTGTCGGTTGCTTTTGAGATGAACCGGCTTAGTGCTGCAACTTTTCCATTCAAGCTTTGTAACTACTTCTTGTTCCTTGGGGACTCGACTCCCCGTAAAGCGGTAATTTGTTCGAGATTTGCTTCGATGCTTCTGATGCTTACAATGAATCCTAAGAATTTTCCAAAGGCTACCCCGAAGTTACATTTAAGTGGATTGAGTTTCATTCCATATTTGCGGAGTATTTCAAACATTTCGATGAGGTTGTCCAAGTGATTTACGGCTATGCGTGATTTACCTAACATATCATCTACATAGACTTCCATAGTTTTCCCAATATGATGCTTGAATATGGTGTTCACTAGTTGTTGGTAGGTGGCCCTAGCATTCTTTAAGCCAAATGGCACCACTTTGTTGCAATATAATCCCAGGTCAGTAATGAAACTAGTGTTTTTCTGGTCAGGTTCATGCATCATGATCTGGTTGTATCCTGAGTAAGCGTCCATAAATGATAGCAAATCATGTCCAGCTGTCCCATCCACAAGCTGATCGATTCTAGGTAGAGGAAAGCTGTATTTTAGGCAAGCTTTGTTCAGGTCCGAGTAGTCAATACAAGTTTGCCATTTCCCATTGGACTTCTTAACCAAGACCGGGTTAGATACCCATTCGAGGTAGGTTGCATCATGGATAAAACCATTCGCCATCAGCTTATCCACTTCTTCTCTTAGCGCTTTAGACCGTTTGGGTCCCAGGCTATGCTTCTTCTACTTCGCTGGTGCATACTTGGGATCAATGTTAAGTGCATGGCATGCGATCTCTGGTGAAACCCCGCACATATCGGAATGTGTCCAAGCGAATACGTCCAGGTGGGCACGAAGAAAATTGATGAGCTCCAATCGCATCTTATTTCCAAGATGTGATCCAATTTTCAGGACCTATGTTGGATCATCCATATCGACTAGGACAGACACCGTTAATTCTGCTGGTGCTGCCCGTTCCTCCCCTAAACTCTTCTTTCTAGGGTCCAAAGCCTTGTTGAATCAGCTATGGTCCCCAAGCCAGGGGCGGCTCTATAGTTGTTATTCAGTGGGTTCATAAATGTAGAGAGTTCTCCCCCACATTCTTCCATTTTTCTTTTCTTTTAACTCGCGTAGTTCGGCGATATAGCATTCTCTAGCGGCACTTTGGTCTCCATTGATCACCCTGACTCCATTCTCTGTTGGAAATTTCATGCTTAGACACCACTAAGCTAAGGCAATCCTGAAATCTGTTAAAGCGGGCCATCCCAAGACAGCATTGTAGGCAGATATTTCATCTACAATCACAAAGGTCTGGAAAAGGTCAACTCTTCGGTCTCCTTCCCCAAGTTCTACGTGAAAATCAACTATTCTGACAGGTTGCCTTGGTTTGTCGGTGAATCCCTGGATCTTGGTTCGGCAAGCGGATACGTCTTTCATACTGATCTTCATCTGATCAAATGTGTGTTTGAAGAGGATATTCACCGAGCTGCCACTATCCACCAATACTTATCGAACCATGGCTGGTCTAATGCCTACTATCATGACCATGGGGTCGAGGGTCGAAGCTTCTACTCCTTGAGGGTCTCGATTCCAAAATACTATGTCATCATTTAGGGTTCTCTGCTGCTTGGCATGTGTTCCATCTTCGATCGTGAAGCACGAATCTTTCAGAGCATGTCTTAGTAAGCTTACATATCGCTCCATTTCTCCCCAATTCTTTTGTGCGAGATAAGGTCCTCCGGATATTGTTTTGATGATGAGTCTTTGATCGGTCCGCCTAGATCCCTCTTCGCTAGTTCCAACTTGGTTTCCCCAGTCTCCAAGAGCTTAGGGTGCTGCAGGCTGGTCAGGATTTTTTGGTTTCCTCACATACTACTGGAGCTTGTTTTCCCAAATCAACTCTTCAATCAGGTTCTTCAAATGGCGACACTCATTCATGTTGTGACCATGTGTTTCATGGAAGCGGCAGTATTTCCCGTAACACTTTTGTTGTTTAGTTGCTTCCTTTTTAGGCAGCTTCTTGTACTCTTCCATCCCTTGTGTCGTAAGGTAGATATTTTCCGGAGTATCGTTGAGTAGGGTGTAGTCTTTGGGCATCAGGCCTTTAAGTTGCTTGTTAACTCCATTTTTCTTGTTGGAATTCTGGTTCTTCCTTTTTGGTTCCCATCCTTCCCCGCGTATCCTACTGCGGCCCCGGAGGCATTTGAGTCTTGGTTAGCTGCCATACCATTCTGGCCAATGTTGGTTGGTTGTAGGTCAGCTGGTTTTCCTTCCAGCTCCTCTGCCTCTTCCAATATCAAGTACTGACTTTCCTTTCAGTTAAAGTCCTTCCTACTGGTAGGTTATTTCATTTTGATCTGTTTTCCGCATTTAAAGTCGGGAAGGATAGCGCGGACCAGGCCATGAAGACCATATCTTCATTTGGGTTACTTATTTCAGCCACCGCGGTGTTGAAACGACTCATGAAGGATTTCAAAGATTCATTTCGCCCGTGGAATAGGCCAGATAAGGACATCACACCTTTTGGTTATGCCATGTGAAACCTAAATTGATCAAGGGATTTTGTTGCTAATTCATTGGAATTGGAGATGGATCTTGGTGGAAGCTTAGTGAACCACATGGAAGTGATCCCCTCTAGGAAGATTGGAAAACATCTACATCGAACAACATTTGAAGCATTTGCTTCGTCCATGTACCAACTGTACTTGTACAAGTGAGGTTTCGGGTCTCCAGTTCCATCGTAAGTTGGAATAGTCGGTATAGTGAACTTTTTAGGGTACCATTTATTCAGAATGTCATTAGTGAAGGGAGTCCAGCATGGAGCGGATCCCCATTCATCATCTCTTTTATCCTTACTTTCATCCAATAGGCGCTTGATCATGTCCGTGATATATGCCTCAGATGTCCGATAATCCGTGGATTGACTGTCAGAGACTATACCAAGTGTTTGATTTTGCAAACAATCTTGGTAAGCGACTTGAAGCCTAGGCTCTCCTATCTTTGAGAGAGCCACTCCCTCGGAGTTCCATTGGCTTGCGGTTGGTCGGGTAGGGGCAGTTTGGATCTCCCTGCCGCTATTAAGTGCATTAGTGTTTCCTTCCAACTTGTCATCGTCAAGTTTCTCATCATCTTCTGAGTCGGAGAGATCCACAATTATTTCTTCCCGTGGGGTTTTCGCCCCTAGATTCAAGTTCATAGCTGGTTGCTTTGTAGTTGGTGGAGTGCTTATGATGAGACGCCCCACCTCTATACTCACACTAGCCAAGGACACTACGGGGTAATGCCGTTGACTAGCACAAAGAATAAGGCTGTTGAGGAGCGACCATTTGTGTAATTGCTTTGTGCGAGTACCGATATGTCAGATAGAATGTCTTGCATTTCGTTTTAAGAGGAAATCCGACATATCAAATACAAACTCAAAGCTACCACACAGTGGCTATGTGGCCTTCGGAAACAAATATAGAAATAAGCATAACACAAATCAGTCACAGATATTCATATCACAAAGGAGGAAACATATATGAATATAACACATAGAAATGTACATCAAAGTAGGGTCATACAAGATCCACTACATCACAAAAGAATAGGTACAAGTGCTAGACAAAAGAATAAGTATACATCAAGGAGTCTCTATCTCGAATGTATAAAAGCAAAAACTACTAATCTAAAGTAGTTAGCCAAAAAAATCAGATGACGGTCCCTGATAAGAAGTCAAGTAGAAACACCTGAAATACCTCGGTTTGACCCGAGTATTATTTAAGAAGAAAATAATAAACGGATCAGTCTACTAGCTATATATATCAGATAAAATGAGATAGGATAAGAGATATGACAAAAATGTATGATAACAATAATGCCATAATGTGACAAGTATACATCAGATAACAACAAAAATCATACAATATCTCAAATATTCTCAAACACTAAAAAGAATGTCATGTTCTTTAAATTATTCACCAAAACACAAATATTGACAAAACATATCAATGCCAATCGCAAAAATCGGTGAAACACAAATTCTAGAAATCATCAACTAGAAATCCAGAAATCACAAAAAGAGGAAGGCCTATCACAAATGGGAGCATGAAAACTCACCAACACGTGTATCACAAATGGGTCGCTATCCCATGGTCGCTAACCACAGAGTCGGTGCAACGACGTAGTGCAATAACGGTACGCCCGATGAACCTGAAACTCAAATATTTCGGAACAACGACGTAGTGCAATAACGGTACGCCCGATGAACCGAACTCCATAAAACCCATAGGTCGCTATCCTATAAAAATGAGACGAAGCTCCACAAAACTGGGTACAGTCCCCCCACATGGACAGAGAGACATCACATATCTCTAGTATAAACCATAAAATGATCACCATTGATCAATAAGAAGTGTCAATTACACCAAGCTAGTAAATAAATGAGTTTAGCTTCATGTCCCATAACCACTGGCTTAACTAAAATATTTACGAACAGATTGTAGATATCCACTCAAAAATTGTCACGAGAGTTCAATCGAACAAGTCTAAGAATTAACCGACGAAGTAAACGCAAGCGTTTCATACCACTTGTTTTGCTAAGCCGTTTAATTAGATTTCTCATACGAATGAGGTAAAGGTTTGTATATACTAATAGATTGGAAAACGGATTTTAAAAACGAGTTTTGTATTAAAAATTGTATTGAAATCATCTTTGTGAAAGTGTTTGAATATTTACTACTAGTATAGAAACCTTTGTATTTTTAAAAGTGACAAATCACATAAAACGATTGTAGAACCAATCGATCAACCAAAAATTCACATTCGACGATGTGAATCAAAACCATAAAAATCGATATCAAATCCATCAAATGGATATTCCCAAAAATCCAAAGAAAGAAGTCATCAAAGTCAATAATAAGTGATAACAACTAACCAAATCGACAAAAATCGATAAAAATTGGAAATCCACTCAAAAAACAGCCAAAACAGGCAAAATGAATAGTTCTAGACGTCTGGTTGAAAATCCAGACGTCTGGATTTAGGTTCTGGAAATTTTCAGAAACCTACCAGACGTTTGAAAGGTTGTATCAGACGTCTTAAAGGGTGTACCGGACATCTGAAAGGTTGTATCAGACGTCTGGCAAGTTGTATTAGACGTCTGAAAGGGTGTAGCAAACGTCTGATAGGTTGTATCAGACGTTTGATTCTATTCTCTGCTTTTTTCTACAATTGTCAAAATTTTCTCTTCTCCAGGGTCTATAACCAGACGTTTGGACTTGACCAACCAGACGTCTGGTCACCTGGTCTGGGCAACAATTTGCCTAGGCCATGATGGCCAAAACGATTCGGGAGCGATCGGACGAGCAACGACGACTAGAGATTTATGCCAAGCGACAACCCAGCCTTATAGGCTCTTCGATATGCCCCAAATGACACGTCCAAATATCCAAGATAGGATCTTTAAAGATTTTGACTTCAAAACACCAAAATTTGGAAAATTCACCAAATCAATTCAAATCAAAAGCAAATGAACATGAATAGATGTTACGACTTCATACCTAACAACAATGAAAGTTATAGACGTAGATGTGAGTTCAAAAACTCACCTTTAAACCCAAAAACAACGAATGAGAAGCTTTTAAAACAAAGGAAAGATCAACCACTCTTCAACTTCAACTCTAGAAGCTCCAATCTAAGATCATAAGCAAATATTTCCTAAGTTAGGTTATAGGAAATTTTTGAAATTGGAGAGAGATTGAGATGGAGAAGACGAAGAGGATGCTTACCTAAGCTTCTCTTTGATTTCTAGAACTTGAATCTTGAATTTCCTAATAATCTAGGGTTTAGGAATTTTAATTTCCCATTCTTTCCCCCATTTTTCTTTAGCTTGAAAGTGTTAGGAAATGGAATGAATGAATGAAGAGGAGTGGGGTGGAGTTAGGGTATTATGTTGGGTTAGTGGGCTGAAACCCAAATCCAAAGCCCAAAATAGAAAAATAGCAAAATTCCACTCAAATCCAATCATATCGATGTTTATACTCAAAAAAGTTGTAAACGCCATTTTGTACTCAATGGAAGTGGTCTCGAGTCCCAATTCGACCATTTACAAAAAGTCAGGTTTTGGACTTTTAAATTCAACTTAACGATGCTATATTTAAATTAATCATTTAAATATATAATCGTAAAATATGCAGGTTGTTACAGACTCCCCTTCTTAAAGAAATTGTGCCCTCGCAATACTTAAGAAGAAAATAAAAAGTAACAACCATACTAAGGCATAACAACACAAAAGAAGAAATTTTGAAATGAGAAGTTCACCTTAAGGAGCATGAGAGAGTAAGTCCAGATGTGTTCGCTCGATGAATTCTCTGGATTCCCAAGAGCAATCCTTAGGATTTGAGGACCATTGAACTTTCACAAGCGGAACATCTTTATTACGAAGGCATTTATTCTCCGTAGCAATGATGCGAATAGGATGTTGCTCATAAGTCAAATTAGGCGAAACTTCAATTTCTTCAATAACACCGGGCTCAAGAATAAGATCAGAATCTCTAAGGCATTTCCGTAGTTGAGAAATGTGAAAAACGTCATGAATAGCAGAAAATTGAGCCGGCAATAAAAGGCGATAAGCCACGGAACCAACGCGTTCGGTGATGGAAAATGGACTAATATATCGAGGTGCTAACTTTCCCGATCGACTGAAACACACAACACCTTTCATAGGTGAAACACGAATAAATACCAAATCTCCCACAGAAAATTCTAATTTCCTTCTTTGATTATTGGCATAGGATTTTTGTCTACTTTGAGCTTCTTTCATCCTATGACGAATAAGGTCAATCTTTTCTATGGCATCACGAATAAAATCGAGACCTAAAACCAGCTTCTCACCGGCTTCAAGCCAACACAAAGGAGATCAGCATGACCTTTCGTATAGTGCCTCAAAAGGAGCCATACCAATACTAGATTGGAAGCTATATATTATAGGAAAACTCAACAAGAGAAATATGATCTTCCCAACTTCCACCAAAATCAAGAACACATGCACGAAGAAGATCTTCAAGAGTTTGATTCACACGCTCGGTTTGTCCATCAGACTGAGGATGGTAAGCGGTGCTAAAATTAAGCTTTGTTCCCAAAGATTTTTGAAGACTCTTCCAAAATCCACTAGTAAATAATGGATCACGGTCGCTAACAATAGAAGTAGGAACTCCATGCAATTTAACAATTTCTTTGACATAGAGTTTAGCCAAAAGAGGTATGGTCCGATTGGACCGAACGGGAAGAAAATGGGCGGATTTTGTAAGTCTATCTACTATCACCCTTAGGCTATCATGACCCGAACGAGAACGAGGAAGACTGTCAATAAAGTCCATGGAGACTTGATCCCACTTCCAAACGGGAATGTCCAAAGGTTGCAATAACCCACCGGGCCTTTGATGCTCCGCCTTTATGAGTTGGCAAGTCATGCAACGCTTAATAAAGTTAGCAATATCAGATTTCATTCCATCCCAATAATAAAGTTGTTTCATGTCCACGTACATTTTAATACTACCGGGATGAATGGTAAATTTAGAATGATGATAATCTTCTAAAATGTCTTTACGAAGATCACTAATATTTGGCACGATAAGTCTACCAAATTTTCGAATACCGCCACGAGCATCAATATCAAAGTCTTTCAAACCTTCAATATCAATTTTATCCCTACAACTTTGGCTAAGAAGAACCAATTCGGGATCTTGCTTTTGAGCTTCAAGGATGCGGTCCAAAAGAGAAGGATGAGCCTCAAGAGGCTACATAAAACAAGATATGAACATGAATTGGATTCACGATCTCGAATCTCACAAGTGGATAAAGTCTCGAGATCATTCCATTCAGATATCATCATGGAAACAACCGTTTGTTGCTTACGACTAAGGGCATCGGCAACACGATTTCCCTTTTCGGGAGTATAGAGAATACCAAGATCATAAGATGCAAGGAACTCGAGCCAACGTTGTTAACGCATATTAAGTACATTTTGAGAAAATAAATACTTCAAAGATTTATGATCGGTGTAGAGAACATATTTATCTTCCAAAAGATAATGACGCTAAATTCTAAGGGCGAAAACAATAGTTGGGAGCTCTAAATCATGAGTGGCATATCTAGCCTCGGCAGGCTTTAATTCCCTAGAAGCATAAGCGATAACACGTTCCCTTTGCATGAGAATGGCACCCAAACCAATACGACTAGCATCGGTATAAACAATAAAGTCTTGGTTCCCTTCGGGAATCACAAGAATATGAGCATCGGAAAGTTCTTTTAATTTTTAAAAAGCCGTTTCACATTTGTCTGACCAAATGTATTTAACTCCCTTCTTTGTCAAACTAGTAAGAGGCATGGAAATTTTAGAAAAGTCTTTTATGAAACGACGGTAATAGCCCACCAATCCAAGAAAACTACGGATTTCTGTCACACTCTCCGATCTCTTCCAATTTTGAATCGCTTCAATCTTTGAAGGATCCACGGAAATTCCGGATTCAGAAATAATCTGCCCTAAAAATTTCACACGAGATTGCCAAAAGTGGCATTTAGAAAATTTTGCTTTCAATTGGTTGCTCCTAAGAGTTTCCAACATAATCTGAAGATGTTTTTCATGCTCTTCCTCGGTTTTAGAATAAATAAGAATATCATCGATAAAGATGAGAACAAATCGATCGAGGAAGTCTTTAAAAACTCGATTCATAAGGTCAACGAAATAAGCTGGAGCATTCGTCAAACCAAATGGCATAACAAACCATTCATAAGATCCATAACGAGTACAGAACGATGTCAAAAGAATGTTATCCTCTACAATACGGAGCTGATGAAAACCGATTGCTAAGTCTAACCGTGAAAAGACTCTAGCACCACTAAGGTGATCGAATAACTCATCAATTCGAGGTAAGGGATATTTATTCTTGATGGTGAGATCATTAAGCTTGCGGTAGTCAACGCAAAGCCTAAGTGTACCATCAGATTTCTTCACAAAAATAGCCGAAGCTCCCCATGGAGAGGAACTAGATCGAATAAACTGTTTTCCTTTCAATTTAGATAATTGTTTACGCATCTCCTCATTTTCCTTATTGGACATATGATAAGGAGGACGAGTAATAGGTAGAGCTCCAGGGATTAGATTAATTCTGAACTCAATTGCTCGCATAGGTGGTAATCCTAAACGGGCTCAAATAGGTCGGGAAATTCACAAATAATGTGAATGAGGGAAATGACATCTTCCTCATCATCATTATCGTCATCATGAGGATTTAGAGAATATAAGGATGCTACCGAATTGGAATCTGAATCTTTAAGAACAAGAGACATCTGCTTAACAGATTGAGGATGTCAAAGGTATATAGTCCGCTTAGGACATATGATATGGGCTTCATAACGGTTAAGCCAATCCATCCCCAAAATCATTCTGAAACCTAGGTAACACATAACATGCAAATCGGGTCGGAAAGCATAATCACATAAAATAATTTCGACATCTTTACAAAGTAAACTGAGTGTTGCGGATCCACCAACCGGATTCGCAATTCTCAATGAAGTCATCAAGCCAATAGCATTCAAAGACAAAGCATCAACAAGTTCTTTTGATATAAAATAGTGAGATGCTCCCGTATCAAAAAGAACTCGAATAGGAAGATAACGAAATATAATAATGCCATCAAGGATAGAATGAGAAATACCTTGACCGAGAGAAGGGTTACTAGGGGCTTGCACAACATTTAGCTTTCCCTCTTTCTTGTTTGGAAGTTTGGGGCATGAAGATAAAAGATGACCCGAACTTTTGCAATAACGACAAAAAAGAGGTTTTGGGAACCTATTTGCATAATGGTCCTTAGAACCACAATTGTAGCATTGCCCACGACTAGAGGTAGGAGTCTTTGCTACCGAAGTTGCTTGCTTGCCTTTCTTGTTGGGATTAGGCTTGAACTTAATAGGCCTCTTCTTGTTGTTGTTGAAGTTCTGTTTGGCACTCACAACTTCAACATCACTTTCTTTATCGGCTTCTTCAAGTCGAAGAGCGATATCAACAAGTTGATCAAAAGAAACTTCTAGTTTCAGGAGTAAAGGCTTTTTGAGGTTCTTATTCAACCCATAGACAAACCTCTGATTTTTCTTCAATGGGGTATTAATATACTCGACCCCATATTTAGAAAGAGATTCAAAAGATGCGACATAGTCGGTCACAGAAGATTCACCTTGAACACGGTCGATAAAGCGTCGAGCTAAAGATACTTTTTCAGCTTCCAGCACAAACTTTAACTCGAACCTTTCTCGGAATTGCTCCCAAGTAAGATCCGCTTTAATAATTTCAGAAATCAAAAGCTCATACCAATCTGATGCTCTCTCCTGGAGCATGCTAGAAGCCACTTGGACTCGATGTAGATCAATAAGATTCATGCGGGAAAAGATGCGATCGCATGCTCTAAGCCAAGCTTGGACTTCTATAATGCTTTCGGAACCCTTGAAAGGCCTTCCACCCAAGTTGGTGTAATCACTGCACAAGCGTGCAAACCCAGATTTAGCATGAGTAGGCTATGGAATGGGTCCGACAGCTTGAGCATTCTTCACAAGATCTAAGAGCTGCTGGGTAGACATAAATACTCCATCCTGAGGAGTTGCACTAGATTGACCGGTGCTGGGACTGCCAGATCTAACCATCTCTTCTTCTTTAAGAAACAAAGAAAGAAGAGAAAAAAGGTTATTCTCAGAATGAATATCAAACAAACTTGATTGATAAAACAAGGCATCATAACAGAAAATAGGATAGAATGGGTCCTAAGACTCGGATAAGTCCTAAGGCACGATTCCTAAGAGAGACTTAGGACAATGATCCTTGCTAGATTATTCTACATTGTTCCGAAGTTTGGCTTCGATACCAAGCTGTGATGCCCCACCTCTATACTCACACTAGCCAAGGACACTATGGGGTAATGCCATCGACTAGCATGAAGAATAAGGCTATTGAGGAGCGACCATCTGTGTAATTCCTTTATGCGAGTATCGATATGTCAGATAGAATGACTTGCATTTCATTTCAAGAGGAAATCCGACATATAAAATACAAATTCAAAGCTACCACACAGTGGCTATGTGGCCTTCGGAAACAAATATAGAAATAAGCATAACACAAATCAGTCACAGATATTCATATCACAAAGGAGAAAACACATATGAATATAACACATAGAAATGTACATCAAAGTAGGGTCATACAAGAACCACTACATCACAAAAGAATAGGTACAAGTGCTAGAAAAAAGAATAAGTATACATCAAGGAGTCTCTATCTCGAATGTATAAAAGCAAAAACTACTAATCTAAAGTAGTTAGCCAAAAAAATCAGATGATGGTCCCTGATAGGAAGTCAAGTAGAAACACCTGAAATACCTCAGTCTGACCCGAGTATTATTTAAGAAGAAAATAATAAACGGATCACTCTAGCTATAAATATTAGATAAAATGAGATAGGATAAGAGATATGACAAAAATGTATGATAACAATAATGTCATACTATGACAAGTATACATCAGATAACAACAAAAATCATACAATTTCTCAAATATTCTCAAACACAAAAAAGAATGTCATATTCTTTAAATTATTCACCAAAACACAAATATTGACAAAACATATCAATGCCAATCGCAAAAATCGGTGAAACACAAATTCTAGAAATCATCAACTAGAAATCCAAAAATCACAAAAAGGTGAAGGCCTATCACAAACGGGAGCATGAAAACTCACCAACACGTGTATCACAAATGGGTCGCTATCCCATGGTCGCTAACCACAGAGCCGGTGCAACGGCGTAGTGCAATAACAGTACGCCCGAGGAACCTGAAACTCAAATTAGTTGGAACAACGACGTAGAGCAATAACGGTACGCCCGATGAACCTAAAACTCAAATATTTCGGAACAACAACGTAGTGCAATAACGGTACGCCCGATGAACCTGAAACTCAAATAATTTGGAACAACGACGTAGTGCAATAACTGTACGCCCGATGAACCGAACTCCATAAAACCCATAGGTCGCTAACCTATAAAAATGAGATGAAGCTCCACAAAACTGGGTACAGTCCCCCACGTGGACAAAGAGACATCGCATACCGCTAGTCTAAACCATACAATGATCACCATTGATCAATAAGAAGTGTCAATTACACTAAGCTAGTAAATAAATGAGTTTAGCTTCATGTCCAATAACCACTGGCTTAACTTAAATATTTACGAACAGATTGTAGATATCCACTCAAAAATTGTCACGAGAGTTCAATCGAACAAGTCCAAGAATTAACCGACGAAGTAAACGGAAGTGTTTCGTACCACTTGTTTTGCTAAGATGTTTAATTAGATTTCTCATACGAATGAGGTAAAGGTTTGTATATACTAATAGATTGGAAAACGGATTTTAAAAACGAGTTTTGTATTAAAAATGGTATTGAAATCATCTTTGTGAACGCGTTTGAATATTTGCTACTAGTATAGAAACCTTTGTATTTTTAAAAGTGACAAATCACAAAAAACGATTGTAGAAACAATCGATCAACCAAAAAATCACATTCGATGACGTGAATCAAAACCATAAAAATCGATATCAAATCCATCAAATAGATATTCCCAAAAATCCAAAGAAAGAAGTCATCAAAGTTAATAATAAGTGATAACAACTAACCGGATTGACAAAAATCGATAAAAATTGGAAATCCACTCAAAAAACAGCCAAAACAGGCAAAACGAACAGTTCCAAACGTCTGGTTGAAAATCCAGACGTCTGGTTGAAAATCCAGACGTCTGGATTTAGGTTCTAGAAATTTTCAGAAACCTACTAGACGTCTGAAAGGTTGTACCAGACGTCTGAAAGGGTGTACATTGAAAGGTTGTATCAGACGTTTGAAAGGTTGTATCAGACGTCTGAAAGGGTGTACCAGACGTCTGATAGGTTGTATCAAACTTCTGATTCTGTTCTCTGCTTTTTTCTGCAATTGTCAAATTTTTCTCTTCTCCAGGGTCTATAACCAGATGTATGGACTTGACCAACCAGACGTCTGGTCACCTGGTATGGGCAACAATTTGCCTAGGCCATGATGGCCAAAACGATTCGGGAGCGATCGGACGAGAAACGAAGACTAGGGATTTATGCCAAGTGACAACCCAGCCTTATAGGCTCTTCGATACACCTCGAATGACACGTCCAAATATCCAAGATAGGATCTTTAAAGATTTTGACTTCAAAACACCAAAATTTGGAAAATTCACCAAATCAATTCAAATCAAAAGCAAATGAACATGAATAGATGTTAGGACTTCATACCTAACAACAATGAAAGTTATAGACGTAGATGTGAGTTCAAAAACTCACCTTTAAACCCAAAAACAACGAATGAGAAGCTTTTAAAACAAAGGAAAGATCAACCACTCTTCAACTTCAACTCTAAAAGCTCCAATCTAAGATCATAAGCAAATATTTCCTAAGTTAGGTTATAGGAAATTTCTGAAATTGGAGAGAGATTGAGATGGAGAAGAAGAAGAGGATGCTTACCTAAGCTTCTTTTTGATTTCTAGAACTTGAATCTTGAATTTCCTAATAATCTAGGGTTTAGGAATTTTAATTTCCCATTCTTTCCCCCATTTTTCTTTAGCTTGAAAGTGTTAGGAAATGGAATGAATGAATGAAGAGGAGTGGGGTGGAGTTAGGGTATTATGTTGGGTTAGTGGGCTGAAACCCAAACCTAAAGCCCAAAATAGAAAAATAGAAAAATTCCACTCAACTCCAATCATATCGATGTTTATACTCAAAAAAGTTGTAAACACCATTTTAGACTCAATGGAAGTGGTCTCAAGTCCCAATTCGACCGTTTACAAAAAGTCATGTTTTGGACTTTTAAATTCAACTTAACGATGTTATATTTAAATAAATCATTTAAATATATAATCGTAAAATATGTGGGTTGCTACATATGTTTCCTTCTATAGTGATTCCTACGGCTTTACCTACTACTCCTTTTTGCTGCTGCTTTTTGTTTCTCCTGTTTAGGCCAGAAACGGAAGAGTTTTCCTGCTCCGTGGCAGCCGCGGGCTGTGGCATGGTTCTTGGAGCAGCAAATGATAGCAAGGTCACGAGGGCATTTAATTTTTCCATAAGATCTTTTTGGATGTTCTCCATATTTTGATTAATTTCATCAACCATCTTATTTAGTTCATCTCTAGTGACAACTTCATGTTGGATAGAAGATCCCAGCACCTGATCTCCTGTGTTGGCTCTAGAATTTTCTCTGGTTAATGGATTATCGACGCCGTTGACTTCAACTTACTGAGGGTTGGTTTCTTCTCCAGCTACTACAGCTCCTATGGATCTTCAGGAAACAGTTCTCTTTCTTCCCGGTGCCATTGACTATCAGCGGTAAAACTTCTAAGTAGAGATTGAGGATCTAACTTCTGGACCTGCCTGATCCAAATTAGATAGCTAGATCTGAGCCTGAGTTGGGTTCTTAGTGAAAGCACCAAAATGTTAACCCAAAAAATGGATTAACACCTTGGATTGAGCATGAAAGCACTAGCCTTGTTTATCAAGGCGAAATAAAATAGAAAAAGCAATAGTAAATCGCAGAAAAAGTAGAGAGACAAGAGATTTTTATAGTGGTTCGGCTGTTAATGAAGCCTACTACACTTTATAACGTTTATTGATCAACTGTTGTTACAAGAGAGTTTGGATTACAATATGATTCTTCTTCTTTAAGTTAGATCAAGCCACCATCGTTTGAAACAAAAGGAGGATCTCAATTGTCTCTTAATGGTTGTTGTGTGGGAGGGGAAGAGTGAAGAAAAAATAGCAGAGCTTCAGCAGATATCAGGTTCGGAACCCCCTTTCTGTTGAAGGTAGGATGATATTTATAGGATTTAGAGTGCACTTGGGCCAGAACCATTGCACTAGAAGCCTATTGTCATCCATAAGAAGAAGCATAAAAAGTTCGGGTGATTTTGAGCTAACTTTTTGGATCGGTACCGATCTAATCGGATCGGATTAGTATCGATCCAAAGACTTATGCAAATTTGAACAACTTCTATCTAGTTGACTTCGCTACTTGCTTATGAGGCTCTCCATGTAATTTCTTAGCTTGTTGACTTGTTTTGATGATGGTTCACCTATCGGTTTGACTGAACTGTGACATGAATCCGATAAGTCTTTACTTCCCGAACCCGGATGCTTGGATTGTTACCAAACTTGGTAGATGAGCTTAGTAGAGAGGTAGAACATAATGCAAGTAGTTTGGAGGAACCAAAAGCAAATATTTTGGATCTGTACCGATCCAATTAGAGCGGATCGGTACCGATCCAAAGTGTTGGCGTATTTTTGAGTCAAACATCCATGGTTCCTTTGTCTTGTACTTTTAGGCCTTCCGGTCAAGTTTCGAGTCGTTATGGGTTAATCTGAATGTTCCAACTCTCATTGAATTCTACTAGGTTAAAAACCTGGTTAACACTAGTCTTCTTGTTTGGAGTTGTTCAGGTGTTCATGTCCATTTGGAATGGATCGGATTCACTCATGTATGCAAGTTCTTAGGATAGGATGCTGAAGTTTGCACTCAAGTTAGTGAAGCCAAAATGCATGATCCCTCTGTCAAAGCAAAAATGGTTGATCCCTCTGTCAAAGCCAAAATGGCCGATCCCTCTCTCAAAGCCAAAATGGTCGATCCCTCTCTCAAAGCCAAAATGGTCGATCCTTCCATGGTCGATCCCTTCCTGGTTGATCCCTTCGTGGTTGATCCCACTATACCCATTTAACGACCTATCCCTAAGCCAATACCGATCGGTTAAAGGGGATCGATGACTAAATAAAATGTGAAGAAGGAAGGGATCGGTTCATTTAAAAAAAGAGAAAAAACGAAAAAAAAACCCGTGCCGTAGCGCAGTGCCCCTGCATTATGGATTCGAAATTCAACTTAAAGACGATGCATTCTATCCACTTCCTTTACATCCGGTGACTGACCGAGGCATAGGGGATCAAGCGGCAGCTGTTGAATTGTGGCCAAGGAATGGACAAGGAACTTCTACTAAAATGGTACTCTCAAAGGCTGGAGAACCAAGGTGATATGATACGAACTGGGATCGGTTATCGGATCAGACTTCCAGGGTAGATTACGACTGTTCTCAGTTGACCAACTTATGAATGTCTGATTTGGCAGCTATGGTACGACGGCTTGTGTGACGACCGACCTACGCTGCTTATTATGCCATCTCAAAGTATTGCTATCTATCATCAAAGTCATCACTTACCATTGTGGAACCTCCATTCGTCAAAAACCATCAAAAATCATCGAAACATTTGTCGAAAAACTCCCTTCAAGGCTTACCCGAAGGTGAACTCGGGTAATCACCCATTCGACCCGAAGCAAACCTAGAAAATTTTGGCCCAAGATCAAACTCGGGTAAAACCAAGATTTTCTCCTATCAAACACTAATATGACTCCAAGCACAATTCGTCGCCAACCCAACACTTCAAATTTAGTGACTCCAAGCGAACCAGGGACTGACTCTAAGCAAATAGCAAATTTTCTCGGGTTGGACTCTAAGTACATTATCACCAATCTGTCAATACCAGTCCATCTTGTTTTGGTCATAACTTAGGCCTACGGACTCCAAATGACTTAAAACTTCATGTGTAACCTCAAGAGGCCTTCCTTACTGCCTTATATGGATCACACACCATTTGGGTGAAAGTTTGGGGATCACCACCAACCCACGACTCCTTCCAAACCGATTCTCCATTCGATCAGCGTTCTCAACCATCAAACGTTGGACAATCATGCATACAACATTCACAAGCATTACAAGCAGTCGTAACTTTAAAATGGATGGGATTGACAACGATTGGAGCATCTCCTCCAGTCGAAACCTATTAGTTGATGTTGTTCAATGTGCAGAATATCCGAGGAGATTCAATGTGCCGACCATGCAAGAATATTCTATGAATATAGACCCCTGACAATATGTCGTTAAGTACGAGTGACATATGGATCCCGCTAAAGCGATTGATGCCCTCGAATGCAGATGATGTTCCATATTCCTTGAAGGAATAATGATCATGCGGTTTACGTAGCTACTACCCAGGTCCATCTACTTATCTGATCAACCAGATCAGAAGTTTGTCGAGCAATTCAGGATGCATGTGACTCACACCAAGGATGTGATGTCATTATCCAATTTGTTCCAAGTGCTAAGCGAGCCGCTCAAAGACTTCCTATAGAGATTCAATGTCGTTATCAATAAAATGAGCATATTGATGGCGTTGATAAGGGGAATCGACCCCAAGACGAACTTTGGCGAATGGTAAGCTGCAGAGCCTCCTATAACCTTGGATCGTTTTTGTTACAAAGTGAACCAGAACCTAAGCAAGGAGAAGGTAGAGCAGACTAGGAGAAAAAATAATGTAGGCCTGTTGGCTGAAGGAATTCAAAGTGAGGGTAGCATTGAGGCCTTAGATGAGGACTCAAATTCTAGGAGATGACCCAGAATCCTAAATTCGACTCATATACTCCTTTGAAAGATTCTATCAAAAACACCTACTTAGAGACTCACGACTCGAAGCAGTACTAGAAACCAGCCATGAGAGAGTCCATCGAAACCCAAAGGAAATCTGAGAAATGTTGTATATTTCGAGATATACACGGTCATAACACCAACGATTGCAGGCACCTTCGAGATGTGATCGAAAAGCTGATCCGAAAAGGAAAGTTTCAACAATATGCGCAAGCCTCGTAGAATGGCGGGCAGGGAACATCCAACCCCTATTAATAAAGAACTCTGATTATCAATTGGACCACCTACGGTTGACTGCCAGCTGGGAATGGCTGGGGTGAAGTGGAATAGCGAGCATACAAAGCTGCTTCCACTTATCAATAAGATTTATTTCAATTTCAATTATGTTGTGAACTATGACCAACTTGAACTAAACTACTTCCAAACGATGCAGGTGCCGAGTACTTAGATTTAGGCACCAACCAACCTCCACGGACCATGATCGGACGTTTGGAGGATCATCAAGACGAGCGTGATTCAACCGCTCATCTGCTACCATATACCCATGACTTGGGGCAAGGACTCGAAATGGAAAGTGGGTGTCACTCGACCATCCATTTCGTACCCTGTGCTTCAATTTTGATCAAACATCTATGCCTTACTTAGAGGCCGACAAGGTCAGAGTCCAATACAAAGTGGACACGACTGACCGTCCACTCATCAACCTCCGCACTTGACTTGAAGACCGGAGAAATACTTGGAGTGGATGCAATCCGACCACCCATTCCCCAGCTCATACTTGAAGTTCTCCAAAATACTTATGCCTCTCTCGAAGCTTAGCAAGACCAAGGTCCAACTAAAGTGGACGTGATTCGACTGTCCACACATTAACTCCTGCCCTGGACATAGGAGGCAGTCTGGGAGCTTGACTTAAAGTAAGAGTGATTAATTGTCTACTCATCAACCACCGCCCTAGACATGAGGACACGACTGCAGCGTGAGGTGGATGTGACTTGACCGTCCACCCAAAAACTCTCTCCCTTGATTTGCCGGGAGGAGTACAAAGCAAATTGGATAAGTCCTGACCGTCTAACCCAAGCATGGACCATGGATGTGGTCTGACCATCCATCGCTTAATCACTAAGTGGGCAAGAATCAACCGTCCACTCGCCAACTTTTGTCCTCGACACTGGGCGTAGAATTCCTTCCTACGAATGAACATGACTCAACTCTTCATTTGACAACTCTTACCTTGACCTGATAGGTGGAGTGTAAATCAAAAATGGGTGTGACTGACCATCCATCATAAAACATTGGTCCCCGGAGCGTGGACTGGAATATAAACACAAAAAGATGGACGAGGTTCGACCATCCATCGACTAACTCTGGCCCCAGAGCGTGGACTGGAGTATAAACATCAAGCAGATGTGACAGACCACCCATCGAATAACGATGGACCCCAGTGTAGATTGGAGTATAAACACCAAATGGGTGCGATCGACCACCTATCAACAAACTCAGGTCCCTGGAGCATGGATAAGAGTATAGGTGGAAAATGGATGTGGTTCGACCGTTCATCCATTAACTCTCCCCTATAAACCGACGGGCTAAGTATAAAATATAGAATGGATGTGACTTGACCATCCGCTAATCAGATCCTTCCCATGATTTGATGTGAAGAACTCCAAGTGAGAGTGAACATGATACGACCGACCACTCTATGACTTCCACCCATGACTTGGGGGCAGAAGAAATGACTAAGGAAAATGTAGTTCGACCGTTTTTCAGAATAACTCTAAGTCCCCAGAGTGTGGACTAGAGCATAAACACAAATTGGGTGCGATTCGACCACCCGCCGACAATCTTTTATCCCCAAAGTGCGGATATGAGTACAAACAAATGGGTGAGTGTGGTTCGACCACTCACTATTCCATAAACTCCAACCTAAACTCGACAGGCGGAGTATAAACTCACTATGGATGGAATTCTACCATCCATGAACTAACTCCGCTAACCCAAGACTGGAGGCAAGAGTACAAACTACTGTAAGCTAAATATGATGGCTCACTATAGCTCCGGCTTGGTGACTCTTTACGACTCAAGGCAATGACTGCAAGGAGGCCTTAATACAAAACCAATCAGAATGACATCCAAAGTTATGGGTGATCGACTATATCGTACCATCGAATCAAGGGTCAATATCGATCTGCACCAACGACAAATGGATGTGACCCAAATGTCCTTCGAAAAACTCCGATCACCAGAGTGCAGGTAGGAGAATAAACCACGAATGAGTGTGACTTGATCATTAATTCTCCAGTACCCACCTTCGATTTATCAGGAGGAGTATGAAACTGGATGAGCATGACCCGACTGCACCTGAGCCAACTCTATCCCTAGATCTGATGGGAGAACGTGCTTAATGTCCAGCTCCGAATGAATGTGATGCGACCGTTCATTTGCTAGCTCTGACCATGATTCGACTAGAAGAGCAGTTCGAAACAGACATGATTCGACCGTCCACATACTGATCCTTGCCCTTGGCCCGATAGGGAGAGCTTCAATCACTGATTGGATCTGACTTGACCATCTTTCTTCAGGTCCTCGCCCAGAGTATGGCGACATTTGCGCTGAAAGTGGATGTGATTGACTGTCCAGTACCCAACTCTCATGCCCGAAATCCAACGGAGCATCGAAGTATTCCCCTTGGATGGAAAAACCAGAATATAATCCAGGATAGGCGAGACTCGGCCTTCCATCAACTAACCTGATCCTGCGATTTAACAATAAAGAGTATAAAGCTAAAGTGGACATGACTTGCCTTCCTACTTATTGACATATGACCTAGACTTGGGCGTATGAGCGAGAAACAAGATAAATGTGAACAAACCATTTCATCGATCAACTCTAAGTCTTTGGACCTTAAGTTGGAGTATAAACATGACTAGGACGAAATGCGACCGTCCACACAGTACATTTATTAACCTGAGACCGATGGTAGAAGTGTGATCATCCAAAGGCTGACTGCGATAGCTCAATACTATGACTCATACCTAGTGTTTACAATGACTCAAGGCTATGATCGAAAGGATGCCTAGGGATAGAATCATTAAATCGATGCCCAAGCTCATGGGCAACTGACCATCACTCTAACCTAAACGACGAGCAACAAATTGCGAATATAGTGAATGAAAAGCATGCTACTCGAGTACACAAGCGGATTCAAGCTCAAAGCAAGAGCCAACTATGCAGCTGTGCGCAACACAAGGTTGAACCCTACTCAACATTTGATTCAACGTGTTCCTTTAAGCTTGATCTTCAACCATCACAGGTAATCGCTAAAAGCGTCTAGAACCCATCACTATCAGACTCAATAGCTTATGACAAGACTCTGGGATTCGATCGGAGTGACTGTCATTATTGACCGTCCCAACCGGATTTCGCGCTTATTGTTATGCAAAACGGTTACGTTTAAACTCAATGATCGACTATCGGCATATAGGAATCTAACATTCATATTCAAGTTCATTCAAGGCACATGTTACAATCAGTACAAGTACAAATATGTTAATCTATTCAAGTCTGAAGTGGTAAACATCTAATTCAAGGCCATATGCTAGTTCAAGTATGCAAGTCATATATAGCATGTCCCATTGTTCGATTTCGAGTTCACATGGTCTAATATGTTCACGTCAAATCAAAAATTGCTTAAGTTCCACTAAAATAAGGGATTATAACCGATCTCATTGCTTTGGAAAATCTATTTAAGCATTTTTCAGCTCACAACATAAGACCAATATCAAGCAACAACAGCACAGTCGGTTCTATAAAGATGAAGAAGAGGAGCCCAAAGAATCCAAGGTTGCACCCGCTGAGCTAACGATCGACATTACGGTCAGCCACGACGACCCATCATGGGTCTTAAAGATCGGATCATAGCTTAGTGCAATGATGATGAAGGAATTAGCTAGCTTTCTACAAGCGAATCTTGATGTGTTCGCTTGGACCCATTCTGACATGTATGTTCCCACCAACTATCGTGAGCCATGCATTAAATATCGACCCAAGGCATGTCCTGGTGAAACAAAAGTGACGCGGCATGGATCTGGAGAGATCTTCTACACTTAAAGATGAGGTGGATAAACTCAAAAACAATAGGTTTATCCGCGACGCCCTCTACCCGAAATGGGTATCCAATCCAGTTCTTGTGAGAAAAGAAAATGGAAAGTGGCGGACATACGTCGACTACTCTAACCTAAACAACGCATGCCCAAAAGATAGTTTTCCACTTTCGAGGATCGACCAGCTAGTAAACTCAACCGTAGGATATGAGCTGCTTTCATATATGGATGCGTACTTCAGATACAACTAGATCCCGATGCATGTCCCCGACCAGGAGCACACTAGCTTCATTACCGATTTAGGGCTATATTGTTATGATGTGATGCCATTTGAATTAAATAATGCTAAAGCTACATACCAAAGACTAGTCAACTAGATATTCAAAGATCAGATCAGGCGATCGATGAAAGTATATGTGGATGATACGCTCGTAAAGTCATGGCGGTCAAACAACCACATCAATGACTTGGCGAAGATGTTCAGTGTTCTCCAAAATTATGGAATAAAACTCAATCCCTTGAAATGCTCTTTCGGGGTTGCGTCAGGGAAATTTCTGAGTTTCATTGTTAACTCTTGCAGAATCGAGGCAAATCCCGAGAAGATTCAAGCAATTTGAAACATCCCAGGGCTGAAGACGATTAAGCAGGTATAGAGCCTCAATGGGATGATCGTTGCCCTAAGTTGATTCATCTCCAGGGCCACCGACAAGTGAATTCTCTTCTTCAACCTAATCGGGAGAGGGAAGAGAAATTTTGAATGGATGCAGGATTGCACATATGCTTTCAAGCTCTGGTTGACCACTTAGAGAGACCTTCCATCCTATCCAAGCCACTGGATCATGAATACATCTATTCAGCGGTGTCGATATACGCTATAAGTGCCGCACTATTATGCGAAGAGAATCAGATCCTGAGGCAAATATATTATGTTAGCAAGTGATTGACAAGTGTTGAGAGAAACTACCCGAAGCTGGAAAAGCTTGTGTACTACCTGTTGATTGCATCATGAAGGCTCCGCCCCTATATTCAGGCTTGTCCCATTAACATCTACACCAACCAGCCGCTACGATAGGTCCTACAATGACTTGAGACATCTGGAAGGTTACTCGAGTGGAACATCAAGTTGAGCCAATTTGACATTACCTATCTCCCTCAGAGATCTATCTAGGGATAGGCACTGACATACTTTATAGCTGAGTTCACTACATAGGATGATCTCCTAGAGAGCAGTGAAGCCCCTACCATCCGATGGAAATGTACACGGATGGAGCATCCAATGATCGGTGTTCTGGCGCCAGAGTCATGTTAGTGACTCCTGAGGAACAATCCCTAAAACTCGACTTCCCTACAACAAATAACGAAGTTGAGTATGAAGCCTTGATCATCAGGCTCAAACTTGCCAGAGAACTTGGAATGAAAACTTTACAAACCTTTTGTGATTCCCGGTTAGTAGTATGCTAAGTTAGAGGAGATTATCTGGCTAAGGGGCATCAACTTACTCCTTATCTCAGTCGGGTCTAAGAGCTACTGGTAGACTTCGAGTATTACACCATTATACACACCCCAGAGAACAAATAGAGAAAGCCGACTCACTGCCAAACTGGCCAGTTCCGGGAATGCACAACAGATGGGCTTAGTCTCGTTTGAAGTACAAAATGCTCCGAGCATCGACCAGATGGAGATTGATTGGGTTCTGGAGACGGAGCCAGAAAAGGAGTCCTGGATAACTCCTGTCAAAGATTATCTGCAACAAAGGATCCTTCCAGATGGAGGACTGAAAAACGAAAGATCCTCCTCAAAGCTTCATGCTACATCATCTAAGAATGAGTCTTGTATAGAAAGGGTTTCTTCGTTCCCTTGCTTCGGTGTATCGCCCATGATGAAATTAAACGAGTCCTGAGAGAAGTCCATGAAGGAGAATGTGGCGATCACACCAAAGGGCAAAACCTGACAAAGAAAATACTCCGCTATGGGTTTTACTGGGCAATTGTCAACCGAGATGCAACTGATTACGCTAAATGATGTGACAAGTGCTAGAAGTTTACAAAAATTCCGAATGCCCCGTCAATGGAAATTACTTAAATGGCCAATCCATAACTATTTGTCACTGGGGGTATTGACCTGTGTAGTTAAAGCGCCCTGCCGCTCCATAGCGTTTGAGGTGCGAAAAGTTGTAGCGGAGATATATCGGGGATATAGCAGGATATAGTGGACGACTTTAAAAAGAGGAATGATGAACATTCTACATTAAAAAGAGGAACAAGTATTACTTAATATTTCCCACCAAGCAAAACAAGTTATAATAAAGTAAAGATAAACAAAGTTGGCACTTAAAAAGTTAGAACTAGTTATAATAACCAACTGTGTATATCATTGTTACATCAACTTTGAAGTTACCATAAAACATAAAAGCAAGACATCAAGCAAAATGCTTATTTATAGGAAAAGAGGATATAGCGGGGCAAAAAAATCGAGGATATAGTGGATTATTGCCACAATATCGGGGATAATAGCGGATCCGCTATATTGGGCCGCTTTATAGGAATATCGTTGCCCTAAAAGTCCGCTATGGGATATATCGGGGATATATTGGGGCAATATCGGGGAATTGACTGCACAGGTATTGACATCATCAGCTCCTTGCCGATTTCCAAAGGTGGAGCAAAATACGCCACTGCAACAGTTGATTACTTCACCAAATAGGCTGAAGCCGAATCTTTAGCCACTATCACAATGAAAAAAAAGAAAAAATTTATTGTCTAAAACATCATCTGTCATTGTGGTCTTCCCTGAGCAATCGTAACTGGTAGCGGGACCCAATTCTACAGTGTTGAATTCAAAGACTTCTACCGTCAGCATCGTATTGAGAAAATATTCTCAGCATTTTCTCACCCTCAAGCTAAAGGACAAGTCAAAGCTGTTAACAAAATCATAAAGTCCATTCTGAAGAAGCGTTTGGAAAAGGCTAGAGGCAAGTGGGTCGACGAACTCCCATCAGCATTATGGGCATACAGAACCACCCACAAGTCCATGACTGGCCATACTCCATTCGCCCTTGCTTACGGCTCTGAGGCCGTCATCCCTGTAGAACTTGAATTCCCTTCTCATCGAGTGACTTATTATGACCCCTATTTCATTAAAAAAAATATAAATGAGGAATTGCAATCTAATTGCAATTAAACTATAAGGAATTGGCAATAACCCGCGAGTGTACAAACACATCCGAGAGCCAACGGCAAGGACATGTACCTAAACGTGCATGTGTATATTTGAAATATTCAAAATTTGAAATCGAAAGAAATTGAATTCTGACCTAAAGCTTTCAAAAATGAATCTGAATCAGATAGCCAAAGCTTACTAGCCCCATAGAACCGGACACAGATAGCAACTGATGGAATACAACCCAGAATTTATATTATTGGAAATTGACCAAGCGTCGTGACGATCAAAGAGAGATACGACACTTTGGGAAAATAATACAACGGAAGAACAATGACTATTTAGAAGACTGGGTGGATTTCTTTCCGGTGACTCTAACTTGCTTTGAATTCAAAGCTCGTACTTCATGTTCAATATAAGACGTACTTTAGGGGGCAAGTGTTATCCAGCATTTTGACCTCGGCTATATCCGAACTGACTAGACAAGATAGACTCGACTGTCATTAAGGCTAGTAGACCAGAGCGATGATTGTGAGGTCTAAAAATCAAGTGTAGGCAATGATATAAAGCGATGATCAACCGAGACCAAAAGATAGACTCTCCAAAATATTTTATGTATGGATTAGTACCTCCCCCAGGTAGAGGATCAATGCCTATCTCTTCCTCTAAGGGATCAGTACATATCCTCAATTTTTGTCCTAGAGTGGGTGAGATTGATACATGGAAGGCCCCACAAGGCTACGTTTCAAATCTCAAGTCGTTTGGAGTTTGTATGCTCAAGTTATGGGCAAATTACTTCATCTAAGAAAGGGATCGTACAAAAGGGATCGTATAAAAGGGATCGGTCTACTTCAGCTAAACAAGTGCAACTCAATGGAAAACAATCGATATCTCAAGATCCAGAAGTCCAATGCATATGAAACTTTGAGAACAAGATGAGGGGGCCTAGAGGGTCCACCCTAAGGATCGCATCCCAATATGAAGAAGTAAGAGGGATTGGCCTAAATAAGCCAACATCATATGTTGCAACAAAGATTGATCAATAACTCAAGTTCTACTTATCCAATTGACATGAAACTTGGAGGCTAAGCATAATACAACATGGAGATGCTCCCATAGGGATCGTACCCCCAAACTCCTCCAAAATAGGGAACGGCCCTGATCCTTATTTCTTAGGATTTGGGCTATGCGATCCCTCCTGTGGGACCATATGGTTTTGGAGATCCTTCTGTTGAATTTTCAGGGAGATATTTTGCCATCTTCCTCTATAAATACAGGCTTGATTGTTTATTTTTGGGACTTCTTACGCTGCTTGTTACTTTGTACTCTATTGTAACTAAGGATTTTCATCTGATCCCTATTGTACTCAATTTACAAAGTGATTAATAAAGTTATCTCTTCAAAGTGGACATAGGCAATCAACACCGAACCACTATAAATCGTTGTGTCTCTGTTATTTGCTTATTTCTTATTGCCTTATTTCTATATTCACTTTATTTACATTTAATATTCTTCATTTATTTCTCTACACAAATTCTATTAAGCGTTTGCGACCATTTTTGGTGCAAACAACATTAGTTGGTGTTGGAGGAATGTATTAAGATCATGATCCTTGCTTCTTCCTATGTTTAAAAGTGATATATATGAATCCACTTCATTTTGGCATTCTTCTTGGGCTTCTAAAGGTATGATCCTTTTATCTATAGTTAACTATGGTCTTAGATCCATTCCAGGTATTCCTGACCATGTTAAAGTTTGCACTTATGTAATTGATGTTTACATAAGCCTTCCTCATTCAAGTTCTCGGATCATCGGGCAGACTTGGAATTATCTTTCAAATTCTCCCATTGTTAAGAAAGGATTTTCGAGTTGGAATGACCAACCCCATTCGATAAATCTTGTTTACAAATCTTTAGCCGCTTCTTCCCTTAATTCTATTTTCCTATGGCATTCTAGAATCTGGTCATCTAAATATAAACCTAAAGAAAATCTGATGTTTTGGAAAATAATAAACAACGCTAATAATACACTTGATAATCTGATATTCGGTGTCTTCCTCTAATCTCTAGTTGTGTTTTGTGCAAGTTTGCTTCAGAGAATAACTCACACTTATTTTTTGAATATTTTATACCTATCAGATATGGCATGCTGTTCTTTGCCCCCTCAATCTTCGCAATCCATCTGTTGTTTCTAAAATAGAATGGTACAATATTTTCAAAGCTACTAGATGGAAAAGTTGTAACTCTGTGCTTCTTTTGAGATACATAAAAAAAATTCATTTTTCCAATATGGGAGGAAAGGAACAAGATAAGTTTCTTGAATGAATCTGCGCCTTCTATTAGTCTAATTCATAATATTTTCAAGGTTTCTAAAGCTTGCATGGTTTAATATTGGGTTTTAAGGGTTTGCACTCTTTAGGATTTTAGTTAGGGTTCTTTCTTTCCTTTTGCTGATTCATGTATTATTCTTATGTTGTTTTTTATTCTTTTTTATGTTATGGTAGCGTGTTACATAGCATTTTTCTTCTTCTTAATCTATCTGGTAGGGGCCAGTTCTTCCCAGTTAGCTTTGCTAAAACTTTTAAAACTCATACACACACACACTCTTTTTTTTAAAATACTTATAATTATGTTAAATCTCCTTTAAACTTCTTAAAATATATTATAATTATCTGTATAAAATATTATGTAAAAATAACAAATTTTGAAATAATTGGAAAAACCAAAATAAACATGTTTTAAATTTAAAATCCACTTACTTTAAAAATTCATAATTAATTATTAAAAATATATTTAAACTTGAAACCAATTATAAAACACTCTAATATAAGTTAACAAACAACCCTAAAAAGATTAGAGAACAATAATTAATTTAAATATCATTTTACATAATTTATAGTTTCAAATAGCAAAGATAGCAGTTCTGCAAATGCTACCAAAACAATTCGCAGTAGTTAAAAGGTAAGCAAAGAGCATTCAAGAAATGCTATCTTTAATTCTAGGCTAGTTTTTGACTTGATTTTGCAACAACTTTGCGACTAGTTTTCGACACCTAAACGATTTGTTTTTGATCCCTTTTTTTATAATAGATAGTATTCTTAAGGTATTTAAAAACCATGAAATGAAACCCTTAAGAATGTCTTTTTTTAATTTATAAGATTCTCGAAAACAAGGTGTTTTTTTGAAGTGCTTATATAGCGACTATTTCGCTATAGATTTTGCCACTTCGTTCAACTAGTTACTAAGTGATTTAAACTCCAAAAATTTTATAGTAAGAATAATATATAATTTACTTGTTAAAATGGTAAAGAAATCCTAAGGATGTCTCTAAAAAATAAACGTTATTTCCCAAAAACAAGGCATTTAAAAGTGTCGATATGGTGACCATTTTATTTCAAACTTCCTTATCTTTGTTTAACTAGTTTTAAAAAAATTTCAAAACTTGATATTTTTACATTAGTAAGTAATTATAATTTACTTATTAAAACCACAAAGAAAACCCTAAGGATATCTTCCAAAGTTGACTTAGAAATCGCCAAACACAAAGCGATTTCAAAGTGCATCCATAGCGATTATTTTTGCTTCCAACTTTCTTAACTTTGTCCAACATTTTCCACAACTTTCCATAACCATTCCTTGCTATCAAAAACACTTATAGAAGTGTAGAGAATAGCCAAATTGTATTATCCAATAATATACACATATAACATCATTTTAAAGCAAGTTAATATACAAGGGATTCAAAATACTTTCATAGCGACTTTCTCGCTTCAACATTCACATACACACTTTTACATTAGCTACAACATTATCAAACATGTAAACATAAGGTCATGGCTGTGTTACATGTTTGTTGATGGTTTTTAAGAGAATTTATATTACATATATGTTGTCATTTGCTTTCAAAGCAAGTGAGTCCAAAAAGTGATAACTTGCATTGGTTTTTATTTAACATTTTATATTTCAAAAATCAACAATGATATTCACATCATATACTAGCAAGATGGTGAGATAACTCACCTTAAAACCATGCTAACAATCATCACAAGTCATTATAATCAAGGCAACGCTTTCTACCATCACCCATAGCTCAAAGCAACCACTTTTACCTTCAAAAACACAAGAACAAGCCTGCTCCACCACCTTGATGCTCAAGGCCTGGTATTGGTTCCCCCATTGCTCCATAATTTTTCAACTTATTTAATGCTAAACCATGTTCTAATGATGTTCTAAAACCTATGGAAATTATGGAAGAGATAGGAGTTGAATTGATGTTGTTTTGGATGAAAGAAGAGAGATAGAAGTGTTTAAATATAAAAGTTTTTGCCTCAACTTTTGAAACGTGATATTATGAACATGATAGCCATGAAGAAAATGATTTAGCAATGTGAAAATGACCCAAAACCATTGCTTTGGCCAGCCAAAAAGTGTCCCCATTCCCTCCTTGCTTTGCCCATGTTTTCCCCAAATCACTCCTTGATTTGCTCCTTATCAAGGGTCTTTGTCCCCTTTTAGAAGCACTTAGTATCTAATTTTTTGGTTATGAAAAAAGCTTATTTAAGTTGTTTTTCTTTTGTTATTTATGTGTATATATATTACTATACAATTGCCAAAGAGTTCGAACAACTTTTGTCAAATAAAGTCGTTTATCGATAAAATGATTTTCGGTCACATTATTGATATATCTTCGAACTATCTATTTTTGTAAACAAATTTCAAAAAAAAAATTCTTCATTAGTTATTATCTAAATAAGGTTAACAAGGTTATTAAATTAGTTTAATCACATTACATCCAATATTCAAATATTTAAATAATTCAGATATTTAAATACGAAGTGTTCGAAATTTTGAATGGTTATATATATATATAATTATATAAAAAATGGTTTTTTCGAAAGCTTATTAGGTATAGAATTGATTTTATAAAATTTAAAACATTTATATGATATATTTATGGATGTTTTGGATTTATGAAATTTATTTGATTAAAATAATATATATATATATATATATAATTTATGTCGAAAGCCTTTCAAATATAAAACTAATTTTATAAAATTTTAAAATATAATTTGTATGATATAATTTGCCATTTAAAATTTGAAACATATATGATTTAAATAATATTATTTTAATATTAAACTAAAATAATTTTTTTTAAATATGTCGTGAGTATTCTTAAATATGAATGTTGTGTGAATAATATATGTGTGTGTGTATAAACACAAAACATACAACCATCATAAATGAGACGATATGCCGATATCCAAGATTTTCCACCTATCAATCATAACATCATATGATGTACAATTAATAGAACATTAATGTATAATTTAGATAAGAAACATGCCTTTACCAAAGCCTATTGAATACACGTAGAAACGAAGAGATTGACTCCTTGAACTAGATTTCAATTCAGTAAAGTGCTAGTTCCCGAACTGATTACCACCGACAATTGAAATGAAGTAAAATTTGATGTAATTTAGTTTGGAATTTTTTATGGTGATGGGGCTAAGGATTTTTGGCTATTCAAGCTAGGGTTTGAGAGTGAGAATCAACCATTTCAAGAGGAGGTCAAGAGGAGGAAGTGTTTCTTAAATAAACGAAGACATCATGGAGAGAAAAGTTGATCTAATCCTTATATTTCTCTCTTGCTCTTTCTTTTCTTTAACTAAATCAACACACCTCCTATTTAATCAAACCAAGGCTGGCCATATACTACCTAGACCAATCGCTTAACCCTACATGCCAAGCCACAATGCATTCCAAATCCAAAATAAAAATGTCATATTTAAATCCAATTTAAACGCGTATGATATCGTATATCGATTAGTATATTTATAACTACTATAAATGCACCATAAAATATTATTCAATACATCAAATAAAAATTTATAGTTAATATTTCATAAATATTGATTTAATTAATTTATAACAATTATAAATTAATTAATCGTGTGGTAAAAGGAGTATTCAATGTTTTAGTTGTGTGACTCTTTAGGTGTAAATTCGGTCAGCGATTAATATGAAGCTATTCGAATATTAACGTTCACACGTCACTTAGCCGGTGGTGTGACATTTTGGTCAAATTTATCACTTACTTGGTTTTGGTCAAATCCAATTTTACTTTATTAAGTGTTACCTAGATATTGACGATTATTTATACAAATTCTCTTCGTTAAAACTATATCACTTTGGACTTATGGAATTTGATAATAGTCAAAATTCCCAAATCATCCATATTCAACTTTGTAGTTAAATACAAAGTCCTTGGTTCATAATAAGCATTATTATTAACCTAACTGCTCTTGCTAGAGACTTTGACTTTGAGTTGACTTCAGTTGAACGTGATACTAACCTCGTATAGCTGAGGAGAAGAATCCTCTTTTGAATAGTTTTTCACTTTCAGTGCTTCCACTCAACCCAACCATAGTCGTTCGATGGATGCCATGCATTAATTTAACTATAATCAAAGTGAAGTTTCCACATTGAAGCTCGATAGTATTCTCAAGTCGAGGGAATTGTGTAATATTGTCACATTGATATTTTCTGTTTAACCTTAGTTATATTAACCAATAGAAAACTATCGAGCGAGTCATTCCATAGTTATCCAATAACTATTAGTACGTAACCCCTGGGTGCCCCCAGCAATCATGAGTAATACACCGTCCGACATTTGGAAAGCGTTACGTACTCTAGTCTTAACGGATAAATCGATATTCGGTCTCGATACATCTTAGCTAGGAATATTTAAAACGGTATATTTGTTTTATTTTGATAAATCACTCATGGTTATAACAGATTATAACTACTATCACAAAACATACCATTTATGTATTTTCTGTTAACTATACTTTTAATTAAATTAATTAATGAATATAACGTATTGTATCAAGTATATAATAGAAAGAAAACACCTTTTATTTCAAACAGGATTAGTTATCGAGTTAGATATTTGTAAAAAATTACATAATTGGCCCTAGGGCATACTCCTAACTCTATTAATCTCCCACTTGCACTTGGGGTCAATTATGGAATCTATATCATGTCTCCTTAATCAGTTTGATGGGAACCGATTAGACCCAATCGTGAATGGATCTGCTATGTTGGTTTAGTTAACTACCATGTCAATTTACTCTCTTCGATGTTGATAAACTACCTTTATCATGTGGAACTATTCAGAGTATTTTTCTCGACTTCTAGCGAGCTCTTATTATTACATTGTTATCATATAACAATGATGTAGTATTCTTAATACTTGGAATTATCCTTAGCTCGGTTATAAATTTATGCATTTATATTTATATGCATCGCTTTTATTATGACATTATTCAACCAAATGCACTTAGCCTTTCATTGAATCAGCCACAACCTTTCATTTGGAACATTTCCAACTTAAAACTTCTTAATTAAGGTTTGAACAAGAATTTAACATCGACATATTATACTTGATAGAACTTATGAAGTTTGAGTCTGAACACTCTTTCATAAAGAGTTCATTGTTTATGTAAACAATTTTTATTAATAAATACTCGAGAACACTCTAAACTACCATTTAGTGATCTTAATTTGGATTTGATATTTGCTTCATGCATCAAATATATAAGCAAATTACGATATTGTAGACAATTCAACAATGATGATAATTCAGGTTGTCAATACATAAGGAATCCATCTTACATGTTCCATATTAAATATTTTAATATATTGTCTTTGCATATCGTTTGGGACATTCCCAACATCCTTTATACTTATTATAAAAGATATAATATACAAATCCAATATCGAGTATTAAACAACCAAAATATTACTGATTTTAATATAAGCACATCATTACAATCAGCAATCTGTTGTTTACACATAGTCTATAAATATTTATGTACCTTTTAGAGGTTCTTTCTTATGGTCACATGCTTCCTCTACATTTTGACTGAAAATCAAACTATTTGATATTTCTATCAAAATACTTATTCAATTCCGATGCTTATAAAATGATACTTTCGTATCATTTCTTGGATCATATCTAAAAAAACTCAATATCGCTCCCACGATTTCGAGACACTTTGGTTGTTATATGCAAACAGTCTATTCTAAATCTTTATTTAGAATTTTTCCATTTCAGCACATACGTACCAAAACATAAAGTCATTCTAAGCGATAATTTTGTGAGTAAATCTGAAATAACGTAAGCACGTTCAATGACAAATCTATTACGCGAATTTCAATAATTAAAATTTACGATGTTATTCTTATCAACGTAGCTCATTATATTCCAACTGCACTAGTCTTGCTCTTGAAGACACATTCACGGCCGATGGATCATATCCCTTCGGGTATAAATATCAAAATCATATTTTGATAACGTACTTAGAATCCTTTTCGGATTTGTGTGTTATACCATATTATAGAGTCAATACTCTTAATGGCTTAATTGATAACCGAGGATTATCTATTCTCGATATTGAGAAGAAACTCATAGTTTCTTTTCAATGTGTGAGAATACTTATTAGACATTTTAATGCATTGTGTTCATTTAGGTTTGGTTAACTTCATTTCATCCCTCGTAATTAGTTTCATATTTGGATCGTATCCAAGTCCATTTTACTACCAATAATTTCTCAAAGAAATTCCTTTGCTGTGAAGTGGTATTTTTGAAACAACGGTTTCTCAATGCAATGGAATATGTATTCATAAACACTTTATGAACTACCATATATATAAAACTGATTTGGTTTTTAATTCAAAAAACTTATGTTCAAAACATAAATTGGTCATCCAAAACGGTCTTTCCCAAACTCCTTTTGGGACGATTCATACAAGATCCCTCGCGAACAATTATTACGTGTAGTCTTTCGACTCGCACAACCTGCCAACTCCTTAGTCCAGGAAATGTTGGGTTTTCTTATAAACCCTTATCTTGTATGATTTCAGTAAATCATTCTTTAGATGAAATTAATTTTAACCTCATGCACTACTTTTAAGTACATCACCTTATAGAAAGAAGTTTACTCAACTTCACTCACAATCAATCATACTTCATTCAACAAAGTTCGATTACTCATTATCGATGCATCATTATGTATCATATGAAGGAGTGACTTTTGAGGTTGAATCTTTATTCATTTCTAGGTACGTTCAGAACTCGTTCCAATATTCTCACATATTCGATCAAATCAAATCATTTTATTTTTTATTACACGTTTATTTTATTTACTTCCGTTTTATACTCTATGAGCATATCATAGACATACTACATGGGTATCAAATACACATGTCCATGTTGTGATAACTCATTGGTGACTATAACGAAGTATGTGGAACCGATATGGTATTAATAGACTTGCGATTGCATACATCAATATGTATCAATCCGAAGAGTTCATCAACTCTTATGATGCTCCTACTGAATAGGTGCAGTGCCCTTACTTATTTGAAATACAATTATCTAGTACCATATGATCCATAAAATATAATCAAGTAATTATTTCTTAGACCTATGGCTTAGTCTATAATTCCAAAATAATTAAAAATAACTTTAGATGCTTCTGTATTTTCCAATGCATTACAAATACCACTATTATACTTTTATTCTATAACTAATATTCATAATATTCATATTGAAATAAAATTATGTTTATTTTTTAGTCAATACTGAAAAACAGTTATTATTTCATAAATAATATTTAGTATATTTTAGGAAAACAATTTTCATAGCTTAAGGCGACTAATAAGTGCTATATCGCATGCTCCCATTATTTCCATCATTGCTATTATAGTGTATGAAATATGGAGTTCTATTTTACCACTTAAGATAGGCCATTTATTCCATCTACTATAACCGGTTGATAGTCGAGAGTATTTAGATCAAATATCTTAAACTCAAAGAAATATATCTCATAGGAAACAATTTTTCTATTTGAAAATACATTTTGAAATAAAATCATATTTCTCATTCCAAAATTAAGTATTATTTATTATATTACAATTCTCGTTTCCAAATTTCTTTATGAAGCAGAAATGACCATTCACTCTCTTCATCCCAACAGTGCTTAAGATTACATCCACTTTTACACATTCGATTTTCTTTCTAAATGATCGAACCATTCAAAGAAAATCCTTACTACAATATCATAATGAATTCTTTACAAAAGTGCATTTGGTCATCCTTAACTTTTAAGGATATCAAATAAATTACACTTTATGTAAACTGATCAAACTGAAATTGTTGAATATGCTAGTATATGATTTTTGTTTGATGATATTAAATAAATATATATATATATATATTTAAATGTATTTGTTATTGTACTATTTTATTTTTCACATAATTGAATAAATATTTGATGAATAAAATAAATAACACAGAATTCATATTCAAACAAATATTTTATTACAAATTTAAACAGTACAAACTTCAGCTCTCACTACATTTATACTTTTTCAATTTCAATACAATTTCAATTACAACACACTTTTCAATTTACAATGTCACCTCACTACATATTCACTCACACTCGTATTTTTATCTTCAACTCTATTCCAGTTTGTATTCAACATCTGAATTATCTGCAAAATAAACACAGATGCGGTAAAATTGAAAGAGAAAATATTTTGCAGTGCAAATTAAAGTGTGTATTTTGAAAATATCATTTGCCTCGGTTATTTGGGTTGTTCGTCATCATTTATTTTGAATTCATCTACACGAACAACTTATGACATGCACAGTGTATCACTGTACATGCCACAAGGCCGTGCACACCGATATACACTAGCGTGTTAGAACTACAGGGATAGGTGAGCACATGGTCAAACCCGAGCCGAGGGTGGATTCAACTCAAGTGCAATACGGAAACAAGTACAAATTTCAATGGTCAGTCAACATGATTTAAAATGAAACCAGACTCTAAGATAGGTTCAAATACAAGTGCACTCAACAAGGCACCAACATACATGCATGAACACACATATATCAGTTCAGACGCATATGAGTCTCGACCAACATGAAAACACAAAACAGTACAGACTCACAGACACTTGAAGATGTAACGCCCCACTCCAAGACCCTCATTAGCAAAGAAAATCACGGAGGTGATTCCGTCTGCTAATGCAGAGAATAGAGTATAATAGGAGCGACCAAATGTAACTATGCTATAACTATCTACCGAATACGTCGAAAGGTGGAATCTATTTAATTTTTTTTTCAATCAAGTGGTTCGACATATTCGATAAATACTTATAACGAAATTACAAATGGCTAAAGATCTATCAGAACAAAGCATAATAACATAATGAAATAGCATCATAGAACAGTATCACATAACAGCACAGAGTCTCAGAACAATACATCATCAATACAGATCCAAATATATCATAAGGTGGGTACAAAGCCACCACTCACACAAGTGAGTCAAAAATATGTACATAAGAGACTGAATAATCAGAGTATCAAAATAGTGGACAAATATAAAGAGCTATCTATCAGCAAAGCAGATAATGTCCAAGCGGAAGCACAGAAAGCTAAGTCCAGAGACCTAACCTGAAACAACTCGGTCTGACCCGAGCGAAAAACACTCGGGTCAGGCTAACTAAATAATCAGTTAATAAACTGAGATAAACATGATAGATAATGAGGCGATATATAACATATTAATATAGACCACAAACTCTCACATAGAGAAGAAATAAACATCTAAGTAGAGATGTATAGTAAGTCTTGTATCATAGGCATAACATAGTCACAAATGTCAAAACAAAACATCTAAGTAGAGATGTATAATAAGCCTCATATCATCGGCATAACGTAAGCACAAATGCCAAAACAAAAACATCTAAGTAGAGATGTCAAAAACAATACATCTAAGTAGAGATGTATAACAGGCCATCTAAGTAGAGATGCCAAAAACGATACATCTATGTAGAGATGTATAACGGTCATCTAAGTAGAGATGCCAAAAACGATACATCTATGTAGAGATGTATAACGGCCATCTAAGTAGAGATGCCAAAAATGATACCTCTAAGGGAGACAGTCTGAAGACACTATCCCAAAGGTAATACAAGGAGTGTGTCACGAACTTTTAGCAAGGAACCCGTAAAGTGTTAACGTGATTCCCATACCCCACGTTCGCACTAAACGGTTTACTAACCAATCGTAAGCTTCCATACTGAAAACAGTACAAAGTTCACCTCATGTCATCGGTAAACTAGGCCGAAAGGCCAAAACGATCAATCGAATAGGTTGGAGATTAACCGGAAAGGAAATACACACGGTTTCATAGGCCGGAGTTTTTCCCAACCGTTTAAGCACCTTTCCACATCGCTCGAAGTGCTAAAGTATGAGTGTGGGATTTTATTATAGAAAATAATTACGGAAAACGGATTTATAATTGGTTTGAAATCACTTTAAAACGGCCTTTGAAAACTCTCCTATTATGGAGTGATTAATTTAATAATTAAAAATAATATTATATAATAATTTCGAAAGCCATTTCGGAGCGAAAAATCCTTTTAAAACCTTTTTATAAGGCCCGTGTACGAAATCCAGAGACAAATCTCAAAGAAATCGATAAAACTAGAAAATCACTGAAAATATTCTAAGCGTCGGAAAATAGTCCAAAACTGACGCGAACCCAAGTTCGAAAAATTATTCGGACCAACATACTAAATCCTAATGGCATGAAAATTGGTAGGAACGTAGTCCCACATTCCTACTTCAGAAAGCAAAAAGAATTACTCGATTCCGACTTGAAACAAAGTCGCAGCGACGCTCCAAAGTCGGACTCGGAAACAGTGAATACACTGTTTCAGGCTGAGATCCGGGTCCCTCTTTGACAGCAATTTCGAAGAGTTAAATGAACTCGGATACTAATCAAACTTTCTGGAGATGGAGTTCGGAACTCCAGCTTTCCAACGAGTCCGAAAACGTTGAATTCCGACCACGGATGTGACCGTGGCAGTGTCACAAAGTTTCAGTTTCAAAACTGGAAACAGGGAGTAAGAAATCGATAAAACCAGAAAATCACTGAAAATATTCTAGTGTTGGAAAATAGTCCAAAACTGACGTGAACCCAAGTTCGGAAAATTATTCGGACCAGCAGACTGAATCCGAATGGCATGAAAATTGGTAGGAACGTAGTCCGACATTCCTACTTCAGAATGCAAAAAGAATTACTCGATTCCGACTTGAATCGAAGTCGCAGCGACGCTCCAAAGTCGGACCCGGAAACAGTGAATACACTGTTTCAGGCTGAGATCCGGGTTCCTCTTCGACAGCAATTTTAAAGAGTCAAATAACTCGGATACTAATCAAACTTTCTAGAGATGGAGTTCGGAACTCCAGCTTTCCAACGAGTCCGAAAACATTGGATTCCGACCACGGATGTGACCGTGGCAGTGTTACAAAGTTTCAGTTTCAAAACTGGAAACAGGGAGTATCGTATGCAAATGCTTAGAAACCAGCAGTAAAAAAAACTGCATTCAGGTCCGTTTTTGAGCCCGGATTTCACCATTCAAATGATCACCGAATGCTACGAAATTTGGAGGGGTTATAGATGGCAATACTAGCTATCACTAGGAAGTGATTTGGCATGTTTTCATCAGATATTGAAAGAGATATTCATGGTCAAAGTTGCAGCAGAATCAGTTTTAGAATTTTGCACAACATAGAGAAATGAGCTAATTAATTCAATTTTTCTTGCTCAAATGATTTAGTAATGACCATTAACAATTATCTAATCATACCATAAATATATATCTAGCCATAGCATGAAAGTGATGAGGATATAGCTAGCATTACCTCACAAACAATATAGCAAGCAACTTGTGTGCAATGTCCAAATGGAAGAAATGATAATCAACAAGCTTTGATATTCATGCAACACAACAAATCAAGTGTTACTAGACTAATTCCAGAAATTAAAGAGAGTTAGAAACGGATTACAAGAGGGTTTTTGCATTACCTTCCCTTACTTTAACTAGCTTAAGCCAATATAAGAGAGGATGGAGCTTTCCTAAGCATGGAGGCCATTTTTAGGTTTAGGGTTTTAGGAATTTGATTTGGGTTGGAATGAATGAGGGTTAGGAGTTTGAGATGATTTATAGAATGGTAAGTGGGTTTGGGTTAGGCTAATGGACCCCTTAAGAGAGAGTGTCTCTAAACATGTATAAAAATTGTTTAAGTGTTAACATAGCCATGAAAACCCATACTTAACCAAATCCCCTTCTTAAATTTCCCATTAACTTTTAATTGTTCCAAAATAATACTTCGCCTCATTTCATTTTATTTTTTCGGTAATGCAAATCCCGGGTTGTTACAGACTCCTCCACTTAAGAAAATTGCGTCCCCTCAATTCCTTAAGATGGACGTCGTCTATAACGTCTAATCCACAAAAGAAATGATAGAAGATCAAATAGAGATTCTCACCCGTACTAGAAGATGGAAGAAAGCCAGGATAAGAACGCTCGATAAATTCTCTAGTCTCCCAAGTGCAGTCCTTAGGATTCGGTGACCATTGAATTTTCACAAGCTGAACCTCTTTGTTGCGAAGGCGTCTGACCTCCGAATTAAGAACACGAAGAGGTTGCTGCTCCAATGATAAATCAGGTGAGATCGCTAAATCAGGCACGATATGTGGCTCAATAATAGAATCAGGATCGCGCACACATTTGCGAAGCTGAGACACATGGAATACGTCATGCATTCCATTTAAGTGAGTAGGTAGAGCCACACGATAAGCAACGGGGCCGATGCGTTCCATGATAGGAAATGGTCCAACATAGCGAGGAGCCAATTTCCCTGTAGAGCTGAAACGCACAACCCCCTTCATGGGAGAAATCCGAATAAAGACAAAATCACCAATGGAGAACTCAAGAGGCTTCCTACGGTTGTCCGCGTAGGATTTCTGGCGGTCCTGTGCCTCTCTCATTCTTTGACGGATAATGACAACCTTCTCAGAAGATTTCCGAACTGAATCTGGACCAAGAATGAGCTTCTCGCCAGATTCTAACCAACAAGCAGGAGAGCGACATGGCCTTCCGTATAGAGCCTCGAAAGGTGCCATGCCAATACTAGACTGATAGCTGTTGTTGTAGGAGAACTCTACGAGAGATAAGTGATCCTCCCAACTACCCCCGAAATCCAGATTACAACAGCGCAAAAGATCCTCCAAAACACGATTCACCCTCTCAGTCTGACCGTCAGTCTGAGGGTGATAAGCAGTAGAGAGATTCAGCTTTGTGCCCAAAGCTGACTGTAGGCACTTCCAGAAGTGACTAGTGAAAATGGTGTCTCGATCACACACGATAGAGCTAGGAATGCCATGAAGTCGTACGACTTCCTTCACATAGAGCTTGGCCAACCGAGGTGTTGTCCGAGTGGACTTAATCGGAATGAAATGAGCCGATTTGGTCAAGCGATCAACAATAACCCAGATAGAAGTATGGCCTGACCTCGATCGAGGCAGACCGTCAATGAAATCCATGGATATCTGATCCCATTTCCATAATGGAATCTCTAGAGGCTGAAGAAGACCAGATGGACGCTGATGCTCGGCCTTGATCTGTTGACAAGTCATGCAACCGCTCACATAACTTGCAACATCTCTCTTCAAACCCTCCCAATAATATAGCCGACACATATTGGCATACATCTTACTCGAACCGAGATGTATAGTGTACTTAGTGCGATGGCACTCGTCCAAGACGTCACGCCTAAGTGATAAATCAGATGGTACAACAATACGGTTCCTCCTACGAAGACACCGATGAAAATCAAGAGAATAATCCAGCAATGTCTCATCACTGGATCCCGACTCGAGAAGATGAATAAGATGCAATAAGTCTGGATCCTGCCGCTGAGCATGGGCAATGCGATCTAATAAGATAGGACGAGCTTCCAAGCTGAATAATAAGACCGGAGAATCAGAAGATGGAGCTCGATCTCTAATATCACACAAAGATATGGTCTCAAGAATATCCCACTTGGCAATCATCATAGAAACTACCGCCGAGTGCTTGCGACTGAGCGCATCTGCAACACGATTACCCTTGTCAGGGGTATACTGAATATCTAAATCATATGAGGCGAGAAACTCAAGCCATCGCTGCTGCCTCATATTGAGATCCCTCTGACTGAATAGATACTTCAGCGACTTGTGATCGGTGTACAGAATGAAGCGTTCGCCTAATAGAAAGTGACGCCAAGTCTTCAAGGCAAAGACGATAGCTGCTAACTCAAGATCATGAGTAGGATAGCGAACCTCATTCGGACGCAGTTGCTTGGAAGCATAAGCAACTACCCGATCCTTCTGCATAAGCACAGCACCTAGCCCGCTACCATAAGCATCGGTGTAAACAACAAGATCATGGTTACTCTCTGGAACCACTAGAATAGGAGCATGAGTGAGAAGTTCCTTCAGTCGCTGAAAGGAAGCTTCACACTTATCAAACTAAATAAAGCGAACACCCTTACGAGTCAGCGTCGTAAGGGGAAGTGCAACTCGAGAGAAATCCTTGATAAAACCGACGGTAATAACCCGCCAGACCAAGGAAGCTGCGAATATCATGAACGTTCTCGGGCTGCTTCCAATTCTGAATAGCTTCGATCTTGGCAGGATCGACGGAAATCCCCTCAGATGATACAATATGGCCCAAGAACTTGACCTTGCTCTCCCAAAAATGGCACTTGGAGAGCTTGGCCTTAAGCTGATGCTGACGAAGAGTATCCAAGACGATCCGCAAATGATGAGCATGCTCTGCCTCGGATCTAGAATAAATAAGAATATCATCGATGAAAACCAGAACGAATCTATCGATGTATTCCCGGAATACTCGATTCATAAGATCGACAAAGAAAGCTGGTGCGTTCGTTAAGCCGAATGGCATGACCAACCACTCAAAAGAACCATAACGAGTGCGGAAAGCGGTAAGAGGAATGCTATCTTCCGCAACTCGGAGCTGATGAAATCCGGTGGCAAGGTCGAGCTGGGAAAAGACCTTCGCACCGCTCAACTGATCAAACATATCGTCTATCTGCGGCAATGGATAAAGATTTCTGATGGTCAACTCATTAAGCTTGCGATAGTCAATGCAAAGCCTAAGAGAGCCATCGGGCTTCTTAACGAAGACCACAGCAGCACCCCATGGCGAAGAACTAGATCGAATGAACTGCTTCGCCTCAAGCTCTACTAACTGCTTCCTGAGTTCCTCATTCTCTTTAGTAGACATCCTCGTGGGAGGACGCCCAACTGGGTGGGAGCCTGGAATGAGATCGATGCGGAACTCAATGGCCCGCTTTGGCGGCAGGCCTGATACTGGCTCGAATATATCGGGGAAATCTCAAACAACAGGAATACGAGATATGTCCACATTCTCTTCTCGTGAATCAAGAGCAAATAAAGTAATATCAGAAATCCCAACATCCTAAAGAGCAATAGCTAACGGAGCGGACGAGTCAGGATGACGAAGAAATAATATCCGCTCCAAACAAATGATTTTGGTGTCGTACTGAGCGAGCCAATCCATGCCAAGAATCATGTCAAAGCCCAAATACTCCATAACGTGCAGATTCGCACGAAAAGAAAATCCACAAAGATCGATATCTATATCCTCACAAAGCAAGCTAAGGGTCGTGGATCCATCGATGGGATTCACAATCCTTAGTGAAGAAACCAAACAAGTAACATCCAAAGATAAAGTATCAACTAGTTTCTTTGATACGAATGAGTGAGAGGCACCCGTATCAAAGAGAACTCTACAAGATCTACCATGAAATAAAATAGAACCTTCGAGAATGGAAGGATGCGTACCTCGAGGCTGAGCTAAAGATGTAGGAGCCTTGGCAGCATTAAGCTTGCCAGATCTAGGAGGTGCAGTGGGACAAGTGGAATTAAGATGACCCTCCTTCTTACAATAGCGGCAGAAAAGAGGCTTGGGACACACTTTAACCATATGATCGATAGATCCACAGTTGAAACACTTCCGAATGGAAGGTGTTCCACTAAGCTGAGCAATAGACTAAGGCTGAGTCTGAGAAGTAGAACTGCCTGTCTTCTTCTTCTTATGCCAAGACTTGGACTTCTGAAATGGGCCCCGCTTCTGATTGGGATTTTTGGAGCCCTCACCATCCCCATCACTGTCTCTCTCACGCTCAACCGCTTCAAGGTGAAGCGCTGCGTCAACTAGCTCATCAAAAGGGAGCTTAAGCTGGAGCATAAGCTGTTTCTTCAAATATTTCTTCAGGCCTTCTACAAACTTGAGATTCTTCTTATAAGGAGAGCTAATGAACTCGAGGCCATACTCGGACAGGGCCTCGAAAGATGATGAATAGTCTGCAACAGAGGCCTTCCCTTGCTTAAGGTCAATAAAGCGACGTGCAAGGGTTATCTTCTCGGACTCGGGGACAAACTTGAGCAAGAAGCGCTCTCGGAACTGGTCCCAAGTGAGTGAGGCCTCATCGGTCTTGGATACAAGCAGCTCGTACCAATCCAAGGTACGACCCTCAAGATGGCTAGAAGCAACAAGAACTCTGTCATGGTCGGGGATAGCCATGCGAGTAAAGTTACGCTCGCAAACTCTGATCCAAGCCTGGACCTCCAGAATAGTCTCAGAGCCACTGAACGGCTTCCCTCCGAGATGAATAAAGTCGCTGCATAGACGCGCAAAAGCAGACTTGCGCGGTGCATCAGAAACTGGTGCAGGAGACTGAGAGTGCGACTGAGAGTTACGAACCAGCTCCATGATCTGGTCCGTGGTCATGTATACGCCCTCTGGGTGAGGGTTGCTGGATTGTCCAGCATCAGCAGAACGGAGGTTCCTACCTCTCCCAACCATACTGAAAGATAAGGTAAGATTTAGTTAAGCATGATTCAAAGATAGATAATTCATTAAGGAATATTACAGAATATAATAGATTCCTACACATATTCCTAACTTATTTATCTAAAGGTGGATATGTTCAATTTGGATCGTATTATAATGTATTGTACTACGTGTCTGTTCTGTGTTTGTTATGCTTAATTATGAACCTCGCTCCGATACCAAGATGTAACGCCCCACTCCAAGACCCTCATTAGCAAAGAGAATCACGGAGGTGATTCCGTCTGCTAATGCGGAGAATAGAGTATAATAGGAGCGAACAAATGTAACTATGCTATAACTATCTACCGAATACGTCGAAAGATGGAATCTATTTAAATTTTTTTTTCAATCAGGTGGTTCGACATATTCGATAAATACTTATAACGAAATTACAAATGGCTAAAGATCTATCAGAACAAAGCATAATAACATAATGAAATAGCATCACAGAACAGTATCATATAACAGCACAGAGTCTCAGAACAATACATCGTCAATACAGATCCAAATATATCAAAAGGTGGGTACAAAGCCACCACTCACACAAGTGAGTCAAAAATATGTACATAAGAGACTGAATAATCAGAGTATCAGAATAGTGGACAAATATAAAGAGATATCTATCAGCAAAGCAGATAATGTCCAAGCGGAAGCACAGAAAGCTAAGTCCAGAGACCTAACCTGAAACAACTCGGTCTGACCCAAGCGAAAAACACTCGGGTCAGGCTAACTAAACAATCAGTTAATAAACTGAGATAAACATGATAGATAATGAGGCGATATATAACATAGTACTATAGACCACAAACTCTCACATAGAGAAGAAATAAACATCTAAGTAGAGATGTATAACAAGCCTTGTATCATGGGCATAACATAGTCACAAATGTCAAAACAAAACATCTAAGTAGAGATGTATAATAAGCCTCATATCATCGACATAACGTAAGCACAAATGCCAAAACAAAAACATCTAAGTAGAGATGTCAAAAATGATACATCTAAGTAGAGATGTATAACAGGCCATCTAAGTAGAGATGCCAAAAACGATACATCTATGTAGAGATGTATAACGACCATCTAAGTAGAGATGCCAAAAACGATACGTCTATGTAGAGATGTATAACGGCCATCTAAGTAGAGATGCCAAAAATGATACCTCTAAGGGAGACAGTCTGAAGACACTATCCCAAAGGTAATACAAGGAGTGTGTCACGAACTTTTAGCAAGGAACCCGTAAAGTGTTAACGTGAGTCTCATACCCCACGTTCGCACTAAACGGTTTACTAACCAATCGTAAGCTTCCACACTGAAAACAGTATAAAGTTCACCTCATGTCATCGGTAAACTAGGCCGAAAGGCCAAAACGATCAATCGAATAGGTCGGGGATTAACCGGAAAGGAAATACACACGGTTTCATAGGCCGGAGTTTTTCCCAACCGTTTAAGCACCTTCCCACATCGCTCGAAGTGCTAAAGTATGAGTGTGGGATTTTATTATAGAAAATAATTACGGAAAACGGATTTATAATTGGTTTGAAATCACTTTAAAACGGCCTTTGAAAACTCTCCTATTATGGAGTGATTAATTTAATAATTAAAAATAATATTATATAATAATTTCGAAAGCCATTTCGGAGCGAAAAATCCTTTTAAAACCTTTTTATAAGGCCCATGTACGAAATCCAGAGACAATTCTCAAAGAAATCGATAAAACTAGAAAATCACTGAAAATATTCTAAGCGTTGGAAAATAGTCCAAAACTGACGCGAACCCAAGTTCGGAAAATTATTCGGACCAGCAAACTGAATCTGAATGGCATGAAAATAGGTAGGAACGTAGTCCGACATTCCTACTTCAGAACGCAAAAAGAATTACTCGATTCTGACTTGAAACGAAGTCGCAGCGACGCTCCAAAGTCGGACCCGAAAACAGTGAATACACTGTTTCAGGCTAAGATCCGGGTCCCTTTTCGACAGCAATTTCGAAGAGTCAAATGAACTCGGATACTAATCAAACTTTCTAGAGATGGAGTTCGGAACTCCAGCTTTCCAACGAGTCCAAAATTGTTGGATTCCGACCACGGATGTGACCGTGGCAGTGTCACAAAGTTTCAGTTTCAAAACTGGAAATAGGGAGTAAGAAATCGATAAAACCAGAAAATCACTGAAAATATTTTCTGTGTTGGAAAATAGTCCAAAACTGACGTGAACCCAAGTTCGGAAAATTATTCGGACCAGCAGACTGAATCCGAATGGCATGAAAATTGGTAGGTACGTAGTCCGACATTCCTACTTCAGAACACAAAAAGAATTACTCGATTCTAACTTGAAACGAAGTCGCAGCGACGCTCCAAAGTCGGACCCGGAAACAGTGAATACACTGTTTCAGGCTGAGATCCGGGTCGCTCTTCGACAGCAATTTCAAAGAGTCAAATAACTCGGATACTAATCAAACTTTCTAGAGATGGAGTTCGGAACTCCAGCTTTCCAACGAGTCCGAAAACGTTGGATTCCGACCACGGATGTGACCGTGGCAGTGTTACAAAGTTTTAGTTTCAAAACTGAAAACAGGGAGTATCGTATGCAAATGCTCAGAAACCAGCAGTAAAAAAACTGCATTCAGGTCCGTTTTTGAGCCCGGATTTCACCATTCAAATGATCACTGAATGCTACGAAATTTGGAGGGGTTATAGATGGCAATACTAGCTATCACTAGGAAGTGATTTGGCATGTTTTCATCAGATATTGAAAGAGATATTCATGGTCAAAGTTGCAGCAGAATCAGTTTTAGAATTTTGCAAAACATAGAGAAATGAGCTAATTAATTCAATTTTTCTTGCTCAAATGATTTAGTAATGACCATTAACAATTATCTAATCATACCATAAATATATATCTAGCCATAGCATGAAAGTGATGAGGATATAGCTAGCATTACCTCACAAACAATATAGCAAGCAACTTGTGTGCAATGTCCAAATGGAAGAAATGATAATCAACGAACTTTGATATTCATGCAACACAACAAATCAAGTGTTACTAGGCTAATTCCAGAAATTAAAGAGAGTTAGAAACGGATTACAAGAGGGTTTTTGCATTACCTTCCCTTACTTTAACTAGCTTAAGCCAATATAAGAGAGGATGGAGCTTTCCTAAGCATGGAGGCCATTTTTAGGTTTAGGGTTTTAGGAATTTGATTTGGGTTGGAATGAATGAGGGTTAGGAGTTTGAGATGATTTATAGAATGGTAAGTGGGTTTGGGTTAGGCTAATGGACCCCTTAAGAGAGAGTGGCTCTAAACATGTATAAAAATTGTTTAAGTGTTAACATAGCCATGAAAACCCATACTTAACCAAATCCCCTTCTTAAATTTCCCATTAACTTTTAATTGTTCCAAAATAATACTTCGCCTCATTTCATTTTTTTTTGGTAATGCAAATCCCGGGTTGTTACAGAAGACCAACTCAAGCTAGCATATCAGGAGCAACAAAGACCAGTCCAGAATGAATGCAACTGAATACAATTCCACATGCTCAGTGCACATACACATGGCTGGTCATATGTACAACAAGCTCCAGACTCAAAGAAATGGCATGTATCAAGACAACAATGGGAGCAGTACACAAGCATGAGACGAAGGCTACACAAAGAAACCACCATATATATACATATACATATATATACATATGTATACACACATGTATACATATATATGTAGTGCACAGCAATCAAACATGCAGAAGTTCATGACAATGGCAAGCTACAGACATAAAGTAAAAGGCTCAACCAAACAGCTGGACATGAAACTCAAAGTGCAACCAGACTTCAAATCAAGTGCAACAGCAAGTTCACATACATACAATTCTGCATAAATAGAAACGGCAAATAGACCAATACAACATGCACACTTGAACCAGACAGATTCAAGTGGAACTCAAAGAAAATCATGGACCAAAATATGAATGCAGACTTCAACCACCACCAAAGTGACCAGACTTAAGAAAATAACAAGTACACATGTAACAGTGGCAACCAAGCATGAATAATCACAGACAATCAATGAACAATCATATGTCAGTTTCAAGATGATCTATACTAGCATGGATATGCAAGCACTCAAGTAAACAAAACAATGCAAGAATAACAAGACCAATTTAACTCAAAGCAGCAACATTAGTTCAGGAATGGGGTGCAACCAGACCAGGTAAATGAAATGGCTCAAAATAGCAATGAGAGCAGTGGACAATTCAACATGAAACTAGAATTACTGCCGAGCCATCACACACATATATACATACATATATGTATGTATATACATGGAGTGATACACAAATATACAGTAAAAATGATCAAGCCGTAAATCGAAAGTGATAAGGAAATGATGAGCAAGTCGAAATCAACAAATATTATCAAAAATTCAAAATGCCAAAACCAAGGAGCAGTTTCAACAATGAAATGACAGTGAAGCCGTGTGTTATGAAAATCTAGAAAATTATCAGTAGCTAGCAGTGTGAATATAGTCATAGAAAAAAAATCAAGTCATGGTTCGAAGAGAAACGATCTGCAACAGTTCAAACAAAGTCAATGTCGCAGGGATTTCAAAATGAACATGTCAAATTTAAATGCCAAAGTCAAAGCCAGGTGATAACATGAATTGAACAAGTCCAGACCATATCAAAGTTCAAATAACAAAGTCGCAGGAGAAAAGACCGGAGCAAATTCAAACTTATCAAGCAACACGTTTGAAATGAAAAAGTTAGAAAACATCACCAACGTTCGATTACAAATCAATGGCCGAGCATAGCAATGTGAAAAATTCAAAGTGAATTATATGAACGTATATTTAGGGATGTTATCCCTATAAATTAAAACCCAAACTCATCATTGGCATTCATGAGTTCGAGCCCAAGCAATTAAATAGAGCATTAAGTCAAATATATTTGAAAATCAAAACAAGGCAAAAATCACATACCAAATTATCAGTCGAACTCGAAGCGATCGCATGTACGCAAGAGAATCGAAGAAGCATCGAAGCTAATTGAGGAACATGAGAGCAACAACAATCAATTCGAACGTATAATTCAAGCGGCGACTTCAATTCTCAAAACCCTAAATTTGTAAAGAGGAACGAAAAAGAAAGGATCGACCAAAAGAGAATACACGAGTATACAGGAAAAAGGGGAGACGATCTCTATTTAGTATTTAAATTGGGTCGGCCTTACTTTTCTATTGGGCTTTAGTTTAATATAATTAGGGTTTTGTTTTAGTTATTTTCATTTGTAATTTCTTTTTAAATTAAGTAACTCTTTAGTCGTGTGACTAGGTTACGAACTACGGTGGTGTAGTTCAAGAATTCGCAACTCAGTGGTTGAGTTGTGGCAGTGTTTTGAGCGTAGAGTTAGGTTAGTCATTAGCGGGTATCACAAGTTTACGTGTGTAAGCATCTGACTACTTAATTTCTAGTAGAAACCTTGGGTGCAGCACATAGACAGGGTTTTGCCGAAGCTGGGTAAAACTACGTTATTATATTTCTGCTTTTATTATTCTGCTATTATACGTGCTGCAATTATTATATATATTTCCGCATTAATTTTTATTTTTATTAGTATCACCCTATTCACCCCCCCTCTAGGGTGAAATCGATCCTACAAACATTTCAGTGATTGAATTCTTTGATCTATCTTGTAGCCTTTTGTCCAGTGTTACATTTAACACAATAAGACCATTATTGTAATCAATTATATTAAATACACAATCTCGTACTACAGTTACTTGCTTATTTAAACAAACTAATTTCATCGAGGTTTCCTACATTATGAGTTGCAATCGTTCACCATATAACATTTATATGTGATCGTATATGGATCAAATATCTATATTATTGCATTGCTATTAGAGTTCAAAACTCATTGAAAACAATAAATAGTCTTAGCCAAGTAAACTCGTAAGCAACCATGTTACGAACGTATTTGGTGCTTGTATAATTAGGCGCTTGCATAAGTCAACATGTAAAAAATATATTAGTAGTATACTTTATGTTTCTATTTATCAATATTAATTCGGTTCATTTGTATATTTTAATCGATATTTTTTTATCAATTATATTAATTGCACAAATTTATAAATGATGATTATTATAACATTATATAACAGATGTTATTACAAAATCAGAAAGGTTAAATGTTACCATTTCATTTTTCTAATAAGGCTCACACTAGTCTTTTATGTTTCTCCAAACCCTAAGATGAAACATAAAAGTATTTTGACTTCACTATTGAGTGTTAAGACTTGTTTGTTTTGGGATGTGACATTGAGTTTGCTCAACAAGTCATAGCCCTACAAATGATGGATAACTCCTTATCAATTGTGTCACATACAACTCCTAACCCATGGTTCATTGTCCTAATCTTATTTCGACCTTGAGTTTGCTTAACAAATCGAAAGAAATTATTCACTCATATCTATCATTTCGCGATGGCCTAAGTATAATATATGTATCTTGAGTTTGCTCAATAAATACATATAGTTATCTTACCTCGTCTATTCGATATATTAATAATACTAAGCATAACATCTCTAGCTTGAGTTTGCTCAACAACCACAGAGTATGCAAGTAATTTATTAATATAGAAATGGTAGAAGACAACACTTATATTAAAGATTCATAATCTTCAATATATTTAGCTGAGTGATATCGACTTATGGAATAATGTATTTCTTATGAAAAACCCTCGTGATTTAAGTGTCTGACACGTCAAAAATCATGGCATACGTACTGTACACATGTATTTATACCTTAAATCTACTTGGGTTTCTTACTATTTCACCTTTTATTATACATTCATATTATAAGTTTTGATTATTATGTAACTCTTATAATTTTAATTTACTTATATAATAGTCTTATGCATAACATTATATTAATTAAATCTTGTTTAAAATTTAATTAATTAACAATTTAATTAATTTTATATTATTCAATTACAATATATTATTTGAATATATATACTATAACCTTTATAATAATATACTTATAACTCATATATATATATACATTTTAATTTATTGATTAACTTTTAATTTGTTTATTTAATTAAATTTTATTAATTTTGAAAATTCTTTTATACACACGTGTATACTCATATTGTCTTAAATAATTCAAGGCAATATAACATATATCATTATCTATATTATACATGTATCTATATTTAATTAATTAACTTATTTAATTAATTCATTTATTTTATTAATCTTATTAATAAATAATATTTTAGAAATTAATTTTATAACATTTTCAAATATTTTGAAAATTTATATTATAACTTTTATAATATGTGTTTTATTTTAAATTTAACTTTTAAATTTAAAACTTTTATTTTAGTTTGTAGAATAATTTAAAAATCCATATTATAACATTTATAATATCTATCTTATTTTAAATTTCGAAACACTTTTGAAATTAGCCCAAGGCCCAATTCAATTCGGGCCTTTTCTATTAGGGTAAACCTTTGGGTATGCATAATTGTTTAGGCCAAGCCGGTAGCCAAGTAGGACAGGGTACTTGATTATCCAATAATTCAGCCTAGACATTACCTTTCTTAGACACCATACTAACTGGGTTGTAAACTTACTTAGTTAGCCCTAATATGACTATTTAGACCGTATAGGTTATTTGGCTCTTATACCATTGTTGAAACTAGGCCAACCCTTAGTGGAAGAAATGATGGAATTTCAATTTTTTACCACCATTTTGGATCTTTATTGGGCCTATTAAGTCGAATTCATTTAGAACATGTCTAATCTTTTTTAAATAAAATCATTGTTTTATTTAAATTTATAATATAGTTTTATATTATGTAATTAATATTTTATTATCTATATGTGTATCATATACACATATATGTGTGTGTGTGCATGTGTAATATAGCAATACATGTAAAATTTGACATGTCCATGTATAAATGTTGGGATTTACACCACAACGGATATGTTAGCCCCTATAGTATATAAATATATTGTCTAAATGTGTGCTTATGTGTTTAAATTCATATATGTAAAGTATTTTATATAAATGTATACATATATGTAATTTGAATAATTTTATGTGTATGTATAAGGGATTTATAAAATGTGAAATTACATACATATATGTGTGTGTGTAAATAAATGCATAACCATTTTAAATAAGAGATTACAAATTCCTTTTTTATTTATTGTTATAAAATCCAAATACAAAATTCAATTTTTTTAATATATATACGTATATAATATAGATATATATATACGTATATAATATATATATACACTTGATTTGCTAGTATGTATATATATATATATATGTTAATATATAAATGAAATTATATATATATAAAGTATATATATACACTCCAATTTACGCCAAAAGTTGGCACAAACACCCAACAAAGTAATAAGTATGAAAATTTCAAGAAAAAGGAAAGAAAAAGAAAGGAAGAACACGCGAAGTTTATAGTGGTTCGGCAAATACTTCGGCCTATGTCCACTTGAACTTTTTTATTTGATTTCTCTCGAGTTCTTACAAGGTAGTTCTTATGGATCAGTGATGATCCCTAAGATTATAGAAGAAGTACAGAAAATTGCTAGGAGAGCAAAAAGATCCCCAAATCAATGCCTCTCCTCCTCTATTTATAGCTGTAGGTCACTGGAATTCGCTCCTCCACATTTGGGCCCAAGTTACCCACGTCCAGAAGGAGGTATGTAGAGAAGATCATGGCCACATCATCAGGCTTCAGGGATCAGTATCGACCCATGTGATTGGTTGGAGAACTTTCTCCAATGTTGTTTATATGCCTTGCATCTCAGCCTTTAACATCAAGTTGTGTTTATATGAGTTTGATCTGAGTGAATACTTTGGTTTGAAAGTGGAATGAAAGTAGTTGATTTGTTTGTCAATCATTTGGATTGCCAATGGCTTGCGAACCATCATGTAATTGCATGCTTGAGTTTATAATGACTTTAGCATTATACTTCATGAAGATCGAAGAAGTTTGGGGCGAATCACATGGATTGATACTGATCCATGGTCATGGATCGGTATCGATCCAAGATTTTGATCTATGCTCGAGCATGGATCTTGCACTTGGGTTCGTTTAGCATGCTTGCTATTCCGAAAGTATTTGGCAAGTTGGTAGCTCCGTCTCTTGATCTTGTCTAATATCCGAGTTTGGCAGTTATCGCTTTGGATTCCTGCTTAATGATTTCTCTATTCGATTGTTCTAACTCGTTCAAATATGGTTTAGTCACAAAGCTGGATAACATTTGTCCCCCCAAAGCATGCCTTCTCAATAGAAGGCGTGCTTTGCTCAAAAATAAATATTGAAATCGATTATTCACAATTAGCTTAATTTTTTGGATATTAACTGGCCATACAACGGTGAAACATCTGTTTCCATCGGATTCACCTGTAAATTAAAGATCGTTCCAGACTATTATATCTAAGGACTTAAGTCCTTGCTCAAGTGCTAGTCACAAATAATTATCATTCTGTGTTCTCCCAGAACTATTATATCAAATAACATATCGTAAAGCAGGATCATCTTGTATTCTTTCGGGAATTAATAATCATATATCAAAATCAGCGGCTCAATTCGGTAATTGCTACCGAATTGTTTCAAGGTCAATCGGTATTCAAAACCAAAGTCTAGTTTTTAAGATCTCTGGGCCATGTACTCGATGACCAATTCAATTTCCGATCACTTCGGATCATTAGATTAAATCCTTAATCTCTCCGGATCGTTAATTGAATCCTCGACCTTTTCGAGCCATTGGTTAAAATCTTGATCTCTCCGGATCGTTTGTCAGAATCTTAATCTCTCTGGATCGTTATTTCAATCCACGATCTTTACAGATCGTTAGTTCAATCACCGATCTCTTTGGACTGTTAGTTTAATCCTTGATCTCTCCGGGTCGTTATTTCAATCTTTAATCTCTTTGGATCGTTTAGCGCCCAAACAAGGGTGCGATCTCTTTGAATGCTTGCCTAGTCCAATCCGCTTGCTCGCCAACAAGGGAACTCAATGTCCAAGCAAGGCCAATCCGCTTACTTGCCGATGAGGGGACTTGCTTTCATACAAGCCCAATCTACTTGCTCTCCGACAATGGGACCTGGATCTTACAGTTATCGCCCTATCTCTCCGAATAGGACTACCATGATCAATCGGTTCATAAATCAGTATGGAGGATAACCAATCTCCGTTGGTGTTTCAGAATCAGTATCGGTTACCACATTCGAGTGATTATCAAAATCAAGAATTTATAGAATTTTATTTCAAACATCAATCACACATCACGACATCCATTTAGACACTACAACCTAGCATCCAACTTAAAGCATGCCTAGAGATTGATCAAGGTCCCATATACGAGTAAGTGGCTTGACTGTAATACCATATCATTTATTAAAAATAGAAGGCAAAGTGTGCAAATCGAACCTGACTCCCTGCCATCCCGATCATGGGATAACTATACTCGGCCTAGATCAGAGGCCGCTTCGATTCACCGTAGACGATGGTTGCTCTTGCTGCATCATTACAGCTTGGCTCTTCACATACTGCTGTAGCTGGTTGTTCCTAACCTACTCCTCAATCAAATCACGAAGATGTTTACAATCATTTGTCTCTTGCCTGTCCAGCTTATGGAATAGGCAATACTTTCCCGCTCTTCTTTCTCGATCAGTGGGTTCTCTTCACATTGGTTTCCAGTAAGGAATCTACTCGGTATCAAGGTAAATCCTCTCCGGGGTTTCGCTCAATTACGTGTAATAAGAGAATTTATGTTTCCTTCTCTGCCGCTTTGGTCCTCCAAAGCCATCATCAGCCTTTCGCTTTCCTTGATCTTTACCAACTCCTTCTCCGGACGGTCCTCCGCCATCCACAGCATTAACCTCTACAGTTTCAGCTTCAACATCCTCCTGATGCAGGTATCTCTCAACCGCATGATAAAATTCCATGAGATCCGCTGGTGGATCCTTTTCCAAAGCAATCTTAAAATATGTTTTACTAGCAGCTCCTGAAACTGCCGTCATTAGAACCACCGATGGATCCAGCTTATGAACTGCAACAATTGCCATGTTAAACCTAGTTAAATAGCTCCTTAAGGTCTCTCCGACACTTTGCTTCATGCTCAATAACATCATTACGTTCTTTGGCCACGAAACATACACTCTGAACTGCCTCATGAACCTATTCACTAATTCAGTCCATAGTTCATTGATATCTTCTTTTTATAAAGCAAATCGACTTCGATTCTTGCAATTATTCCCGCACGGCGACATCGCATTGGTTATGCTCCGCATGTGCTGATAGAACGTTTTCTAGCCATCTGAACCATATCGCTACTAAATCTGTTAAATATAACAGGAAACATCATCCCATTACCTCCTCATAAGCACCCAACATCTCCATATGTCGAATGTATCTCATCATATGAACTGTTGGATCTATTTTTCTATAATACATTTCCAGCACCAGTAGCGTGAAATCGTGCATGTTCCTTATGTACTAGATGTTAGGAGTGAAGGGATTTCTGTTTATGTCCTCCAGACTCCAGTTTGGCGGTCCACCTCTCATTTCTCGTCTAACTACCTCAGTAATTCTACCATTACCATCTAGTGGAAGCCTCTGTTCCATATTTTTATTCTGCTCTCATTCCCATAGGGAAATTCTAGACATACTCCTTTGGTTACACATTAGCATTCTAATTCACGTTTTGGTATTCAGCATCGTTTCCTAGATGGGTAATGTGTTTGTCCAGTTCGAGTCAGCTATGACTCCAAGTCCTCTGGGATCAGTACCAATCCATGCTGGGGATCGGTGTCGATCCATGGCATTTCTTCATGGATCGCCCTACTTGACTCCATTCTATTTCCGAGGGCATTTGTTCTGGCTTCTGGCCTCTGGTTCTTTTCTGCAGCAACTCCGGCTGTTCCTAATTGTCCAATCTTTCTGAGGAATCCTTCCATCATCTCTTCTTGGTGGGCTATCATCCGGTTCTGCATTTCCATCTTCATAGTTTCCGTCTCATCTCTGGTTACGAGGATGAAAGGCAGGTTAGATCTCGAGGACACCTCTTGGCTACCTCTACGTCCTTATTGGCTTTCTCCAGCAGTTCTCCTGGTTGATGGTCTCGTCGTCTTCTCCAATTATACGTTTCAAGTTGATAAATCAGAGGTTCTTAGTGAAAGCGCCAAAATATTTACGCCAAAAGTTAGCACAAACACCGAACAAAGTAATAAATATGAAAATTTCAAAAAAAATGGAAGAAAAAGAAAGGAAGAACACACAAATTTTATAGTGGCTCGGCAAATACTCCGGCCTACGTCCACTTGAACTTTTTTACTTGATTTCTCTTGAGTTCTTACAAGGTAGTTCTTACGGATCGATGATAATCCCTGAGATTATAGTAGAAGTACAGAAAATTGTTAAAAGAGCAAAATGATCCCCAAAACAATGCCTCTCCTCCTCTACTTATAGCTATAGGTCACCGAAATTCGCTCATCCACGTTTATGCCCATGTTCCCCACGTCCATAAGGAGTTATGCAGAGAGGATTGTGGCCACATCATCAGGCTTCAAGGATCAGTACCGATCCATGAACAGGGATTGGTGCCGACCGATGTGATTGGTTAGAGAACTTCCTCCGATTCTCTGATGTTGTTCATATGCCTTGCATCTCAGTCTTTAACGTCAAGTTGTGTTGATATGAGTTTGAATCTAAGTGAATACCTTGGTTTGAAAGTGGAATGAAAGTAGTTGATTCGTTTATCAGTCGTTTGGATTGTCAATGGGTTGCGAACCATTATGTAATTGCATGCTTGGGCTGACGAGGACTTTAGCACTATACTTCAAGAAGATCGAAGAAGTTTAGGTCGACTTACATGGATTGGTATTGATCCATGATTTTAATCCATGCTCGAGCATGGCTCCTGCACTCGGGTTTGTTTAACATGCTTGCTATTTTGGAAGTCTTTAGCAAGTTGCTAGCTCCATCTCTTGACCTTGTTTGATATCCGGCTTTGGCGGTTATCACTTCGGATTCCTACTTAGTGATTTCTCTATTCGATTATTCTAACTCGTCCAAATATGGTTTAGTCACAAAGCTGGATAATAACTCACAGCAATACTCACAATTAAAGTAATTTTTTTAATAAAATTTATTAAAATGAATTTTGTTCGAAATTAAGATAAAATTACAATTTATATAAAAAATAATTTTTTTGAAAAATTATTAGGTATAGAATTAATTATAAAATTTAAAACATATTTTATATGATATATTTATTGATGTTTTGGATTTATGAAATTTATTTGATTTATATTATATTTATTATAACACACACGCACACGCGCGCACACACACACATATATATATATAAGCTTTTATGTCGAAAGATGTTCAGATATCAAACTAATTTTATAAAATTTTAAAATATAATTTGTATGATATAATTTTATATTTAGATTTTTGAAACATATATGATTTAAATAATATTATTTTAATATTAAATTAAAATAATTTTTTTAATTATGTCGTGAGTATTATTAAGTATGTATGTTATATATATATAAACATATAAACATACAACCATCATAAATGTGACGATATATCGATATACTAGATTCGTCACCTATCGGTCTAAACGTCATATGATATTAAATGATAAAAAATTAATTTATAATCATAGGTCAAAAACATAAACTTTATCAAAGCTTATTGAATACATGTAGAAATAAAGAGACTGGCTTCTTGAACTAGATTCCAATTCAGTAAGGTGCTAGCTCCTGAACTAATTACCACCAACAATCAAAATGAAGTATAATTTGATGTATTTTAGGTTGGAATTTTTTATGGTAATAGGGCTAAGGATTTTCGGTTGTATAAGCTAGGGTTTGAGAGTGAGAATCAATAATTTCAAGAGGAGGAAGTGCTGCTTAAATAAAGGAATGGATCATGGGGAGAATAGTGGATCTAATCCTTATAGTTCTCTCTTACTCTTTCTTTTCTTTAACTAAATCAACACACCCCCTATTTAATCAAACCAAGGCTCCGTATGTTGCTTAGACCAGCCGCCTAACCCCACATGCCAAGCCACAATGCATTCCAAACCCAAAATAAATTTAGCATTTAAATCCAATTTAAACGTATATCGGTATCGTATATCGATCGGTATATTTATAACTATTACAAAAGCAATGTTCAATATTATTCAATACATCAAATAAAAATTTATAATTAATATTTCAGAAATATTAATTAATTTATAATAATTATAAATTAATTAAATCGTGCGGTAAAAGAAGTATTCAATATTTCGGTTGTGTGACTCTTTAGTGTAAATTCGGTCAGCGATTAATATCGAACTATTCGAATATTAACATTCACACGTCACTTAACAGGTGATGTGACATTTTGACCAAATTTATTGCTTACTTGGTTTCGGTAAAATCTAATTTTACTTTATTAAGCGTTACCTAGATAGTGGCGATTATTTACACCAATTCTCTTCGCCAAAACTACTACTTTGGACTTATAGAATTTGGTAATGATCAAAATTCCAATATTGTTCATATTCAACTCTATAGTACAAATACAAAGTCCTTAGTTCAATAATAACCATTATTATTAACCGAACTGCTTTGGCCGAAGACTTTGACTTTGAGTTGATTTCAACTGACCGTAATACTAACCTCGTATAACTAAGGAGGCGAATCCTCTCTTGAATAGTGTTTCACTTCCAATGCTTCCACTCGACCCAATTATAGTCGTTCGATGGACGCCATGCCACGAGTTAACTATAATCAAAGTGAAGTTTCCACATTGAAGCTCGATAGTATTCTCAAGTCAAGGAAATTATATAATATTGTCACATCGATCTTTTCTATTTGACCTTAGTTATATTAACCAATAGAAAACTACCGAGTGAGCCATTCCATAGTTATTCAATAACTATCAGTACGCAATCCCTTGGTGCTCCCCAGTAGTCATGATTAATATACTGCCCAACATTTGGAGTGCGTTACATATTCTAGTCTCAACGGATGCATCAATATCCAGTCTCGGTACATCTTGACTAGAAATTTTTAAATCGCCGTGTTTATTTTATTGTGACAAATCACTCATGGTTACAACTCATTGTAACTACTATCACAAAATATATCATTTATGAATTTTCTATTAAATATACTTTAAATTAAATTAATTAATTAACATAACATATTATATCAAGTATATAGTAGAAAGAAAATACATTTTATTTCGAACAAGATTGGTTATTGAGTTAGATATATGTAACAAATTATATAATTGCCCCTATGGCATATCCCTAAATCTATTAATGTGGTAAGCAGTTAGGCGCCAAACATTTATTTTTAAAGGTGAGTGTCAAGCGTTTAAAAAATTAGTGTTTGAAGTCGAACGTTTGTTTTTGGCCATACTTTTAAATTATAAACGCATAACTTTTGGATATTTGGTGCTTGCACATCGTGAATTTACGGTGCTAGCGATTGGATATGCTCTAATAAGTTGAAATTCAAGGAGTGCTATATGTGGGGTAGAGCATGAATCATGATATGTCTTATTTGGTTTGTGCTAGAAACCACAAAAGTAACGGTAAAAGCATGATGCACGGTCGAAAGCATGGTTAGTTTTAATTGCAACTAAGGTATTTCCCACTTGGGTTAAAATCTTCTGGTCTTAGAATTATTAATCCCTCCATGTCCCATCAATCTTGATTTTTTTTTCAAAAATTCCAATATATATTGCATGAATCTATTTGCAAAACATAAGACGGTTGAGTGAGCGCATGGAGATATAAGGTTTTGAAACGAAATGATCTACATCCTTCCCATTAGGATACTGAAAACGTCGATCAGCTTACTCGGTTTTCTTAAGGGCATTTCCAACAGAAGGTTACACAATACAAAATGTAAAATGTAACCCCAAAAGCACTCTCCAATAGAAGTTATATTTTGTAATCAGTTACAAATTCAGGACCAAGGTGTGAGAAGTTATACTCTGTTTGGATGCTTGTTAAACAAGTGCCTAATTCTCTAGTGTTTGTTGAACAAACGTCTGGTTTCAGGCGCTTGTTCAATAGGCTGATGAGGGTTGAACGTTTGTACAACAAGCACCCAATAGCGACAACATTTAAACGACTACATTAAAACAACTAGCCCTCCTCCTTACAAACACCATACACCACATTCTCTTCTCTTAAAATAACAACAATCTACTACACCAAAAATCATTTTACTCCCACTTCTCTTCAACAAAAATGTTTTGTGATTTCGACACTGATGCCATAAGATGCAGTTTTGAGGGATTCAATTTTGGAGACAATACAGTTTTAATTGGAGGAGCGTTCACTGCTGCTAGTTGAACTTCGGCAAGACTACGATTTATGTTACATTTGATGTGCACTCTCAACCGATCTGATTCAAGGTGCCGATCAAATTGGTGATACTTTTTAGGGAAAAATTACAAATTGTTATAATCGAGAGAACATTGATCGCAAAAGATCGTTTTCTTCGATTAAAGGTCGTTATGGAAAAGTTAATCATCAAATACAAACATTTGATTCTCATATGTTTAAACTAAAACATACGAACCTTAGTGGTTTTGGAGGTGAAATGCATTTGGTAAGATTAACAAATTTTCATACATTTACAATTTTTTTTTATCATTATCTGAATATTTCGGTCTATTTTTTAGAGGGCGATTGTAGATAAATTGTTTAAATAAGTCAACAGACTTGAGAATAAACAAACACCTTATTTTTATCAGTTTATGCATGTTTATAACTGCTAATTGAGCATGTAAAATAGAAATCTTCTTTTAAGAAAACTGTTCAAGAAGTCCAATCAAACAGATCTTGAATGTGGTAGCTTAGTTGATGTGTCCTTGTCTGTGGTTGTTTGTGCAAGCAACGAAGATCATCTGCGAGCACAATAACATATGAAATGGTACGTACTGCAACAAAATCGACATTGCTCGTGTAACAACTCATCTAGCAATTTTGGCAGGTGTTAGCAGTATTTTGACGTCCTTTTGAATTAAACAGGTAATAGCGGTGAAGTTGAAAAATGTGGGGGATGAGGAGAAAACATTTTATATAGACGGAGAAATATAGACGTTTGTTTAGCAAATGTCTGAATCATAAGCGTTTGTTTACTGGATGTCAGCGTCCAGATACGGACGTCTAAGAACTAAATGCTTATTGAACAAAGTCTGATTCGATTTTCTATTGGAAAATCATACAAATTATATTTTGTAACCCATCAAAATGTAATATCTAACCGCAAAACAGTTGGAAATGCTCTAATATGGGATAAGTGGATGGCAATTGTAAAGTAATATTTTTAGTTATGATTTGTTCGTATTACATATATTTACGCAGTCTTATAATTATCACTTATACAACTTTGTGTTTGTGATTAAAATGAATTACATATTTTGACGGTTAAAGATTGGAAGGCGAAACGCAATGTGAAAATATGGGTTGGCGTGCCGCGTACTTCCTTCGAAATGTCTAAACAGAAGAACCCGGTTCTTTCAAACGTTGCCCGCCCCAACAACTTAAAACCGTTAAACCCGAATCCAAAACCCTGTGCCCCAACCCACTACAATCTCCTCTTCTTCAAGCTCTCTCTCGATATTGTTATTCTCACTCCTCTTTATTTTCAAATTAGTATTTCAATGAGGTCCTTCTCCCTTTTCAACCAATGTCGGTTACCTTTCTCTTCGGAAATTTTACAAGGAAGCAGGGAAGCAAGCAGAACGTTACAAAAAGGTTGGACTTTTTTTTTTGGTACTCCAAAGTTCATGTGCGGCAACAGTCCCTATTCTAAGTAATTGCCGTTTTCATGAAATTTTCTAAATTGATGCTTCTAGCAACGATTTACTAAAAAACTGATGTGATTTTGGTTATGTTCTTGTTATTTTTGGTGAGGTTTAGAGCCAGTTTGGGACAATTTTTTTTCTACTCAAAAGCAATTTAAATAGTAACTTTTAAGTAGTTTAGAGTGAGAGTAATATGAAAATGTGTGGGTAGATAAGTTGGAATGATAATTATATATAGTTGTAAAATTTGAAATAAGTTATAAGCAAATAATTGTTGCTTATGACATGAAGCATGTTTGTCAACTACTTAAAAGTTGTCAGAACCCTTGCAAGTAACTTATTTCAATTTTGAAGCTTTGGAACCATTAATAAGTAGCTCGCGAAAGTAGATAATAAATAGAAATTTGAGAAGCAACTATTTATTGTTTATGACTTATGAAGTAATTTCTTAGACAATTTTGACCAAATATTTCTGCTTATTAGTCAAATTACATCCAAACACTTCTACTTATAAATCACTATTTAAAACAACTTAGAAATTACTATTCAAAACTCCTTTTAAGGGGTTTCAAAAATAAGACGATGCCAAAGGAGCTCAAGTTATTAGCAATTTATTATGCCTTCTTATAAGTTATTGACATTTATACAAATAGTAATAAGTAACTAATAAGTAGTTTTAGCTGCTTGTAAGCAGTTTCCAAACATGCTTGTATATAACAGTTTCTATGTGTTTGAATTTCAGTGCTGCAGATAAATTGTGTTTCTGTTCAAAAAATACACTCATTTGATGACAAGTACAACTTAGCTGGGTCTCGAAGCACACCCGATCCTACTACTCGAAAAGTACGTCCAATCCCTTGTCATTATTAACATTAATGATAGAGAGAATACATATTCTAGTTTGCATTCAGATTTTTAACTTTCTAATAGTTGTCATGAGAGGACTTGGACGAGGCATAATTTATTAAGCATATGCATAATACAGTACCACTTGTCAGGATAACCCTTTGGACATACATGAAACGGTTGGAGCCTTTCAGAAGCTGCCAATGGTGATGCCTTCAGTTGATATACTCAATTCAGCACAAAGAAAAACAAGAAATATCCCTCCAACAAAAGGTAGTATAGGTCCATTACAAATGATGATTAATTTATGATCCATTTAAGATATTATTGGTTGCGAAAAAGCTTACCATTTTTTTTTCCAATAGGCATTGCAAATATTGCAAAAAGAGAGAGAAACAAAGCTGCAAAACAACTTGATGCATTGACCAAAGTAAGATTTATTTTTGGTGTACTTTTATAGAGGTTTTGAGCAAGTTTTGGTTCTTTCCCAAATATTGGTTATTTGAAGTTGTATGCTTTTGTATCATTTACAATTTCAGGAATTAACTGTCCCTTTACGACAGTATAAAGAAAAATTCCCAAAGAAACGCTCTTTACATCCTTACGAACGATCTCTTATAGAGTTGAGCTTCGAAGAAGGTCAATATGAACAGGTATATGACAGCCAGTTTTCAGCTTATCTTTGCAATTTAGTATAGTGCCTTTGTGAGAAGTGCATATAATATTGGTATTGTAATCCTTATTTCAGTCTAATGAATAATTTCAACACTTTACAATTGTGTGATTCTCACTAGTCCCGATAAACTTTATCAAAATAACTTTTTTGTTGGATAGTCATATACTTATCTTACAGTCACTGCTCATAAGTTAAATTTTGATGTCAAACAATGCATTTAGTATTTGGAGAGCACTTTCGATAGCTAGAATTCTTTGCCACTAATGTAAATAATATTTTGGTCAATATAAAATCACTTTCTTAATTTTGACGTACTTTGTTTCATGTCTCTTAATAGGTACTAGGAAGAGTGGATGTTCTCAGAAAGAAGCTTTTATCTGTGGGAAAGGAGCATGCATCACTATGTGCTCAGGTAGGACAAAAACTTAGCCTCCTCAACTATTTTATCTATTTCTCCCTTTTTAAATTCTATGTACATGAGCTATGATACTAGATTACTAGTGAACATTTACGGAGTCAGTCAGATGATTCAAAGAGTCAACAAAATTTTCTATTTGTTTTTAGCCAGCATTATAATGAAATCGGCGGTGTTGTTGCAGATACTAGATACTCAACCATTTGCATAGCTCTTGTATGTACATAAATGAAATAAGGTCTGTATTTTTGTTCCTTTTCGTTTTCAAATTAAGCTGATAACTTAAATTTGTAATGGAGTCGAGAACTTGAAATGTCAACCGCGTCATTCCATATCTTTCTATTTATTTGCTAGCTAGTGAAAAAAAATGCATTTTTTTAGAGCAATAAAGGTCAAGATTTTTATTCAGGTTGGCTATTTAATCTTTACAGTCCCAGACGAAGCGAGAAGCAGAAGACCGGTTAAATGAGGTAACTTGTTTGGCTGTCTCCGTTTGTATATATTTCTATGAATAACTTTTGAATTTTTAGCCGATTTTCTTTAGTTATTGTTAAGGGTCATTGGTGTATCTATTTTTGCAGGGTCTTAAAAAAGTCGAGGAGGTTTTTCATCTTCAAGGAAAGGCTATAGATAATTTGATATATATTGCAAAGGTAAGAAGATGTCATTTTTTATTTATCTAATCCAGAAAGATGAATGTGGAAGTAAGATGATATTCTATCATTGCTTCTTACTTCCTTAAGTGACTTGTTAAATGCTTGATATCTTAACAGTTGTTACAAATTTCATGTGTTTTAATTATTATTATATATATGTAATCGAAGTTGGAACATGCCTTATTAGTGGAAAATGTAACCTTCCCGATAAAGGGGTATACTATACTCAATTACCTATTTACTTTCGTTGTACTCTGTTAAAGGCAACTGAATGCCAAAGGTCTTAATCAACACTGAGGAACTATTAGGTTTTTAGAGCAATATAGAAGGAAAATCTCCTGATTATGACACACTAACCATATTTCTTAATAATAGAAGCCTTTGTTTATCTGTTATGTACAATATTTTAATTTCATTTTTCTGCCACATTTATTTTCACTTGGCAGTACCAATCACTAAGATTATTGTCATTTTACTTATAAGTAAATAACTGCAGACTCTACGTGCTATGCCTGTAGTTGACCCAGAGACGCCTACACTTTGTCTTGTGGGGGCACCTAATGTTGGGAAATCATCTCTAGTTCGTGTACTCTCAACTGGAAAACCAGAGGTATGCTGTGTTAATCTGATACAAGAAGTCAAAAGTTGATGTATTTACAAATATATCAAGTTTTATAACCTATGCAGCGATTTCTTTTAGTGTAATATTGCGCCTGATTTCTTCAGGTTTGCAACTATCCTTTTACCACTAGGGGGATTCTAATGGGTCATATTATTATAAATTTCGAGCGTTTTCAGGTTGGTATATAGGAGCTTTTGTTTCGTTTACATTTGCTGCTTTTATATTTACATGTTTAATCATAAGAATCTGGTTATTTCTACAGGTTACTGACACTCCAGGCCTTCTTACAAGACATGACGGTGGGTTAGCTCATTGATACTTTGAATAAATTTATGCTTATAAACTTTCATAATGTAATGTTTGACATTCAATTCATTCGGTGAATGTCACTAAATTTGGTGCAAAGTGCTCCCATTTACTGTATATTCCCAATACATGGATAACTAATGAGAAATTTGTGTTGCATATTAGTAATTTTATTTGTAAGTAAAATATAACTACATTTCGCAAGCACATTGTAATTGTATAAATGTCATATACATCAATTACCATATCCACATTTAATAGCGCTCAACACAAATATAAATGTAGATATGAATTGTGTTGATTAAAAAAACTTATCCATATTAGAATGAACTAAATAAGAATTGTACAGTAGTTAAACGGTATCCACTAACATTGAATACAATTGCTTTACTGATAAGTAAACAATGAATGCTACAGATATCGATTATACAGAGGCAGAAAATGATCTTAATGTAAGTATGATATAACCTATGGAAGTTCTCATAAGCAGAGAGAGTAAATAAACAGAAATATAAGCATTTTTAATGTAGTTTCAGACTTCACATTGTTAACACATTCTAACAACTCTTCAAAATACCATAAAAATGTTCTGTATATTTCCAAATTAGTGGAATAACTGATAAGAGTTTAAACTGGTAGCGGGTGACCACTTTAACTTGAAAACCACATGAAGCTGGTAAATTTCATATTTATATGAATGTGGATGGGGTTATCATTATTCATTTTTCAAACACCAGGATGAAATGATTTTCATCAGGTTTATTTTCTTGAAGCACTCCATTTTGACTGTAGTTCTACTGTAATAATTGTCAAGTATGCAGTATATGTAGTATCTAAAGACCAGCACTAGTTCTCTACATGTTTGAAACTCTGAATAGCTGCTCAAAAATAGAATAGGAGCATTTATATGTTCTTTTATGGCTTTTTTGAACCAGATGACAGGAACAATTTAGAAAGATTGACCCTGGCAGTGTTGACTCATTTACCAACTGCTGTTTTGTATGTTCATGATCTTACCGGAGAATGTGGGACTTCTCCTGAAGATCAGGTTAGCATCCCTTCCTCTTGTTATCTTCTATATAGTGCAAAATACATGTTCTAACGACTTCTATATTTCTGTGTTTGGTATTTTCAAATTTTACCTTATGCAACTATTTAGCTCAAGAACTTTATGATTCATGCAGTTCATCACATACAAAGAAATAAAGGAAAAGTTTCCTGAACACCTTTGGCTTGATGTTGTTTCCAAGTGTGATTTGCTGCAAGATCCCCCAACCAATTATATTGCAGATGACGTAGAAAGATACAAGAAATTTGGCCCTGATGGTGCGATTCGTGTATCAGTTACCAAAGAAGTCGGTACAACTGAGGTAGGTATCTAGTATTATCTTAAAGGGATTTTGAAAAAAAAGGAAAAAATAAGAAAAGGAGGGAAAAAAACTTGTAACTTGTGCTAAATTGCAATTTTCCATTAGCTTTCAAAAGAACTAGAAAGAGATGCACAAATGTCCTGAAGGTTTATTCTAGGGACAGACATTCAAAAGAATTGCTATTTGGTGTAAACTACCAGTGTTCTTTGGTGTAAACTACCAGTGTTCTTTGGTTGAATAATAGCTTTTAACTTTCGTTTGATGATATCGTCACAGAAGTCTGTAGTAAATTGTGCTTATATTCCTTTTTTTTCCCAGCTGAAGAGTAAAGTTCAAGAACTGCTGCTCTCTCAAATGGTTCGAATCAAAGGAATAAAAGAAGGCTAGGATGTGAAATCACATATTTCATCGTTAGCAGATTTGAATATATGGATCATAAAAGTTATTGCTGATAGTGGAGTTTCGATTATAAGCTGCTTCTTTTGTTATAACCGACTGAAATTACTGTTTTCAACAGAAAAATTGTCTTATGGCAATCGCAAGAATGTATCTTATTCAGTCTGAATTTCACAAGGGGTCTGAGTATACTTCGAGAATTATCAGAATCAATTTCACAAGGGGTCTTATTGACTAACGATGTTATATGATCGCTTTGACGGTTTTGGCTTGTGTGGTAATTAGGCCTACATGTATGACATCCATTTCTATTAAATTGTTCTATTGTTACATTTCGGTATTTTCATCATATCATGTTTGACGTCCACAGACACATCACATTATCAGTCGATTGCCCCTTTTGTTACATTTCGGTATGTGTAGATTTGGCGATTTCATATGACCACCAAGCTCACTCAACAACGAATAAACCACCAACTTTTTACAACTGGAAAGCTCATTTTCCTGACCAACTTTTACTTCACTGTCACAGACCAAGCTAGCTCCTACATCCTTCTTCACTCCCCTCTCTTTCATCATATGCCTCACTTTCTCAACTTCATCCCATCTTCCTCTCGATGCATATACATTCGATAAAAACACATAAGCTCCTTCATCTTCCGGGTCCATTTCTACCATCTTGTTCCCCAAAACCTCCCCAATATTTGAATCATAACAGTCTTTAGAAGCCGACATTAGAGCTCCCCACAAAGCTTTAGAGCTCTCACAACTTACCCCCTTCACAATTTTCTCGGACTCCTTAGCTAGTCCAACTCTCCCTAACATATCAATCATACAACCAATATGATCAACTTTCGGTTCAACATTGTAAACTCTAACCATTCTTTCGAAGAACCAATATCCTTCCACGACCAATCCTCTATGAGCACAAGCACTCAAAACGCAAATGAACGTGTTCTCGTTAGGCTTAACTCCACTACTCTCCATCTTGAAGAACAATTCAATAGCCTTATGTCCAAATCCGTTAATGCCATAACCCATTATCATCGAATTCCATGTCACTGCGTTCTTATATTTGATATGATCAAATACTTCTTTTGCTTTGTCCATCGCTCCACACTTTGCGTACATTGTTAGTAGTGAAGTGGACAGAAGCACATCAGGTTCTTCAATACTTCTCATTAAAGAATGTACTTGCTTTCCTTTCTCCAAGTCTCCTAAATAAGCACATGAAGTGAGTACACTAACGAATATTGCTTCATTTGGTTTGAAACCGTCGTTTTCCATCATCTCATCGAACAACCTCAAACATTCTTTGTACTCTTTCACCCTCGTGTAAAGCGACAATATAATGTTCCAGGAAACCAGATTTTTCTTTGGCATTGAGTCAAAATAATCACGAGCGGAGGACACATTACCAACTTTTGCATAACCATCAATCATTGAATTCCATGTAACAATATCTCTTTCTTGCATGTTCAAAAATAGTTCCTTTGCACTATCCATATCTCCTATGGTTGCATAGCCAGAGATCATAACATTCCAACTGAGTAAATCTCTGTTGCTCATTTCATCAAACAGCTCCCTTGCAGCTTTTACCATCCCATTTTTAACTAACCCATCAATCATAGAGTTCCAGGTAACCAAATCGGAGTCTTCTTCGTAATTTTCAAACAATTTCCATGCACTATTCACATCTCCAAAACACGAATACATATGAATGATCGCATTCCTAACATATAAATCGTTTTCAAAACCTAGTTTCAAAATTTGGGTATGGGTCAAAATCCCGTTTTGAACAAGACCTAAGTTAGCAAACAGCTTCGCTATAAGTGGGTAGCTAAAATTATTCAAACATATTGAAGATCCTACAATAGAATCCCGATAGAATTCGAATGCTTCATCAAATTGAGATTTTGAAATGAATGACTTGATGATGGTGTTGCATATAAAAGCATCTGGATTCGGTAGAAGCGAAAAGAGAGATGCCGAAATCTGAGGAGAGAGATAGTTCGATAAGTGTTTGACGAAATGTCCAGCAATGAAATTGTCGTGATGGAAGCCGAGCACAAAGAACTGTGAGAGAATTTGTGAGAGTTGAGGGGGTGAATTGATGAAGGAAACGAGAGTGCTGACGATTGGAGGGTCGGAATTGAAATTTGAGTTGTTTGAAGGGGTTGATTGAACATTTTGAGGCCAAATGGATATGGGAATTTTGTTTTTGTGGAGCTGGGAGTTGAATAGCTTTCTGATTGTGAGAGGAGAAGGGTGCAATTTGTGTAGAGATTTAGCCGCCATTTTTAAACATTAAATAAATCCTTAGTGCTTGTTAAGCTACGTTAGATGAATGTTTGCGTCATCAGAGATGGAATAATGTATGGAACAGCCGTTTATTTTGTCCATATTCACCTATCCGTCGAAAATGCTGAAATCCGTCCGCATTATCTTTTACACACACACGAGAAAATGGATACGGATACGAAGACGGCGTCTGCATTGACAAATTATCCGTTCGATTTTTATAAAGATTATAGCTTATATTACGCGTATTTTATTACAATGAAGAGGTATATCACCGTTTTATTAATTTATTAGTTTATATTATATGCATTTAATGTGTATTAATCGTTCAAAACTATATATTATCACTTTATTTGTAGATTTTGCGCATATTTATAATTAGAGGGGTTGAAAAAAATTATTATGCTTCTTGACTTAACGAGCATTAGCAGATATGATTATCATCTGATAACAGTCCGTATCCATGGCTGTAGATATCTGATATTCGAAAATGATTTCGAATGTGGATACAGATATGTCATTATCCGCACCTGAAAGTATCCTTTAACAGGCCTCTATTCAGCTTCGTAATTTTAATGTTTACTAGACTAGCTCTAAGGTTGGGTTGCCCATGTCAACCCATTAAGCTGTAACGTCCCACCTTTTATACCCAGATTAACAAAGGACATTATGAATAATATCCTCTGCTAATCCGGAGAATAAGGCTTTGAAAGGAGCGACCATCATGAAATTACTTCGGGCTAATACTGACACGTCTCATATACCTCAATAAATAATAAAATAACGAGAACAGTATTGGCACAAAGCAATAACACGAAGGCTCAGAACAATTCAAAATATAACAGATATCCAAGATATATCACAAATCATAGCGAAATGATAAATGTCATAACATAGTAGTGGGTCTACAAAAATACAAGTCCAGGTTCACATAATAGCATAATAATACAACACCATCAAATCATACTAGCTAGCCAAAATATACATGCACCTATCACAAAAGTATAACACATCTAACATTTGCTAGCCCAAGTCCAAAAACTAGGTCGTGCTAGAGAGAAAATAAAGTATCCATTGATCCATCTACCAGTTAGGGGTGAGCACTTGTTAGTTTGATTCAAATATAACAACTGTACCAAATAATATCGGTTGGTTTTATTCGATTTTCTTAGTTATTTGGTTGCTTTTGGTTTTTATTTTCGAATCTGTTTAATTTTTTGATCGGTTTTGATTTTCAGTATTTGAAAACCGAGCTAACCAATTAAATCGAATATAAAACTTAACTTATTATAAAATTTGATAATTATTAATGTTAATATTATATTATCTTCCTAACAAAATTATTTTTGTTTGATTCATGTTAATATTTTTAGAAAATAAGTAGTTAGTACATATTAAAATAACAAGTGCCGGGATCATCGCATACTAAAATATATAGGCTCAACCAACCAATCAAACCAACCAAACTGAACCAATTATTTTCGATTCGGTTGGTTTCAATTTTGATAGTATCGGTTAGGTTCGGTTCGGTTTGGTTTTCGTTCGTTAAATGGTTTATTTGATTTAATTTTTTTTTCAGTTTTAAAACCAACTAACAATTTTCTCACCCCTATAACAACATAACTTTACAACGACGCGAGAACTAGCCGTTCGATCATGTGATTTTGAAAAAGAAGCATTTATTTCAATTTTCATTAATTTAAATTAAACAACTAAGTTTAAAAATATGCAAAGCATTGAAAATCATATTGTCAAAAACCATATGTATGTATGTATTCCATTTGGACACAAAAATGTGACACAAGAAATCTTAACTACTGGATCTCCCTCAAACCATGTAAAGAAAAGAAAATCAAATAGTCAATGTTTGTTATGTTAAGATTTTGTGTTTTTTTCTGTTTTGTTATGTTATATGTGTGTGTAACAAAATTCCTTGGAATTAACGGAATAGATAAAGAAGGAACAACAAATGGATGAGATTTAAAGATGGAAAGACATTGGATGGTTTAAATCTAACTACTATGTGAATAATTACATCATTAACATTTAATCACTCCGCCTTCTTTCAAACGCTCCTTCCCACTTTCTACTGTCCACAATGAATAATCCCTTCCCCTTTCTCCTCACCGACTCATTCCTCATTCAAAAATAGACCGTTAATTTATTAATCTGCTTTCTTCAATTCCATTAATGGTTTTCTGATTTCTTCATAAATTCCCAATCCTCGATGAATAATCACTTCTCGATTTATGATGCTCAACATGCCCTAAATTGAAGCAACTTCAGTGTGAACCATGACCGTGAAAGTGTAAAGGTTCTATGATATGGCTAACTATTGTAAATGTGCAAATAACTTTAATCAAGCTAAATATGAATAAGGTAAAGTAAATAAACACGATTACCCAAGAGATTTTATACTGGTTCAGACCTTCCGTTTGATGTCCAGTCCAGAAGCTCCACTTCAGAATTCTACTAATCAATCATCCTCACTTTGTCCGGAGGAATAGGTGTTAAAAGAGTTTGCTGACTTGACAATGTTGTGTTCTATCATCATAGATTTTGACTTCTATTACAATCTTTCTATAATCTCCTCTTTGAGTTGATGGGTAAAAACACGTGAGTTTACAGAAGTAGATCACCAAGGATATAGAATAGTTGTTGGTGATGTTGAAAGCAAATTTAGAACTTTGAAAGCACTAGAGTTTATAGAGCAAGAAGGAAGTATATTAAACAAGAAATTAGATAGTTAAACTCTAGCCATAGCCATGTATTCATAAGTGTCAAAAAGTCTCCTTCAAAAGTTGCAATTCATCCGAAACAACTATTTAGAAGAGAGTTACAACTGGTGAGAGAAGTCAGAAGAGTCATGTCTTTTCAAAATATGAATGTTACAAAAAATCAGACGTCTAGATGAAATAGTCAGACATCTGATTTTTTAAAATATTTCTCTAGAAAACAAGTAGTTTAAAAATCTATGACCTTAACGTTTGACTTATTGAAATTAAAATGTTCAAAGAAGATATAGTTCAAAAACATGTGATCTCAAACGTTTGAGGAATGTCGCCAGACGTCTAAGTTCCTGTAAACGTCAAAACTTGCTTAAAACTTTATTTGAGTGATTTAAAAACTTTTCGATGTAAATATGTTAGCTCATATCACTCATGGGAGATTGTACATGTTTATCTAAGATGTTGACATAGAATATATGAATCTTACAATTGTTTGTCTTCACATCGAGCTCTTTGATGTTTTTGTGCCTCCAATTGTATTCAAAGCTTCTTTTTGATCATCATGTACCAGTATGTTACTTTAAAGACTCTTATATATGATTGTATAATTATTGTCGTTAAAATCCAATAATAGAGGATCTAGCATTCTCCTCCTTTTTTATGATGACAACTGTACAATCTTATGTACAATTATTAATATTATGATAAGATTAAAAAGATCCCCCTTAAGTATAATATCTCCCCTTATCAAAATGCAAATATATTTCTCCCCCTTTGTCATTATCAAAAAGAAATCGGGAAAAGATGCAAGCATAACACACAACATATTTCCACAAACAAACAACAAATTATGCACAACACAAATGTTATAACATCAAACAAACCATAAGTCATGCAAACTCAAGTGTTAGTAACACAAAATTAACCATAAGTCATGCAAACACAAAATACGAACATTACATCAAACAGGCCATAAGTCATGCAAACACAAAATACAAACACAATACATACCACAAATTTTTGGAAAAATAAATGCTAAAGAAAATAGAACTAGAATACCCATAATCTTAATCAATAGAGAAACACGAACACAAAACATACCACAAATTTTTGGGAAAATAAATGCTAAAGGAAATAGAATTAGAATACCCATAATCTTAATCAATACCCACCGTAAGATGAATCTTCATAGTACATGTAGGTATCATGAGTATAGTAATTTGAAGGAATGTAAGCCCATTCTTCGATCCATTGGTTTTCATCACTTGTTTCTTCTATAAGTTTACCTTCAAAAGGGACAAATTGTGATTCATTTACTTGTGTATTAGACCAGTGCCATTACTTGGATTTGTCGCCTTCCTCGTCGTTGTGTTCTTATGTAGTTGACTTCCCTTTTTCTCGATGAGAAGGTTCAACAATATGGGTTGATGCTCGATAAGGTGAGGCACGGACATGCGAAGAAGTTGTACTTTTTGAAGGAGATGTTGTTGAGTAGAGTTTGATCATCCTATGACCTTTCTCATTACCTTAGAAAGTGATGAAACAATTTTTTCCATCGATCGTTCCATCTTTCCCATCCGAGTTAAAAAGATAACTCAAGACCTTTAACTCTCTTTTCTAAAGACTTTTGATTATCCATGATAATCCTATGATTTCTGAGAGTTAATTCCATCAATAACTCATTTGGATTGGATTGAAGTCGAGCATCATGGAGATTGGTTTCAATGTTATATTCAGTTTCGTGTTCCATAGGATGAGGAGGAATTTCGGCTTGTTGAGGAGGTGAGGTTTGTAATGGTGGTTGAGTTGAGCTTTGATAATGTTGATTTTTTCGTGAAGTTCATTCTTCAATGCTAATGTGATGAGTTGAGGTAGTTGTAAATGCATAAGACTAAAGAACCTTCTTCCACCATACTTGATCAGTATAGGTTCAAAAATTAAAAGGAATGATGTTGATGTTGGAAAAGGCGAGGAGTCTCATAATATAAGGCATATATAAGATAGTTAGCCTTCTTCTAAGCCAAAAGTTCTTAATCTCATCGTGTGTGAATTTGGCGCAATTAATCTTCACTCTTCCAAAGATAACATAGAGAGCCTTATGATCATTTTCATCTCATGGCTCCCTAGATGAGGAATAACAGTGTTGATCAACGTTCAATTAAGAAGTCTAGCCTAGGGTCTAAAGAAGCTAGTTTTCCATTTCGGCATGGAGTCTTCCCAAATTTCATGTGTTATTTCATTTCTTCTTCTATTTTTATAACCAGTCAATTTGAATTCCCCTTTGACCACAACCGAGTGCAATAGCAACATGATTTACATGAATTTTAACAAGTTTACCATAAACATTAGTCCATAACTATCCTTCTTCACCATGAGGTTTCTACACATTACTACATAAGTTTGCATAAAATAAATAAATACCAAGAGGATCAATGACTACCTTGTTATCATCATATTCCAATAAAGTTGAGATTTTTGCTTCGTTTGTGAGATTCTTAAGATCACGCCCATCAAAGTTTCTTAAATTATAGAATGAACCATCATGAATCTTCTTCTTCTTTAATTATTCAAATCTTTCTTCATCAAGAGTACTTCCTCTTAACCAAATCTTAATATTCTCATCAATAGCTTGAGAGGTTGATGCAGAGGAAGAGGATACTCCGCTTTTTGATATTCTAGAAGTAGGTTTTGGGGCCATTGTAATGATTTGAGAGCCTAGGGTTTAGAGAGTATGGGTGTAAGAACCCGCATATTTTATGATTGTATATTTAAATGTTTTATTTAAATATAGCATCGTTAGTCGGATTCAAGTCCGAAATGTCACTTTTTGCAAATAGTCGAATTGGGACTCGAGACCACTTCCATTGAGTCCAAAATGGTGTTTGCGACCTTTTTGAGTATAAACATCGATATGTTTGGATTGAGTAGAATTTTGACATTTTCACTTAGGGCTTTGGGCTTGGGTTTGGGTTTCATCCCACTAACCCAACTCATCTTATATCCTAACTCCACCCCCTCTCCTCTTCATTCATTCTATTATTTTCCTAACACTTCAAGCTTTAGTAAAAACGGGGGAAGAGATTGGAAACTAAAATCCTAAGCTCTAGTTTCCTTTGCAAATTCAAGTTCCAGCTCCAAAATCAAAGAGAAGCTTAGGTAAGCATCATCTTCTTCTTTTCCATCTCAATATCTCTCCAATTTCAGAAATTTCCTATAACCTAACTTAGGAAATGTTCGTTGTAATCTTAGATTGGAGCTTGAAGAGTTGAAGTTGAAGTGTGGTTGATCTTTCTTTTGATTTCAAAGCTTCTCATTTATTGTTTTGGGTTGAAAAAGTGAGTTTTTTAACTCACATCTACATCTATAGCTATCATTGTTGTTAGGTATGAATTCCTAACACTTGTGCATATTCATTTGCTTTTGATTTGAATTGATTTGGTGAATTTTCCAATTTTTGGTGTTTTGGTCCAATTTTATGAAAATCCTTCTATGGATATTTGGACATTGATATTCGGGGTGTATCGAAGAGCCTATAAGGCTGGGTTGTCATTTGGCGTAAATTCCTAGTCTCCATCGCTTGACCGATCGCTTCCGAATCAATTTGGCCATCATTGGCTTAGGGTGATTTTTGCCCAGCTGAACCATTCAGACGTCTGAATGGTAATTTCAGATGTCTGGATTCAGACCTGGAGAAAAAATATACACGACGGAAAAATAAAAATGGCAGTGATTAATTTCAGATGTCTGAATTATAGAATCAGACGTCTGAAAGGGGGTCCAGACGTCTGTGTTGTGTATTCAGACGTCTGGGTGGTTTTCTGGAATATTTCCAGAAACCAAATCCAGACGTCTGGAATTGACCCCCAGACGTTTGGAATTGCCCAGTTTTACCTATTTGCCTATTTTTGAGCAAATTTCCATTGTTTATCGATTTTAGTTGCTCTGATTAGTTGTTATCACTTTTATCGACTTTGATGACTTCTTTTTCGGGATTTTTGGGAATATCCATTTTGATGGATTCGGTGTCGATTTCTATGGATTTAATTCACGTCTTCGTATGTGAATCTTTGGTGATTGATTGTTACTACAATCATTTTTGTGATTTGTCACTTCTAAATGCAAAGGTTTCTATACTAGTAGTAAATACTCAAACTCTTTCATCAAAACGATTTCAACACTACTTTTAAAAACAAAGCTCATTTTTAAAACCATTTTCCAATCTATTAGTATATACAAACGTTTACCTCATTCGTACGAGAAATCCAATTAAACGACTTAGTAAAACAAGTGGTATGAAACGCTTGCCTTTACTTCGTCGGTTAATTCTTAGACTTGTTCGATTGAAATCTTATGACAATTTTCGAGTGGAAATCAACAATTGGTTCGTAAATATTTAAGTTAAGCTAGTGGTTATGGGACATGAAGCTAAACTCTTATATTTACTAGCTTAGTGTGATTCACACTTTTTATTCATCGATGATGATCATTTTGTGATTTAGACTAGCGATGTGCGATGTCTATTTGTTTGTGTGGGGACTAAAAACCCCGTTTGTGGAACTTCGGTTCAATTTGGTGGGGTAGCGACCCATGGTCTTCGGGCCGTTTGTGGAGCCTCGGCTCAAAATTGATGGTTAGCGACCATGGAATTGTGTTCCGTTTGTGATACACGTGTTGGTGAGTTTTCATGCTCCCGTTTGTGATACACGTGTTGGTGAGTTTTCATGCTCCCGTTTGTGATAGGCCTTCCCCCTTTTGTGATTTCTGGATTTCTGGTTGATGATTTCTAGAATTTGTGTTTCACCAATTTTCATGGTTTGCATTGATAAGCTCTATCAATATTTGTGTTTTGGTGAATAATTTAAAGAATGTGATTCTTTTTGATGTTTTGAGATGATTTGAGATATTGTATGATTTTTGTTGTTATTTGATGTATACTTGACACAGTATGGCACTATTGTTATCAAACGTTTTTGTCATATCTCTTATCCTATCTCATTTTATCTGATATTTATAGCTAGACTGATCCGTTTATTATTTTCTTCTTAAATAATACTCAGGTCAGACCGAGGTATTTCAGGTGCTCCTGCTTGACTTCTTATCAGGGATGATCATTTGATTTTTGGTTAACTACTTTAGATTAGTAGTTTCTATTATTATACATTTGAGATATAGACTCCTTGATGTATAATTATTCTTTTGTCTAGCACTTGTATCTATTCTTTTGTGATGTAGTGGACCTTGTTTGACCACTACTTTGATGTACACTTTTATGTGTTATATTCATATCTGATTCCGCTTTATGATATGAATATCTGTGACTGATTTGTGTTATGTTTATTTCTATATTTGTTTTCGAAGGCCACTTAGCCACCGTGTAGTAGCTTTGAGTTTGTATATGATATGTCAGATTTCCTCTTGAAATGAAATGTAAGTTATATTATCTGACATATCAGTACTCGCACAAAGCAATTACAAAGATGGTCGCTCCTCAACAGCCTTATTCTTCGTGCTAGTCGACGGCATTACCTCGTAGTGTCCTTGGCTAGTGTGAGTATAGAGGTGGGGCATCACAGCTTGGTATCGGAGCCAAACTTCGGAACAATGTAGAATAATCTAGCAAGGATCATTGTCCTAAGTCTTTCTTAGCAATCATGCCATAGAATTTAATTCGAGTCTTCATACCGTTCTATCCTATTTCTTTTTATGATGCCTTGTTTTATCAATCAAGTTTATTTGATAATCATTTTGTGAATAACCCTTTTCCTCTTCTTTCTTTCTTAAAGAAGAGAAATGGTTAGACCAGGCCGTCCCAGCGCCGGTCAATCAAGTGCTACTCCTCAGGATGGAGTATTTATGTATGCTCCGCAACTTCTAGATCTTGTGAAAAATGCTCAAGCTATAGGACCCATTCCAGAGCCCACTCATCCTAAATCTGGGTTTGCACGCTTGTGCAGTGATTACACCAACTTGGGTGGAAAGCCTTTCAAGGGTTCCAAAAGTGTTATATAAGTCCAAGTTTGGCTTAGAACATGCGATCGCATCTTTTCCCGCATGAATCTTATTGATCTACATCGAGTCCAAGTGGCTTCTAGCATGCTCCAAAAAAGAGCATTAGATTGGTATGAGCTTCTGATCTCCGAAATTATCGAAGCGGCTCTTACTTGGGAGCAATTCCGAGAAAGATTCGAGTTAAAATTTGTGCCAAAAGCTGAAAAAGTATCTCTAGCTCGACGCTTTATTGACCTTGTTCAAGGTGAATCTTCTATGATGGATTACGTCACATCTTTCAAATCTCTATCTAAATATGGGGTCGATTATATTAATACCCCATTGAAGAAAAATCAGAGATTTGTCTACGGGTTTAATAAGAACCTCAAAAAGCCATTACTTCTGAAACTAGAAGTTTCTTTTGATCAGCTTGTTGATATCGCTCTTCGACTCGAAGAGGCCGATAAAGAAAGTGACGTTGAAGTCAAACAAAACATCAATAAGAAGATGCCTTTTAAATTCAAGCCTAATCCCAACAAGAAAGGGAAGCAAGTAACTTTGGTAGCAAATACTCCTACCTCTCGTCGTGGAGAATGTTACAATTGTGGTTCTAAGGACCATTATGCAAACAAGTGCCCGAAGCCCCTTTCTTGCCACTATTGCAAGAGTTCGGGTCATACTATATCTTTGTGTCCCAAACTTCAAAGCAAAAAGGAAGGCAAGCTAAATGTTGTGCAAGCCCCTACTAACACTTCTCGTGGTCAAGGTATTTCTCATTCTATCCTTGATGGCATTATTATATTTCGTGATTTCCCTATTCGAGTTCTTTTTGATACAGGTGCATCTCACTCTTTTATATCAAAAGAACTTGTTGATGCTTTGTCTTTGAATGTTATTGACTTGATGACTTCATTGAGAATTGTGAATCCGGTTGGTGGATCCACAACACTCAGTTTACTGTGTAAAGATGTCGAAATTATTTTATGTGATTATGCCTTCTGAGCCGATTTGCATGTTATGCGTTACCTAGGTTTCAGAATGATTTTGGGGATGGATTGGCTTAACCGTTATGAAGCCCATATCCTATGTCCTGAGCGGACTATATATCTTCGACATCCTCAATCTGTTAAGCAAATATCTCTTGTTCTTAAAGATTCAGATTCCAATTCGAAAGCATCCTTGTATTCTCTAAATCCTCATGATGACGATAATGATGATGAGGAAGATGTTATTTCTCTCATTCACATTGTTCATGAATTTCCCGACATATTTGAGCCTGTTTTAGGATTACCACCTAAGCAAGCAATTGAGTTCAGAATTAATTTAATCCCTGGAGCTCTACCTATTACTCGTCCTCCTTATCGTATGTCCAATAAGGAAAATGAGGAGATGTGTAAACAATTATCCGAATTGGAAGGAAAACAGTTTATTCGCTCTAGTTCCTTTCCATGGGGAGCTTCGGCTATTTTTGTGAAGAAATCCGATGGTACACTTAGACTTTGCGTTGACTACCGCAAGCTTAATGATCTCACCATCAAGAATAAATATCCCTTACCTTGGATTGATGATTTATTCGACCAACTTAGTGGTGCTACAGTCTTTTCACAGTTAGACTTAGCAATCGGTTTTCATCAGCTCCATATTGCAGAGGATAGCATTTCTTTGACATCGTTCCGTACTCGTTATGGATCTTATGAATGGCTTGTTATGTCATTTGGTTTGACGAATGCTCCAGCTTATTTCGTTGACCTTATGAATCAAGTTTTCAAAGACTTCTCGATCGATTTGTTCTCATCTTTATCGATGATATTCTTGTTTATTCTAAAACCGAGGAAGAGCATGAAAAACATCTTCGGATTGTGTTGGAAACTCTTAGGAGCAACCAATTGAAAGAAATTTTTTCTAAATGCCACTTTTGGCAATCTCGTGTGAAATTTTTGGGGCATATTATTTCTGAATCAGGAATTTCCGTGGATCCTTCAAAGATTGAAGCGATTCAAAATTGGAAGAGACCGGAGAGTGTGACGGAAATTCATAGCTTCCTTGGATTGGCGGGCTATTACCGTCGGTTCATAAAAGATTTTTCTAAAATTTCCGTACCTCTTACTAATTTGACAAAGAAGGGAGTTAAATACATTTGGTCTAACAAATGTGAAGCTGATTTTCAGAAACTAAAAGAACTCCTTTCCGATGCTCCTATTCTTGTGATTCCCGATGGGAACCAAGACTTTATTGTTTATACCGATGCTAGTCGCGTTGGTTTGGGTGCCGTTCTCATGCAAAGGGAACGTGTTAACGCTTATGCTTCTAGGCAATTAAAGCCTGCCGAGACTAGATATGCCACTCATGATTTAGATCTCGCGGCTATTGTTTTCGCCCTTAGAATTTGGCGTCATTATCTTTTGGGAGAGAAATTTTTTCTCTACACCGATCATAAATCCTTGAAGTATTTATTTTCTCAAAAGGAACTTAATTTGCGTCAACAACGTTGGCTCGAGTTCCTTGCATCTTATGATCTTGATATTCTCTATACTCCTGGAAAGGGAAATCTTATTGCTGATGCCCTTAGTCGAAAGCAACAAGCAGTTGTTTCTATGATGGTATCTGAATGGAATGGTCTCGAGACTTTTTCCACTTGTGAGATTCGAGATCGTGAATCCAATTCATGTTCATCTCTTGTTTTATGTAGTCTTGAGGCTCATCCTTCTCTTTTAGACTGCATTCTTGAAGCTCAAAAACATGATCCCGAATTGGTTCTTCTTAGCCAAAGTTGTAGGGATAAAATTGATATTGAAGGTTTGAAAGACTTTGATATTGATGCTCGTGACGGTATTCAAAAATTTGGTAGACTTATCGTGCCAAATATTTGTGATCTTCGTAAAGATATTTTAGAAGATTCTCATCGTTCTAAATTTACCATTCATCCCGGTAGTAGTAAAATGTACGCTGACATGAAGCGACTTTATTATTGGGATGGGATGAAATCTGATATTGCTAACTTCGTTAAGCGTTGCATGACTTGCCAACTCGTTAAGGCCGAACATCAAAGGCCCGGTGGGTTGTTGCAACCTTTGGACATTCCTGTTTGGAAGTGGGATCAAATTTCCATGGACTTTATTGACGGTCTTCCCCATTCTCGTTCGGGCCATGATAGCCTATGGGTGATAGTAGATAGACTTACAAAATCTGCCCATTTCTTCCCGTTCAGTCCAACCGGACCGTACCTATTTTGGCTAAACTCTATGTCAAGAAAATCGTTAAATTGCATAGAGTCCCTACTTCTATTGTTAGCGATCATGATCCATTGTTTACTAGTGGATTTCGGAAAGGTCTTCAAAAAGCTTTGGGAACGAAGCTCAATTTTAGCACCGCTTATCATCCTCAGTCCGATGGACAAACCGAGCGTGTGAATCAAACTCTTGAAGGTCTTCTTTGTGCATGTGTTCTTGATTTTGGTGGAAGTTGGGAAGATCATATTTCTCTTGTTGAGTTTTCCTATAATAATAGCTTCCAATCTAGTATTGGTATGGCACCTTTCGAGGCACTATACGGAAGGCCATGCCGATCTCCTTCGTGTTGGCTTGAAGCCAGTGAGAAGCTGGTTTTAGGTCTAGATTTTATTCGTGATGCCACAGAAAAGATTAACCTTATTCGACATAGGATGAAAGAAGCTCAAAGTAGGCAAAAATCCTATGCCGATAACCGAAGAAAGAAATTAGAATTTTCTGTGGGAGATTTGGTGTTTATTCGAGTTTCACCTATGAAGGGTGTTGTGCGTTTCAGTCGAACGGGAAAATTAGCACCTCGGTATATTGGTCCATTTCCCATCACCGAACACATTGGTTCCGTGGCTTATATTTTATTACCGGCTCATTTTTCTGCCATTCATGACGTATTCCACGTCTCTCAACTACGGAAATGCCTTCGAGATTCCGACACTATTCTTGAGCCCGGTGTTATTGAAGAAATTGAAGTTTCGCCTAATTTGACTTATGAGCAACATCCTATTCGTATCATTGCTATGGAGGTTAAACGCCTTCGAAATAAAGATGTTCCTCTTGTGAAAGTTCAATGGTCCTCAAATCCTAAGGATTGCTCTTGGGAATCCCGAGAATTCATCGAGCGAACACATCCGGACTTACTCTCTCGTGCTCTTTAAAGGTGAACTTCTCATTTCAAAATTTCTTCATTTTGTGTTGATATGCTTTTTGGTTGTTACTTCTTATTTATTTCTTAAGATTGCAAGGACGAAATTTCTTTAAGGAGGAGAGTCTGTAACAACCCGCATATTTTACGATTGTATATCTAAATGTTTTATTTAAATATAGCATCGTTAGTCGGATTCAAGTCCAAAATGTCACTTTTTGCAAACAGTCGAAATGGGACTCGAGACCACTTCCATTGAGTCCAAAATGGCATTTGCGACCTTTTTGAGTATAAACATCGATATGTTTGGAGTTTAGTAGAATTTTGACATTTTCACTTAGGGCTTTGGGCTTGGGTTTGGGTTTCAGCCCACTAATCCAACTCATCTTATATCCTAACTCCACCCCTCTCCTCTTCATTCATTCTATTATTTTCCTAACACTTCAAGCTTTAGTAAAAATGGGGGAAGAGATTGGAAACTAAAATCCTAAGCCCTAGTTTGCTTTGCAAATTTAAGTTCTAGCTCCAAAATCAAAGAGAAGCTTATGTAAACATCCTCTTCTTATTCTCCATCTCAATCTCTCTCCAATTTTAGAAATTTCCTATGACCTAACTAAGGAAATGTTCGTTGTAATCTTAGATTGGAGCTTGAAGAGTTGAAGTTGAAGTGTGGTTGATCTTTCTTTTGATTTCAAAGCTTCTCATTTGTTGTTTTGGGTTGAAAAAGTGAGTTTTTAACTCACATCTACGTCTAGCTATCATTGTTGTTAGGTATGAATTCCTAACACTTGTGCATATTCATTTGCTTTTGATTTGGTGAATTTTCCAATTTTTGGTGTTTTGGTCCAATTTTATGAAAATCCTTCTATGGATATTTGGACATTGATATTCGAGGTGTATCGAAGAGCCTATAAGGCTGGGTTGTCGCTTGGCGTAAATCCCTAGTCTCCGTCGCTCAACCGATCACTTCTGAATCAATTTGGCCATCATTGGCCTAGGGTGATTTTTGCCCAGTTGAACCATTCAGACGTCTGAATGGTAATTTCAGACATCTGGATTCAGACCTAGAGCAAAAATATACATGGCAGAAAAATAAAAATGGCAGTGATTAATTTCAGACGTCTGAATTATAGAATCAGACGTTTGAAAGGGGGTCCAGACGTCTGTGTTGTGCTTTTAGACGTCTGGGTGGTTTTCTGGAATATTTCCAGAAACCAAATCCAGACGTCTGGAATTGACCCCAGACATCAGGAATTGCCTAGTTTTGCCTATTTGCCTATTTTTGAGCGAATTTCCATTGTTTATTGATTTTAGTTGCTCCGATTAGTTGTTATCACTTTTATCGACTTTGATGACTTCTTTTTTGGGATTTTTGGGAATATCCATTTTGATGGATTCGGTATCGATTTCTTTGGATTTAATTCACGTCTTCGTATGTGAATTGTTGGTGATTGATTGTTACTACAATCATTTTTGTGATTTGTCACTTCTAAATGCAAAGGTTTCTATACTAGTAGTAAATACTCAAACTCTTTCATCAAAACGATTTCAACACTACTTTTAAATACAAAGCTCGTTTTTAAAACCGTTTTTCAATATATTAGTATATACAAACGTTTACCTCATTCGTACGAGAAATCCAATTAAACGACTTAGCAAAACAAGTGGTATGAAACGCTTGCGTTTACTTCGTCGGTTAATTCTTAGACTTGTTCGATTGAAATCTTATGACAATTTTCGAGTGGAAATCTACAATTGGTTCATAAATATTTAAGTTAAGCTAGTGGTTATGGGACATGAAGCTAAACTCTTATATTTACTAGCTTAGTGTGATTCACACTTTTTATTGATCGATGATGATCATTTTGTGATTTAGACTAGCGATGTGCGATGTCTATTTGTTTGTGTGGGGACTAGAAACCCCGTTTGTGGAACTTCGGTTCAATTTGGTGGGGTAGCGACCCATGGTCTTCGGGCCGTTTGTGGAGCCTCGGCTCAAAATTGATGGTTAGCGACCATGGAATTGTGTTCCGTTTGTGATACACGTGTTGGTGAGTTTTCATGCTCCCGTTTGTGATAGGCCTTCCCCCTTTTGTGATTTTTGGATTTCTGGTTAATGATTTCTAGAATTTGTGTTTCACCAATTTTCATGGTTTGCATTGATAAGCTCTATCAATATTTGTGTTTTGGTGAATAATTTAAAGAATGTGATTCTTTTTGATGTTTTGAGATGATTTGAGATATTGTATGATTTTTGTTGTTATTTGATGTATACTTGACACAATATGGCACTATTGTTATCATACGTTTTTGTCATATCTCTTATCCTATCTCATTTTATCTAATATTTATAGTTAGACTGATCCGTTTATTATTTTCTTCTTAAATAATACTCGGGTCAGACCGAGGTATTTCAGGTGCTCCTGCTTGACTTCTTATCAGGGATGATCATCTGATTTTTGGCTAACTACTTTAGATTAGTAGTTTATGTTATTATACATTTGAGATATAGACTCCTTGATGTATAATTATTCTTTTGTCTAGCACTTGTATCTATTCTTTTGTGATGTAGTGGATCTTGTTTGACCACTACTTTGATGTACACTTTTATGTGTTATATTCATATCTGATTCCGCCTTTGTGATATGAATATCCGTGACTGATTTGTGTTATGTTTATTTCTATATTTGTTTCCGAAGGCCACTTAGCCACTGTGTAGTAGCTTTGAGATTGTATATGATATGTCGGATTTCCTCTTGAAATGAAATGTAAGTTATATTATCTGACATATCAGTACTCGCACAAAGCAATTACACAGATGGTTGCTCCTCAACAGCCTTATTCTTCGTGCTAGTCAATGGCATTACCTCGTAGTGTCCTTGCCTAGTGTGAGTATAGAGGTGGGGCGTCACAATGGGTTTGAGAATGGAAGATATAATAAGAAGCAAGAGAAAAGGAGGGAAGTTAAAAACGATTCAAAAGACATAAGCAAAAGGCTGTATTTTAAAAACAAATAGTCAAAAAATCAAACGTCTGGGCCTAAGAGTCAGACGTCTGAAAATGAAAAAAATAAGGTCCAGAACGTACATAGTGTAAAAATAGGTGAATTCAGATGTTTGGTTTATAGGGGCAGACATATGAATTTATGGCATTATTGAAAAATATTTTGCTATGATATTTAGCTATTGGTACTTAGACGTCTGAGTCCTTAGTTAACTATTGTTTATTAATAAAAAAGTTTTATTTATCTATAATATTCGAACCATATATACAATAATATTCATGAATTGAAAATAACACATTATCATTCAATCTTCCGATGGCTCGGTTTCTTCTTCAGACGGTCCTTGTTCCCAAGAATTATCTTGTTTGGGCTCGTATGTTTTGATAGATGTTGGTGGTTTTATTGAAGGAATTTCGTTAGATCGAATGCTGTTTTTAGTTGGCAATTTCCCATAAAAGGCCATTAGAGTCCTTTCTATAAAATTCAGATGTTCACCTTGTCGACGTTGTTCTCAATATATTTCGTTTTGCAATCTCATTACTTCTCCTTGATAATGAGCTATAACTTTGATACGATCATCTTGAGTGGTAGTTACGTGACCTTCGAACTTAATTGATTGTTTAATTCTCGTTACTTTAGGAGAAAAACTAGTTTTCTTTGAAGGAGAGGAAGCAATCTTAATATAAGACGAGGAGTTATCGTCAGAGGTTGACATTGTTGTTTTTGACAATGTGATGGTTAAATACAAATAAATATTACTGAAAATGGTTAAACATTTTGGATGGTAGAGTTTACCACCTTAAATAAATTGTACTAATAATATTTATATATAAAGAATTAATCTAACCAATAAAAATTAAGGTTATATACAATTTTTGGAGGGTACCTATTTGTAGATACTTTTTTAAGAGGATAACTTTTGATTAAACCAATTACCTTTAAAAAGGTTATTTGTTCAATTAATCCATGTAAGGAAAATATACCCAAATCTCTACGTAATTTTAAAAAGGTTGTTTCACATAATGGTTTAATGAAAGTATATGCTATTAAATTTTCCGTGTTAACAAATTCTAGAGAAATTATTTCTTTTTCTACATCATCTCTTAGAAAATGATGATGGATATCAACATGTTTTGTTCTGCGATGATTAATAGAATTTTTAGAGAGATTGATTGTACTTGTATTATCATAATATATAGGGGATTTTTTCCGAAATCACAAAGTGTTTGTTGCATATATATAACTTTAGCACAAGACAAAGCGGTTGATATATACTCAGCCTCACATATCGATAATGAAACACAATTTTGTTTCTTACTAAACCACGAGACCAAATATTGACTGATAAAGTGACAAGTTTGATTCGTACTCTTTCAATCTGCCTTGCAACCTCCAAAATCAGCATCACTATATGAAACCAATTCAAAGAGTTACCTTTTAGATAAAAAAGTCTGCAATCTTTGGTGTTGGTTAAATATCGCAAAATATATTTCACACCTCGATGATGCGACTCCCTGGGTTGTGCTTGAAATCGAGCATACAAACAAACACTCATCATAATATCAGGCCTACCAGCGGTTAGTTAAAGTAAGGAGCCTATCATACTTTTATATAGTTTTTGATCAAAATCCTTAACATTCTCATCTTTTTCTAAATGTAAACTAGTACTCACTGAAGTCGGTTTACTGGAAGTTTTATCCATTCCAAAACGTTTTAATAATTCTCTACAATATTTTTCTTGATAAATAGAATTTCTATATTCTATTTGTTTAATTGTTTACCCAGAAAGAAATTTAGTTCTCCCATTTGAGACATTTCAAATTCATTTATCATAATAGCTACAAAATCATTGCCTAGATTTTCATTCGTAGATCCAAAGATTATATCGTCAAGGTAAATTTGAACGATTAAAATATCATCGTTTTCCTTTTTGATAACTACCTTAGAGTTGATTTTACCGATTTGAAAATTAGAGCTTAACATATTGCTTTTGAGTCTATCGTACCAAGCACGAGGTGCTTGTTTAAGACCCTAAAGTGCTTTTTTAAGTTTGAAAATATGATTTGAAAACTTCATGAACGAATAGAGGTGGTTGTTCAACATAAAAATTTTCTTTAATAAACCGTTTAAGAAATCACATTTAACATCCATTTAATATAACTTAAAATTGTGATGACATGCAAAAGCAAGTAAATTCAAATCGCTTCTAGTCGTGCTACAGGAGCAAATGTTTCTTCATGGTCTATTCCTTCCTTTTGATTATACCCTTAAGCAATTAATCTAGCTTTATTATGAATTATATTGCCATTTTCACTGGTTTTATTTTTTGATACACATTTTGTTCCAATAACAAATTCATCATATTGTCTTGGTACAAGTTCTCGAATGTTATTTCTGTTAAATTAATTAAGTTCTTCCTGCATTTCTAATATCCAAAAATCGTCTTTAACGGTTTCCTTATAGTGTTGAGGTTCTATATTTAAGATAAAAGCTACATGACCCATTTGATTTAACCAACTTCTAGTTGTGACTCTAGTGTTTACATCTTCAATTATATTATCTATATGGTGATCTTGTAAGATTCTAGGAGGAGACCATAAGTTAATATTCTCATATTTGTTATTTTCAAAATTATTTTCGTTATTAGTGTTAGTATTTAAACTGGTAGGTTCTAAAACACATGGTTGTTTCATTTCTAAAATTTCTTCATCTTCATTTTCATTTTATTTTTAAACTCTTCATCAAAAGAAAGATGTAAACTTTCTTAAATTGTATTAGTTCGTTTATTAAATATTCTATAGGCTTTGCTTTGTTCCGAATAACTAATAAAAATGGCTTCATTGGCTTTCAGATCAAATTTGCCTAATTGACCTTTAGTACTTAAAATGAAACATTTTGAACCAAACACTTGAAAATATGAAACTTCTGGTTTCTTTCCATAAAACAATTCATAAGAAGTGTTTTAGTCAATGACTATAAAGAAACATGATTAAGTACATAGCAAGCAGTAGCAACGACTTCAGCCTAAAAATTCTTTGCTAAGTCACTACTACTTAGCAAGCAATGTTCATGCACATTCTTGTAAGGTACGATTCTTCCTTTCAACTACACCATTTTGTTGTGGTATTCGTGGAAAAGAAAAATTATGACTAATGCCCTTATTATTAAAAAACCTTCAATAATTCATTTTCAAATTCTCCTCCATGACCACTTCTAATACTTCAAAATTTTAAATCTCTAAAATTTTGAATTTTCTTTGTAAAAGCTTTTAACATTTCAAAAGTATCACTTTTGTGTCTCAAAAGTAAAGTCCAAGTAAATCTAGAATAATTATCAATAGTAACAAAAACGTATTTATTATGATTTATTTATCTAACTTGAGTAAGACCGAATAAATCTAAATGTAGTAGTTTTAATGGTTATATTGTTGTTATTTTCTTTTTGGATTTAAAAGAAGTTTTCATTAATTTTCCGTATTGACAAGCATCACATAAATTATTAACTTAAAAATTTGTCTTCTGTAAACCTCTTACTAGACTCTTACTAGAGCAAGTTTACGAAGATATTTAAAATAACAAGGCAAAAACGTTTGTGCCAAAGCCACGAATTGTTATGATTCGCAACTAGACACATACCGTTATCATGCTTAATATTCATATTTAAAACATAAATATTTTGTTTTCTTATACCTTCAAAAATTAAAATTTTATTTTGATTAAAATTATTGCATTTATCTTTTTCAAAATCGATTTTAAAACCTTTATCACATAATTGACTTATACTTAAAAGATTATGTTTTAAATTTTCTACTAATAACATATTTGTAGTCAAAGGAGAGTTAGATATACCGACATTGATGAAGTTTTCAATTCCAACTATGGATCCTTTCGAATTGTCTTCGAATGTCATGGTTCCTCCATTAATGTATGTTATATTAGTTAACAAATTTGCATTTCCCATCTTATGCTTAGAGCATCCGCTATTTAGTATCCACTTCTCCTTTTTGTTATTGGGTACCTGCAAAAGAAGAAATTTTTTTATTGGTACCCACTTCCTACGTTAGGGTCCTATGTGTTAGTAGAAGAAGGTAGTCATACTCATAAGGGTTTGAGACCTTTATAAATATACTTAGAAGTAGAAGAAGGTAATCATACTCATAAGGGTTTGGGACCTTTATAAATATACTTAGAACTATAATAAACATCTTTTTAGAAAGTCATCTATATGTTTTTGTCAAATTAATTTTTTAGTCGTTTTAGGAATCTAAATTTTTATATTTTTAAAACTTCGAATATTTCTTTTAGCACTATCTTTAGATTTCCTAAATTTTGTATACAGAGTGCTATATTTCTTATTACTATTTTATATTTGTTTTGCTTTCTTAAGGCCAATTTCATTTTTATTACTAGATGGTTTTGAAATTTTAATTAAATTTTTTCTAAGCTTTGTTTTACTTAGTTAAATTTTGAAACATTGTTTGTAATTTGCTTTAATTTTGTTTTAATTGTAAAATTTCATTTTTAGAAAAGTCTAAGTTGGATTTTAGTTCACAAACTTCTTTGCTAAGTTTATCGTTCTCAATTCTACTTAACTTTATTTCGTCAATTAAAGCAGTATTTTGAAAAGTTAAATTCTCACAAGAGTTTTGTGAATTTTATAATTCTTCTTCTAAAATACATTTTTCATCTTTAAGAATACCAATTTCTAATTCAGCCCTATTTAGTTTGCCTATATTTTTTTAGGGGAATTTTGGCTCACATCCCTCTTTACAAAAAAAATTAGGCACACATCCCTCCGAATCAGCATTATAAATTTAGTCCCTGTAATTTATACTGTATCGCTCAGCCAAAAATTCTTTGTCATGAACAATTTAAGTTGCAATATTAAAAACATGATATATTTCAGTAAATTTATCTAATTTCAGTTTCGTTTTCACTATTAAATCAAAAAATTTATTATCTTTCTATTAAGATCCATATATAATATGTTTTGACAAATTTTTTATCTATTTTCAGTGTCAAATATTTGCCAGGAAACATGACAAATATTTGCATATTTTTCAAGCAACAATTTTTTTTTGATTTTCAGCGGTTTACAGGCAACTTGGCAAATATTTATCAGGCAACATGCAAAATATTTTCCAGGCAACATAGCAAATATTTGCCAAGCAACATGACAAATATTTGCTTGCTTGTCAAGCAACATGGCAAATATTTGCCCCTAAAAATAAACTTTTTTTTCAAAACATATTATATATGAATCTTAATAAAAAGATAATAAAATTTGTGATTTAATGGTAATAACGAAATTGAAATCCGATAAATCTACTAAAAGATATCACGTTTTTAATATTGTAAATTAACTCTCATTATAGCATATAGTTGCCTCAGTGGTACAGTATAAATTATAGGGACCAAATTTATAATGCTGAATTCGAAGGGGGAAAACTTACATTAATTTTGGAAAGTAGGGATGTGTCCCTAATTTCCACTTTTTTTTATATAATTTCTTCAAATATCTTAGTTTATCATCAAGTTCAATACTAATTTCAAGAATATCATTATAAGAGAGATCAGAATTTACCTCGTTAGTGGACATAAGACAAACGTTCGTTTGTTCCATGTCACCATCACTCTCACTCTCCAAAGAAGACGAATCCGAATCATCCCACGTAACTTGAAAAGCTTTTCTTTTCTTCTTGAATTTTTCAAATTTGTTCTTCTTTTTATCCTCGTTTAGTTGTGGACAATCCTTCTTCATGTGCCCAAATTTGCCGCATTCGAAGCGCTTGATTGAAGTTGTGTTTCCACCATTTTGTGCTTTCGTGAATTTCTTGAATTTGCTGTAGTTTTTGGTACAAACACATTCTCATCTTCATCTAAGTTAGAGTCTTCATTGTTGGCTTGAAAAGCTATACCCTTCTTCTCTTGATTTTATTCTTTTCTTACCTACATGTTTGCTTCATACAACATCAAATTTCCATTTTTCAACTTTGAGTTGGGACGGATCATTGAATTCTTCAATTGAAAGAACTTTTATTTCCCACTCAATTGTTAATGAATTTAAATCATGTGTAAGAAGATCAAAATTAGTAAATGTAACTCCTAATGCCATGAGATCACGCTGTATACTTTGGAACCTTGCATACATATCTACAATGGATTAATTAGTTTTCATTTTAAATGATTGAAATTGTTTTGAAGAATAGAAATTTTAGTTTTTTAACTTTGTTTATCCCTTCATATGTAATTTGAAGTGTACGCCAAATATCATATGCGGTTTTGCAAAGCATAACTTTAGAAATTCATTTTTATCAAGAGAACAAAGCAATAAATTCATGGCTTTTGCATTGTTGGTTGCCATGGTTTTTTGAGCATCCAATCAAGTACTCATTTCAGTGGAAGGAGCTTCATACCTAATTTGAGTAGTTTACCAAATCTCAAAACTATTAGCTTCCATAAAAATTATCATGTGTGTCGATCGATATACATAATTAGACCCAGTGAAAAGTGGAGGTCGTGTAGTTGATTAACCTCTAGGAATGTGTTTGCCATATTATTAAATTTTTCAAAAACTTTATTTAAGTTAATGAAAGTTCATGCTTTGATACCAAGTGAAAGTGTATAGAATCTATAATATGCCTGCTCTTCTGCATTGAGAACCGATACTCCAAGATGGCTTGAGTGGAAAGTACTCGCCTTAAGGTAGAAATTTGGTAACGCAACCTTGTCCAACTACGTAAGAAGTTAGAAAAAAAAGTTGCCTAATCCCACTGCAGAAATTCTTCAATATGCTCCAAATGAAGGTTAGAGGAAATGCTTGCCAAGGTGGAGAATTGTTAGGTGTGGCTCGCATTTGAGAGTACGTGGGTTGAATGATAAGTCCTACCTTGTAAGAAATATGGTGCATAATGTGATATATATGTAGGATGGTGGTACACAACATTGGAAATTCCTTTTGTTACAAGCAAGTGTTGTCAAGACCACATTGTGCTCGTTCCGGGAGGCGATGGAGGGATGTTCAATCGGGATGCTGGCACATCAGAAGCTTCATTAAGACGGTGTCGTTACGGATCAATGAAGCGCACATTCATGAAGACACATTGGAGTGCCGAAACATAACACAAAGAACAGCTAGTTCAAAAACGTGTGACCTCAGAAGTCTGAGGAACGTCGCCAAACATCATCTGGGTTCCTGTAAATGTTAAAACTTGCTTAATACTTTGTTTGAGTGATTTAAAAACTTTCGATGCAAACGTGTCAGCTCATAGCACTCATGGGAGATTGTAAATGTTTATCTAAGACATTGACATAGAATATACGACCCTTATAATTGTTTGTCTTCGCTTTGAGCTCTTTGATGGTTTTGTTCCTCCAATTATATTCAAAGCTTCTTTTTGATCGTCATGTACCAGTATGTTAGTTTAGAGATTCTTCTATATGATTGTATAGTTGTTATCATTAAAATTCAATAATAAAGGTTCTAACAGATTGATTCGATTATTAGTGCTTATTTGTGTGTGCACTTCTATTCTAAAAATGACTAATATAAAACTGATTTTAAATTCGACATATTTTGTATTTTTTTGTCTGATTGGATTATTTTCTTGAACAATATCATATTTTTGACTGTTGTCGTGAAACTCATGTGTATAAAGATACTTTGTTTGAATAGACTATTGAATTTTTATTGGGGAATAAGCCCAAGAAATATTTTATTTATTTTGTAAACTATGTATTGCATGGGATATTTTTCTGTAAATATATCATATAAAGTGATTAAATACAGCAGTTATTAACTATAGGGAAGAGGAAAAGTAAAGAAGCCTGAAGTAGCGGTATAAATTATTAAAGACTTTTTACTCTATTACAGAGAATGCCTACGACTGAAATGAAATAAGTAATGGTACATCAGGTATAGCTACTAAAATGGGTTGTGGTTGTTTTCTACATCCTAATTAATGCATAGTACCATGCCTATAACATTCCTATAAATAGTTTAATATAGGAAATTATGAATGGTTCATTTTCATATTCTAAAGATTGTGTGGATTTGGTTCTTCTAAAAGTTATTGAAAGTTCAACAATGAGTATTTTGAAACATAAAAAAAGTAAAACAATTAGTCATATAATATTTTTATATGTTATATATTGGTGTATATGCATGAAATTATAGTCATATTGCTATTATACATATTTTTCCCTTCATTTTTAATGGCTTCTTTGGTTTAATTAGTTTACCATGTTAAATTTTTTTTGGTACACGTTAAAAACATAATTAGTGTTATTTGCTCGATTATCACTAATTGGTATTTTTCAAGTTTCATGTTTGTTATTCAATAACTTTCTACTTCCGGATTTGTGACTATCACACAAATTTGCCAAACATGCCTTATGTCATATCATTATAAACTTCAATTACGTAAGGTGCATAAACATCAGAGATCATTGTATGTAAGAGTGACATGTACTATTTTCAGACACATTAGTGAGACCACTATTTGTTGTGGGAAATTCTAACTTGAGACCGCTCAAATCAAAACCCCAAAGCACAGTAGAAAATGAGATCATGATAAGAAGTGAAAAAACAACCAATCAATATCTCAATTCAAAACTCAATCCAATCCAAAACCAATCACAATCTCCAAACAAGCAATAGATAATCAAAGCAATAACGATAAAATAAATCACACACCGATTTATAGTGGTTCCACTAATGTTTTCTTAGTGTACATCCACTTTGAGAGAGAGCCTTTATTAATACCAATGAGAAGAGTACAAGAGATTGATTACAGTGATCAAAATTCTAATAGAATTGATTTGTGGAGAAGAGAATTGAAGAAAATTAGGTTTAGATAAACCCTAATTAACAGAGGATAAACCCTAGATTAAACCCTTAATCTCCTTCCGTCTCAGAATCCTGAAAATAGCTTATATAGGAGAGTAGAAAACTTAGGCCAAATTCCAGAATTACCCCTCCGAATATCACAAATCTCCACACCAAAACTCGGGCTGAAAATAGGTTGAAAAACATCACAGACGTCTGTCATATGTTTCGGGAAAACTCTCCTGAAACCACAGGCATCTGTCCCAAAGTAACAAACGTCTGTCCCAAGTCTCGGATTTCAAAACCCTGAAGTCACAGACATCTGTCGCCTGATGCTGGGCACAACACTCACTAACTTCACCATATCTTTCTCCTTTGAGCTCCGATTTGCGAACCATTTTCACCAATATAAAGCTACTTTCGACCTCTTCAATTCTCCATATACTGTCGCCACAATTCAACGCTCCATATCGACACTATATCCATCTCCAACTCCAATGGTACCATACCATCATCAACAACCGATAACACCAACTATCACCACTTCTACCTTCAACCAAACGTGAATGCTTTCCCAATGAGCTCTCTACCACCCATTGCACTCCATCAATGAGCTCAGGAAAAGCTCCCACCCACTAACGAATTGTTGAAATAATCCAAATCATAAACCGTATCACCAAAGACTAAAGCGCTAAAGAGTGTAAACTAGCACTCATCAAGAAGATAGAATCACAATATCTCACTGATACTCTTCCTCATCTATAACCAAGCTCCTCCATCAACCACGCCACCTCATGGTACCTGGCACTTCAACAAGCAAATCAAGTTCGAGCAATGCTCGAACTTCCCAACCGACAATGCCTTAGTGAACATATCCGCCACGTTATCCTTTGTGTGCACTTTTCGAAGATATACTTGCTTATCTTCATCCATAGCTACTAGAAACGACTCTCTCGCTTCTATGTGCTTAGTCCGTGAGCTAAACGCCAAATTTTCTGCTAAGTGAATAGCACTTTGGCTATCACATCAAACATCAACACTATCATGCTCGTGTCCCAAGTCACACAACAATCGCCTCAAGTAAAGTGTCTCCTTTGCCGCCTCCACCGCAGCTATCAACTCCGCCTCCGTAGTGGATAAAGATACTACGGTCCGCAATCTCGATCTCCGACTTATGGCTATATCCCAAGTGTGAAGACATATCCAGAAGTTGATTTTCTTCAATCCCTATCACCGGCGTAGTCCGAATCACAATAACCAACCAACTTGCAATTCATCCCCTTACTACCGCCAAAAACAAGACCATGAGATGATGTACCTTTAAGGTATCTCAATATAAGCTTCACAGCTTCCCAACGCGATTTCCCCAGATTAGCCATATACCGACTAACCATCTCTACGGCATTTGCAATATCGGTCCTTGTACATACCGTAGCATAAATTAGACTTCCAATCGCACTAGCATATGGCACCTTTGCCATATAAGCCTTGTCTTTCTCTAAGATAGGTGATCCCTTACTTGATAGCTTCATATGCAAAGGTAAAGGTGTATTTGACGCCTTTGCATTCTCCTGCTAAACCGACAAAGCACTTTCTCTATGTACTCTTTTGATTTAATTTCAACTCAAAACGCTTTCGATCCCTTTCTATTTCCATGCCCAATATTCTCTTTGCTTCTCCAAGATCCTTCATTGCGAATTCCGATTTCAAACTCAATTTTAACTTGTTGATTTCATTCTTATCCTTAGAAGCAATGAGCATGTCGTCCACATACAAGTGCACATGAGGTCTGATTGATGAATCACAAAATTCCATGGTCTATGAAGTACACCCAGCAATCATTTTTCAACTTCTTGAAATATACACAAGCATTCTTGATGCTTCTATCAAAACCATTTTCAAGAATAAAATGATCAAATCTCTTGTACCATTGTCTAGGTGATTGCTTCAATCCATATAGTGATTTTTTTAACTTGCAAACCAGATTTGAATTACCATCCACAACAAAACCTTCTGGTTGCTCCATGTAGATGTCTTCATCCAAGTCACCATGCAAGAAGGCAGTTTTCACATCAAATTGCTCCAACTCCAAGTCGTGAATAACAACTATGGCAAGTAATATCCGGAAAGAAGTATGGCGCACAACCGGTGTGAATATCTCATCATGTTTCTTTCTCTTCTTCTGTGCAAACCCCTTAGCGACTAGCCTAGCTTTGTATCTCCCATCGTCCTTCACCTTGTATATCCATTTGTACCCAATAGCACGGTTTACTTTAGGAAGTGGAACCGAATCCCAAGTTTGATTCTTCATCAACGATTGCTTCTCTTCCTCTATGGCACAAGTCCACTTCGAGCTATCACTCGACTTCATGACGTCATCAAGGTCCATCGGCTCATCTTGGACTACATAAAGAGCATAGTCCAAATTATCACAAAGCTAATATAGTTCCAATTATCATATCTTTCGGGTGGCCTTATAGCACAACGACCAATCCGAGTAGCAATACCATCACCCAAACTTCTTTCGGCTTCACCTTGAACCAAATCCTCTCTAGAATCATGTACATCACCAACACTACTAGAGGCACCATGCGGACTATGTGATGTAACATCAGCCGCTTCCTCCTTGCAAGCATCTCCAACTACTCTACTCATCAAAAGTAACATGATGAGAATTCACAACCTTCTTTGTTTTCGAATTCCAAATGTGATAGCCTTTTACACCGTCCGTATAGCCAAGCGAAATCCCCTTTAAAGCTCTAGGCTCAAGCTTAGCATTTCTTGGATCATGCACATAAAATGGACTACCAAACACACGAAGATAACTCAAGTCAATGCTCTTTCCCTTCCACACTTCCTCTGGAATTTTGTTGCCAATAGCCGAGCACGGAATTCGATTAATAATATGCACCACGGTTGACAAAGCTTCGGCCTAAAATCCCTTAGACAAACCCGATGTTAAACTCAAGCATCGAGCTTTCTCAAGTAGAGTACGGTTCATCCTCCCACAACACCATTCGAATGTGGATCTCCCGGTGTAGTAAAATGCCTCAGAATACCATAATGCTTGCAAAACTCCAAGAACTCTCCGGAAACATACTCTCCACCATTTTTGGACCTTAGAACCTTCAAAGACTTACTACTCTCATTCTCAACAAGAGCCTTCCATGCTTTGAACTTTGCAAATGCCTCCGAGTTGGCCTTCATTACGTACACCCATACTTTCCGAGATAAGTCATCAATAAAAGAAATATAATAGCGAGCTCCCCCTAATGAAGCTACTGTGCCGGTCCCCAAACATCGGTGTGAACATACTCAAGAACCCTTCTCGAATCATGTTTTCCCTCACTGAATGAAACTTTTGTTTGCTTTCCCAAGACACATTCCTTATAACACTCTAGTTTGTTGAAACTCTCTCCATCGATCATCTCCCTTCCGAAGAATATCCAAACTCCTCTCCGAGACATGACATAACCTCAAATGCCACAACCTAGTCACATCCAAGCCACGAGAACTGTCAACTCTCACACAAGTTTCACCATCTATAGTCACTCCTTGAAGCAAATAAACACCATGAGTCCTAGCACCCTTCATCGCCACTAGCACACCCTTCGAAACCCGCAAGCTATCACTCTCAATAGCGATCTTACAACCTAAAGAATCTAGCTGCCCCAAAGAGATAAGAGACTTCCGATGTCCCGGAACATAGCGTACAATAGTGAGAGTACGAACCACTCCATCAAACATCCGAATTTGCACGGAACCAATGATTTTCAACTTACAAATAGCACCATTACCCATAACATGAATTTCCTTCTTTGTCAATATAAGAAGCAAAACAATTCCTATTCGGCGTCATATGATAAGACGCTCCCGAATTGAGCACCCATTTGCTACCCGAAACATCTGATGCTACCGTCGTGAACACATCTACGTCTCCCTCACCAACACCACTCTCCACCGCTATGGATAAAGATGCTACTTCCTTCTTTGCCTTCTCTTTGTCCGGACACTCATTCTTCTAATGACCAGTGTGACGACCCGCCTTTTGACCCTCAAAAATCGACATAATTACTCTCATTGTATAACATGCCGAACGATTGAGTGCCGGAAAGACAGATTGTTGAGGGGAAAGAAATTAGGTAGAAGAAAGAAGAACCAAACAAAACAGAATCTCACAGCGGACTGAATAACATATATTATAAATAGTAGTTTACACAATCAAAACTTTAATATACATATCTCACATTAGAGTACATAAATCAAGAATTACCAGTCTGTATAGTTATAATAGCCTGTCCTCACAATTGCTGATAATTTCAACAAAACATTGCAGTGGAATAAACAAGTATGAGAATACGTCTCAGTCTCTAGCTCGTCTCCTGAGCTCCATATCATCCTATCCTGTATCTATAATACTCGGTCGGACCTGAGCATTATAATAAAATAACACCCGAGTCAGTTTGGAAAACCAACGTCAGAAAACACACTCAATTTGAATTATTAAAGTTTCAAAATCCTTTGAAAAATCAAAGGTATCTCGTAAGAGCACGCCACACATAAACACGATGGGTTTTTACCTTACGATAACCAAAACATTTCATATCAAATCCTCTGATATTATAATAGTGTCTAAGTACAAATACTTATTCAAATAGCTGAAATTTTTAAATTAAATTCCAGCATACTAGGCTCTATAACCAAAACCGTAAAGGATACGTATTAGAGAATGGATTCCATATGAATGACTAGGTACTAGGGTATCACCTGTCACAGTACATGTCTAGAAACAATGTACCGAGGACCACACCGGGATCCCATGCAACACAAGACCAGACTATCCCTAACTTGGATAGACCGAATATGCTATCACCCCGGGTGTTCCCACCCTTTTCCGAGCTCCTTCCATGTATCGTAGCAATAAAATAATATCCGAGAGTATCTAGAAAGGTGATAAACATACCCTACTTGGGTGCGACCCACTTAGCCTTGCTGCATCTCCTCTGCTTTTCAATCATTCCCGGTTGATGAGGCTAGAAGCTACGATTACCTTTTTAAAGGAATTTTCACTTAGAATACTCATTGTCCTCTAATGACAATGTACTGATAGCATTCATCCATACAAGTCCATTCTGGATCCGAACAGAACCGAAGGCACTACTCCTACTACATCCATTTTGGAATCATCCTCAAGATGTAGCGATTAGCCCTTGCACTTCACTACTCCATCTTCGACTCGATGCTCTTGTTTTCCCTTCGAAAACATACTCGTTGGATCGAAGTGGTTTTCAGATAACTTATTCGATCCCGGTCTCTTCGAAACAACGTTCGATATTTTCGGGTAAACTCAACCCTGGTTCTTTAGGAAATAAATAGACAGAAATAAGATCGGAGCTCACCTCCTAACCATTAGTGGACGGATTTCCTTATCATTGTCCTAGCAGAACGAAACAAGTTTACATGTATCGTATAACACCTCAAATGGTAACTGTACCATATAATCCCCGTGTTTCTCCTAGATATTCCCAAAGTTATATTTTTGGTCCAGATTTGATAGTCGGTTCTTTAACTATCAAATAAACAATCATACAATCAAAGATTCCATTTTCCACTAAAAAACACTAAGTCTTATTCAATTTAAATTTCAATCACTTAAATCTCTTTATCCAAAATATATACTTCCTTACCGAATTTAGTATATTCACAATCTATTCTTTTCAAAGATATTTGGAAACCTTTAAAATAATCTGGAAAGCACAACTACAGTATCAAACCATGGATTCACAACTCAATGGTTACGTCTCTATCCTAAATAAATCCAAAACTTAACTGCAGGCACTCACTGCCTCCGTTTTCGCCATGCGAGTATACCATTACTTCCCGGAAACCTTATTTAAAAAATTTCAAAATAATACTTATGAAATTCCTTTAATATTTTTCCAAGTTAAACTTTAGGCAAATACTCTTTAATAAAAGTTATTATATAAGATTTTAATATTAAATAATTTATCCTTTTAAGATAATAATACTAATCAATTCTTAAATAACAATTAACTTCATATCAACTCATTATAACTAACTTAATTAATAATTAAATAAACTCTAAACAATTAAAACAACTAAATAATTAATCTTTTGAAATATTTTTAAACCCTTTAAATTACCTAGTTAATAATTAAAAATCCTTCTTTTCAAAACAAACTTAACGTTTCAGAAAATATCCTTTTCAATTCCAATATAGCCAGTCTAACATTAATAGATCCCTCTCGATTTTATCACCAACTGATTTAAGTTCCAATTTTGCAAATCCCCTTTTTATTCTCCAATCTATCTAGAATCTCGAATTTTTAAAAACCTTTTCTATTTAATCAAATATCACTTAAGAATTATTATTTAGAATCCTTTAAATAAATTATTCCAAAATCCCTATTTACAATATCCGGAAATAGTTAATCACAATTTCAAACCATTTATTTTATCCAATTAATTAATCCAAAACTCTATATAAATATTTTACTTCAAAAATCTTTTTTTTAATTCTTTTCAAATTCAGACCATATATTATTGGTATTTAAAAATACCAAAATCTAGGCCAAAACTGCCATAGCATCCAATCAATTCAAATCACACGATAATCTATCACAGATTATTCAAACAAACATATATCACTATATATGAAATTTAAATTCAACATTTTTGAGGAATCTAGTTGGATCCCTCCAACCTGTTTCCCTGCATCCATAGAAGTTAATACAACGTAAAATACCAATTCCGCTTCGAGGTGGAATATCGTGGTATATAGGGTCATCCGCTATTATGCGGGGCGCATAGGGTCTCATCCGCTATATATATGCGGGAATATCAATCACTCCTATATATATACATATAATATCACATTCAAATGATAAAAATATATCAATCAAACCAGTCAACCAATAATTAATTTTAACTACTTAAAATTAATTGCAGTAGTCCAAAATTGAGTGACATTAACTCACCTTGAGTTTTAAATTTTGCCAAACGTTTAAATTTTAAATTAAATCGAACACGTTCGATTTAACCTAAAATTTTAGCTAGCTCCAATTGACTCCAAATCTTTTCCAGAGCGTAGTGCTCGTCGCCATGATTCCGTCGTCACTTGTTTTATCTGATTCTGACCTCGTATGACAAAGATACGAATTTTTAAAGTTTGAATATAAATTATATAAGCAAATTTCTCTTTTTTTTAAAAAAAAATAACCTAAGATCTGGGCCGTATGTTTTTGCTTCAGGAAAATCAAGGCCGCTCCTTTCCTTTCCCTCTTCTTCACATTCATCTTCCAAGTCGTTCGAACCCATAGCCGTCATCTTCCTTCAATTATCGCGCCACTATCATCGATGGAGACGACGATCAGGCTTCACCGCGTGGAAGCTCGTTGCGAGCTCCACCTTCGGCCAGAGGCATGGCAAGCTCGGTCGTCTCCTGCTCTTTGAAAATGTGGACAAACCATGCACCTTCAAATGAGAATTGCCGACGATCCACTCGACTAAATTCGATCATACCCGTTGATCTTATAGATCTCAATGCTCTCCACAATTCTCTAGTTGAAAGATTTTGTTATTAGTTTACGGATTTGAAGAAAATTGAGGGGAAAGATGGTGTAGTTTCGGCCATTGAATTGCAAAGAGGCGGCGACTACGTTATGAACTAGGGTTTTACTGTGCTAGGGTATATATACGTGTACAAACATATTATATTAATATTATTTTCACAATTTACGTGCTTTTTTGGACGAACTCCAAACGAAGCATCCGCCTGGCGTTTATAATGTTTTACCCCTATTCCAAACACAATGGAACATGTTTCGAGGCATAATTCGATCGTATGTGGAAGATAGCTTTTCGAATCGAATTAAAATATTAAATTTTCGATATTTATTTCAACGCGTTTCTATCCTGTACGATCAAACGGTAACTCCAAATGCTACGAAATTTGAAATCGGATAATAATATACTATTACAGATCCAATGGAACTGGTTTTTTCAAATTCCGAGACTGTGCCCCGGAAGGCTATTTTAACGTGTCGATTAAATTGAGCGATTTTCAAAATCGACGGAATTACTTGAAATTCGAATTTTAAAATATTACCGACTCATTTATAATTCAAATAGAATTTATATCCATATTAGAAATCATTTCGATTTATATTAAATCAAAATTCCATTATTTACAGTATTATCATATATATTAAATTTCACTATTAAATTAATATTTAAAATTCCAAATTTTATTAATCCCATCCAAAAGTCCAATATTATAATTCTAATCTAAATAGAATTTTAAATCAACTTAGAAATCATTCCTATTCACATCTAACTCCAGATTCCCATATTTACCCAATTTTAAATATTAATTTACTATTCACCGAATCCATTTAATCGCTATATTTGAAACTTTAAACCATTTCACTAATTCAACAAAAATTTCCATATTCAAAATCAAATAATATTTCAAATTCAACACTTAAAAATAAATTAAACGTTCAAAAACAAACGACCAAAATTCCAGGTCGTTACATGCTTCTTACAAATATAGCACTTGCCCTTTCTTTCCTTCGACTTTCCTCTACAACCGGGGTTCTTTGATTTAGAATGCTCACAGTTCTCCTTCTTCGCATATCCCTCCTTCTCCACAAATAAACCGTTATCACTACTAGCACCACTACTTCCATCACCCAACTTCTTCATTTGATCCCACAATTTTCGCTAAGAAGACATGTTTTGACATCTTCAAGAGTCAAAGTATCCCGGTTATAGATCAGACTATTTGAGAAAACCGTATATTGGTACATCAACGAGCACAACAATATCATCGCCTTTTGCTCTTTCTCAATCTTTAAATCTACCGCCTTCATCTTCATTAGCAAATCATCAAACACATTCAAGTGCGCCTTTAGTGAAGTACCTTCCTTCATCTTATAGGTGAAGAACGTTCGCACCAAGATCAAACGATTAGTTATTGACTTCATTATATACCACTCCTCCAACTTGTCCCATATACCCTTAGCGGTAGTATTACCACTAATTTCGGAGATAACATTCTCCCCCATAGCAAGTTGAAGTGTAGTGAATGCCCACTCTTCCATTTCCTCTCTCTCAACATCTAAGATGTCTGCCCGCAACAAATGTGTGTCAAACACTACATGATGCTCCCGATTCCTCCTTAGAACCGCTTTCATCTTCCATTGCCATTTTTCAAAATCATTATAACCATTCCACTTGTCTATGACCAATTGTGATCCCGAAGCCGTGTATGATCCACGTATATATGGTGCTACACCACTTGGACTAACCATTGAGGAACTACCTGACGTATTATCTGATTTCGGCATTTCTACAACCACCTACCAACACCAAAGCTCTGACACCAAATGTTGTAGGAAATTCTAACTTGAGACCGCTCAAATCAAAACCCCAAAGCACAGCGGAAAACAAGATCGTGGTATGAAGTACAACAACAACCAATCAATATCTCAATCCAAAACTCATTCTAATCCAAAACCAATTACAGTCTCCAAACAAGCAATATATAATCAAAGCAATCACGATAAAATAAATCACACACTGATTTATAGTGGTTCCACTAATGTTTTCTTAGTGTACATCCACTTTGAGAGAGAGCCTTTATTAATACCAATGTGAAGAGTATATATAAGAGATTGATTACAATGATCAAAATTCTAATAGAATTGATTTGTGGAGAAGAAAATTGAAGAAAATTAGGGTTAGATAAACCCTAATTGATGGAGGATAAACCCTAGATTAAACCCTTAATCTCCTTCCGTCTTAGAATCCTGAAAATAGCTTATATAGAAGAGTAGAAAACCTAAGCAAAATTCCAGAATTGCCCTTCCGAATGTCACAAATCTCCACACCAAATCTCGGGCTGAAAATATGCTGAAAAACATCACAGACGTCTATCACTTTATGATAGATGTCTGTCATATGTTTCTGGTAAACTCTTCTGAAACCACAGACATCTGTCCCAAAGTGACAGACGTCTGTCGCTTGATGCTGGGCACAACACTCACTTACATTATAAAGCTACTTTCGACCTCTTTAATTCTTCATATAGTGTTGCCAAAATTCCACATTAATTTCCTATTTCTGTGAAATGTACTATGTTAAGTAACATCATGAAAAAGAAAAGGAACAAATACACCTAAGGTTATCATTAGTCTACAACAACAAGTTGTTGTAATCAATTTAATGGGCAAACCTTATTTAGCGTCATATACTAATTTAGCATATAATCACTATTGGAAATTTTATATTATCCTATAATTCAGGTAGAAGATAAATCATAATACTACTTTCTACATTTCTAATGGGTTATACTAGAGAAGTTAGAGCACATATCATAGACTTAGTACATGATGTCGGCCATCATACTCAACCTCCGTTTTCAAGTAAAAATGGAATACTTCTAACAACTACCTTACCCAATTAAGGGTGTGTTCCCAAACAAAGATTACACCATTCAAGCTTCCGACGCATAGAATGCTTAAATGGTGCATTTCTTCTTCATGTCCCATTTGGGGGAGGAGCAATAGCTCCTTTGGTGCATGACTTCATTTAAATTTTTTTACTGATTATTTAATATTATATTTAATAAGGAATGGTAAATAATTTATTTACAGTTGAAAATAAATACACACTTAAAACTCGTAAAAATAATAATTTTTTTTGTAAAATAAAATATAAAACCAATAGACATATTTTTGTAAAATAATAATAATATAGTACTAATGTAATCTGATATTTTTATAAAAATATAAGTAACTATAGTATGTGTGTGAATAATGAATATATAATCTTTTTTTTACAACTAAAATGTGACATTAGTACGTAATAATATACTTCATCGTCAGTTCTTGAATTCATAGACAGAAGTTTGAATATTTTGAGTATCCGTTATTTCTTCCATATTTCAATATTTTTCTTCATATCCTTTTGTCAAAAAATAAATTTCTTTCTTCGTAAAAAAAGCTTTATTCCAAATTTCTTCAACTTCACACTTAGGCCGTTTGGTTATAATATATCTTTTTAAATTTTTCAATGTTTTTACCATTTCTGTTTGGTTTGTGATTAGTTGTCTTGCATCCATGATTTATATTTGTTTAAATATAAAACAATATCTTTAATGATCAAGGTAACTCAACTTTCTATTTATAATATGCTTATGCCTACATTCTGCTCCAAAAGAATTTCTCCGCATGCCTTGAATTCGTTTTCTTTTTGGAAAATAAGTTTTGATTTGTCACATTAACTCTATATGATGCTTTGTTTGGAAATAAAAAAATTGCTATTGGACAAACTTACGTCAAAAATGGTGGATATTTTAAATTGTTTACCCGTCTAATTAACCTTCGATGTCAATTATTCATTGTACAATATTCATATATGGTTGAATGATGGCGTTTCCTTAAATACATGGTAAATGTCAACATGTTATGAAAACACGAACCGCAATGATATCAATGACATGACCATTTTGTACTTTATATGGTATATGCATCTATTCTTAGGAATGCATAATTATTTGCTAGATATTGTGAACCCAATAAAAATGGATGTATGCAAACTATATGGTATAAATATTATTGAAATCTTTACAAGTAAATTTTCTACCAAATTTTTTCGATGATTATTATTGTTATTAAGACTGTAGGTAATAATACACCACTATTTCATAAATTACAGTAATCCCTCTTTCTTATTTTCTTTATTTCTACTAAGAACATAGCATTTAAAATTAAATTATTGATTTATCTTGTATCAACGCAAAAATAGAAAAAGTGACTAGAACAGATACTTTATCTACAAAAAAAATCATACTGTAAACTTATCCCTATTTTCTGTAATGTTTAATCTATTTCTATCTTGGCTAGCTGTGATGATTTACGTTGACATGGTGGGGCTTTACTTTTATATGTTGCAAAGCGATTGGGTTAACCATCTTTTTTGTTCAAATATTCCTATTTCTAATTATACATATGCATGCTCTTGATTTAAAATAACATTAATATACTATTTATAATGGTCTTTTCAATAAGCAAGCAGAATAAAGGAGCCCTAGCAATGACATTCATGGTAGAGAGAAAGATCATAAATTATCACGAACCTTTACATGGTTTCAAGCATCTCGAACAGATCTCAAATCTCCACATAGATCCCAACATAATTCAATCGAAAAATGCTAATGCTGACCTCTTCCTTGGACTTAACCTTAGCATAGACAGTTCAACTCTATAACATTATTTAAAATGTTAACACTAACCTCTCCCTTAGACTTAACCATAGGATGGACAGTTCAACTTTATAACATTTCCCTTCACAACCGCTTTAAGAACGTAGATCACGCATATGGTTTTGAAGTGGTTACGGGTTCGAGTCATATCATATAAGTTCACTTCCCCGCTTACTGGATGCTCCAAAACCAATCGATGAATTTTTGGTTAACTTAAACCCGGTTCTTTCAGAAATAAATAGAAAATACACAAGGGTGGAGATCATTTCCTATCCGGATGGATTTCCTTATCATTTATCCTAGAAGAGCAAGATGAGTTTATATGTATAGTATAGCATCTCCGAAGATAAGTGTACCATATAGCCCTCGTGTTTCTTCTAAATATTTACTAAGTTATATTGGTCATTTTCAATGGTTGACTAATCGACTACCTAGTACAAAACAAAATCGATCGCATATGAAAATCAAATCTCGTATACTTATCATGTTTCCAACTTTATCGACTTACTATCCCTCGGTCAAGAGTGAAACCTGGTAGGTTAAAGCACTATTTTTTCCATACCCTACTTGAATCATCATTCTTAACTCTCACAGATAGATAAGCCTACTTTATTGGCTTTTAGTGCTAAGTACATGACTAAATACTTTCCATAAACAAGTTAAAGAAACAAAGCATGTTTAAGCAACTTCTAAACCTCTTTTGAATTTAATTAATGCTTTATTAATTAAAACCACTTTGTAAATACCCTTATATATATTTGAAATACCTTTATGAAAGATACATACATATATACTACTATCCCATTATTCATTTCTACTCTTTCAATACTTAGAAATGTATCCATATCCTTATCCCAAATGGCATAGCAATGTTCACAAAACTTAAACAAGATTTCACATTTCCAAAATCATAATTAAATGGGTTAAAAACCATTGTCAATAAAACATCATTTACTACTAATCCAAAACATTCACTCCTGGCCTTATCTTTAAAAATATTCGTTTAAAGATCTTATTACCTCTCAAAAGTATAATTAAATGGTTAAAAACAAATGTTGCTTAAACATCGTTACTATAAACCCAACATCACTTCATACTTGTCATTGTTTTTAAAACATATACATTTAAAGATCTAAGTATATCTACACTTATTAAACAAGGTAATATATCTTTTTAATTAACTTTGTGAAACCATTCATTATAACGCAAGTGTTATAATCCAAAAACCTCATTTATTCTTTTCTTTTATAAAATACTTAACTTCTTTTCCAAACTTCTAAATATACTAAAAATACTTTTATAAAGAAATATGTGTGTGTGTATTTATTTATTTATAGAGCTAAGATATTTAATAAAATATTAAAAACCATTTAAAAGATAAAATGTTACAAAATCTCTTTATTATTTTAATTAAATATTTAACTAATTTTATAAAAACTATGTATACTTAAAATATACTTTAAAATACTTATAATATAGTTTAAAACATTTATCTAAAATATTGCTTAAAGCACCTATTTATAATTTATTTTAAAACTTCAAAAACCTTGTTTTTTCCTTTATTTAAAATAAACCCTCTCCCTTAACAATTCATAATTAAATACTAAAACTTTGTAAAAATTCCAAAGCACTTTTCAAATATTCTAATATATGTTAGAAAAGACCACCAAAAAGACCGAAGAGAGAGTTAAGTTTAAATTCAATTATACACATTTTAAAGTCCCAAACAACAAAGGCGAATTTTCAAAGTTCTGTAAAATAGTGACGTAGTAGTTAAAAATTGTTTCAAAGGGTTCTGAGTCATAAAATAGAAACTACAGAACTTCAAAAGTGCTAAAATAAGTTTCTTGGCACCTTAAACCATTTTCAAAGCCAAATGTTATTTTTAGTTCAAAAACAGAAGCTATAGCATTTTCGAATGCTGTAAAAAGAGGCTCTGGAATACTATAGCATTTAGAAAGTGCTATTGTTTACTGTTGCAACAACAACTAAAATTTGCAGTTTTATATCCTTACAAGTTTGATTGGTTTTGAAGGTGTTAACAAACTTTTTGGCATCCAATCTTTTTATAAAAACTAGTATACACATAATAAAACAAACCCATGGTGAGAAACTCCTATGGAGCTCTCTATAATTTTCTACAAAAATTCCACAAAGCAAGGCTTTCTGAAGTGCTTCCATAACAACTTTTGCACTATGAAACCACTTCGATTTAAACCCCATTCGAGTTTGTTCCCTACTAATCCTTATGTGCTTTGTTTTCAAGACTATGACACAAGTCATAACAAGTCCACAAGTCCCCTATCATTAATTACATATGTCATTCGCTTTCCAAAGCAAGAATCAACACAAATCAAATAATATATTTTCAAACATATACTATAAATAAGGCAAGCATATATACCACTTCACATACTATTAAATGGTAAGATAACTCACCCTAAAGCTAGTCAAAACAAACACAAGCACAAAAGAACCTAGATCCACTTCCTACCATGCAACCAAAAGGATACAAACTCAAACCATGCTTGCGCACGCAGTCTCCCTTGCATCCAAAATTGCTCATGGATTTTTCACTTTTGACCCCTTCCATTCTGATTTAGCTCCACAAATTTTTACAGTTTGTTCGTAATATCATGAGGAGGTTCAGGTCCAAATTTTAGAGGATTTTGAGTTGTATAGAATTAGTTACAATTTTTGAAGTGAAGAGATAATTTCTGGGTTGAAAAACTGGAACAGCGGAACAACTCACTTTCCACTAGTTATCACCTAAGCTACACTTCGAACTAGCAAAAGTGATCAATATGAAAGTTGTTCCTTATTGAACTATATTTCCATAGAATACAATATCATAAAATTTAGTTCGTTAGAGAGAAAATTATGGCCTAAAGAAGAGAGGGTATTTTCTAGCTTGTATATTGGCTTTGATATTTTGTTTTGCTAAAATGTCAAAAATGATTCAAGGGCGAGTGTGTTTGATAATATAGGCTTGAAGGAGATGTTCTTTAGTCCTACTCTCACCCCCATTCTTGGCCAAGGAGAGCTCTCCCATCACCTCACCATGTGCTTTTACTATACATCTTCACGTGAAACAAAACAAGATAATACCTCCCCTTCATGTTACCTCCCTCCTGGTTACTTTCTAGAACATACTAATGATGTTTTAGTGATAATTAATTTTATTTGTTATTAATGTTCTTTTGGGTAAATAATTGTATGTAAATAAGTTTGAACAAATTTCATTAAGTAAGAAGTCGTTTATCGATAAAAAGATTTTCGGTCACATTATCGATTTTTCTTCAAACTATTTATTTTTGTAAAAAAAATTCAAAAACATATTTACTATCATTTGCTATTATCTAAAAGAGGATTAAAAAGGTTACTAAATTAATTTATTAATATAAAATTCAAGATTTAAATATTTAAATACGAAGTGTTCGAAATTCTGGGTCATTACAACATCTCCCCCCTTCATGCTTGAGTGCATCGACGATCGGAAACACGACTGCAACTATCCCTGCCCCTCGCCCATGATGCCTCTCATCCTCCATATAGAATGGGACACTATTGTGAGGGTAGAAACTATTACCCTTAGTCACAAAGTTTGACATTCGTTATGCGGCTGCATAGAAATAAGCCGGACCTAGCTCCTTATTGTAGCATGTCACCCTGGGAAACCTCGAAGCCACTCAGCGTTAGGTTGTAGCAGGGACTGCTTGTCAGCTCCTTATTGAAGCATGTCACCCTAGAGAACTTTTAAGCCCATCGGCACTTAGGTTTGAGCTGAGACTGCCTGTCAGCTCCTTATTACAGTGTATCACCCTAGAGAACCTTCAAGCCCCTTAGTGCTAAGGTTCGAGTTGGGATCACCTGTCAGCTCCATATTGCAGCTTATCACCCTAGAGAACCTTCAAAGCTCCTTAGTGCTTAGGTTCGTGCCGGGACTGCCCAAAAGTGGAGCGACACATAGATAAGTTTACCTTTTTACCATTTCTAACCGCTAAATTCTTGTGAATGACGTTGCCTGCCGCTTGCCTCACCATTATATCACACTCTTATGCATGAGTGTTTGAGCTCGCCATGTGCCCCAGTTCGAGCCAGGACCTACGGTAATCGAACGACATGCTACATGTCACCTAGGAGAACCCTCGAGCCCCCATGCACTCCAATTCAAGCTGGGACCATATGCCACTCTATACATAACTGCTTATTACCTAGTAGAAGCCATGGGTCGACATGCACTCTCACTTTTTGCTAATGCCACCTGCCACTTGGTACCTTGCTGACACTTGACCTTTATTAATGCTCGAGTTTGGTCTGTCGCATGACAATATTACTACTTAGCATGTCTTAAACTAGAACTTTTTTTGAAAATAATGCAGGAACTCCTCCTGATCACGTGTTGCCTAGGAGAACCTCAAGCCACTCGACGCTCAGGTTCTGGCTCGAGGTTCGTGCCAAGACTGCCCATCAAAAAATTAGTGCAATGAAGTTCAACTGTCATTTGCTGGCCTCAGCATCCGATTAATAGCCGGGTTGGTTAGTTAACACTCGCTTCCGAGTCCATTGATCGTCCCGACCCATCAGTTAAAATAGATCGGTCAACCTTATGCAAGGGACTTCGCTAGCTATCCAAGATATGCTACCCTACCAGTCGAAGGCAAACGATCAAAGACAACAATTTTCATATAGAACTGGTTTTTAATACAAAAGATCTTTTCTTATTTAGTTCAAAAGATTATGGGGGCATAATGCCCGCCCCGCTAGGCTAACAAAGATTTTCAATCACTAATTAGTCGAAAAGAAGAGAAAGAGAAAGAGAAGAAGAAGCACGCCAACAGCGCTCTTCAGAGGCCTGCCGACACGCTCTCTTATCACCACCGGTGCTCGGTAGCATCGATGGCTCTTCCTCAACACTCTAGAAGATCAAAAACTTGTTGAAGAAAACTGAGGGTGCCACCTACTTCGAATCCTTCTGAATCATATCTTACCTACTGATTCACAAGAGATAAGACTATGGGAGGCACCCGTATCAAATAATGCTCGAACAAAAATACCATTAATCAGTAAGGTACATTCAAGGACGCCTTTCCCCTTCACATCCGTTGAAGTAGACGGTTCATTCTTATTGGGATTGCATACCGTACTTTTAAATTTGTCCCTACGGGATGCCTCATCACTGAGATGAGATGTATATTTGTGATATATATGTGTGTTGTAAATTTTTACGATCTAGCCGTGCAAGGAGACGCAGCCGAAATTTTCCGTAAATTCGGGTGTTAGAAAATTTTTAAGACTTTAAAATTTTATAACTTGTTTTACTAATAAGCCGATATCAGAGTGGTATAGTGGAAGCGTGGTAAAGGTTTTGTAAATAAGATTTCAATGTTTTATATGTTGATTATTTTGAGTAAATATGTCAAATGTTAGATTCCTTACTTAATTCCTTTTCGAGGACGAAAAGTTCTGAGTGGGGGAGATTGTAACGACCCGTATTTTTTAACTATTTTAAATTGTTATATTTAATATATTTATTAAACAAAAATGATTAGAAATAGAAATTTAATGATTTATTAATGTAATTTATTGGATATGAACTTAGATAAATTTTTAAATAACAAATTTAAATAAGATAAAAGATGATAACTTATATTAGAAAGTGAATTAAATGATACTGAATTGTAAGTAATTGATAACAGAAATTGAAATAATCAATGTTAAGTTAATAAAGAATCGAATGTGTGTTATTAAAAGTAAAAGCATAAGTTTATTTATATGGAATTGTATTTTTGGATAAGTATAAATTTCAGAAATAAGAAAACATTTATTTGGTAAGAAATGAATAACTTTTGCTATATACAATAATCACAAAGATGTTGAATTACTGTAAAATGGAAGTAGTTGTATTATTATTTGAATTCGATTTAAAAGCAAAATTTATAAGTTAAATAACTTATATTTCAAATATAGTGATTTATTTGACAATTTAATTGTTTAAATTTAATATTTGAATTTTTTTTAAATAACTGAATCTTGAATTTAATATGAAGGAAAATGATTTCAAAAGTTGATTTAAATTCTATTTAAACAAGAATGAAGATTGTTAACTTTTAAAAATGAATTTAAAGTGAATAAATTTATTTTGGGAAATAGCTTTTTTTAATTAACATGTAAAAATAGTCTTTTTGGGAAATGTCTCGGATTACGACGAAACTAGTTTCATCGGATCCGTAATAGTGAATTATCATAAGATTTCAAGTTTCATGGCAATCAGACTTATCGTTTGGTCGTGCGAGCTTGAAACGCGTAGAATTTATTTTCAGAACTTTAATTAATATAATTCGATTTTGAAAAGCTATTTTCTGAATATGATGGAATTGGCTCTCGATATATATTCCATTGTGTTCGAAATAGGGATATAACATATAGAACGCCAGGCGGCACGCTTCGTTTGGAGTTTGAAATTTTCACAGATGAATAGTGTCACGTAAATTTTCAACAAATAGCCTTAACCTTTCTTCCATTTGCAAACCAACTCTAAAATGAAATTTCAACTGCCATTAAAACTCCAAATCCAATGGCCATCGTCGATCAGTGCCTCTAGGGGCCGAATTAGCTTTTGACTTCAACTAGAGAAATGTATAGGGCATCTATACAAGCTTAATCAATCGTTGGATTCTGGAATTGACGATCAAGGCGATGGCGAAGCTCGTCCAAACGAGTGTAGTTTTTGGGTCTCGAGTTGCACGTACGTGCACGCGTACGTTGATGGCAGGCGAGGCGCAAGAGGCGGGCTAGGCAGCGGCATTAGGCGTGGTCGGCGACGGTCACGGTGGCTCGAGCGATCATCGTTCGATCGATAGAAAAAAAAGAAACAAAATCGCATTGGGCCTGTAGATGAGAAGCGTGCATGAGGGAGGAGTTCGAAGAAAGGTTTAGTTAATTATTTAGTTAATTAAATTTTAATTAAATTCGAATGTTTGTTAATTCATAGCTTTCTCGTACGAGGTCGGATTCGCGCGAAACAAGTCACGTTGTGATCGTATCAACGAAGGCAACGACATGGAGATGGATTCGAATTTATTTGAAACAGAAAAATTTTCAGTTTCAAATAAATGTGAGTGTTTTAAATTGCTCATGAAATACTAAAATATTCTGATGTCAGTTAGATCGAAATCATGAAGTGATTTATCTTTATTGACTGTTGTTTGATAATTTAACTGACATCTAAATTGACGTATGGTTTGAACTGATAGGAATTTAAATTAGCAGTTAAATTTGAAATTGAATTGCTAGTTAAACAACCGATATTGATAACTAGTTAACAGTTGTGATTTATTAGCTAATTTGGATGTTGATTGAGATTGGATCTATTGGTTGATATATTGGATGATTGGATGTTTATTTATTTTATATATATCCTGTTATCACCCTGTATTTTGCTGACAGTATATAAAACTGTTATTTGAATTATTTTGAATAAATTAGGAAATAGGTTGAAATGATACATGCCTATGACACTTTGATTTGGATTGAAATGATATATATCCACCCCTGAAATTAAAATCCAAATAACCGATCACTTGGCCATAGGATAGAAAATTATATACGGACACCAGATTGGTTAAATTAAATGGATGTTAAATTCTTGAATTCGAATCTTTTTAAATGATTTTGTTTTAAAGAAATAAAAATCGAATTTATGAAGATTGAAATAATTTCAAATTTGAGCTTTGAAATTTTGAAGTTGAAATTTGTAAAAGAAATTGTTCTAAAGAATTAAATTAAAATGTGAAGTTATAATCGACATATGACTTCAATTATGGAAATATAATTGTTTTAAAGGTTTGAACTTTATTTGAACTTTGAAAATTTATCTATGTAAAGTGATATAAATGGATATTTCAAATTTGGGCTCGGAATTGAATTATTTTACAGATTTGAACTTTAAATTGAATATTGAAGTTAAATTTGATTTAAGCGACTTAAGTCAGTAAATTGAAATTGGACTTGAAATTTATATAAATTGAAATGGTTTAAAATAAGAATTGAATTGAAATTTAAACCATTGAATCGAATCGTTGAATTGAATTTGAATAAAAAAAATGAACATTTCGAAATTGAAGTTAATTCGAATTGAAATAGAAATTGAAGTTGATTTGAATTGAAACTGAAATTGAGTCAAGTTAAATTGATTTGAGATCGAAGATGATTTGAATTGAAAGATATGAATTGACTCAGTTTGATTGAAATTTGGACTTGAGTCTAGATTTATTGGAAATGGAAAGAAATAGTTTTAAAATTTGAAACTATTTTCACTATAAACTATTTAAAATTCATTTTTATAAATTTTCAAATTTTAAATTTTCAAATCATTTAATATATAACCTATTTTAATATCTAAACTATTTTAACTATTCAAACTATTTAATATCAAACTATTTTAATATCTAAACTATTTTAACTATTTTAATTATTCAAACTATTTTCATAATTTCAAACTGTTCAAGTTGGGAACTGTTTATGTCTAAATCGTTGATTTAAATACGAATGTGGTTAAAATGAAGTTATAACCTAAGTTCAAATTCAAAATGGAAATTTGAATGAAATGATTTTCAAGTGAATATGACATATGAAGTAAATATGATGATTTTGAAATGAAGGATTTTTTGTAGTGAATATAATATTTTGATATCAAGTACGAATTGTTTTCAAAATGTAAAAGTACCAACCGGTGCGTAAAATGACGTTTGATTGTTAAAGAGACCGGGGCCGATTATTGGCATACTCTCTGTCAATGGTGGAACTAATTTAACAACTGTGTATGTGGAGGAGACTCCAGAATGAAGTGGTTGGATTTGAAGAAAGAGAACGATGATGGATAGCCCCGACACTTGTGTCAATTTAAAATGACTAAAACATGACGGCTTGAACCAGGCCAAGTGGGCTAGCCACCCCTAGCGGACACTTGTTCTTCAATTTTTCTTATGGGCTCGGTCCATACTATTACCTTTGTTTTTGGTTTCGATTGGTGCACCTTGATTGGGATAACCTCCCTTTGACTCGATATGGGATGGGTGGACGCGGTAGGCGGTCGTTGTGGCGATGCGTTACCACTAGCCTGGCGACTCGAACTGGTAGCATACTACCTTGGGCGTAACCTCACGTGCCTTGTCATACTTTTATCCTTATACAAGACCACTACGAGTTTGGTTTAGTGTTGTCATATCACGGAGCATCCCTATCTACCAACGTTCTACTGGTTGTGTTATATGCAAACTGTACGACAATGCTTAAAAATGCATCAAGGGGGATTAATGTAAAGCCTTAACGCTAGTAAAAATATTTATTTTATTGATTAGACATTATACATATAACGTATTCTACTATATATAGATATTTTGACGGATCCTTAAGAGATGGAAAATCCTGTAACATCTCTTGAGTTATTGCACGCATGTTATACACTGGATAGGAAATGTAAAACCCTGTAAACATCTCTGACGCTATTACACTCTTGCTATATGTGATATTGATTTGACTTACATAAGGACATTTTGGTTCTGATTCGAGTGTATTGTTTTAGTTTATGCTCGGGTAAGCCCTGGGTTTTCAGTACATTGAAGATCATATTATTTTGGAGAACAAAGACGAAGGTTTGGTATATTATATTACTAGTATTATTTCCTTGCATCATGTTGTTCTGCTGCATTGTTTAATTTTGTTTCTGTTGTATGTATAACTTTGATTTATGTTGTAAAATTATAATCAAATGTATAATGTAAACAGCTTCTTGAACTGTTTATTTGATTATTATATTTTGTCATTCCGCTGCGAGATTATGTGTTTGTTTTCTTCTTTTCTTATTCTTCTTAGTTAACCCCATTAATTATCTGTGTTTCGGATTGTTTTGAGTTGGACATGTGTAGTTTATTGTCGACTTAAACCTCCCGAAATATGGGTCGTCACATGTGATAGATGCTCGGACCAAGTTTTACTATAAATCAAAATGTCATCAAAAACACAAGAATAAATTTCCTTAGACAAGGTTTCAAAATTGTATTCATAAGTGCTTGAAAGGTAGAAGTAGCATTAGTAAGACCAAATGGCATCACAATAAACTCATAATGACCTTCATGAGTTCTAAAAGTTGTTTTATGAATATCATGTTCGAACATCCTTATTTGATGATATCCTAATTTCAAATCAAGTTTAGAAAAAAAAATTGAACTAGTAAGCTCATCCAACAATTCATCAATTATAGGAATAGGAAACTTATCTTTGATTGTATGCTTATTGACCTCCCTATAATCAATGCACATCCTCCATGAACCATCAAATTTTTTAACCATCGCCACTGATGCTGCATAAGAACTAGAGTTGGATTTGATAATTCCTGTGTGAAGCATTTCCTGAATCATTTTTTCAATTTCATTTTTCAAATGATATGCATATTTGTATGGTCTCAAGCATATTGGTTTAGTTTGTGGTAACAGGGGAATTCTGTGGTCATGTTGTCTTTGTGGAGGAAGTTCGGATATTGGAGAAAAAACAGTAGGAAAGGAGTCTAATATTACTTGTGAGTCATCAGGAATTTGGGATGGCGTTGGTGATGTTTGTTTATGCAATAACTTGAGAGGTATTCTTCAGTTGCAAGTGCAAAAATATGAATCATGAAATTCAAACAGTGGTAAGCAATGTTTTTGTCTATGGCATTTGCAGAAACAACTGTAATATCTTTATGCTGAATGCCTTTCCATACAATAAGTTTGCCATGTAAGACAAATTTAACTTCCATTCTTCTAAAACTAAAAGAAATTTCTTCAAGTTGCTTTATCCATTGTACTCCTAAGACCATTTGACATCCTCCCATTAGTAACAATAAAAAATCAGCACTTATTTTTGATCCTTGACAAGTAATAAGAACACTTGAACAACTGCCTTGACGCTTTAATTTTTCTCCACTTGCAATATGAACCTCAAAACTCTTTTCAATATCAATAGTTAAGCCCAGCTTCCCTGCCAATTCTTCATTGAGAAAATAATGCTTTAAGCATGAATCAACAAGAATATAAATGGGATATCCTTTAATATACCCATGTACTCTGATTGTATTGTTAGCATCAATACCATTCATAGCACTTAAAGAAAGTTCTGGATTTACTTCTGCTTCTAATTCCTCTTCTTCTTTCATATCAACATGAATTGATGAATCAGAACCTTGCAAAAATCCTACTAACATGAATACTTGTTTTCCCTTGCATTTGTGACCAGGAAACCACTTGTCATCACAAGTTTAACATAATTCTTGGCCCCTTCTCTGAATAATATCATTGGAGGAGAGTTTCTTTGTAATGGAGTATGGATTGGTCTTTGAATTATTTTTAAGAGGTGATTTGGGGTAGTGTGGTTTGGATAATGGATAAGAGGATGGTTGGTTATTTTGAGGAGTGAATGAGGAAGGTCTGGATGGTTTTTTGAATTACAAATATTTTTCTTCTTAGACTTTTGCTAAGGCAATTGCATCTTTTAAAGACTTTGGTTGACCAAGAAGTACTTCATATTTAATGTCATGTTTTAAACCCCCCATAAATAGATCTAGAACATACTGTGGTGGTATAACTTCTCTAATAGGCTCAAAATTTGTTCAAATTTGCTAAGGTAATCTCTTACTGTAGTAGTTTGTTTGACATTAGAAAGAGCTTCAAATGGCCTTTGTAAATCAAAGGAGATGAATCTAAAAATTATTTCATCTTTAAATACCTCCTACTCAAAGCAATTATCAATGTTAATTGAAAACTAATGATACCACTACAAAGCTTCATCTCTAAGATGAAATAAACATATTTGTACTTTCTCGCTATTAGGCAATTTATAATATCTAAAGACCAATTCAGTTTGTTTCAACCAAGCTAAAATATCACTAGATCCACTGTATACAGGAAATTCAAGCTTCATAGATTTTTGATGCAAGAATGGAGGAAAAATATGCAAGCGATTAGCTGTTTTCACCAGATCAGGTACTAGAGCTTCATGAATTGGTGATTGATTCAAGGAATTAGATCTATTATCTTCCATCGGATTAGGACCTAGAATTCTAGCTGATTGATTCACTGTTGATGGTTGGTGATGTGAATCATCTAGAACTTGCTTTAGATCCTTTAACTCTTGAAAAATTAATTGCAAGAAAGTATGAAATTCTTGAATTGATGAATTGAGACATTCACTACTTGACTAGATCTGATTGGAGAATTGTGTATTTAATGCCTCTTGCTTTTGCAGTTGAATCTCTAGCTTCTCCAATGTTGATCGAACTGAATCCTCTTCCCAAGCAATGTCTAGGCCTGAATCTGATACCACTTGTGGCAACGGAGTTGTTCGAGAAGGTTTAGAAGGCATGATTGAGAAGAGTGGGAAGCAGAGAACGGAGGTAGAAGAAATGTAGATTTGGAGGGAAATGACTTTATTCAATCTCCTTATTTCTTACAGACCAATTACGTTGTTTATATATCACACAAACTGTGCTTCCTGGCCCATTTATATCACACATAACAAATGTTCGATAAAATGACCAAGCTTATTCAATTACTCTTCTTAGTGGCAATTTTACTATCAACGAAGGAGGGGAAGCTACATCAGCAGAAGGAGTGTCGCAAGTCTCTTTGAGGTAAGGTATTAATCAAACTATATGCTTCTTCCTCAATTATATATGTAATTTGTGGATTCATATTGAATTTTAGTCTAATCAAAGTCCATATGTACTATAGAAATCATATAAGAATGGATGATTTTTACTTTCCTATTCGGTTTGGCATAAGACACGATCTCTTTGGCATAGAATCCATCATTGCTCTATATGCAGGGAATGGATACTTCCTTGTATTGTTGTTGTTTCAGATTAAAGTATTCAATGCTTGCATTTGTTGTTTTTCTCTAATGAAGTTCCAAGTTTGTTTGAAATTGGACCTATTATTCTCCATTCACAACCAGTTATCTTGAGTCCTAGATAGATTCCAATTTATTTTAGTATGTAAATCTGGATTTCCCTTAAGACAGAAAACATCATGGTACTAATTTCTCCATCACTGGTAACCTAACCAAGACTGTGCAGGTTGTTTCCATGTATGTGTATTCTTTCCCAATTCAGTATCTCTGCTAAAGGCTTGTGATTTATCCAAGGATCAAATTATATAGATGTATTTTTTCCGTTTGTTATTACTCTCGATATACTCTACATGCCTTTACTTATGTTTATCAGTATAGCTTTCATTATACAATATATATTATTACATGTATTTGTAATGAACTAGATTTTCGACCCTCGAATATTGATACTAATATGTCCACTGTATTACATGCCGAACATTCAAGTGCTAGAAATACTGATTTGTTAGGGTGAAAGAAGAAGGTAGAAGGTAGAAGATAGAAGAAAACTAAACAACACAGAATCTCACAACGTAGCTAATAATATATAATACAACAATGATCTTTACAAAAAGGGAACATCTTTATTCATATATACAACATTGGAGTACTCTAGACTTATCCTAAATTTGGACAGCTATAGAAGCTTGCCCTTACATTGACCAATCATATAGACTCTATAGTACAGCGAAAGTAAAATACATGAATACATCTTGGCCATTCAGCTCTTTTCCAGCTCCGAAGTGTCCTGCTAGACCTGGTAAAACATGCTCGGTCTGACCCGAGCATTACATGGAATAACGCCCGGGTTAGTCTGGTAAACCAGCGTGAGTAAAACTCGATAACAAGTAACAACCAAACCGATTTCTACATTTGAAAGATTTTCAAACAAAGGGTATCTCGTAAGACTACACCGCACATAAAAACGGATGGGTTTTTACTTTACGATAACCAAAACGTTTAATATCAAGATCCAGTAATAGTGTCTAGGTTTAAGATAAATAGAGGAAATAGCTGAAATGCTTGCATCTCGCATTTCAACACTAGGCTCTACAATCAACACCATGAGGCACGTACTGGAGATTGGATTCCAACAATGGCAAGGTAAGGGACTACCTTCTGATGATACACCTCTAGAAAATGCATCGATGCTAACACAGAGCCGGTTCTCCCTTTAACATGGCAGGTTGGATTACCGCACCCCCTTGACACCGAGGCCTTATACTACCATGGTGTTTGCACGCAAACCAACTCTGAAAGGGACATCTAAAATGGGATGACCACTCCTAATGGTAGCTAACCACATAGCTCTACTGCATGCCCTGTTTTTGCCATTCCTCCTGGTTGTGAGGCTTGAGGCTACGTTTTACCTTTTTGAATAGCAATCCATCTCGGAATGCTAACACTGCACTCCAGGCGTCAATGCAATACCATCATTCATCCATACAAGTTCGTTCTAGGTTTGAATGAAATCGAAGGCACTAACTCTACTACATCCATTTTGGAATCACCCTCAGGATTAGTAGCAATAGCCCTTGCACTTCAAAGAGCACCATCTTCAATCATCATCAAGATGTCTTCCACTCGAATGTACGTGTTGGGTCGGAGTGGTTTTCGAATATATAAATCTGATCCCGATATCTCTGTACCAACAAACAATAATTTCCAGTTGACTCATTCCCGGTTCTTTTGGAAGTAAGTATTCGAGTCCTTGTCGGAAACTCGAATTTTACATTCATACTTCCTAAGTCAAATTAGGCCAAATTTGATAGTCAGTTATTTAACCATAAAAAAACAACAATAAAATCTAGAGATTTAATTACCCAAAAGCAGTCGCTAAGCCTCAAAACCATTTTCATTTATAAATCTCCTTTCCCAAACATTTATCAACATTCATATACGTACCTCCTTTACATAAGTATATTCACAAACCATTTCCAATTCTCTTAAACGAATTTAACTACATTATTTAAATTGGAGAAAAGGATAACTCTAAGCATTATTCCTTCGGTGTTAAATATGGAACGGATGTTCCATACCACCATTTTAAAAGGTCAACCTCAAGGAACCCAAACCTCGAATTCCTATTGTAATTATCTTCAATAATCCTAATATAAATTCCCTATATAGACATCCAAACCCATTTGTAAAATCTCTTTATAAACATTCAAAACTGTTTCTAAAACTCCTTTTATGAATACCCCAAAATCATTTATAAAACCTCTCAAACCAATTGTCAAATTATTCTTCAAATATCTTGTTCAAAACAGAATAGCTTTGAAGACCATTTCAAAAGAAAATGAAATATTTACTTTACAAAACCAAACGAAGGCAACGACTACAATGGATCATTAAATTTGGGTTTAACTTATCTAAGTTATATCATAGATACCGCCAAACATCAGATATGTAAGGGATTCACACATAACATACAATAAATCATAGGTAGATGTCCAATTTATAAATATAGGTAAACCCATAATTGGGTGAAAAATGTACACATAGAAGTATATCTATATGGTTAAGTTATCATGACCCGCTTATTGAAATTAACTTCCCTGTGTCTATCACATTACCGATATTCGACGTTTGTGCTAAACACAAGTTACTTAATTCCCATAAAACATGTCAACATTTTATAATCGCTACTTTAATTCATTTGCTACTTAATGGTCAGATGAGAGATCCTTTGAATTAAAATGAATTAGCTTGAAAAGAAGATTGATTTAAAATATAACTGATTAATTTTAAAAATAGCTTTGAAAAAATTAAAATATTTTTAATTAGCTTAAACCCTAATTATATCTTAATTAAATCAAGATTAATTCATAATTAAATTTTAATTAACTTAATGGACTTGGTTAAGTCCTAATTAACTTCCTAATGTATATTAGTTAAGGTTAAATCAATTCATTATTAGCTAAACCCTAATTAATTAAAAATTAATTAAATAGTCACTTAATTAAATAATAATTAATTGACTAGTAATTAATTAAATTTTAATTAATCATTAAATTACCTCTTAACTTCATTAATCACTAGTTAAAACCTTATTAATCAATAATTAGTCATTAAACTTCCTTAAGTGTTACTTAACCTCTAATCACTTACTTAATTACTAATTAAGTGCTAATTAGCTTTAATTAATTTATTAAATAATAAAATATTAATTTAACTAAAATTAATCTTATTTTATATTACTAATTAAGTTTGAAAAACTTTTGCAAAACCATTTCAAAAGAAAACGTTTTAAACCGAAAATCGGAAATTTTGTCGAACTGTGTCCATAGCGACTATCGCTATGAGCGCGGTTCACTTAAACATACTTTAAGCTAAAATAATTGCTTATTCTTCCCTATTTCATGTTTAAAAACATAAATTTTAAAGTTTTTTAATACTTGGAAACAAAGATAGAAATTTTGAAACAATTTCCAAACTTTAAAACAAGAAAACATAGTTTTCGATTGCGAATCGGATCTCACGTCCTTCGCAACACACAAAGTTGTTAACTTTGTTTCAACTCAACATACTTTGGTTCTTAGATCACAACCATACATCCATACTACCATACTTTTAACATCACAATGAAACACATATATAAACATAAGGTTATATGCTTACTAACTCGACAACATCACATTCAAATCTCAAATTCGACACCAAACGCAAACATCCATCAAATCACCATCAACCAACATAATAATCATTCAATTTTCTCATCATATTATCACCACAATAACACATCATAGTAAATTCAAAAGCTTTTCCAAAACAAAGTAATTTACTCACCGAAACTCCGCAAACACAAAACGAACTTCGACTAGACTTTGGAAACAACACATGAGCTTCGAAGAGTGAAGATTTTTCGGGGTTTTGAGCTTCAAATAGGCTCGACCTGATGGTGTGGGGTAGGTGTGAGCTTGGTTTTGTTGAAGAATAAATTGAAGAAATGAATATAGGAAAGTTTAAACTAGATTCGGAAGAGATTTAAAGTGAAAAGTTAGGATTTTTAAATACTTAGAAAGGTTTCGGAAGCCATGGAAATTTTAGAGAGGAAGTTTTAGAAAATGAAGAAGAGAATGTAAATAAAAATGTGTGTATATGGGTGTGTATTTATAGGTGAAGAAAAGTAGGGAAATTGCCATTTTATCCTTAGTTTAAAATATCATAACATGTCATCATTTTGACATGTCACATCACCACCTTCCTGGCCCTTATATGTCACATCTCCCCCTCTCTAGTCACATCCCCTAAGCCATGATGGGTAATGATGATGGTACTTAAGGAAATGACAAGAGATAATGATATGATTTAGTATATATATAAGTTATTATTTTAAGACCATGTCTTGTCACATCACTTGCTAAACATAACTAACCTAAGATAATACATAATTACGTATATTATTATATGGTTAATTATCTAATATATATGTGTATGTATAGTGCATAAAGGCTAACAACGTTACCAACAACTTTCCGGTGTCTAAAAGTCGAAATTTCGTGAAACGTTCTTCGGTCACATTTTCTATTTTTCTACGAACTATCTATTTTGGTAAACAATTTTTAGAAACTATTTTACCATCATTATTAAATAATTAAATAGGTTTATTTGTAAATAAAAACCAATTTATTTAATATTTAAACTTAACTTGAATTTCCGTCGAAATATATAAAACCGATGATATCAACTGTCGATGTCATAAATACATTATATTTTCCGAAAATAAAATAAATTATTTTATTTCATAATCTTGTTTGAACACATATATTAGTGTATGTGTCCAGAGCCATGCACGATCCTTATTATTTAAAAGTAGTTTTATCGATAAAACGATTTTCGGTTGTTTTATCGATATTTTACCTAAGACGATATTTACAAATTATCAATATTTTACCTCGGTAATTTGTTCACAATATTTTTCCTAACCAAAATAACTATTATTATTTATCACTTAAAACATGATTATTTCTTACTTTTAAACCCATACCTAAATATTTTAAAAATAAATATAATTTATCCAGTGATAAATTTGCGGGTCGTTACAATATTCATGGTCCAAAATTATTTATATTACAATATCTATTTTTTCATCCACATTACCCATAAAGACGAATTACCCAACATCTGCCATGGTAACTTTAAAGCAATTACCTCTTTTAACTCTTCTGGTGTAACATTCCCCTTTTTGATGCCTGAAATTAAGAGCTACGGATGCTACAGTCATTCATAATTATTAATTTTTGGTGACAAGGTGCAGCTATGCTAATCATTTTGATAATACTAGAAACATTTGAATATGGAAAATCAACACAATTTTTAAAATAAATTTACTCACTCATTTCACAATTAGATTTCAATTATAGTACGTAATCCCAATTCGCAAACCACGTTCAGAGAAAATATAATTATTACAACATATTCCAAGAGCGACATATGAAGTAGCCCCCTTGGATGATAAGAGTCAAATATCTGATATTTAATACAACTTGCCATTACAACACAAAAGCAGAATCAAAACACATCAGAAAATAGATATATAGCTCCTACTAGCCAGATTGCCTCTTGCATGTCTCCGGAAGCTTATTCTTCTAAAGGGAACCTGAAAAGCCCTTACTCTTGACCTACTCAAATGAGTACCCGAGAGTTTAAGGGGAAAGCAAAAACTTCAGGTCAAACAAAAAGTATGGTGTGAATAATAATCTATCATCTCAAACCAACAGATATCTAGTGAGACCACATCGCTGTGCGAAATGGATTTCCCCTCACTAGTACCAAATTAAACATCTTAACCATGTAATGTGCTCCTACATACACAATGGTTATAACAAAATAATATGATAATGTATAAACATGTCATATGTACTGGATTACACATCCACCATTTATTAGACTACCCATCTAAGTTCTTATTGACTTCCCGTCTTATATTCATGTGGACTACCCATCCCATATTTTATTTTACTTAAACTAATGTGAACTATCTATCTCTTAATTTATCGTTTAAACTAATGCATACTATCAATCTCACATCTCATAATTTTCCTAGTATGACCATGAATAAATTAACCAATTAGAGACAATCCATCACCATCATGATGTAGACTATCCATCATACATGTCATAGTTTTTCTAGGACGAATATGAATACATCACTTGGCCATTTAATTCATGTAACCCACATATTCCTATTTTTCCCATGTTACCCACATGTTTAACTTTACTCCATGCTACCCACATGTTCAACATTAACCAATGCTATCCACATGTATAACTTATTTCTATTGGTGTCCCCAATTAAGTTATTTTCCCTTAGATATTTATATTTCAAGATGACATACATTGGTAACCCAAAAGGTTTCATGTAAACTCGTTAAGATATACCTTAGTGTCTCTAAGATTCGAAGTTAAAATCATGCAACAAATGGCTCTCCGCCATTTATATGCTCGATATGCATTAACATCGACATCTATATCATGTTGATGTAAAAGCATAATGCTCTCCGCCTATTTTAAGACTCGATGACTAAAACATGCGGCATCATGAGGCTCGATGACAATGAAGTCATCGATCCTCATTATACATAGGTTATCCGCCTATAAGAAACTCGAAGACTAGTTAAAATCGGCATAAGGTAGGCTCGATAATAGGTTAAAAGCGGCATAGGGTAAACTCGATGACAAGTCAAAAGCGGCTTGGCTAGGCTCGACAACAAGTTGAAAGCGGCATGGGGTAGGCTCGATGATCACCTGGGTCTTCGAGGCCCAAAGCTCGGAGTCATTAATAAAATAGTGCTACATCAATGTTATAAAGGTTGGCGAGTATAAACATCGACATCGCCATGTCGAGGCCTATCCCTTTTCTCTTTGTTACTTTGGCCTTGACGAGGCTCAAAACCAATCCGCTGCATGACATACTCATTGACATCATGCGGCGTTATTTTATTCTGCGTTGATGACATTGGGATGAGAAGATATGACTCGGCTAGCTAATATCGACATGGTAAAACTGTAATTAACTTAAAAACTGCCAAATTACTATAAAAAAATATTACTTTTCACCAAACCTCTATAATTTGTCAAAAGCTTGTTGGCTAGCAAAACTTTATCAATTTTCTTTACTGAAAAACTACCGCACCCTATTTCCAAGATCCAAAACATTATTTCAAATAATTAACTAATAACCATAATTAATTAAACTTTTATATACTTATTATAGCATAAATAATTCTTCATATTTCAAAATTACACGGGTAAAATCCTAAAAATTCATAAAAATTAGAGCAAACCTTTCTCTACATCATATAAAATTTTAAAGCCAAAAACCTCATTTAATTATTTAAAATGATTAAAACCCGTAAGCCATTTCCTCCATAAGAAATTCATAAAATAATATCTATAATTCGAAAAATTATGAATTAGAAACACATCTCCAAAATAATGTTTCCCTTAACATATCAAAATTTCAAACGATTTAGAGGGTAAAAACTTCGGATTTAACCCCAAAAACGAATTAATCTATTTCTAATTAATTCCAAAAATTCTCATTAACCTTTATTCTATCCAAAGAATGATTATTAGATCATAACTTAATCAATCAAACACATGAGTTTGAATATTACCCATAACTGAATCAAAACAAAGATTTAAGAGATGATAAGTGATATTATTCACCTTAGATTAATGGTTGGAGTTGAGATTTCATGTAGCTCTTAATCCTAAGCTTGCTTTCCTTTGAATCTTAAATTTTGATCTCCCTATTTCTTCTTAATGGCCGGCCTTGATTAAGCTTTCCTTTTGGTTGTTTTTGTAATGAATATGAGAACGATGTAGGAGGTGAGGGTTTAATGAATGAAGGGTTTATCTATGCCTATTTTGCCCCTCCCGTATATTCTTCTATGTGTATTAATTTTTAAACAATCTACTTAGTTAATTAAACTTGGCACGACCACACTAATTAACCAAATCACATTCTCCCAAATTATATACATTATTATATTTAATCTATCCAATTAAATAGCTTGAATAACGTTATTAAAAATTAGGGGTGTTACGGGTTCCCCACTTAAAGGATTTCATCCTCGAAATTCATTAAGGACAATAAAATAAGCATAACAAACATGCAACCAAAGCTAATATATCCTACCAGCCATAAAATCTATATATAACAAATATAGAACATACCCTCACAACAGCTCAGGTAAATATCCCTAATCTCGTCCTCTGTCTCCCAAGTACAGTCTTTCTCATTGTCGCTCCACTAAACTTTCACCAACTTGACTGTCTTGTTTCTTAACTTCTTCTCATCTCTCGCTAGAGCCCGAACTGGTTGCCTAACAAAAGTCAGATCCAGTTCTACTATTGAATTTTCTAATGCACTTGAAGTGATAACAGTCTCTAGATCATGCATATACTTACGAAGATAAGAAACATGAAAAATATCATAGGCACCTGCCAAATTGCTCGGTAACTCTACTCGATATGCGAGCTTTCCGATCCTCTCTATAACTGGGAACGGTCCAATATATCTTGATGCAAGTTTCCTCGACTTTCCAAAACGTACCACACCCTTCATTGGTGATATTTTAATGAAAACCTTATCTCCAACTGAGAACTCTTGATTCATAGGCCTTTTGTCCGTGTAACTTTTCTATTTAAACTGAGCTTCTCTTATCCTACCTCGGATTAACTCAATTTTCTATGTTGGTTTTTTCACTGGGTCTGGACCTAAGACTAACCTGTCTTCGGTTTCCAACCAATATGCTGGTGACTTATGCGGCCTTCCATACAAAGCTTCGAAATGCGCCATTCCTATACTAGTCTGATAACTATTATTATAGGAAAACTCAACCAAATGCAAATGGTCTTCCCACGACCCACCAAAATCTAGCACGCAAGCTCTTAACAAATCCTCGAGTATCTTATTGACTCTCGTTGTCATCTCATTTGTCTGTGGATGATAAGCGGTACTCATCTTAAGCTTGGTACCTAATACTTCCTACAGACTCTTCCAAAACTCACTAGTAAACAATGTATCTCTGTCACTGACTATACTAGAAGGAATCCTATGCAGTCTAACTATGTTCTTCATAAATAACTTAGCCAAAATAGGTGTCGTCCTGGTTGACTTAACAGGAATGAAATGGGCGTTCTTATTAAACTACTGGAAATTCGAACATTGCTTTACCCATAAGCCAACATCCCTCTTCATACCTTTCCAGAAGAAACTTCTCTTCATATCCGGATACATCTTGGTTCCTCAAGGATAAATTGTAAACTTCGATCAATGACATTCCCTAAGGACTTCTTTTCTTAGGGTGCCAACATTAGGAACACACAATCGTCCCTTCTTTCTCAACCATCTCTCCTGGTCAAGGCTAAAATCTCTCAAATCATCAATCTCGGTTCCAATCTCAAGTCTTCTAATCTTCTCGGCCAACAATGGATCATATTTCTGCTTAGAAGAAATGCTTTCGATCAAAACAGGTCGAACTTCCAAACAGAATATCATGGCAGTACTTTGACTAGAACCAGCAGTCAATCTTAACAGCACACTACACGCAGTCAATGCCTTAAGATCTTTCCATTCTGTAGCTAACAGCACATTTTGATGTTTTCTGCTAAGAGCATCCGCTACTTTATTACATTTCCTCGGTGTATACTCTATACCGAAATCATAAGCTGCTAAAACTCCAGCCACCTATGTTGTCTCATATTCAACTCCTTCTAAGAGAATAAACACCTTAAAGACTTATGATACATGTACAACTCAAATTTTTGTCCCAAAAAATAATGTCTCCACACGTTTAATGCGAAGATCACCGCTGCCAAATCTAATTGAGGTATATCAAGATTCTGTCTCCGGTTCATATTTCGTCGACCAATCCTTCCTAATTCACATTTTTGTTGAAAAAATTTCTTTTGTAATTCCTTACATAAGGACTCAGAAAATACCGGATCCCCACCGACACAAGCAAATTGTTGATAAAACTCCAAAATGGCATTTTCTTTGGATCCAATCATTTTTTCTCCTAATCTTTTGAGAAAGACAAGAAAATTTCAGGGTAACAAACATTACCTAGAATTTCTCTTAGATTTGAACCCATAACTGATGATAAAACTAAAATAGATATTTTTTGTTTCCTACTTACATGTGCCCATATCCTTGTTCTTCTATCAATTTTTAATTCCGATCTTCCTCCCCAATCTGATATTATAGTGCTGGTATAAACAGCATGGATGGGTCGAATATCTTACTTCATGGGGTCTAAGCTGTCGGGAAGCATAGGCAATCACTTTACCTTTTTGGATCAATAAGCTCCTACTCCAATCCCATATGCATCTGTATACACTACTAACCCTTGGTTACCATCTGGCACAACTAACACGGGCGCATTGGTCAATAAATGCTTTAACTTAAGGAATGCTTCCTTGCATCTCTCAGACAAAAAAAACTTAATGTCCTTTCTAGTTAGCTTAGTCAGGGGTGCTGCTATTCGCGAAAAATCCTTGATAAATCTCCGGTAATATCCAGCCAATCCAAGAAAACTTCTTATCTCGGTCACTGTCTCGGATCTCTTCTAACTAGTAACCGCTTTAATCTTAGCTGGACAAATGAATAACCCTTATCCTGAGACTACATGGCCAAAAAAATTTACTTCTTTCCTCTAGAAATGACACTTTGAAAACTTTGCTTTTATCTGATGTTGTCTTAGTGTCTCTAACACTATTTTAAGATGAACCTCATGCTCCCTTTCATCCTTAGAATATATCAAAATGTCGTCTATGAACACCAATACGAACATATCCAAGCGCTCTCGGAAAATTCATTTCATCGAATCTACGAAGAATGTTGGCATATTAGTTAACCCGAAAGGCATCATTAACCACTCGTACGAACCATATCTCATTCGAAACATCGTCAATGGAATACTGTCCTCCGCCACTCTTAGTTGATGGAACCCAGTAGCCAAATTCAATTGGGAAAAAACTTTGGCTTCACTCAACTTATCAAATAACTCATCGATTCTCGGCAAAGGATTCCTATTCTTAATCGTCTCCTCATTCAACTTACGATAGTCGATACACAACCTTAACGACCCGTCTAGTTTCTTCACGAACACCACGGCCGCTCCCCAAGGCGAACTTCTTGGTCTAATAAAACTCTTTCCTTCTAAGTCTACTAGGTTCACCTTTAACTCCATCTCGGTAGGTGTCATCCTTCTAGGTGGTCTACTTACGGGTTCTTCTCCTGGCACAAGATATATTCGAAACTCGGTAGCTTGTTTTGGCAGTAGTCCTGTGATCGGCTCAAAAACATCTACAAATTCTCTTGCTATTAAAACCCAATTCAACTCTTCTTCTACTTACATAGCATTTAGCAAAGCACAAATTCCTGGACTCGAATACTCGACTGAGTATACTATTCGGTCACTACTGCTAGGATGTCTCAATGATATTTCCCTATCCTAGCATCATATCTATCTAACTAATCCATACCTAATATGATCCCGAAGCCAATGAAATCAAAGACATTCAAATTTCATGCAAACTTATGACCTAATAAATCAAGTTCTAACCGGTCACATCTCATCCCCAGATTTGCATACCCTCCTATTGGATTTGGAATCCTTAAGGAAGTAACTAGGTATGAAGGTTCTAAGCATAACTTATCTACCAAACACTGAGATATAAATGAATATGATGCACGGGTATCAAATAGTACCCTAGCTAGTATACTATGAATCAAAAGCATACCTTCCATCACAGACTTTCCCTTCTCAATTGTCGTTGGTCTAGAGGATGATGGTCTCAAAGCATAGATTTTACCTTCTCAGCCTTGGCTGCTTTTGGATACTTGTTCTTGAAATGCTCCACTTAGTCGTAGTTAAAGAACTTCACATTTTGCTTCCCCACAACCACCTTTCCATCACCTAAGAAACACTCATTTGCATAGTGTCCCTTCTTATTGCACTTATAACAGACAATATATGCCTTCCCTTTCTTAGTCGCTCCTCCTTTCTAAGCACCCTTCTTCCTAAAGAAGTTCCTCTTCTTATCTTAGGAACCCCGAGTCTCCGTTGACTTCTCCTTCTGGAAGGTAGAAAGAATTTCTTCATTTCTAATCACCATCTCTACCACTACATTTGATGGATCTCGCAGATGTGGCATGGTTGCTAGCGATTTTCGGTCTTAATCCTCAGATAAATTTGTCATTCCTTTTAATGAAAATGTCCATAGGAGCGTATCCATACCTGGACAGCTCATCAAACTTTGTAGAATACTCCAACACTGATATCTCCTTCTGTTCCAAATCCATAAATTTCCTGAGCAAAGCGGACTTAGCTACCTCGGATAAAAATCTTTCTTCAAACCTCCTTCAGAAATCTGCCCAAGTTAACTCTTCCTTTGGCACACCCACGGTAACTTCATTTCACCTGAACAATGCTGCACCTTGCAATTGCCACGAAGCCAATCTTTTCTTCTGCTCATCATCCAAACCAAGATTAGCAAAAATTCTCTCAATGCAAAAGCCAATTTTCCACTTCTACCGCATCTTCAGTCCTCAGAAAAGGCTTCCCACCCAAACTGGTATAATCCCTGCTTAGCTTGGCATAATTATTACCAACTGGCGGCACGGGATTTGCTCCTCCCGCATTCACAACATTACATCCAACTACTCTTGCAGCTGCTCCAGCTTGCATCAAGTTGACGAAGAACCATACAACTAATGGTGGTGTTCCAGCAACTACGTTGGCATTTGCATTTTGATTAGCATTTTCCCGCCCCCCTGGTTTTTCCTGGTATTGGGTTGAGAATTTCCGTTACTTATGGTGCTTCCTCCACCTAGATTTACTCTTCCGTTTCTTGCTTCTATACCTTTCTTTCTCGTAAATCTGCATACAAGCCTTAGTAAGATACAGAAGAACGGTCTAAGAGAGAGGGGAATACATACCTATATATAGCAAAATATAAGTATATTATTATTGCGCTATCCCAACCCCAATCTTATTCTCTGATTCATTGGATTATGTTTCAAAATCTTTTTAGGTTTAAAATCCTTTTAAGTTTACATAAACCCATGCTTTGATACCAAACTGTAACATCCCCTATTTTGAGGCCTGAACTAAGTACTACGGATGCTGTAGTCATCCATAGTTATTAATTTCCGATGATAAAATGCGGCTATGTCAATCATTTTGATAATACCAGAAAAACATGAATATGGAAATTCAACACAATTTTCAAAATAAATTTTCTCATCTCATTTCCCAATAAGATTTCAATTTCATTACGTAAACCCAATTCGCAAACCATGTTCAAAGAAAATATAATTATTACAACATATTCCAAGAGCGACATATGAAGATGCCCCCTTGGATGGTCATAGTTAAATATATGATATTTAATACAACTATCCATTACAACACAAAAGCAGAATCAAAACACATCAGAAAATAGATATATAGCTCCTACTAGCTAGATTGCCTCTTGCATGTCTCCGGAAGCTTATTCGTCTAAAGGGAACCTGAAAACCCCTTACTCTTAACCTATTCAAATGAGTACCCGAGAGTTTAAGGGAAAAGCAAAAACTTCAGGTCCGACAAAAAGTCTGGTGTGAATAATAATCTACCATCTCAAACCAACAGATATCTAGTGAGACCACACCGTTGTGCGGAACGGGTTTCTCCACACTAGTACCCAATTAAACATCTTAACCATATATCATGCTCCTATATCCACAATGGTTATAACAGAACAATATGATAGTGTATAAACATGTCATATGTACCGGATTACCCATCCCTCATTTATTAAACTAACCATTTAAGTTCTTATTGACTACCCGTCTTATATTCATGTGGACTACCCATCCCACATTTTATTTTACTTAAACTATTGTGGACTATCTGTCTCACATTTTATCATTTAAACTGATGCAGACTATCCATCTCACATGCCATAGTTTGCAAGAATGACTATGAACCCTTAAATTAACTAATTAGAGACTATCCATCTCTAGCATGATGTAGACTATCCATCATACATCCTATAATTTTCCTAGGATGACTATGGACCCATCACTTGACCATTTAATTCATGTTACCCACATGTTCCTAGTAATCCCATGTTACCCACATGTTTAACTTTACTCGATGTTATCCACATGTTCAACATTCACCCATGCTATTCACATGTATAACTTGTTTCTATTGGTGTCTCTAATTAAGTCATTTCCCTTTAGATATTTATATCTCAAGGTGACATACATTGTTAACCCCAGAAGATTTCGTGTGAAACTCATTAAGATATATCTTAGTGTCCTTAATTTTTGAAGCTAAAATCATGCAACAAATGGCTCTCCACCGTTTATAAGCTCGATATGCATTAACGTTGACATCTATACCATGTCGATGTAAAAGCATAAGGCTCTCCACCTATTTTAAGACTCGACGGCTAAAACATGTGGCATCATAAGCCTCGATGATAATGAAGTCATCGATCCTCATGATACATAGGCTATTCGCCTATAAGAAACTCGAAGACTAGTTAAAATCGGCATGAGGTAGGCTCGATAATAGGTTAAAAGTGGCATAGGGTAAACTTAATGACAAGTCAAAAGCGGCCTGGTTAGGCTCGACAACAAGTTGAAAGTGGCATGGGGTAGGTTCGATGACCACCTGGGTCTTCGAGGCCCAAAGCTCGGAATCACTTATAAAATAATGTGGCATTAATGTTATAAAGGTTGGCGAGTATAAACATCAATATCGCCATGTCGAGGCCTACCCCTTTTTCTCTTTGTTACTATGGTCTCAACAAGGCTCAAAACCAATCCGCTACATACCAAACTCGTTGACATCATGCAGCATTGTTTTGTTCTGCGTCAATGACACTGCGATGAGGATATATGGCTTGACATACCCAATATCGACATGTAAAAATGTAATTAACATAAAGACTGCCAAATTACTATGAAAAGATATTACTTTTCACCAAACCTCTATAATTTGTCAAAAACTTATCGGCTAGCAAAATTTTATCAATTTTCTTTACTGAAAAACCGCCGCCCCCTATTTCCAAGATCCAAAACATTATTTCAAATAATTGACTAATAACCATAATTAATTAAACTTTTATATGCTTATTCTAGCATAAATAATTCTTCATAATTCAAAATTACATGGGAAAAACCCCCAAAATTTACAGAAATTATAGAATACCTTTCTCTACATCATATAAAATTTCAGTGCCCAAAACCTCATTTAATTATTTAAAATGATTAAAACCCATAATTAAGCCAATTTCTCCATAGGAAATTTATAAAATAATCTCTATAATTCGGAAAATTATGAAATTGAAAACCATCTCTGAAATAATGTTTTCCTTAACATATCAAAATTTCAAATCATTTAGCGGATAAAAACTACGGATTTAACCCCAAAACCAAATTAAACTATTTATAATTAATTCCAAAAATTCTCATTAATCATTATTCTATCGAAACAATGATTATTAGATCATAACTTGATCAATCAAACACATGAGAATGGGTATTGCCCATAATCGAATCTAAACAAAGATTTAAGAGATGATAAGTAATATTATTCACCTTAGATTAATGGTTGGAGTTGAAATTTGATGTAGCTCTAAATCCTAAGCTTGCCTTCCCTTGAATTTTAGATTTCAGTCTCCCTATTGCTTCCTAATGGCCTGCCTTGATTGAGCTTTCCTTTTGGTTGTTTTTGTTATGAATATGAGAATGATGTAGGAGGTGAGGGTTTAATGAATGAAGGGTTATCTATGCCTATTTTTCCTCTCCCATGTATTCTTCTATGTGTATTAATTTTAAAACAATCTTACTTAGTTCATTAAATTTGGCACAACCACACTAATTAACCAAATCTCATTCTCTCTAATTATATAAATTATTCTATTTAAATTATCCAATTAAATGTCCTGAATAATGTTAACTAAAAATTAAGGGTGTTACATCTGGCTTCTTCAAACCAATACTACCCTGTATTTTTTATAAACATAATTTAACCATGAAATTTTGTGTTTTTTACCTCCACAAGAAGTCTGCACATAAACTATCAATCTTCTTGGTAATAGCAATTGGTATTTGATATATTAATATCGAATAGAGAACCATATGAAGGTATATCAAATTCCAATTGTGCCCTCATGCACATCGGTTTGAGTTGGGCCCGTACACCACTCTGCATATGACTATTTTTAACCTAGGAGAATCTGTGGGTTAACATATGCTCCCGCTCACGCCTCAACCCCCCTCCCTCCGCCACACCTCATCCGGTAGGTACATTGTTCGCATAAGCCACCGTGCTCAACCCGTCTGGTTAACATACATTGTTATTTAACATATCTTAAAAATGAACATTTTCTGTAAATAATGTAGGAACTAAGCTTACCATTCGAGAAACGCTACTCTACAAGTCAAACACAAACAGGCAAGCAGAGGTAGAACAACAAATTCTTAGGCAAACTTTGCAGCAAATGATAATTTTTATTCAATCCAATAGTGCGGGGGCACGGGGCCTACCCCACTAGGCGTACAATGATATTTTATTATTGACTAGTTGAAAAGAAGAAAAGGAAGAGGAAGAAACCCACACCTGGAGCGCTCTAAGAAGACCCAGCTTCAAATGTGTAGATGAGCACCGCTGGCACCGACCGATCGGTATTTTACAGTGGAGGTAGGGGTGTGCCACCACCTTCAAAGCCTTCCACATCAAATCTTACAAGAGATCTCGAAAAAATTCAAGTCGATGACGCAAAGGAGCCTCTATAAACTTTAGCTGTGACATCAATGGCAGAGGCAACAACCACTATTCTTTCCAACATGACAGTAAAGTGTGCAAACCAGCCTAGGTTTGGTACTCCCAGAGCAAAATAAAGAAGAAACCCACCAGTATCAACTAGACCATTGGCATAACAGCTATGGCCAATTGATGTTGGAAAAATAACCGAAGAGAGTGAGCTCAGGGCAAGCAACAATGCAAGATCCACCTTCAAACAACGTTCCAAATGCCAGCCCAAGACAAATATCATCATTCAGATAAGCGGAGTTTGACAAAAAAAAAGGCACTAAAGTGTATTTTTTGAGAAATAGGAAGACTAAGTTAGTTGTTTTTACCAATAGAAATCGTACAAAGTTAGGGATTTCTAAAGGAAATTTCATAATAGAAGCTTCATGAGTTCAAATTGGAAGAGGAGAGGGGTATCTAAATACCCGTTCCATCAATCACAACCATTATACTAAAATGGGCATAAAGGATCTCAGTCGTTCGAGATCAATCAAGTGATGTATCGCACCACACACGTGAGGGAAGTGGCACATCTTGAGAAGTGTAACTACCTCAACCAATAGCATAGCACCATGTATGACGCATATTAAATGCACAATAGAGTTGTAAATTGCCAAGACACTCACGATTTGACAAGCATGCGCCTGCTTATGGGCATGGTCTTGGGGGTAAAATATTACTTAATTTTTTCTTAAGTAAAAATGTAAATTGATCAATGCTTCTTAGCCTAACCTGGTTTGGTCCAAGCTGACTCGGATCCAAGCCAGCCCGTCACAGACCAGCCATGACAAGAGGCAGATCGGCTTGGCTCCCTCAGTTGTCAACCCTAGTCCAGGTTGCGCTTATATCATCCCATCTTCTCAAGAGTGCATTGGGCCAGCTACTGGCCGGCACACCCCAAAGCGGCTTCAGCAACCAACCCATTGGGCGAGGCTTGGCCTAAGCATCACCGACCAGGTCCGTGCCGACCCATCTCATAGGCGACCCCACAATGTCGACCTACATTCGGTGTAGCAAGTATATTCCTGTTTGCACAAGCATCTCTCCCAGCCATTTGCCGACCGACACAGTTCAAGACCGGTTCAAGCATGGTCCATCTTTGGCCTAGCTTCAGTACGACCATCTACGATCTACTTCTAGTAGCCCGTCTCATCATCTCCTATCCAGCTCTGCCCTCATCTCAGCTTTGTCTAGCAACTTCATGTTCTCTTCATGTCCTCGGCAGTCAGCTAACTAACCTAGCCCACCTTGCTACCTAAGCACGCAGAGATAAACGACAAGAAGTACAACCGGGTGTACCTACTTCTGACAAGAAGTATGTCGAATCCTTATAACATGCTGCCATAGTACATAATGCATTAAATAAGCACTAAAGGAATGACATGCACCTTGCACGGTTCTCCAGTTGGCCATCGTCTTGGCCACGCATTCCTCTCACTATTCCAGTTGTCTCCCATCAACCCGTTCAACCTAATCAATGGCCAGGCGTGCTTTTTGCCCGCTTTACAGCTCAATCTCAACCGTCCAAGCATCATTATCAATTATTATATATAAATACCTCATGCATGTTACTACAAAGGAGTTGAAATAGGAAAGAACTCCAGCAAATATACACCATTCAGGGCTCCTCACGCAACAAGCCCTTAAGTTTAGCTGCTTCATTAGTCTCAAGTGTCTCGCTTTTCTTATTATTCTTTTATGGTTCCTAGTAATTGTAAGAGAGATGTATAATAAGAGAGCTTCACAGTGGGCTTAGGCAACCTTGTTGAACCACTTTATATTTGGTTTGTTTGCATTAATTGTCTGATTTCCCCTCATTTTACATTTTTTAAGCCTGATGGTTAGCGGGTAACCTTTTCTCTTCCCGACGCATTAGTATAATTATGAGGTTGATGAGAAATCTAGTCAACATTGATAATTAAATATATTTGACTATATCATAGTGCTTTCTATTACAATTGGTTTCGTCGTTCTTTTTTTCTTTTCTTATTAAAACAACAACAAAAGTAATAATGATGGGATATTTTTGATTGAAATAATGAAGGTTCTTTACTATGTTGTACAATAACATCAAATTTGAGTTTTCAATTGTTCTTTACTATGTTAATCTTATTTAGGGTTACACAATTTACCAAAAAAAATGAAAATCTATGTACAACTAAAGTCGAGAACACCATAGTCACAACCAAATTGGTTGGATTTATAGGTATTAAAGCATTAGATGAAAAAAAAATTAATTTTGAAGAAATTGGATGAAGAAATTTTGATTTTATTTTTTGAAGAGGAAGAGAGAGAAATCTAGTCATGGTTATAAGAAAATTAAAAGAATAAGAAAAGATGTGTGTGGATTGCGGATGGACGAATGAAATAGTTGTTTTGGTTAGAGGATAAATGAGTTAGAGAAATATTTTAGTGGAGGTAAACAATATCATCCATTTTAATACTAATACAATTTAAACGGTTATAACACCACGGAATATAATAAACACAAGCAAAACTACAAGTAAACGTCCTGTACATAACAACCCAAGTGGTCGTTGCAGATAAACACGAAGAAAAAAGAAGAAAATCAAACTGGAAAAAAGAAAATGAAACCGAAAAAACGAAAATGAGATACATAACCATAATATTTTGATATAATTTTTAAATATTTATAGTTTAGAACAATATAATTTTTGAAAAGAATGTAACATCCAAACAGGAACATATTTTCTCATATAAATTTCTGCTGCATGGAATGCTTGCAATAATAGGTATCGTAGAGAATACACAAGTTGATTAAACTTGCTCATAAAAGTTGGCCCAAACAAACATATATCTTGCAACAAAAAGAACAGCACACAAGATGTTAATTTAGAACAAAATGCGGGAACATCACACCAGATTCAAATATAGACATTTCGTTACTAGATGGGCAATTTTCACTCTCAACAGGGATAAACTTAGTTGAGAACAAAACATAAATGCAGCAATGATAACCACTCATCTTTATACAATTTGATTTTTGTTACAGCTATAGCATTCAACAAGCATTGCTATTTTAGAAGTTGATTTATACTACTACTTTTACAGCTCAAACTAATCTGCATCGCGTACAGACCACACCAAAGAAACAACTTTATTCCAAAAGCCCTTCATTTACAGTATTCTTCTCAATTATCTGTTATTCTATGTGGAATATGATGGTGGCTTCTCATATTGCCTTTCTGCAAATGATAGGAAATATTTAGCTTAAAACAAAAGAGCAACAAGAAAGAAGATGAGAAGGGTTTAAAAGGAAATTGTAATTTTCGTGTTATATAAGAAAATAAAAATCAAACAAATCACATCAGAATGAAAAATCGAATTTTGGTTGGTATTCGAATTCATTTGGTGACTACATTAGTGAATAATTAAGAAAATGCTTAGTTTCATATGAGTTCAATTTCTTTCAATCATGCTTATTGAAATGAAAATTATAACATTCAATTGATATTTTAATATTAGCATTAACAACAAATGATAAGGATATGTTGGATATTTGTTACATACAAACTACTGAATAAAGTCGGTTCTTAGAAGTATTAATGAAGTCAAAAAAGATCTCACAAACACCTCATACCATCTTTTGCAGTTCCACTATTTTATTAGTGGGTTGGTGCAACTAAGAAAATGTATGTCATTTCTTTTAATATTGCATCAGTGAAAAATGGAAAAGTTGCACAAGTATCAGTAATGAGTACATACTGAAATAAATAAAAATAACTAATTAGTTGTATTAAACCTAAAAGCTTTCACTCATTGCCATGGAAACATTGATAGAATATTTTCACTATATTCTGGCATGCTAGGTAAATAATGATCCGGTGATGTTTCATAATGTTATATTTGCAATTTTGAGTAAAATGCTATATCTGTTTGTGTCTTATACACTACTAGAAAATGGCTAAATAGCGACCGGGGGCGACGGCTTCCGACGGCTATTTTCCGACGGCTTCCGACGGACCGTTGGAAGCCGTCGGAAAATCGTGTATTTCTGGCCCAGCCGAGCTTCTTCTTTCCCATTTTAGCAAATCTAAAATCTTAATCCTTAATTTTCAAACTCACTCCCCAAGCCTCCAATCACTAATTTCGTATTTTTACATCCTCCCCAGCTACGAATTCAACTTCTCTTGCTTTCTAGCTCAGGTATAATCTCTTATTTTCACGAAAAATTCAATTTTTACCATATTTTTAGATTTGCATAAGTTGATAAATTAGGGCTAATTGATGATTGAAATTGTTTCCAATAGTGTTATAATAGTTTCTAGCACTTCATGGTATATCTATTTCATCTTTTATCGTGAAATTGTGAAAAACATGTATAATTTGTGGTTGTTCGTGTATATGTAAATCGTTGTTTATGCCTTGATTCTACAATTGTATATGTGTGTAGCGCTGCTATCATTGTATTATTGTGTTAGTTGGAATAAGATAAAATGAATGCACGAGCTAGGAGTATTATATTGTGCACGTATTGACTTATGCAACAAAAAAAATGCATGAGTCTAAATTATAATTGTGTGCGTTGAAAAATGACAAAAATGTTAAACCAGCTTTAAGTTGATGTAATACGTCGAATAAATGTGTTAAATTAAAATATATTTTTGTAAATGTGAACAGTTAGTAAAACTGTATTTTTCCGTAAAATGCGCACATTTAATTAACTAATGTCCCTTATAGAGTTTTTGGCCCCGTCTAACGAGTGTTGTACATGATCGTTATATAAATAGTCGTTTTTTTAAAAAAACGACCATTTATATTCATCTGGTACAATGTTTGTTGGATTTGTCCCTGTATTGGACAAGTTATGAACACAATAAGCATTTACATTTTGTATATTACTTCGTCTCAAACAGTTCATAAAATTTCGACCTAACTTTCTTTTTTGTTTCCTCCGTACACGCATTTGTGTACAATGCAGGGAACAAAAAGGAAATGCTGCCGAAATTTTGTTGAATCGTTTGAGACGAAGTAATATACGAAATGTAAATGCTTACTGTATTTGTAATGGGAAGTAGGATGCCTGACCATGGAAAAAAAAATCTTTTTGTACAAAATTTTGTATTGATACGTTAAAAAATAAAACGTGTCATATTTAAAAATATTTTTTAATTTGTGAAATAGTTCTTTATATTCAAATATTATACGACTATGAAAATAATCTTTTTCGAATTTGTATTCTTGAAAATAAATATTAAATTTTGAACATGTGACTCATTTTCTCAAATAGGAAAAATGATTGATTATTTTGTTGAACATCGCACTATCACAAGTACGATCCTTTTGTGCTAGCCAAACAAGCATTGCAAGTTTATTACGCTCCTTATCCGTCTCTAAAAAGAGATAAAGCAGATTGGTCTGCAGTTTTTAAAACAAAGACCAGATTTACATTCGATGGGAAAAATATTCCAAACGAACAAGCTTATCAGGCAGATCTTGAGGAAAATAACGAAATAATAATTACAGATGATAATACAGATTTTGGTCATTTGATCGATGAATCAAATATTTTGGTAGAAGCGTTTGACAGTGTAGAGGAAAATATCGTAGAAAACGAGACCGAATCTGAATCAGAAGACGACGATGATTGATTAAAATCCGAATCTGATTTTTTTTCAATTGATGTAACTATGTTGAATTCTTGATGTATTATGAAATTGATGTAACTATGAAACCAAATTTGTACGTTTACCATTGTTTACATGTTTTATGTCATTTCCATTTGTCATTTTGACGCAGCAGCGAAATTACAAAATTGATGACTCTGTGAAAGTAGCAATCGATGAAATGAAGAATACTGAATGGCCCAAATTCGTTGATCTGAAGATACCGAATTCTAGCTATCTTCGTCACGTTGATCGCGCACGATACCGTGAAAGAAGATCTGCAATTCTTCAGACGTTGATCAAGCGCACTTGATACCGTGAATTGGCTTCTACGATCGTTGATTCGAGCGCACTCGAATGCCGAAAGAGGAGATAGGAGATTACACTCAACTACCAATTTGGTGAAAGCACAAAGCTAACAAAACAAAAGTTTTTATTCAAATCAACCTACTATTACAAATGGCACCACCGGCCTATTTATAGAAGTTACAACTCAACACTGAAATCTGTACAACACCTAGGTCGGCCATGACCTAAACATCACGACCTACGACTTAAAAGTAGACGACCTAAACAAAACAGTTACAACACATTACAAGCCTTCACCGACCTAACATAGGTCGTCAATGACCTAACAGATCAACAACAAACACGCTACAGTATTTACAATAGTCACACATCATGACTTAACACTTGACCGACTTAACAACAATACATCAGTCTCCATCAGCGCCTTATTATAGGTCGTTAACGACCTAACACTTCATGCGACCTAACAACAGAAGATAGCGACTTAAAATAAAGCGGCACAAGATATTCAGGCGGCATAGGCTTCGTACGCGACCTAACAAGTTAGCTCCTGGGGTTCTTCACACGACCTAATCTCCTTGCGACCTAATTTAGGTCGTAACTCGTTCACGCGACCTAACTTAGGTCGTAGCTCGAGATGGTCTTTACTGGAAATATCAGAACGACCTAAAGGAATGAGAGCTTCGTTAGGTCGTTCGTGCGTCTCTTCCTTTAACTCGTGAACTCGTTCTTCGTTAGGTCGTTCGTGCGCCTGTTCCTTTAACTCGTCGACTCGTTTGCATGCCTTAACTTTGCAGTTGACTCGTGAGCGACCTATAGGTTCCTTAGGTCGTGAACGACCTAAAACTTCACTAGGTCGTGAACGACCTAAAATTCTGGAGCGACTTAAATCAGAAGCAGATCGCACTGCATCATCCTCCCCCTGTTGACAAAAATTCGACCTCGAATTTGCACTTTTTTCTTCCACAACAGTCTCATCTCCATGATACAGAATCAAATATTTGACATTGAAAACATCAGACGTATGAACATCACCCGGCAATCTCAACTGATATGCATTCTCATTGATTTTCTTCAAAATTTCCACTGGACCGATTTTTCGAGCTTTCAATTTATTGTACGTTCCCACTGAAAAACGATCCTTCGTTAGTACAGCATATACTAAATCTCCTTCATTAAATTCAACGCTTCTTCGCTTCAAATCCGCAGATCGTTTATACTTTTCATTTGCTTTCTCCAATCGTTCCTGAACGATTTTATGACATTCTGCCAATCCATCAACAAAATCAACAGCCCGTTTAACTGTCCCCTTCGGTTGTGGTACTGTCGTCAAATCCAACGGACCCTTCGGACTAGCTGAGTATACAACTTGAAACGGACTGAAACCCGTACTACGGTTAACAGCGTGATTATGTGCAAACTCTGCCTGACATAATTTCATATCCCAACTCTTCAAGTTATCTTGCACAAGACATCGTAACAAATTTCCCAATGATCTGTTTACCACTTCCGTCTGCCCATCTGTTTGCGGATGATGGGCGCTACTAAAATTCAGCTTCGTTCCAACCATCTTCCACAAACTTAACCAGAAATGGCTTAGAAATCTAGTATCCCGATCTGAAACAATAGATTCAGGTAGCCCATGTAATCGATACACCTCTTTAAAGAACAATTCGGCAACACGGACGGCATCAGCTGTCTTCTTACAAGCGATAAAATGTGCCATTTTGGAAAATCTATCCACCACAACGAATATAGAATCATTTCCCCTTTGAGTTCTAGGCAAACCCAAAACAAAATCCATGCTGATATCAATCCATGGTTTAATAGGCACAGGTAATGGCATATACAATCCCGCATTCGTCGTTGTTCCCTTCGAAACTTGACAAATATGACATCTCTCCACCAATCTTTCAACTTCTCTTCTTATAGTAGGCCAGAAATATGATTGTGAAACCAACTATAATGTACGGTCTCTCCCCACATGACCTTCCTCATGCAACTCCTTCACAATCTTCATTCGTAAGCTGCACTCCGGTATACATAATCGATTTCCTTTAAAAAGATAACCATCCACCATTACAAACTCATCCGTCTCCCCCTCCCTGACTTCATCAACAAACTTCGCAAAGTAAGGATCATCGACAAATAATTCTGGCAACACATCAAACCCTGTCACTTCAACCTTCATTGTAGTCAACACATGATTCCTTCTGCTCAATGCATCTGCCACTCGATTTGTAATTCCGGATTTATGCTTCACCACAAATGTAAATTGTTGTAAGTATGCAATCCACGAAGCATGCCTAGCTGCAATCTTGTCCTCTCCCTGCATATGCTTCAACGCCTCATGATCAGTATATAAAACAAATTCTTTATGAAACAAATAATGTCTCCAATGTTTCACAGCTTGAATAATAGCATAGAATTCCACATCATATGTATTATATCTCATCTTTGCTCCTGATAGCTTCTCACTGAAATATGCAATAGGACGTCCCTTCTGACTTAACACCCCTCCAATTCCAACTTTCGATGCATCAGTATGAAACTCAAACAACAACTGAAAATCAGGCAACACTAGGATTGGTGCTGTCGTCAAAAGTTCCTTGATTCTCTCAAAAGCAAATCCTGCTTCCTCCGACCATGAAAATTGTTTCCCCTTCATACAATCAGTAACTGGTGCCATCACGCTACTGAAGTGTGGAATGAATCTTCGGTAGAATGATGCCAAACCATGGAAGCTTCTAACTTCTGTACTCGTTCTGGGTTGTGGCCAATTTCTGATTGCTTCAACTTTATTCTGATCCACCTGTATACCTCCTTCTGATATAACATACCTCAAAAATAAAACCTTATGCGTCATGAACACACATTTCTTCGTTGCAGCATAAAATTGTTCTTGTCGCAATATCATCAACACTTCCCTCAGATGTTGCAAATGTTCTTCTGAGCTTCTACTATATATCAATATATCATCAAAATACACCACTACAAACTTCCCAATAAAAGATCTAAAGATTTGATTCATCACCCGCATGAATGTACTAGGTGCATTCGAAAGACCAAACGGCATGACCAGCCATTCATATAATCCTTCACGTGTCTTAAATGCGGTCTTCCATTCGTCCCCCGGTCTGATTCGAATTTGATGGTAACCACTCTTCAAATCAATCTTCGAAAATATAGTAGCTCCACTAAGCTGATCCAACAAGTCATCCAGTCTAGGCATAGGAAATCTGTATCTAACTGTAATCTTATTCAACGCTCGACTATCAGTGCACATCCTCCACGTCCCATCCTTCTTCGGTACTAACAATGCTGGCACAGCACATGGACTTAGACTTTCCTGCACATGCCCCTGTTCAAGCAATTCTTCCACTTGCCTTCTCAACTCCTCATGTTCCTTTGGACTCATTCTGTAGTGTGGTCTATGTGGTAACACAACACCTGGAACAAGATCAATTTGATGTTGAATGTCTCTCAACGGCGGTAACTCCGTTGGTAGCTCCTCAGGAAATACATCGTCAAACTCTCCCAGCACTGGTTTCACTTCTTCAGGGATCTCCACCACTTCATGACTCTCACGTCCAATCAACAAGAATACTTCAGGCTCCTCTTCTACCTCCTTAACAAACTCCTTTAATGATAACAAAGTTTTCAACTCTTCAATCTCCTCCAACTTGCTTTCTTCTTGTTGTCGCTTCTTAGGAATCAAAGTGATTTTAGCTCCTTCAAACATAAAACTATAACTGTTAGTACGTCCATCATGTTGCACAGCCCTATCATACTGCCACGGTCTCCCCAACAATAGATGACATACATCCATGTCCACGACATCACACCAAATTTCATCTTTGTATTTCTTCCCAATTGAAAAATTAACACAAGCCCTTCGTCCAACTTTCACCTCCCCACCTTTCCTCAACCAAGCTAACTTGTACGGTTTCGGATGCTGCTCTGTTTTTAATGATAACTTCTTCACAGCTTCTGTAGAGATAATATTGTCGCAACTTCCTGCATCAATAACAAACTTGCAAACCCTTCCCAAGATAGTATATGTTGATTGAAAGATGTTACTCCTCAACCAGCTAGTTTCCTTCTCCTGCTTTGGTGTTAAACACGACCTCTTCATCATCAATGAATACCCTTCATCTCCCGACACATTCTCTTCCTCTTCATCATGCAGTGAATTAGAACAGTCAGCCTCTACCTCATCTTCCTCTGCCTCAGCAATCATAGTTCTCTTCTTCGGTTTTGGACATTCGCTGCTCTTGTGACCCACTTCTTGACAATTATAGCATTTGAAATTAGTGTTGACCCTTGGTTTAGCCACTTCCTGAACAACAGGCTTATTCGATGCCTTAGGAACATTAGAACTACTACCCGCTCCTTTGTTATGTCCTGTAAAACTTGGAAACACACCTCCCCCATGTCTTCCTTGTTTCTCCCAAGCCAACGCCTTTTGATGTGCTTCTGCCACAGTTCTAGGGTCGAACATGTTCACCATATCCTGGATCTGTGTTCTAAGTCCCCCAACAAACCTCGCGGTCAATTGTTCCTCTCTCTCCATGATATCATTTCGAGCAATTAATTGGTAGAACTCATCAGCATAATCAGCAACCGTCTTCGTTCCTTGCCTCAAGTTAATCTCTGATACATTAGTGATTGGTAATTATAGGGCAAGAACGTAGCCTTCATCAATTTCTTCATCTTTTTCCAAGCAACAATCTTTGACTTTCCCATTCATTCTCTAGCAAGTTTGGTTTGCTGCCACCATGCCATAGCTCTCCCCCTCAACCTAGTAGCAACCAACTTCACTTTACGATCCTCCGGAACCTCCTTGAAGTCAAATATTTCCTCAACATAAGCTATCCAATCAAGAAATTCCTCGGCTTGCATACCTCCCTTGAATTCCGGTATTTCAGTCTTCATCCCAGACTCCCACTTGTGATCATATTCCGACTGATTTCTTCCTTGTCCTCGTCCTTGTCCATGAACACTACCACCATCAAACTCTTCCTCGAAATCTGATGTATATCGATGTCGATCCTGACCACCAACATCTCTACTACCATCTTGTCTTCCACCCACATCCCTTCTATCTACATTCCTCCGATCTCGATCATTCACATTCCTATCACGTCTTCGATCATCATCATCTCTATAACAATCTCGACTCACACTTCTATGATCATTATCAGCACTTCTCTCCCGATTGGAATGTAGTGAAACTCTACTTCCCCCATGGTTAGATTCGGGTGAAACCCTTCTCTGATTCTGATTCATCTCCAACATCATCTTCTCTAATCGACCAATCCCTTCATTAAGCTTCTCACTAAAGTTTTCATTTATTCTTTGCTCCATTTCATCAGCTTCTTCTCTTCTATACAAATTAGCTTTAATATTTTGATGCCGATTAGCTCTCCTCGGTGGCATGGTTGATTCTTCAAAACTTTAACTTTCGGCCTTGAACAAACAAATGATCAAATGATACCAAATGATACACTTCACACTTCACTTAGTTCGAATCTATACTTCAAATTCTCGGTCTCGAACAATAAGGTGATGCACGACTTGAATTCTTCGATAAAATCTTGGCTCCAAGACTCGGCTTAGCTATGATTGGCTAAGTCTGGCTCTGATACCAAATGACGCAGCAGCGGAATTACAAAATTGATGATTCTGTGAAAGTAGCAATCGATGGAATGAAGAATACTGAATGGCCCAAATTCGTTGATCCGAAGATACCGAATTCTAGCTATCTTCGTCACGTTGATCGCGCATGATACCGTGAAAGAAGATCTGCAATTCTTCAGACGTTGATCAAGCGCACTTGATACCGTGAATTGGCTTCTACGATCGTTGATTCGAGCGCACTCGAATGCCGAAAGAGGAGATAGGAGATTACACTCAACTACCAATTTGGTGAAAGCACATAGCTAACAAAACAAAAGTTTTTATTCAAATCAACCTACTATTACAAATGGCACTACCGGCCTATTTATAGAAGTTACAACTCAACACTGAAATCTGTACAACACCTAGGTCGGCCACGACCTAAACATCACGACCTACGACTTAAAAGTAGACGACCTAAACAAAATAGTTACAACACATTACAAGCCTTCACCGACCTAACATAGGTCGTCAATGACCTAACAGATCAACAACAAACACGCTACAGTATTTACAATAGTCACACATCACGACTTAACACTTGACCGACTTAACAACAATACATCAGTCTCCATCAGCACCTTATTATAGGTCGTTAACGACCTAACACTTCATGCGACCTAACAACAGAAGATAGCAACTTAAAATAAAGCAGCACAAGATATTCAGGCGGCATAGGCTTCGTACGCGACCTAACAAGTTAGCTTTTGGGGTTCTTCACACGACCTAATCTCCTTGCGACCTAATTTAGGTCGTAACTCGTTCACGCGACCTAACTTAGGTCGTAGCTCGAGACGGTCTTTACTGGAAATATCAGAACGACCTAAAGGAATGAGAGCTTCGTTAGGTCGTTCGTGCGTCTCTTCCTTTAACTCGTGAACTCGTTCTTCGTTAGGTCGTTCGTGCGCCTGTTCCTTTAACTCGTCGACTCGTTTGCATGCCTTAACTTTGCAGTTGACTCGTGAGCGACCTATAGGTTCCTTAGGTCGTGAACGACCTAAAACTTCACTAGGTCGTGAACGACCTAAAATTCTAGAGCGACTTAAATCAGAAGCAGATCGTGCTGCATCACATTTATTTAGCAATTTTTATTAAAAATGCAATGTAATCTGCTTATCGTCAAAACATGAGACCCATTATGAATCAGGTATAACAGTACACTTCCATTTCTATTTCCATTTCAGTCATTAATTTAGCAATTTATACCGTTGATGTCATTTACATATGAAATATACTTCATTATCATGTTATTATTCTCTTTTGAAATGATGTGTATATATGTCACAGGGTTATCGTAATGTCATCTAGAGGTAGGAGCTCTTCCCGATCTTTAGGAGGCGATGGCAGTGGTCCATCGCAAGCATCACAGCGTCCTATAGTTTCATTAGTACCTAGAGCAGAGGGGTAAGAATTAAATTTTATTCAGCATCTTATTTTATTTTTTTGATATACATACGTACTTATCTGTATCATATTTAAAAACAGGGGGTTCGACCTACTTCCCTCGAAGGTTGTGTTGGACGTTTCTAGAGCTTCTTACCGGAGTAGGATGAGTGCGTGTTGGCCGAAGTGGGATAACATCCCTCCCCACATAGTAGAGTGTATTTGGCAGGATGTCCTAGTAAGTATATTTTTCTGTTTTCCATTTTTAATTCGTTTTTGTCGTTTTTTTTACTGTTTATCGTTTACAGTTTAATATTCTTTTTGCTTTTTATCATGAAACACAGGCTGAGATAGACATTCAGACAGATGATATGCAGTTGGCACGAGGGTATTGGATGAAGAAAATGCATAAAAACTATAGGAACTCGATATCCGAAATCAAGAAATTAGGTAAGAAACCACGTTGGATAGGGGAGAGCGTATGGCAAGCATGGTTGGGATACTGGGAAACTGACGAGGCGAAGGCAAGTATACTAATTTTTTTAAATTATTTGACTGGTAGTAAATATCAAAAAATACATGATCGATAAATAATGTATCAAATTTTAATTGTACAGGCAGAGTCGGAAAGAAACTCTGCAAACAGAAATAAAAATCCCATCACTCATCGTGGAGGGTCGAAGTCATTTCAGCAGTATCGGCAGGAGTTGGTAAATTTACCGAATGCAAGTTGTAAATAGTTTGTGCTATATAATTTCAAATGTACAATAATTGTATGTAAAAATCAATTTCAGGAAGCTGAGGCGCATGGTCCCATGGGCTATATGGACGTATTTACTCGTACGCATGCTGTCGAGCATGTAAATCCGGACGGGACAGTTTCGTATACATGGCACGATGATAAATCCACCAAGAGCCATGTAAGCATATTTCATTTTATGCAGTATTAGTATTTGTTCTACTTGTTAAAATATAATGAAAGAAGATATGATGATATTAATTTGTTAATGCAGGAAAAGTTTATGGAGCAGCGCCAGAAACTCCTTGCTGGTACGGGTCGAGATCAGCTGACGACGGATGAGGAGGATGCTATTTTTGAGTCAGTTATGGATCCATCGGAGCATGACAGATGATACGAATTTGGCAATCAAGTGGTAAGTAAATAATATACTGGGTATCATATAAGTTTTCAAATTCAGTACATTGGTTTTGAGTCACTTCGTTATGAAAATATTATGCATTACCAAAATATATTAATTCGTTACTTGAATGTCATTTCAAAAATAAAAATAACGAAAAAGACATGTTATTTAATTTAGTTTGCCAGATATATGCATATTTTTAATTCATTACATACACTTACAAAGATCACACAGCTAAATTAAATATTTATTACAGGCAGCAGTCAGAGACGGGGTAGGTAGACTAGAGCTCAGATTGAGCTAGCAGAGATCGAAGATTTGCGGGCTAGAGTGGCGCAGCTGGAGGAGCAGAACCGTCAGCATGCCATAGAGACCACACAGTTGCTAGACCAGCGTATCGTCGAGTACATGCAGCAGTATGGTGGCCGCTTACCTTCCTCTGCTGGCTCAGGTTCGGGAGGAGATTGATTGATTGCTTTGGTCGGTATGTTTTTTTTTTCTGTTTTGTATGATTTATGTACAATGTTATGATACACTTAGCTGTTTTGTTGCATAATTATGTGGATGTTGGGGATGTAGGAATTGATAGAACATTTGATGTTGTGGATATTATTATGTATTGTACATTAGTTTGGGTAATGGTTATGTGTTTTGACTTAATTTTATGTATTTTTTGTTCGGTGAATTGTGTATAGTTTGGTTTTTGATATTTGGTTGGAATATTGTATATTGAATTCTGTAGTATTGGTGGAATAGTGTTTGTATGGAAAATGTGGATGGAAGGCTATATTGCAGCAGAAATACAGAAAAAATGCAGCAGATTTCCAACGGCTTCCGACGGCTTTCAGGTTATATTTTTCCAGACGGCTTTTAGATCATTTTTTCCAACGGCTTCCGAAAAGTGTCGGAAGCCGTCGGAAACCGTCGGAAATCCAAACGGCAAACTGCGTCGGAAGCCGTCGGAATTACTGCACCCCGACGCCTTATTTTCCGACGGCTTTTTCTGACGGCTTCCGACGGCCGCCGACGGTTTTCAGCCGTCGGAAAATGCTTTTTTCCTTATAGTGGTATTTAGTTACCGTTCGTAGGCTCCCATTCCCGTTTGCAGGCTCCCGTTCCCGTTCGCAGGCACCCACTCTTGTTCCGGACGTGTCCGACTCCGTAACGGGCATGGCCCGTTGTGAGAACGTAGGGAAATAATAGGTTTAGGGTTGTTTAATACGTTGTTTGATTAAATATAATTTTTTTTATAAATTTCAAAAATTAATAACTTATGCAAATCAAGTCCGTTTAAGATACGATTTTTTGCGCTGTGATCGTATTAAAGTGCTCTACATTAAGAAGTTGGTTTGAACTGAATTCAAACAAATTAAAATTTTACAATTTAATTAATTAATTAATTAATTTTTGCAAATTATTAATACATATTATTCATTGAAAAAATAATTAGTTAAATATAAATCAATATTATTTTAAAATATACATTCAAATACTTCGCTCAGATTCTTCGCTCACATCTTACAAACGCATTCTCCGTTCACCAACATTCTACACTCAAATGCTCTTCTCAGATTCTCTGCTCGCTTCGCAAAGAACAGACTCTTAATAACTAGTGAGTGGGTCGTGATATGCACAGATTATTGGGAAGATAATAAGAGTGTGAAAAGGACACAAGAAAAAGGCACAAAAAAGGATACGAAAAGAAAATGGTTCGCGAATGCATTCTTGTGTACGAAAGAGGTATTCTTAAAGGGCAACTTTAATTATTTTGTTCTAAATAATTATATTTGTTATTATTTTATTTTGTTTTAAATTTTTGTAACTAATACGATTAAATGAATTTATATTATTTATAAATTATAAAATGCTAAAAAATACAATAAAAAATAATGATTTTTTTTCCATACCAGTAGTTCGAAATACAAATAAAAATCTACATCTCTTCTAAATCTCGCTGCTAAATAGCTAGCAAGTCATCTAAGCTCATCGGGCTTGTTCATTAGCACATTGACATTTGTATAGTGTGACTTACCGTTGGTCAGAATATGTGCGATTTCCCAAAAATGGGTCAGTTTCCTATCGCACATCTATAATTCTACCAATGGACTCTCGCATCTCATCCTCTGGATACAAAGCTTTACTCGGTTGATATCTATGTGAGGAAGTAGTAGATGAATGATGCGAATGTGAATAAGCTCAAGAAGTACGAGTGCTTATCTCTACAGTGTCATCCATGAGAAATTCGGCATACATCTAGGTGTCGAATGGAGCATTGGCAGGTGGAGCCTTCTGAATCTCGAATTTACAGGCTGGAGTTCCGACGCAGCCTTCAAATATCACATTCAACTCTCTAAATTTCAAAGGCGAGTTCACTTTGTATTTCATGTACCTACTAGCTACCAACTCTCAGCACTCGTCAGTTCCTACGATGGTGTTCTTCTCCATATTTTAGAACCTGTCTTTAAACCACAATAGCTTGTTCAACTGGTTTCATTCACGCTTGAGGTTGTCAAACTTGTTCTTCATCTGACAATCAATGTAATCAACGCTCACTTGTGTGTTGAAGACAACAACGATATCGGAGTACCAATAGCTAACCCAACATTTTCAAGTTGCGACATGCTTGTAGCAAATGTCGATAAATGCCAACGTCGTTTCCTCGATCCAGTCTACGATGTTGCAGGTAGAATTGAAAGATTCATGGATTGACATTTTATAAAATAAACCAAAATAATTTGAAAAAAATAGAGAATGTAAATATTAAAGTGATAAATACAAATATGAAAAAAATTCCTAAAAAACTTGATGCAGAATCGACAAAAAAATATTGAATTTTCAGATTGGGGTACTGAAGAATGGAAATATGATGGAGGGAATGAAGAGATAAGAGGAATTTAAAGAGGAGCTGAGCCAATCGTTGGGAAAGGTGGTGGCGTCAGACGCGTCTGATGCCAACCATTCATTTTCCAACATTGATTCAAACAGTGCATTTTATATTGACGGCCTCTAATGCATCCAAAGCGACGTGAACATGAAAGGGGCAAAAATTGTCTACAAACGCACCCTAAGTGTGCACAAATATTTATCATTTAGTAGTTAGATTTAATCACTACAAGACATATAGTAAATAACGGCGGGGAGGGGTGACAGCCATCGACGGCCATGTCAGCATGTTTTTACGGCAAGCCATTATATTAATTAACCAATTAAATAATTAATTGACTTAATTCCATTTACATTTTAAAAAATATTTAAAAATACTAATTTGATTCCTAAAATATAAAAGATGTTTAGCATAACCATTCAACCTATGGACAGCTTCTGATCGCTTAAATAAGAATTTTCGGTAATCCATCGTTGTGTGATTCGAATATTTATCGTTATTGAAAATCTAATTTGTACGACCAATCTATGCGACTCTAAGTCGGTCCATTAAGCAACTTCGATAAATTTGATTATGTGTAATAATTTTACGAATTAAAATATTTTTTTAAACCGTTGAGTAATTAGTTATGAATTTTTGAATGTACTTAGTATAATAAAATTATATAAAATAAAATATTTGGTAGAAAAATAAATTTATTGGATCTTATATCGATCTAAAGTACTTCGGACCTATTTCCAAAAGATGATTAAAAAAATAAACAACTTTATCGTATTGATCTTGAACTTTAAATTTACAACCGTTCTTCGACATTCGGACTAAAAACCCTTCGTTCGAAGGCCAGACGACCTTCAAACAAGACCAAATCTGAATCACTGGTACTTTGTAATGTGTTAATCTAATTGTTTAAACCAAAAATGGCACAAACACCAGAGAGTAAGATAGTAGAGATTAGATGAAGAACACAAATGAAAACTGAGTGAAAACAAGCACACATAAATTTATAATGGTTCCGCAATTTTGGCCTACGTCCACTTGGATGATTTTATTGCTTTTGCATTAGTTTTTTATTACAAGTATGAGGGATCGGTAGGGATTCCAAAGCACAATGGAGCTTGCATGTAACAACAGCATCCAGATCCTTAGAATGAAGCATTGCCCACGTATTTATAGCGGTAAACTACCAAATATCTCGTTGATATTTCGCCTACAGATTCTCACAATAAAGACGAAGTCCTCCAAATATTCTTAGCCCCAAATCCCCTAGGGTTGGTGATCGGCACCGATCTCTCTAAGGGGGAATTAGTATCGATCCCTATGTATGCATCATAGGTTCTTGCGACTTCTTATGTTGGCTCCTCTTGATGTTGGTTTCATGTTTCCAATATTTTTTTGCATGGTTGCTAGGTATTTTTTGGTCCAAGCGATGGATTTACAGAAGGTTGAATTGCTATTTTAGGTCATATATGGAGATTGTCAATACGACGCACAGAGACTCTGGAACAACACTTGAATTGGGCTCTATGTAGATAGAGAAGAGTGTCATAGGAGTGGGGGCCACTCTGGATGTACCCTTAGGGATCGATAACGATCCCCTATGTAGGGTGAAGCAATTGGTGAATTCTAGCATGTTATTCTTCTTAGTTCGCTCGACCGTCTTCTCGTGGTCTTGTATGTATTTGGTTTCTGGACCTTAGGATCATCTCTCTGGGCTGCTTGCCTCGATAATTGTCGAGTCTAACTTGTCCAGTCAGTCTGAATATAGGCGGGTCAAAAGACCGGACAACACTTGGCCCCCAAAGTATGTCTTGTTTCAAACATGAAGTGCATTGAATCAAGACAAATTAGGATCGTCGTGAAGGATTCCATTCAGTATCTCGAATTGTTACTCTCTCGTCGAGTTGATCTTAAGAAGAGTCATATCTCTAACTATCTGTTACGATGCTTGGTTGATATCTATGTAAAATCGGAATGTATTTTCTCGGCAATTATCTATGCTCAGTTCCATTTAGCTACTTGATTAAGTTAGTAGGCCACGATTATCTGAAGTGGTTTCTTTTTTGAAAGTTCCAGGTAAAAATTCAATTCTTGTCAATTCAAGAAATTGCATGTCGAGTATGCTTACGTGCTTGTACGTCCATGCATATACTTTTTCCATTGGCTCCCAAGCATGTTCATATGCCAATAGGTCATTGCCAAGTTCTATGAAATTGTAATCACAAGTTGTTTTGTTTGTTTTTTATCCTAAGGCATCCTTTCGGTCGTAGCCTTAAGTCATATCGAACATTGGGCACGGGCCATAGTGTTAAGCTATCGTATCCAGCTTTCAGGTGATTATACTCCTACCCCCAGTCTTAGGTTAATGAGGTTAGGGCACAGACGGTCGAGTCTCGTCCTTATGAAGTTATATTTTTCCCATTGGGTCTAAGGTTTGAGTTAGAAAACGGATGATCAGGTCACACCTATCTTGAGCTTGCACTCCCCCTGTCGGATCAAAGGTAGGAGTTGATGAATGTCCAAATCGTTGGCAGAGCACCTGATGGATGGTCAAATCACATCCATCTCGGGTTATACTTCTGCTCCCGTGTCAAGGGAAAAAGCTGGTGAGTGAACAATCAATTCATGTCCACCTTTGTTTGGATGGTCAAAGTTGGTGAATGGACGGTCATGTCACATCCATTCTAATTTCATACTCCTCCCGTCGGATCAAGGGAGAGAGCAGGCTGATGGATGGTCGGATCACATCCTTCTAGGATCGGACGGTCAAGTTACGCATGCTTTATGATTTGTGCTCTTCCTGTCGAACCAAGGAAAAGAGCTAGGAGCCAGATGGTCGGGTCACATCCGCTTTAAATTTGGCGATGGACGGTTGGATTATGTCCTTTTGTGTTTGTACTCCCCCATCGGATCAAGGGAAAGAGTTAGGAGACGGATGGCCAGTCACATCCGCTCGTTTATTGTTTAAGCTACCCTTGTCGGATCAAGGGAAAGAGTTAAGTTGATGGATGGTTAGTCATATCCATTTTGGTTTGAACTCCCCCTGTTGGGTCAAGGGAAAGAGTTAAGTTGATGGATGGTCCATCACATCCATTTTGGTTTGAACTCCCCTATCGGGTTAAAGGATAAAGTTAAGTTAATGGATGGTCAGTCACATCCATTTTGGTTTGAACTCCCCCTGTCGGGTCAAGGGATGGAGTTAAGTTGATGGATGGTCAATCGTATCCATTTTGTTTTGAAATCCCCTTGTCAGGTCAAGGGATTGAGTTAAGTTGACGGATGGTCAGTTATATCCATTTTGGTTTGAACTCTCCCTGCCGGGTCAAGGGATAAAGCTAAGTTAATGGATGGTCAGTCACATCCATTTTTGGATCATGGTCTTGCCCTCGAGTCAGGAGCAAGAGTTGGCCGATGAGCGGTTGAGTTACGCTTGCCTTAGTAAAGCTCCATAGGTCTGATCATGGGCCATGGAGATTTGGTGGGCACCTAACTCTTGGTACCTAAACACCTGCATTATTCATATGCAATTTCATTCGAGTTACAATGGTTTACAAGAAAATTGCATAAAGGTAAAGTTGCATGGTTGGAATGCCATTTTATTGAGAAATAACAGAGTCTGTCTTGTGAAATAATTCAAAGCAAATATGAATTAGTTTTATTCTCAAGTGAAATAGCGTCATAGATGCTCGCTATTCCATTCCACTCTAGCCCTTCACAACTGGAAGATGATTGTTAACGGTATAGTTTATAATCAATCTCCTTGCAGGCTGCCCAGGTTCGTCAGCACTAGGAGCGGTATGTCATCATTAGGGGTCGGATGTTCCTTGCATGCTATCCTGCGGTTTTTCACAAACTGTTGGAACTTTTCTTTCATATCAATTCTTCGATCATATCACGAATGTGTCTACACTCATTTATGTCATGACCGTATGTCTCGTGAAATCTACAGAACTTTCCAGACTTCCTCTAGTCTTTAGTTGACTCTCTCAGGGTTGGTTTCCTGTACTGCTCTAAGTCGTGAGTAGCCAAGTAAATATTTCCAGTTGATTCATTCAGTGGGGTGGATGTGTCAAATCTCGGGACTCTCGATCGGCTCTTAGAACCTTAATTCTCGTCTAGGGTTCGGATACGACCCTTGTTCTGGCCACTGCTTTTGTTTTGCACATTCACATCTATGTGCCCGAAACTCGCTCCGGACTGTTTCATAACAATGTTGGTTTGCACTGCTTCGGCCTGATGGTCTGTATCATTCCTTCTTCTAGTCAGTGTAGCCTCCTCCTTCCCCAAGTATTGGGCCGCCTTGTTGTAAAAACGATCCAGAGTAGCAGAAGGCTTTCTTGATAACCATTCACCAAAGTCTACGTCGGGGTGGATCCCCCAAGTCAAAGCCATCAAGATTATGTTCTCCTAAGGGTTACTCACTTTAGTCACAACGGTATTAAATCTTTGCAAAAAGTCCTTGAGCGATTCCCCCGGTCCTTGGAATAAGTTAGACAACAACATGACATCCTTAGGGCAAGTCGCGTGCATTCTAAACTGCTCGATGAATTTCCTTGCTAGCTAATCAAAAGAAGAGACGGACCTTGGTGGTAGTCAAGCAAACCACATGGTCGCCACTCCTTCTAGGAAGATTGGAAAGCACCTACACTTGATTACATCTAACGCTCTGGCGGAGTCCATATGCCACTCATATTTCATGAGATGTTGTCTAAGATCATTCTTCCTTGAGTATGATAGCATTGTTGGCATGTTGAATTTCTGCGGGTACTCTTCACGTAAGACTACTTCAGCGAAGGGATTTTGACCAGGGGACGTGCCCAACCATCGTTAATTCGGCTTTGACTTTTTCTCAAAAGTTGCCTTGCTATCTCAGCCAATTTCAGCTCTTAAGTACCTGTTGGGTTGTGGTAATCGTAGTATATTTCTTATGCTTGGCCCGGTAAGTGATCCCGGTTCGTTCCTCGTCTCCTAAGTTCTCCTAGCTCTGGAAGAACCATTTGCTCCGCAGCTCTGCATTTATTCCTTAAGTGAAATTCAGCAGCAAACTCTTGATTTTCGATGCCTTGGTCAGTCACAGTGCAACAGGATTGTGTTCCAATTCCAGCTTGAAGTCCTGCTCCTTGGTGGATAGGTTCGGTGTCGACCCCTATAGGGGGGCAATCGATATGGACCCCTATGCCTAGGTGAGGGTCGGTTATATTCCCCCACCTAGAGGTTCCTGCTTCGTATGCCTCCGTCCTTCGCCTTCTATTTCTCTAGAGGTGGTCAGATGATGAGGAATTGCCTGATTCTGAGTATGGAGAAGATTGCTCTCTCCTAGTCTTCTTATGGTGGGTATTCAGTTGGGTCATCAAGTTTTTGTTCTCTTGGATTTGCCGGTTCAACTCCGCACGACTATCCTGTAGCTCTTTCATCATACTCTCAAAATCAATCCCGGTGATAGCATCTAAAGGATTCTGGACAATAAGAACTTCTTGTTGTGCATCTTCATCCAGGACGTGAAGATTGGCGTTCTCTATTTCATTAATAGCTCTTGAGAAGGCAACAGCTTTATCTTTCTTGGGGGCCATTGAAGACAGGATCCTGTAGGCTTTATGCAAATCTAAATAGTACATAAAGTGGTTAAGAAGGAACTGGATCTCTTCCTTGGATTATAAACAATCCAATAGTATACAAGGATTCAAATAGACCGAGAATTAATTTCTCAATGAAAGAACCAAAATGTTTGAACCAAAAATGGCACAAATACCAAAAAGAGTAAGAGAGTGGAAATTAAATGAAGAAAGCAAATGAAAACTGAGTAAAAACAAGCACACATAAATTTATAGTGGTTCGGCAAGTTCGACCTTCGTCCACTTGAATAATTTTATTGCTTTTGCACTAGTTTTTGTGATTACAAGTAGGAGAGATCGGTAGGGATCGCAGAGTACAATGGAGCTTGTGTGTAGCAGCAATGTCCAAATTCTTAGAATGAAGCATTGTCTATGTATTTATAAGGGTTTACAACCAAATATCTCACTGATACTTCGCCTACAGATCCCACTACAATAAATTTTACTTTTGGTGGTGCACAAAAAATGCAACCAAAACTTATGGTAGCATTTTGATAAACTCCGTGATAAAGGCCACAACTAAAAACCATGATTTTTAACTGCATTTATTTCAACGCCACGATAAATCCTTTTATTGCAGCGTTTCTCAAACGCCACCATAAATCTTTTTGTAGCGCTTTAAAAATGCCACCAAAAGGTTTTTTGCGCTACCAATAGAGTTTCCAACTTTACCCCTACTTTACGGCTGTGTTTACACAACGCCACTATATGTATTTCTGTAGCGTTTTTGAAATGCTAATAAAATTTGTTGATCATTTTGCCCCATTTTTTCATGCTATTATTTCCTGTTGATGGTCTATTTTATTTCTACTATATCAATCAACAATCACTCACATAATCATTATATTCAAATAATTAAAAAACATATTAATCATATAATCAAATAAGATATCCATAACCATTCTAATACAATAGTTTTTTGATAAAATGACCAAACTCACATTAAATAACTATTCGTATACAAATTTACACACCTAGTACTAACAAAATGTTATACCAAACTGGTGCTAACAAACCGCTTGATTACCCATAATTCTTTGTTGCATGCACAAGTGAAAGCTAGCACCATAAAAGTCCAACCTTTCTCTCTTCGGAAATCCAATGCTTGCACAAGTGAAAGCACAACATATAGTCAAACAATTATGTTAATTCGTAGGACTTCAAATCTAATATCAAACATCTACAACATTGTACGAGTATATCATATTATAAATAATGTCATATAAATAATCAGAGTTAAAAACGAAATGAAATAAATAAAGTCCAATCTTATAGTTATATATAAAATGATGTTAAATTAGTTATATTATTATTATTTATAAAATTTAGTTAACTTAAACTTAGTTAATTTTATAAAAATTGTTTAATTTTAACAAAGCCCGGTTAATTTTTATTAACTTGGTTAACTTAATTTATTATTATTATTATTATTCAAACTCGGTTAACTTAATTATATTATTATTATTATAAACTTAGTTAATTTGTATAAACTAAGTTAATTTATCATCATCATCATTATTTATAAATCTTTGTTAAATTAGTTATATTATTATTATTTATAAAATTTAGTTAACTTAAACTTAGTTAATTTTGACAAAACTTAGTCGATTTTTATTAGCTTGGTTAACTTAGTTAATTTATTATTATTATTACTAAAACTCGGTTAATTTAATATTTTATTATTATTATAAACTTAGTTAATTTTTATAAACATAGTTTATTCATCATCATCATCATAATCATTGTTATTATTTATAAAACTTTGTTAAATTAGTTATATTATTATTTATAAAATTTAGTTAGTTTAAACTTAACTAATTTTATAAAACTTGTTTAATTTTAACAAAACTCAGTTAATTTTTATTAACTTGGTTAATTTAGTTAATTTATTATTATTATTAAAAAATAAGGTTAATTTAATTGTATTATTATTATTACCCCTAGATAACCACTACAAGAAATTTTATTTTTGGTGGCGCACAAAAAACTTATTAGCTTAGTTAAATTCTAGTAAAACTTAATTCATTTGTATAAATTTATTTAATTTTTATAAAACGTAGTTATATTATATAAAACTTGGTTAATTTTTAAAATTTGGGTAAATTTTTATAAAAACTAGTTAAATTTTTATAAAGCTCTGTTAACTTATTTATAACTTTATTTATATTAACTCAAACTTATTAATTATCTAAATTACTAAAACTTAAAATGTCATAACTTATAACTTATATTTTAATTAACTTAAACTTATAAATTATCTCAAACTTAAACTTTATTAACTAAGGTAATTTTTATTAATTATCTCAAACTTATAAATATTTCATAAACTTAGTTAATTTATTATTATTATTGTAAACTTAGTTATGTTTTTATTATTGTTGTTGTTGTTGTTGTTGTTGTTATATAAACTTAATTAATTTTTATAAACTTACTTATTTTTTATAAAACTTAGTTAATTTTTATAAACTTAGTTTTAGTTATTGTTGTTGTTGTTGTTATCATCATTAGTTATAAAACTTAGTTGACTTAGTTAATTTATTATTATTATAAACTTAGTTAATTTTTATCAAACTATAGTTTATTATGATAAACTTAGTTAATTTTTTATCAAACTTAGTTTATTATTATTATTATTATAAACTTGTTAATTTTTATAATACTTAGTTAATTTTATAAACGTATTTAATTTTTATAAAACTTAGTTAATTTATTCAAACTATTGTTTATCATTATTATCATTATTAAACTTATAAATTATCTCAATTGCTAAAACTTAAAATATTTTTCATAAACTTAGTTATTTTATTATTATTATTGTAAACTTAGTTATTTTATTATTATTATTATAAAATTAGGTAATTTCTATAGACTTATTTAACTTTTATAAAACTTAGTTAACTTAGTTGATTTTTATAAAATTAGGTTTTGTTATTGTTGTTATTAATTATAAAACTTAGTTGACTTGGTTAACTTATTATTATTATTATAAACTTAGTTAATTTTTATCAAAATATAGTTTATTATTATTATTGTTATTATAATTATAAACTCAGTTATTTTTTTATCAAACTTAGTTTACTAATTATTATTACTACTACTACTATTATTATAAACTTGTTAATTTTTATAAAACTTAGTTAATTTATTCACACTATTGTTTATTATTATTATCATCATAAACATAGCTAATTTTTATAGACTTTGTTAATGCTTATCAAACTTAGTTAATTTTTTCTACTAGAACTAACTAGTACTACCTATCTATGAAGCCCAACTACAACCAAGTAATTAGTTACTCTTCTGGGGTAACGATCTGGTATTTTGAACCGTTCAAATCGACAATCATCCACTCATGTCAGACTTGAATTACTCAAAACAACAGATTGTTAATTTATATTTGGCAAAACTTAGCATATACAGTAAATAAAATCAATCACAGAATCACAGACACAGAGTTATACAACAATAAGCAGCGGAATAAAAAATAGTAGTTCATGAAGCTACTATATAAACATCATAGTTTAAAGTAAAATACAACAGATATCTCGAATACACAGAAGTCTCAAATACAGCAGCAAAAGACAAGTTTGAACATAAACTGGAAACAACTGAAAGCTGACTGGATATAAGATAGATCTTCAAGCAAAACTCCAAACTCCAAAGATGAGTCTTTAATGTTGTGTCACTCAGTCCGACCCGAGTATAAAGCAAAACACAAAACGCTCGAGTCAGGATTAACATTCTTATACCAGTAAATTCAACTCAAGTGAAATGTCAACTGAAATACAAGTAACTTAAAGGATGTTTGGGATTTCCATCCTCTAAGGATCCGTGGAACTATCTACTATGTAGTAATATATGCTATTATAATATGTCTATCAGTAAAGTAAAGTATTAAAATAGCGTTAAGGCGTTACCCATATCCCCCTTAACACATTTTATATATTCCCCTAGTCTATATAGTACCGTAAGCTCCACCAAACCGGTGGTTTACTCAGAGGGCACTCCATAGGTACGGTACAAAAAAAACTCGTAGAAGGCGCGATAAGGCAAGTGACAAGGGCACGCGAGGCAATGCCCAGGGTAGGATACTACCGTTTTGCACATCCGTACTGGTGGTAATGCATAGCAGCTACTACCGCCTACCTCAAGACACACTCCCATAATCAAAGGTGCACCCAATCAAATCACAAAGTAATAGAATGGTAACGAAGAAGCATGCTCAATCGGAGGTGTGACCTCACTTGGCTTGGCAGGACTCCTGTTTTAGTCACATCAAGCTGACTCGCGGGAGTCAGGGCTGCGTTAATACCTCATATAGAATCGTCGCCAAACCATCATACTTCGTTCTGGAATCTTCACCACGTGCACAGTTGTTAAAGTGGTTTCGGTATTGGCAAAGAGTTTGACAATATGCGATCCCGGTCTCTTTAACAACCAAACACTTATTTGACACCGTGGTCGTTTTATTTCAAAACAGTTCATACTTCATATCAAAATATAATATTCATTTCAAAATCTATCACTTTCGAAATTATATTCACTTTGAAATCATATCACTTTTGAAATCATATTCACTTTAAATCATAACAGTTCCAACTTAAACAGTTTAAATATTGAAAATAGTTTATATATATTGAAATAGTTATAAATTAAAAATAGTTTATATATTAAAATAGTTATATGTATTGAAATAGTTTATATTTAAAAATAGTTTATAGATTAAAATAGTTTATATATTAAAATAGTTTATATATTAAAAGAGTTTATCGAAAATAGTTTCAAATTAGAATTGTTTCTTCCAATTTCACAAATCAATTCAAATTAACTTAAGTTCCAAAATTTAACTTAAATCAATCTCAGTTCAACAATTTCACTTAAAAAGGTTAAAGGTTCAATTCAAATTCTCATTTAAACCATTTTTAATTTATATCGATTTCAAATCCAGGTTTGAACTACAAATCTAAACCACTCCCAATTTCAATAGATTTCAAATATTTAAAAGATTTACAATAACTCAATTTGATAAATTTCAATTATATTTTCAAAAATTCAACTTAAATTTTATTTAAGTTTGGAAATATCCACTTAATCATTTTTAATAACATTTAAATAAAATCTCAAATTACAAATTAAATCAAAATTAAATATTCAATTTCAATTTTTTTTAAATTTGAAATATTCATTTAATAACCTCTAATTAAATCAAGTTATATAAGTCATATCTTAAATCTCAAAATCAATAAGATTCTAATCAATTCTTATTTATATTAAATTCTCAAACCAATTAAATTACAAATCAATTTCAATTTATCTTTCCAACCTTAATTTATTAAAGTTATTACAAAATCTATTTTTAAAATATTAATATAAATTTAAACAAGTATTTAAAAACATATTATATATATATATATTGGTTAAATTAAATTTTTATTAAATTAAATTAAATTAAACCTTTTTATTAAATCTGTTTAAATCTTAATATATATATTTTAAAAATAAATAAAATATATGTAAAATCTTAAAATTTTCATTTTCACAACTTAACTTATAATTTTACAATTTCCAAAACATATAATTTAAAATATAATTTTTGCACATTAAAATAAAAATCTTATATTATATATATATATATATATATTTAAATCAAAACTCATATATTTCCTTTCAAACTTTGGAAATCATTTTTCAAAAATAGGCCAACGGTGTCCTTATATAATTTTCTATCCTATGGTCAAGTGATACAGATATTTATCATTTCAACCTGCAGTTTAAATTTAAAATTTATGGGTATATATTATTTCAACCCGCAATCCCAAAATTTAAATTAATGAAAATCGCTTGGGTTTACCATTTCAACCCATAATGATTTTCCCCTAATCCATAAGATCGTTCGGGTATGTATCATTTCAACCCATAAGGAATTCCTAAACTATAGGGAACTTGCAGAGTGGGAACAAATAAAATAATAATATAAGATGACATAGCATATCAATGGAAAATACGATCATAATCAACAATTATAACATATATATACACTAACAGGTTATTGGTGTCAATATTATCAATAATCATAGGCGAACAAATGCAAATAACAACATATAATATTCAGCAATTAAATAACTAACAATTCAAATTTAACAACATATTTCAATCATCATTTCATATGAATTAAATTTACTAAATATAAGAATGTTAATCGTGAGTGATTGCTCACCTTTTAAGGCTAGAGAAATAACAAGAGTAAGATGTAAACGGACACCGATAAGCACGGATCGACACGCGGAACAGCGACAAAGCTAGAAAGTGCTACTGCGACCAATTCTGGACAGCGGCGAGACAAAAGCAAAGCACGATGAACTGGATTCGATGAAAATCAATTATATAAGTGAACCTGTATATATAAGCTATATATACACATATATATTTCGATATTTATTGAAACCCATATACTACTTCAAATTTTTTCAAATGGACATAATATATATATATTGACGCTATTACACACAAAAAAATCTATTTAATATATATAAACATAAATTTAAGTAAATATTTTAAACATAATATATATACCCTTTTAAACATATTATATAATACTCAAACAAATTATGTATATACAACTCTAAACAGATAATATATGCAACTCTAAACAGAATATATATATATATACACACACACCTTAATATAACAACGGAGATGATCTGGAGAGTGGTCGCTCAATTAATAGGCTGTTAGGTCATTAGGGAGGTGGAACGATGGTAGGAGGTAGAGACGCAACAGGCTTCAACAAAGATGGACGAGCAGCTATTCAAAAAAAATATATTAACAGATATATATTTTTCTCTTCAAAGCACGGGTTTGGGAAGTGAGGATCTGGTGGCTGAGGTGATTTGGAAGGGAAAGGAGCACGGGCGAGATCGAATGGAGGAGGTGAGGAAAATCAAAGGAGATAGCAGGTCTCATGCAATAATATAAACAACTTTATATTAAATTTTTTTTTATAAGAAGGCGGCGGAAGTCATCATGGGAGGAGGCAGGGTGGTCGGCACAGGCGACAGAGGGGAGTTTGGTAGGCGGGGGCGGTGCTCTGCTGGTGATGGAAGGAGGAGGTCAGGGGAAAGTCGCTGCGTTAGCGGAGGGGATGGTGTAAGTGTTTCGGTCGGAGGTGGAAGATGGAGTGGGCTTGGATGAGGTCGGCATGGTAGGTAACGAGGCCGATCTAGTAAGGGGTGTTGGGTGTTGAAGTGTCAGGCGTCGGCTGGTCATTTCGGTCGCTGAATGTCGAGGAATGCGCACGGGCAAAGGGGACACAGATCTGGGTTGCTGGGTCGGTCGGTTGGAGCTTCGGAGGGTGGTCTCAGGTCGGAGATATGGCAACCGGTGGGTGAGACTACTCAGGCGGGGAACGACAGTGGCAGGCGAGAGTCGGAGGAAGGCACGGTTGCAAGCAGGGCAGAACACGTTTGGCAAAAAGGAACATAACGAAGCATTTATATATATATATATATACACTTTTATATATATTCTCAAATAAGAACAGAACTAAGGCTTTTGCAATTGAAGAAGAAGGGGGAGCAAACGTGAAGTGTCAGGTTGGTATTCAAGCTTCAGGCAACAAGTAACATTATATTAATATATATTTTTTTGAAAAGAAGAAGAAGAGCAGAACGGATGAATTAAAAATATTGAAAATTGGAAGAGAAACAAGGAAACGAAACAGAAAATTATATTGGAACCGGGAATATTAAAAGTCAGAAACTGAATTCAGATAATATTAATAACGTATGGCTATTAAATTTCAACCGGAGGGTAACTAAAAAGACAAAGGGAACCAAACAGTCACAAGTACGGAACCGATACGACAAATTGTTTCGTCGATTTCGTCGCGTACCGGCCGCCGAATTACACAAATGAGTATACTGCGGAGACCCACACGACGAGACGATTAGAATGATACACAGATATCAATGATACGATCATCCTATCAAAAGTCGATATTCGTTGCCAAAACTGCTGCTAAAACGCCGAAAATAAGATAAACGGAGTTATAGCAGTCCAAATTTGGCGAAATAAAATATGACGTCTCACTCGGAAAAAGGTTTACAAACTTATTATATAAAAATATTCAGGTTTCGAAAATATTTTATTTCCATCAAATATTAACCCATTTAAATCGAAATTGAAAATTACACAACAGAATTAACTTCCATATTTTCCGATGAAAACCTGCCATTTGCTATGTTCAAAAAGACGCATACCAAATATCAAATTTTCATTGCTAAATTTAATTGTTTTATTTTCAAGAAAAATTCTGTTAATTAGGTTATTTAAAATCGTTAAAATTCAGTTAATTACGTTATTTCGTCCCCGTAAAGGAACGAGATAGGAGAAAAGAGGTGACAGAAAGGAAAGACAGATTTGAAATACACAATACCACATACAACCATTAATTTAAAACCACATAAATTTCATAAGTTTTTAAACTGATTAATATTCAACAAATTTGGTTTAAATCTATTTTATTAATCAATAAATATTCATAGTATTCGCATTTGGTGGATTCCAATTCAAGGAATTTTTCATTCGATTGATTGCTTTCAATTTATTAACATTTGTTTCAAAAAAATTCTTTCAAAAAAAATTATTTTATTTAACTCATTTATTTATTCCATTTACCTTCACTTAAGTAAATTCCACTTATAATTCAATTTCAATTAATCTTAAGCTCATATTTATTTAGTTAAATAGCATTCTCTATTTATTATTCAAAAAATTTCACTTAACATATGTTGCAACATAGATTAATTGTATAAACATTTATTATAACCACTAAATTTTATTTATAAATTCTCTTATATAACCTTTAATTCCATGTTCACATTACATTTTAACTTTTGAATAATTCAGGTAAGTTATATATGTTTTAGAATACAATTGAGTATTATACAAATTAAATGTTATCCTAGTTCAACTGTTTCAAGTTGTTTAAGTCTCATTTCTTATTTTAAACACTCCAATTATTCAAAAAATTTGCTTCATTACAATAATTGAAAACTATTTCTTAACATAAAACTTGAGAGTTAAATTTCCGATTTCATTTCAAACCATTTGAAATAAATATATAAATATATATGTATATTATACATCAAATCATACTCAAGAAATTCAAACCAAATCCATTTTCCAAAACAAAAGTGTAGCAAAGCTACCAAGTGGTTTCTCCACTCTAAGACTCGAAAATGAATGTCGATGATACTGCAGTCATCACCAAAATTATTTTCCAGCGACAAAAGAGGAGAGTACTTACTTATTCCTTTTAAAATTCTTTGGGAACAAATTCCATTCGAAAATACTTCCAAATAATATATATTTTTTCAAAACTCTGAAACCAAATTTGAAAAAAACTGAAAAGTTAATTCTCAAATTCTTAATTTAAATTCATTTGCGAAATAGATTTATAAACCATGTTTTAAAATTTCATCTCCTTATAATACACAACAAAAGATAACAGTTTAGAAATGTTGATAAAACAATAAATGATAATCTAGTATTATCATTTCTAACAACCAATTCATTTAACTATCTAATTTCGGAAAATTATACCTTTATAAAAATACAATCATACAGAATTATTTCAATATCAATTTCAAGAATAATATTGTGTCAGTTTTCTCTGCTTAAGTTTTTTGAATTCCTATTGATAGCGTTGGCCAGACGAATCGATCGAAACCCAAATTCAAACTTAACAACTCAAACAACAGAATATAAAACATTTTTATATCAATTACGAATACGTTCTCTCATAGGACGATTCAGACGGTATAGAGATTAAAATTTAGAGGGACCCTAATCAAAGAGAATTCTAACAAAGATGATAGGCTCGAAAGGAAGTTAAAATAAATAAATTACAAAAGAGGAGAGAATGATAAATTTATATTAATCGCGGCGACCTTAACCGGGTCGGCCGAGATTCCCGGAGTAAGATCGATGCAAAATTCAATTTCCCACTTGGGAAGAAGAGAAGTGACTTTACCAAACATCAGGATAATCCTTGACTATCTGAGTGGAGTCGAGATCACTGGGCCGAGGATCAAACGAAATGATAAAACTGCCTACAAAATCATGAGGCAATCGACATTCGATCACAAGAGAATTACTCTGATCGTCCACATGGGAAATGGTTCGGGCTTTGCAAGAGATAACAGCATCAAAAATGAGGAAATAAAAATCTCCAGTGAGTCGACGCCTATTGTAAAGGAGTTTCACCCCTTTACAAATCATACCAATGTTGGTGGACCGTCGATGGGATTAGTCACACATAAGGATGAAGTTAACAGTTGAGATTGAAGCTATGGGATGCTCCAGTATCAAAAGAACACGAACAAGAAAAGACACGAATGGATTTCAGAACAAAGGGATAGTTCCAAAATTCAAAAGAAATCCTAATCAAAGAGGATTCTAACAAATAATTTCAAGCTTGAACGAAGATGATTATGTAATTGATTTTACTCATTCTGGGGTATTACTACCCTATCTCTAATGAGTTTTTACTCCATATGCTAAGTTTTGCCTCAACCAGAGCTCTGATACCACTTGTAACGACCTGGTATTTCGAACCGTTCAAATCGACAATCATCCCCTCATGTCAAACTTGAATTGCTCAAAAAATAGATTGTTAATTTATTTTTTGCAAAACTTAGCATATATAGTAAATAAAATCAATCGCAGACACAGAGTTATACAACAATAAGCAGCGGAATAGATAAACAGTAGTTCATGAAGCTACTATATAAACATCACAGTTTAAAGTAAAATACAACAAATATCTTGAATACACAGAAGTCTCAAATACAGAAGCAACAAACAAGTTTGAACATAAACTGGAAACAACTGAAAGCTGACTAGATATAAGATAGATCTTCAAGCAAAGCTCCAAACTCCAAAGGTGAGTCTTAAATGCTGTGTCACTCAGTCTGACCCGAGCATAAAGCAAAACACAAAACATTCGAGTCAGGATTAACATTCTTATACCTGTAAATTCAACTCAAGTGAAATGTCAACTGAAATACAAGTAACTTAAAGGATGTTTGGGATTTCCATTCTTTAAGGATCCGTGCAACTATCTACTATGTAGTAATATACGCTATTATAATATGTCTATCAGTAAAGTAAAGTATTAAAATAGTGTTAAGGCATTACCCATATCCCCCTTAACACATTTTATATATTCCCGTAGTTTATACAGTACCGTAAGCTCCACCAAACTGGTGGTTTACTCAGAGGGCACTCCATAGGTACGGTACAAAACAAACTTGTAGAAGGCGAGATAAGGCATGTGACAAGGCACGTGAGGCAATGCCTAGGGTAGAATACTACCGTTTTGCGCATCCGGACTGGTGGTAACGCATAGCAGCTACTACCACCCACCTCGAGACACACTCCCATAATCAAAGGTGCACCCAGTCAAATCACAAAGTAATAGAATGGTATCGAAGAAGCATGCTCGACCGGAGTTTTGACCTCACTTGGCCCGGCGTGGCTCCTGTTTTAGTCACATCAAGCTGACTCGAGGGAGTAAGGGCTGCGTTAATACCTCATATAGAATCGTCGCCAAACCATCCTACTTCATTCTGGAATCTTGACCACATGCACAGTTGTTAAAGTGATTTTCGGTATTGGCGGATAGTATGACAATATCCGATCCTGATCTCTTTAACAACCAAACGCATATTTGACACCGTGGTCGTTTTATTTCAAAACAATTCATACTTCATATCAAAATATCATATTCATTTCAAAATCTATCACTTTCGAAATTATATTCACTTTGAAATCATATCACTTTCGAAATCATATTCACTTTAAATCATAACAGTTCCAACTTAAACAGTTTACATATTGAAAATAGTTTATATATATTGAAATAGTTATAAATTAAAAATAGTTTATATTTAAAAATAGGTTAAAGATTAAAATAGTTTATATTTTAAAATAGTTTAAATATATTAAAATAGTTATAAATTAAAAATAGTTTATATTTAAAAATAGGTTATAGATTAAAATAGTTTATGTATTAAAATAGTTTACATATTAAAAGAGTTTATCGAAAATAGTTTCAAATTAGAATTGTTTCTTCCAATTTCACAAATCAATTCAAATCAAATTAAGTTCAAAAATTTAACTTAAATCAATCTCAGTACAACAATTTCACTTAAAAAGGTTAAAGGTTCAATTCAAATTCTCATTTAAACCATTTTTAATTTATATCGATTTCAAATCCAGGTTTGAACTACAAATTTAAACCACTTCCAATTTCAATTGATTTCAAATATTCTAAAGATTTACAATAACTTAATTTGATAAATTTCATCTATATTTTCAAAAATTCAACTTAAATTTTATTTAAGTTTGGAAATATCCACTTAATCATTTTTAATAACATTTAAATAAAATCTCAAATTACAAATTAAATATTCAATTTCAATTTTATTTAAATTTGAAATATTCATTTAATCACCTCTAATTAAATCAAGTTATATAAGTCATATCTTAAATCCCAAAATCAATAAGATTCTAATCAATTCTTATTTATATTAAATTCTCAATCCAATTAAATTACAAATCAATTTCAATTTATCTTTCCAACCTTAATTTATTAAAGTTATTACAAAATCTATTTTTAAAATATTAATATAAATTTCAACAACTATTTAAAAACATATTATATATATATATATTAGTTAAATTAAATTTTTATTAAATTAAATTTAACCTTTTTATTAAATCTATTTAAATCTTAATATATATATTTTAAAAATAAATAAAATATAAGTAAAATCTTAAAATTTACATTTTCACAACTTAACTTATAATTTTACAATTTCCAAAACATATAATTTATACAGGTAAATAGACACAAGGAAGAAGTTGCAAAAAAATTTAGTCTCAGGGATAACAAGTTTGCTTTTTAATCTGAAGGACAGTATTTAGTGTAAACTGAAAATGATAGTTACAACTATCATTTTGTGATTTACACTAAAAAGTGTCCTTTAACCTAAAAAACAAACTCCTTGTCCCTAAAACTAAATTTTTCTCTAACTTTTTCCTTGAGCCTAAAAACCCCTAATTTATTATATAAATTTTACACATTAAAATAAAAGTCCTATATTACATATATATTTTTTTTAATCAAAACTCATATATTTCCTTTCAAACTTTGGAAATCATTTTTTAAAAATAGACCAACGTTGTTATTATATAATTTTCTATCCTATGGTCAAGTGAAACGGATATTAATCATTTCAACCCACAATTTAAATTTAAAATTTACAGGTATATATCATTTCGACCCGCAATACCAAAATTTAAAATTAATGGAAATCGCTTGGGTTTATCATTTCAACCCATAACAATTTTCCTCTAATCTATAAGATCGTTCAGGTATGTATCATTTCAACCCATAGGGAATTCCTAAACTATAGGGAACTTGCAGAGTGAGAACAAATAAAATAATACTATAAGATGACATAACATATCAATGGCAAATACGATCATAATAAACAATTATAACATATATATATATACACTAACAGGTTATTGGTGTCAATATTGTCAATAATCATAGGTGAACAAATGCAAATAACAACATATCATATTCAGCAATTAAATAACTAACAATTTAAATTTAACAACCTATTTCAATCATCATTTTATATGAATTAAATTTACTAAATATAAGAATGTTAATCGTGAGTGATCGCTCACCTTTCGAGGCAAGAGAAATAACAAGAGTAAGATGCAGAGGGACACAGATAAGCACGGATCGAACACGCGGAACAACAACAAAGCTAGAAACTGCTGCTGCGACCAATTCTGGACAGCTGCGACCAATTCTGGACAGCGGCGAGACAAAAGAAAAGCACGATGAACTGGATTCGATGAAAATCAATTATATAAGTGAACTTGTATATATAAGCTATATATATATATTTCGATATTTATTGAAACCCGTATATTACTTTAGAAAATTTCAAATGAAAATAATATATATATTGAAGCTAGAACACACAAAAAACCTATTTAAAAGATATAAACAGAAATTTAAGTAAATATTTTAAACATAATATATATACCCTTTTAAACATATTATATAATACTCAAACAAATTATATATATACAACTCTAAACGGATAATATATGCAACTCTAAACAGAATATATATATATATATACCTTAATATAATAACGGAGATGATCTGGAGATTGGTCGCTCGGTTAATAGGCTGTCAGCTCATTAGGGAGGTGGAACGATGGTAGGAGGTGGAGACGCGACAGGCTTCAACAAAGATGGACGAGCAGCTATTCAAAAAAAATAGCAACAGATATATATTTTTCTCTTCAAAGCTTGGGTTTGGGAAGTGAGGATCTGGTGGCTGATGTGATTTGGAAGGGAAAGGAGCACGGGCGAGATCGAATGGAGGAGGTGAGGAAAATCAAAGGAGATAGCAGGTCTCATGCAATAATATAAGCAACTTTATATTAATTTTTTATATGAGAAGGCTACGGAAGTCATTAGGGGAGGAGGCACGGTGGTCGGCACAGGCGGCAGAGGGGAGTTTGGCAGGAGGAGGCGGTGCTCTGCTGGTGATGGGATGAGGTGGCCAGGGGAAAGCGGCTGTGTTAGCGGAGGGGATGGTGCAAGTGTTTGGGTCGGAGGTGGAGATGGAGTGGGCTTGGATGAGGTCGGCAGGGTAGGTAACGAGGCCAATCTGGTGAGGGGTGCTGGGTGTTGAAGTGTTAGGCGACGGCTGGTCATTTCGGTCGCTGAACGTCGAGGAAGGGGCAAGGGCGGAGGGGACACAGATCTGGGTTGCTGGGTTGGTCGGTTGGAGCTTCGAAGGGCGGTGCCACGTCGGAGATATGGCAACCAGTGTGTGAGACTTCTCAGGTGGGGAACGGCAGTGGTAGGCGAGAGTCGGAGGAAGGCACGGTTGTGGCCATGGCAGAACACGTTTGGCAAAAAGGAACAGAACGAAGCATTTATATATATATATACTTTTATATATATTCTCAAATAAGAACCGAACTAAGGCTTTTGCAATTGAAGAAGAAGGCGGGGAGCAAACGTGAAGTGTCAGGTTGGTATACAAGCTTCAGGCAACAAGTATCATTATATTAATATATTATTTTTTCCAAAAGAAGAAGAAGGGCAGAACAGATGAATTAAAAATATTAAAAATGGGAAGAGAAACAAGGAAACGAACCAGAAAATTATATTGGAACCGGGAGTATTAAAAGTCATAAATTGAATTCAGATAATATTAATAACATATGGCAATTAGATTTCAACCGGAGGGTAACTAAAAAGACAAAGGAAACCAAACAGTCACAAGTACGAAACCGATACGACAAATTGTTTCGCCGATTTCGTCGCGTATCGAACGCCGAATTACACAAATGAGTATAGTGCGGAGACCAGAATGACGAGACGATTAGAGTGGTACATAGATATCAGTGATACGATCATCCTATCAAAAGTCGATATTCGCTGCCAAAACTGCTGCTAAAATGCCAAAAATAAGATAAATGGAGCTATAGCAGTCCAAATTTGGCAAAACAAAATATAACGTCTCACTCAGAAAAAAGTTTACAAATATATTATATAAAAATAGTCAGGTTTCGAAAAAAATTTATTTCCATCAAATATTAACCGATTTAAATTGAAATTGAAAATTACACAACAAAATTAACTTCCATATTTTTCAATGAAAACCTGCCATTGGCTATGTTTAAATAGATGCATACCAAATATCAAAATTTTATTGCTAAATTTAATTGTTTTATTTTCAAGAAAAATTCAGTTAATTACGTTATTTAAAATCGTTAAAATTTCCGGGTCGTTACATCTGGTTTACCATGGATAATAATAAGAGACTTATATACAATTTTTCTTGCAAATTATATATATGAATCTAGCTTTGCACTGCAAGAAGTTCCTATCATTTCATACCCTCATCATGTATGTAAAATGTACACAAAAGTCCTACAATATTTGCAAAATCATAAGGCAAAGCCCTATTACAGTATCCTTATCTACAATCATAGCAATAAGATCAACTAAATTTTTTGATTTGGATAAAACAAAATTTTGATCCTATTTACTGTACTTCTCTTAAAAATTCTTAATGTCCATGTTTGATTTAGTATTTTTGTCAATCAATTCATAGATCGAATTGATGAAATATTCAGCATGAAACTTTTAACTTGTGGAAAACTACTTGTGAACATTTTTTATAACTATGAGTCATGGAAAACCATGCGGAAAACTTTTTTTTATAAATGTAACTTGGTATGCACTTATAAGTTAATCATGGCAATTAAACATAGAGCAAGTCGAAATATTACCAATTCCAATTACTTTACCCACTTATTCATTATTTAGTTCAAGTGGGTAGCGTCGAACTTTTTTAAAATGGTTGGATTTGTATACAAACAACAACTACAATTGAAGCATAACAGGTAAAACTTGGCAAACATTTTTGCCTGTATTTACAATAAAGGATCCAGAGCAGAACTACGTACTTTCAATCTTGCAATGAACATTACTTCACATCGGTAGTCATGATTTCCTAAGACTGCATATGTCTGATCATTACTATATAAAAGTTTATGAACATATTTTCGTTATGATTCAGTGAAATGAGGCATTACCACCGTACCATTGCTTTTGCAAACTTTGTCAATATTTTATGCATTATCCCTTCAATGATTGTAATACTGTAACTTACATTGTCATGAAAGTTTAGTATACTTTGTACATATTTATACAACAACAGTATGGTTTACGCAACATGAACAATATGATGAAAGTGGAATATAAATGAATATAAACAAACCTACTCTACTTACTTGCTACAAAACCTCGAAACGAATATAAACAAAGGCAAAAACAAACCTGAGCTTTGCCCGATAAACTTAGCAGCTTTTACTAGGTCTCCTATAGTTGCCAATGAACCCATTATGTCTCTAAGATTGATTATTGTATCATTATGGTAAACATCAATAGTGTTAGGCTTGAAATAATATAAGCAACAATTGGCCATTCAATAATTTTAAGTTAGAAACACAAACAAATATATTTGATTTTATTACAATAAACCACAAACAATCTTTGCTTTTAGAACTTTGACTTTGCAGCAATATTATAACGCGTTAACATGGAAATTATTTTCAATCACAAATTTATATCTTACTTTTTAATGACTTGATAACTGAAAGAGCTTCAAGAAATATTGGTAAATAAATCATAGGAACTAATCTACTGTCACAATTTTACTAAGATATTCTAGACTAATAAGTTGATCTTTTCCTAATTTTGAGGAACATATAATATGCTTAATCTTTAATATTACCTATAAAGATCATCTAACCCACGCTCCATGCACATGGGCTTCATGTAGTGCTTCCTCTCTGACCATTTTCAGCATCAGTAATTTTTTCATGTCCTATTGCACGTCATCTACCCCACGCTCAGGCTGGTCACTCATCTGCTCATCGACTCGCACCAGCTAGTATCTTCTTGCCATTTCATCTAAGCTTAGCTGCTCTCCAATGCATGCACATTAATACATGTGCATCACTACTGGAGCTTTTGCTCGCAGCTGCTTGTGGTTGAAGGAACTCAACCAAACTTTAGCATAACAGTAATGCATTGTTAATCCAACCAAACTTGGAGCATCTTAGTTTAACGCTGAAGCACATTAATCACACACTTCAACCAAACCAAGCGCTGTTGTTAACCAAACTTAGACTCTTCAAACAAACCAAGTTAGGCTTCACAGTAAAGACAGAGCACATAAACTGGTAAAGCAATAAAGTTGAAGACAGTGCCACTTACTTCTTTCTTCAGCTGAAACGTATAACATGCCATTTTTTCACTTGAATCTTGTCTCTTTTTCTATCAGAGCACATAAAATGCTGGTAAAGGAAAATTGTAAATTTCATGAAAAATCAATTGGAACGTTTATGGTACAATGCATGCATCAAATTTAACAACCTCAGTGTCTATATGTAAAAAATAATCAAATAGTTTACCTTCATGATGGATGCAGTTTTAAAACCATTGTTTAAATTGTTCACGTATTTGACTTTCTTATAATATTGTGAAAATTTAAGAGAGGAAAATACTCGGTGGTAGTCTATATATCCCGGTGAAGTTGTAAATTTGGTACCTAATGTATTGAAATAATGCTAATAATTATGCATTCGAACTACACAATGGAAAGATAAGTTTTAACAACCAAACTGCACCAAATATTGCGATTATTTGGACGATATCATGAATATAGTGAAGTTGAGAAGAAGAAAAAGAAACGTAGATACTTCAACAGTTAAACTACATTGGAAATACATATAAAATAAGGCCCTAGAAAAACTACATTCTTCAACAGTTCAATGAATGAACTGAATTGATTAACAACACACCTAGACATATAAAATAACGTCAATTCTTTTGATAAACATAAGTTAATATTTTGCAATAAAAAATAGTATGCTTACTGAAGAAAATGATATCAACACCAACTAACCTAAAAATTAGAAGTAGCAGCAGATCCATTTCCAGAATCAGAAAATGAAGAATTTTGATAATTTCTTCCACTTCTATGCATTGTTCTTTGAATGGAATTTCCTCTAATATGAACTAAAGGAACAAAAAATTATGATTTGCTTTGATCAAAGTACAACGAAAAATTACAAAATGGAATCTCAAGCGACATTTCAATTGCGGCACATACTCCGATTATTCAGCAGCGGCAACCAACTTAACGATGATGCGAGACGATGAACTTCGACAAGGCGCAAGCAACGTCATTCAGATCTCGATTGCAATCTTCTGACCATGATAACATCTCTGATAGAGACATTTCTAATCGACAACAGCCTCGAGGTTCATGTGACTTCAGGTCCAACGATTCAAGACGAAGAGCAACGACATGCGACTTCCCTGACAATCTATATTCGAACTAGCGGCAGCATGGAGAAGCACAAGGCGTGAGTTTTTCAGGCTAAGACCTTTTAAGGCGGCGTGATTTTGAGATTTGTGGAGATTGCGAATTTTTTTCGATTGAGAGAGAACAAAATTAAAATGGAAGAAAGCATGAAAAAGGATTTGTTATGATTGCGAATTTCTTTTGGTTTTCCTTTTTAAGTAAATGGAATAACATAAAGAGGAAAAGGAAGAAAAGTAACGAAATGTTCGTGCAACGCACGTTTTTTGACCCATATTATTGGCAGGACGGACGAGCGGCAAATATTTTAGCAGCGTTAAAGGAATTTTTTTCATTAATTGAATCAATATTAGTTGCACTTAGAAGGAAACGCTACCGATATTTGCTACCGAAACTAGATTTTCTTGTAGTCTCCCCACGATGAAGACGAGTTCCTCTAAAAATCTCGGCCCCAGTTCCCCTAGGGTTGGGGATCGTTATCGATCCCTCTAGGGGGAATCAATATTGATTCTTATGTATGCATCATAGCATCTTGGGACTTCTTGTGTTGGCTCGTGTTGATGTTGGTTTCATATTTCCAAGGTTGTTTTTGCATAGCCACCCAGGTGATTTTTGATCCAAGCAATGGATCTGTAGAAGGTTCAATTATTGCTTTAGGTCATATATAGAGATTGTCAATATGACGTATAGGAACTTCAGAACAACACTTGAATCAGGCTCTATGTAGATAGAGAAGAGTGTCATAGGGTGAGGGCCACTCTGGATATATCCTTAGGGTTCGATATCGATCTCCTATATAGGGTGAAGCACTTGGTGAATTTTAGTATGTTGTTTTCCTTAGTTCGTTCGACAATCGTTTTGTGGTCTTGTCTGTATTTTGTTTTTGGAATCTAGGATCATCTCTCTGCACTGCTTGCCTCGATAATCATCAAGTCTAACTTGTCTAGTCAGTCTGCATATAGCCGGATCAAAAGGCCGGACAACGCCAATCCATATAGTTGGATTCGTAATAAAAATGGCCGGAAAAAAAATTATGCTCGAAATAGGTCATTTTGTTGGGAGTTATATAACACTTATGGATAAAAAATATAAGTGTTATACAACTCTCAGTAAAATGATCTGTTTCGAGTTTAATTTTTTCGGCAATTTTTTTACAAATCCAACCGTACAGATTAGGTTTACATATTGCAAAATATCAGTGGTTCAGATTTGGTCTCATTTAAAGGTCATTTGGCCTTTTAACTGGCCTTTGAACGAAGGGTTTTTAGTCCTAATATGGATGAACAACTATAAACTTAAAATTCAGGATCGACACTATACGGTAATTTTTTAATCATCTTTTAAAAATAGGTCCGAAGTACTTTAAGTCGACATAAGATCCAATAAATTTATTTTTATATCGAATATTTTATTTCATATAATTTTATTATACGAAATACATTAAAAAATTCATAACTAATTACCCAATAGTTTAAAAAATATTTTAATTCATAAAAATGTTACACATAATCAACTTTATCGAAGTTGCTTAATGGATTGTTTTAAAGTCGCATAGATTGGTCGTGCATGTTAGATTTTCAGTAAATATTCGAATTGCACGATGATATATTATCTAAAATACTAATTTAACAGATCACAAGCCGTTCTTAAGTTTAATGGTTGCGATAAAATTCTTTTTTATTTTTTAGGAACTAAACTTTTATTTTTATACATTTGTTAAACGTAATATAAATTACAAAATATTTAAGAAAAATAAAAAATTGGCATGTTGTTGCTAGCCAACAGCATGTTGAGTATATAGAGCACCCGACCATGCCAGTTTCTTCATTCCCCAATCTCCCCCAATCTTCCCAAAATGAAAAAAACCAAATCCCTAGCCGTCGCTACTCCCGGAACCCATTTCCACTCGTCACCGACAATATAGGCTGCCACAACTCCCCGAAGTCTCCTTCCTCCCTATTTTCATCTCAAATTTGGAAAACTTGTAAACCTAATTTCGGATTTGGGGCTAATTTTGTATGATTATGGGTTTAAATATGATGATTATTGCGTATTAGTTGGTGATAATAGTGTATTACTTAATTTGGGTATATTAATTGGTGATGTAATTGTTTAATTTGTAATTATAAATTACGGTTAATTTAAAATCCAAAAATTAGTGTATAATTATTGGTTAATTTGTATGTTGATTAGTGTATGTGACTATTTATTATAGTTTAGAATAATTTTAGGGCTAATATGTATTGTTAAATAGTGAATATATTTAATATAAAACTTACGGTTAAACATAATTTTATGTTAATTAATTAGCATGTGTTAATTATAGGTGTTAGTAGTAATTATATAAAATACAGTTATTTTTAATGATTAATTATTTAACTAATTAATGCGCCTTTTTGCAAACTTCAAATTGTAGTTTACAAAATTGTTAAATAAAAAATGTACGGTTTACGAACTACATTTATGGTCCAAGAAATTATATCGGCGATGAAGGATTAAAACATCTTACAATAGGACCAAAAAGAAATGTCAGGACTTATCCAATATTCTTCGTCAATGGATTAAAATTCAACATCAAGGAATATGGTGCTGAATATTAAACATTTAACAGCGGTGTATTTATCAAAGGTAGTGATGATCTAGATGAACACACAAAAGATTTTTACGGCGTCTTAACATAGGTTTAGAATTGACGTATTTTATATTACCTGTAAATTTTTTTTATTCAAATGCAATTGGGTCGGAAAAGTTCCTGGTTCTAGAATCAACATGTACAAAGATTATAAGCTTATTGAAATAAAGCATAACTCGCATTACTATATGTACGATCCCTTCATATTAGCCAAACAAGCATTACAAGTTTATTTTGCTCTGTATCCATCCTTAAAGGAGATAAAGTAGATTGGTCAGGAGTTTTTAAAACAAAGACAATATTTACGTTTGATAGAAATAATATTTCAGACGAAGTAGCTTATCAAGCAGATCTTGAGCCAAATAATGAAATAATAATAATTATTGATCATAATGATTTAGGGCCTTTGAACGATGGATCAAATAGATTTTTAAAATGCATTTGAGAGTACAAAGGAAAACGATATAGAGTACGAGACCGAGTCTGAATCAGAAAATGATGGAGAATGATTATTAATTACTGATGACATAATGTATATATGATGGGTATTTGTGTCGTTTGTTGTACAATTTATATTTTGAGTTTCCACTATTATTAATGATGATGACTATGTTGCAAGCTATGTATTATTTTGTTTTATTAATTCTATGTATTTAGGAGATCTTGTTCCATTTTTGTAGTTTTGGTAGAAGTTTTATGTGATTATTAATTAGACATGTTTTTAATAATAAAATGATATGTTTTTTCATTATATGAAATAATATTTTGTGATAGATATTATGTCTCTAGGAGACCTTCTAGATCTCATTCTTCGGGTCATCCTACTGTAAGCGAGGACACTAATGGCTTGGCTTATTCACGTCTAAGGGCAAGTATGACTCCCAAAACTGGAGGGTAAGTATCAAATTTATTGTAACATCATTAATATCTAGTGCATGTATGATATTAATGATTTATTAAATGTCTACATCAAAATTAATATAGGGTTTTGAGCTAGAGCCTTCCGATTATATTCTAGCTGTCTCTAGGAAGGCGTACATAAGTCGGATGTCGGGTTTTTGGCCGATGTGGGATGAAATCCCACCTTATATTATAGATGTTATATGGACCAACTCGTTGGTAAGTATAAATTTATAATTCATTTGAAAATGTCATATTTGATCTTTGAAAATTAATATACTATGTATAATTCATTTTGATTACAATGTGTAGGATATGGTTGTTGTAGAGAAGGAAGATCAACAGTTGTTTAGGAACCACTAAAATAAGAAAATGAGAAAAAAACAAAAGGGACACCCTCTCGGGCGTAAAACACAAAAATAAACTTGATTGGATATAAGTGCTAATGTCTGGGCGGATTTTTTTGAGCACTGGCAAACTCCCGCCATGATGGTAAGTTTTCTAGTTTCATACTGTTATTATAAGTTGTTTAAAGTTTGTATGATAATTTCATTAATTAGTCAATCTTATATTTAAGTAGTTACAGACGGTAAATATAACTTTTATGTTAAATTTTTTAGGAAGTATCTGTGTGGAACTCGACAATGGGAATAAAAATCCTGTTTTACACCGCGGTAGACCAAAATCCATCCAACAATATCAGAAGGAAATGGTCATTTTATAAATTGTGATTATGAAATACTTATAACATTGTTTAATCATATATATACATTGTTTAATCATATATAATTTCAGGCAAAGGAGAAGGGTCGTGCCCCTACATATTTGGAGGTCTGCACCCGCACGCACGCCATTGAACATACTAATGAAGATGGCTAGGTATTATTTACTTGGACAAACCCCAAATAACAAGCTATCATGGTAAACATGCTTTAATTTTTATCTCTTATTTCACATTACATAAATTTTAAATTGAATATTTATTTTAGCAAAATTCTATTTCTAATCGCAGGAAAAGTTTGAAATGGAGCGAGCTCGAGTGCTGAGGGCGACCGGCTGAGAGGAGTTGACAGTAGAGGAGGAGGATAGGATTTTTGATGTTGTGATCGACAGACCGACGTGGAACAGATGCTACGGTTGTGGTAATCAAGAGGTAATGTTAATTGATTTTAATTACTTCATTAACTTATTTATAAAGTTTATTTAATATTACGAATAAATTATAATAATCTATTAACTAAATTCCAGGCGAGGACTTCTCAAGCTGATTATAGGATATCACAGGCTGAGAAGGAGTTATCACAATAGAGAGCTGAGATAGCAGAATTAAATGACTGGTGGAAGAGTGTAATGACCCTAAAATAAAAATAAAATGATATATATATTTATATTAGAAAATTCTGAGATATATATATATATAAGTATATATATATATATTGCATTAAAATAGAAAAGAATTTGGCAATAAATAAAAATTAAATGGGAGCTTCTGTTTGATAAAATGCAAGGAATTAAGGTAATTAGAAGAAAAATTGGAACTCAAAATAAATATAGCTTTATGTTAAAAGAATTATGTAAATATATATACACATTTAATATATATGGGGTGTTTGCTGTTTTATATGAAGATAAAATAAAATGAAGTTTAATATAAAGGGTTATATGTCTTATAATTGTGCCAGAAAATAATTAGCATAATATATGTGATTTTTAATTTAAAAGGGAGTTGACTGATTTGACATAAAGGCAGAAATATATATATAAATATATATACACATATACAGAATCAAATAAAATTTCCATACCATATTTATTCCAAGCAAATAATTTGTGTAAATGATTTTACATTACAAAGTATGGTAGTATGTCTGATTTAATGGAGGTAATAGATAGGTAGAAAAAAAATACAAAGTAGATTTTCAGATTTCCTTAAAGCTTATAAAAAAAGAAATAATGAACTAAGGGTCACATGCTTATTGCATGAGTAGAAAAGAGTCATGAAAATAGTATTGAGTGTCTAAAAATGCATGATCCCCGAAATAGCTAATTAAAGTGTGCATTTCCAATTTATGATCACACAGAAATATGATGTGTACATAAACATCTAAGGGTATCAGGGGAATTACCCATTTTCTAAAACCCTAGAATGGATTTATAAATAACTGCACATAGCCAAAACCATCACTCTCTCGGGATCAAAAACAAAATAAAATAAACAAGGAGAAACACTAGCTTGAGGCTTTGGGGGATTTGCTGTTCTAAGAAATTAAGGCAGTGAAAGAGAAACATTATGTGAGTATTTATCTTTTGTATGCAATGGCATTAAGTCCTATTGCAGGCAGCCTAAAAATACTATGAGTTATTTGAATCTCTGAAATGATTTGTTATGGGTGATATGGATGTTTGTTTGTGCATTTTTGTTTGGAGCATTGATCTGTAATTTGGCTTTAAGAGTTAACATGTTTTAAGTATTCTTGTTCTATCATCATTAAACATGGATCAAGATTAATAGGGGAACATGGGGTTGAGCCAGAAAATATGCAGGCAGTCATATTTCTCTGATATAAAAAAAAACTAAATTGGTCACTTGGGGGTAGTCAATGATCTGCTTACTTCAGGTGGAAGCAAGTATGTGCATGGTGCAACTGCACCCTGAGGCCTTTGTGTGTTGGAATAATTTAAACAACCTGGGAGTTTCCATCACAATGCATACATAGTGTTCATTTGACAAGGAGTTAAAGATCATAAAATAAATGGGGGTAGGGGTTTAAAAATCTGGGTTATAAACTTTCAGATTTGGTGTTAGATTTAATCAAGATAAATATTGTTCATTGATTAATTGCTGGGTGGAAGTTTGGAGTATGAATCAGTGATTACTTATCCAAGATTTGATGAGGATGAATTAAAATTGTACACATGATTTATCTTAACTGACTGTTGTGTATTGTATAATTTGTTGAATGTGATATTGTGTCTTCTTGCATGAACCAAAACTTGCTAAGTATAAGACCTGTTAATCTAGGAAGGCATTGCAAGATTACTACAATTATGTACATGTATACAAAATTGATAAATGCTCATACCAGTGTAAACTGACCCTTTTGGTTGCCCTTGCAATCATCTGGGTGTCTCAAAAATTATTTGGGGCAGCTAAATGATTTGCTTGCAGGAAATTGAAGTTGGCTTGATGAGTAAAGAAGGCATTGGCTGCTAGTATAAATAAGAGAGACTTGTTTTAAATTTGCAGTTGCTTTGTAAAGGAATTACTAGACAAATTCTATTTTCTGTAATTGAAGTACTTGTAGGAAACTTTCTAAGTATTTAGGGATGAAAACTTGTACTTAAGTAAAATTCATTTTGAATGATATTTGATGGAGTTTGATTTTTATTGATTTTATGATCATCTGATTTGGAGAAAACAAGGGGATGGATATAACACATAAATATAAAATGTGAATGTAATGATCTCTGGTTTTATTGCCTGAGTTTATTCTATGATTTTCTTTAAATAAAATTACAATAGATTTGACAAGATTTGAATAAGAAATTCTCAAGTGGAATAAAATGTATGCATGTCAGATAACTGATACTGAGATATATATATATATATATATATATATATATATATTTGAATCTCTGATTTCTATTGTTTATATTTTGTCTTGTGGAAATTAAACAGCTAAGGGGATTTAATTTTTGAAATGAACTCTCAAAGATTTTAGCAGAACATTCAAGCAAAATGAATTTGTGCATGGCAAGTAAATGATACTGGCAGGTGCATAAATTCTGGATATTTGTATGGATTTGAGCATTTAAAATAAAAAAAATAAAAAAAATAAAAAGGATCTTTGAGAATAGTAGACCTGGAAGGGTAATGGACTTTGGATATTTGGTTGAACACTTATAAGAAAGTGTTTTCCAGAAAACTTGAACTAGGCACAAAAAGGCTTGGAAATTTAGGAGTAGGAGTTTTGTAAAAGCTTGCCAAAATGAAGGGTATGGGTTTGCAAGTGGTAAAAGGGGGACTATGGCTGGTCTAGGTGGCCATGGGTCAAACCCTTGGAGCCTGGAATCTTTCCATTTCAATTGATGAAGTGTGAGTGCATCCGGGACAAAACCAAGAAAAACACCAAGCAACCCTCATATAACACCAAGCAATTTTAGAGATATACCAAACAACTAAAAATCTGTACCATGTCAAATATAGAAATGCAATCTAACTTCAATTGTTTAATTTGAGACAGTGATTAGGAAATCACTTTTAATGTCCCTAACTACAAGTAGGATCTTGAAATAATTTTATGCATAAGCCTAATAACTGTCACAAGAACAAATAAATGCAAATAGCCTTATTTAGGCAGATTAATATTTATATATAGCCAGATAACAAGTTTAGGTATTATAATTTGCTAAAAATATACCTCTGGCAGTAGAATAAGATTTAAATAGGAAATAAGTGGCTTGTCAATAGCTTGTATGATATTTTGTTTACAAATTGATTTAAATTGACTCTGATATAAATAATAATAAAGGAACAATTGTATATCATCAAATATATAATTGGTTTAATCTTTGTATACTGATATGATTATATTAGTAATTCCAGGGTCTTGGGAAAAATATTTGGAAACTATATAAAAAATTAAATATAAAAGTATTTGGGGTTTAGTGGTGAGTTCCTTTTGAATAAAAAAAAATCTAAGTGATTTTAAAGATGAGGGTCACCACAGTTGGTATCAGAGCTATGTTTTAAATAACATAGTAAATGTTGTTGTATGCATATGGATGTTTGAATGCATTGTTTGAATTGTTGGTGTTGAATGTTTTTACTTTATGTCAAGAAATATATGTGTGTACATGTGACACATGCACAGTGTGCATAGAAATGAAAATGAACCAAGTAAAGACACCAAAAACTGATAGGGGTAAATAAACTAACATAAAAATCATATTTATAGCATTATGGTAGGACCAAGGCATCACACAGGTGCAGGATCATCACATGAGCCACCTGTGATGAGCATGGAGGATTTTGTGAGAGCTTTAAGGGATGGAATGGCACCAAGGCAAGACAATCCTCATGAGGAACTCTCCAAACTGCTTAAGACTTGTGCCACTTTGGGAGGAAAGGATTTGAAGGTACTGAAGGAGCTATAGGTGTTCAAACTTGGATAAAAACTATGGAGAGGGTCTTCACAGATATGCAGATCAATGACCAAAGAAAGAGACAGATAGCTTCAAGGAAATTGAAGGGGGATTGCACTGGATTGGTGGGAAGTTGTGACAGCAGGAAGACAAGAGGATACCATTACTTGGAATAATTTCAAGGACATGCTTGAGGCCAGATTTGTCCCAGCATCTGCCAAGGCTACACTACTGGAAGACTTTATTAGATTAAGGCAAGGAAGCATGAGTGTGAATGAATACACTCAGAAGTTTATAGCATTATCCAAGTATGGACTGGTGTTAATAGGGAATGCAGAAGCAAAGAATGCAAGGTACATTCAAGGCTTGAACCCTAGTTTGTCAAGGGCAATGTTGCCATACAAGGACAAAACCTTTGATCAAGTAATTGATCTAACTCTCTCATTTGAGCAACATGACACTGCAAGAGAGAAATTCAGGAATATGAGGCTCAATAAGAAGAAGGGTGGTCAGAACAAAGTGCAACCTTATGACAAGAGAAATGCAAGTAAAGGAGTTAAGAAAGGGGAAGGAGCAACAGCACCTGAAAGCAAGAAGTTCACTCATTGTTTTAATTGTGGAAAAGCTGGACATTATAGTAACCAATGCCCTGACCCCAAGATACCCAGAGGAGGATGCTATAATTGTGGAAAGATGGGTCATCTCAAGAAGGATTGCCCAAAAACCAATAGGGGAACAGCAAGGGTAGGAGCTTTGGCAGCAAGTAACACTGGGAATGTTGGGCAACTTGAAGGTATAATTTTTATTCATACCCAACCCATATCAGTAATATATGACATTGGTGCCTCACATTCACTAATATCTTTGGAAATTGTAAAGAAGTTAACACTTGCATGTGTTTCCATTGATCAGCCCTTGGTTGTACACAGTCCCATAGGGAGTCATTGTATGTTGGGGATGAAGTGTTTGGGTCTGAAATTAATTATAGGGGGTTATGAATTTAATTCAGATTTATATACCTTAAATTATCCTGGTATTGGGATTATTTTGGGGGTAGATTGGTTAATGAGAAATAAAGCAATTTTAAATTTAGAAAACCTTACTATTTCTTTGGAAACAAATGAAGGCAAAAGAATTACCATCTTAAGTGAAATAGCAAAGAATACATGTTTTAATAAAATCTGGAGTATTAATGAAGTTCAAAAGGAATTAAAAATAGAGGAAATCCCAGTAGTCAATGAATATGTAGATGTGTTTGGAGAAGTGAAAGGAATTCCTCAAAACAGACCAGTTGAATTCAAAATAAAATTAATTCCTGGAACAAATCCAATCATTAAGAAGCCTTATAGAATGGGTCCAAAAGAGTTGGTAGAATAAAACATCAACTAGAAGAATTAGAAGAGAAAGGATTCATAAGATCAAGTAGTTCCAGTTGGGGTTCCCCAGTGCTATTTGTCAAGAAACATGATGGAACAATGAGGTTGTGTGTAGACTACAGAGATTTAAACAAGGTGACTATTAAAAATAAGTACCCACTGCCTAGAATAGATGATCTATTTGATCAATTGCATGGGGCTAAAATATTTTCAAGGCTAGACTTAGCCTCTGGATTTCATCAGATGAAAGTTGCAGAGGAAAGCATTGAGTACACAGCCTTTAATACAAGGTATGGCCTTTATGAATTTCTAGTAATGCCATTTGGCTTGACCAATGCTCCCTCCTATTTTATAGACTTGATGAATAGAATTTTTAGAGACTTTTTGGATAAGTTTGTCTTGGTATTTATAGATGACATATTAATTTATTCAAAGACAGAAAATGATCATGCCATGCACCTACATTTAGTATTATCCAGACTTAGAGAACATGAATTAAAAGCCAAGTATTCAAAGTGTACATTTTGGCAACATGAAGTAAAATTCTTAGGACACATAGTGTCACAGCAGGGAGTAAGTGTAGATCCAAGCAAGGTCATTGTAGTTCAATCATGGAGTAGACCCAAAACAGTGACTGAGGTGAGGTCATTCTTAGGTTTGGCAGGGTATTATAGGAGGTTCATCAAGGATTTTTCAAGAATAGCCGCACCAATGACCAAACTAACCAAGAAGAACCAACCATATGTGTGGACTGAGCAGTGTGAACAAGCTTTTGAGAAATTGAAGCAAGCATTGGTGGAAGCTTCTGTCCTACAAATCCCAGAAGCAAATGAAGGAATGGTTGTATACACTGATGCTAGTGGGTCTGGGTTAGGTGCAGTGCTTATGCAACATGGCAAGGTAGTGGCATATGCATCAAGACAACTTAAACCCAATGAAACCAAATATGCAACTCATGATCTAGAATTAGCTGCAATAGTGTTTGCACTAAAACTATGGAGGCATTATTTGCTTGGGGCAAAATTTGAATTATTCACAGATCATCAAGCATTGAAATATTTATTTTCTCAAAAAGATTTAAATATGAGGCAAGCAAGGTGGTTGGAGTTTCTGGCTGCATATGATTTAGATATATTGTACACTTCTGGAAAAGCTAATAGAGTAGCAGATGCTTTGAGCAGAAATCATGTTAGATTAGCCAGTTTGATGATTGATGAGTTTAAAAATCTTGCAGTGCTTGGGGAGGCAGATATATACAGCAAGGATGCAGTGAATTTTAAAGAGCATGGTGATATGGTGGAGTATGGTACACTGGGAATAATCAAAGTGAAGTCTAATCTGGTGGAGAAAGTTGGTAGCATGCAAGATCAAGATCAAAGTCTGAAGGAGAAGAAAGAAATGTTATTAAACAACATTGAGTCAGAGAATTTTAAAATAGATTCCCAAGGTTATTTGAGGAAAAATGATAAGCTTTGTGTACCAAACATTGCAGAATTGAAGGAAGAAATCATGAATGAGCATCACAAGACCAGGTACACCATACACCCTGGTGGTACTAAGATGTATCATGATTTAAAAAGAGGCTACTGGTGGCCAAGAATGAAGCAAGCAGTGGCAAGATATGTGGCAAAATGTTCCACATGTCAACAAATTAAAGCAGACCACCAAAAGCCCTCTGGCATGTTGCAACCTTTCGAGGTACCTCAGTGGAAGTGGGAAAGCATTTCCATGGATTTTGTGGATGGTTTGCCTAGAACTAAGAAAGGCAATGATAGTATATGGGTAATTGTTGATAGACTAACCAAATCAGCTCACTTTGTTCCTGTCAGGTCAGATAGAAATGCATCTAGGCTTGCACAATTGTTTATTAAAGAAGTGGTGATGCTACATGGCATACCCAAGACTATTGTAAGTGATAGAGACACTTTGTTCACCTCAAGATTTTGGGAAAGTTTCCAAGAAGCAATGGGAACACAACTTTGTTTAAGCACTGCCTACCATCCTCAAAGTGATGGGCAAACAGAGATAGTGAATAAAATATTGGAAGATTTACTTAGAGCATGTGTGCTTGATTTTGGGGGAAATTGGGAGGATCATATTCACTTGGCAGAATTCACTTACAACAATAGCTATCAATCAACCATAGGAATGGCTCCCTTTGAAGCCTTGTATGGGAGACCTTGCATGTCTCCTGCCTGTTGGTTGGAAGCAGGAGAGGGTGTAATGTTGGGGCTAGATCATGTTAAAGAAACTTCCAACATGATTGAATTGGTTAGGCATAGGATGAAGGCAGCACAATCAAGACAAAAGTCTTATGCAGATAGAAAGAGAAAGCCAATGGAGTTTGAAGTAGGAGAGCATGTTTTTCTGAAAGTATCACCAATGAAGAAAGTGTTCAGGTTTGGAAAATCTGGTAAGCTATCACCAAGATTTGTAGGACCATATGAAATTATGCAGAGAATTGGTGCTATGGCCTACAGACTTAAGTTACCTGAGGAGTTGAGTGGTGTGCATCCTGTGTTTCATGTTTCTCAATTGAGAAAATGGGTGCATGATGAAGGAGCAATTCTGGAGTCACCTACTCAAGTTCAAGTCCAGAAAAATTTGGTTTATACCAATGAACCAGTAGGGATAGTTGCCAAGGAAGAGAAAAAGTTGAGAAACAAGGTGATCAAACTGGTGAAAATCCAATGGAGCTTGGACACTAATGATTGTACATGGGAGGTTGAAGATAAAATGAGGGCTAAATACCCCAATTTGTTTACTGATGGAGAGGTATGTTTAAGCAGCCTAAGATAATTTTTCTAAATATACTTATACATTGTTTGTTTTCATAAAATATGGGTATGGGGTTATGGAGTTAAAACAGGCTATGAATTAGTGCTTTTAATTGGAGAAATTAGGTGAAATTATGGGGACATAATTCCTTTAAGGGGGAGGGTATGTAATGACCCTAAAATAAAAATAAAATGATATATATATTTATATTAGAAAATTCTAAGATATATATATATATATATATATAAGTATATATATATTGCATTAAAACAGAAAAGAATTTGGCAATAAATAAAAATTAAATGGGAGCTTCTGTTTGATAAAATGCAAGGAATTAAGGTAATTAGAAGAAAAATTGGAACTCAAAATAAATATAGCTTTATGTTCAAAGAATTATGTAAATATATATACACATTTAATATATATGGGGTGTTTGCTGTTTTATATGAAGATAAAATAAAATGAAGTTTAATATAAAGGGTTATATGTCTTATAATTGTGCTAGAAAATAATTAGCATAATATATGTGATTTTTAATTTAAAAGGGAGTTGATTGATTTGACATAAAGGCAGAAATATATATATAAATATATATACACATATACAGAATCAAATAAAATTTCCATACCATATTTATTCCAAGCAAATAATTTGTGTAAATGATTTTACATTACAAAGTATGGTAGTATGTCTGATTTAATGGAGGTAATAGACAGGTAGAAAAAAAATACAAAGTAGATTTTTAGATTTCCTTAAAGCTTATAAAAAAAAAATAATGAACTGAGGGTCACATGCTTATTGCATGAGTAGAAAAGAGTCATGAAAATAGTATTGAGTGTCTAAAAATGCATGATCCCCGAAATAGCTAATTAAAGTGTGCATTTCCAATTTATGATCACACAGAAATATGATGTGTACATAAACATCTAAGGGTATCAGGGGAATTACCCATTTTCTAAAACCCTAGAATGGATTTATAAATAACTGCACATAGCCAAAACCATCACTCTCTCGGGATCAAAAACAAAATAAAATAAACAAGGAGAAACACTAGCTTGAGGCTTTGGGGGATTTGCTGTTCTAAGAAATTAAGGCAGTGAAAGGAGAAACATTATGTGAGTATTTATCTTTTGTATGCAATGGCATTAAGTCCTATTGCAGGCAGCCTAAAAATACTATGAGTTATTTAAATCTCTGAAATGATTTGTTATGGGTGATATGGATGTTTGTTTGTGCATTTTTGTTTGGAGCATTGATCTGTAATTTGGCTTTCAGAGTTAACATGTTTTAAGTATTCTTGTTCTATCATCATTAAACATGGATTAAGATTAATAAGGGAACATGGGGTTGAGCCAAAAAATATGCAGGCAGTCATATTTCTCTGATATAAAAAAAAACTAAATTGGTCACTTGGGGGTAGTCAATGATCTGCTTACTTCAGGTGGAAGCAAGTATGTGCATGGTGCAACTGCACCCTGAGGCCTTTGTGTGTTGGAATAATTTAAACAACCTGGGAGTTTCCATCACAATGCATACATAGTGTTCATTTGACAAGGAGTTAAAGACCATAAAATAAATGGGGGTAGGGGTTTAAAAATCTGGGTTATAAACTTTCAGATTTGGTGTTAGATTTAATCAAGATAAATATTGTTCATTGATTAATTGCTGGGTGGAAGTTTGGAGTATGAATCAGTGATTACTTATCCAAGATTTGATGAGGATGAATTAAAATTGTACACATGATTTATCTTAACTGACTGTTGTGTATTGTATAATTTGTTGAATGTGATATTGTGTCTTCTTGCATGAACCAAAACTTGCTAAGTATAAGACCTGTTAATCTAGGAAGGCATTGCAAGATTACTACAATTATGTACATGTATACAAAATTGATAAATGCTCATACCAGTGTAAACTGACCCTTTTGGTTGCCCTTGCAATCATCTGGGTGTCTCAAAAATTATTTGGGGCAGCTAAATGATTTGCTTGCAGGAAATTGAAGTTGGCTTGATGAGTAAAGAAGGCATTGGCTGCTTGTATAAATAAGAGAGACTTGTTTTAAATTTGCAGTTGCTTTGTAATGGAATTACTAGACAAATTCTATTTTCTGTAATTGAAGTACTTGTAGGAAACTTTCTAAGTATTTGGGGATGAAAACTTGTACTTAAGTAAAATTCATTTTGAATGATATTTGATGGAGTTTGATTTTTATTGATTTTATGATCATCTGATTTGGAGAAAACAAGGGGATGGATATAACACATAAATATAAAATGTGAATGTAATGATCTATGGTTTTATTGCCTGAGTTTATTCTATGATTTTCTTTAAATAAAATTACAATAGATTTGACAAGATTTGAATAAGAAATACTCAAGTGGAATAAAATGTATGCATGTCAGATAACTGATACTGAGATATATATATATATATATATTTGAATCTCTGATTTCTATTGTTTATATTTTGTCTTATGGAAATTAAACAGCTAAGGGGATTTAATTTTTGAAATGAACTCTCAAAGATTTTAGCAGAACATTCAAGCAAAATGAATTTGTGCATGGCAAGTAAATGATACTGGCAGGTGCATAAATTCTGGATATTTGTATGGATTTGAGCATTTAAAATAAAAAAAATAAAAAAATAAAAAGGATCTTTGAGAATAGTAGACCTGGAAGGGTAATGGACTTTGGATATTTGGTTGAACACTTATAAGAAAGTGTTTTCCAGAAAACTTGAACTAGGCACAAAAAGGCTTGGAAATTTAGGAGTAGGAATTTTGTAAAAGCTTGCCAAAATGAAGGGTATGGGTTTGCAAGTGGTAAAAGGGGGGACTATGGCTGGTCTAGGTGGCCATGGGTCAAACCCTTGGAGCCTGGAATCTCTCCATTTCAATTGATGAAGTGTGAGTGCATCCGGGACAAAACCAAGAAAAACACCAAGCAACCCTCATATAACACCAAGCAATTTTAGAGATATACCAAACAACTAAAAATCTGTACCATGTCAAATATAGAAATGCAATCTAACTTCAATTGTTTAATTTGAGACAGTGATTAGGAAATCACTTTTAATGTCCCTAACTACAAGTAGGATCTTGAAATAATTTTATGCATAAGCCTAATAACTGTCACAAGAACAAATAAATGGAAATAGCCTTATTTAGGCAGATTAATATTTATATATAGCCAGATAACAAGTTTAGGTATTATAATTTGCTAAAAATATACCTCTGGCAGTAGAATAAGATTTAAATATGAAATAAGTGGCTTGTCAATAGCTTGTATGATATTTTGTTTACAAATTGATTTAAATTGACTCTGATATAAATAATAATAAAGGAACAATTGTATATCATCAAATATATAATTGGTTTAATCTTTGTATACTGATATGATTATATTAGTAATTCCAGGGTCTTGGGAAAAATATTTGGAAACTATATAAAAATTTAAATATAAAAGTATTTGGGGTTTAGTGGTGAGTTCCTTTTGAATAAAAAAAATCTAAGTGATTTTAAAGATGAGGGTCACCACAAAGAGTGGAGGATTGACTATGCTGCTAGATGAGCGGAATGCGGCGTACACACATTGCATGGGACAATTCCTTCCCAAGGGTCGGGAAATAATGAAAACGATGATTAATAGATATGGTTGTGTTTTTTGATGGATGTTCAATTGATTTCGTACTTTAAACTTGGATTATGTTTGATGGTTATGCATGTTTGACGTTTGATTGAACGATTAGTATATATGTTGTGGATGTTTGTTGGAATGTTGATGTAAATATGGATTTCTTTGACATAAACTTGGTTTTTTATTGTAACACCCCACATTTTTAGTAACATTGTTTAGAATATTTAATTACCTAAATAAAATAAAATATTGTAAGATGATTAATAGATTGAGATTTGATTTAAATTAAAGGTAGCCGTGCCTTGTTAATATCTAATTCATGCCTTGTTAATATGTAATTCAAAACGAGGCAACATAAATAAGATATGTTAGGAAATAAGGAAGGGAAAAATGGAAAATATGATGAACTTATACCCTAAACCTTTAGGAAAACAAACACATGTTCATTTTCTCAAGCAAAAATACCCTAAGGTCGGCCACCATTTTCAATCTCAAGGGAAGAAAAACTAGGATTTTTAAGAGGAAGAAGTAAATCAACACAATCAAGATCAAATCTCACATCTTTAATCACAAAGCTAAGGTGAATGTTTACTACATCCCATTTTTCTTGTAGCTTTCAAATTTAAGGGTAAACCGAAATGATTTTACATGATAATGCCATGTTGTGAATGATTGAAGGTTTATGTATACTTGTTGGTGATTTATGCATGTTCATATTGATTTTTATGATATGTTTTGATGTGAAAACCCTATTTAATGACATCCAAATGCCTTGCGATTTTAGATATAGATTAGAAATGTTAGTTTAGAGATGGGTTTCAATTTTCATAATTTTCTGAATTACGGTGGATTTATATTAATTTTATAGTGAAGAAAATGATTTATTGGGTTATAAATTATTTACGGTAAAATAAATAATTATTTGGGTCCGAAATTTATATTTGTTAGAAAACATAATGAAAAGGATTTTCTGGAATTTTTATAGAATTTTCCTAAGTGTTTTGATGAATATATAAAAAAATTTAAGGTACGGGACTTAAATGTTTTATATATTTAATTAAGGGGAAGGAGTGTTTTGCGAATGATTTAAATTAATTAATTGGCTCTGAAATGTGTAGCACTTTTTAGTGGTAAAGAAAAGAGGCAATCGATCAAAATTTTACACGAAAAGCAGGTCAAGTGAAAATAATTGTTTATTTCAGGCTTTTTGAATTGTTTTATTGCTTTCGATACCTACTTCCGCCTCGCTTGGCCTTCGACTAAGTCCCTCCGCCTTCATCTCTATCGAAACCAATGCGCCTGGTAAAGAAATTGGTACGTAGCGAATTGGATAGAAGGCGAAAGGTATGAAGTCGAATTGGATAAAATACGCCTGCTTGCTTTCGACTAAATGGCTTTCGACTCGGTTAGCTTTCGACTGGGTCATTGGATTTAAAAGAAATGGTTTCAAATGGGTCGCACTTTAGTTTTAAATGTTTACTTTCAACAAAGCTGAAACCTTTTTAGCCGCCACTTTCCACCTTTCGACGACAATGCCTTCGAAGGGAATACTTTTCTTTTTAAAACTTGGTCACTTCTCCAATGCTTTCGAAGGGATGGTTTCGACACCATCACTTCTTTACTTAGGAAATGGTTTCGAAACAGAAACTTTCAACTTAAATGTTTTAAAGACCTTTTTTCTATAATTGAAGTATAACCCAAATGGTTTCGAAAGAGATAGTTTTAATGGTTTTGAAGGAAGTGCTTTCGACTTCAATGGGCTTCTTATCCTTTTACTCTACTTGAAGGCATAATTCAAAAGGTTTCTACCAAGATGGTTTTTAAAGATTTCGAAGAAGTAAACTTTGAATGGTTTCAAAAAATTTCTACATGTTTTAAATTGAACCCAAAGGCTTTCGAAAGGTTTAGTGTTTTAATGCTTTCGAAAGAGTTTTAATGAATGGTTTCGAAGGGATGGTTCCCTAGTGTTTCGAAGGGGTCGAAAGGGAAGGTTTTCCTTTGTTTTCGAAGCTTTCGATGAAAAGAAAGGAAGGGTTATTCCAATCTTCTCGAAAGGAAATGTTTAAAGGTTTTAAGGAGGAATGTCTATTATTTTGAAGCTTTTGGAGAAAAGAAAGGAAAGGATTTTCCAATGTTTTCGAAAGACAAGGTTTAATGGTTTCGAAAGGGGTAAATATTTTCATCAACAAGGGGTTGAGTAAAATATATATATCATGGCAAGGTGATTTTAAGTAAAGCGTAGAGAATATATATTTTCCTTATGTAAGTATGATTTAAAGATTTAAATCAGTTTGAAAGAGGCTTTCAAGGAAAATTTAAGGGAAGTTATCCCTAAGTTAAAATGACTCAGATATTAGAATACCAGATAGGACTGGTATAGGGTCGCGCCCTACCCATTAGCTATTAGCCCTAGCTAATTTAGTCCAAAATTCCAGTGTGTAGGGTTTTGTCACAGGTAAGACTAAAATTATGATTACACACAGAAGGGAATATATGTTTGTATATAGATAGGTTATTGGTGAGCACGCAAAACCATTAGGATCAGGTGATCCTGGGAGATGTTAAGTTAGGGACAGACTGTGCATAAGAGAAGTATTTAACAGATAGTTAAGGATAGACCATCTTGAAGAGGTGTGTCTAACAGATGTTAGATAAATTTTGATACTTTGTCTGGTAGGCCCGAGTCAGCCTAAGGTTTATTGTAAGCCAAATAAAACTATAATGTTCAGATAGATGGTCCATTTGTTACCTGATATGTATGTTTACATAATAATGCTTTACAGTTTTAACCAGTTTTGGTTGCAGGATAAAGGTTTGCAAAAGACATGTTTTAAAAGGTTGTTAGTGAGGGGAAACCCGTTCCGCTAAGTAGCGTGGTCTCACTTAACATTAATAACTGGGATGTACAGTATTCTTCAAACCAGGCTCTATGTCTGACTCAAAGTTTATGTTTTCCCCTTACTCTTGAGAGCTCAAAAATCGATTTGAGTAGGCCGAGGGTTGAGGTTCTTTCAGGTTTCAATAGGATGATGAATAAAGCTACCGGAGGAGAGCGGGAGGCTAACAGATAGCTATATAGGAGACGCGGTTCTTTGTTTTGTTGTTTATTTCCGCTGTGTATGTATTAAGTCAATTATGACTATATGACTCCGATCATCCAAGGGGGCATCTTCATATGCCGCTCTTGGTGTATTTTATAATAAGTATATTTTATCATTGCCTGGGAAACGTTTGGGATTATGTAATCTGAATATGGATCATTTGTTTTGAAATGTAATGGATAATTCTGTTTTGAAATCTGTGATTTGTTTCATATTCAAGTGCTTCTGATATTATAGATACCATTAACATAGCCATATTTAGTCGCCGGAAGTTAATACTATAGATGACTGCAGCATCTGTAGCGCTTAACTTTAGGCCTCTAGATAGGGGATGTTACAACTTGGTATCAGAGCATAGGTTTATGAAAAACTTTAACTAAAAATGATTTTTGAAAACATAATCCTTAGGAATTAGAGTTAGGATTGGGGTATGGGATAATGCTATAGTAATATACTTGCATTTGCTATATATAAGTATACGCTTTATCTCTAGTCTCCTATCTTTGTTAGGCTATTCTTCTGTATCTCAGAGGCTTGAATACAGATTGGAAAGAAGAAGAGGAAGAGTCAATCTAGGAGGAGACAACACCACTACAAATGGAAATGCCCGACCAAATGCTAGAAGAGGTCAGGCTTAGGCTGAGAACATTGGTGCTGGGGTTCCCTACAAGTGGACATGGGAGCCATGTATCAGTTTTTTGTAAACATTATGCAAGCTGGAATCGCAGCTGGAGTTGTTGGAGGTAATGCTGCTGGAGGAGTTCAGGAAGCTCTGATGGTCAATCGGTATGCTAACTTGAGCAGAGACTATACTAGGCTTGGAGGAAACTGTCTATCGGAACGAAGGATGCTATCGAAGTAGAAAACTGGCTACTACATTGTGAGAGAATTTTTGCTGTCCTAGGGCTCAATGACGAGCAGAAAAGGAGAATTGCTTCAAGACAGCTTCAAGGAGCTGCCTTGTTTTGGTGGAATACTGTAACTGCTGGCATGGATGAAGAGACTATGACGTGGGCGGATTTCAAGAGGAGGTTTCAAGAAAGGTTCATTTCAGTAATGGCCCAGTCTGTCTTGGTCAGGAAGTTTGCAGAGCTGGAACAAGAAGAAATGTCAGCTCTGGAATATGCTAGTAGATTCGAAGAGTGAGCCCGGTATGGGTATACCACTGTTGACATAGTGTTGAAGAGAAATGAAAAGTTTATTAGAGGTTTAAAGCCGAAGTTGGCTAGGGCTACTTTACCGCACATCAGAGATCCGTGTGATGTGGTAGTGGAAATGGCTTTGAGACATGAAGAGATGTTAGCTTGTTTAGAGAAGAAGAAGGAGAAGGAGGTCTAGGTCGGGCAGGGCCAAAAGAGAAAGTTTTTCCAAAAAAAGAATGCTCAAAAAGGAGGTGCGACAAAGAAAGGAAAGTCTGAGGTGGTCTGCTACAAGTGTGATAAGAAAGGCCATTTTGCTCATGAGTGCCGGACAGGCAAAGGAAAGAAGGCTGCTGAGAAGAAAGGGATTAAATGTTTTAACTGTGATCAAATTGGGCACTACAAGAACCAGTGCAAAGAGCCAGGAAAAGAGGATAAAGGCCCGGTGTTTGCATTGGAGCCTCCTATGTCAAAGCCGACAGTGCAGGAGAAAGGAAAGGCTGTGTTAGGAGGTACGCTTCAGATCAATGACACACCCATTAGCGTTTTATTTGATACCGGTGCATCTCATTCTTTCATATCTAAATGTTTGGTAGAAAGACTTAACCTAGAACCCACATATTTAGTTACTTCCTTAAGGGTTGCAAATCCGATAGGTGGGTATGCGATGCTTGGGATGAAGTGTGAGCACTTAGAGTTTGACTTGCTAGGTTACACCTTTATTTGCAGTTTGCACGCATTTGATTTTGTTGGGTTCAGAATTATATTGGGTATGGATTGGTTAAGTTATTATGATGCTAGGATATTTTGCCTAGATAGGAAGATATCACTTAGACACTCGGATTGTAATGATCTGATAGTTTACACCGTAGAAAACCTCAGTTGTGAGGTGAATGCTTTATTGGGTGTTATGGACTTGGAAGATGAGTTAAATAGATTTTTCGTAGTTAGAGAATTAGCGGATGTGTTTGAGCCTGTAGTTGGATTGCCGTCGAAATGAGCCACTGAGTTATTGGATTAATATAGTGCCTGGTGCAGAACCGGTGAGTAGGCTACCGAGCAGGATGACACCAACAGAGATGAAGGAGTGGAAAGCTCTGTTGGTAGATTTGGAAGGTAAGAGTTTTATTAGACCGAGTAGTTCGCCTTGGGGAGCAGCCGCTGTATTTGCTAAGAAGCCGGACGGATCGCTAAGGCTATGTATCGATTATCGTAAGCTGAATGAGAAGGTGATAAAGAATCGACATCCACTACCAAGGATTGACGATTTGTTCGATCAGTTGAGTGGGGCTAAGGCATTCTCTCAGGATTTGGCAACAGGATTTCATCAGCTTAGAGTAGCGGAAGATAGTATACCTTTGACGGCATTCAGAACAAGATATGGGTCATACGAATGGTTAGTTATGCCGTGCGGACTCACTAATGCACCAGCATTCCTTGTAGATCTGATGAACCGAATTTTCCGAGAGCGCTTGGATAGATTCGTGTTGGTTTTTATGGATGATATTTTGATATGCTCTAAGGATGAGAAGGACATGAAGTTCATCTCGGAATTGTGCTTGAAACGCCGAGGCAGCATCAGCTAAAAGAAAAGTTTTCGAAGTGCCATTTTTGAAAGGGAGAAGTGAAGTTTCTTAGTCACGTGGTTTCGAAGAAAGGATTGTCAGTTGATCTAGAAAAGATCGAAGCCGTTAATAATTGGAAGAGACCAGAAACGGTATCTGAGATTAGAAGTTTCCTTGGATTAGTGGGATATTATTGGAGGTTTATAAAGGATTTCTTGCGGATTGCAGCGCCGATGACTAAGCTAACATGAAAGGATGTACAGTTTGTATGGACCGATAAGTGTGAGGAAGCATTTCAAAGCTTGAAGCGCTTATTGACCCATGCACCTGTATTGGTGATTCTGGAGGGGAATCAAGATTTAGTTGTTTATACTGATGTGTGTGGTACTGGGTTGGGAGCTGTACTAACGCAGAGAAGTAAAGTGATTACCTATGCTTCTAAATAGCTTAGACCGCATGAGGTTAGGTATCCAATGCATGACTTGGAGTTGGCTACAGTTATATTTGCGTTGAAGGTGTGGAGGCATTACCTTTTGGGAGAGATGTTTGAGCTTTATACAGATCATAAGTCGTTAAAGTACTTGTTCTCTCAGAAGGAGCTGAACATGAGACAGCAAAGATGGTTGGAGTTTCTAGCCGCTTATGATTTTGGAATAGAGTACACCAGAATAGGAAATAAGGTTGCAGATGCACTCAGTAGGAAACATCAAAATCTAGTGTTAGCTATGATAGCAGAATGGAAAGACTTGGAATCATTGTCAGCTTGTAGAAAACTGTGGAGATCTGAAGCTGAGTCTGGTGGAGAGTCTGCTAGGTTGACTTGTTTAGAAGTCCGACCTTTAATGATCGAGAAGATAACTCCTAAACAGGAGGAGGATCCCGTTTTGACTGAACGGATTTGAAAGTTAAGGGAAGGAACGGAGAGTGATGACTTAAAGGATTTCTGTCTTAACCAAAACGGATGGTTGAGAAAGAAGGGTAGGTTATGTGTTCCAAATGTGGAGACATAAGGAAAGAGATTTTGGAGGAATGCCATTATTCAAAGTTCACTATCCATCCTGGAGGAACTAAGATGTATCAAGATATGAAGAGAAGTTTCTTCTGGGAAGGGATGAAGAAGGATGTTGGCTTATGGGTGAAACAGTGTTTGAACTGTTAGTAGGTAAAGGCAGAACATCAAAAGCCGAGTGGATTGCTTTAGCCATTGGACATTCCTGTATGGAAGTGGGACTCCATCTCTATGGATTTTATTGATGGGTTGCCGACGGCTAATAAAGGGAATGAAAGTATATGGGTCACATTAGACAGATTGACCAACAGCGCCCATTTCATTCCGGTTAAGGAAAACAGGACGACACCTATATTGGCTAAGTTATTTATGAAGAATGTGGTTAGACTGCACGGAGTTCCTAGTAGTATTGTTAGTGATAGAGATTCTTTGTTTACTAGCGAATTCTGGAAGAGTCTTCAGGAAAGCTTAGGAACCAAGCTCAAGATGAGTACTGCTTACCATCCACAGACTGATGGGCAGACGGAAATAGTTAACAAGATCTTGGAGGACTTGTTGCGATCTTGTATATTGGACTTTGGGGGATCATGGGAAGACCACCTACATCTAGTCGATTTTTCTTATAATTATAATTATCAGACTAGTATAGGAATGACACCGTTTGAGGCTTTGTATGGAAGACCATGCAAATCCCCCGCATGTTTGTTAGAGACCGAAGATAGATTGATTCTTGGTCCTGATTTGGTAAAGAAGCAGCAGAAAAGATTGAGCTGATAAGGGAAAGCATGAACGAAGCTCAGTCCAGGCAGAAAAGCTATGCAGATAGAAGACGAAAAGATTTGGAGTTCTCTATTGGAGATCATGTTTTCGTCAAAGTATCGTCGATGAAAGGTGTTATCAGGTTCGAAAAGACAAGGAAGTTAGCACCACGGTTTGTAGGACAGTTCCCTATTTTAGAGAGGATCGGGAAACTCGCGTATAGAGTAGAATTACCGAGTAATTTGGCGGGAGTCCACGATGTTTTTCATGTATCTCATCTGAGGAAATGTATTAGGAATCCAAACACTACTATAGCACCATCCGTGTTAAAAGATTTAGTAGTCGAACCAGATATGACTATAATTAGGAAGACTACCCGAATAGTCGAGAGAGATGAGAAGAAGTTTAGGAACAAGACAGTCAGATTAGTGAAAGTCCAGTGGAGTGACGATGCTAGAGACTGTACTTGGGAGACTGAGAGTAGGATTAGAGACGCTTATCCTGATTTGTTTTGATGGTATGTTTTACCTTTGATTGTTTGATGTGTTCCTTATCGTAATTTCGAGGACGAAATTCTTTAAGAAGGAGAGATTGTAACATCTCACATTTTTAGTAACATTATTTAGAATATTTAATTAGCTAAATTAAATAAAAAATGTAAGATGATTAATAGATCGAGATTTGATTAAAATTAAGGGTAGTCGTTCCTTGTTAATATGTAATTCAAAATGAGATAATATAAATAAGATATGTTAGGAAATAAGGAAGGGAAAATTGGGAAATAGGATGAACTTATACCGTAAACCCTTAGGAAAACAAACACACGTTCATTTCATTTTCTCAAGCAAAAATACCCTAAGGCCAGCCACCATTTTCAATCTCAAGAGAAGAAAAGGCTAGGATTTTCAAGAGGAAGAAGTAAATCAACAAAATCAAGATCAAATCTCACATTTTTAATCAAAAAGCTACGGTGAATGATTACTACATCCCATTTTTCTTGTAGCTTTCGGATTTAAGGGTAAACCGAAATGATTTTGCATGATAATGCCATGTTTTGAATGATCGAAGGTTTATAGATACTTGTTGGTGATTTATGCATGTTCATATTGATTTTTATGATATGTTTTGATGTGAAAACCCTATTTAATGACATCCAAATTCCTTGCGATTTTAGACATAAACCAAAAATATTATTTTAGAGATGGATTTCAATTTTCATAATTTTCTGAATTACAGTGGATTTTATATTGAAGAAAATGATTTATTGGGTTATAAATTATTTACGGTAAAATAAATAATTTTTTGGGTCCGAAATTTATATATGTTAGAAAACATAATTAAAAGGATTTTCTGGATTATTTATAAAATTTTCCTAAGTGTTTTGATGAATATATAAAATTATTTAAGGTATGGGACTTAAAAGTTTTATATATTTAATTAAGGGGAAGAGCTGTTTTGCAAATGATTTAAATTAATTAATTGGCTCTGAAATATGCAACACTTTTTAGTGGTAAAGAAAAGAGGCAACCGATCAAAATTTTACACGAAAAGCAGGTCAGGTGAAAAGAACTGTTTATTTCAGGCTTTTTAAACTATTTAATTATTTTCGATACCTACTTCCGCCTCGCTTGGCCTTCGACCTAGTCCCTCCGCCTTTATCTCCATAGAAACCAATGCACCTGGTATCAAGAAATTAGTACGTAGCAAATTGGATAGAAGGCGAAAGGTATGAAGTCGAAACCATGAGTTCCGAAGGGGTCGAAGCATCACTTTGTTTTAAAATTAAAATGTGCCTGCTTGCTTAAGTGGCTTTCGACTCAGTTAGCTTTCGGCTGGGTTAACGGATTTAAAAGAAATGGTTTCAAATGGGTTACACTTTAGTTTTAAATGTTTGCTTTTGTAACAACCCGAATTCCGGTGGTCCGGATTTTTCAAAAAAATGCTAAAAACCAAGCCCACCGAAGCCCGAGTTGGGTATCTAGTATCCTGCAAATAGGCAAAGACAAATATATCAGAGCTCAATAATTTATCTTACAACGGGATTGACTAAAATATAATAGTAAGTAAATACTCACCCAAATAATAACACTTTCTAAGCAAGTGTCATAAAACTGAGAAGTCTCTGCCATCTACCCAACCTGTAGGATGTTATGAGGAGGGGGTCGGAACAAAAGTTCTGGTGAATGAATAAATTATATACTGCTAGGCTTAATTCTACATATATCGTTTTATTTCCATTTACTCTTATATTAGGTTCATTAGGTTACAATACTCTCGCCTCTATTCGTGAACCGTGCCCATCCACTCCATAGTAGATTAAAACCTAATAACTAATATATACATATATGTAGCTATATGCCCGATGACCATATTGGTCCTTGGTACCACCCATGGTACCTTCCGTATCCTCCTCAAAAAGGGGATCGACATAAAATGATGCACAAATGAAGACTGAACTTAGCAAACCCGCAAACCCCATCCTCAGCAACTTCATCACCCATCGGAACTACTTCCCATCTACCACTTACCTGAAACACGATTGCCTGAAACACTGACCATATACCAAACACTGACCACACTCCTAACCTCTTTCACAAAACATCCACTCACTGCCTCATCAAATTACATCATCAACAACACCGCCTGGAAGCAGCATCGGCATACCATCCTCCATCACCGACAATCACCGCCTCATCCAAACCACAGTTCACTCATCCAAACTTCCTACTAGACAGCAACTCCTTCTACTTGAACACTACCAAACTTCAACCTCTACACTGCCACCATCCACTCCCCAAACTGCTACAACTTACATCCCCTACAGCTCTTAACCTATGCCAAAACACTCACCAAACCTCATTACCAACCCGCTGCCACTGCCAACTAAAATCTCACAGTTCCAAATCTTCACCCAAACCCACACATATTTCTAAACCACCAGCCTCCATCCTCTAATTGCCTCACCAACAAACTATTTCAGTTGCCAAATTCGACTTCAGGTTGCCAAATCGCCTAATCGCCTAATTGCCTAATCACAATCGCTGGTTACCCATTCCGACAACCCAAACTTTCACACTACAAATTCGCAACAAAATCAACAAACCCAAATCCGAACCTCGAACCACCTCCAAAGCACAACTGAAATCGCCTGCAAACTGCTGTATCTCCTCTATACACAAATCGACAAATCCTCACTCAAATTCCTATCTCAGCATACCCGAATCTCCTCTATACACAAACGCAACCTCTGGCAACAGTAGTCTCGCTCACCTCAGTAGATGACAGACATTTCCAGATCTCGGCAACAAAGCAAACGGCGCTCGACATGTAGGAAAACAGTAGCGAAATTGGGGGTGAGAACGAAATGGGAACGAAGCTTGTCTGAGATCACTACCAAACTTTGAAAAAAGGACGAGATTTTGTTTTTGGAAGAAAAAAAAGGAACGAAAATATGATTTGGAAATTAGGGATTTGGAAATTGGGGGTGAGAACGAAATGATATGAAAAGTAAAGCGGGAAAACGAAAATTTGGGGCAAATTATAGCGGTGATCCATTTTAACAATCAGATTAAATGTAGACCGTTGGATCGTATTCACGCGGATTGCTAATTTTATTAATTTTTTAATTTGAATACATCTATAGCAACACTATATAAAAATGTTGCATCGTGTTACACTTGTTTAGCTAGAGCAACACATTTTTATGGCTAAGGTAACACCATAAATACAACGTTGCAGTAGGACCAAAATTTTATATCTATCGCAACATTTTAGCTGGCAACACCTTGCAAAAATGTTGCAGAAGGTCATCTATGGCGTAGTGCAAGTAACTCATATGCTCCTTCTGCCGTCTATTACTTGTTACCTACTTACGCTGAATTACTCATGACAAATAAGATCTATTCATCTCTTCTATTCCATGCTCAAAAAGGAATAACTAAGTCTCATTTACTGCAATGAATAAGGGTTTCAATCTATGCAGTCTCTATCTAAAAAGACAACTAAGCTTGGGGAAATTTTCTCTTTACCTTTCATTTTTCCCCAATTAAGGTCTACCTATCCTAACCATGTGTGTCTTATCATCTTACTAATATCATTTCACTATTCTTCTATAGTCTGCACACATGAAGCAACATTTCTAGGTTTTTATTAGTGTCATATACACCTTACGGGAACTTTTATTATTACTAAGAGTAATTACTGCTATAACCTTATATTTTTCCCGTTACACCTAGGAAATGATTCCTATCTACTCCATATTTAAAAGTCTGATTTGGTTTGGTATTTATCAAATTTTCTTCAAAAATTAAAACTTCTAAATTTTATCTTTTCAAAAACTTATTTACTTTTCCACCAAACCATCTTTTTTTTAAACATGTCTTGCTTGTTCTTAAAACATTTTTCTTTTTTCTTAACTTTTAAAAAAAATGTCCTCACATGTTTTCAAAATACCCTTCTTCTTTTTATAGATTTTCAAATTTACTAAAACTGGGGTAAATAAGAACAATTATTTTACCAAAAACTCTTAACTTTCCTACTCTTCCAATTACTTAACCTTGAAGGAGTTACTAACTTACTACACTTAATGGTTTTATACCTTAATGTATTGGAATTACTTTCTCTTACGAGAAACCATTAACGCTAAAACCTTTTATGAATCCCTTAAAGGAGGATTTCATGTTTATATGAAATTATAAGAAATTTATTTTATAGTTTATCGAAATAGGCTATACAAAATATGGTGCTTTCCATACCTTATACATCTCTTTCACGTATTCCTTATAGCTTGCACAAAACATCTTCATTTGTGATTCATAGAAAATTATATCATTATTCATTTCATTCCAATAGATTAAGGTATGTTTACTCTATATTTACTTACATAAGATATTTCCTACTAAATTCATTAATTTATCGTACATTATTTTTCAAAATAACTCATTTTAAAACTTCTTTATAACTAGAAAATATTTTCATGTGCTTATTTAAATAATAAGTGTACATACAAACCACTTTAGAAATTATCTTCAAAACTCATTTGGGTCAAAACAGATGTTGCGTAAAACACCGTTACTACAACCCAAAAATACTAATATATGGATTCAATTAAAATAAATATTAATAAATCTCGTATGCTATGTAAAAACATTTACTTTGGGAGTTACCTACTATAACAATAGTGTCATAGTCTATGCTTCCTTTATTTTTACTGAAAACATTTATTACAACAATAAATATTGTAACCTACGTTTTCGATACTTAACACACTCTAGGTTTTTATATTTAAAATCATTGTTTGCCTACAAAGAAACTAGTGAGCTATACATTCTCTATAAGTCTTCAAAAAGAATTTTACTTTTAACAAAATTTACATCATATAAAAGCCAATTTAAATTTCATACCACTTATTTTTTCAAAAACCTAATATTTACTTCCTCATATATTAACAATTATATTTTTCAACTTTTTTAATTCAAAAGTTTCATTTTTATTAGGTTAGACATAAAGTGGATTTTCTCTAACTAAAACCTCTTATTCTTCCCGAATTAAAAACACTCTTCCTACTATCCCAAAGGAATTTCCCTACTTCCTAAAACATATGGATACAAATTTTCTCTCAAAACATGGCTTATTTGTATGTTATAAATCGGTAATAACATAGGGCTCTACATACTTGGGTCATCCCAAACCCAACTAGCAAACTATGCACAAATATACTTCTAAAAACTTTCCATATGTTAAAATCTATGGTTGGGGACTATTTGGATTTTAGTACATAATATATTTATATTTTATTCAAAAATACAAATACGTTCACTCACTATCTACCTAGGAATACTAAACCTAGGCTCTGATACCAAATGTAACAACTTAAATTTCAGTGGTCCAGATCTTTCGCAAAAATGCTAAAAACCAAGCTCACTGAAGCCCGAGTTGGGTATAGGGTATCCAGCAAATAGGCAAAGACAAATATACCAGAGCTCAATAATTTATCTCACAGCGGGATTGACTAAAATATAATAGTAAGTAAATACTCGCCCAAATAATAACACTTTCTAAGCAAGTGTCATAAAGCTCAGAAGTCTCTGCCATCTACCTAACCTGTAAGATGTTATGAGGAGGTGGTCAGAACAAAAGTTCTGATGAATGAATAAATTATATACTTCTAGGCTTAATTCAACATATATCGTTTTATTTCCATTTACTCTTATATTAGGTTCATTAGGTTACAATACTCTCGCCTCTATTCGTGGACCGTGCCCATCTACTCCATAGTAGATTAAAACCTAATAACTAATATATATATATACATATATGTAGCTATATGCCCAATGACCATATTGGTCCTAGGTACCACCCATGGTACCTTCCGTATCCTCCTCGAAAAGGGCTCCATCGTCTTGCTTCGAGAGCGTTATGTAACTACATCTGTAAAGGAATGATTCGTAAGGCCTACAATACAGACGCTCCATCGTCTTGCTCCATAGCTATATCTGTAAAGGACTGCTTCGTAAGTCCTACGATACAGATACTCCATCATCTTGCTTCACGAGCGTTCCGTAGCTACATTTGTAAAGGACTGCTTCGTAAGGCCTACAATACAGATGCTCCACTACTTACTATGAAAACGTAAATCGCGTCCGCACTAGTCTATGCCAGTGCTCGAACATCCACAATGTACCACCCAGTGCGTACATTGAGGACTACGTAATCGTTCTGTCTACTACCTGAATCCCGCCAACAAGGTCTACCTCGTACGGAATTCAGTCGAGAATTTTCTATATCTGTAAAGGACTGCTTCGTTAGGCCTACAATATAGATATTCTAGTTGGTCTGCCTCTTTTTCATCGTGGCTATGGCCCCACGCAACCACCCCTCAACTAACCGAAAGACTTCTAAAGAGTTAAGTGGTCGTGCCCTACTACAAACAATCTAACATCCAAATGGAAGTGCCCCTCATCCAATGTCTCGATAGTGAAAGAATCATTGGCATGTTGGTTTAACACTAGTCTTTCCCGAAATCGCTCTTGGTCTTGACGCTGGTCGATATCCGCATGCGACTATCCTTAAACTTACTTGCAAGTACTGGACATATGAATACCCTACTCCGAACACCAAGCCTTTCTGGCTGCCTACAAAGGTCTGCTTTGTTAGGCCTACAATGCAAATGCAGTCAAGGCATACTCTCTTGATGGAACACCTACAGACCTGCCTCCGGGGATGCAGCTTTGTTAGGCCTACCCAGAGGGCCATCCTAGAGTATCCTCACGTCCCGCTGAAGTCTCGTACTTCCTTGAAGCCCAAAAATACTAAGTTGGATGTGCTTCTACATTTCTGAAATCCATGATGAACTGCTTCGTTAGACGCTTCATCCTTTGGGCTGCTCCAAACACATCTCAATTCTTTTATTAGTACCTAAGTGTAATCTTTTAATTTGCGTTTAGTTTACTTTTTTATTCTGTTGGCTACTTATTTACCCTAATTAGCATATTCTTGCACTTGTCTCACGTCTATCTACTGTGATATTTCCATTTATTTAATAGGGAATGCTGTTGGTATGAGCCACATTCATTATCTTGCTTATTTAACTCAATATAAATCTTAAGTTCATTAAAATAAGCCTCTTTTGTCATTCCTTCTTTATTTGCTTATTGACTTAATATAAATTATTTAAATAATCTTCTACCATTATTATTGCTCATTAATTTATTCAAAGTCTCAAAATAAGCTTTTCCGTTCTTATTACTTAATTATAACCTATGTTATAATTCTACCTGTAATTGTCATTTTCTTTTATAGTTCGTACATAATTCCAGCATTTCTTTTCTGTTCTAATCTGCCTTCTTTTATTATGATATAGAATGTTCTTTTATTCTCTTTTATTATATAATTCACTTATCATAATAGCTATCATCTTAAATAGTCTGCGCAGTGAATGCAGACCTAGGTTCATTATCGTTATAGCTTCAAGTTCTTATCTAATATTTTACTTGATTCATGTCATACTTTGCTTTATTATCTTCTATTCTAGGAAGTAATTCTATTTTATTTGGTTGGTATGATAACTATATTTAAAAATCCATTTCCATATTTTAATATTAAATAATGCTATAAACAATAATCTGTAACTGTTGGATATTTCTTTTACTATTTTGAAATAGTGTAAAATATAGTGGTTTCTCTATTTTACACTGATTCTCTTTTTCTTTCTTTTATTCTAGTAATTACGTTTATTGTTGTCTTTAAAATATTAAATTATAGAATTGTATCCTATTTTCTAAACCAACCAATTAACCTTTTAGTTACTCCCAAATCCAATTATTAGATTATAACTTTTCTCATTTTAACGTAATTTATTACAGTAACTCTATTCCTCAAACTTTTATTACTTTACATCTTATTTCCTTCATTTTAAAATTCTTAATTATTTAATCCATATTCACGTTTAATCTATTCTAATCCATACGCGAAGAAAGAGGAGAAAATAGAAGAAGAACGACGCTTGCATAGAAATCCAAAACGTAGAAATAGATGTAAATAAATACTAATACTATAAATAAACTGTAAATTCCTTATAGTTCAGCATAACTTAATTAATAGGATTAATTATTGAATAAAATTATCTAAACGAGAATTTAACGATAATATATCTTAAACTTAAAAGATACATAAATAAATCCACTCACATTGCTAGCTTTCCAAATATCCCTATTTTTATTTCAGATCTGTCCCTAACATCTATATTCACCTCCCTTGTAATCCCTATTTGGAATTACAAACGATATATTTACAGATCTATAATATTTGAAAGAGAAAAGGAAGAGATTTGGATTAGAAATAGCAAATAAAATTCAGATCTAGGGTTTTACCTTTGACATAGCCTTCTGATTTGAACCAATTCCTAATTCCCTAATTAATTATATTCTCTTTCTATTTAGATCTAAATTCGTGTGAATTAGATCTAAAATTTTGTTATTAAGAAAGTGTAGAAGAGATAGAAAAATGGCAGAGCTTCTGTAGGCAAGAGAAAAATAATGAGAATAAAAATGAGGCTCTGCACATATATTTATGTGGTTCAAATCAGTGCTAACCATTAGATATAAAACCCTAAAATCTAAAGCGTACACTCAGTCTATGGACATTAAATTAATATGTTTTCTTCTGTGTTTGTTTTTATTCCAATTTGATTCTCGAACAATCTTTTCATTAATCACTTTCCCCTTCTCTCTCGCAATCTATGAAAACATATATTTTAAAATATGACGTTTCTTTTTAATAAAATTCCCCTATTAATCACCCAATTAATAGATTTCATATATACCTAGAATTAATTTACTATCCAATTAATCCATGCCTGCACTATGATTTCTTACCAAATTAACATGCCAATCAACACCATATTAATTCGTCAGATATATGCATATTAATTTATTTTATTCCCATAATTATTGCATGCATATATTCTACAATTGAATTTTGAATCACAATCTTAATTATATATGTTACCATAAGTCTCCATGTTTATTAACTGACAATTGATTACTTGCATAAATAACTCTTCCTCCATTTTATTCTCTTGCACTAACATATATGTTTCAAATCATATCAATTAGTTGCTACAATATATGATCCCTTTCTTGTTACTTCCTGTCAATTAATCACCTCTACTAGTTAATTGAATATTAATTTCCCTTCTAAACAAACACCGTCAATTAATCTTCCCTATTAATTGATTTTACATAATTTCTCTCTCTAATTTATTTGTGGCACAAGTATATATGTATTCCAAATAATATTAGTTAGTTGCCTCATTTACAAACATTTCTTTGGTTTAAAATTTCAAACGTATATAACTTAATTAAATTATTTGCATATATAATTGTAATTTAACGTGGGGTGTTATAGCTTTCGACAAAGCTGAAACCTTTTTAGCCGCCGCTTTCCACCTTTCGACTACAATGCTTTTGAAGGGAATACTTTGCTTTTTAAAACTTGGCCACTTTTCCAATGCTTTCGAAGGGATGGTTTCGACATCATCACTTCTTTACTTAGGAAATGGTTTCGAAACAGAAGCTTTGGACCTAAATGTTTTAAAGACCCTTTTTCTATAATTGAAGTATAACCCAAATGGTTTCGAAAGAGATAGTTTTAATGGTTTCAAAGGAAGTACTTTCGACTTCAATGGGCTTCTTATCCTTTTGCTCTACATGAAGGCATAATTCAAAAGGTTTCGACCAAGATGGTTTTTAAAGGTTTTGAAGAAGTAAACTTTGAATGGTTTCAAAATGTTTCCACATGTTTTAAATTGAATCCAAAGGCTTTCAGAAGGTTTAGTGTTATAATGCTTTCGAAATAGTTTTAATGAATGGTTTCGAAGGGATGGTTTCCCAGGGTTACGAAGGGGTCGAAAGGGAAGGTTTTCATTTATTTTCAAAGCTTTCGATGAAAAGAAAGGAAGGGTTATTCCAATGTTTTCGAAAGGCAATGTTTAAAGGTTTTAAAGAGGGATGACTATTATTTTGAAGCTTTCGGAGAAAAGAAAGGAAAGGATTATCCAATGTTTTTGAAAGACAAGGTTTAATGGTTTCGAAGGGGATAAATGTTTTCATCAACAAGGAGTTGAGTAAAATATATATACAACATGGCAAGGTGATTTTGAGTAAAGCATAGCGAATATATATTTTCCTTGCTTAAGTATGATTTAAAGATTTAAATCAGTTTGAAAGAGTTTTTCAAGAAAAATTTAAGGGAAGTTATCCCTAAGTGAAAATGACTCAGATATTAGTATACCAGATAGGACTGGTATAGGGTCGCGTCCTATACATTAGCTATTGGCCCCAGCTAATTTAGTCTAAAATTCCAGTGTGTAGGGCTTTGTCACAGGTAAGACTAAAATTATGATTACACACAGAAAGGAATATATATTTGTATACAGATAGGTTATTGGTGCACGCGCAAAACCATTAGGATCGGGTGATCCTGGGAGATGTTAAGTTAGGGGCACACCATCCAGAAGAGAAGTATTTAATAGATAGTAAAGGACAGACCGTCCAGAAGAGATGTGTCTAACAGATGTTAGATAAATTTTGATACTTTGTCTATTAGGCCCGAGTCGGCCAAAGGTTAATAGTAAGCCAAACAAAACTTTAATGTTCGGATAGATGGTCCATTTGTTACTTGATATGTATGTTTACATAATAATGCTTTGCAGTTTTAACCAGTTTTGGTTTCAGGATAAAGGTCTGCAAAAGACATCTTTTAAAAGGATGTTAGTGAGAGGAAACCTATTCCGCTAAGCGGCGTGATCTCACTTAACATTAATAACGGGGATGTATAGTATTATTCACACCAGGCTTTATGTCCGACTCAAAGTTTATTTTTTCCCCTTAAACTCTCGGGTGCTCAAAAATCGATTTGAGTAGGCTGAGGGTTGAGGTTCTTTCAGGTTTTAGTAGGATGACGGATAATGCTACCGAAGGAGAGCAGGAGGCTAACGGATAGCTATTTAGGAGATGCAGTTCTTTGTTTTGTTGTTTATTTCCGCTGTGTATGTGTTAAGTCGGTTATGCCTATATGACTCTGATCATCCAAGGGGGATCTTCATATGCCGCTCTTGGCGTATTTTGTAATAAGTATATTTTATCATTGCTTGGGAAACGTTTGAGATTATGTAATCTGAATATGGAACAACTGTTTTGAAATGTAATGGATAATTCTATTTTGAAATTTGTGATTTATTTCATATTCAAGTGCTTCTGATATTATAGATACCATTAGCATAGCCGTATTTAGTCGTCGGAAGATTATATTATAGATGATTGCAGCATTTGTATCGCTTAACTTTAGTCCTCTAGATAGGGGATGTTACATTTATGATATGTAATTATGTGATGTATGTGATTTTATTCTTGTGAAATTGGGTTTATATGTGTTGTATATGAGATGGAACGACAGATGAATATATATATATATATGTGTGTGTGTGTGTGGTGTGATGAATGAAACAGCAACTCTTTTGTACAACAACATTTCCAAGTTAGAGACGGCTCATTGGTAGTAGGATAGCGACGACTAGCGACAACTCAATGGCAAAGTCGTGATACGTAGAATCTTTGTACGTATTCTTCGGTTAGTGACGGCTGTTAGGAGTGGGTGTAGGTCGGTTTGGTGCGGTTTAATGCCCAAACCGCTTCCGCACCATATCAAACGGTTAATCAAAAATACAAACCATTATACTAATCTTTTAAATGGCTCGGTTTTGGTTTGGTTTAATGTAATACGGTCTGATTTTGGTCCGGTCCGGTTTGAATCCATATTAAATATGAAATAAGAGAATTATTTTCACTAACAATCAATTTACGAAGGTAACTATGTGAAACTTTTACGCTGAAAGGTTAAAACACGAGATGTTATACTAAAATGAAATATTAATTATTAATTGTATGAATATTTCAATTTGACATTTAGCTATAAATGAGATTTTTTTTAGCAGATTAACCAATCATCAACTTTAATCAATGCATAATCATTAAGTAAAATGACTAGAATAAGATTATAATTAGCATTTATTAAAAAAAATGAGATGAAAATTTTCATTCTAAAACTATAACTTCTTATTTTATGGCCACGGTTATTATAAATATAAACTGAAAATAGAATATACATCGTTAGAATATAAAATAAGATAGAAGTTAGCTTATATTTTTATCATAAGATTAATATTGTAAATATTCGGCTTGGTCTTCTTTAATAAGGTCGACTCAATCGTTTAAACCGCAACCGAATCGTATCGATACGTGTCGATCCGGTTTGTGGTATTTACTTTGGTTAGAAGATTTGGTGCGGGTTTTCATACTGTTTTTACGGTCCGATGCAGACGGTTTCCGTATAGCGGTGTGGTTTATGCTCATCCCTAACAGCTGTGTTGTCGATAGCCGTCGAAAAGTTATATAACTTTCACAAACAGTATTTGCTACAACTTCTCCATGCTGATCCCAAACATAATACTCGGGTACGAAACCGTTTTTGCACAAATGAACTTTCACAATATATGGTAACAAATACTTCAAATGTCTACACCTACTACACGGACAATGAATTTCTGGATCGTTTCCGTTATTACTTAAAGCGAATTCAACAAACACGTTTATACCATTATAAAAATATTCTTTTATTGAGCCCCTCAGTCCTTTTCTTTGGTACATCCATCTCCTCCGATCAATAAAATAATCAATCATTTTTCCTATTTGAGAAAATTAGAAGTTCAAAATTTAATATTTATTTTCAAGAATACAAATTCGAAAAAGATTATTTTCATGGTCGTATAATATTTAAATTTAAAGAACAACTTTACAAATTTAAAAATATTTTCAAATAGGGCACATTTTATTTTTTAACGTATCGATATAAAAAATTGTATAAATTTTTTTTCCATGGTCAGGCATCCTACTTCCCATTACAAACACAGTAAGCATTTACATTTCGTATATTACTTCGTCTCAAACGATTCAACAAAATTTCGGCAGCATTTCCCTTTTGTTCCCTGCATTGTACACAAATGCGTGTACGCAGGAAACAAAAAAGAAAAGTTAGGCTGAAATTTTATCAACCGTTTGAGACGAAGTAGTATACAAAATGTAAATGCTTACTGTGTTCATAACTTGTCCAATACAGGGACAAATCCAACAAACATTGTACCAGATGAATATAAATGGTCGTTTTTTTAAGAAGAAAAATGATTATTTTTATAACGATCATGTACAACACTCGTCATACGGGGCCAAAAACTGTCTATGGGACATTAATTAATTAAATGTGCGCATTTTACGAAAAAATACAGTTTTACTAACTGTTCACATTTACAAAAATATATTTTAATTTAACACATTTATTCGACGTATTCCATCAACTTAAGGCTCGTTTGACACTTTTTTTTTGTTGCATAAGTCAATACGTGCACAATATAATATTCTTAGCTCGTGCATTCATTTTATCTTATTCCAACTAACACAATACAATGATAGCAGCACTACACATATACAATCGTAGAATCAAGGCATACACAACGATTTACATATACACGATCAACCACAAATTATACATGTTTTTCACAATTTCACGATAAAAGATGAAATAAGAATACCATGGAATGCTAGAAACTATTATAACACTATTGGAAACAATTTCAATCACCAATTAGCCCTAATTTAACAACTTATGCAAATCTAGATTTAGGGTAAAAATTAGATTTTTGGCAAAAATAAAAGATTATACCTAACCTAGAAAGCAATAGACGTTGATTATGCAGTCGGGGAGGATCCGAAAGCTCGAAATTGATGATTGAAAGCTTAGGGAAGAGATTTGAGGATTTAGGGATTAATATTTTTGTATGAAAAGTGAGGAGAAAGAAGGCTCGGCTGAGTCTGTAGTACGATAATTTCCGACGGCTTCCGACGGCCGCCAACGGCTCGTCGGAAGCCGTCGAAAATAGGCCGTTGGAAGCCGTCGCCCTCCTCCGTCGGTATTTAGCTTTTTTCTAGTAGTGTATCAATGAGACCGTCGTTAAGGCCGTCACTATTTCTTGAATCGACGACTAGGTGAGCGACGGGCATTTCCGTCGGCTAGCGACCGCTCAACAGTTGCTAAATCATGTGTGTCTTGCAGTGAATTAATAGCTCGACCTATGTATTAATTCAATCTATCTACTTGATAACTTTTTTCTTTTATTCAGTTTATGTTCTCCGGTCACTATCCGGATTAATCATTGCGTGATTCGTGATGTTGGAAACCTAGCGTACATTTTTTTTTCATGATACAGCTATATTGTAAAAAGTATATAACTTCATCTATAAAAATAAAAATTTAACCTTAAACGGTGATATGTATGCTCGTCATATACGCCCACAATGTTTTTCGGCAGTAGCATGGACATATATAATGATGAAAATGGGGTATGCGAACATTGAGATTGAGAACAGAAAAGCAACATTAACGGAAAGATTTCTTCGGAAAATCGCATCTACAGAAGGTCAAGGTAAATTAAATTACTACAAACATAGGACAAAATATAGAGAATTCAATGCACCGGAATAATAGCAAAATTATTGGTCAATGAGTAAAGTATTGCACTTTAACTGGTATTATATCATCTCAAATTGACAATATTGCAGATAGATTTGGGTTCAAACAAAAGTACACCTTTTAAGAACGTAAGTACGAACAATCATATTCAATCCAAATTTGGTTGATTAATATATTTATCTTTCATTATTTTATTCCATTAACTACAAAAATTATCACGTCTCAACTTGAATAAATATTAAATCATACCAAAAAGTTTGACAAAGATCCTCATGCATGATATGAAGATGACCTATACTAACAACATTAGTAGGACACTTGTGGATAATAACATGTTAGAACATAGACGGGCATACCTCCTACCTTGTCCCACAATCATCAGTTTAAGATGTTATGTTCAGTGGAGATCTTCTACGCGATATTGAAAATTAATGTACCTGTACAAATGCATAGCTAAGTTTAGCTTTATATTGCATTTTTTTTTTAATTGTTTACCACATTCATTCACTATCTTGCCATACATGAAAAAGACTTGGTATGTCAGTACTATAGAAATTAAATAATTATTATAAACATAAAATTGTTAGATATTTTCAAGTTCTTCCATTTTTTGTTTTTGTTTTCATGAAGAGAGAAAAAAGGAAGAGGAAAGAAAGAAGAAAAATAAAAGTCCCACATCTTGGAATATTGGGGACCATACTTGTTTAAGTATGAGTTTCTCACGAAAGAGGTGGGACCTTAGTGCTCTTAAATGTTTGTTTTTTTAAGAGGAGTGAAGTTATGCATAACCACTACGCGCGTCGTCGCCTTCCGTCCAACCGACCGAACCGGGTACGAGTCGAAACACAATATTTTTGGAGCAAATCTGAAAACAGCAATGAGCCAAATTTCAACCCGTTATGGACCCAGAATTCAAATAAGACGGGACGTTGAAATTTAAAAGTGCACGATCATTGCGTCTGAATCATTGGACGCAACCGTTGATGAACATACACCTCCTCAAACGGTTCTGTTGCAGATTCCATCTTTTTCTTCTTCACTCTATTCTGGCTTCAGATTTTTGCATCATCTGAAATCAAATAAAATGTTCTTGGCCAGATCAAAACCGTACAAATTTTGAATCTGGTTACGTTGTTACAAAGCTTCATTGAATCTTTTTTTTTTGAAGAAAAAACATATATATATATATATATATATATATATATATAAAGCAAAAAGGAGGATAAAGCCTTCCTCCAGAGGCTCACAGCAGAAGGCGAAGCATATGGAGAACATATACCTCCCTAGAAAAAGACATCAAAAGAACAGACGAGCAAATAAAACAAACCACAGACACGGGGCCGTCAGTAGTCTAAGACAAAGCCCAAATAAACCGAAACAACCAAAAGATCCTCTCTCCCGCCACACCCATAAGGTGTAGGCCAGACCACCCCACATACCACCAATGAACACCAAGCCAAGCGAACTACCAGACAGAAGCAGCAAAACAATCAGAGAAAATCCAAGGCAGCCGCCGTTCTGCCCACACCATCGAGCTCCGGCAATGCCACCGTCCAAAGGTGTAGACAGGAAAAAGTAGTAGGAGATCACCAAAGAGGAATGAAGAGGCCACAACCACAAGCGACTGAGAAGGAGACCCAAGCGCTCAGGCAAAAAGATAACAGAAATCAAAAGCAAATCCAACCTAAGCAAAATCGCACCAAGGAGGCAGCAGAAACACATGAAACTTAAACAAGCAGCTGAATTAAAAATAAAAGGGGGGGGGGAGTGGGATGCCAGGTGGAAGGAAAACACCACCCGAAGGCAGAGGCCTAGCCGACGCCTAGACGAGCGGTAGTTGTAGAGCACGAAATCGACAGAAGACCAACTAGCCACCTAGAGCGGTTGCTAATAGGACCCCTGAAAGGTCTACCCCGGAAAGCCAGGAAGACGTCATTCCTAACTCGATGGATAATAGATGGAGGATCCATCGAAGTACTCTCGAAAATAGCCTTATTCCGCGCGCACCAGACGTGCCAGCAGATGAGACATGGAATCAAACGGAACACGATAGACCGAAGGGATTTCCCAGGACTCCCAGCCCACCACGAATTGAGAAGTTGAAGAGGAAAGCTAGGAGAGCTCCGAACACCGACCAGATTGCCAAAGTAATTCCAGCACGCTCTGGCCGAGAAACCGCCAAAAAACAAATGGTTCAAAGATTCCGTTTCACCATTTCCGCAGCATCTACAACGGGAAACAGATGGAATGCCAATCTTTTGAAGATTCTCGTCAAGCGGTAACCCATCATGTAACAAACGCCACATTAAAATGGATACCTTGGGTGGAATGCGAGAATCCCAAATGAAGAAAAATTCATGGTGGATGGGGAAAGGAGTTCGGATTGAGGACCAGGCTTTCAGAATAGAAAACGAAGCCCCATCCCATCCAGACAACCCGCCATGAGAATCAGCTAAAAGCTTCACAGACTGCATGTGCTTCCAGGTCTCGCTAGCATAGGAAGGCGAGCCCGAAAAATCCGAGCCCGCAAGTCTATGGTACTTGGCATGGAGGAAAGACGCCCACAAGGAGTTGTTGGCGCCGAACCTGTACCACAACTTACAAGCAAAGGCCGCACAAAGGTCTCTGGGGTTGCGAAGACCCAACCCACCTTCAATTTTGGGGCGACAAATCTTTTCCCACGACACCCAGTGGTGACGACGGTCGTTGTCCTTGCTTCCCCAGAAGAAAGACGAGGCCAGAGACCGGTAAGATCGGAAAAAAGAAGAGGTCGGGGTCATCGTCGCGAAAATATGAGTTCCCATCGAATCTAAGACCGATTTGATAAGAACAAGTCTCCCGGCTTGGGAAAGAATGGACGAGTTCCAACCCAGAATCTTCCCCCTTACTTTGTCTGTCAGGGGATCGAAAAGCGCGTTAAGTTTCCTACCCCGATATAGGACAATCCCAAGGTAGGGTAGGGGAAGGGATGTTTCCTTGAACCCGGAGGTAGTCTCGATCCAGCAGGCACGGGAGAGAGACATGTCCTTCGAATGGACAAAACAACACTTGGAAGGATTAACGAGTTGGCCCGAAGACCTCTCGTATTGATGGATGAAGCTGAGAAGCCGCCGAACAGAGGAACGGCTGCCGTTAGAGAAAATGACAATGTCATCTGCAAAGGATAAGGAGGAGATGAGAGGGCAACCCCTAGGAATCCCGAAGCGCTGGATTTGACCATAGATGGTTAAAGATTGGAGACCGCGAATAAAAGCCTCTGCCGCAATAACAAAAAGAGAAGGCGATAGAGGGTCGCCCTGACGTAAGCCCCTCCCGGCCTTGAAATACCCGTGGGACGAGCCGTTAATGAGGACAGAGAACCAGCAGTTGGAGATGAGCCTCCACACCAAGTCAATAAGAGCCTTCGGAAAACCGAAGGTTCTCAAGACCTTGAGAACGAAAAACCAGGACATGTGGTCGTAGGCCTTAGCCATGTCTAGTTTGAAGACAACATTAGATCCCTAAACTTTCCGATCAATTTGGGAGATCAGTTCCTGGGCGAGAAGGACATTATCAGAGATAAGACGCCCCTTCACAAACCCTGCTTGAGATGGAGAAATGATGCGTTCAAGGAAAGAAGCCAATCGAGTGGCCAGAATTTTAGAAATAACCTTATTAGAAAAGTTGCACAGACTAATAGGACAGAAATCCGCATAAGTCCTAGGGTTATCACACTTTGGAATAAGAATAAGGTTGGTGGAAGTCCATCCAGCAGGAAGATTTCCCCCGGAGAAGAACGATTGAATGGCAAGACAAAAATCAGCCTGGATGATAGGCCAAGAACACCTATAAAAGACACCATTGAAGCCATCAGGGCCACTGGCACTATCCTTGCTAAGAGCGAAGACACAAGCGCGGATCTCCTCCGAGGATGGGATATCCGCAATCATGGTACCTTCCGAAGGGAGGACCACCGGAGGGATGAAAGCTAACAGGGCCGGATCTGACACCGAGACCGAAGGTGAGCCCATAAAAGAGCGGAAATGGGACAGGATGATGTCTTTGACTTCCGCTGGCGCCGAAGCCGAAGAAAGATCGGGCCTCAAAATCTCGCGAATCGCTAGAAGGTTATTCTTCTTCCGAATAGAAGAGTGGAAGAACTTGGAGTTCGCATCTCCGACGACTACCCATTTGACCCTCGCCTTTTGACGGAGGTAGTCATTCTCAACACGCAGCTCTGAAGAGAAGGATGTTTGGGCAATGACCCACGCCTCCTTATTGGCAGCGGTTGGTTCCTCGTCCAACAAGGATTCGGCGACGATAAGCGCCTCCTCTGCCATACGAACGCGATCGAAGATGTTTTTGAAAACTTGAATGTTCCAAACCTTAAGGCAAGCCTTAAGACGCGAGAGCTTTCTCCCGAAAGCAGCACAGGGGGAGGTAGAAATAGGAACGCTCCAAGAGTCAGAAACCACCTGCAGGAAAGAGTGGTGGGATTTCCACATGCTCTGAAAACGAAATGAGGAGGGCCCAGATAGCGATAGAGGAGAGCAACGAAAAATCAAAGGGGCATGGTTCGAGAAGGAACGATGGAGATGGGCGATAGAGAAGGAAAAAGGAAGACGAAACCAATCCTCCGAACCGAACACTCAGTCAAGTCTAGAGAGAATACGATTCAGTCCTGCTTGGTTGTTAGACCAGGTGAAAGCAGAGCCGACAAAGGGGAGTTCGGAAAGGCCAGAGGAGGCAATGAATGAGTTGAAGTCCGCCATCGCCCCTCTATTGATGGCCGCTCCTCCCCGTTTTTCTGTTTGGCACACGATGATATTGAAATCACCACCTAACACAGAAGGAGAGATTCCCAGAGAATCAAGAGCAAGAATGTCGGACCAAAGAACAAGTCTCTCCGAACGATCACACTTGGCGTAGACAGCGGAGAAGAGAAAAGGAACAACAAAGGACGTCGACGTGCACTCCACTGAAAAGAGCTGAGGGGAATCGAAAACAGGTCGAGTCGCAATAGATTTGGACCATAAAATCCAAATCTTACCCGAGACATTTGCAGAGCCACCGCCAAATCCTAAGGATAAGACAATCTTGGAAATGCCTGCCCGGTCAATAAGGGGTTCCAGGATAGCGACCAATCCAACCGAGTGCTTCCTAACAATGCATTTTAGCCTAGCCAAAGTCGTATCATTACCGATACCACGAATATTCCAGAAGAGAAAGTTCGTCATAGGAACGAGGAAGAAAGAAATGAGAAAGATAAAAGCGAAAACAGAACACCACCCACAAGGATGAAGAAAAGGCACAAACTCAAACCAGATACAGCGAAAAACGAGCAGATCGATCGATCCGCTCGGACGCCGCTATAGAGCGTGTGCGAATGGTGCGAAGGGTAGGAGGAGCTCTCCGCTGTCTGTGCCTCGTCGAGCGAGCGGGAGGGGTGGGCGACACGGAGGGAGATAAGGAGAAGCGAACAGACGAAGATGAAGGAGATGAGTTCCTAGCTAAGCAATCTAGACGCTCATTAAGGAGCGCTATCTCGGCCTTGCTCATCAGTGGAATGGAGATGGACAGAGGACAAGCAGAGGAGGGGAGCGATAACATCGACGAGCATCGCACGGGAGATGGAGCCCTACATTCCGAGAGATCATAAGGAAATCGAAAAAGAGAAGGGATGCGAACCAATCGCAATCCATACAGCCAAGAGAAACAGTCAGGAGAGGGAGGGGGAAAAGCACATGAGGGGGAATCAGAAACAAAGGAAGAGTCGATAACAGAAGACAACACAGAAACAACCGGAGATGGATAGGAAGATAGGGACGGGAGAGCAGGGGTGTCGATGACGGGAACAACAGACGAAGAACAGAAAGCCAGACATAGGAATGTGGAAACGCAATCAGATTGCTTCCCAAATTGCTGTGGGAGCCCTACCACTGTCGGACTGTCACTAATCAAACAGTCCCGCGCTGTGGGTAGGAGTCGCATCTCAGGGGTAACCGCAGAGCAGAACAACGAAGGCTGGCAATAGCCCATACTGTCCGTATAACGGTCAAAGATGACCGCTATACGACCAGAGTAGGGATATCGCCCAAACCAACCGCTCCAGGCCCGAAGCAACCCCCATCGAATCGAAGGCTAACCGGCAAAAAGGAGTCACAAAACCAAAAGAAAGTCACCGACGACAACAAAAAGGGGTCGTAGTGACTCCACCCAAGAACCCAGCAAGCGTAACCCAAACGCTCGCCTCCAACTGGAAAACAAACATCGACACCACCAACGATGGTAAAGGACGAGGACACAGCCTTCAGAGAACAAAGTCTCTGAACCTTGTCGAATGACAAAAGCTCACGGCGGGACAAAGCAAGACAAGAACTATGAACGGGACCTGACAAAGAACTCGACAGAGGCAAAGAGTCAGGTACGAAGTCAGGGAGCACACGCAAACGCGTGTTAGGGCTCAAGCCACCACAGCCATCCTCAATGGACAGCAAATAACCACCACCAAAACTTCCAACACACTCAGCGGAAAAAGAAGAAACACAAGAAACGCTCACCTGCCTGCAGAAATCAACTCCAGAATTCCGGACAGACGGTTGCCTGCACATGGCAGAACCAAAATTCCCAAGCGACGACAAAGCCAAGCACAAAAGTGAACAGTCAAAATGCTGCTCGACAGGAGACAACCAATCACCTGGCAGCAACCGAGCAAGAGACGAGGACAAGGTGATCAAATCCTTATCCCCACCAATATCATCCTTACCAACCACGCCAAATAAACCAAAATGCTCAGACCATTCCAGCAACCCAGCGGAGTCCACAGCCTCAAGGAAGGAAAGGCGTGGGACGAACCGAGCAGAGCAGTCTAGCAAGACAGACGAGCAAGAGTCAGAGCCTTTCGCCAAGCCAACAGAGCCAAAATCAGAACTGGCCGCAAGCGAGCCAAAGCTCAAACCACTGATGGGCAGAGCCGAGCCTCCCACCGCATCCCCGAAGCGAAGTTTCGGTTCAAATCGGGTGATAAAGTCCCGATTACCGAAAGCCTTCGCCACGCAGGGGCAGGAAGTCGAGAACTCCGGCATAACACCACTACTAGACAACGAATCGGAGAGAGACGCATTTCGCACAGAGAAAGAGAAGCAAGGGGTGATCGCCATGAACAACCCATCCACCACCAAGAACCTAAACCGAGTCAGAATCGCTGAAGCCCTATTAGAATAGATGCAAATCTCGACTGAGCTAGAACTAGTAAAGCATACTGACAGAGGCGGAGCCACCACAGACAAAAGCGCGACTGCCAAATCAGCAAAGGCGGGACAGTCTCTCAGAAAATCACCTCGGAAGTAAAAAAACCCCCAAATCCATTGGGAACCCTAGAAACAGCAGTAAGGAAAAGCAAGGTCTGACAAGAGCAAGAGCGCAACTAGAAAAGAAATCGCAAACGATTTAAATCAAAATATCAAGAAGACGGTGGAAGAAACAGAGAAATCGCAGAGGAGAGAATATTTTTCAGGAGGCCATTTTTATGACCGTTGTATTCTTTTTCTTTTAATGATGTGTTAGATACATGAGAGAAAATTTGTCATTGAATCCTGAAATTCAATAGTTCGATAACCCATTTGTACCTGGTGGGTTGAACTATTGTCTGAAAGAATCTATTCCATAGATCCTTGAAGTTAAAAGTACGGCATCATATTCGTCAGACTCGGCTTGTACCGCAAGATTTACCAACAATTTTCAGACAATAGTTTCAACCATGAAAGGTTCGAGCGCCCTGCAAGTCATGAATCAACATTTAACTCGATTGGAGCGGTTTGATGGGGACAATTTTAATAGTAGGCAAGAGACAATGAAATTCTTCCTGATCACCGTCAAATTGTTCTACATTTTGGAAGATGGCTTGGAAGTAATACCCGACAAAACCGACAAAGATGACAATGCTCTAAAAGCGAAACGTGCAAAGCGCAAAGAGGATGATTTTCTATGTAGAGGGCACATTCTGAATGCATTGTCTACTCTTGTCTACAATGCTCATAGGACCTTGGAAACTGCAAAAGCACTTTGGACTGTACTGAAAAGCAAATACCGCATATCCGAGGCAAGTAACAAAAAATTACTTATTTTTAATTTTATGGATTTCAAAATGGTCGCCAATAAGTCCATAGTTGGACAAGTAAGCGAAATCCTACTATTGGTGAATCAACTTAAAGATGTTGCAATAGATCTCCCTGAATCTTTTGTTGTTGGAGTTATAATTTCAAGACTCCCTAATTGTTGGAATGATTATAAGAAAAAATTGAAGCATGCGGAAACGGATTATGATTTAGACGGTTTACAGCGTCATCTCTGTATTAAAGAGGACTCTCGTAAACGCGAACTAGATGATAATCCGCAAACTGAGTCTCATTCTAAGACAAATAATGTTCAAATTACTGACAAGTTAAAGCCTAAGAATAAGACACAGTTTAAGAAGAAAAATTCCAACAACAAAAAGAAAGGTGTTTGTTACTATTGTAACATGCCCGACCACTATGCCCGAGACTGCCGTCAATGGAAGAAACAACAAAAGGTGAATGTGGTCGAAGACTCGCTTGTGGCTGTAGTGCAAGAGGCGAACTCTGTTAGTGAAACTGATAATGATTGGTGGTTTGATACTGGAGCAACCATTCACATTTGCAAAGACCGTAATCTGTTTAAGATTTACGAAGAAAATAATGGAGAAGCCACAAGGTTATTAGAGCAAATAAGGTTCCAAGCAAAGTTTTGGAAAAAAGGCACTATAGAGATTACATTCACTTCTGGAAAAGTTCTTACATTAGTTAATGTATTTTATGTACATGATATGTGTAAGAATTTGGTCTCTAGATACCTTCTTAACCAAGGAGGATTCAAGATAGTGTATGAGTCTGATAAGTTAGTGTTATCCAAGAACGAAAAATTCATTGGACAGGGATACTCTTGTAACGGCATGGTTAAGTTGAATCTAATAAAGAAAGCTTCTATTTATATTGTTGATTCTGTTAGTTTATGGCATGTTAGACTAGGACATGTTAATTATAATTCCCTTAAAAATATGCATAAATTAGGATTAATTTCTGATTGTGATTTCGATACTATCTCTAAATGTGAAATATGTGTTCAAGCATAAATACACCGAAAATCCTTTAAATATGTAGAAAGAAAAATTGGCTAGCTTGATTTGATATATGGTGATGTGGGTGACTTAAAAAGTCATTTCACCTATGGTGGTAACCAATACTATATAACATTTATTGATGATTATACTAGATATGCATATGTGTATCTAATGAAAACTAAAGATGAGGCTTTTGATAAATTTAAAATTTACAAAGCAGAGGTCGAAACACAATTAGAAGTTAAAATAAAAGTATTACAGTCAGATCGTGGTGGTGAATATTTCTCAAATGAATTCACCTTATTTTGTAAACAACATGGTCTAGTTCACCAATGCACTGTTCCATATACACCACAACAAAATGGTGTTGCTGAAAGGAAAAATAGAACTTTAGTAGAAATAGTTAATGTCATGCTCATAAGTTCAAACTTACCTTATAACCTATGGGGTGATGCTATGCTATCTGCATGTTATATCTTAAATAAAGTACCACTTAAAAAGAATAATGTTTTCTTTTATGAATTATGGTTTAATAGGAAACCTAATCTTACAAGACTTAAAGTTTGGGGTTGTTTAACATAAGTTAGAAAACCAGACCCTAAACGACAAAAGTTAGGAAATAGGGCATTTAAATGCGTTTTCATAGGATATTCACTTAATAGTATAACTTATAGGTTCCTAATTCTTGACACCTTAGAAGTTATCGAATTCGTAGATGTAGAATTTTTTGAAACTCAAACTGTTGAGATCCCAATGAGATCATCTAGTCCAGAACCTAATACGATTGATGATATCAATGACGATGACTATGCTCCTACTCAAAACAGCAAGGAAGTATCAGTACCAGATAATAGTACTGAACAAAGGAGAAGTAAAAGAGCAAGAATAGAGAAGGACTATGGTCCTGACTTCATTATGTATCTTATAGAAGGCAGTAAGGACAAAGTCCTTAATGTGACTAGATATGTCATGAACGTTAATGATGACCCAAAAACTTATTCAAAGGCTATGAGTTCCAGAGATTCAATATTCTGGAAAGAAGCCATCAATGATGAAATGAATTCCATACTGTTAAACCAAACTTTGGTTTTAACTGATTTACCTCCTGGTGCTAAACCTATAGGAGGTAAATGGATATTTAAAAAAAAGTTGAATACAAATGGATCCATTGATAAGTTTAAAGCCAGATTAGTTGCTAAGGGATATAAGCAAAGACATGGAGTAGATTATTTTGATACATATGCTCCAGTTGCTCGCATATCTTCTATACGCTGTTTAATAGCACTCATCAATTCATAAATTGGTCATATATCAAATGGAGGTAAAGACTGCTTTTCTAAATGGAGATTTAGAAGAAGAGATATATATGGGAACAACCTGAAGGTTTCAAAACCCCAGGCGAAGAAAAGAAAGTTTGCAAATTAGTAAAGTCTCTTTATGGCCTGAAGCAAGCTCCCATGCAATGGCATGAGAAGTTTGATAAAATAGCATTGTCCTATGGATTTATTATTAATGATGTTGATAATTATATTTATAGAAAATTAGACAACAACGATTATGTTATAATATGTTTATACGTTGATGACATGCTAATATTTGGTTCCAATATATTCTGTGTTAATGAAACTAAGAAGTTTCTATCTTCTAAGTTTGATATGAAAGATCTAGGAGAAGCTGATGTAATTCTGGGAATTAAAATCATTAGGAAAGAGGGAGAGTTGTTACTAACTCAATCTCATTACATTGAGAAGTTCCTCCGAAAGTATGGTCATTATAATGACAAACCAGCACCAACTCCTTTAGATCCTAGTATTAAATTAGAAAAGAACACTGGACGTACCATTTCTCAACTTGAGTATTCCAGTATTATTGGGAGTCTTATGTATGCTATGCATTGCACTAGACCAGACATAGCACATGCTATAAGCATGTTATGTCGATTTACGAGTAATCCAAGTTTCGAACATTGGAAAGCTATTTCCAGAGTTTTAGCTTATTTGAAAGGGACCATTACCTATGGTTTATCTTATAAAGGATATCCTGCTGTAATAGAAGGATATAGTGATGCAACCTGGAATAATGTAGAATTCAAATCCAAGTCTACGTCTGGATGGATTTTTACATTAGGAGGTGCTGCTTTGTCTTGGGTTTCCAAGAAACAGACCTGTATATCTGACTCAACAATGTTGTCAGAGTTGATTGCATTAGCAGATGCATGTAAGGAAGCAGAATGGCTTAGGAATTTATTAATAGAAATCTCATTATGGAAGTAGCCATCTCCAGTAGTCTTGATTAACTGTGATAATCAGGCTACAATATACAATGTCTCTAATAAGACATATAATGGGAAGTCTAGACATGTGAGTCTAAGACATCAACTGATAGGACAGTTACTCAAAATTTGAGTAATAACTGTTGATTACATAGAAACAAAGAAAAAATTGGCTGACCCACTCACAAAGAGTCTTCCAAAGGCAATGGTTTCTATAAAATCAAAGGAAATGGGACTAAGGTCCGTGAATGAAGGTTGAGCATCCTTAACAGAAACCCAACTTATGTTTTGAAAAGTATATACAAAGTTCAATGGGTACTAACAAGTTAAGAGAATGATTATGGAACACTAAATCAATAATCCCATAATATTTAATGTTGGATTCCGCAAGAACAAAGGATGGATAATATATCCTTAATAATCTAGTTACCTTAAAAAAGTATATTGCAGAAACACCTTAAGAGACTTATCTATATGAGTATGGAAATCAGGTCGTTTCCTAAGAAAGTAAGACCGCTTTCTGACGTAGACTCATGAACGCAGGATTAAAGCACATGGCCATTAACGTGCTGAGCAATACAGAACACTTTACCTAAGAAAATCAACATGTGTGATTGTTCCGGTTTTATCATAAGGGATACTTGGTTCAAGATTCGTTCACCATAGAATCTTGATAAAGCTTTGAATGGTTTACACTAAGTAAAGGTTCAAATCCAAAAGATACCTTTTATTTATGTGTTGGTTTCCACGATGGTGCAATTCTTGATCTTTGAACTACATTTGGCTTGATCCCACTTGGGTACGTTGGCAATCACTCAAGTGATGCAGCTATTCCGATTTTAACCTTAAAATGTTTTTTAAATTATCCAAACTTAAAAATAGGGGGAGAATGTTGGATATTTTCAAGTCCTTCCATTTTTTGTTTTCATGAAGAGAGAAGAAAGGAAGAGGGAAGAAAGAAGAAAAGCAAAAGTCTCACATCTTGAGATATTGGGGACCATACTTGTTTAAGTATGAGTTTCTCATAAAGGAGGTGGGGCCTTGGGGCTCCCAGATGTTTGCTTTGTTGAGAGGAAGAAAGTTATGCATAACCACCCACCACACATGCGCGCACCACCGCCACCTTCTGTCCGACCGACCGAACCGAACCGGGCCGTGTACGGGTACAGGTCAAAAGACGATATTTTTGGAGCAAATCTAAAAACAGCAACGAGCCGGATTTCAGCCCGTTATGGACCCAGAATTCAAATAAGGTGGGACATTGAAATTTAAAAGTGCCCGACTGTTGCTAACGGATCTGAACCATTGGACGCAACCCTTGATGAACATACACCTCCTCAAATGGTTCTGAACCGGACGGATGCAACCTTTGATGAAAAGATACCTCCTCAAACTCTATATAAAGGAATGACGGACAGAACAGTAAACACAGAAAAATTATATCTGTTCTCCTTCTTCCATCACAATCTGCGACGCCATTAGAGTGTTGCTGAACGCTCTCGTATCAAACAAATTTGTAACGCCTGCAAGGTGTTGCAAATTCAGTCAGACTGTCACATTTGTACGACATTGCAAATTTCATCTTTCTCTTCTTCACTCTATTATGCCTCCGGATTTTTGCATCATCTGAAATCAAATAAAGTGTTCTTGCCAGATTTAAACCGTACAAATTTTGAATTTGGTTACGCTGTTCCAAGGCTTCGTTGAATCCTGAAAGTCGATAGTTCGATAACTCGTTTGTACTTGGTGGGCTGAACTATTGTCAGAAAGAATCTATTCCATAGATCCTTGAAGTCAGAAGTACGGCATTATATTCGTTAGACTCGGCTTAAACTGCAAGATTTACCAACAAAAATCACAAGAAAATTTTAGAAGGGAAAGTTTAAACAATATCATTTATGAATTAAAATTCTTACCAATGATATGGTAAGCAGACTGGTAATGTTATTAAAATTTAACCCTACTTCAGGACTTCAAAACTTGGTAAGAAAATAAATTAAAATGACAATGTGAATATTATTTTATATGCATGCACTCCCAATTCAAAGTAAAATTTTCTATTACGATAGTGAAATTTTCAAATAACTTAGGAAATTTGAGAAATAACTTTAAAAAACCATGCATCTGTATTATGGAGTTAAGTGATAAGAAATAGGTTTCTTGTCAATGTATTACATGTTTGTAACATCCCTCATTTCGAGACTCGAATATTAACGCTGATGATGCTACAGTCATCATCAGAATTATCTTCCAACAACGTAAGTAAGTTCAGTATATTCAAAAATAGACTAAGTAAATAGAGCAGTTAATATTTCCATTACATAGAAAATTTCTTAATATTCATTATTTGTCCAAAATTAACCCTATAATCGTGCCCATGCAGGTGTCAAATTACAAATAGAAAAATAGCATGGTAAAGAGCCAGGTCAACATATGAAAATGCAGCTTGAACTCCTTAAATATAGCGGAAACAAACATCTTTATTTGCAACAAAGCCTCATGTTCCGTCTTCGATCTACGTACTGTAGCCCCTATTATTAACCTGCCTATCTCATTCACTCAGCCCACTCAATTTAGCATCCATGAGTTTGTGGAGAAAACAATAAAAAAACATGGATCGGATATAAAGTCTGGTGTGAATAATACTTGCCCCAAACAAACACATAGTGAGACCTGACTGCTTTGCATAGAGTGAGTTTCCCCCTCACTATCTCAAACATCATAAAAGGAACAATCATAGTTTTGATGCAAGTAATTTTTATTTACTGCTGCACCTTTATGCATTCTTAAGTGGTTCCCTTTCACTACTGCGTCACAGTGTGGTCCCTTACTTAGCTTTTATTTTTAAATTATTCTCTAACCTATTTAATACTACGCTTCCGACGCAGTCTTTTTACATTCTCCATTTTAGTTTATTCTTTAACATGTACTGCTCCCCGGCGCAGCCTCTTTAGATTCTCCTTTTTAGATTATTCTTTCGTCTATCATGCGCCCCTGCGGGTTGAATGCGTCTTCTCACCTTTCCATGGTGTGCCTTTTCTCACATTTCCAAGATGTGCATCCGCTTAAACATTTGTTTAATTTGAAACTATCGTCGTAGTCCTAGTAAATCGAATGTCTCTCCTCACCTTCCTAAGGTGCGCATTCGAGTGAGCATCCCCATCCGACGTCAATAGCCCTTCCAACCTTATTTCTTGCGTAGAAACCCTTCTTCTTACTATCTTGGCCTCTCTCCGAGTCCTATCTATTTGTTCTTTTGTAAGGTTTCATTCACTTCTTTCCTTGGCACAATGCCACCCTGCCCTAAACTCTGAGCATTGTATACTTTTCTTATTAAGTGTTCTTTTCCAAATTGTGATGCAGTATGACCCCTACATATTGTGATGTAGTTCAATACTTGTTCTATTTTTCATTTTTTTCGGAGCGGTATTTCTTCCACAAATTGCGGCACAGCTCTACTTTTCTCTAAAAGTCTCTGATTCCCCTTTTCAAATCCTACCTCTTTCCCACATGCGCAGTTCTCTTATAAACGTTAGGCTGTCATCTAAACTCCATACTAGACAAAATATGTCATGTCAAATAAGTATTTACATGTGACGCTATGTTATTCATCACTAATTTGCTTTCTGCTATTAACAGTGCCCTTTATATTCTTTTTGGCTTTTTATTTGGATTTGGTCCCCTAATTATCTGACATTTGTTTTACCATAAATTGTATATTACATGCATCCCCACAGTTCTCCCTTTTCTCCAACGCAGTACTTAACTCATAATTTCTTATTTTCCTCTTAGGGAACTTTGCTAAAATCCCAGAAAACCCATGAACACTTGTTTCAATATTCTTTATAATTTACTTCAATTTAAGGGATTCTCCTTATTTATTTTCTAGGTGTTCTCCTTTAAAAATTCAGAATAAATCATTTTACCTAGGAAGTTTCTCAAATTAAAAATCCATTTCTATAAGCATAATTAGATCTTCATATAAAAATTATATAGCATTTCGAAACCATTAAGTTGGAAAAATACATCTAAACATCCCATGTTAATCTATTTCTCCCCAAAACGTTTATTAAACTTATAGAAATCATTAGAGTAGGGAAACACATCCGAACATCTCATGTTCATCTACTTTTCCCAAAAACATTCATTAAACTTTTATACTTGTTAATGAACATTCATACGAAACTTCATCGTGTATATAAAAACATACAAACTCATACCGAAGCCATATATTATGGAACAGTATAATGAGGTTAAGTATTACTCACCGATCTTTGAGATATCTTGCTTTAATTTTCTAAATCCCCCATTTAGCTTGCGTTTTGATTATCTTCTCTTTATTTGCCCTCTTTAAGCTGCAACCATTAGTGTTTCTCTCAAGCTTTTATTTTATTTTTAGTAGAATGAAAATGAATGAATAAAAAAGAGTAACTCTTATTGTCCGACAACAATTTAGGCTTGGGCCCTCCTACCCTTTGTTATTAATTCATTACCCCCTTTTCCTTCTTATTTAACTCACTTCGACCTCTTAGTTAATTGATTAAATTAATTTAAAATTAAGGGTTTTTGCAGTCTTCCCCCTTAAAGGAATTTCGTCCCCGAAATTCAATTAAGGCACGGTAGTGGTTCGCCAACTATCCCTTGCCGACGCTAAGCATACTCATGAATTCTCAATTCATAAATAAAACATACTATTGCTATCCACTAATACGACAAACAACCATAATATTCATACATATATATGGTTTACACAATACAACTCAATACATAGTTCATACACTAATCTGAACGAATAACTCTGGATAAGTCGTCTTAACATTGTCCTTTGTTTCCCACGTGTAGTCTTCTTGATCTACGCTCCACTAGACACATATTAGCTTCACCATCATGTTCTGAAGCTCTTCTCATCCCGATCCACTATTTGAATCGGTCTTCGCACATAGGTCATATTCGGCTCTATGACCAAGTCTTCTGCTGTCCCTAGATTAACTACTATTACTGGATCCCTAATACATTTCCACAGTTGTGATACGTGAAACACATTATGAATCCCTGCAAAAACACTTGGTAGTTCTACCTTATACACTACCTTTCCAATCCTTCCTACGATCGGAAACGACCCTACATATCTGGGTGCTAACTTCCCAGCCTTCCCAAAACGCATCATGTCTCTCATCGGAGAAACCTTCAAGAACACCTAACGTCCATTGCGAACTCTAGTTCCTTTCTCCTTGTGTCGGCATAACTCTTTTGCCTAGACTATGTTGCCTTTAGTTCGATCAGCTCTACTTTCTCAGTAGCATCCTTAACCACATCTGATCCCAACACAATCCTATTCTCTTTCTCCAACCAACATGCAGGTGACTTACACGACCTTTGTAAACACTCTCACCTCTATACCCATACCACCCAATAGTATTACAAAGTAATGTCGTCGAGTAATACAAAGAATGAGGCGATGTGGGATACACACGTGAATATTCCCTTGGACTAACACCGATACATCTCATTTATCATATAATACTTACCAATAATGTACACGGTCTCAATACAAAGCAACAAACATGTGTGCTGCCAGGATAGAACAATACACAATCACAAAATAATATCAAAATCACAGAGTCACAATGCAATAGATTATATATAATACATAACATACATAATACGTAGTCCAGGGCTATAAAATGATAGTCTAGCCCACCATATAATATGTCATCAACTACTACATAATAAATACATCATAGAGGCTACAAAATATATAGGGAATATATCATTCTATATCTACTACGAGCCTCCCAAATGTCCTCTAAGCTCTAACATCACTAGGCACCTATACTTGAAATCCCTCGGACTGACCCGAGTATAAAACACATGAGTCAGACTATATCTGAATCAAATTCAAGTGTGATATAATGTAATTCATGAAGATATATGTAAGTAACTTTAATACAACACATATGTATAACATCAAACCATACTATATAAAATATCATGCCAACAAGTCAAGTATGGACAATACTGGGACTAACTATACTTTAGATTTTCAACATTTAACATGGTCATACTCATCATCAAATGTATATAATAGTATATGCATATCTATCACACACACTAGAACCAGACGGGAGATCGATAGCGCACACACCTACTCCAGTAGACTCACACGTGTCCATCTGACAGGGCTCCTACAGTCTTAATTACCTTGACGGACATCGTGACTCCTATTCATTAGTGTACTCAACTACGCAAGGACTCGGTCACGACCCAACCCGTGCCCCCAAAATGGTAACATACCGCCGACCTAGGTGACATAAAGGGCTACACATCACCGACACACGACTCTATGAATTGCCAACATACGGCTATAGAGCGGGGTGTCACAGATCAGGGGCACGACCACTGCGATCAGGCCGTTAGGATAGATACTAGCCAATATGGTTCAACTACCGCACCAAAAAGAAAGTCGGACAATGATAAACAAACACAACCTATTTATAACTATGGCCGACACACATCACTATGTGTGTGTGTGTATACTGACATACACAGTTCTATACACATACTGACACATGGCTATAACCATCATAACTCACTACAGTGAGTACCATATCACACCATAAATATATCGCCGCATAGGTGATATTTACTTACCATGAATAACCAAACAAATAACAATACAATGTCCCATACCATTATGTGTTATTCGAATGTTTACTCAATGTTTATAAAATACACTCGATCCACACTAAATATTTCTTTGCAACAAGTCCAATGAATAATTGGAAAAGTGTTACCGCAAGTATCATACCAAACGGTATCACTAAACCATTTATTCAAGTTCCCCATCATAAGAAAATTATACGCAATAATTATAATCAATGTAATTTGTATGTAAATATGTTTACTATATTCAAAGACATAATAACATTTTCTATAACAAAATGAATATTAATTAAAATTATATAAAACAATACTCAATTAAATATTCAAGCACCCTAAAAGTCCTTTATAAATCTATAATATAAGTTTTATAAACTTTAACAATTATTACAGTAGAATTTGATAATTAATAATTCACTAATTTTTATAATTTTCCTTTGAACCATTATCATTTAATTTACTCCATTTAATTTATTAAACGATTTAGGTATTAATCATAACTAAATACAAATATATTAATTATAGTATATTAACAACTTTATATTATATTTTATATTATAATTCATTTTTGTTCAACTATATTTTATTTTACTGTATACATTTTTTCATAGGAATTATCAGGTAACCGATCGCCTGACTGGTCTCGACCACCAGTCGATCGCTAACGGTCGACCGGTCGGTCAAATAGGTCGACCAATTAGGGACCAGGCATGTGAATATTTTTTCTTGTCACCGTGCACTTCTAACCTTCTTCTCTCCTTATTCCTCCTTCAATCTTCAGCAATATACAATCATACTTCATCATTTTACGATCTCACCAAACCCAAACATCAAACCAATTTCCCAAAATATCATTCAAAATTACCCTGTTTGAAGGAATGTAACAGGGAGGATGAAGGAATGTAACAGGGTGATTATACTAGTGATATTGAACTACATGATCCTATATCATCTCAATTCTCCACTAATCAACATTAATAGACATGGTAGTAAGCAAAGATACTCACCTTGCTTAAAGAATCACACTTACTTTTCTAGCTTCTTCTTTCTGCTGCACCTTTCTCCTTCTCTTTACATTTCTTACACCTCAAGTTGATGAACATAAGCTTGATCCCTTGCTTGCTAGGTGTTGTAGATGTTTGTTTTGATTTTTAGAGAGATAGGGTATTAGTAAGGGGTTGATTTTCTAAAGTGAATAAATGAATACGCTACGGTTTTATTTATAGTTGTAGGTGAAGAATCCAGATAACGAAATGTCTGCAGAATGGAATAATCAACATACTAGGTTTTATGGTTTTGGGTTGTTGGGCTTCACTTTATTTCTTTTTCTTTCTTTCTCTCTCTCCTTTCTTTTGCTTCATGTAAGAATTTTTACACTCAAGCCCAAATACAAAATCATTTCTACAACAAATTATTTTTTAATAAATTACAACAATATTATTTTCTATAATTTTATTTATTTAATTAATAGTTTTATTTAAATCATTCACTAATTAATTTTCTAAACTATATTAATAAATATATCCTCTTATCAAAAAAAATTTATTTACAAAAGTTAATCTATCATTATTTTTAAATAATTTATTCTTATTTTCATATACCAAAATAATTATATAATTTATTAAACCATTATTCTTTATATATTCAATTCTTTATATTTCAGTATAATAATTCTTATCAAATTCTAAATCACTAGTTTAATTTCAAATAATTAATCCTAATCCCAATTAATTCATCATTTATTATTATTTAATCATTAATTAATTGCTTCTCGATAATGAGTTGTTACAGCCTTCCATGCAACGCCTCAAATGAGGCCATCTCAATGCTGCTTTAGTAGTTGTTGTTGTATGAAAATTCTACCAAATGTGTATAATCCTCCCAAGATCCGCCATAGTCTCTAGTGCAAGCTCTCAACAAGTCTTTTAGGACCTTTTGACTCTCTTGTTCTGCCCATCTGTCTATGGATGGTACACAGTACTCATACACAACTCTGTACCCAACACCTTCTAAAAGCTGCGCCAGAAATTGCTGGGGAATAATGAATCTTGATCAGTAATAATAATGCTAGGCACCCCATGTAATTTCACTATTGCCTTCGTATATATCTCTGCTAACTTCAATGCAATTCTTTTAGCTTTAACTGGAATAAAATGGGCACACTTAGTTTGTCTACAATTATGACCCATATGCTCTCATTCCCTACCATTGACCTTGGCAGCCCACTAGGCTTTTGATATTCTACCTTAATCTGCTGACATGTAAGACTTCTCCTTATATACTCTTCCACATCTTTCTTCATCTCTTCCCAGAAGAAACTCCTCCTTATCGATACATCTTCGTTTCTCCAGGGTGTATGGTAAACTTTGAATGATGACATTCATCCTACACTTTCTTCCGTAGTCCTTCTGCACTTGGAACATACAACCTTCCATTTTTCCGTAGTCTGCCTTCCTTATCAACAATGAACCCCTTCAGCTCTACTGCCCCGATTCCTGAGCCCAAGCTGCTTTCTATGTGTTAATACCTCAGATATTGATTTTGGTGACAACAACCATATAAATATAGATACTGTATTTTATCAAGTTGTATAATATATATTGCAGAATATCACATAGGTATAAAATGATTAAACTTGAAGACTGATCAGTATAGAGACCAAGAATGAAGATTTAGAGATGATGATCAAGACTCACGAGTTTAAAGACAGAAGACTTGAAGAGTTCAAGACTTTAGTATGAGTCATTAGAACCAATTATTAAAGTCCCTGATAGCAGATTCTAATCTTTATCACAAATTTATGATCTTTGATATTTATATAGGTTATTTTAAATTCAAAATACATTTTTACAAATATTCTATAAAAGATTTTATGTATTTAAAGTATTTAAAAATTATATTTAAAATTATTTTATAAAAATATAGAAGTTTGAAAACAATTTAAAAGAAAGTTCATTTTTCAAAATTGACATGGGTATGTCGACATAACCCTCCTAGATATGTCGACGTAGTGACTGTTGGTTGCTTTTTTAATTTTTGAAAAGAAGCGTCTTTTTAATGCACCTCTTCATGAATGGATACTTCTGTTCATTCACTATATAAAGAGAAGTGCAGACTAATTTTTTAATAAATTTTCTCAATTTCTTCTTATTCCTTACTCTCTTGTTCTATTTCTTGAAAATCACTTTCTATATTGATTCTCTATGAACTATCTACTAATTTAGAAGTGTTCTCTCTATAAACTCAAAGGTCAAACTGCTATCAGAAGGGTTATAGGATATCTTGTATCCCAAGTATAATTGTTGTATTTGGAAATCAACAACTCTACTCTTATTTATTTGGGTGTGCTTATTTCCTATTCAATTCAAGTGGGTATGCTTAGTAGCCCGTCTAAATCTAGTGGGTGATCCTGTTGTCCAGTAAATCAAGAGAGTTTACCCCAGACTCATGAGATAGGAGGGTGTATCTTGTAGCCTTGAAATCATGACTGTATTCCGGTTTGCTTGCTACCATTAAAGCAGGCATTGCAAAAGAAATTCATACAAGAAATTGTACGAGATTGGATGTAAGAAAAATCTGAACTGGTATAAAATCCCTGGTGTCATCTCTTCAACTCGTTACTTTACTTTTACAGCATTTATTTATATTCGTGATTGCCAATTAGTATATATATCCATGATTGATTATCTGTGTTTAATTCAAACCTTGAAATAAGTTAAAAAGTTCCATAAAAGTTATAAGATACTATTCACCCACCTCGAGTGTTAAAGTAGCCTTAAGATCAATTCACATTAGTACTACACTGTTCCCACACTTTGTCGGTCCAGAGCTTGTCTCTCCTCTGCAGTTTAGCAATCTTTTCTATCAGCGTAGGCCTTACTTCTAGGGATGATAACATCCCAGAAGTATTGCTTGAACCTATTCCAGACCGAAACTGCATATTACAGGCATACAATGTTTCTAAGATGGTCAATTCTTCTATTATGGCCAAAAATGCAACTCTGATGTTTTCGACTTAAGGCATCAACTACTTTATTACCCTTCCCTAGAGTATACTATCCCAAAATCATAAGGTTTCAGAAACTCTAACTACCTCTGCTGCCTCATGTTCAACTGCTTCTAATAAAAAAAATATCTCAAGGACTTGTGGTCAGTAAACAACTCAAATCTCTTCCCTAATAGATAATGTCTCCAAATCTTCAATGTAAAGACAACCGCCGCTAGCTTCAAATCGTGAGTTGGATAACGAACTTCATGGGCCTAGATGCATATGCAATTAACCCGACTTTCTGCATCAACATTGCCACTAACCTGTACCCGACAAATCAATATATACGGTCATACCATCATTCCCTTTAGGTATCACTTACTCTGGTAAAGTTGTCAACTGATACTTCAACCTCTGGAATGCCTTCTCACACTTCTGCATCCAAACGAATTGCTCACTCTTTCGAGTCAGTCTTGTCATTGGCGCAGCTATACAAGAAGAGTCCTTAATGAATCTCTAGTAATAGCTAGCCAATCCCAATAAACTTCGCACCTCCATCACAGTTTCAGGTCTTTTCCACCCATTTACTGCGTCAACCTTTGAAGGATCCACTACTAACCCTTCCTTCGAAATCAGATGGCCTAGGAACTTTACTTCCCTTCTCCAAAAATGAAACCTAGAAAATTTCACCTTCAACTTATGCTGTCTCAATTCTCCAGCGCAAGCCTTATGTAAACTGCATGTTCCTCCTCATCCTTAGAGTACACTAGGATGTCATTTATGAAACTAACACATAATTATCCAACTCATTTTGGAGAATTCTATTCATCAAGTCTACAAAGAACACATGTGATTTGGTTAGTCCAAACGGCATTACTAACCACTCATATAAATTGTACCTTGTTTTGGACGTAGTTAAAGGAATGATTTCCTCCGCAACTCTCAAGTGATGGAACCCCATAGCCAAATCCAACTGTGCAAACACCTTAACTCCATTCAACGGATCAAAAAGGTCATCAATTATCGGTAAAGGATATCTATTCCTCACCTCCTCTTCTTCGGCTTTCGATAGTCTATACATAATCTTATGACCCATCCTACTTCCTCATAAATACTATTACTGCTCCCCAAGGTGAACCACTTGGCTTTATTAAACTCTTACCTTCTAGCTCTTTTAATAGCTTCTTCAACTCCTCCATCTCCTTTGGAGGCATCGTACTATGAGGTCGACCAAATGGTTCGGTCCCTAGTAGTAAGTCTATGCGAAACTCTACCACTTTTAGGGATGGCAACACCAAAACTGGTTCAAACACATCTCAGAAATCCTTCACTATACGTGCTACTCCAAGATCTTGTTCTACAGAAGCTAAAGCAAATAAAACTCATCCGCCCCCTGCCCCGCACTCCTCCAAAACCACATACACTCTATCTCTATGGTATAGATGACTCGAAGTAATTATGCTTTCGGCATAGTGCACTCTCGTGCTATACTTCTCCAACCACTCCATCCCTAAAATAACTATGAAACCTATGAGGTCAAACACGTAGAGATCAAAAGAAAACTTACACTTACCTGACTCGATATCTAGATCAGTGCATCTCAATTCGAGATTGGCATACCCTCCTATCGGATTTTCTACATGTATGGAAGTGACTAAATAAGTAACCCCTAACCCAATTCTATCAACCAAATCTTTAACTATAAATGAGTGTATAGCACCAATATCAAATAGTACTCTAATTGAAAAACTAAAAATTAAAGCCATACCTTCCAAGACTTTCCCCTTGCCTCTTTCCTCGACAAAAGGTCCTTCCCTTGGTCCCTCCAAAGCATAAACCTGTGCTTTAAGCTCTGGGCAGTCCTTCTTTAGATGTCCTATCTTGTCAAACTTGAAGCACTTCATTTTCCCAAAGTCCTTAGGCATAAGACACTTCGAAGCATAATTCCCCTTCCGACCGCAGTTAAAACAAGAAACTTCTATAATAGCAACTGTTCCACCCTTCCCCTTTGGCATTCCCTTCTTACTTTCATATATGGGGTAAACTTCTTCTTTTGTTGTTCTTTAGGTCACGCCTTCACCCTCCTCTGCTCCTAGTACATCCCATCATACCTTCTAGCCTTGTCAACAATAAACTCAAAAGGAGATGCTAGATGAGCCATCACCTTATGATCAAGACCTTGCTTCAAGCCCATGATAAACCTCTCATTCTTCTTCATTGGAGAGTTGATGATCTCCCTGTCATACTTAGCCAAAGAATTAAACTTCTGGATGTATCCCTCCACCGTAAGGTCACCCCTACTTTAGATCAATGAACTTCCATAACAGCACACTCTACCGAGACTCTGATATGAACTGAGCCTCAAACCTCTCCTTAAACTACTCTTATGTATATCTCCCTTTGGGGTCTCAGCAATTACTATCTCCCAATAATCCAGCGTGTCTTCCTTTAATTGTCTCAATGCCAACCTTTTCTTCTGTGCATCATTCAACCTTAAGTCTCCAAATATGCACCCACAACTTCTTAGCCAATTCAGTACTTCAACAGCAGGCTCCTTCCCCATAAAGGTCTTTCCTCCCAGATTTCTATAGTCTTTGTTCATCTTTGAGAAATCCTCTCTCACTGCTACATGCCTTAGCTGAACGGCCTCCAGTGCTTCCCTCATCATCTAAGCCATGAATTTCCTAAATAAGACATTCATACACATGCCTCCCTCATTTTCCAGCTATGCAACTTCTTCTCCTACTGCTCTGTGAATTCTTTCCTTATTCCCTTCAGTAATCTGCATATTTTCAGCCTCCCTTCTAACACTTACTCCCCTTACTGTTATTCTCCCACTCCTTAAATTCATCTTGCTTCTTCAGTTAAGCAAGTCTTCATTAGAAACGGGAAGAAAGAGAATGAAACAACAATAGAAGAACGTACACACACACATTCCTATATATCTACATAACAACATACAAGTACGTTATATATATAGTAGCGCATCCCCTCCCCATGGCGTTCATTTTATTCTAAGTATTGTTCTTATTTTCTAGCTCTATTTTACTTAAGTGTCCGCTAACCTATGCTCTAATACCACGCTGTAGCATCTTCCACTCCGAGACTCGAAGATGAACGCTGATGATATTGTAGTCATCAATAGAATTATCATCCAATGGCATGAGTTCACTATATTCAAAAACAGACTAAGTAAATGGAGTATATAATATTTCCATTACATAGAAAATTTCTTAATATTCATTACGAAAATTTGTTCTAAAATTAACCCCATAATCATGCCTATGTAGGGATCAAATTACAAATAGAAAAATAACATAATAAAAAGCCAGGTCAATATATGAAGATGCAGCCTGAACTCCTTAAACACAGTGGAAAACAACATCGTTATTTCGAACAAAACTACTTGCAATGTCTTCGATCTTCATACTACGACACCTATTATTAACCTGCCATCCCATAAATTCAGCTTAATCAATTGAGTAAACGTTAGTTTATAGGGAAAACAATAATAAAAACGAGGGTCAGATGCAAAGTCTGGTATGAATAATACTTTCCCCAAACAAACACATAGTGAGACCAGACTGCTCTGCATAGAATGGGTTTCTCCCTCACTATCCTAAAACATCATAAAAGGAAAAATCATGGTTTGGACGCAAGTAGTTTTTATTTACTATTGCGCCTTTATGCATTCTTAAGTGGTTCCCCTTCACTACTGCGTCCCTAGCACATACCCTCTTAGCTCCCACCTTTAGATTATTCTTTTATATATAATTTATTCCCATCTTCTATTGTGCCCTTGGCACAGTCCCTTACTTAGCTTTTATTTTTAAATTATTCTCTAAACTATTTAATACTACGCCCCAGCATTGTCCCTTTACATTCTCCATTTTAGTTTATTCTTTAACCTATACAGCTTCCCCGGCGCAGCCTCTTTAGATTCTCCTTTTTAGATTATTCTTTCATCCGTTCTACTTCGCTGGCATGGTTGAATGCATCTACTCAGCTTCCCAAGGTTTGCATTCGTGAATGCCTCTCCTCACCTTCCCAAGGTGTGCATCCACCTAAACATTTGTTTAATTTGGAACTACCGATGCATTCCTTGGAAGTTGAATGTCTCTCCTCACCTTCCCAATGTGTTCATTTGAGTGAGAATTCCCACCTGACGTCAATAGTCCTTCCAACCTTATTCCAAGCATAGGAACCCTTCCCCTTACTATCCCGATCTCTCCCGAGTCCTACTTATTTGTCATTTATAAGGTTTCATTCACTTCTTTTATTGGCGTAGTGCCACCCTACCCAAACTCTAAGCGATGTACACTTTTCTTATTAAGTGTTCTTTTCCAAATTGCGGTGCAGTATGACCTCTACATATTGCAGTTCTGTTCAGTACTTTTCTACTTTTCATTTTTGCAATGCGGTATGTCTTCCATAGATTACGACGCAACTCTACTTTCCCATGAAAGTCTTTAGGTCCCTTTTTCAAATCTCCACCTCTTCCTCGTATGCGCAATTCTCTTATAGACGTTAGGCCACCACCTAAACTCTAAACTAGACAAAATATGTCATATTAGACACGTCTCTACATGTGGCCTTATCTTATTCATCACTATTTAGCTTTCTGTTATTGATAGTGTTCTTTATATTCTTTTCAGCTTTTTATTTAGATCTTGTCCCCTAATTATCTAACACTTATTTTGCAATAAAAAATTCATATTACTTGCGTCCCCATAGTTCTTCCTCTTCTCCAGCACAGTACTTAACTCATAACAACTTATTTTCCTCTCAGGAAACTTTACTAAAATCTCAGAAAACCCATGAACACTTGTTTCAATATTCTCTATCCTTTACTTCAATTTAAGGGATTTTTCTTATTTATTTTCTTGGTTTTCTCTTTTAAAAATTCATAATAAATCATTTTGACCTAGGAAGTTCCTCAAATTAAAACTCATTTCTATTATCATAGTTAGGTCTTCATCTAAAACTTATATAGCATTTCGAAATTATTAAGTTGGAGAAATATATCTAAACATTTCATGTTCATCTATCTCTTCCTAAAACGTTGATTAAACTTGTAAGAATCATTAGAGTAGGAAAACACATCCGAACATCCCATGTTCATATACTTTTCCCTAAAAATATCCATTAAAATTTTATACTTGTTAATGAAAATCCATATGAAGCTCCATTATATATATAAAAACATACGAACTCATACTTAGGTCATATATTAGGGAATGATATTATAAGGTTAAGTGTTACTCACCTAGATCTTTGAGATATCATGCTTTAGTTTTCTAAATCCTCCCTTTAGCTTGTGTTTTGCTCTTTTCTGTATTTTCCCTCTTTATGCTGCTACCATTAGTGTTTCTCTCAAGCTTTTACTTTATTTTTAGTAGAATGAAAATAAATGAATGAAAAGAGTAACCCTTATTGTCCCACAACAATTTGGGCTTGGGCCTTCAAGCCCTTTGTCGTTAATTTATTATTCCTTTTTCCTTCTTATTTAACTCATTTTGGCCTCTTAATTAATTGATTAAATTAATCTGAAATTAAGGGTTGTTTCAATTTTCTTCCAATGGTTTTGGCTTAAAAAATAATGCATACGTTGAGACTTAAATCCAGCCTAGACAGAAAAGAATTTGATCAAGATTCATATTTCTGATTATGCGCAAATCACAATGCACTTAATACAAAACTCTACTAACTCTCATTTCTTATTCTGGGTTGGTGTTGCTCATTTTTATTATTAATTTGAATCAACATGTTTTTCAACTTTGTTTGAAATGTCAGATGAACATCATATTAATAAGAAGCCCATACCATGATGGATATTTTCAACATTGACCTGCTCTGTTTTACAGGAAGGAAAAAGCCGCATTAGTTATGCATTATGTACACTTGTATTACAGTCGGTGCGTTCATAAAATGGGAAGGTTTTTCAGTATCACATTACTTAATGTCAATGTAAGTAAAGCTATAGGTAAAAAGGTGAAAGAAGAAATGAAAAAAATGAAAAAGAAAATGGGGGCTACACACCCTTACCACAGTCAAAAGTCAATAAAAGGGGAAATGCCTTAATTTGAGACTAGCAAAATACTAAAATAAAATGTTTGCATCCATTGATTTTTGTGCCTTTAGAAACCAGATGCGATTTTGTGCTACACCACATCGGTATATGCTAAAATGGTTAATCACTAAATGAAATGTTCTTTATATCTATGTAGTTAAAGTCCCACTAAAGCCCCACAAAATCTCCTCTATAGCGCATAACGCTCTTTATCGGATACGCTATTTCAATTCAGTGCTATTAAATAGTAGATCTGTTTTAAACCCTGCTATTTTCTGCTACACCCGCTAAATCAAGGCTTTTTAGCACCTACTCTAGCAACATTAATATACAAGGATTGATTTGACTAGTACTAGTTCTCTTTTAAACCAAATCAACAAAGTTAGGGTAAAGACCTAATTTTAAGGCATAAGGCTCAATATAAGTTAGAAATCTATTGTAGTCACCAAATCTAGTCTACATAAATCATGATATTCTTCGATTTTTTTTATATAAGATTAAACAATATTTCCTTTCCCTACACAAATGATGTGTGAATGCGAATAAATTAACTTTAAATATTTGGTTTTATATCTAATGAAGCATTTTGCACCTCCACAATTTCGCATTATATCCCCGCTATAACCTTTTGCACCTTCACCTTTAACTACACGGTTCTATATCAAATTATGAAGTTCTTTAGTTTCTTGAAACTTGAATCCATTGTAGGATCACTCACATATGATGTTATATCATACAACTTAGAATTTAGAAATAATACATTCGGTATTTTAGTAAATCCAAATTATCACCTATGTTAAGTTTCTTTTTTATCATATATGTTATCCGGCATTTAGACCCGGCTATATCTGAACTGATTGGATAAGTTAGACTCAACTACCATCAAGACTAGTAAGCCCAAAGTGATTATTGTGGGGTCCAAAAATTAAGTACAGATGATAATACAAAGCCATGATCGAACGAAATTGAGAGATATGCAATGCAGAATGTTCAAAGTATGGAATATAGTTTAATCTAGAAAAGGGATCGGCTATAATCCCTCTCAACTAAAGGGATCGGTCTACTTTAGCCAAACAAGTGCAACTCAATGGAATACAATCGATATCTCGAGATCCAGAAGTTCAATTCATATGAAACTTTGGTAATAAGATATGGGGACCCTAGGGAGTCCAACCTAGGGATCGCACCCTAAAAGGAGCAAACAAGAGAGATCGACTCTCTTCCCTCTAGAGGGATCGGCTAGAATCAGGATATGCAACATGTTGCAACAAGGATTGATCAATAACTCAAGTTCTACTAACCCAATTAGTATGAAACTTGGAGGCTAGGCATAATACAACATGGAGAAGCTCCCATAAGGATTGTACCCCCAAACTCCTCCAAAATAGGGATCGGCCCCGATTCTTATTTCTTGGGATTTGGGCCATGCGATCCCTCATACACCCCTATGGTTTTGGAGATTCTTCTGCTAAAATTTTATGGAAATATTTCGTCGTCTTCCTCTATAAATACAGACTTAATTGTTTATTTTTGGGATCTTACGTTGCTTGTTGCTCTGTACTCTTTAGTAACTAAGGATTTTAATTTGATCCCTATTGTACTCAGTTTACAAAGTGATTAATAAAGCTATTTCTTCAAAATGAACGTAGGCAAACAACGCCGAACCACTATAAATTGCTGTGCCTCCATTATTTTCTTAATTCTTATTGCTTTATTGCCATATTCTCTCTATTTACATTTAATATTCTTCATTTATTTCTCTACAAAAACTCTATTGGGTGTTTGTGACCAATTTTGGTGCAAACATTTTGGTGCTTCACTGAGAAGGAGATTCTCAGCTCTATTTGGATCTCTTTGTTGCTACTGGATTGCATAAATCCTAGGAAGAGATCTAGAATAATCTTCAATTAGTTTATCAATTCTATTCAGATTTGCAAAAGTATAAGAAAAACTATCAACAATGGTTAGGAACACCAGATCCACCTCTCAAAACACAGAAGGAAACAAGAACGCTAGCATCCAACAAGGAGGCCAGAGCAATCTACCAGCAGATGTTAATGCTACCAATCCAGATGATGTCCAGAATCCAGTTGATTCCATCACAAGGGCTGATTTTTGGAATCTAATGAGAGAGCTCATTGATAGTCGTCGATAGTTGAACCAGTAGATTCAAACCAATATCGATCTAATGAATAAAATAAGGGAGCAATAGCACGGGAAAACTAGGAGAGAGCCAACCCCTTATTCTACATCGAAGAGTTCTAGTTCATCATATGATTATCATATACACAGACATTGTAGAACTGACGTATATCATGCAGAAGCATCTGGACATCAACAAGCAAACCTACTTGGGTTGCCAGGACTGATCAGGGCCGATCCCCCATCTAGAGGAGGAAGTTTGCCTTTTCCCATTGGAGCATAAGCTAGAGCCGCTGTGATTGATTTGGATGTTGGAGTTCGGGTGGATGCAGACCAGTTACCTTCCTGAATTGACGATGAAGTAAACACACATGATATGCATCGAGAGGATGTTGAGCCAAGAAGGTATGGAATGGCATGTAGACATCGATCGGACCATTCACATGAAGTGGAGCACGACTACCGCTTGGCTCTAACTATCCAAATGTCGGATTTAATGGCTATGATCAAGCAGCCAGTAAGGGAGAGACAAAGCTTGACCTGATGATTAGGGGATCTCGAGAAGCCATACCTTATTCTCCGACAATATCCTACATGTAGAGTATCCAAGGAGGTTCAACATGCCGTCGATGCCTGTTTATAAGGGAAAAATTGACCTTAGGGAGCAAATCATGATATATTAATGGCTGACGGATTCCGCATGAGCGGATGATGCCAATGCAGATGTTTTTCTATTACTCTCTCTGGTATAACAACTATGTGGTTTATGAGATTACTCCCACTGTCAATCTCTAGATTTGATGATTTGGTAACAAAATTTGTGGAGCAGTTCTATATGCATGCAACTTGCCCCAAAGATGTAATGTCCCAATCAAGTGTGATCCTGGCTTTGGGAGAATCGCTGAAAGACTATTTGGAGAGATTTCATACAGCTATCACAAAAGTCAGTAATTCGAGTGACTGCTCAATATTGATGGCGGTAATAAGAGGGATTGACCTAGAATTTGACTTTAGCGACTGGTTAGCTGGCAAACCACCCACCTGCAACATTGGAACGTTTCTATGCAAAAGCATCTCAGTATTTGAGGAAAGTGAAAGCTAGATGCTCTAGGAAGAAGAATGTTGTGAGACCAAGTGGAGAGGGAGTGCAGAGTAACATTGCAGTGAAATAATTCGGGGAGAGTTCCAGAAAAGTTCAAGTAAATGTCCAAAATAAACCGAATTAGCAAAAGAAAGGCGGTGATAGGAACTGTGAGCGAAAGAGGGATTCTGTAAGAGGAAAATCAAGGATTCCAATGTATGGTACCTATACACCACTGAATACATCCCTAGAGAATTTCCACTTGTTTACACGCAATACCATGCAGTATAGGAAGCTACCTCCGAAAGAATCGATGGAGAAGCAAAAGCAGACTGGAAAATATTGCCGGTTCCATGAATGCTATGGTCATAACACGAATGAATGTAGGCATCTCCAGGATGTTATCGAGAAACTGATTCGGGAAAGCAAACTACAACAGTTTTTTAAAGCCCTGCAGGATGGCGGACATGGGACGTCTGAACCTAACCAAGGAAAAGCGCTGCACAGAGCCGAGAAGCCTGCATGAACTGGTGGAAGATTAGTGACCAATACAATAGTCGGAAGACCGCATCCAGCTGATAACAGCTGGCATGAGATGGAGCGCTATGCTAGCGCAATCAAGCATATGAATTTTGAGTGTTGTTTAAGTACAGAAGACGGGGCTCTGGCAAAATAGCAATGTACAATGGCAGATGACATTGTATTCAAAAATTGAGATGTAGATAAGGTGGAGGCACCGACAATCGATCCGATGGTCATTTCGGCCATGATCGGCCTCGCATTAGTGAGGAGGATCTTGGTTCACTATGGAAGTTCCGTGAATATAATTTTCAAAAAGGCTTACGATTAGATAAAGATGGAAGCCAAGGACATGAAATCATCTAAAGCCTACATTCATGGCTTTAACGATGCTGTGACTGAAGCTGTCGGTTATGTCGAATTGCCCATGGATTTAGGAGAAGGTGAATGTAGGAAATGTAGATGTTGACAATTGTTATGTTGGATGTTGACTCTCCATATATTGCTTTTCTAGGCAGACCATCCCTAGCTGAATTTCGGACAGCTCTTGCCCCATGGTGTTTGACTTTGAAGTTCCCAACTAATAACAATGTTGGAGTTGTGCATGGTGATCAGGCGACCGGACATGCTTGCTATGTGGCTGAATTAAGGGGCGCTCAATGGAAGGAGAAAGGTAAGGTTGTGGACAAGTCTATCCGCATCCAAGCCACTGAAGATTGACAACCGGCACCTGGGCCTTGGCTCGGGCACCACACTCGGTTCTGTAAAGACATAGATCAGAGGGATGATGAGGAGGAGCCCAAAAGGACTAAGGTTACACCGGTTGAATTGATGATTGACATCACGGTCAACCACGATGACCCGTCACAGATGCTAAAGATCGGATCACAGCTCAGCCCCCCAATGAAGAAAGAACTTGCTAGTTTTCTCTAAGCGAATCTTGATGTGTTCGCTTGGAATCATTCTGATATGTGTGGGATCTCGCCTGCTATTGCAAGCCACACATTAAACATAGACCCGAGGCATGTCTCGGTGAAACAAAAAAGGCATGGCATAGATCCGAAAGATATGCTGCCCTTAAAGAGGAGGTGGATAGGCTCAAAAGCAACGGGTTTATTCATGGCACCATCTACCCTAAATGGGTATCTAATCCTGTACTTGTGAGAAAGGCGAATGAAAGTGGCATACATGTGTTAACTATTCGGATTTAAACAAAGCATGCCCGGAAGACAGTTTTCCCCTTCCAAGAATTGACCAACCGGTGGACTCTACCGTAGGACACGAGTTGTTATCATTCATGGATGCATACTCCGGATATAATCAAATATCGATGCACATTCCTGATCACCAACTTTATTACCGACGTTGGATTATATTGCTATACCAAAGCGTTTGATTAAATTATTACAATATTTTTCTTGATTTATAAAAATACCATTATCAATTTGTTTAATTTGAAGCCCAAGAAAATATGTTAATTCTCCCATATGAGACATTTCAAATTCATTTGTCATTATTTTAGAAAATTCTTGACATAATTTATCATTAGTTGATCCAAAAATAATATCATCTACATAAATTTGAACAATTAAAATATCATGTTTCTTTTTCTTAATAAAAAGAGTTTGATCAACCTTTCCAATTTCAAAACCAGAATTGATTAAATAAGTTTTTAAACGATCATACCAAGCACGAGGTGCTTGTTTCAAACCATATAAAGCCTTTTTAAGATTATAAACATGTTCTGGAAATTGTTCGTGTATAAACAAGGGAGGTTGTTCAACATAAACATTTTCTTTAATAAATCCATTTAAAAAAGCACTTTTAACATCCATTTGATATAATTTGAAATCATGAAAGCAAGCATAGGCTAATAGAATTCGTATTGCTTCTAATCTTACGACAGGAGCAAATGTTTCTTCATAGTCAATTCCTTCTTCTTGATTATATCCTTGAGCTACTAATCTAGCTTTATTTCTAGTGATATTACCATTTTCATCAGCTTTATTTTTAAAAACCCATTTAGTGCCAATAACTGTTTGATTATTTGGCCGTGGAACTAAATCCCAAACGTCATTTCTTTCGAATTGGTTTAGTTCTTCTTGCATCGCAATAATCCAATAATCATCAGTTGAGGCTTCCTTAATATTTTTAGGTTCTATATTAGAAAGAAACGCTATATGACCCATTTGATTTAGCTGATTTCTTGTTTTAACTCTTTCATCAATTTCTCCTATAATATTTTGAATTGGATGATCTTTTAAAATTCTTGGTGGAGATTTTAATTCAGTTTCAAATTGATTTAGAGAAGTGATATTGTCAGGTGTATTGTTGTCAAAAGTAGAATTTGAATTTGTTACAATGTCTTCATCATCATTTGTTTTAATTTTGAAATTTTCATCAAATGATACATGAAGTGTTTCTTCAATAGATTTAGTTCTTAAATTATAGATTCTATATGCTTTGCTTCGTTCGGAATATCCGATGAATATACATTCATTCGATTTCGGATCAAACTTACCTAATTGATCTTTTGTATTTAAAGCAAAACATTTAGAACCAAAAATTTTAAAGTAAGATATATTAGGTATTCTACCAATGAAGAGTTCATATGGAGTATGTTTAGTTAAAGGTCGAATAGATACACGATTTAGGACATAACAAGCAGTAGCAACGGCTTCTGCCCAAAATTGTTTTGGAAGAGTGGTTCCATTCAATAAAGTCCTAGCACATTCTTGAAGTGTTCTATTTTTACGTTCAACAACTCCATTTTGTTGAGGCGTTCTTGGAAATGAAAAGTTATGAAATATTCCCTTTTTATTACAAAACTTCTCAAACATTTCATTTTCAAATTCTCCTCCATGATCACTTCTAATATTTTTAATTTTTAGATTTTTAATATTTTGAATACGTTTAGCAAAAATTTTGAAATTTTCAAAAGTATCACTTTTGTTTTTCATAAATAAAGTCCAAGTATATCTAGAGAAGTCATCAACTATTACAAAGACATATCTATTGTGATTAATAGATTGAGTCTGAGTTGGACCAAATAAGTCTAGATGCAACAATTCAAGAGGTTGCAAAGTTGAGATGATCTTCTTAGATTTAAAAGTAGTTTTAGTTAGCTTTCCTAGTTGACAAGCATCACAAATTCTATTTACCTTAAAATTCATTTTAGGTAATCCTTTTACCAAATTATTTTTGGATAATTTATTGATAGCTTTGAAATTTATATGACAAAATCTTTTATGCCATAGCCAAGGATCATATTCTTTGACTAATAAGCACATATTTGTATTATGATTTATTTTCATATTTAAAATATAAATATTATGATCTCTTACTCCTTCGAAAATGATATTTTTGTTATGATAAAAAATATTGCATTTATTTTCAGAAAATACTATGTTAAAGCCTTTATCACAGAATTGACTAATACTGAGTAAGTTATGTTTTAAATTTTTAACTAATAAGACATTTGTAATAAGAGGTAATTTAGATGTACCGTCATTGCTCACATCGCCTTTGCCGATGATGTAACCTTTTGAATTATCTCCAAAAGTGACAGATCCTCCATCTGAGTAGATAACGTTAGTTAACATATTTTTGTCGCCTGTCATATGTTTTGAGCAACCACTATCTAGAATCCATTTTCCTCTTTTCTTAATCGGTACCTGCAAAAAATATTGAAATTCTATTGGTACCCACTTCCTCTATAGGGTCCTAAGGGTTAAATCTTAGGAAGCCAAACCCAGTTGGGTTTAGAGTTCCCTTTAAAAATAAAATTCTCATTCTTATGTACAGACATAATAAAAGATTTAATGTAGTTTTTCCTAATCAAATTATTATTAGTTTTTGGAACCCAAATCATAATTGATTTTGGATGAATAATTTTTGAAGAGGATTTTTGAACAGATGTAGATTCTTTTTTCTTAAAATTAGTATATAAAGACCCATTATTTTTAGAATGGTTTTGTATTGGTTTTTTATATCCTAATCCCTTTTTATTTGAACAAGTTTGAGAATTCTTAATTATTTTAGAGAGACTTTCTCTTCCACTGTTAAATTTAGAAACATTTTTAGAAATATTTTCCAGTTTTGTTTTAAGATTTGATACTTCTATATCAAGAGTTTTAATATTAGAGTTTAAATCATAATTTTCTTTTGCTAATTTAACATTCTCATATTTCTGTTTTTCTATTTCACTGCTTAAATCAGTCAATTGAGATGTTATATTAACATAAGATTCTTGAGATTTTACTAACTCTTCCTCTAATATTTTCTTTTCATCTTTTAACATGTCAGTTTCTATTTCAGTTCTATTTAATTTTCCTAAAGCATCTTTATATTTACTCTTTAGAATTCTAAGTTTATCTAACAATTCAGAGTTTATTTCTATTAAATCGTCAAAAGTTAGATCACTTACTTCATCATTTGTTGCCATAAAACAAACGTTGGCTTGTTCTGAATCACTGTCATTTTCACTGTCTGATGAAGAAGATTCTGTATCATCCCATGTAACTGAGAAGGCTTGTTTCTTTTTATATTTGTCCTTTTTGAGATTATTTTCTTTCTTCCGATCAGGACAATCTTTCTTTATGTGGCCCTTCTTGTGACATTCGTAGCATTCAAGAGATGAACTTGATGGCTTATTAAAACCCTTGTTATTTCCAAATTTATTACCCTTTTTGAATTTTAAAAACTTTTTGAAATTCTTAGCTATAAATGCCATATCATCTTCTGATTCAGAGTCTTCTTTTTCTGCTTGAAAAGCGATAGTTTTCTTGTCCTGTGCTTGTGCTCGTCTTGCCTGCAAATTTACTTCATAGGACATTAGATTTCCTATTAACTCTTATGTTTTTATGGTTGAAATATTATTAGCTTCCTCGATAGCTAAGACTTTTCGTTCCCATTCATCAGTTAAAGAGTTAAGGATTTTTGATACAACATCAGATTCAGTAAAAGTGACTTCTAAAGCTAAAAGAGAGTGATAAATATCCTGGAATCTAGAATACATTTCACTAATACTTTCTTGTTTCATCCTAAAATTTTGAAATTGGTTTTTAAGCATAGAGATCTTGCTTTGTTTTACTTTATTTGTTCCTTCGTGTGTAACCTTAAGAGTATTCCAAATTTCATAACCAGTTTTACAAATACTAACTCGATTAAATTCATTTTTGTCTAATGCGCAAAATAACATGTTCATTGCTTTTACGTTTGCAGTAGCATCTAGTTTTTGTGTATTAGACCAAGCAGCATATCCTGTAGTAGGAATATGATATTCAGTTTGAATGATATTCCAAGTTTCAAATCCACTTGCTTGCATAAAAATTCTCATTCTAGTTGACCAATAACTATAATTTAATCCGTTAAACAATGGTGGTCGTGTAGTGGCTTGTCCCTCAGTAAAACTGTTGCTAGTGTTATTGTCCATATTTTAAAAAAAAATATCAGACAACTGTGTTATGGTTATGTGATGACCTTGCTCCGATACCAAATGAAAGTCTATATGGATCGATAATATAGTTAAACTACGACTAGCAAGTGCGGAATTATAAATAATAGTAAATGGCAGTAATAAAAATGACACCAGGGATTTTTATACTGGTTCGAACTTCTCGTTCTACGTCCAGTCCCAGACTGCTTCTGGAATTTCTCGAATAACCCTCACTTAACCCGGAGGAACAGGTATTACACCGCCTGAGCAACCGAACAGGACTTTTCCGCCTAAGCAACCGAATAGGACTTTTCTGCCTAAGCAACCGAATAGGACTTCAAATACAATTTGGTAAATTGTTTCTTGACTTGTGTGTTCTTTGAATAACACGAATATAGTCAATGTAGTACACCCTTCCTATAATCTTCTTGATATGATGATTTGAATGTGCAAAAGATAGGAAGTAGAGAATTGAAAATCACTTGATATTATAACAATATAAGATCAGAAAAGATAGAAAGAATTAGTTTTTGAAATAGTGGATTTTCATCTCTATTTATAGTATTGAATAGTTTTAATTCAATAGTTGCAACTCTTTGAAGAAGTGCAACTCTTGGTGAAGAGAACAACTCTTCAGATTTTGATATTTTATGAAGAGATGCTTCAGTTCGTTAAGTTCAGATGTCTGAGATAAAAGTGACAGATGTCTGAATAATTTTGAATTTCAAAAAATCAAAGGAAATAATAAACAGTTAATTTAGACGTCTGTCTTTTAATTCAGACGTCTGTCTAGGATGACAGACGTCTGTTATTAAGTGACAGACGTCTATTTCATATAGAAATAGAGGCATTAACAACATAGTGCTTAGACGTCTGTTATCTTTAATTTAGACGTCTGATATTGATGTCAGACGTCTGAATTAATATACAGACGTCTATTTCTGTACTGTTCTGTTCCTTTGTCCATTTTAGTATTTTTGAACTTGAGAAAATATATAATTTTAAAAATACCTTTTTATATTTATTTTAAAGCATGATTTACAAAAGTATATTTGTGTGTGTGTGTGTTTCATCACCATATCAGAGATTGTACAAATATATCTAAATAGATTTTATAAAGAACTTTAATCTTGTTGATGATAATAACTTCTTTTGACGATTCCTGCAAGAATATTTGACATAATAATATATAGATTGAAATATATAGTTGTCGCATTAAAATCGAAGAAGTCAGGTTTCAACAGTAATGCCATTTGGATTGAAGAATGCTGGAGCAACTTACCAGTGCCTGGTCAACCGAATGTTTAAAGATCAAATTGGAAAGACGATTAAGGTATACGTGGATGACATGCTTGTAAAGTCACGACAATCAAGCGACCACATTAGAGACTTAGCAGAAATGTTCAATATCTTTCGATTAAAAAATGTAGATCAATCCTCTGAAATGTTCTTTTGGCATTGCATCAGGAATGTTCTTGGGTTTCATCATCAATGCTCGCGGAATCGAAGCTAATCCCGAGAAGATTCGAGCAATTCACAACATCCAGGCGCCAAAGACCATCAAACAAGTACATAGCCTAAATGGGAAGGTTGCAGCCCTAAGTCCATTTATTTCCAAAGCCACCGATAATTCATTCCTTTCTTCGACTTGATTATAAGAGGGAAAAGGAACTTTGAATGGACACAGGATTGTGAAGACACATTCCAAGCTTTGGTGAACCACTTAGAGAGACCTCCCATCATGTCAAAGCTGGTGGATCACAAAGACTTGGATACTTGACCGTGTCGGTACACACTATAAGTGGTGCACTGCTTTCCGAGGAGAATCGAATACAGAGACTGGTCTATTATGTTAGCAAGTGATTAACAGAAGCTGAAAGGAACTATTTGAAGATAGAGAAATTGGCATACTACCTGTTGATTGCTTCACGAAAGCTCTGCCCTATTTTCAGGCTCATCCCATCAACGTTTACACCGATCAACCATTACGATAGGTCCTACTGCGACCTGAGATGTATGGAAGGTTACTCAAGTGGAACATCGAACTGAGCCAATTTGACATCACTTAGCTCCCTCAAAGAGCCATCCAAGGACAGGCACTAGCGGACTTTATAACAGAATTCATTGCATAGGATGATCTCCCAGAGAGCGATGGAACACCTACCATTTGGTGGAAAATGTATACGGATGGAGAATCCAATGATCATTGTTCTGGAGCCAAAATCGTGCTAGTAACTCCAGAAGATCGATCAATTTTCTATGCTTTGAATCTTGACTTTTCTGCAACGAACAACGAAGGTGAGTATGAAGCTCGGATTGTTGGACTCAAACTTACCAGAGTACTGGGGATAAAATCACTTGAAATCTTTTGTGATTCCCAGTTGGTGGTATACCAAGTCCGGGGAGATTACTAGGCTAAAGGACAACAACTAGCTCTGTACCTTATCCGAGTTCAAAAGCTATTGACCGACTTTGAGTGTTATGACACCACACACATTCCCCTGGATCAAAACAAAGAGGTCGACTCATTGGTAAAGTTTTCTAGCACCGGGAATGCACAACAAATAGTCTTTGTCCCAGTCGAAGTACTAGATGCTCTGAGCATAAACTAGATGGAAATCGATCGGGTACTAGAGATGGAGCCCAATCGGAGTCATGGATGACTCCGATTAAAAATTGTTTGCTACAGCGAGTCCTTCTCGAATGGAGGAATAGGAGACAACAAATCCTCCACAAAGCTTCGTGATATATCATTCGGGAAGGAGTTATGTATAAAAAAGGTTTTTCTATTCCCCTACTTCGGTGTATCACTCGTGATGAAATAAAACGAGTCCTAAAGGAAGTTCATGGAGGGGAATGTGTTGATCACAGTGGGGGCTAAACTCTAGCAAAGAAAATACTCCATTAAGGGTATTATTAGCTAATTGTCAACCGAGATGCTGCTAATTACACTAAGAAATACGAAAGTGCGAGATGTATACAAAAGTTTCGAGAGCTCCACCGATGGAAATTACACAAACGGTCAGTCCATGGCTGTTTTCTACATGGGGCATTGTATTATCGGTTCCTTACCGATCTCAATAGATGGTGCAAAATACGCCATCATGACAGTTGATTACTTCACCAAATGGGCCGAAGCATAACCTTTAGCCATGATCACGACAAAGAAAGTAATCAATTTCATTGTCCAAAACATCATCTGCCATTTTGGCCTTCCACGGACCATTGCAACTGATAATGGAACTCAATTCGACAGCGCTGAATTCAAAGACTTCTGCTGTTGGCATCATATTGAAAGGAGATTTGTGGCAGTTGCTCACCCTCAAGCAAATGGACAAGATTAAGCTGTGAACAAAATCATAAAGTCTATTCTGAAGAAATGTTTGGAAAAGGCTAGAGGAAAGTTGGTAGATGAACTCCCACTAGCATTATTGGCTTACAGAACCACCCACAAGTCCGTGACTAGCCATACTCCATTCGCCCTTGCTTAGGGCTCCGAAGCCATCATTCCTGTTGAACTCAAAGTCCCTTATCATCGAGTGGTCTACTACAACCCCAGAATGAATAGAGATCTCATTTTAGAATCTCCAGACTTTGTAGATCAGAAGCACGAAGAAGCTGATTTTAGGGCAGCTGCACATCGACACCGAGTCGTGATACTAAAACACTAAAGTCCAACCTAGAACCTTAGAAATCGACGATCTTGTCTTGAAACGGGGTTTTCCTGTCCCGTCACACATGAATCCTATTTGGAAGACTATATGTCATTGAATAGAGGCTTAGAGAAGTAACTTTCAAGCTAGTGACCATTGATGGCGTCACACTCCTAAGGGCGTGGATAGCAAGTGTTTACGATGCTATTTCACTTAGTTTATTCTTTTTCATTCAGTTGTATTCAATTTTCAAATTTTCTTTAGCATTTGATTTTCTAGATATGTAATAAGACAAATTATGTCATTTCTTTCCATGTGGCAAATAAAGTTTGAAATTTCCTTTATATATGTGATTGTTGTAGCATTACATATTAGTTATGATACCTGACTAACTAATATTGACATGTCCGATCAGGCTCCTAGAGTTTGGAGCTAGCCGATTACATAAGTTCACGATTGAACTAAACAAAATGAACATGGTTCGACCATTCATTCGATGATTCTCGCTCACAATCCGATGGACGGAGTACCTAATGAGAAATGAATGTGACTTGACCATCTAATAACCAAATTAATCCCATCGAGCGATGGGACAGACATGAATCAAAAGCAACTGTGACACGACCGATCACTCGCTAAGTTAAACTCCGGACTTGGAGGCAAATCAACCAACTAAGGAAAGTACGGTTCGACTATTTTTCGAAATAACTCTAAGTCCCTAGAGTATGGACTGGAGTATAAACACAAATTGGGTGCGATCCGATCACCAACTAACTCTTATCCCTAGACTGTGGATATGAGTATAAACAAATAGATGAGTGCGGTTTGACCACTTACTATTCCATAAATCCAACCTGAAACCGAGAGGAGGAGTATAAACTCCCTAAGGACAAAGTTCGGCCATCTGTTACCTAACTCTATTAACCCGAGACTCGGGGCAGGAGTATAATCACTTAAACCACTGAATTTGATGGCATAACAACGGGGCTCAACTTAGTGTTTGGTACAACTTGAGGCCATGACCACATAGAGGCCTTGAGTAAAAATTAACGGACGATTATCCAAATTAATGAGCAACGAATTACAAGTACATTGAATGGAAAACTAATAGCTTGACTACATAAGCAAGCTCACTTAAGAGTTCAATAGAAATAAAGAACTTTTATTTATGCATTAAACATGGAAATCGTAGTACATGTTTATCAAAAAGCGGGGGTTGTACCCGCACATACATGGCCAAAAAAAACTACACAAACTATATACAAACTATGCCGAAGTGACGACTACTTCTTTTGCCTCTTCTCCCTTTTGGATTTCTTGGGAGTGGACCCACCCGAGCCTCCGTTTGTCCCTTTCTTCGACCCTTTACCACCCTTGGAAGGAGAGCTTTCAGAGGTTGGAGGGAGTTCTTCAGGAATCGACCCATCGGGTGGAATGACTTGCAGTGGGATGAGATTTGGATTATCGACGTCCACATCAATGGGTTCAGCTTTAGCTTTTTTCTTCAATGACTCCTTTCTCTCTTAATGCACTCCTTCAAGTGAAGCTCATCAGTGTGTTCGGAGCCACCCATGATCACAACATCATTGGATTCATCTGGTAGCGGCCGATCATTGGCCTTTTCGTCAGCAAGAGCTCCAATAACTTAAGCATCGGGCCCTGGAATATCGATAGTCGTTGGAATTTCAATAAATGTCAGTTGTTGCTACACAGTAGCACCGCTTCCTAGAGTTTGACTGGGAGTGGAAATACCTGCAGATTCATGGAAATAAGAAAATAAGACCATAACTATTGGACATGAGGAGCGAAACCTCTCGAATAATGGAGAGTAGAATGGGATACCTTTGCCCGATTGATTTTTAGTTTTTGTCGAAGTGCTCCCTTCTTGAATGGGGGTCAGCACCTTTGATTTATAATCAGGTCTATTCAGATCATAGCTCGAATCTTGTCTTAGGCTAAGTAAGACTAATGCTCCAACTGGTGGAAGTGAAGGAGGACCTTTGGGATCGGACTCCGAAGCTTCAACAATATTTTTCCCTTTGCCGGAGGGTGCCAAAATATTAAAATATCGAAGCTTTGCAGTGGCAAGAGCTAAATTTCATTCCCATGAAGGATCTCCCGTACTAATTGCTCCTCATCCAAATCAGCTTCGCCAAGGGCTTTCTTCTTCATTTCAATGATATATTCCTAAGCCTCGGCAAGTGATTCGAGGTAGCGCTCTCCAAGAAAACTCAAGTTGTGAATTAGGACCTTAGCATTGTATTCAACGATCAAAGGATCAAACATGTCCTTAATCTCATTCTGGCTAGCCTTTTTAGCATCTTCCAACTAAGCCTCAACTTGCTATCTAACTTAATTCCGTCCAGCTTCCCTTACCTCTTCCATCAGGGCTTTGATTTGAGCGAGCTGCTCGTCAAGTTTTATTTTTAGCTCCCGAGTCTCAACGGCCTCTTCACAATACCTTTGAGACTCCTCCTGAGCCTCACGTTTTTCTTCCTTCTCTTTCTTAAGAAGTTATTTGAGTTCCTCAACGCGACATGCTAGAGTGTTTTTCTCTTTTTGCAGTGTGTCCTTCTCCAAAGCAAACACAACGCCGCGATTAAGGGTGGCGTCTAGCTCCTTTTTGTGAGCCATTTCTAGATAACTAACTGCTTCGGATGTTTCTTTAGCACTCTTCTCTGCCGCATCTAGCTTCATTGTCAACTCCGTGATCACATCATCTTGGTGTTTGATTATGTTTTTATCATGGATCGCCTTCAGCTTAAGGCAATCGATTTCATGTTGCCTTTCAGTAGACATCTCAGAGATTTTCTCAATTAAGTGCTGGAATGCTTCATGCTACACAAAAACAACGTTGACGCATGCAAGTGAACTCGCTTTAGCACTCCTTGGAATTGTATGGATAAAAGGAAGAAACTTTAGCCCATCAAAGTAGATTTTTGGAAAATTGATTTTAAGTTCGGCCAATCTTTCTACCGTGGAGGCCTCAGGAGCTACAGTAGCCAAAGATGGATCAGAAGTAACAATAGGACGTTTGCTTGACCAGCGATCATGAGGCTGTCGAGAACCAGATGAACCTGAATAATGCTCGGGTGGCACAATAGTTTGGGGAACATGAGAAGAGGTCTGATTGCCGCTATGTATAGGAAGATTGGCTTAAACTTCTTGATGAGATGATTGAGATTTGGACTTGTACTTAGAGGATAAGGACTCCCTTGAACGATGACTTCTTTCCCGGCCATCATCCCTTTCTCGACGTCTGCCCGAGTCTGGACCACGACTGGATCTATACTATGTTGAGGAGCCCCTCAATCGATCAAAGGCACGGGAGTAAGACATAGCACCTACAAACCAAATAAGAGCATATAAGTAACCATCAAATAAAAGATAGAAAAATATCTTCTAGTGAAGTGTGCGTGATTATGAGTGTCCTAGTGTCCCCCTAACGGACCAGTTATTGTAGCCCTGCTCATTGGATTGATTTCCCCTTTGCTAGTGGGAGGAATGTCGTCACTAGTCCTGGTGGGAGAATTATGCCCCCCAACACTAATGTTGGGGAATTCAAAGGTCATGATATCGTAAGGAATCGGGAGACTTGAGAATCCTTCCATCCAACTTTCTAAAGGCTGAGAGGAAGACTCTTCTTCGGCAGGGGTGATGATGAATTCGGACTTCCTAGCAGTTTTATCCTATGGAATCTGTAAGCTAGCTACTTTCCTTTTCACGTCGGCACATGAGATTGCGTGCCATGCAATGATTCAACCATAAGCACGTTGCTTGGTCCTACATCATCATTGCTAAGCTTGTTGGTTTCATCACCTCTAATTTCAACTACTTTGGCATTGTCCCGAGCCTCCTCGATTGGCGCATGATAGGGCTATCAGTGCCACCTTCTTGTTCTGCAGCATTCCTTGGTGGTGCAACGCTTCATGGAAGATTGATGCTACGACCTTCTTCCAACAGCCCAAAGAGAGATAACCACTCATCGATTACAAGGGATCTGCTGTCCATGTCCTCAACTGGGGTGGCATGGATTGCGGACACCACCTTTGAATAATTATCACCTTCAGGTCGTGGATGAACACCTATAGATTTTCAAAGTATTTATTAGTTCAGCATACAACTCAGGCTAAAGAATTTGAGAATAAAGTAAAGGCAACACTTACGTCCTTCCAACCATCGCCTCGTGAAACCAAGCGAATAACGAACTTAGAACCATTCATGTTTAAAGACACCAAGCTTGTTCCAAGTACCATTCAGAACTTTAAAGTTGGGCGAAGGCTCGAGGAATGTATAAGAAAGGCTTCCCGTCTATCACTTGAAATTGTAGATAAACTCAATGTCTTCAAGAGATGGCGAGCAGAACATAACACCTATAAATAGTAAGAAAGTGCCATGAAGAAAGGCATAGTTGTTCAGATGCAGCTGAGCAGAAGCTATTTGCAAAAAAATAGCATCTCTTGGATAAAAGAATTAAAAGGCGGAACACATCCGGCCAGGCACATAAATTTATTACATGCCGTATACTCCTCCGAGGGCAAGTGAGCCCTATCATTCACTGAAGGGACTAGAACATCTCCAAACGGGATCCTTAGTACAGCCTACGGAGAGCAGCCTCACCAATTCTAGAGGCCTGGCAATCCATCGGGTTATCCAGAAATACAGCACCCTTTATGGTGTCAGCGAGAGGATTTATCTCTTCCACTAAAAGGATGGGAACATCATAGAAAAGGTTAAACAACGGACCAAAAATCTCCGGTTGCTCAGTTTGATGTTCAGGAGAAAGTCTACCGGATACAATTGCAGAACTCGACTTGGCACCTGGATTGCTTGCTATGAAGGTTGTCCAGAAGACATTGCGGCTAAACGTCCTGAACATTTGGAGCCCATATCAACTAAACTCAGTAGATAATCAAGATTAGAAAAATTAACCTATCCCCATGTGCTAGGTGTAAACTAGTATGGTGCAGTGTTGTGCAGCACAGAGATAAGCCATTCAAAATTAAAAGCAAAAGCAAGTGACAAGACTTTGGATTCCGACTAGAGTGACTGTCATCGTTGGTAGTCTCGACTGGCGTTTAGATTGATCGGTTGTGTAAGCTTTGTGATCGACCATCAACATATTGAAGTGTGAAGTTCATTATTGAAGTTCATATGTTAAGTTTTAATTCATATGATAAGTCCTAGAAGTTTAGTTATTCAATTTCGAGTTTGATATTATATATGCAAATCCCGTTGTCCGTTATAGTCATATGTTCAAGTTCATTAAAACGGTATTGTAACTAATTGTTCATGCAAGTCTGCATGGAGTGGTTTATTTAAGGGTTCAAGCTTGGTTCAAGGGCCTGAAATCAGCCAAGTCCCCATAGCTGATCCCTCTCCTAAAGCAAATAACTGATCCCTCATAACCAACATGACCGATCCCTATTTGTAGCCGATCCCTATGTCGAAACCAACTCGACCGATCCCTTTAAGCTACACCAACACCGATCCCTTCTTTCTCGTATTCACACTGATCCCTTCTTACTCCTCAAACCTCCATTCCATTTATGAAAATAACCAATCCCTTTCACGACTACTGCACCGATCAATTTACTTGGCCATTTTTACACTTCCCTCAAATTTTTACTCCGGTCCCTCAGGCAACATGTGAGACCGACCCCTCTACTCCATACTCCATCGTGACCGATCCCTCTACTTCCTTCATGTTTCACTCTTCTCCTTTCCCCTCCTCTACTACTTCACCGAACCCTATGTCACAACTATTTGCCACTATGCATCTCGTATCCTCCCAATTCAACCCATGATCAAAACAAGGAGCTCGACTGAACCCATCAACTCATCACAAATCAAAGTTAAATGCATGAAATCCTACCTAAATGTATAAAATGCGAGTTATTCGAAGGGAGATGTTGAATTTTTGTTCAAATCAAAGGCGAAGTGGTGGTTCAGAGCAAGAGAGGATGGCAGGTCTAAGGATGGAGGCGGAAATTGGTTTGAAGGGAGGGGTTTGGAGTTCAAATTGGTGGGAAAGGGTTCAGAGGTGAGCTCGAAGGAAATGGAAAAGAAAACGAAATGAAGCAGAGTGAAGGATGGAGAGGGAAATATTAGTTTATATACGAGGCTAGAGGGATTGGCTCTCTTAAGCTTCTTCTTGAAACTGAAATTTTAAGTCCCCATCAATTGAAAGGGATCGGTACGATCCCTACCCAAGAAGGATCCATCCAATCCCTATATATATATATAAATTGGGGAGGAAGAAAAGAGGGAAAAGGGATCGATCATAAAAATTATGATCCCTATTATAACAAAAAAAAGAAGATGGAAAAGAAAGGAATCGGCTAGAAGGATTCTGATCCCTATAAACATAAATAAAAAGAGAGGAAAGGGATCGAGTATGACCCTATGTGCATGCAAACATGTGTATAAAGAATATGTAAAGTAAATAGATACATAAATGCAATGAAATTACATCTTGCTCAACAAAAATTGGTGACGACTCGCGTGCATGCAAACACATCCGGGAACCAACAACAAGAATGTGTACCCAATCATGCATGTGTATATTCTAAAAATTAAAATTTTGAAATCGATGGAAATTGAATTCTCACCTGAAGCATTCAAGGTCGAGGCTAAATCAAATAGCCATAGTTTACTAGCCTTGTAGAATGGGACATAGATAGTAACTGATGGATTATAATCCTGAATTTATACTATTGCGACCAAGCGTCATGACGATCAAATAGAGATATGACACTTTGGGAAAATAATTCAACAGAAGGATAGCGACAATTCAGAAAATTGGATGGATTTCTTTCCGGTGATTCTAACTTGCTTCGATTAAAAGCACATCATGTTCAACACAAGACATACTTTGGGGGCAAGTTTTATCTGGCATTTACACCCGGCTATATCCGAACTGATTTGACAAATTAGACTCGACTGTCATCAAGGCCAATAAGCCTAGAGCGATGGTTGTGGTGTCTAAAAATCAAGTACATAAGATAATATGAAGCCATGATCGAACGAAATTGAGAGATATGCAACACAGAATGTTCAAAGTATGGAATATAATTTAATCTAGAAAAAGGATCGGCTATAATCTCTCTCAACTAAAGGGACCAGTCTACTTCAACCAAACATGTGAAACTTAATGGAAAATTATCGATATCTCGAGATCCAAAAGTTCAATGCATATGAAACTTTGGGAACAAGCTGTGGGAACCCCAGGGTGCCCACCCTACGGATCGCACCCCAAACTCCTCCAAAATAGGGACCGACTTTGATCCCTATTTCTTGGGATTTGGGCCATGCGATCCCTCCTGTAGGCCCCTATGGTTTTGGAGATCCTTCTACCGATTTTTCAGGGAGATATTTCGCCGTCTTCCTCTATAAATAACAACTTGATTGTTCATTTTCGAGATCTTTACGCTGCTTGTTTCTTTGTACTCTTTTGTAACTAAGGATTTTAATTCAAACCCTATTGTACTCAGTTTACAAAGTGATTGATAAAGCTATTTCTTTAGAGTGGACGTAGGCAAACAACACCGAACCACTATAAATTTCTATGTCTCTGTTATTTGCTTAATTCTTATTGCTTTATTGCCATATTCTCTCTATTTACATTTAATATTCTTCATTTATTTCTCTACAAAAACTCTATTGGGTGTTTTTGACCAATTTTGGCGCAAACAATATATAACACGAAGCTCAAAATAAAGCATACAACAGTCCATCTTAAGAGAAAACTCAGTGACCTCGAACTAAACATGTATACTTTTACTAAGAATTGGTTACTAAATTTTTTCATATGAATTGCAAAAACTTTTACCTATTGGATGAACCTAAAATGAAATAGAGTATAATTTTTTTAGTTTGGCCTTCCTACCACAAATAATACTTTGCACTAAATTATCAAACACGCAAGCAACACCTGTTAAATTTACAGCTGTCATGTAGAGCTCTAAAAAAATAGGTGTTTGTGTTACCTTCCAAAAAAATTCAATATACTCAGGTCTCATCTAACAAAAGTGCTTGTCATTAGGCGACTTCAAACCGTCCTGTCCATTCATATAATTTTTTTGCATAAATTTAAACTTGTGGCAAAACTAATATTTGATTAGAATGTAGTATCAAACAAACCTGAAGTAATAATAGTTACGTTTATATGATTTCATGGATGGCACTCTTGGAAAAATGAAAAGTTCTCTTGGAATAATTTTTGTTCCTATGTGATGATAAGGAAATGTCATTTAGGAAAATCTAAGGCTATCCATGTTTAATGACACAGATTATTCATATTGGCAAATTAGAATGAAGATTATTCCAAATACTGTTGAGGCATGGGACATAATTGAAACTGGTTATGGTCTACCTACAACAAAAGTAGACAATCAATAAGTGCTTAAGCCTAAAGGTAAGTGGGATCAAATGAACTTAGTCTTTATCGTTCAAATGCTAAAGCTACGTAATCTATTATTTGTGCCTTAGATAAAATAATATAATCGTGTTTTAGATAAAATAATATAATCGTGTTTCTCATTGTGTGACTGCACAGGAAATTTGACAAACGCTTAAGGTGACTTAAGAAGGTACATCATAGGTTAAGGAATCTCATTAATTCATACACAGCAATGAATACGAGAATTTTGTAATGACAAAAGACAAAAACATAAAGTAGATGTATGGACAATTTTCAAATCTTGGTTTCACATCCAAAACGCTAGGAAAAGCTTACATAGAATTGAAGATGGTCAAAAAAATCTGAGAATCCTCCTAAGAAGTTTTAAAGTAAAAGTGACAACAATACTGGAATCCAAAGACTTGAAACAGCTTAATGTGGAGGAATTAGTAGGAAATCTCATCATCTATGAAATGGAGCTGAAAGTCAGGGAAGAACAAGAAAGTGGAGATTTGAAAAGGAATCAATTGTTTTAAAGAGTATGATCGCCGGTGAGGAAGAAAATGAAGTTGCGGTAAGATAGCACTATTAATCAAGCGATTCAAAATATGGACTACAACGCATGTAAATCCAACAATAAACCAACAAATAAAAACTAGCAAATCCATAGTACAGGATGCTTCTGAGGTAGAAATCATATGTCATAGATGTAAGAAGCTAGGTCACATCAAACGAAACTGTCCATTGAATTGACTTGACAAAGGAAAGAAAAAGAAGAGAAGGAGTTTCATAGCTACCTGGGATGAGAGTGAAGAAGAAGAGGAGGAGAAAACTAATAGTGAGAAAGAAGAGGAAAATTTATGTTTGATGGTAAAATTATTTGGCAGCGATGATGAACCTAATAAGGTAGCACACTTATCCCATACCGAGTTACTTTTGGTATATCATGAGTTAAAAGGAAACATTGATAGACTTAAACAAAGATATAATAAACTAGAATCTGAGAAAAACAGTCTAGTTGGTTTAAATTCAAAATTTTAACTTAGAACGTGAGAAGTGTCAGTCTCTAGAGGAAGAAATAAATAGGTCTAAGACTAAAAATGAAATCCTCAAATATAAAAGTTTGACTCTAAAAAACAAAAATGACACAAAAAGATAAATTTCCATTAAAAGTTGCACCTCACATTTGAATGAAAACGTTGCTCTTAGATCTAAGGTTCAACAACTTGAAGCGATAATAAGAAAATTTTCTAAAGGGGAAAAGTCACTGAATATGTTGTTGGGTAATCAAACTATCACCAAAAACAGAAAAGGACTTGGATATGATATGGTTGAACAAATTAAGAGAAAGAATTGTGATAATATCAAATTTTACAAAGAATTTCCAAAGTGTTTAATTTGTGGAAAAATTGGGCATAAATAAAATAAATGTTGGAATAGAAATAGACACAAAACCATTAAACAAATATGGGTCCTAAAAGGTACAATGTAAATTTTCTTAAATTTAAACAAGTTTGGGTTCCTAATGGTACAATTGTTAATACTAATGGTTTGCTATACAAGTAAATTTGGGTACCAAAGATTCCAAACGTAAACGAAAGTGGTCCTATATCCTTTGCTAGGCCACTCGCTTCTTCTAATATTTAAGTATATAACCGGGAAAGGGACAACTACGATAGAGGCAGATTTCGAGTTGTTCTATATATTTGATAAGGAACAATTACAATGTTCCTTAACCTAGAAAAATGAAGTGGAGATCCACATACTTTAGATAAATATGGTGAACAAGAATACGACATTAAAGGTAAATAATGGTATGATCTCTAAACCTTATTTCCTCTCCTTGTTGTGAATTATGTTTTTTTATTGACACTATTGTGGTACAATTGTCATATCTTGAGCTCCATAGCTTCCATTTGCAAAATTCAAGATGTTCTAAAAAATGGATAGAAAATTTTACAAGCTTTATATTTTGTGTTTTTCTAGAATTCGAACTTAAACCAATGAAAAAATCCAAATCATTCAATATGTTATTTGGAAATTGATTCAGAACTTCGTAACACAGCTGTAGTAAAACGATCATAGTTACTCTAAAATTTGAAAATTTTGAATTTTTGAAAATCTAAGTGATAACACTACAACATTAATGTTTTGAATTTTTATTGATTCATTTTATAAAGCCTTGAAAAACAGTAATCATGTCAGCACATTACTTGAAAAGTGTTTCTGATTTATGTAAACAAGTTGTAGTATTTCAGAAATAACTTTTGATTGATTTATCATTTTAACTTGAAACCAATTTTGTTGATTAGCAATACTGAATGTCTGAATCTTCCAAGTTTAGTGCTAAACCAAATTATGGACTGAAAGCTTTCAAATAATAGTTTCAAATGGATTGAATTTTCAATAAGACAACTATCGATTG